>OV884060.1:191235252-193735252 GCA_930367215.1 Pollenia angustigena | reverse complement strand
AGAAAAGAAAACAATTTTGGATTATATTCTTATTATTTTTTAAGGGTTATCGGCCGTCCTTGTTTATCTGCCTTTGCGTGTTTTGTCCACATTGTTTAAAGATATGGCGTTGATTAACTGTACGGAGTTATAGTTGTATTGGGTTTGACGCCGCGCTTTTTAGAAATGCTTCATACAAATGAGAATTTTTGACAGCTAGAATACGCTTTCCGCTCTCGTTTGGGTACGCTGGTAAGAGTTTTTCAATCTTTCACGATCTTCTATCAATTCCTTGTTATACTCCAGTAGCTATTGATTCCATAATAGCAAAATTTTATGAAACTTTATCAAATTTTTTTAATGAATGTGTTCCCAAATTAGCAATGCGTACAAAATCTGGTCCTCCGTGGTGCACAAAAGAATTATTTAGACTTAAAAACATAAAAAATAAACGCTTTAAAAAATATAAAATAACCGGCTTGCTGTCTGATTATAGCAGATTTGCGATTTCACGTGCTGAATATAACTTATTAAACACAAAGCTGTACAAAAACTATATATCTAATATGAAACAAAATTTTTACTGTGACCCGAAATCTTTTTATAAATTTGTTAATTCTAAAAAGAAATCTGGTGGCTTCCCAAAAACAATAAAGTACGGAGCTAACGAATCTAGTGACGATCAGATAATAAGTAACTTGTCTGCTGATTTTTTTTCCACCACTTACTCTGATTTCCAATATGATTTAAATGAATACCCACATCCAATTGCATGCCACCAAATGATACAATTCTATCCAATCCACACAAACCAGATTTTAGACACTTTAAAATCTGTTTAGTCCTCATACCACATGTGGTCCTGATGGTGTTCCCAGTTGTGTTCTGAAGAATTGCGCACATGCAATAGCTACTCCATTAAGCATAATATTTAATTTATCCTTAAAATATGGTTATTTTCCTCAGTTGTGGAAAGACTCATTCATTATTCCGCTATTTAAATCTGGCAGTAAGTCATGTGTCACAAACTATAGAGGCATAGCAAAGTTAAGTGCAATCCCTAAACTTTTTGAAAAGTGTGTTACCGACAATCTCCTTCATCAAATCTCGTCCCTACTATCTTCCTGTCAACATGGTTTTAGAAAAGGCCGTTCACCAATTACTAATCTCATGCAGCTGACTACTATAGTAAATCGTGGATTTATTAAAAGGAAATTTACAGATTGTATCTACACGGACTTTAGTAAAGCTTTTGATAAAGTCAATCATTAATTACTTCTGATAAAGCTTCATGCTATGGGCTTTACACTCGGGAGTTTAAATTGGATTATATCATATCTAACAAACCGAAAACAAAATGTTGTTTTTAATAATACTACATCAAAAACATTATCGTAAGCTCTGGAGTGCCCCAAGGAAGTCATATTGGTCCAATTTTATTTTCCTTATTCATCAATGACTTGCCGTGCGTAATTAAATATTGTAACGTCTTAATGTATGCTGATGATGTGAAGATATTTCATAGTTATGACAATAACATTGACAAAAATTTGCTGCAACATGATTTGGATGAACTATTTCAATGGTGCGTGCTTAATTTAATGGAACTAAATTTAAACAAATGTAAACATATGCGTTTTTCAAGAAACGATAACGCTTTATTTAACTTTTCACTGGGTGGACATCAACTTGAACTGGTTAAGGAATTCTACGATCTTGGAATACTTTTAGATCCTAAATTAAATCTCAAGAAACACATGTATATGATGGTAAACAAAGCTCGAGGTATGTTAGCTTTTATAAAACGATGGGTTAAGGAGTTTACTGAACCAATCATTACTAAGCGGTTATATACATATTTAGTCAGACCAATCTTGGAATATGGATCTGTTATTTGGGATTCGAGTGCGGATTATCTGAAAAACATTATTGAATCAGTCCAAAAACATTTCCTTCTTTTTTGCTTGGGTAATTCAACATGGAATCCTAACGTCATTATTCCTCCTTACACTACAAGGCTTGCATTTATAAAATTACCAACGTTGGAAAGCAGAAGAACTATGCTTAGCGTTTCATTTTTATTCAACCTAATAAATGGTGCAGTCTGTTCTGACTTCCTACTCAGCAACATAAATTTTAATGTACCTCATCGATCAACTCGTTTCTACATTCCAATATATTTACAAGTTTTACAAACTAATTATGCTAATTCTGATCCTCTAAGAAAATTGTGTAAACATTATAATGATTTTTATTTTCTTATTGATTTTTCTGTTAATGTTAATGTCATTAAACGTTATATTATTATGCACCTAAATCAGTGTAATTAAATGAATGTTTAAATCCTTTTTTTATTATTATTTTGTATATTATGTAAAAATTTTTTATAATTGGTCTGTAAGGATTTATTCCGTAGACCTTAAATAATAAATAAATAAATAATAAAAAAAATATTGGCAGCATATTTTGGTAAAGTATTATTTGCAGTCTCTTAAAAACTACTTAGAGCAGAGTTAAGTTTTACTTGGCGTTTATTTATGTCAAGCTTTTGGATTAATTAAAGGTGATTAATAAGTCGTGACGTTGAAGAACTTTTGCAACTTATCATTTGAGGGCCCTTTAACCACCTTTGTCTTTAAAATAACTTCGATATATCACTGAGATGATATCTTTATAAATATATATATACATAGTATTTAGAATACTGTCAAATTGCTAATTACTTTTTAAGCTGAATATTTTTATGTAGTATTTTGAATTGTTTTTGGTATTTTTTACAAGAACAAACGCTTTTATAAGCGATTTTTATTTACATTGCTCATAATGTTTTTTTTTACTTTTTTACACTTTGTTTTGACATTCTTTATAAAAAGTTCAAGTTTACCCAATATTCAAGTAGAAAAACACTTAAATTACGGGTTAATTTATAACAAAAGTAAGGAAAATGTATACAAAATAACAATTTACAAAAATAACCGGTTTATTTTACCAAAATAACCGGTTTATTCGATATTCGAAAAAAAAACATTTTAAACTATGTATTCGATTTGGGCAAAACTAGAATAACCGGTTAAACCCGGTCGAATACTATTCGATCGATCTCCCTAGTCCGTATATACTAATAAAATTGCAAATAAATGTTCAGTTTCTAAACAGTTGGTTAGATGTTAATAACATTTTTGATATCCATTATTAAACACTGTCAGAAGCAAAGTTCAGGAAAATAAGGAAGGAAAAACAACCTAAATTAAGTATGTGAAAACCACCGACATAGGTTATTGGTGTTGTAGCAGAGAGACCTAAAGAACAGGGCGCTGTTTCTCAAACCTACAAGTTACAAATCTACAAGTAAACTTCTTTAAAAAAAGCAACAATTTTAAAATTTTGGTTTCTACAGAACGGTCTACCAGGATGAAAAAATAAAATGTTGATTATCATCGTCTTTTATTGTTTATTATTATAAAAAAGTCTTTGTTCTTATAAAAGAATGATTTCATAGCATATCTCAGCAGTTTTACTCGAGGAAATTGGGCTGGAAACTGGAAAATTTTATATTTTTCTGTATTTTCTACTTCTAAAGACATTTTTATATACTTATTTTAAATGCAAGAAATATGTTATGTTTACACTCTTTCTTCATAATCTCTCCATTACAATAAATTGTAAAAGGAGTTTTAAGTTTTTTTGTTAAGGAAATTTGAAGACATTTATAGGAAAACGCGTGGTAATAATAATAAAAAAAAACATATGGAAAAATAATACATTCGCGATCCGTACGTTCGCGATCGGTAAGTAAGTCAATTAAACAAAAACCAAGACCTACATTAAACACTTTTAAAATAAATTAATCACTTTTGAATATTCCGTTCCATTGCGCAGATTTTTACATTTCACTACTGTCAGCCAAAGTTGACTTCTATTTTACGTACGTTCGTGACCACACGTTTATAACTCTTATTATGAAAACTTAAACTCGATGAAATCCATCTTTTGCACTAAACATAGAGCTACCCAAATCGAAAAAAAAAATGCTAGAAAAAGTTTTGTTTTCTATATTATTTGTACATCAAAAGTGTACGAACGTACGTTCGTGACCCCAGGAAATGCCCATATATTTTATTTGTAGGTTTGTAACTTATAGTTTTAAGAAACAGGGCCGTTCGTTGAAGGTTCTTTAGGGTCGGTGTTCGTTGAAATCTGAGTCGTACCGGTGAGTAAACCCGATTGTCGTGGGAAGGATTTGCAAAACACTAAATTACTAAGTACAAGCGTAAAAAAAGTGAGACAAACGAAATATGAAAGTATTTTTATGTAAATATCAGTGTGACCAATTTAGCATTTTTGCAGCTAGATTTAAATGAATCATTATTTTTTGATTTTAATTCGTTACGAATTAGCGAAATTTTGAATTGATTATTTTGACAGCAAAAAAGAATTGAATGAAATTTGAATCAATTCAAAGGAATTAGGCAGAAATGAATTTCAATTCGTTTCCAATTCAAATGGATTTGTAGAATGAGTTGCAATTCGTTTTCAATTCAAATGAATCTGTAAAATAAATTGCAATTCGCTTCCAATTCAAATGAATTTTTTAAAGTGAATTGAAATTCATTTTACAGATTCATTTGAATTGAATTGATTTTGAATTCATTCAAACGAATTAGAACAATGAACTGCAATTCAAATGAATGAAATAAAAAATTAGTTCACACAGAAAAAAATCAAGTTAAAAACGTCGAAAACAAGGTTGATTTAAAATTTTTCGGTGGTGATTTTGCTTCATACGTTTTTCATGTTAATTCAACCTGATTTTACAATAACTTGCGAACAACATTTTTTTCTTTTAAAATAACTATAATTCATATTCATTTAAAATTGCAGTAAAGTTAGAGCAAAATGTCATTTATATTGAAATAACAATCCAAATCACGTTGAACGAAAGTTTTTTCAAGTTGAAACAACGTGAATTTCATGTAGAATCAAATTGGTTTGAGTGTGATATTACAGTGTGAAGAAGCTTCAGAGACAACATATGCATTTATTTAAGAATAATTCAAAACACTTACCCCTGTAACACATGTTTCACTTATTTTGTATTCCCCTTTGTTAACAGAAGCATCAGCAGAATCGCCCGATATGGTTTTCGTCATCATTCTACTTTGAAAACTTGATGTACTATTTAACTAAATAATTTTAATTAAAAGAATACGGGAATTGTCTTCTTTTTATAACACATTTTAAACATGAAAATTAAAAAATGTACATACTTAAATATGTATGCATGTTAATTTAACAAGATAAACTTTTGATTTACATATAAAACCGATTTTTATGGATTCAATATTGAACAATGTTATTTTAACAGTGAATAATATTAAATAAACGTGATTTAAGGTTATTTTAATATTTTTGCTTTAAAATTAATATGAAATAATGACAAATTTAAATAATTCTGAATCAACATTTCGCCATGTTAATTTTACATTGGTATTTTTTTCTGCGTGTTAATCAAATTCAAGAACAGATCTAGGGGGAATTACTAAAATTTACTATTTTTATTGCAGTTGGAAGTTTTCAATACAAAAAGTAAACAAATTTTCCAATTGTGAACACAGCTTTGACAGCAAAAAATGTTGTTGAGATTAGGTCTGTCTGCGTACACATATTTTGCGCAAAATGTTGCAAAATCTTGCAAAATGTTGTCTGCGTACTCCAAATCTCTTGCAGCGAGAGAGCCAAAAAGAGAATTTTTTGACAGTTGGAAGTTAGAGAACTTACAAAATGTTACTGGAGAAATTTCCGCTTGCAAGGTTTTGCAAATAGTTTGAACAGCTGTTTGAATGAAATAGTTTTTGTGAAATGAAAATAAAAATTTAAATTTAACAATGGCAGAAGTAAGTAGTTGGAATTGTGTTGATTTTTAACGTTTATAATAAATTATAATAGTAAGCAAAAGAAATTTTATAAAAAACCCGACAAATAAAACTAAAAGCTAAGAAGAAATTGAACTTATCAAATTAATAACAGTGTAATAAACAAGTTTTTTAATTTACAACACTTCTTAAGCTTCACTTTAATTTATAATTTTTTAATTTACCTCGAGAATTCAATTTTGGGAACACATATGCTAAAATTCTTTTGCCGTGTTATTTCAATTGTTTACACACCGATCCGCTGTTTTCTTGCAAGATTTCACTGGATACTGTCTGCGTACTTTTTGAGATTTTTTCAGCCGATAGAGTAATATTGGTGTTACTCTCCCAAAAAAATTTACTGAGTATTTGCTACTGGAAAAGTACCCAGACAGACCTATTCTAAGTTGCTAAAATCTTTAAAATTCGATTGAAAAATTAAAAAAAAAGGAAATTTCCACATTATACAAATATGAGTTTATTTGAACAAAAAATTATTGTTAAACACACTTTTAATAATATTTTCACACTATTTGAAAATAAATAAAAATTTTAGTTTCTTTTAGCAAATAAACAAAATTTTTCCATTTTGATAGGATTTTCGCCTATACCTAATAATTTAAGTCCTATTCTGCCGCTACCTGCAATTCCATTCCAATACAAAATCAACTCAAATTTTAATAAATTCAATTCACATGAGTTGGAAATGAATTGCTAATTCTTTTTTCTAATTCATTTGAACTAATTTAAAATCAATTCAATTCAAATGAATCTGTAAAGAGAATTACAATTCACTTTTACAAATTCGTTTGAATAAGAACAAATTTTGGGTGCAAACTGTTGAAAAAAGAATTGTCATTTTGAAATACCAAAATTTTTTTTTTTTTAATTTCCTAAGCTGATCGCGCAAAGCTTTTCGCTTGTCTGCAGAAAAGAAACCAGAGTCTCTGGCGGGAATCGAACCCACCAAACCCAAACCAAAGCTTATATCAGAGGCACTGCGGGCCGCCTAAATTTGTTAAAATATTACCAATTATTGTAAATATCTTAAAAATAAGTTACTAAAATTTATTTAGACACGCGAGTTTTTTTTTCAATCAAATTTGAAACATCGTGTGGCAAAATTTCAGTTAGGAAAGTCGTATTCGGAGAATATTGGCGCATAAAGACGTTTTCACGAATATAAACAAGTAAGAAAGTATAGTCGGTCAAGCCCGACCATATGATACCCTACACCACAGTATTAAAAAACACATCATGCTTATATATCCATATAAATATGGATTTATCTATGTTTATAAAAGTCATTAAAATCGGGTTAAAAGTTTGTGAGAGGCAGAATTGCCCCATACCTCCCCTTGTGGTCCTATGTTTGAAAAACTGTATAGCTTATGTGTCTATATAGATATGGATCTATCTATGTTATGAATTTCATTAAAATCGGTTTGAGAGGCAGAAATTG
Organism: Pollenia angustigena; assembly: GCA_930367215.1. NCBI lineage: Eukaryota > Metazoa > Arthropoda > Insecta > Diptera > Polleniidae > Pollenia > Pollenia angustigena. The sequence continues at coordinate 193,727,899 of OV884060.1, read as the reverse complement.
GCCCTATCACCCCTCGTGGTCCTATTTTTTAAAAAATGCAACCCTTTTGTTTCCATAAAGATATGGTTCTATGTATGTTTTAAATTTCATTAAAATCGGTTTGATAGTTTCTGAGAGGAAGAAATTTCCCCCTATCTCCCCTCGTGGTCCTACGATTTGGCCCATTTTCAATAGGCTTAGTCCTTGTGCCAATAAGAACCTCTTTCCTAAATTTTATCAAATTATCTCCAAAATTGCGACCTGTACTTTGCGCACAAGGTTACATGGATAGCCAGCCAGCCAGCCAGCAGGCGTTACACACATCAGCACAAATGCATAATACCCTCTCCACTATTGTGGTTTGGGTATAAAAATTTATATTCGTAACATCACTAAATTAATTTTTTTCTTGTTACTTAAAAAATTTAAATGCTAGTTTGTATATTTTGTTATCATATATATCTGATTTTGCTAATCTTTCTGAAAATTTTGGAATATATGTTACTGTGCCCATTTTCTGTAACTCTCGCGTTAAGAAACTTTTCGATTGAAATGGGTGAAATGAAACAAAAATGCCATATATTGAAACAAACAGCTGTTTTCTCACTAAACTGTGTCTGTGACTTTTTGTGGCGAGTACTAGCTGTCACGTAAGGAAATTAGTCGCCAATTCACAGAAAAAGTGTGTCTGTTACATTTTTGTGAGAAAAGTTCCCGCTTTAACTGTCAAATAAACTTACGAAACAAAATGGGGCGAGATACAATGGTTAACACTACAAAACGATTAGAAATGCAAAGAATAATATTTTGTTCTTGTCACATTTTGTCATTGTTTAATTATTTTGCTTTAAACTTTTTTATAAAATTTACGAATTTTCAAAGCTCGTTTGCAAACAACAAACATTTTAAAGTCGCACTTTACATTATTTATTATAGCCGACGGTTGTTTTTTTCGCTGCCGTCGTTAAAAATTTTTCACTTTTGTTAAATTTTGGTCGCCGTCAACGAAATGTGTGATTGGCGTTCTTAACGCCTGCAATGTCACATCGGCTTCAAATTCAATGTTTTGACATTTATAACGCAACGACGTTATATCTTTTAATAGCTTTCGACATGATTTACAGACACACTTTTTTCTCACTTTTCGAGAAACGATGGAATATTTTGTTTCACATCTTTTCGATGCGAGAAGTTCTCACTTAAGTTACAGAAGATGGGTACAGATTTATAAATTATCTGTTCTGTAATACTATCCTGATTGTTTAATCTACAATTATTATGCTGTATTAATAAATCTGTTATTAATTATTTAGGAAAACTATTCTCTGTTAAAATGTTTGAAATCTTCCTTTTATTATCCCTATGAAATTCTGAATCACTTATTTTAAGAACTCTTTCTATACAATTTTTGCCGTATTATTTATTATTCTCCTTGGATGTTTCAAGAAATAATTAATAATTCTATCAGAAGATGTTGGTTTCTGATACCAATCTATTGATACTCCATTTCCATTTCTCATTATCAAGGTGTCTAAATATGATAGCCTTGAATTAAGTTCTCTTTCCATTGTAAATTTAATGTCCGAATGAAATAAGTTAAAAACATCCAACATTTGTTCCATTCCCGATTCCGGAATTATACAAAATAAACATATTTGGTCAAGATTTTCGGTTTTCTACACACATATCTAATAATTTTCCAGAAATATATCGGCTACAATTGAGAAGCTGGCGAACTCATAGGAATTCCTTTCATTTGAATATATAGATGAATATCTAATTGAAAATATCTTTTATCTGTGAATACGGAATATTTAATTTACGTATTAAATTTAATTATTCTTTTTTATTATTTTCAGACTGTAATGACATCAGCAAACACTGAAAAGCGCGAACATCTTTATAAAATTCTAGTCATCGGTGAATTGGGCACTGGCAAAACATCATTTATAAAACGTTATGTCCATCAGTTTTTTAGTCAAAACTATCGCGCCACAATTGGTGTCGATTTTGCCTTAAAAGTTTTACACTGGGATCCCAATACAATTGTGCGTTTGCAGTTGTGGGATATTGCCGGCCAGGAGCGTTTCGGTAATATGACAAGAGTGTATTACAAGGAAGCCGTTGGTGCCTTTATTGTATTCGATGTAACACGTAGTGGTACATTCGATTGTGTTAGCAAATGGAAAGAAGATTTAGATTCGAAAGTACAATTGCCAGATGGTAGTCCAATTCCGTGTATATTGCTGGCCAATAAGGTAAGTTTTTATTTTCAAACGATTTTGTTATTCGTGCTTAATTCCCAGTTTTTGATATTGATAAAAACACTTGAAATTTATTGTTGATGGGATAAGCTAAGCCTATGCGCATTTCACTGGTTGCTTAAGCCAGATCATCAGGAAACTTCATCCATAAAGATTTAAGAAAAACTAAAGATATTAAACCAAATAAAACTGTTAAACGTATAAGACTTATAGCAACAGTTCTACTGGTAATAATATCAAAGTTTAAACCAGTGTTCGAAAATAAACACTAAATATCGTTCTTTAATGTTCGGTTCGGTAGATTTGTGGAAAACACAAACGCTAATAGTGTTTGTGTAGAAATTCATTAAAAAAAATAACGTTTCCATGTTTGTCATCTTTCGAACACAAAAATAATGATGTTTTCATCATACTCAACAAATGATGAGAACATTAAATTCCGTTCGGTTTTTTTTGAAAATCCACGAACTTCAATGTGTTCGGTTCGGCTCGTTAATGTTCGTCGCTTTTTGATGATAAAAAAAAAACCAAACATTTTTTACAAAAACAAAATACACACACGAAAAAAACATTATAGAACATTAAAATATAATGTTTTTTTACAGTATCACTACAATTGTATTAAGGTTTGTGTATGTTTACACAAACACTAAAAAAATAGCTATCGTTCTTCGGTGTGTGAGCCGAACGCTAAATAATGTACTGTTTATTTTCGAACACTGGTTTAAACAAAACACATCAACAATAAACAGTGGGTTTATCTCATCTTACATTCCCCACTACAATTAGTTGAAATTCTCTCAACATTAATTGTAGTTGTAATTAGGTTAAGAAAAACAAAATAAAAACAACAACAACTTACAAAAGATGTTGTCATTTAAGTGTTTTTTTAGGCCGTGCACTTGCCTGTTTATTATCAAAAAGTAATTTCAATTTTTGGGAATACAAAATTTTAATTTCAAAAGATATTGTTATTCGTGCTTAATTCCCAGTTTTTATTATTGATAAAAACACTTGAAATTTATTGTTGATGGGATAAGCTATTCCTATGCGCATTTCACTGGTTGCTTAGGCCAGTTTTTGTTTTTAAACGTGTGTTTTTAAGGAGTTAACGTGAATGAAACTTTAAAAAAGGTTAAAAAATACATACATATGTACATACATAGGTATATGCATTAGACTGGTCCTTATTTTTCGACTTTAAAATTTTTAAAGCAGGACCCCCTAAAATGTTATTTTTAGCATAAAAATCATTCTGTAAGTTTCAAATCAATATTTTAATATTAACACGTGCTTCATTGAGGTTTAAAAGTGCGCGCATATGTACGTATGTGTATCTATATGCGCACCTGACACATGCATAAGGCATTTTTCTGAGTCTATACTAATTTTTTTCCTGTTTAAATAAAAGTCTATACATAATTATATTTATTTATTTTTCTTTTTAAATGTAAGGAACATTCATAGCTTTTAGGCTCAGTTAGGCGAACGTTGCTGTACCCGTAATGTAACGCACCGTACTGTAAGCACGTTGGTGCACTTATAGAACGTTTAAAAACGTGTCATATGTTTTCGCATACATAAACAAAAAGCAATAGTATACATAAAACAAAACAAACAGTGATGAGAATCAAAAATTTTCAAATGGTGACCGTTGTGCAGAAAAGGTACCACGTGATTTAAATGGTATTAAAACAGTATTTTGTGTATTTTTAAAAAATGTTAGTAATTTAATATTTATATTATAGATTTACAATAAATAAATTTGTATTTTAGCTTTTACGCATTTTTAGCATGCATATATTGTAAATGTGCATACACCAAACAAGGTTTTGATACCATTTAAAGTCTTTTATATGTTTCCCTTTTTCATTGTATGTGTATATGCATTTGTTTATTTTAAACATCTTAACATATGTATATTTGTATATTTGGAAATATGTTGTATTGTAAGTTGTTTTGTCGCAATTCTATAGATATACTAAAAAAAGTACCAAAAAAATAGAGCAAAATTACCCGCATTCAATGTAACATACAAGCCGCCCATCACTGTCTTACAAATGTCACGTAACGGCATGAAATTCTATTTTATACAGATTGGTACGTTGCAACTACGGTACATTGCATTTCGGTAAGCTTTTGTATTGGTTTTCATATAACAAAAAGCGAACAGCTGATTGATACAGTACAGATACAATACAGCAACGTTCGCCTAACTGAGCCTTTTCTCTTACATATGTTGCGGGTATTTCATTCTGTACTTTTGCACGAAATATTCATCACAAGAAACTGATAACTACAAATTATACATAAAAATCTTATTTCTTTCTTGTAAAATAAACTGCTTTTAATGCTCATTTTTGGTGAATCGTGAATTATTTTCTTAAGAGAAATATTTTTATTGAATAAATAGTAGCGTATTCATTTAATCGGGCTTTTGCTTTAATAGGTTAACCGCTCGATTAATTAGCCGAGGTTTTTGTTTAATCGGTTAATTTTGTTGTTGATCGGTTAACCGATTAAAAAAGTTTTTTTTATAAATTAAGTAGTTTCAATAAATAAAAATGCATAAATTATTAATTATTATTTGGGGTTTATTAGTAAAAAAAAACACGCAAAACAAACAAACAAATTCTTGAACTAAAACGAGCAAACAAAAAAATAATTAAAAAATATGTAATACATATTTTATAATTGAAGCACATCTGCGAATAACGTTTTAAGTAACAAAATAATTATTTTTCAGGAGAGCCAAAAACGTTTTTAACAGGCAAGATTTTTTTTTTTTTTTATTTTTTTTCTTAATTAAGATAATCAAAAATAATGAAAATAAAAACTTTTATGCAAAATATCAAGAAATTTAAAATTTAAATTGCATGCAAATTTACAGTTTATAGCTTCTTTTTGTGGAAAAACGTTTCATATCCACAATCGCGATGTTATTTAAAACGTTCTTCCACTACGCAAGCGGCGTTTAAAACGTTATTCCACGTTTCAAACCCATTTACTTTGTATCATTATACTGATGTGTGTAACACCTTAAAATATGGGTCCTGGACCCACCTGAAAGTATACCGATCGACTAAGAATCACTTTCTGAGTCGATCTAACGATGTCCGTCCGGCTGGCTGGCTGTCCATGTAACCTTGTGCGCAAAATACAAGTCGCAATTTTGAAGATAATTTGATAAAAATTGGCTTATAAGTTTTTATTGGCACAAGGACCAAGCCTATTGCAAATGGGCCGAATCGTGACCACGAGGGGAGATAGGGGCAATTTCTGCCTCTCAGAAACTATCAAAACCGATTTTAATGAAATTTAAAACATAGATAGATCCATATTTATATGGCTACATAAGCATGATTCTCCATGGGTCCCGAATAGGGTGCACTCTCGTAAATGTGTTTTAAAATACTGTGGTGTAGGGTATCATATTATTAGTATCGTTCTTCCACTATTTGACTCTTTGTATGTCATTTTGAAGGCGTTAAGGCATAATTTTGGGTGATTTGAGGTTTAACTTTTATGTGCTCGGAAGTCTACATTTGTAGCATTTTTGCAGAAAAAGTTGAATAAAAATAAATTTCCACAACAAAAGGATCTGAAATTTTCAGTAGCTTCCTAAAAATCAATTCTAAGCAGTTTTGGATACTGTCTCGTTAAAAAAATAATTTACAGCACCCCCCAGACCCTCCTTTTCAAAATGACCATCTCCTGGCCGGTAGTCTACAAACGTAGACACCATATAAAATGTATGGAAATTCATATCGTTCTTTTACTCAACTCGAATTTTTTTGAAATGGGGCATGTCGAACATGTAATTGAGTTTTATTTTTTTACTTTTGTTTTCTTGTGCACGTTTGATCTTGATTTTTAAGCTTTTTCAATGAGTGTCAAGAATCAAAATATCATTTGCCAAGCTAAATCGGAATTTTAAAAATTGTTCCAATAAATTGTTAAAAAAAATCAAGAAACAATAACAATTATTGATCTATTTTTGGGCTGCAGTTATAATATATTTTGTCGGAGAGCTGTGGGAATTGGTATCCCAAGGAATTTTGAATTGTTAGAAGTGGAATGTATAGCAGGACTATCAGACTCTATTTTGTTTTTCATTTATATCATAATCCATTTATTTGAAGCATCAATATTGTCTTTAGAAAGCAATTTTGGATTAACAGATATTATACGAAGTATTGGAGTAAAATTAAGTCCTTCTATCTAATATTGTGTGGGCGTTCCTGTACCAACACCGTGATATCTAGAAAAAAAAGGTAGTTATTTGTATATAACTAGGTCATTTATAGATTGTTTATTTTAAGTTTATTTTATGCACAAGTTGAAAAATAAAGTTCATAATAAAAAAATATTTAAAAATTTGAGGCAGTCGTAAGTTGTTGCGGATATCTCAGACATTTGTTGACCGATCTGGCCGAATTTTAATTGCAAGCTATTTCGGACTTTATAAATACATATTTATTTATTTGATTTCCAATACAACAAGATACAAATCTTATAATTATAGTATTGGATTTTTGTATGTTAATTACATTATTGAGTAAAAAAAGATATATTATGAAATATGTATACAGAAAACCCATTTCAACGTTTAAAAACTGACGGACGAATATACGGGGATCGTAAAATCAACTTCGCAAATATAAGATCAATATTGTACAAATTATAAACTTAAATAAAAAACGAACTTACGTGTTGGAGGGTATAAATAATATAAACTTTTCATTTGTCAATTTAACAGAAATATTAACTGTAAAGAAAAATCAAGCTTTTTCTTTTCAATGCCAAGATTTTTGCCGATTTCTATTTGGCAAGCCTAGTGTGCTTGTATATTTGGCCTTATTATATTTTACAAAAAATGCATTTAAGTATAACACTCTCCTACTAATGTTTTTTGATATGTGGACATAGTTTTCCATACAAATACATATTTTCTACAAATGTAGACTTCCGACCGCCAACGTAAGTTTACAATCCCGAACACATAAAGGTTAAACAGTGTAAGAAAGTAATGTTAACGGTTATCTGCAAAAAAAAAGGTTTTTGCAAAAAGTGGCTTTTACAACGTTATTAGCGGCTGTGCTTTAATTAATAAATACATATTCATCCCTATCGTGAATAAAAACTCCCAAGGAATTTTTATTCGCGATAGGGGTGATTATGTATAAAATAAAACATAAACGGTGAGATCATTCTATTAGTTATTTCAACTGTTTAAGGAGATCTTATAAAATAATCGTTAAGAAAAATAATTTGGTTTTAATGTTTAGGATTAAAGCGATTCTTTTTTGTAGTTTTGATAAAACTTGACTTGGAAAAAATTCTTTCACTTATCGTAGATGTTGTAGAAATCGAAAGCAACCCATAATACAGAATATCCAATTTCTCAGTCCTTTTCCTGGATTTCTTTAAACATATATAGAATATTTCCGATGTGCGAAAGAATTCTTTCTTTCGAACAATTACATTTAAAAAAAAAATCAAATTTTAAAAACTTTGTTTTTATTTTAAATGTAGTAGCACGAAGTAACGAATACTTTCGTACATGGGAAATAAGCATTAATATCAAAACTTCCATTATGCCATTAGAGTCCTGTTTTAATTTTTTTAAATGTTTAACACTTCTAATTGTTTCGGCTATTTCTGTTATAAGATTGTTTGTGTTACTATCGAGAGCTTCTTCCGTTGTCAGGTCATCATCTGGCTCATCCTGGCAAAGCTTAGCAACGAATATTATGCAAAAAATTCATTTCCGAATTCCTAATTTCTGTTACGGTTAACCGATCAACCGAATGAATACCCTAATAAATAGCCTTGCTTTCCAAAGAGCCTGGTGAAAAACACCCAGCATTTGTGTTTTCATTCCTTTTTGAGAAATGCCTCCCAAAATGATAACGACGATCACTTGATAGGGTTCTATAAAAGAAGAGAAGTTTCCCTGACGGTTTTCACCAATAAGTTCAACCATTTCACTACGTTCCCATGGTAATCGGTTCTACGCACCGGAACGACTCAGAGTTCAACGAACACCGACTTAGGATTGTCAACCCAGCAAGAACTTTTCTTCATGTCTTGCTGCTACAATTAGAAGAACAGCAACCATTTCACTACTCGTGACTCAAACTGATTTAATGTGGGTGTTAATTTTTGGGAAAGATGTTTTAATTTTTTCAAATAAGGGAATGTCGGGAATTGAAATAGCTGCTTAAAAACTATTTCAACCATTTTTGGTAAAACTATATAATCTTTGAATCAAAATAACTTTTTCAGTCGATTTGACAAAGGACTTTTGACTTGTTGGTAGGCTCGTTGTCCGATTGTCCATGTACAGGTTTAAGTTTTGAGGATAATGTAAAGAAATTTTGAACATAAACCATTTCTTGCTCTAATCCTACTGATAATTGTGAAAATCTTAATTCATATGATCTATCAAAAAAAAATTATTCGCAAAAATCTTCTAAAAATGTTAGTATAGTAGTATGTATACAACTTCAACAAATTTCGCTATGTTTATTCTTATTCACCTTACCTTCTGTAAACATTTTGCATTCCGAAAATCATTTTAATTTAAAATTTGTGCATAAAGAACAGGGTGCTAATTCAGGCAGTCGTGATCAAATACTTTTACGATTCGAAAGCAAATTTATTTCTAATTCTTTCGGTCGATACTGAACGAATCAAAATTATTTTTTTCAGTGTTTAATTTGATTTATAAATAATAAATCGTCAGCTCATTATTGGTTTGGCGCATATGCCAAAAAGTCGGAGTGGAAAAAATAGAATTTTTTTATATTTTCTCCGCTGCTTCCGGCATATGTTTTGAAGAAAAATGTAAACTTTTGTCGACTTTCATGAATGAAGTTAGAAAAAATTATTATATTGTGCCGCATACGCCCCTTTTCTAAAAATATTTTTAAAAGTAGCTTTTTGTGGTGCATAGGTATACTTAATGATATGCATTGAGTAACTTGCTAAAATGAAAGTTTCTATATTAATAATCTAATAAAAAGTCAACATTGAAGATTTTTTTCTTTTATTTGGTTTTATTTTACAAAAACAGTTCCATTTTTATATTTTTAACACATTTTAGAAAAAAGGGAACATTTTTAATTGTTTCCGTGTTTATTATTTTATAAAGCTATTTTCTTCTTGTTGTCATTTTATTTTGCTTTTGCTCATGGTCCAATTATTAGGTCTACGCAGAAATACAAGAATTAAAAAAAACACCACGCACTTTGTTTGTGTATAAGACCCCTTTCACACTCGGCAAGTTACTTGCGCAACTCTTGGCTTGTAGTCGTCAACGGTAAGGTCGGGGTAAGGAAAAAAAATGTTTGTACAGACTTTGTTGTTGCCGGCAAGTAACTTGCCGAGTGTGAAAGGGGTCTAACATGATGAAGATATCATAAACAATTGCTACAAAAAATGCATGAAAACAAAAACAACTCAACAAAAAATTAGCAGTCGTTTTGCTTAGACCTAGTGATTCAATTATATGAAGCAAAGCAAGAGTAAAATTTATTATATATGTTTTTATATGAAGAATTTGGTGCAATCGCCAAAAAGTGGGGTGTAGAGCCAAACAGTTTTTAAAAAACTTTAAAATAGTTGACATGGAGCAAAATTAATGCTTTATAAGTATCTTGGAAACCACAAAAATTTTCGGTTTTGGATTTGGAAAGGGGGTAGTAAAAAAATATAGTCCTCATACCTAACTCATTTTTTTTTAAATGGTCGGTAAAAATCTAAAAATAACTTTTATATTTATTCAAAAAAAAAAAAAAAAAAAATTAAAAACCAAAAACAACTGTTTGCATCTGACTTTTATGAAAAAAGGAATATTTGTTACGGTCCCTGGTCTTAAGACTAGATTTTTATTACGATTTTTTTCCTTGGGGGAAAAGGGAAGACTTTGAATTTTTGTAGGCAAAGGGCTAAGAAATTCTGAAACGAAACCGTTGTATACCCTTCGCCCACAAATGCAAATCAATTCTTACAAAAATTAACAATAATATTTTTTGTACATTTTTTTTTCAGTGCGATCAAGACAAACAAGGAGTGGTAACGAATGCCGAAAAAATGGATGAGTATGTAAAAGAACATGGTTTCTCAGGATGGTTTGAAACATCCGCCAAAGAGAATATTAACATAGATGAGGCAGCTAGAGCTTTAGTGAATAAGGTAATTACTAATTACTATAAAAAAATTAAATTATTTTGTTAGAAATCAGTGTTTATAATTAAAATGTTTTTAAAATTTACAGATTTTATTAAATGATAAATTAATAAGTGCTGCAGATTTGGCCGACAGCGAAAGATTGAATCTGAATAATTCGGAAAATCAAACAGCTTTAGATGGCAAAAACAAGTGTTCCTGTTGATTTTGTTTTTATCGTCATTATAATTATTATTAAATATTTTCATTAATATACACGAAAGGACCTAAGGAAAAGGAGATTTCTTAAGGTCAAACCGAAATTTAATTGTTTTGCCTTATACATACATACAAACATACATATATATAGTAGGTGTTTATTAATTAATTTTATTTTTTTGTTACAATCTGTATCTTCTATTTATCGTCTCTTTAATATTGTATATGTATTTATAAAATTTTTTAAAAGGTTTTTCATTTCTCATATACATACATACATTTGTCTTTATAATTATTAAAATATTACAACACTGAAGTAGATCAAATTAAATAAAAAAAAACATACACAACAAACACTTTTTTATATAAATATATACCTTTGCATTTTAAAAAAATATTAAGAAAGATTAACAAATATAAAACTATACATATATAAACATAAATAAAGAAAAAATAAATTATTTACTTTGGTATTTGTACTTTGAACTTCTACTGCATTCTCTTATTTCTTTTTCTTAAACAGCAGAGTATAGAAACAACAATTAGCAATTTCTAACATCAATAGCCATAAAATTAAATCTTAAACATAACAAGTTAGAGTGCTATATTCGGCTGTGCTGAATCTTTGATACCCTCCACCGACAGTTCGAATGTTTAAGGAGTAATATCTGTATGATGTTATTATTATCTTAAACTGTGACGATTTGTTATTAATTATGGTTTTAGGCGACTAAACTGTTCTCCGATAGTAGGGTTTATATGGGGCCTAGGGTAAATTATGGACCGATCATCACGAAATTTCACAGCGCCATTTCTAGTCCTTTAAAACTGTGACGAGCCAAAATTTGTTATGATTGCATTATTTTTTACGGTTTTAGGCGTACTAAACTGTTTTCCGGGAGTGGGGTTTCTATGGGGACTAGGGTAAATTATGTTCCGATCTTCACAGTGTCATTTGTAGTCCTATAAAAATGTGACGTACCAAATTTTGTTAGGCTAGCGTTATTTTTTACGGTTTTAGGCGTACTAAACTGTTTTCCGGGAGTATTGTTTATATGGGGCTTAGGGTAAATTATGGAGGGATCATCACGAAATTTAACAGGGTGATTTCTAGTCAAATAAAACAAATTTTTGCCAAGTCTTATCTCATTCCGTGCCTTGTTCCAGCATTTATGTTATTTTTTGTAACAAAATTATCAATTTTTTTAGGTGGTGGTTCCACATTTTGATTCATAGCTCTGGTCCTACTGAACCGATTTTGCTGGATTTCATTCCCAAACTGCTTAGGATAACTACAAGCTATTTGGCACCAAGTTTGTTCATTTCTTTTGAGTTGTTCGAAAGTGAGCGTGTTTTCAACAGACGGACAGACAGGCGGACATGGCTAAATCGACTTGGAATTACTCAAGGACCCAGAATATATATGTCTGAGATGAATAATAAAAAAGTTTCACACGGAATAACAAACTTAATATACCCTCTTCATAACTAATTGTGGTGGAGGGTATAAAAAAGGTTGTTTATAATTTTAATATTTACTTAGTAAAAAACTAAAACAATCATAATTATGTTAAAATTCTTAAAGAAAAGAAAAAGTTTTTCTAAATTTGTATTCATGTTTCTTTTTATACCCGCGTGGGCATATTAAGTTTGTCATTCCGTCAGTGGTGGATTTGAGCCTCGGCCCTGGAGGCCAAAATTTAAAAGTAAAAGAATGTAAGGGAATTAAAATTCAAAACTGATTTGGCCAAGTTTTACTTTAAACGAATACGAAATTTATATTAAACTAGCATTTAACCCGCTTCTTCGTTAACGTCTCCTTTTCCTTCGTGGACATATTTTTTTGCCAAAGTTAATTTTTCTAGGTTTAAACTTGTTTAAATTCTAGCATTTATTTCACTACTTTATAAACGGGCCTTTTCTTTCATGAGCATAATTATATGCCAAAGTATATGTATCTAGGTTTTAGTAAAAAAGTTCCAGCATTTTTCATCTCATAAGTTGATATTCACACAGGACTTTGCACCTATAATTTTGGGTTTCTAAGTTCAATATTATAATTATAGATAATTCAAAAAGTACCACTCGTAGAACACAAAAGCAAATGAAAGAAAGTTAATTTTTCTCCCAATTTATCAAAATTCATCAAAAAATTTTTGTTGTAGTGGGAGCCCATAATTTAGTACGTTTGTTATAGAAAGAAGAAAATGTTTTGGCGTGACAAAAAGGTTCCAAATTTCAAAAAAGTACCAGACACCTGTCCTCTTTTTTTTATTGAACAGCAATTAGTGTTAAATTTGGCGAGAGTCCCGCCTCCGGTCCAAAAGTCAGCTTTTTAGCTTCAGCAGTTTAGGATGTGCAATGATGAATCAGTCAGTAACTTTACAATTTTATATTATATAGATAGATGGAGAAAAAAGTTATGAAAAAATTAAAAATGTTAGGAACGATTTTCACACCTTAAACGTTTGAATTTCAAAAAAGGTTTAAATCTGTTTTGTATTTTTTAGAACAGCTACGAATGTGATATAATTTTTATTTACCCTTTGACACCTCTAAAGGCCGTACCTCAAAAAAGTACCAGACACCGGTCCGTTAATTTTTTAATGAACAATAATAAGTATTTCATTTTTGTATCTCTTTTATTTTAGGAGATATGAGGTTAGTGAATTTTTCTAATGAACAACAATAAGTGTTAATGTTTCTTATCTCTTTTAGTTAAGGAGGTACCCAATAAAAAATGGAGCTTCGCAGGTTTTTAAGGCAGAAACATGAAAGTTTCGCTTATCAATGCGCTTACGGAAGACCTGAATCTTATATGGAGAGTTCCCACTTTGAAGCAATACATATTTGCCACATAAAGCGCATTATACAGCGCATATAAAAATTGTTGTATGTAACGATCCGCTTTACACACTGAATGCTTTGATACAGTTATTTTTAAGTATTCTCCCTTACAAACCTGCTTCGTAGTAAAAAAGATTCCTTTAACAGATTTTCATTCAGTCAAGATCTTGCATGTTTTTTTATGTTTCTAGGTCCAATGCTAACGGAAATTCAAAAAGTACCAGTTAATGAACAAAAAGGTACCAAAAATCCCTCTCACAGATTTTCATTCACTCAGGACATTGCATGTTTAATTTTATCGTTCTAGGTTCAATTCTAATGGAACTTCAAAAAGTACCAGTTAATGAATAAAAAAGTACCATAAAGTTCCCTCTTATAGATTCGCATCCACTCAGGACATTGCATGTTTAATTGTATGGTTCTAGGCCCAATACTAACGGAAAATCAAAAAGTACCCGGAAACTATTGCTTTAATAGATCTTTTGTAAAACGATAATTAATATTTTCTGCGTTTAGGAGGTTTAGCGCCACTGAACCCTATCCAAGCACTTAAGTGGAACCTTAGATATAAGGCGACCAGATTTCGAAAATAAAAATAGATTACATTAAGAAAAAAAAACTTATTTGATTTCAACGTTTTTTACATATTTTACAGACAAATTTACATTCACATATTTATATATCGATGGCTTAATATAAAAAAGGCGTAACTCGATTTCTTGTTAGTTAACAAGGAAGAAAAGAGCTTAATCAAATTTAAGCAATTATAGATACATATATAAAAAGCTTTGATGCAATAATAAACAATAAGATGCAACAAATTTTATTCTATAGCCCCCTTAATTTTATAACAAGGTGCATTTGGCATTTGAGTTACGGCTTTTTTAAATTAAGGCATCGATATGTAAAGTAAATTAAAATAACATACATAAAAATTTACATTTACCTTTAAATAAGTAAAATTGCACTAACTTATTCAAAATTTCATACTGCAAGTGTATGAGAGTTCGGTAGGAGTAGGAACAGAACAAGCAAAACGTGACATTTTCCATACGATTTGACGTATTACCGCTGTGAAATAAAATTTATTTTAATTTATAAAATTAAAAACAAATATTGATCATGCTTTGAAAAATAAAGATAACAGATTATGAAAAAGAGGATAGAAAGAGGACGCAAATTTTATAGATGACAGCCAGTTAAATAGATAATTGTCCTCTAAAAAAGAGTACGTATCGTATATTATATAGCATATCGATGCCTTACTTTCTCAACCTCGTATCTTAAAAATACGGTTTTGACTTTTTCTAACAATGCAACAACTTATTATTTCAATACAATTTAAATAGATGTAATCAATCACCGAAGTATACAAAGATAAATAGACCAGCTTATCTTTTAAATCGGAGCAAAACATAGAAGTAAAATTGGTTATATTTGGATTGTATCGGAGGCTTGCGGGTCGCCTAATTTAAACTACCCACTTATTGAAATATTAGCATTTAATTGAATTTTCTTTAAAGTGAGTCAATAAAATTTATCATGTTTTTTGGCTTTGCATAATGCCAAATTTACACTGCGCACGATAGTAATTTTCGTTACCCTGGAAAAGGTCATACATAAAGGATGGTTAAATTTTAAGGGCCGATGTTGAATGTGAACCACACTAAAACGTCAAGTTTTTTTTCTGCATTTCATTTGACATTTCTCAATTTCAAACTAAACACTCGAGCAACGCGTTAAAGTCATTCAGGCTTATTATGAAAATGGGCATTCAAATCAAAATGCATATCGTTGTCTTCGTGATTCAGTGATGAGGCCCAATTTCACCTCAGTGGATTTGTCAGTAAGCAGAATTGCCGCATTTGGGCGAATGATAATCAAAGAGTGATTGTCGAAAACCTAATGCACCCACAAACAGTGTCTGATTGGTGCGATTTATGGGCTGGTGGCATCATCAGGCAGTTACTGTGAATGGTGTTCGCTATCGTGAGATGATAACTAACTTTTTATGGCCCGAATTAGAATATATGGATGTGGACGATATGTGGTTTCAACAGGGCGGTGCCACTTGCCACACATCTAACGAAACGATGGCTCTTTTGCTCTTTTGATTTGACAACGTTGGACTTCTTTCTTTGGGGTTATTAGAAATAATAGGTGTACGTCGATAAGCCAGCAACATTTCAAGAGCTAAAGGATGAGATAATTCGGCACATTAACGGCATAGAACCTCAATTATCAGGGGTGTTCTGGAAATCGAAAACGAAAAACGCAAGAATTTGGAAGTTGTTTTTAATCAAATTTTTATAATTATACCCACACCACAATAGTGGAGAGGGTATTATGCATTTGTGCTGATGTGTGTAACGCCTTAAAATAGTGGTCCTTGACCCACCTTAAAGTAAACCGATCTACTCAGAATAACTTTCTGAGTCGAACTAACGATGTCCGTCCGGCTGGCAGGCTGGCTGTCCATGTAACATTTTGCGCAAAGTACAGGTCGCAATTTTGGAGATAATTTGATAAAATTTGGGTCATAGGTTCTTATTGGAACAAAGACCAAGCCTATTGAAAATGGGCCGAATCGTAGGACCACGAGGGAAGATAAGGGGAAATTTCTTCCTCTCAGAAACTATCAAACCGATTTTAATGAAATTTAAAACAAAGATAGAACCATATCTATATGGACACAAAATGTATAAGTTTTTAAAAAAATCGGACCACGAGGGGAGATAGGGGCAATTTCTGCCTCTCAAACCGATTTTAATGAAATTTAAAACATAGATAGATCCATATCTACAGGGACACATTAGCTATACAGTTTTTAAAAAATAGGACCACAAGGGGAGGCAGGGGGCAATTTCTGCCTCTCACAAACTTTCAAACTTTATTTAAATTAATTTAAAAATTCATAAAACTCAATTTTTGTATGGGAGCCCCCCTAAGAAGTGACGATAAGGGGAAAGAAAGTATGTCTCGAGAAAATGTTAAAGACAAAAAACTAAATGAGGTCGGTCATACATTTTATCCAACTAGGGGCAACTCCTGGTCATTTATGGAACTTTTTCTTCAACATATCTCTAGTCTGCATTGAACATTTTGTATGGGAACCCCCTTAAGGAATGGAGATAGCGCGTAGGTATGTTAGAAATACAGTACTTTTCGTTTATAGTCACTACGCTTAGCGATATAGTCCATTTTATCTGTTTATTTTGCCGCTATAAGTTAATTTAATATAAAGTATTAACGTTATAGTCCATTTAGCGATATAAGCACATTTGCCATATATGCCGTTTATCAACAGTCATTAAAGGGAAAAGTAAAGCAAATTAATGGCGTTATAATCACATTAGCAATATTAAGCAAGTTCTTTTTAGTTTTTGAAACCACAATCCATTCAAAGAAAGAAAGAATTAAATCATTTAATTTTTATCATCAACTCTCTACTCATAAAAAATTAGTTTTTGCCGTTGGTATCAGTTATGAAATATCTTGTTATTACTTTAACTATTTTTAATACAGTATGCAACTCTGTTGTAAAACCATAAGCCTGATGTCGGTGTAATTTACCGTAACCTTGTTAAGTCTGGGATCACACTATGAAAGTTTTCTTTCAGAAAGTCTGAGTTTATTGGTGAGAGGGGAAGAGAACATGCTTTAATTCACTCCTCTCTCTCACCCATAAACTCAAAGTGTGAACCCAGACTAATTTCATTTAAAATCTACTGCAAAATCTAAAGCGTTTACATTTCCCCCTTTCACACTCGGCAAGTTACTTGCGTACAGCAAAGTCTGTACAAATTTTTTTGAAATTTGTTTTTTCCTTACAGTAAGGCGACCAGATTTTGGAAATAAAAATAGAGGACATAAAGAAAAAAATATTTTTGACTTCAAGATTTTTTACTTATTTACATATATTATAGGGCCCATACACAACACCATCATGACTGTGCAGTCAAGTGATTGTGCCAGCTGATTGACCGTGTATGAGCTTGTGGTGTGATTGAACCAGCTGCTGGTGCTTTATCAGAAATAGTTTTAAAATTTTTTTGATTGCACCAGCATGATTGAATCGTGTGTTGTAAAGTTAGCTCATAAAAGTTAAATCGTCAAGGCATAAACATCAAAAAATAAAAAGTTTTAATAATGAATGCCAGAAAAAAATGTTTTGGGGAGAAATTCCCGAACTTTATAAAACAATGCCTTGCCTATGGAAAGTTAAAAGTACGGAATACTGCAAATGTGGATTAAAAACCAATGCTACAATAAAATGATAGAACATTTTGTCGTCGTTCATTACGACCTTTACCACACATGTTTTGGTAAAAAATGAATTTTGTACCAGCATGCTGGTGTATTGTGTGCTTCAACCTTAATTGCACAATCAGTTGATTGCACAATTATGATGGTATTGTGTATGGGCCCTATTACAGACAAATTTTCATATTGTCGGCTTAATATGCAAACCTGCTAAAACCACTTTTTAAGTAAATTGAGATTTTGATTCCGTTGGGTAAAGAAAAATATGCCTCGTGGACCAGCAATTTGAGCATTGAAGTGTGTCAAATCAACTATATGTTTTGTTTCCTCTCAAGCATTTATTGAAAGGGAGTTAGCAGGTTTAAAAAAATAACGAAACTTAAAAATGCATTGGAGTTACTTATTCAAAATTTTATACTGCAAGTGTATGAGAGTTCAGTAGGAACAAGCATGCACGACATTTACCATACGATTTGACAGAAAAGACCAGTGATCGCCGTGAAATAAAATTTATTTATTTATTTTAATTAATAAAAATAAAATCAAATATTGGTCATGCTTTAAAAAAAAGAGGACAAAGATGACATTATGAAAAAAAGATGATAAAAGAGGAAACAAATTTTATAGAGGACAGCCAGTTAAAATAGATGATTGTCCTCTAAAAAAAGAGTACGTATGGTCGCCTTACTTACCAACTTTGTTGTTGTCGGCAAGTAACTTGCCGAGTGTGAAAGGGGGCATTGCAATTGTTTGACATCAGTCAGATTTTTTATAGCCAAAACAGCAGACAGAGTTTTTTGTTTAATACATAGATATATATAAAAAATTTGCTTACCTTTTATTTATAATTAACAAATTTTGACATCGTTGAGGAATAAACCAAATAAACATCTGGCTTCTTGCGCAGACCTATTGGATAGACATTGACTAAGTACATAAAATTTTGAGTAGTTTTCGTCTAAGGCAAGGCAAATTCATAAAAGCTAATCTAGGTACTACGAAAAGTACAACTCGTACAAAAACCAAATCCAATTACCTCTTATAAAATCTTTGTACAATGTTAAAAACAGAAACAAAGATTATAAACAAAATTTTGACATAAAAAAATTATACAGCTGAAATAAGTTATCAGCAGACCACTTGAAATTAATTTGCCTTGCTCTGGGCCAAGGTGTCTTGGTGAAACCCTTGCTGCTTTTTGCAGAGTTCTTTTTTTTCGTGCAATTGTTTTAAGATACCCACAGACCAGGCAACATTTGTCGAAACATGTGTTACTACTAATGTTTCAGTTTTTACCACAGACGATGGCACTAAAAACGAAACATCAGTATTGCGTGTTTTTTGATTATACTACTGCAAAACAAAAAAAAAAATTTTTTTTTATACCTATCACATTTTATGTCCCATAAATTTTGGAATATTCTTATATTCAATTATAATTTTTTTCCAATTATCATAATTTGCAATATATTGACGTCAGTGGTAAGGTCGGGGTAAGGAAAAAAAATTTGTACTGATTTTGTTGTACTCGGCAAGCAACTTGCCGAGTCTGAAAGGGGTATTTCAAACTGTGTGCAGCCTACGTCACAGCTTTCAATTTATGTAAATTTTGACAAGCAGTATATGTAAAAAGACTGGATTGTGTGGCCGGGGGGTTACACATACAAAATGCGTGTTGTTTGTTCTACTGTTGCAGATCTACTAATTGTATCCATGTATTTTAACGTCATGAATGAGTTAGCGTTGTTAAAACATATGCATTAACAACCGTGGTATAACATGATGAGTCTATAATTAACACTAACATTATATTAGTGTTTATGCTAAGCATTTCATGTCAGTTGTAGACTGCATGTTAAGAACAAAATGAAAAAACTAACCGAAATTCTTGTGTACATGTAGATTTTGCCTCTCTTTATAACTAATGAATTCCACTCGACTACGGAACATAAACACATCAAAACAAATTGGTTCGAACTGTCAAAAACAGATGGCGTTTTGACATCACCTGTAGTTGAATTCGCCTTGGCATACTGTAATAAAGTTTTTGATTATTTTAATTAAAAATAAATAACTTGAGTTTAAAACAATTTTTGACGTATGCGTAGACAAATTTCCATTTTCGTCAAGGCGAATTCATAAAGGTGAAATTTTCGAGTCATCTGTTTATTGTTTATGTCTTTGTGTGTATACTGAATGTCAAGCGTTTTGTGAAAAAATTTGTTGAAATTAAAAATTCAATAAAAACCTAAATACTTGAAAAAATAACTTATTAA
This sequence comes from Pollenia angustigena, assembly GCA_930367215.1. Lineage (NCBI taxonomy): Eukaryota > Metazoa > Arthropoda > Insecta > Diptera > Polleniidae > Pollenia > Pollenia angustigena. Next base: position 193,707,879 of record OV884060.1, on the reverse strand, counting down.
AATGTTATAAAACAAAAAAGTGAACATAAAATATAAACACAGATTTTAAAAGGTGTTAAGAATACGTGGAGCCACAATAAATTCGCAATACAGGAAAAAGATTTAAGCAATTGCGTATATTTTATGAACAAACAAATTCCCTTTTTTAAATTTTCAACAAATAATTTTGACATTCACTCTAACTTTTTACAAAAACAAAATACATAGTATTTAAAAAAAGGGGATAGCTCAATGCGAATTTAAAAAGGTAAGTGCAACTCTACAACTACAAAAAGCCCCATGTTTTTTGTTTTTCAAGTTAATAGATAGCTGCCAAAAATTTTTTATTGCTAATTAAAATTATCACTTTTTTATAAAAGAAATTATTAAATTAACTTTAATTATTCGCAGTTTTGAAATTTTTTTATTATAAAAATAACATTTTTAGCACTTTTCAATAATAACGCTATCTTATGTTGCGGCCACCGTTATGAATTCTCCTTGATTTTTGCTGTAATTAGGAATGGGCAAATTGAAAAAATATATCGATATATATCGAATCAATTATTTATTATATCAAAAAAATAAATATTACCAAATTAAAAAATTTTGTATATATATCTATGCAAAAATCTTATTATTATTCCAAATATATATATTGTTTATAACTGCATAAAATAAATCTTTTCAAGTTCCTTTGACCTCACTGTTTTAATTAGAAATCTACAATGTGAAAACCACGTTTTTTTTAATTCTTCTTATAAATACGAATCATTTTAGTTCTTTATACTAAAGGTCTGCATGACTACATTTAAAAGGCATATGAATTTGTTTTTTAAGTAGGTAAAGTTAAGTACAACAAACGATTTAAGTAAGCAGTGCTTTAGATTTAATGTTAAAAAAAAACAAATGAATGAACACACAAGGCGAAAGAGAAAAGAAAACAACTGTATTTAAACAGAAAAAAATACTACCACATTCAAATAAAACGAGCATAATAAAATGTGTATAAGTTTCGAATATAATATTATTTGAATGTTTTACTCATTACATGAATACATTAATATTATTACTAGTAACTTTTGTTATGGAAATTGAAAACGTAAAACGCAAGAATTTTAAAGTCCTTTTTAATATACTTTTAATCCAATTTTTATAATTTTTGTTACAAAATTCTGTTTAATAGAGATATATTTGTAATGAGAATAAACATAAGTACTAATTTTACTATGTAGTATTTCTTGCACACAGTCTAACTGTTACCATATACTTGCGTGTGCTTGCATTTGCAAATTGAGTAAATAAATATTCAAAGAAAAAGAGTGAATATAATGTGTGCTTTTGTTATGATAAAGTAAAACACAGACTACACTCTCTTTTATATTTTAACTCTTAAACTCCGTAAACCACTCTTTACCTACTAAATATTTGAATGAATATTGGAATGCTTGTGTGTAAAGCTTCGTACAGACGATGGTCAGATCTTACAATATTGATAAGCAGCGTTGCTTAAATTGCATTAAAATTGGCTAAAATGTCTTACAACTGTGTGAACATTGTAAGCTCATTTGTATTTGCAGATGTGCAAAATTAAAGGTAGAAGTACACAACACGCGTTAGTGCGCGCGCGCTCTGTCGTCTTCTGTCAAAAAAAGTTAAGCTAGTGTGTTTTCATAGAACAAGCTACATGCAAAATATTTTGACGCGTTTGCGCCAGAAAGTTGGTTAACTTTGAACTTTTTAACGCGTTGTGTGTTTTTGACAAGTAATCAGCTGACAATAAAAATAGTAATTTAACAAATTTGTGAATTATGAAAGAAAAACTTAGAGAAGAGCTTAAAAAACATACAATATTTATATAAAAAGAATAAATTTAATAAAATAACAAAATCTTGATATACTTTCCAACCCGTTTTTAATGCACAAATAAGTAAAAAAATAAAAAACAGCTGACAGGAACGGCTTTTGTAACGCGTGTTGTGTAACTTGCAGTTTTTGACGCGCTAAAGTTTATAAACGCACGATACTTGTCGACGAACTAACGCGTGTTATGTACTTCTACCTTAATGCATCTGACAATGCATCATTGTCAGAAAAATTTTGCTGTTGGCAACGCCTGCTTACAATATTGTAAGATCTGACCATCGTCTGTACGAAGCTTAATAAACAAATGAATGCATTCTTGCAGCCCTTTACCCCGGGTCTCCACGTAGCAATATTTATTGCGGCAAACGTCAAATTTGATTGCTCCATAAAATTTGCGACGTATAGACCGCATATTGCTATGAGTGGCAATCCATTGCGCAATGATTGGTCTTCTTATTGCTTGAGAAATTATTGCTTAGCAATCTGCTGTCAAATCAGTTGTAATTTATCTGACATTTATTTTTAAATAAACGTCAATATTAACAAAAACAAACGACACATTTGTTTTTTTTTTTTTTTTGTATATTTTTATTTTTGCAATAGAACAATACAAGTTTTAGGCTTTTTTTCATACGCAAGTAAACAAAAAAGTAATACAAAACACAGCTACGACAATTAAAATTAATTATTTTATTTTATTAATTTAATTTATTGATTTAAAAAGAAAATTTAACAATCACTTCAAAACACAGCATGAAACATTTGTTATAAATAAAGGCACAAAACTTTATACAACTACTCGCGGTGAAAATTGCAAATTTATGGCAAAGCAATAACAAGTGTTCTCCAGCAATATAATCAGCAATTATTGCTCCATTGTTCTGTCATTGTTCTGCCGACGTTATTGCTTGTACTTAGCAATAAAAATTGCTACGTGGAGTCCCAGCGTTACGTTATACATATTAGTTTACAACAACATTTGGTGCATGCAGTGATGCCAATTCTTAAAAAACATATTGTTGGAAAAACAGCTAATGAAGACTGACTTTAAAAAATATCGATTTCGATAGTCGTATTTCAATATCGGCAATTTTTTTAAATATCGATATTTTTTGCCCACTCCTAGCTGTAATGTATTACTTACCGTAGCGATGCCACCTGCGTTATTTCACAACGGTCAGAAGAGTGAACACATTGTATTTCACAACAGGGTCAATTACTAACATAATTTGAAAAGTATTAATTTGTTGTTGCTGCCAATGTCATCACTAAATATATTATGTGCTATTTGCAGTGAATATTTCAAAAGTATCGATGCGATATACAGTACCCGTTGTGGGCATGTTTTCCATAAGAATTGCCTACACCGGTGGCTAAATACTTCACACACCTGCCCACAGTGCCGAAAGTACTGTATGCAAAAGATTTGCCATCAGTTATATTTAAATTTCAAAGAGATGGTAGTTGATGAACAGGAAATAGAATTGTCGAAAATGTATGAATGGATTTATATAGACCAAGAACTTGATCTTGGCGATATGTCTTTTGCCTTAACATTTGGCAAGGACGAGCAGGGTAATGAAATATACGCCGCACGGGGTCAATTTAGAGGTGATCTTATACCAGCATATTATATTCCTTGCAAAAGGGTAGTTATTGCACCGTGGGGCTTTAAATCACACTTGCTTACCGAAGATATAGAGATATTGGATATTTCAAACGACGATGCAGAGTACAAATGGGTTGCAGCTTCAGATGGTGAGATCCCCGAAAATGCCTTTGTCACTGGTAACACTGAAATGGGTGACGTTCTTTATACAGCTCGTGCTAAACATAAAGGAACATTTTTGTACGGCAAACTGGATCAACGATATAATTTAGCATATGTGCCTTATAAGAAAAAGGAAGTTTCTTATGGCAGTTACGAGATCTTAACAAGGATACCAAAAAAATAATAACTCCAAAGCTAACGGAAGTGAACAAAGATTCTTACAAAAATTTTGAAAAGCCAAATTGTTTTATTGTTATTTGATTATTTATCTTGTACATAAGTATGTATATTTTAATTGTTTGTAATTTGATATCGCTCATTTGCTGCACCATCGTCATAACTGAAAATTTGTTTTAAATAAAGCGACTTTAAAGCAGAGTTCGAAAATAAGCATTATATACTATGTATACTTTAGTGTTCCGTACGGTAGAAATATGGAAAACACAAACGCTAATAGAGTTTGTATACAATAAGAATGGGAAATGCATCACTCCGCTGCATCAGTGAATTCAAATGCTTAAATATACATATATCAGTGAAATAGATGTGGACCAAAAAATTGTCTAATACTCCAAAAAAATAATAGTCACAATAAAAAAAAAATTTTAATTATTTTTTATCGGCATTAAAAAAAGTTTGCTTTTCTGATGCATTTCCGATAAGGCCCAATACTTTACTGAACCAACTTAACATACAGATGAGAACATTTCATTGCCTTCTGTTTTTCGTAAAAAAAGACAACAAACTTCGCTGCGTTCGGTTAAACACATTAATCAAATATTAAATTGATTAATCACTATTTTGTTTAATGAATTTTTTCAATTAATCGCACATTCATAATTTTCATAAATGGGGTTTTCTTAAGTCGCAGGTGTATGCGAATAAAACCCAAACCACGGCGGTCTTAAAAGCTAACATAACCTATGCCATGGTGAAATTCAGCCTGATTTATCCATCAGAGTCATGGAAATTTTGACTTTTCAAATGCGCTCCACCCAGAGAAGCAGTGGCGGACATTTGAACGATGTTAAATTCAAAGCATAATGGGATCAATAGGTCTTTCAAACGAATAAAAAATTTCGATGATATCTTACACACACTTTGTTTCATTTAAATTTAAAGATAGAAAGCGCTTAATGAAGACCCTTAATAAATACAAAAACCAATTTTTAACTCGTCCAAAAATTTCAAGTTGTTTTTAATAAACATAATTTGTAATTTTAAGTAAGATAAGTAAAATATTTGATAAGAATAATTGAAGCAAAGCCGCGAATAACGTTGAAAGCCACATTTTGCAAAAACTTTTTTTGCAGATTACCGTTAACATTACTCTATTACACTGTTTAAACATCAAATCACCCAAAATTTTGCACCTTAACCCCGTCAAAATGCGATACAGTCAGTCAGTGGAAGAACGTTGTAAGTTACTAACAAAATGCTACAAGCGAAATTGTTTTACAACGTGGAATAACGTTTTAAAAGCCAAATAAAACGTTTTTCTACTATAAATTATAATAAAACTAAAATAATAAACTGTAAATTTGCATTTAAAAGTTCAAAAACAACAACCACATAGACAATTATTTATGTACAACATATTGTGTATGTGGTTGTTGTTATGTTTTTGCACTTTTGCTTTTTCGCAAGGGTTCAACTTGTGACGTGAATTACCTTTATTTAAATTTTTATTTTCATTCGAATGGGTATTCTAATTACAATTTATAAAGCTTTCATACCTTTATAAATTTATATACAAGTAAAATTTATTACATTCTGCTGGTATCTATGTAATAGTTGCATAAAATTTCTGTACCATTTTCGGCCTTGCTAGTCAAGGATAGCTAAAGTAAGCCTCCTAACAAAAATATACAATCAAAAATTCTGTTAGTGCATAGAAAATATTGAAGGAATAAGACTTAAAAAGTATGAAAGCTTTATAAATTGTAATTGGGCTTAGAATATACATTCGAATTAATATTAAAATTTATATAATAAATGTTACTCACCATGAGAAGCAAATTCCTAGATTCTATTTTGTATAGGTATTTATAGTTTTATTAAAAACAACATACGCAAAGGCATACAAATAAGCAGAAAAGTTAACTAGATAATCTAATTTTATTTAAACCTAAAAAAAATACATATGTACATATTAAGTATGTTTGATTAAATATTTAATAAAATGTAATGATTAACATATCGCACACCTACTTCAAAAGTGACAACTAAAAATTTTAATTTTTCGGGTTTATATGCAAAATGCACTTATTTATCTATAAAAATATCAGTGTAGGTATTTTGTTGTTGTTAACTGTTATTAAAAAACGGTTATGTCTTTCTTTACGTTTCAATAATTGGTATAAAGTTGCAATTAATAAAAGTGTCTAAATAGTTTTAATTCGAGTTGTGACACTTTTGATACAATAAATCATTGTTGGAGTTAATATTTATTAGAATTGTGCCAGTTTAGAATTTAGAAGTGTCAAAACTTGAAAAAAAATCAGCTTAAATGAAATAACTCATAATAATTCGGCAACTTGCGCAAATAATACATCATCAAAAATGACACAACTAAAAATTGTTCATTATCGAGTGTATAAATATCTAAAAAAAAACTTTTTAGACCATAATCTTTTGGATTTGCTACTAATTGGTTTAAAAATTTGTTTTTAACTATTTTTTTTTTAGGTCAAAAACAGTTTTTTTCGATTTCTGAATAAGTAAGTTTTTTGAGTTGAGTAACTTTTGAACTAGGTGTGCGATATGTATGTTAAATCCAATAATCACGTTGAAATTAAAATAAAATATAATGAAATTTGTTATTCAATCATTCATTCCTTATCTTTATGTATTCTTACAAATACTTCATAGTTTACATTATTAATTTCTTTGTCCTTATGTGGAACATAGGCACAGCCATGGGAAGGATGCAATTTTCCATAACGCATTCTACCATTACAAAAAGCACGTGCAGTGTATAATGTTTCCCCATTTTCACAATAGCCAGTTGCTAACGCATTTGGTGGTATTTCGCCATTAGATGCTGGTACCCATTTATAATCGGCATTGTCATTATTAACATGTAATAATTCTATATCATCGGTTAGAAAATGAGATTCACAATTCCAAGCTGCATAAACACCTTTTAGCTTGGGCACATAATACGCGGGCAAAAGATCATTTTCCAAATAGACACGAGCTGCATACAAGGGCTCGCCTCCTTTATCTACACCCAAAACAAACCCCAACTGGGCTAATTCTTCTGCTGTAATACTATCTTCCGCATACATCCACTCAAAGCTTTTAATAGGTTCCGTATCGACTTGGTCCACCTCAGTAGGCTCACAAAAATTCAAAAACAATCGATGCACATTATGATTGTGAACATTGGCGCGACACTGTGGACAGGTGTGGGAACGTTTCAACCAACGAAAAAGACACTGGTGATGAAAAACATGACCACACTTAGAAGTACTGTAGATTATGCTGGTATTTTTAAAATATTCACTACAAATCGCACACAGTACATTTAAAGATGACGTTATATTATTCTCAGCGCTTTCCTTCTTATTTTCCTCCATGATATAAAGTAACAACAGATAATTGCAAATTAAGCCTTTTCCTTTTATAAAACAAATTACAATGCTAAAAAAATCAATCGTATTTCACAACAACGTACACAAACAAACAAAATGATGATTAATAACAAAGTAAAGTACCTATAGGAAATTATTTTTATAACGTTATTTGCAAATTGTTTGTTACGTTTCAAAATATTTACATTTTTATGATTTTTAATATATACCTTGACTTCTTATCAACACAAGTCCATTTATGTCGAGATATATTTTTTCTAGATCATGTAAGACAAAGTCATAGTAATTCGATCTTAATTTCTTTAAATTTCCAATTGGTTTGTTTTGAAGGCAACATATGTTCAAATATTGCCACATTTTTTAAAGAACATTATACAAAAGTTGTATTGAATCCGTTAACTTGAATTTTTTTTTGTGGTGACCACTAGGTACAAAAACAGTCGAAATTTTAAGTTCTATTGATACATTTTCGTTACCAATTTTTATACCCTTCACCGAAGGTAATTTCTACAATATTGTTCCTACACCCTATAAAGTATATATATTCTGGGTCCTTATGAAAAGCGAAGTTCAAATCCGGTTGTCCGTCTGACCGTCTGTCTGTTGAAATGGGTTTTCCGAAGCCCCCAGATATGATGGGGGCTTCGTTGGGGTATCTTTCTGTCAGGTATTCTTATTATAATTTTGCTATTGAAATTCAGCCAGATCGGTCCACAAATGGCTGAGATATGAGCAAAAAACCACGACTACCTCTAATTTTTTCCAAAAATCCCTTGTGGTTGTTGTATTTTTATTACTTTTTGCTGTATATCTGGGGAACAGCAAAAGCCAAAGTTTCCAAATTAGGTACACACATTTAGGTTGCCAATACACACCATCCTACAAAATGTGGGCGGGATTGGAGAAGTGGGCGTGGTACCTCCCATACAAAAAAAATTAAAAATTGTATAAAAACCTAAATTTTAAGGCTGCCATATGTCCTATGGATATGATTTATACACTAAAATATCGGAAATTTAAATTTTAAATTAAATTTTTTTTTTTAATACCCACTTTCGGAAACCATAGATCTCCCCGAGTCCAAGCTTTATAACTAAAGTAAATGGTAAATTTCTTCTTTAACACGTCGGTATATAAATTTGTCAAATCGGCTTAAAAATGGCTGAGTTATCAGCAAAAAACAACGACTACCTCTAATTTTTTTAAAAATCCCTTGTTGTTGTTGTTGTTGTTGTATTTTTATTACCTTTTGCTGTATATCTGGTGAACGGAAAAAGCCAAATTTTCCAAATTAGGTACACACAATTTTTTTTTCATATACATCGGGCATGTTCTGACAATCGCAAAACGCTTAACATTCGCGATTCTGACAAAATTTGGCGAGTTCAAATTGCAAAAGAGCGATTTCAAATCGATTGTCGATACTGAACGAATCAAAATTATTTTTTCAGTATTTTGAAACTCAAATTAATGCTTTACAACACCGTAAAAATAATCCCGATTCGTTCAGTATTGACTGAAATAATTAGATGTTAAATTGCTTTCGAATCGAGAAAGTTATTATTTATTTATTTTTTTTTTTTTTTCTCAACAGAAAGGTTATGTTAAGGTCGTTTTGGTCGCTTGTTGAGAGGTAGCATATGAAAAAAAAAATAATATTTACCCCAAGACGGAGTTTTTTAATTTTTAGCATATGCACTATTTTGAATTTTTTCTTATTTTTGTTTAAGTGTTTCTAAAACCTTAAAAATAAACAAAAATAGGGGGAAAAATCAAAATAGTGCATATGCTAAAAATTGAACAACTCCGTCTTGAGCACAAAGTATACAGAGATGAAAAAAGTGACGTATGAAAAATGCCTAAATCATTTGCGAGGGCAGCTTTCGAAGAAAGAGAAAGAAAACGCTTTTTGTTAGTAAAAACAGGCCGCTACTATCTACACAAATTGCATAATCAAAACAAAAAACGCAAAAAGGGCAGCTTTCGAAGAAAAAGACAGAAAAAAACACAATGGTGGTTATTCCAAAATACGCGTCGAAGAAGTGAACATTTACATGAAAACAAAAGCAAAACAAAAACTAAATTGACAAAAATTATTTTTGTTTATCATACAAAATTTACAGTTTTTAATAGAGAAAGAAACGCGTTATAACTCTCGCGTTAATTTTATTTTAGAAGTGTATAGATAATAAAAACAATTTTCGTCACTTTGGTTTGGTTTTGTTTTTGTTTTCATGTAAATGTTCACTTCTTCGACGCGTATTTTGGAATAACCACGAATATTTTCTGTCTCGTGACGCCTCTGTATACTCTGTGGTCTTGAGTTAGAAATTATTTTGTTTATATACATATGCCACCCACCACCCAATAAGCGACCAAAACTATCTTAAAGGAAAAGACATAAACTTTAAAATTCTATCGAGCAAAAAAAAAAAAAAATAAAAAAAAGTTTTAAATTTAAGTTTTTTTCCAAAGATTGATTAAATAGCTATCTAAGCTACTTGTGACAAATTTTGCTAACTCCAATACGTTATAAATTATATGGATGAGAAAGAACACCTGTTTGGCCAAAATGTCAAATTTTGACCCCCTCTAGCTCAGAAACTTTTCGACCGATCTTGTTGAAAATTTGTGTCTTACTTACTATCCAATAGGACTAACCTTGGTGCATTTCATCCAAGTCGGAAGACATTGATTTCAAAAATTTTGTCATTTGACATGAAATCCCCCGTATATGTATATTAGGGTGGTTTTAAAAAATCGATGTCGGATTTTTTTTGGGGGCACCCCCCTAAAATGTTTCTTTCTGTCAGATTTTAGGATTGACAAAGTTTGAGCACGATTGAAAGATGTTAACACGTGAGGCCTCAAAGTTTTGAAATTCTCGATTTTTGGCAGTTTGGTGACTTTGCCGACCCATATCTCTAGAACGGTTAAATATATTTGCCCTTGTCACACATCAAATTGAAGGTGATGCTGTTTTTAACATTTTATATATAATAAATACGCAACTAGTACTGAAATCGAAAAAATAGAGCCAATGCCCCTAAAAACGTGACTAGGTACCCCCGAGAGCGAAATTGCGTTATTTGTATTATTATTGCTTATTATGGACAAATTCTTGTACTTTGGAATCCCATTGAAATATGTTTGCTATGGTATACCGTTAATTTAAGACCACCAAAAATGTTTTTTTTTTTATGTCAGGTATGTATCTATTTTTTTCCTCATTCTGTATCACTGGCAACTCCAAGCAGGTAAAACCAAACTAGTTTAAAAATGTATTGGGTTACCCTACCACCTGTTGTTATATTTTAAGTAGAAGTCCAGTGGTTCAGAGTCTGTTATTAAAAAAAGAAAAGGATAGCTAGGTGGTTCTTGCTTTTATGATTTTGTTTCTTGGTCGCTGAACAGTGAAAGTCGTATTTTGTTCTACGTTCGTGTGATCGAGTTTAAACTACATCTGCCATGAGAAGTAGAGCTAGAGACACACTTTTTCTAATTGACTATCCAGCTAATCAGATAGCTGGATATAAGCTGCCCTCCAATCGACAAATTCTAGCTACTATGTTCTACAATTTGCGTGCTGTGAAGTTAAATGTGAGAGACTCTGCCACAACTACTGTTAACGAGGTTTTGACAAAAGCTCGAAATCCTACAAAACCAAAGAAAAATGTCATAGTAAAACTAGAAAAACTGTATACAGAGCGAAAAAAAACGTTAAAAAACTGTCAACCAGTGGTAATAAATTGATAACAAACTGTTGTCAATATTTCGACAACATTTGTTGTTAAATTTTAAACAAAATGTTGTCAAATTGGGCCGTTAGATAAAAAACGTACCATTGTTGTCAAATTAATAACACCCTGTTGTCAAATAGGTATCGCCCTGTTGTCATTATTAACAGCGTATACAAGTTATCCCACAATCAACTTTGGTATTCGAAAGTAAAAAGTGAAAAGTTTAAGTGCTGTGATTAAATTAATAAATAAAAATTTAATAAATAAAATAAAAAAAATTTCTAAAATTTGTTTTTGTTTTCAATTTAATTTTCTATGCGAACGTTAACGTGTGACATCGTGGGCCTGGCTGTAAAAGTGTGAATTTTTTATGTATTTTTTTATAAGTATATTATTTAATGTGAAATAAATTAATAAATTTACATTATTCCATTTTTTTACTTGGGTTCAGAATGGGTTATTAAGTACATACTACAATCAGAACAATGTGTTATCGAAAGGACAACCGAATGTTGTCAATATATTAACGGTGTGTTGTCAAAAATGACAACAGCATGTTGTCGGTATGGTACCATTATGGTGATAATATATAACCAATTTGATGTCATATTGAGAACAAATGGTGACAAACTGACAACGAGGTGGTTAAAAAACATTGATACCATCCGTTATCAAATTGAACACAAACGTAGTTGGCTCACTTTTGACAACGGATGGTGTCAATTTTGGTATTTTTATACCGGATTTTTCCCTCTGTGTACGATGATTGGAGAAAAATGCAAAAGTACAAGGATAGAAAAACGGAAAGTTCATGAAATGCTGTAAAAGAGTTTACCCTCAAGTTAGATGATCTCTTTGATATTGCCCACCAAGATGCCCTGACGATGACGACTTCAGAAGAAGACAAGGAGTTTTTGTTGAAACAAAGACAGAAAGGAAGGCCAGACTCCACGCTCGGAGTTGACCTGAAGTTGGCTCAACAAAAGAAACAGCGGACAAACAACTTCAAGCGGGAAATTTGGGTAAGCATTTAAAAAAAAAAAATATTTTCCTTGTAGCGAAACTTTATTCGATATAAATCACTAGCTGAAATTTCAAGCACATCGGGACCTCAACCACACATATTGAAGAGATTTCAAAAAGAATGGTCGAGAATTGATAAATCTAAGTTCGACGTAGGCGAGAATGTTTTGAAACTACTGCCCAAAGAAGAAGTAGAGAATATAAAAGAAGAACTGCAAAGAAAACTACTGTAATGCCAACCAAGAGACGACTACAAAGAGCTGTTACAGTTGGCATCGATATATCTTGGTCATCTTGATGGAAAAGATGTGCACTTCAGGTCTCCAGGTCCAGTACACCATGCACGGTGGATGGCAAAAGCTATTTACTGTCTGAAAATACAACTCTTCCGTGACCAGTTTAAGCTGACTTCCCAAGAACAAGAGGCCCTAGAAGCACTTTGTGTTTTCATCGTTCGAGTCTACTACACCAAAACAAGACCTAGACCTCATTGAAAATCTATTGAAATACGAAAGCATTGACAAAAAAATATCAGAAAAAGAAATTAACGAAATGATAAATAACCTGTGGTATCTTAGTCCTGAACTTGTTGCGCTGGCATTGTTTGACCCGGCATTGCAAAACACCGTAAAGAGCCAAATGGCGAAAAAATCTTAACAAATCAAGCAGAAGAAAATGAGAAGTGCTCCAGAAATATGCGACCCAAATTAAAAAAAGAACAACTGCCGAAATTGCTAGAAAAAGGGTTTTCAGACCTAATTACAAGTGAGACTTACCTGTTGTTCAAGAGATTAAACATTAACACCAAATTAATTAAAAAATTTAACGCAGACTATGGGTAAAGGAAAATAGATAGATTTCGGCGTAAGAAATTTCATAATTAAAATTTTTTAAGAGGGAAAATCCTATCGAGAAATAGGAAAATTGTTGAATTAACCCAATATTTTTTTCTTAATTTTATATCATCAATGAAGGGAAACAAAACTGCATACCACAAATTTTTGGAAAAACTTTAGTTTTCCAAAAACTCCAAATTTTAAGTGTGTATTTAAACTTTAGTCTCTGACTGTATATAAATCAGAAAAAGGCAGATTGGACGGGCTTCAGAGAGTTTACCAACAGCAAATTTAATGATTTACCAATTCCTTCTGACGTGCGCTCCGCAGAAAGGAAGTTCCGGAAAATCGTTCTTGCAGCAGCCGCTTGCTTCAGGATCTCGGTCTTGAGACCAAATTTCCCGGCGCCAGCGGCGGTACTCGCGGAAGAGCGGGACGAAATTCGCAGAACCAACCCGAGTGATCCCCGAATCGGTCAACTCAACAGGGACATCAGCAAGTTGGTAAACGAATATAGACGGGACAAATGGCTAAATCATTTAAATATGCGCAACCTAACTTCCAGAGCCAGCAAGCTATAGGCGACTGTCAGATCTCTAACGAATCCGCAGAAGCATGACGACAGGGTCTCGATTGCCTTCGATGGAAATACCATATCGGACCCCAAAAGATGCTCGAACTACTTTGCGCGGCAATTTATAGAGCACCCCGTCAGAGATAAGGCGAAAAGAGGAAGGTACACAGTCTTCGAGTTACTGACACACCATACGCTTTTTCATCGAGTGAGGTTGCCCAGGTCATCAGGGCCGCTAAATCATCCAAAGCCCTTGGCCCCGACGGAATATCCATGCTTATGCTCAAAAATCTGGATGAGCCCGGAGAAGAGTATGTAACAAACGTCCTCAACTTTTCGATTACCACCCTTATAATACCCGAAGCCTGGAAAGTGGGTAGGGTAGTTCCCCTGCTAAAGCCGGGGAAAGATGCGACTCTGGGAGACTCATACAGGCCAATCTCCCTGCTATCACCAGTCGCCAAGATACTTGAGGCACTACTCCTCCCGGAGCTAGTGGAACATTTCCAATTGGCGAACCATCAGCATGGATTCCGCAAGCAGTACAGTACAACTACTGGGGGCAAATTACGGCATTCGATATTGATCGAAATTTCGATTTAAATTGTATTGTAATTTCGATCGATATCGAATGCCGTAATTTGCCCGCTGCTCTTACCGCCATATCCACACAAATCAGCCACGGCCTTAATCAGGCCCGACCGTGTGAAAGAACGGTCCTAGTGGCTCTTGATCTATCAAAAGCGTTCGATACGGTCAACCATGCCATTCTCTTCAGAGACATAGCGACTTCTAGTCTCTCAACACGAAGAGGTGGCTTGTGAATTATTTGTGTGGAAGACAGTCGTTTGTGGAGTTTAGAAACAAGAGGTCGAAGTGCCGTAGAATCAAACAGAGAGTTCCCCAGGGTGGAGTCCTATCCCCGATCCTGTTTAACGTCTACATGTCTTAACACCCGACACCTCCCCAAGGTGTCCAAATGATATCGTACGCAGACGACTGTACTATCATGGCGACGGGCCACAACATTGATGACCTATGCAGTTTGGTAAACGGTTACCTCCGTGATCTGGCGAACTTCTTCCACGCGAGGAATATGAACATCTCTCCCGCAAAATCCTCGGCGACTCTATTCACGACATGGACAAAGGAAGTGGGGTTACAATTGAATGTGACTGTCGACGGCGCCATAATTCAAATCGCCCAAAAATATTGGGAGTCACATTTGACAGCCTGTTCATGTCATCAGCGCATGCCACTGCAATCTGCGATATAATGCGGAGTAGAAACAAGGTCCTCAAGTCTCTAGCCGGTAGCACTTGGGACATGGAAAAGGAAACCTTGTTAGCTACATATAAAACGATTGGCCGGTCAGTAGTTAACTACGCAGGGCCTGCGTGGACCCCAAGAGTCAGCGATACTCAGTGGAAGAAGCTTCAGAGCTGCCAAAATGCCGCCTTAAGGACCATAACAGGTTGTGTTCAGATGACATCAATAGAACAAATGCATGATGAAGCGAAGATGATGACGGTCAAGGAACACAACATAATGCTGACAAAGCAGTTCCTTCTGGGATGTCATCGGGGGGACCTCCGAACCAGTGATGCCTACTTTTTGAGAGCAAAAAGCACTTTAAAATTTAAAAAAACCACTAAAAAGCACTATTTAATTAAACACAAAACAAGTTGCATTCAGCTGTGCAGAATATTATATACCACTAAAATTTAAAAAAAGGCGACAGCGTTGATGGGTGACCATTTTCATTTAAAATTAAATAATAAATATAATTACATTTGTTTATAAACATTTTTAAATTTATTATTAATACCTTCAATAAAAATTATATCAACTAAATCATTTGGATCATCATCAGCTGAGTTTGAATTGGCCATTAAACAGTAATAAAGTGCGAGCTCGATTTTCGTAGCTAGAAAAAATCTGGCCTGTTGCAATTACCGAAAATTTGCAGTGAGCGACCATTCTTTATAAAACTTAATGACAGCCCATATTTTAATAAAAAACCTTTTATTTTATCGTTTAAATAAATCTAAATATAAATCGTGCAAAGTTTAATATAACAATTGGAGTATGATATTACCCAATTATTTTAACCTATGTACGCTTCTGAATAGAGAACACACATAAGGCGTAAAATAGAAAAAACATGTATGTTTGTACTCTGATACTGAGTCAAATCTTATTGCAATAGCACTAGAGGTAGAAGTGCACGACACGCGGTTATTTGGAGACGAGTGTCGTGCGTTTAAATGCTAAAGCGCATGAACAATGGCAGGTTACACAACGCTCGTTATAAAAGCATTATCTGTCATCTATCTATTTATAATTACCACTTTGCTTTTTACGTCTCAACTTTGCAAGTTGGTTTTGCCAAATTAGAAATTTATAGATGAAAATGGACGAATAACGAGTAGTTTATATGATTTAATAAAAGAATTATGTTCAAAATTAATTATTGTGAGATTTTCTTTAGATATGGCAGATATTGAGCGCACAAGAGCTATTCTGAATGAAATTGATTTAGATCCAGATTCTGATGTGGAAAGTGGTACTGAATACGAAGATAATATTGATATGTATGAAGCAAACACAGAGACTGAGCAAGAAGACTCCGAGAAAAGTGATGTTGAAAATTCACAGGTCGCTGAATCGAATCACAATTACTTTTTTATTGAAAAAGACAAAACTACAAAGTGAATGAAGTCCTTCCTAAAATCTTCAATAAAAACACGGTCGAAAAAGTTAATAGCAAAGCTCCCTGGAGTGAAAAGCACAGCATTGATATAAGTTAATAGAAAAACAACATTTTATAAATGTTGTGTTTAGTGAATGAATTTTTTTTATTTTTATATTAGGTCTAATGCTATGTTCACATTTGGGTTTTTAAACGCGTTTAAGCAAAATGTTGATTTAGCTAATCAAAGCCGTTCACATTACATTTGAGATGATTAAGATGACAGATGATTAAGAAAAAACACACACACAAACACACAAAAAAACAACAAACAAATTTAAATTTCTTTAAAGTGTTAAAAATGGATAAAAACACTTTTATAAAGTTATCAGAAGATTATTTTAATAATTTTAACGATGTAATTGTGAAAATTTATGAATTATTTAGGAAAAAAAAAATAAAAACATTAAGCAGAAATCTTGGCCGGTTGTACACGACATGTTGGCGATTCTACATTATTAAGTATGTTCAGTGGATTCTATGTGGTTTATGAAGTGATTTTGTTGTAATCATGTCAATTTGAAGTGATTAACAAATCACTTCAATGTATGGGTAATCATCTCGATTTTGAAGTGATTAGAGCTTAATCACGTTCGAGCTGCTTAAACGCGTTTAAGAACCCAAGTGTGAACATAGTATAAGATCAAAAATGCCAAAGTATTTTGATGAAATATAAATTGATGCTTTAAGCTAAAAAAAAAACTAAATTTTGTTTTTTTCTTACTTCAGTTATTTCAGATTAGTTTGTTAAATATGTCCACTGCACAGGTTTTGAAAATATTAGAAAAGTTTTGAGATACCGACAAATACTTGAAATCGGTCTGAGGGACCGAGAAATGTGAATGTGTCGCACAAAAATGAAAATAGTCAGGAAGGCTTAATATGTTGCCAACGCTAAAAAGTGCAACGTTTCGTAAAATTTCCAAACTGCTAGGAAGCCTAGCTCTATCCTCGTAAATAAAGTTTTTGGTAAAACGAATGCAACTTTCTTTTATCACTTTTTTTTATCATTTGAAATCTTAAAATATTTTCAAGCCTTCCCAAAATTGTTTTAAAAATGGTACAAAAATAATAAATATTGTAAAAAGCACTTAAGGCACTAACCAAAAATTGAAAAAGCACCAAGTTAGTGCTTTTTCTTAGTTTGGCACTATGGATAAAATTTTGGCGTTTTGAGGCATCAAAAAGCACCATAAATAGTGCCAAAAGCACTAAGTTGGCATCACTGCTCCGAACCACTGTCCGATGGAGTCAGACCCCCCCCCCCCCGAGACATGTCAGAAAAGATCTTCGCTGGTATGAGAGTGAAATCCAACAACACCTGGACTCAATGACAGACCACACCTCATACGGGGCAGCTCTGAATGCAGTTCACAGGGAGTCGGTGGAGAGTGCAATGAACAGCCACCGAGACCACATCGTATTAGGGGCTCGTCCACCACCGGTTGCAAACGAAGAGCGGGACTTACCACGACGGACGAGGGTGACATTGGCACAATTAAGATCAGGATGTTGCGCACGTCTTAGCTCGTACTGGTCGAGAATAAATAGCACCATCCCTGACCTTTGCCCTTTGCTGACCACGACGTACGACACCTATTCAACTGCAGTGCAAACCCAACCCAGCTAGAAGCAGTGTCCTTATGGACCCGCCCACGTGAGGTAGCACAGCTACTGGGCCTTGATTTAGCTGAGTTGAAAGGACAGAGCGAAGAAGAAGAAGGAGAAGAATAGAAAAGTAAATTTTATACATGCTTGTTTTTCAGGTCGAGCTGTTACAACAACAACCAATTACTTACAAAGGACGAACAACAAAAACAATACGTTCTCCAAGTAGCCAGCAGATGCCGTCAGCTGTATCCAGATAGCTCCAAAACCACATTGTGTCAGTCCCTTGAATAAATTTAAATAAGAATAAAATGAAAAGACATTTATTATACTTGATTTTTTAAACATATGATAATTGTTTTCATTCCAAAAATTGATAATCACCCTTATTGTGTTTGGCGTATTTAAAAAACGCCTACGACTGTTTGGTAATAGATTAAAGAGAACGTGAACTTTTTTTCTTTAATCTATTACCAAACTGTCGTAGGCGTATCTTAAATACGCCAAACACAATAAGGGTGAATAAGTGGTACCTTGTCACGTTTTAAGGAACATTGGCTTCATTTTCTCGAATTTAGTACTACTAACGTATTTTTTTGCATATAAAATATTGTAAACAGTATCGCCTTCAATTTGATGTATGACACGGGCAAATATATTAAACCGTCGCCAAACTGCCAAAATATCGAGATTTTCAAAACTTTGAGGCCCCAGTTGCACGTGTTAACATCTTTCAATCGTGCTCAAACTTTGGCAATCCTTGGCAGAAAGAAACATTTAAGGGGGGTGCCCCCCAAAAAAATTCTGACATTAATTAAATTAAAAATATTAAAAAAATTTGGATTAAAAACCATAAATAGTTCAACAAAATAACCACAATACTGATTATTGTTAAAGCTAAGGCACGAGCTCTATGTTTGCATTTGTCCTTCAAGTTGTGCCGAAAAAGGTCAACAAGAAAAAGAAAGACAAAAAAATTAAAAACAAAAACAAAAAATGTACTTTGAACTTCAAGAAGAATTTTTGACAAAAGTACGAAAAAAAACAGAAGTAAGGAAAAACATGTAAAATAAATTAAAATAGAAAATCATTCAAAGCAAATTTCGATCTACCAAAGGTTAAATACAATTTGGTTTAAGGATTGATGTTTGACTATTGACGTCAGCAGTCGTCGATGGCTGCGAGTGTTAAACGGCAAGCCCTCTGATGAGATTGAGTGGTTGCAATCGAAACATGTAAGGGTAACCTGTCCGTAAAAACGCCTGGGTTCGAGCCCAGCTTCAGTCGAGAATGAAAAATTATCAATAAATTTTAATTAATTTTATGTTGTAAAACTACTTTCTTCATGAGAATAATTTAATGAAAATGAAATTTGATGAACTTTAGCCTAATTTAAAATATTAAAAAAATTTGGATTAAAAACCATAAATAGCTCAACAAAATAACCACAATACTGATTACTTATAATTTAATCTTAATAAATTTGGAACTTTTAATATTTAAAGCACTTCTAACGTATTACGACGTTTGTAATTATTCTCTGTGTTTAAAATTTCAACACTCTCAAAATCTAGATAATGGATTTTGAGAACAAACCTCCCAAAAATAAATTACAAAAGACACATAATGGTTTTGTTAAAATACTTTACAAGTAGGAAATCACAATTGCAGGTAGAATCAAACCTAAGTCAAACACAGCGGTACAATGAATAACGTAACACCAGTAGTCCAGCTAAATATTGTCTACGAACCCTTCATTACGTCACAATTGGTTTTCAATTTTGTTTGTTTACAAATACGAGTATTTATTTTTGCTAGAAATACACATATTTTTTGACAATCTATCAGATTTTTCTACCAACAAAATACATGTTGTTTTTGCTTTGTTGTTCTTGTTGTAGAACTAGGGCTACCTTATTAATTGTACCATAATTGTAATCCCTTGAAAAATTAAATTCGTTAAATAAAACTTGTTACATGAATTTTTTTCTTTCTAATTTAGTTATAAATTTATTTGTTTTTAACATTTGTTTAAACCTAATTTTTTTTAATAAATTTCTTAAAAACTAAAAATGGATTTTGTTTAATTACTTAAATTTTTGTTATAACAATTAAATATTTCTAAATGTGATACATTTTTAAGTATTTTTCTGTTTGCTTGTATAAATAAAATAGGAAAAAATTTCACTTAATAAATTAAAAAAAAAATAAACTAAATACAGTAATTTGATAAAAAAAAATAAAAAATATATTATTAAAAAAATTAAATCTTAAAACACAAAATATGATAATTTTTGTCTTATTTGTTAAAAAAAAAAAATTAAATAAAACTGTAAATGAAAACAAAAATAATTGTAATAAATGGAGCAAACATACATAAATTCTATATACAACTGATATATAATGTGTATTTTAGAAATCGCGGGAGTAAAATGAGATGGGAAAGACACACAAAAGAAATGTAGATACAATAATTATAAAATTTTAAATACAATAAGCATAATGGCAACTGAATTTACTATTTACTCTAAAGGTGGTAAAATCTTTTTGTAACAAATTTTTTTATTTTGAGTTTGAGCTAAGAGGCAGTTTATTATTGTTAGTAAATATTTTCAATAATAATTTTCTTTTTTTTTTAGTTTTTTTAAACTGAATTAAGTTTTTTTTTTTTGAACCTGAGCTCCGGCGGACATTTTTGTAAACTATTTATTATAAATCTAAGTTTGTAAAGTTGTTCTTTAATGTATTTTGTAAGCAACAAACCATTTTAAATGGCCAATTATTTGTTCAAAATATCTTTTTATGCATTTTTTATCTAATTAAAATAAACTTTAAGATAATGTTAATCAAAAAAATAAAAAAGGCAATTTGTTAACAATAATTATAATTTTAATAAGGAATATAATTATTTTAGGTTAGGAGGGATAAAGTCATTTATTTGTGATTATTTTGTAATTTTAGTGATTATAAATGTTATTTTAAATGTTGAATGTTTTTCTTTTTTAGCTTCAGATCTTTGAAATTAAAAAGTATTGAAAAAGTATTATTCTTATTTTGATTTTTTCCATTTTTTTTAACATACAATTTGTTTACCACAGAGTATGGGATTTAAAGTTCAATTTTAACTAGAGCAGACATTGAAAGGAATACATTCTTTTTCTTTGCTTTACTCCAAAAAAATTCACTAAAAATAAATAAAAAGAAAAATATTTTGAATAAATTTTTGATAATCTTCATATCTTCCAATTTGTCCAAGTATGCATGTTCAGTATTTAATTAAAACGACATGCATACATACATGATGACAACTACATATCCCTTACCCATGTATAAAATTCAACATGCTCATAGATTTACGTTATAAGACTATGTTTATGATAAATAAATAAATATTTTACTATAGCGTGCATTGTATTTATGTATAAATATCTAACATCTGCTTCATAAAAAATATTTCAGATTTAAAAAGGTTTTAAAAACGAATTTTCTATTCTAATAGATACTATTCTAATAGACCTTTTATAAATCTAAAATGTTTTTAATGAACAAGGGGGCTATTTATTATAAATGGAACATGCAGTAACCAAAAATCGCAGTTTCCTAAAAGAAAACTAATTTTTAAAGTAATGTGTTTCTAAAATTGTACAAGTCCGTATTAAGGTAAAATTACAAATAAAAATTAAAACAGGAAAACTCGTTTTTTGAAAGCATTGCAATGCAAACTAAGCAAATCACATAAAATTATCGAATGTCCAAACAAAATGAATACATTTTGATCGCGAAATAAATCTGGGTGCCAATAATGAAAAAATCAAAAGGCGTTAAAATAATATTCTTCGATAAAAACTCGAATATTAACAGGCATCTAAACTATGATCACGAAATATTCAATAAAATATTTTAAAATTCACAGATCCTTCAGCTCGAAATATTTTAAGTGATTGTAGTGACACCGGCGAAGAAAAAGAGATTCCGTAGGACTTCTCCAAATCGAAGAGCTCTAGACATCTACAGTTATGAGTAAAATCCGTGATGAGGAACATTTTCGTTCGACACTGGCAAGACATTAACTAAAGAACTAGAATAAGATTTGATTCATCATTGTTACATATTGCACTTGATCGACAAAAGGGCATTAACTGAAATGTTTTATTTATTTTAATTTTTTGGAAAAAGTTGGCGCGAAATATTAATATCGACCCGCTGTAAAAATATCGTGGTACGTAATGAAACGGTTGGTTTAAAAGTTCTTTTTTATACGGCTTTAAAATTAAATTATAAACAGTTTTGCTTTTACTGAAAATTTTAAATTTCGAATTAGTACCCTCTTCTTGATCAAGTGTGATATTAAAATTCAATAAATAAATATTGAAAAAAATGAATAAAGTTTTCGCTTTAAACCTATACCGAACAGCTGCAATTAGTATTCGTCGTAACACTGCGTGCATTGCAAATACGAGAAAGTTATTAGCTTGCTAGCCTTTGGGTAACATTATTTATTTTCTTCTGCAAATTAATAACTAATTGAAAACTTCGCGGGAATTTATGTCATTGCACTGAAGTCTGCATCGTTTAAAAATATTAATTCTGGTCCAACTTTTTAGTATACTTATTGACTCTGAATGTTATTCTTCCTCCGGGCGATTTATGGATAAACTAACAGTCCATTTAATATTATGTACAAAGTGAAATTTGATAGATAATTTGAGGTGAGTAAAAACAAAGACTGCAATATTTGTCTTTGTCAAATTCTTGTAATTCGTCAGTTTTGCAACATCAAAAAAAGCTTTTATCCAGTTTTAATCTATGATTGAAAAGTACCAGTTGAAACAATTGCAGCAAACTCCATTGGAGATTGCTGTCTTTGTTTCAAAATTTATTCTCAAATAATAACGAATGAATGTAAGAAAGAATATAAATAATAAAAAAAAATAAAACGAAATAGTTGCATAAAATTTAGATTAAAACAATTTTCTTTTATACAATTAAAACACAAACGGTTTAGAATTTTAAAGTTATGAGTAGGGAGTGGAATTTTATGCATCTATTATTGAAAATTATGCGCATAAAACATGCTTACGAAAACAAATTACATCCCATACGACATGTTAAAATGCAGTGTGAATACAAACTGTAATAGTATATAAAATTTTTTTCGTCGCAACAAAACTGATTAGATTTCTATCTAAACAAAGTATTTAAAACAGGGACCGTAACAGTTATGCCTTTTTTCATAAAAGTCAGTTGAAAACAGTTATTTTTTGATTTTTATTTTTTTGAGCAAAAATAACAGTTATTTTTTGATTTTTATTTTTTTGAGCAAGAATAACAGTTATTTTTTGATTTTTATTTTTTTGACCAAAAATAACAGTTATATTTTGATTTTTATTTTTTCGATCAAAAATAACAGTTATTTTTTGATTTTTATTTTTTCGAGCAAAAAAAAAGTTATTCTCGAAATAAATTTACATTTTTTAATAATTATTTTAATGTGCATAAGGAATTCCAATGATAATTACACACTAAAATAAAAATTTAAAGTCAACTAAATTATTAAATCACGTACATTTATTAAGAGAATTACTTTTTTTTTTGCTCGAAAAAATAAAAATCAAAAAATAACTGTTATTTTTGTTCAAAAAAATAAAAATCAAAAAATAACTGTTATTATTGATCGAAAAAATAAAAATCAAAAAATAACAGTTATTTTTGGTCAAAAAAATAAAAATCAGAAAATAACTGTTAAGTTTGATCGAAAATATAAAAATCAAAATTATAAAAATCAATAGTTGTATCCACACCGAACTTGTTAATTTGTTACTCGGTAGTTTGTTAATTTGTTAAAGTTACCAACTGTGAACGACCCCCTTTTTAAACTTTTTTAGGGCCACTATTATAACTTGGCGTTAGCTGTTATCCGACAGTTAACAGACTCTTTTTGACAGAACCCACATTACTATCTGTCAATTTAATCTTAACTTTAGCTAACTTCAAGTTGAAATAATGGCCCTTAGTCTGGTAACTTTCGTAGTAAAACAACTGATTTATTGTTCTGACACAATTTATTATTCTGGAAAAAATAAAACATGCTATGAGAAAGTGTAAAAAAAACAATTGTCAACCATTTAATTACGAATGCTTTGACACAAATAACGTTTACTGACGGTAAGTAGTGAGTTACCAACTAACAACTATTTTATCAGGGGTGCCGTGTCGTTAATTTGTTAAATGTTAATAAGGTAGCGTGTTAAATATACAAAAACAAAATGCGTATGAAAAAGTAACGATTAACGACTAACAAACTAACAAGCTCGGTGTGAATTCAGCTAATATATTTTATCATTGACAAGTGCATGAGGAACAATATGATATACTTGAATCAGTTTTTCGACATTTACTTCTATATGATTTTTTTGTTTTAAAATTCCAATATAACTGTTATTTTCGGTCCCTGATTTAAAATACGTAAGACTTCTGTGATAGTGTAAAGTACACTTCAGTAGATGTGATGAATTTCGAGCGATTTTCAAATCCATTTTTGAATTACAGTTTTAATTTTTTGTTAAATATACAAAGGGTAATCACGATGGTCATTGCGCAAATTTGCAATTTTTAAATTTGCAGTGCATATTATGATTGATCGTAAACATACCACATATATTTTTTGTGCAAATGTTCTAATTTTCTAAAAACTTATTCTGGCATCTGCTTTTGTTTACTATTATATACAAGCAATTTAAAATAATTTTTTTCTTTTTAAATAATTTAAATTAAATTCTTTATTTTAAAAGATTTTGTTATTCGTGCTTAATTCCCAGTTTTTATTCTTGACAAAAACACTTGAAATTTATTGTTGATGGGATAAGCTATTCCTATGCGCATTTCACTGGTTGCTTAGGCCAGATCATCAGGAAACTTCATCCATAAAGATTTTAGAAAAACTAAAGAAACTAAACCAAATAAAACTGTTAAACGTATAAGAATTTTAGCAACAGTTCTACTTGTAATAAAATCAAAGTTTAAACAAAACACATCAACAATAAACAACAGTGGGTTTATCTTATCTCACATTCCCCACTACAATTAGTTGAAATTCTCTCAACATTAATTGTAGTAGTAAGTAAGTTAAGAAAAACAAAATAAAAACAACAACAACTTACAAAAGATGTTGTCAATTAAGTGTTTTTTAGGCCGTGCACTTGCCTGCTTTATCAAAAAGTAATTTCAGTTTTTATTCTTGACAAAAACCTGGGAATTAAGCACGAATAACAAAATCTTTTGAAATTAAAATTTTGTATTCCCAAAAATTGAAATTACTTTTTGATTCTTTATTTTATATTAAAAGCCACGAAAATGTTCAATTTATAAGATTCTTTAAAAAAACAAAATATGGCGATTAATATGTCAAATGTTATTCTTAACATTGTTTGCAGCTTAAGCCTAGATTACACTATCTCACAAGTCTTACGTATTCCATAATACTTTGTGAGATAGAAATCTTATAAGTTTTGATGCGACTGTCAAAAAATCTAATGTAGCATGACAGTTTGTGTTTACACCATCACACAAAGTATAAACACTTACACATGAAATAAAGTGCAACCCTGGTCGAATGAAAAGTATTATTGTTTAGTTATTTTTCAAAAAACGATGAAGTCGTATGGGATGTCAAACAATTTTCATAATACTTGTCACTTTCGTGACACATTGCATTCACACTATCACACTTTGTCATATTACTTGAGTTTTTGACATGTATTAATACAAAGTATAATAGTGTTATCTAGCCTTTTGCAAATATGCACTACTAATTTTGCTCATGGTTTTTTTTAATGCAAACGAAGTAAAATAGAGCAAATTGCAAATACGTACATTTTGTTGTTGTGCTGTGCAAATGTGTGTATTTTTGCACGCATTTGCATCGTTTGCACTACCCATCGTGATTTCCCTTACAATTTAATTAAGATACATATGAAAACATATAATCGGGCATGTTATTATGGGCATGTTCTGAAAATCACTTTTTGTGAAAGTGATTTAACATCACAAGAATGGTGTGATGCCATAAATAAATCATAAATGTGATTTTAAACAGCTCAGCTAAGTGGCCGCCGTTAAAAATGACTTGTTATTTTTTCGACCATTTTAAACCAAGTTAAAACTTTTGAGATTTTCAAAACACTCTTCAATCACAAAACATATACCGGAAGCAGTGAAATCTTCATGTAAATCTTCTTTGTCGTTTTTCTCCACTCCGACTTTTTGGCATATGCGCCGAACCAATTCTGAGCTGACGAAATGTGATTTTAGAATCACAAGTGATTTAAAATCTTGTGATTTTTAGAACATGCCTGTATAAATCGAAATTAGGTGGATTTAGAATCGAACAAATTTTAAAAACGAGCTGGTAAAGAAAGTTCATAAAAATATTCATTTTTGTATACTTCACACTTTGAGTACCAATTATCTTTACAAGAACAACTATTAAAAACAGAAAAAACTGCAGTTATTTTTTAAAATAATTAAAATCAAAATCTTGTTCGATTTCAATTCTACTTCATTTCGATTTCTAGAAAATGCCTGAATATAAAATTAACAGGAATCTAGACAGGAAAAAGACGAAAATGTATTAAAAATCAATTTTTAAAGAACGTCTTGTTTTCAATATCGTTTTCCATCCATCACATACCAGAATGAGAAGTCACACTACATTAGCTAAACACTTGTTTAGTTCTGCTTCTGTGATACTTAGTTTAATACAATTTAATTATACTGTGATATTTTTTACTTTTATTTATATTTTTGCATTTGTTTTGTTTAATTAAATTTATGTTTTATGTTGTGTTTATGTAAAACAGAATGTGTGTTAAATATTCAAAATGCAGAACTATTGACGAAAGATTATATATCTAATAAAATATCCCTGATGATGTTGGGAATCTCCAACGAAACGTCGGAAAAATAAATTATGAAATAATCATTTATTTGCATAGAATACATGACCTTAATAAGCCCGATTTAGAATTTTCTAAACAAATCAATAATAAAATAAGGAAAAGGTCGATAAAAAACTTAAATATACTTGTGACATGTATTTAATTAAAAAGTTTACAATCTTTTTTATACCCAAAAACTTAGCAACCAAACAAAATAGATACAAATTTAAACAAGTTAATTGATTAGTATAAATTAAAATACAATTTCAATTAAACATTCCTTTCAATGTCCGAAGTATGTATGTATGTATATAAACAAAACGACAACAACAAAAAACAAACATATGCGGTATGTATATATTGATGTTATTACATATGTACATAATTACAAAATAAAAAGTAATATAAATAAGAAATATAATGAACATTAAAATACCACACATTCACACACAATATGTTATGATGATAATTAAAACCATTCAAATTTTTAATTAAAAAATAAAAAGTTGATTGATTTAATTCTTGAAGATATAAAGTTTTAAAAGTTTTAGAGGGAAAGTAATTTTTTTTTTTTAAATATAGAACAGATTGAAATTACGAAATTATTTTTCCCTCTACTATACAAGGTCTACTTTGATAAACATAATTAGTGCAGGTTCATTTTTTAGAAGATAAGTAATTCATATAGTCTGTAGTTTGACGAGCATTACGTACCAATTCACTATTTGTATCCTTGTCATTCCAATGTTGAATATCACTAGGATTATCTTGTTGTTGCGACGAAGAACGCTGAGAAAACGAACGATTTCTTTGATGATGGCGGCGATCTAAAGTGCTAGATGCATCACTGGCCAAACTACTTTGGCTGCTATAACGACTACCAAATTTGTGTGTTCTGTTTTTATTTTGATGTTGGTTATGATGGGGATGATGACCGCCGCTGCTTCCACCTCGCTGATAACTGTTAGGACTTTGACTACGCCTGTAACTATTATTATCAATTCTAGACTTGGCCGGTCTGGGTAATGTACGCGCTCTTGAAGAACTGCGGCTATTTGATTCAGGGCCGTTTGTATTGTACGAAGAATTCTCATCTACATATTGTAAATTACTACTTGAACTTCTCCAGGTTTCTGAGTTTTTTTCTTGCTTATTACTTCCTCCAGCGTTCTTATTTTTCTGAAAACGTGGTGGCTTATCGTAGGTGGGGCGATTGTTGAAAAGTCTGCCACCACCTCTGCGATTATTGTTACCGCGTTCATAGTTGCTCATATAGGAACGTTCACTGCGATCGTCTCGTTGAGATTGTCGATCCCAATTTGAGTTCGCTATTCCAGTGTACGTTGACAGATTTCCGGATCGTTCAATTTTTTCTTGAGCATGTTTTAGGCGATCATTAATGCTGTACAGACGTATACTGCCGCCATCGCTGCGTATACTTTGACGATCATCGTCAAAACTGGCACTGAATCGACGTTGTGCATTTCTTGAACGTGTGTCTTTGTTTTGGTCATCACGGTTAAATCGAGGAGCTCGCCAACGTGGCAAGGGCTTTGATTCATCACGTTCTTCATTACCGCTATTTTGTGAATCACGACAATTCTGAAAAGATTCATTGCTAGAAGATAATTGTAAAAAAAAAAAAATAAAATGAAGAATTTAAAAAACAAAAAAATTATATTTCGATGATTATGTTATTTGCAGACATTGAAATAAATACTTTAAAACGATAGAATAAAAATATGAAGTTTGTACTTTGTCGCCTGTATAACTCTAAAATATTGCAATAATATTCTTAACATAAGCTACAATAGTTTTTACAAAAGTATTGAAATGTTTTTCAGAAGACCCTTTGCGGCATTGCCACACATTAATCTACCCTGAAGGAAACTTGGGTGCAAGTGTCTCCAAGTCACCAGTTTTGTCGACTATATTGGTGACATTGTCAACGAAGTGTCTACACTACATTACATTTGCCACTATATTTGGCCTTAATACGAAAAAGATTTTATCAATAACAACTTTAAAGTACAATTCCTATAAAAGTTGAAGAAATAATAAAAAAAGATTGTTATGATTTCGTATTCTTAAAAAAAAGTGTAGACTACTTTTACTAAAATGTACTAGCGATTATCTGGTTCCAATGTCTACATATGTTCGCAAAGGAACTACCTAGTCAGTACCTAGTCGGTAGTACAACGTCAGTAGTGGATTTCCAATGACACGCACATGTTAAATGTAACGGAAATGATAATGCAAATTGCGACAAGGTTTATATATGTAGGTACGACAAAAAATAAATTAAGGACTAGAGTTGCTGGACATATGTAGATCAGATCAAAAACATAGAAACATTAATTCTAAAAAAACAGCATTATCTCACCATTGTTATGAATTGAATCACTATCCAAATTTTGAAAATGCATCAGTTTTAAACACTGAAACCAACTACAAACGTAGATATATATTAGAAATGTTACACATAATCAATACACCAACAACACAAAGAATGAATTTCAAAGCAGACACAGAAAATATAGCTAGAAGTTATAGAAATTTAGTTATTAAGAGATAGAATAAATAGATTTATATAAATATGTTATATAAAAAATAAGTTTCATTTATAAAAAATTGTTATATATTATGGTATTATTCTTTAGTCAGAATTTATTATTGTAAATATGGTTTTTGAATTCGTTTTATAGTTAGGAAATTATTTTTTCATTTTATATGAATTGATTTTTTGCATTTGGTTTAAGGATAGGAAATGTTTTTTCAGTTTATATGAAATGTTATACTCTAGTTATAATATTTTTATTTTTTGTTATATGGGGTTTGAAATTTATTTTATGACAAATAGGTTTTTGAATTAAATTTTTGAAATAATTTTTTCCATAATTATTTTTGTTTGTGTTATTAAAAATATTGTTAATTTAATTTCCTGAGGATGCTAACCAAAGGTTAGCGAAATATCGAAATAATAATTAAATAAATTAATATTTTTTATATAAAAAAAGACCTGAAGCTTAAAATTAAAAACAATCAAAATATTATTGAAAAAGGTCAATTAAAACTGAATTATAACATTGCCTGGGGTATAATAAGTCACTAGTACTGGTGACAGTGTCAATAGTGAATCAGTACAGATTCACTAAAGACTTTTCCTGCAGGGTAGCTTATCAAATTCAAATTTTTGTAATTCTGTTAGTAACAAAAAAAAAAAAAAAAAACACACGTATGGTTTAGTGAGAATCAGAAATACTTTTGATTTTCATTAAAATTTTAAGCCAGTTTGATGTGTTTTCTTTCAATTTAATTTATGATTAGTTTAAAAACAATTCAAATTCATTACAGGTAATCTCGGTACTACAACAAGTACAACTCGTATAAAAACCACAAGCAATTTGTTTTTGTAAAATCATTGTACAATGTCATCTAGCATCTAACAATTATATTTAAAGACCAGTGAACTGCAAAATCACTATTTTTCTTGATTTATTCATACGCTCAAATTTACATTCACTCTTTGCCTGCAAAACAAAGTTCAACGCTGGTAATTTTTACATCGTTTCGTACACATTTGATTTTTGCATGTGTGCGTTTTTTATTGAAAGTATTTTGTTGCGCACGCAATATAACTAATTTGTGTAAAGTCAAAAGGCACACATTCTTATACTTTTGCATTCAAGTAGTCATTGTCCACTCGATGAGGCGCTTTGTTAACATTAATAACAATAAACCACTCGATGAGACGCTTTGTTAAAATTAACAACAATAAAAA
The DNA here is from genome assembly GCA_930367215.1 of Pollenia angustigena. NCBI lineage: Eukaryota > Metazoa > Arthropoda > Insecta > Diptera > Polleniidae > Pollenia > Pollenia angustigena. Next base: position 193,677,417 of record OV884060.1, on the reverse strand, counting down.
CAACAATAACAAGAATACATTGTACATACAGAACTACTGTCCTTTTTAAGATGATAAAAAAAGTCTTCTGTTAATATGGAAATTGTTTAGTTTCATTTCAATTTTTTTTTCTTGTTCTACATACACAAAAAATTTTTTTGCGCCAGTAAAAGAATTCATTCATTTGAATTGGGCATTTCCAATTCATTTGAATTAATTCAAATGAGTTGATGCTTATGTTGATAGGATTTTCGCAGCTGCCTACTAATTCAAGTCACATTCTGCCGTTACCTACTAATTACAGTCCATCATTCTATTCTTATTATTTTCTATGCCTTTCGACGATTATCTCGTACTAGGTGATATCCGAAATGAGTGTAATGCTGTCTGATATAATAAAATGAATTGGATAACAAAACGGGAGTAATGCTTCTTCACATTTACTTACAGTATAGTCTTTTTCAAAATCAATTCAAATGAATTGGAAATGAATTGCAATTCATTTTACCAATTCATTTGAATTAAAAATTAATTGCAATTCATTTTGCTATATTCAAATGAATTGACTCAAACTTCATTCAATTCATTTTTTGTGTGAAAAGAATTAATTCAAAATTTAGCTAATTCGTAAAATATTAAAATCAAAAATGAATGATTCATTTACATCTCTGATAGCTACTAGTGCTAACGGGGTTAGGGTTTATATAAAAAATACTAGTGCCTTTGAGTACAGATGTAGTGCAAAGGCTCCAATTGAAGGCTGATAGAACTTTTGTGTAACAAATATTTGTATTTTGATACTAGCTGGCTGCCCCGGCTTCGCTCGGTAGCTGATTACTAATGATCGATGGAGCCGTTTTCTGATTTTAGGTAAATCGAAAAAAGTGGGCGTAAAAGTGGGCGGGGCAATATTTTCTCTCCGAAAAAACCTAAGTTGGACCATCACGATCGTTTTAAAGAAAAAATCGTCCAAATCGGTCCAGCCGTTTTCAAGTTATGCGATCAGCAACAGACAACATTTCATTTTTATTATATAGATTACTGCTTAAATTTGATTTCAAATTTTTTTATTTATGACATTTTTTAATGTAAAATGCAATTTTTTTTTATACACAAGAATTATTAACAAACTGGTTCCTAAGCACCCAATGTGGTCCAAGTGTACTAACACGGCTAAAACCAATAGTATTAGTGATTTTCCAAGCACACTCAATGCTAGTTTGAACATTAAGATGGTATAGAGAAGTTTACAGTTGGGCACTAGTATTCTATAGTTTTGTACTAGTTTCGTACTAGTTCAAACTCCGGCAGGGTTTACACAACATGAATATAGAGTTTGATGTGTGGCTGTGCTAAGCGAAACAAATTATTACCAACACATCCATACATACGTAAATTTGATGAAGCAGTTTAATGTGTGGCCATGTCGCTTTACATTTAATTTCAAATTAGAAAAAAATTTTTTTTTAGGAAGAACACTTGAATGAAAACGTTTTTGAAATTTTCTTCCACTCGTGTTCAAATCACTAAAAGTACTTTACACTAACACACAAGTGCTTCGTATTCCATATCATAGGGTCTTCACTTCATATAAAAAAACGCTAACAAAAATTTTAAAGTTTTTTTTATATGGACTTTGACGTTTGGTATGACAAAAAATTGTCAGGTGAAGACCCCATGTAAGACTTTGTTGTAAGATAGAAATCTAATGAGTTTTGTTGCGACTGTCAAAAAATCTAATTTAACTTTATAGTTTGTACACTATCACGCATGGAATAATAATTTTAGTTGCTTTTGTTAAAATGCAGCCCTAATACACTGAAAAGTACATATCGTTACTTTAATATAGAAAAGCCCTAACTAACGTGTTCCTTACTTTACAGGAGAAGGAAAAAACTTAAAAAACATTATAGTCTTGTAGTCGGGATATTTTTAAACGCAGTTTTTTATTAAATTTTCCAAACAATTTAATAAAAAACTGCGTTTAAATATGAGTGATAGTGATGTTAAAAAATTTTGCAATTAAAAAAAAAAATAGTTTGACTTTAAAAAAAGCAATCACCAGTTTATTGAAACTTTTTTTTTCTTCACTCATTTGAGTGCAACTAAAATTGTTAAAATCAAAAACATGTTTTTTCATGATTAAAGCCAATAGTTATACCGTTATTGACAAAGTTTAATTTTGTTTAATTTTTTTACTTATGCATCACCTTAAAATAAATTAAAAAACCATGCACATAGAAAGTTACATTTTTTTAAATTTTGGTGAGACAATATTTGTATGCAGCTTTTTTGATTTCATGTCCAAATTTTGCACTTTTTGAATTGAGTACAGATGTTTGCATTCAATCTGCGTTTAGTGATAGTAAAAAAAATAAAAATCATCACTAAAGCTGGTAAAATAGTGTTCAAATTAATTTGTTTGTACTTTTATTTAGTGATAGTGCACTGCTGATTTAACTCAATATTTAGTGCACTACCCCCAACTATGATATGTACCAGAGAACTGCAAAATCACTATTTTTCTTGATTTATTCATACGCTCAAACACATTCACTCTTTGCCTGCAAAACAAAGTTCAACGTTGGTAATTTTTACATCGTTTCGTACACATTTGATTTTTGCGTGTTCGTTTTTTATTGAAAGTGCTTTATTTGCATTTTTGTTGCGCACGCAATATAACACAATTGTGTAAATTCAAAAGGCACACATTCTTATACTTTTGCATTCAAGTAGTCATTGTTAACATTATGCTGGGTACACACAATCTGTTTCAATGCAAAATATCAAAGATGATGATGCAATCTGGAATGAATGAAAATGAATTTAATTCACTAGATTGCATAAATGAGTTGCATAGTGTGTACCCAGAATTAACAACAACAACAAAAATAAACCACTCGATGAGACGCTTTTTCAAAATTAACAAGAATAAAAACAACAATAACAAGAATTCATTGTACAAACAGAACTACTGTACTTTTTAAGATGATAAAAAAAGTCTTCTGTTTCTATGGAAATTGTTTGTACCTACATATCGTCATATTAAATGCAAACGGACGTAACTACACAAAATTTCGAAATTGAGTTTTATTCGTTTTATCAAAATACATGTTCCTACGATCAAAAAAGGCGATTTTATTAACGAAATTCAAACGCCAATTACATGTTGTTGTTATTGATTTTGTAAAGTTTTTTGCTTCTCCTGTAAAAAATTAAAAAGTTAAGTTACGTCCGTTTGCATTTAATATGACGATATGTATGTGCGTTTAGTTTCATTTCAATTTTTTTTTGTACTCCATAGAAATTGCTTGATTTCTGGCTTTTTTGTTTGTATTTTTTTTTCTTTGCCAAAAAACCAAACACACAAACAAATTTATTGACAAACAAAGCTAAACGATGGAATAAATAATAAAGCACGATGTGCATTATTTGAATGACTGCAAACCAGCAGCGAATGTTTGCGGTTGCGCAAGTTTGATTGTATGACCGCAAGCAAGTGTATTTGTTGGTGTTCATTTAATGCGACTTTTTTGCAATCGCACAAATCCGTTCTCTGACATGTACCTTGTGTATTTCAACAATTAAAGTCCCAGGCCTACTAATTTTTGTGGTATACTTTTGCGATCCTAGATTTTTATTTTTATTAATTACCAAGAATTTCAAGACTTTATAATCCATAAGGTACATTGATGACTTCAGGAAGAGATAAAGAAAATAATAAAACCATTGTGATTTCATATTACGCAAACTGTTATTTAGGTCTTTTAGCGTTAACCATATAATCTTTTGTAGATGGGGACTTTTGTTTCTTAATAATAAAATCGCAAGCTTTATTCGACAGATTACAACATTTTTTGTAGACATTTGTGTTAATTCAATACATCAGAATCAATGAAAAAGTCAATTTTTAATTTTAGGGCCTTTTGCGTTACAGGTAACGTTATAAGTTGTACCAATATAATCTTAAGATGGCGAAAAGTTATCTTTAAGGATTATAAGTTAAAGCCAAGCAGTCCTATATTAAATATATTAACAGATCGCAAATAAATTTATTAACCATCCTTCATTAATACATATTCATACTATTAAAAAAAAAAAAAAAAAAATATTTGAATGAAAACAATACTTTCGGACATTTTCTGGAAATCGAAATCGAGTAAAATTGAAATCGAAGAAAATTTTAGGTTCAATTTTTTTTTTAAAATAACAGTAGTTTTTCATGATTTTTATGCTGGGTACACACTATGCAGCACATTTACGCAATCTAGTGAATTAAATTCATTTTCATTCATTCCAGATTGCATCAACATCAAAACACTTTGAAACAGATTGCATGTAGATTGCACTGTGTGCATTAGATTAATTCTAATAAATATAAGTGGTACTTAAAGTACGATGTATGTATGTATTAAAACCGAGTATTTTTATGAACCTTTAAAACAGGATCGTTTTAAAATTTTACTCGAATTCGATTTTCAGAACATGGCTGTTTAAATAAAATATTAAGTAAAAGTATAAAATATAAACAAAATAAAAATGTTAAAATCAAATAAAAAGGATAAAAACAATCAAAAAAAGGAAAAAAATTAAAACTTAAAGACTAATTCCGGTGTGCAAAAGAATTCCTTCTTTCAAACAATAGCATTTAAAACGAAATCAAATTCTAAAAACTTTGGCCCATATTCATAGTCAAAATAAAGTCGACTTTAAGTTAAAACTGGCTTTAAATGGATGTCGACACCATTGTTCTAAAGTATACTTTAGAAAAAGTCGACTTTATTTTTGATTATGAATATGGGCCATAGTTTTTGTTTTAAATATAGTTGTACGAAAGAAATAATTCTTTGGCACATCGGAAATAGGCAGTAAATAATAAAACCAAAACCATTAACACCAAAATTGTTTATCCCAAAATTAAACTATTCCAATTTAGTTTTGATCATAATCATGATATATATATTTCCGTACAAGTTACAACGATTGATAAATATTTTTATTGTTATACTAAGACTATGTATTAAATAGTTCTCGAACTTTTAAAAACTTACCAATTAAAATTTTGTTTAAGTGGTCTTGGGGATTGTCTAGGTTGAAATGAGCGTCTGGAGTTACGACTTTGTCTATCGCTATCATTATCATAGCTTTTACTAGAAGAACTTTTTTTCTCACGATCAGCACCAGAGCTTTTGTTTAGTTTGTCCTGACCATTGCCGCTAGTATTCAAATCACTTTCAACACCATTGTACTCTTCGAATGAATCTTCACAAACTTGTTCGCTCCATTTTTTATAGCTGTCGGGATCATCTTCGGTGTTATCATTAACATTACCGGAATCTCCATTTTCATAGCTAGTATTATTTGAAGACGATGGTAGAGCAGCTTCATCGTAGCTATTTTGTTGCTGAAGTTGAGTTGAAGGGCTGGCATAGTTTTTTTGTTGTTGTTGTGGGCTATTATTTGATTGCGTTTGATGAACTTGTGTAGGCAAAGTTTGTGGTTCATTCAGTTGATTTGATTTTTGATTGTTGTTGCCCTCGTCGTCGTCCTCCATAATAAAATATTTTGTATACATTACTTCTAATTGCGACCCTAAACTTGCAAAATTACTGTAAAATAAATCTAAAGTCATTAACATAATGGCTTTAACAGTTGGCTTTAAATTTGGTTGCTCTATCAAATTTTTTCGTATGTGATATAGTAATTGTGATATTTCCGTTTTATGTAGATTACGCATCAAATCACCATTGAGTGTAATTTGTGACAAAATTAATTTTGCTAATTTCACATCGTTTACATTCTTCTCCTCCTTAATTTCTCTAATTAGTAGACCCAAAAGTGATTCGCCCAATATGTTTATTGGTGAATTATCCGCTAAACGTACTCGATGGTAATATTCCCCTAACAGTGTTATTGAATTGTATAGACGTTCTCGATCGTGTACTCTATAGTTTTCCGCATTGACAAAATTCTTTTGCAATAGCGTTAACATGGCCGTTCGCACTTTTGTCTCCTTCATTGCAAGAACATCAAAGTTATGTGAAGCAAAAAGCAAAGCAAATTTTAAAGCTGTTTCACCATCTTCCAAAGCTTTGTCATTTATATATTCCATTGATTCGCTAAAAGCAAAAAAGACAAACGACAGAAATAAATTTAAATAAACTTTAACTTATAATTGATGATAATTTATTGTTTTGGTACAAAGTTAATTAAATTTTTTCGTTATTTATTTTCATACATATTTATTTATAGATATTGTTGGTGAGGGAATTGCACACATGTTTTAAAGAATGTTTTATTAGCAGACTTAATAAAAATGTTGAGAAAAGAAAATATTAAACATACTAAATATTAAAATAAATTAAAGACTAAAAAACAGTTATTTTCGAGAAAACTAATTTGTGCTTGTTCTTTTGTCAAAACATTCAAAGTAAACATAGGATTTGAAACGTAATTGAACTGTTATGTAGAAAAAAATTTTGTTTTCATCACCATAAGATAATACCAAAGCTATAACTGGAATTTCCAACTTCCACTTTATTATTAAAACGAGTAAAAAAGTCGTGAAATGCAGAAAAGTGTACATATTCAACTATTGATTCTTGTTTAAATCTTAGATATGCATAAGTTCAACAATACTGCGTATGTGACATAATAAAAAACGTAGTTTAAGTTATAAATATGCATCTTTTTAATTTTTTTTTTCACCAACAGCAAGCTTGGTCTCTAGTTATAATTTGCTTCTTAGGCACATAAATACCTTAACAATTCCAAATATTGGTTGACTGGACCTGGGACAGTACAGAATAGGTTAAACTTTTTTCTTTAATATTTAATAAATTAAGAACAATTGTGATTTTTAGTTAGACTGTTAATTTTTCATTTTTTGATATTTTTAGTAAGGGTTGAGTTCATCAAATTGATTTTACTGGAGGAAGAAATTTTTATAGCATGAAATTTTTATTAAAATTTTTTGATAATTTTTTTGGCTGAGCTGGGGCTCGAACCAGGTTTAAACATAAGCCTAACTAAAAATATCAAAAAATTTAATGAATTTTTTAAAAATTTTCTATATGGGATTAAAAACTTCAGACTAGTACAAAAGAGATAAGATATCTGCTTTATCCATTAAGATTTATTTGTTATACCCCAGTAAAAAATGGTGCTTACTGGTAAGCAGGTTTGTAAGGGAGAGAAGCACAATTCCCCCTTACAAACCTGCTTACAAGAGGCATGATTTTTATATGGCGAATTCCCACTTGGAAGCACTACTTTTTTGTAAAATCACTGCGTTTTTCAGGGCTTACATTATTCCGTGAAGGAAGAGCTTGCAAAAACCGCAGCTTTCATACCTTTGATTAATTGCTTCTATACTGTATACAACAGTATAGAAGCAAAAACTTATGCAAAAGTTTTTGCAAAACAAACACACAACACAGTTAATATGTATTTTTAAAATAGAACGAAACTGTACGCAAATTAAAAAGAAAACAACAACAAATCTTGTAATTGACCACACAAAAATTTGCTTGCGTCCTCTCTGCTCAAAAACAATTTGCCGACTGATTGCGTAATAAAAAAGAAGTAATTTTAAGCATCTGTTGTTTTCGATTACATGTCGGGAATAATCGTAAACACATTTTGAAATCATTGCAATACAACGTGCTTCCATGTTAGGGATTAACAGAAGCACTTTGAACTTTGGTCGTAAATTTTTTCTTTTAAATAATCATTTCAACTACTCCCTTACAACCTGCTTACTTATAAGGGATTATGCGAAGCTATTAAAAAATTTTCATTTACTTATATTAAAAATTTACTTCAATGGTTTTCGCTTCCCTGTTGCTTCTAAGTAGTATGTAATAGCCAGTGCATATATCAGCGCTCTTGTACTTTTCTTGCTTCCGAAAACCTTAAAATTTTTTACTGGGATGTATAAGGTCTAAAAACAGCTGAATTTGTCTGAATTTCTGACGGTGGCAGAAATTATGACTCTTCCAAATATTATGTTCCGCCAAGACCCTGTAAATACAAAATTTTGACTCTTCCGATAATATTGTACCATCACAACATTGTAGATACAAAATTAAAACCTTGGTTTTTTAATACAAAAGTTCCACAAAGGTACAACACCCTTAATACAAATATACGACTATATTTTCGAAATGTCGTATTTACAATTATACCGAGCCCTAATAGCAAAACTGATGTAAGCGACATCATTTTCAATTTTAGTTTTTTTTTAATAAATGACTTTATTGGCAACACTTGCATCATCTCCTAAAATGTCGTGGTCACATAAGGCACCGTTACGATTTTATAGCAAGAACAATTTTGAGGTAACCGACAAATTTCACACAAAATGTATATGAAATAAAAAAAAAAATTGTAAAATTTTATTTTTGTTGGTTACATCATTTTTGCTATTAGGGCTCGATACTATACTGCTACAATATTGTATATCAGTGTTGAAAAATTCAGTACTTTGGTACTTTTTTCATTACTTTATCATATTAAAAATACCGCAGTACCCCCGCGTTGTTTTTAGTACTTTTTATCCTTTGAGCTTTTTAACTCTTAACTTTTTAACTCTTAACTTTTTAACTGTGATGTGATCATTTCGAAAGCAGGCATAGGTTTTCATGTGTTTGTTGCAAAATTTATATTGTTGTATTTTAAAAATAATAAACGACGTTAATATTGAAATACAAAGCGTGGACGCCAGGATTCATATTTTCCTTTCCAGAATGGGATATTTGTTCTTACAAGTGGTAAAAAAATTTATAAAAAGGAATGCATTGGATACTATGATAAATGAAAACCATATTTATAGAAACATGCAATGTTAAGGAAATCGTTTTATTCGACAATTTGCGAAACATTAATAACTAATTTTTGTTTTGAACATAAAACCTTAAAAGTGATAATCAGCTTCACTCCAGAAAATATTGTTTTCGGAAAACCCAATAGCATAACACTGATGTTATTAATGTTATTTACTAACGATAAAGAAAACTATAATAATATTAATTCTCCATTCCGTGTTCAAGGGGATCTTTCAGAACTGAATATATTTAAAATTCTTTAAAAAATATAGCCAATATTAAGAACGAAACTAATGTTTGCTGACATTTCACATATTGCTTTTTGTATTTTATCAATACCAAATTTCTGACCATCAATTGAATTACAATGTTGTAAATGGATGGGCCGCTTGACGCTTATGTATAACAGAAATATTATTTACATGTGTACCTCACATATAAACCGTGTTAATAATAATTCGTTATCGTTACAACGCTGTATATGGGCAATTCCAGGCAGTGTTGCCAATTTAGCCATTTAGTGGCTAGATTCAGCCATTTTTCACCCTGTTTAGCCATTAAAAAATGAGTTTAGCCATTAGCCATTTTTCAACTTGTTTAGCCATAAAAATTTTTTGCCATTTTTCTTTAAAAGATTAATTTTTATTTTATTATAAAAATTTATAAAAGTAAAATAAACATTTTGAACAATTACAACGCCTTAAATTTAAATCACAACTTTTACAAATGTTGAAAATCGCTATAAACTATGACGCTGGAACATCTTTCAAAATAAAGGAACAGTATTCGACTATTAAATTTACAAAATGGATCAACACAAACATCGCTGTTTCTTTCTGGTTGCAAGTATTTCAATAAAGGGATGCAGGTGGTAACAAAATTGTTTTAGAAATTTCAGAATTTACTATAAAGTTGCTCTCACTTCCATGGTCTAATGCTTAAGTAGAGAGGCTGTTTAGCCAAGTAAACATCGTTAAAAGTAATTTGAAAAATAGGTTACATTAAGCAACCGTTAATTCGATTTTATCAATTAGGTAAATATTTTTACCATAACAATACAATATTTATACCACCACCACAATAGTGGAGAGGGTACTATGGGTTTGTGCTGATGTCTATAACACCTTAAAATATTAGACCTTAGCCCACCTTTACGTATACCGATTAACTCAGAATCACTTTCTGAGTCGAATTAACAATGTTTGTCCGGCTGGCTTGCTGTCCATGTAAACCTTGTGCGCAAAGTACAGGTCGCAATTTAGAGATTATTTGATAAAATTTGGTACAAAGGTTCTAATGTGGTGAAGGGTATCATAAAGTCGGGTTTAACCGACTATACTTTTTTATTTTTTTTTTAATGTTGATCTGGACTCAAAAGGTTGGGTAAATGTAGTCGTGATTATGATTTACCTTCAAATTTTTTAAAACTTATGATTATTTGAAACTAATGAGTGATTCCTATGAGATGAACAATAACGACATCGAATTTTTCGATGATTTAATTTTTTAATATTATGCTATGTTCACATTTGGATTTTTAAACGCGTTTAAGCAAAATGTTGATTTAGCTAATCAAAGCCGTTCACATTACATTTGAGATGATTAAGATGACAGATGATTAAGAAAAAACACACACACAAGCACACAAAAAAACAACAAACAAATTTAAATTTCTTTAAAGTATTAAAAATGGATAAAAACACTTTTATAAAATTATCAGAAGATTATTTTAATCAATTTAATGATGAAATTGTGAAAATTTATGAATTATTTAAGGAAAAAAAAAATAAAAATATTAAGCAGACATCTTGGCCGGTTGTACACAATCGAGCGATTCTACATTATTAGGGTATGTTCAGTGGATTCTATGTGGTTTATGAAGTGATTTAGTTGTAATCATGTCGATTTGAAGTGATTAACAAATCACTTCAATGTATGGGTAATCATCTCGATTTTGAAGTGATTAGAGCTTAATCACGTTCGAACTGCTTAAACGCGTTTAAGAAGCCAAATGTGAACATACTATTAATTTATTTTAATATTAATTTACGTTAATTCTTATATAATTGATCTTAACTCACAATTTCATCGTAAACAACTTTAAATGAATTATTTCTGGTTTTTTATTGAATTTTAATGGGTTTTTATTTAAAAAAGCTTTTAGCCATTTCTTAGCCATTTTTTAGCCATTTTTTCCGTAAATTTAGCCATTTTTGGTCACCAAGGTTTGGCAACACTCGTTCCAGGGAATGTCTACTTTTTTTAACGTAACGCCAGAAATAATTTAAATTATTTTTCAAAAAATTGTATATGTATAGTTTACTTTTTTATATTGTGCTGTAAAGCGCAACTAGCTCTACATTTAGTAAGCCCCCTTTCACACTCGGCAAGTTACTTGCCGACAACAACAAAGTCTGTAAGGAAAAAACAAATTTCAAAAAAATTTGTACAGACTTTGTTGTTGTCGGCAAGTAACTTGCCGAGTGTGAAAGGGGGCTAACAAAAGAGATAACGGTTGAACAACATGGTCCTAAAATACAGCCTTATTTGCATTCTGGCGTTACATTAAAAAAAGTAGACTTTTCGCTGAAAATGCCTTAAAACGAGCAAAGATTTTTAAATTTGATAGCTTGAAAAATAAATCTATATATGTTTAAAGTTTACTAAAAAAGATTTCATACGAAACGTCTTGCTCAATTCGAAGTCTTATTAAGTTTTATAATGCCATCGCATATTTTTGCTTATATCTGCAAATCCTTAGCGTTGATTGCTGTAATTTTTAATTCTGAATATAGTGCTACTTCATTACTTTATATACATATATAAAAACCCTTTTTACAAATTTGACTTCTTCATTTAATTTTTTTACACTTTTTGGTACGAATATCACGACACGTCAAAATGGAAATGCCCATATACAAAAATATAGTCAGAAAAGAAAAAACCATTAATTTACTAGTGAAACAAAAAACTATTTTAGTATGTACCAAATTAATGCAAAATTTTTCTTGTTTATATAACGAATTTTTGTAGTTACATATGCACATTACATTAAATTGTTTTGTAAAAGAGTAATATCTATTATTTCAGCATTAAATTTAGTAAGAATACATCTTTGTTCAGCTGTGTGTAAGTATGTTAAATTCGACGATTTTAGCTGCGTTCGAGAACACAAAAGTTTTTACTAAACTTTACTGCATTTTACTAAATTGCGATCGCGTACACAAAATACAGCAAATGATATCACAAATTAAGAGCGAAAAGTCACAGTACTTAAAAATTTTTACTGCAGAAATTTTTGCAGTAAAATTTAGTAGAAAAAAACATACATATGTATGTTTCAAAAAGTAAACAAACAAAAAGCATAAATTGTGAAAAAATTGTTTAATAAAAGAAAAGTATTTTGTATTATTTTTTATTTATTTTTTTTTTTGTATTTTTAAATAACTTGTTTAGATTTAAAAATTTGTATACATAATTAAATATGTAGACATTTTTGTTGCTAAAATGTATATATTACTATGTAATGCTTCAAATTGGCCAAGAAGGCTTTTGTATTACTGATTGAATTAAATAAAAAAAAAAAAAAATAAAAAAAAAAAAGTTGAAATTAAAATTAAACAAATAATTAATAAAGATTAATTAATCAAACTTGTTTCAGAAGCATTTATATACCCAGCAAAAAAGGCATGCAAAAGAAGTAGTAAATTCATGGGTTCCGCACTGGTTCTTTTTAGGTGAAACATGCATGATTTTAACATTAGCGTGTCGTTGGCGAGCATGGGTTCACATTTAGGCTTGTCATTAAAAATATTGCTTAGAACCAATGAAAGTTCAGTGATTAGATCGGGGTTTTCATTGATCTGGAATATTAACTGAATTGAGTGTGAACGAAAAGCAATGAATCTTTAATGATTGTGATACGTATTTTCATTGGTGCTCGATATTAATTTTTATATGCATTATAGGAATGTATTATAAATTACATTTTTCCTTTTGTTTTCCCTATGTAGTAGTAAGATTTTGACAACGGCGGATACATTTTCGAACATAGAAATTACCTAAGATAAACGTTTTATTACCTAAGAAACTTAGATACTGCCATGCTACCCTTGCGCTTAGTTAATCTTATACCATATTTTTAGGTAATTTTTAGGTTGATTTTTTGTGTGTGTAATATTCGTCTCCTTTCAATCCTAAAAGAATACCTAATTATAGTGTAAAATTGCAATTGTTCCCACATACCAGTTGAATGGGTGCATATCATGTAATTTTCCATGGGTTCTCTTATTTAAAATTTATTCGAATTTTGGAACGCATTGTTAATTCATTCAAGTAGTTAAGTACTAAAGAAGTCATGAAAATATCCCTTCTACTTGAACAACTTCAAAAGTTTTTTGCTGGGTATGTATGAACCCAGCAAAAAAAGACATGCAAAAGAAGTAGTAAATGCATAGGTTCCGCGGATAATGCACTGGTTCTTTTTAAGTGAAACATGCATGATTTTAACATTAGCGTGTCATTGGCGAGCATGGGTTCACATTTAGGTAAACGGCTCGTCATTAACAATATTGCTTAGAACCAATGAAACTTCAGTGATTAGATCGGGGTTTGCATTGATCGGAAATATTAACTGAAATGAGTGTGAATAAAAGCAATGAATCTTTAATGATTTTAATACGTTTTTTCATTGGTGCGCAATATTATTTTTTATATCGTCGTTGCTCCGACAAAATCAGCTATGTGTTTTTTCCTAGTTTTTGAGGAGTGCAAAAAAGCCGTTTTATGTAGTCACCTTAGCATATATTTTTAAAGTGAAACGTTTAATTGAACAAATGTTAACATTGCTTTAAGTATTTCGTGAAAAAAAAATTGAATTATTAGCCATTGGGCAGCTATAACAAATTTTTTCGAAAAACTACATATAACTCATTTTGTTGGAGCATTTTTAATAATTATTTTTATTTTTTTTTACACATAGCTGTTTTGGTTTGAAGAAAGAATGATTATTTTTATTAAAGCTTAGCACTTTCTAAGCGTATCTAAATGTAAATTTATTTTGTGAAAAGATCTTAATGAATTTTATTCAGTATGTTAAAGATATAATATTGAAAATATAAAAAAAATAGTAAATTTAAAGCTAATAATTAAAATTATCATAAAATGAGTGGTAATCGTTATGCATATATTTTTTGAGTGATTGCAGACTTCTATACGTTAATTCTTTTATTTTAAGTTTGTTGGTGTACAATGGTTTTAGCTCACCTCCGCAATTTTTCCTCGTTCTTTTTTGCGATAAGATGTTCCAGTCGTATGAATGGCGGATCTTATACATTATTTTATTTTCTTTGTATAAGATTCCTCGAATACTATTAACAGTTGCGTCTCTGGGACCTTTTCCTGGCCTTATTGAATTCAAATTTCCCGAAACATTTTCAAAGTTTTTAAAAATGAAAATTCCAAATAGTTTATATTGTAAGGCTGTGATGGCCTTGCCTGGCGCATGCGGCTTATATAATCCATTGGTGTATATATTAGACCACGAAAACAGCTTTCCAGTGTTGAATGAACACTATCAACCTCCATCATTGTGTGTCCTTTTTCTAAAATTAACTGCTGTATTTCAATACCTGTTTTTGAATTGAGGTTTGCCAAAGTATTGGACAAAATCTTATTTCTATTTTGATAGGAACAGCCATCAGATATCAAAATAACTTTTTCATATGTTAAACAACATTCATTGATAAAATGTACTATACAACTTGTAATATTTTTAGCCGTAACCCCACCTTCACCTTCGTGCCATACATAGAGATGAACTTCCTTTGTATTCTTGATATAAAACGTGAAATTATGTACCGCCAGTTTTGATTTATAATACTGTTCGGACACTTACAACTTTGGGCATAGCAAAACATTTTGCATGTCCATGGTAACAACCATTATTTCCGGCAACATATTATTAATAGCGAACTGTTTGGCAGCCCTTGCTTCATCTTTTTTTGCAATATGTAATTGATACTCATCTTCATTTGTGTTCCCTTGTGAATTGAGTTAGTCCGTACTTGCACCAACCCTTTTATGTATGCTTTTTTAGCATCCCATGTGGATAAGTCCCAAAAATAATTAAACACGATTTTTCTATCTTCCTCACTAACAACACCACATAAGAAACTTGTTTCAGTTTTTTTTCTCCGCTAAGTGAATGCAACGTTTTTCTCGAATTTTCTTAGCCTTTCTCTCCATAGTTTTTACCCAAAACTCATTTTGACAGTCGTGTTCAACGCTTTCCGCAAATGGTTCAAAACTTCCTGTTACATCATTTAAAATGTAATTTAGCTCGTTTAATTGACCTTCCATTTTTCTTTTATAATAAAATGGGCAAAAATAAACTTTTAAAATATTTTTAAGTATTTTTTAATTACTTACTGTTTTCTATGTTAAATCGAACTCAAATTAAGGAAATGCCGCGAAATACTTAGTTTGTAGAGCGAGTACGAATCTATCAGTTTTCAAAATACTAATTTTTATAACCACCGAAACTTTTCTGACATAAAATAAATGAAATACTTGTTTAATTTTAAATGATATGAAAAACGGTTATGTGTATTTTAACGCTGTTTTTGTAGGAACATTTTATATATGGCTTACACATAGCTGCTTTTGTTAACTTTCGAACCAGTAAAGATATCATTTAACGGTTTGGTGGGTAGATGTATCATTAACAAAGGTTCAAAAGAGTACAATAAAAAAATTTTCAAAATTTTGAACATAGCTGATTTTGTTGGAGCAACGACGATATGTATTATATATATGATATTAGCAAAAACCACTGTTGGACGTCAAAATTTTGTTTATTCACTTTTATCATCTTTGTGTACAATTTAAGGCAGAATTAGTCTTTACTTTATGTTCTGTTACGAATCAGCTGATTTGTTTTTGTTATTACAAAACCTATGAAATTGATTAGTTTTTCTGTTCTGTTGCGGTTTAGTTTGTTAAAATCAAAAACTTGTTAAGTAATTGTAAGTGACAGCAAAATAAATAATAAAAAATTCATATTTATATTGAAATAAACTTTTTTGATTTTAAGAATTCAAATTTATGTGCATTAAAGTTATTGATATAAACATTGGACGGTGCAAAACTAATACATTTGTGGTAAATGGCTGATAAGTTACTACAGAAAAAGTAAATATTACAATTTCGTAACAGATCGGCACGGAACAGAACAGAAACAGAAAGTAAAGACTAACTGAGCCTTTACATTGTACACACTTGGTTTTTTATTGATATTTTTTATTTTTTTTTATAATTGAAGTTTGATTACTGAGATTTCTTATTTTCCTTTGCGATTGTAATTTGTTAATATCCATTTTTTTTTTTTTGAATGAAATTGAATTGTTCACTAGGTTATCTTATTTAAGGTTGAAATTCATTGAATATTATTTCTTATGTTATTGAGTGTTATTTATTAGCGGTGCTGATGCAAACGTACGTACGGTTGATGTACGAATTGCCACAGGAGTCATCACAAGGCCCATCGTGAAACAATGCTACCTTCCTTTGTTAAAAAAAAGAGGACGCGAATTAAAATTATATTGAACTACACATTTTCCAAATTTTTGCACTTACATGATTTACGCTCATGACAATTACCATACATAATTTACTCATATCAATATCTATACTTACTATTTGTCTATATGCATCCCATGTTACTAAACTCATATACATTAATCCCGCCCTCTAATCAACCGCTAAAATCCCAGACAACCTAACCAAGTATCACCTGCCACTTCCCATTACAATTGGTATCAGTACTAATCTAAGTATTTATCTCTTCCAATTTTTATAGTCATAGGTCCATAGGTAGTCTGTCCGAGCCGTAGTGAAAGTAGAAGCCCACACCGTAGTCCCAGCAGGGGCCAAAGTCAACAGCCAAGGGACCTATAGGTTCTTTATTGTGTTGAGGGCGAAGGGTACCACAGCTTACGGTTTTGTAAGCGATTCAAGGGCATGACGGTCGAGAGGAGGCGGGAGGTAGTATCTAATCTGGGGTATTGTTTCAACTGCCTAGCGAGAAGCCATAGTCATAACTACTGCACCTCACTCGAAGTATGTCGACAGTGTGACCAATTTCACCACACGCTACTGCATGTGCAATCTCGTCAGGAGCGACGAGAAGAGCTAGCTGTGGTCAGGGCCACTGTCAGAAGTCAGCGGCAGCAGTCCCGTACTCGTCGGCCATCACCACCCCAGCGTCTACAACCCCCACGTGCACGCCAACAGTCACAACGCATACAGCATCGCAGGACTCGTCAGCAGCAACCACACAGGACTCGCCCATCACAGCAACAAATGACTCAGACCCAGCGCCAGCATCAGCAACAACAACAACGTCGTCAGCGGTAACCACGCCAGCAGCATCAACACCACCTGCACCACGAGGGTCTTGATCGCGGCCATCAAATCAATAGCGAAAGTGTTGTGTGTGGACTAGAGGCCACTCGATATAAAGGTCGTCCTTCCTGAGGCGGCGCCATGTACAATTTACATTGTACACACTTGGTTTTTTATTGAAATTTTTTTTTTTTTTTTTATAATTGAAGTTTGATTACTGAGATTTCTTATTTTCCTTTGCGATTGTAATTTGTTGATATCTTTTTTTTTAATGAAATTGAATTGTTGACTAGGTTATCTCATTTAAGGTTGAAATTCATTGAGTATTATTTCTTATGTTATTGAGTGTTATTTATGATATTATTGAGTGTTATTTCTTATACTTGGTATTGAGAGCACAGCATGAGTGTTGAGAGTAACCTTATTTACGTGTACTGCATAATTAGTAATAATTATCCGACCTGCGCTACAAACTTATCCAACCCTTTGTTGGGTAAACCACCAAAGGTTGCATAAATTTGAACGGTCGTTTCGTTGTTCACTTGCTATCCTGCACTCAACTATATCACTCAATAATACTGGTGATAACTTACTTGTAAACAATTAATTTTATTATTTAAAAGTATATTTAAATATAAACTTCCTTACAATTTGAATTATAAACTTCCCTACAATTTGAATTGTAATCTGAAATAACATTAGCGGTTTTCACCCTTGATAGTAAAGTCCTTTGTAGACCTTGTGAATCTTATTTATTTAGTTAAAGTACTAAGATTTACAACACCGCAACAACAAAATGTATAAGACTAAAATTTACTACGCTGTAGTTGAAAAATCCAACAAAAAGCTGTAGTAAACACGTTTGTTAAATAAACCAGAATAAAACTGTTGAAGAAACTATATCCGTCTCTTTCCCTCACTCAGCAACTTCATTAATTTACAAAACTAACGAAAAAGACGCTCACGCTATGTATTATAAAACCGTATTAAGTAAAGCAGAGTTGTACACTTAATACAAAGGGTGAAAACCGCTATTGTACTTAAAAAAAACCCCCAAACTGCAAAATACATTGAACATTTGTGAAGTAAATCAGAAATTGGAAGTGTTGTCAATCGGAAGGCACCCTACACCCAAGGTATGCACTATCGTGAGCTTCACTGTTTTCTACAGATATACTCACCCCTTATAACTTCTTTCAATCTCCCTAATCTGCAACCACTTTCAACTACTCCGTGGAGTAATTAAGGGGTAGTTGCCTGTACAGATTTCTCCTTCTCTGACCCCCTAAGAGAGGAAAATCTGTAACCCATTTAAATATTTAGGATAACCCAGTAATCCAAAAATATTCACTTTGTTTCTGTTTTGTTTTATTTCTGTTTTTGACATTGTACAATAATTTTACAAAAACAAATCGCTTGTGGTTTTTGTACGAGTTGTACTTGTTGTAGTACCGAGATTACCTGGGATGAATTCGCCTTGACACAGCACAAATATGAAAATTTTCTACCACAAACAAATTTCATTTCACCATAGAACTTTGCTACCGTTTCACACACACCCGTAGTAGCTAGATACCAACTTTTGAAACATTGTTTTTGTTAGGTTAATTTTTATACCCACACCACAATAGTGGTAAGGCAATATGGCCTTATTGCTCAATGGATTGAGTAATAAGGTCATATGGCTTTATTTCCTATGGCTTTATTGCACGGCACCAGATATGACTTCTTTTTATAATTCTCCTGTAAAAAGTGAAAATGTGTACATTTTGATATGGCCTTTAGAGGAAAAAGTGCATGTACATTTCACATATTAAAATTGTATACTTGTGTAGTCAATCAGGCCTGCCACATAAATTAATTCCGATCGAAAGTGGAAGTAATTTCGAATCTTGCTTCACATAAAACGAAATCACTTTTGACCGGAATTGATTTCTGCGACAAGCCTGAATGTATGGATAGTATTTCAAAGGATTATGACAATAGTTCCTGATCGGTGGCATGAAATTGTTTTCAGAAAGATGCAGAGATATTTCGTATTTGATAGGATAAATTACATACTTTTGGTTTTTTCACTCTGCTTAAAACTACACTGGTGTGTTTAAATATTAGCGTATTTCCAGGAATGTCATTGCTTTATTCACCTTTTGTGTTTCTTTAATATGTTGATTTTCACGAAGCTGACTTTCAGTGTTTGGTTCGGTACGATATGTTTAGGACTGTTTTGTTCACTGTCCATTGATGACTTTTATTTCTGAAGAGCCCTTATATTAAAGTTGGAAGTTGGTATACTTCTAATAGATAAATACGTAAAACCACAACTTCAGACTTGGGAAACTGCATAAGCATACCTATAGACGCACAAAAAACTAAGTTTTATTGTGCATGCCCATAATTTATCGATTTAGTTAAGATTAAAATTAAAAATTGCCAAAATTTTGATAAAAATAAAAAAATCGATTTTAAAAGCTTAATAATCGATTTCAGTATAAAATCGCATACGTAAATTCGATTGCAAAAAAAAAGATTTTTTTACAACTAAATCGATTTTCGATTGGAATCGAAATCGATTTACCATTCCCTAATACAATCCAATTTCTTTTGACGAATGTGTTTATTCGAAAAATTCACTTATAAAAAAAAATGTTACATTTTAAAAAGATGGTAACCGTATTTTCAGTTTATCAACATCAAATCAAGATTAATATTAAACTTGTATGTAAATGTGTTTGTATGTGACACACCGACGAAGCTGGATTGAAAATCAAAAAATTTAGATATGACGCGAATATTACGTACAACACACGTACACTAGCTGCTGTACAAGCATTTGACAAGTGTATTTGGCCCTTAATACTACAACAATGCTTGATGAGTATTTTGATCAGTGTATTTGGGCTAGGGAATGGTAAATGGATACCAAAATCGATTTTCGATTTTTCGATCGACTTTTTTTATTACGGTTTTTGAAATCGATTAATCGAACCTTAAAATCGATTTTAAAATCGATTTCAAAATCGTTTAAGATAAATTTGCAAACTCATACCTTTTATCGCAAAGGGGTATACCCCAGCATTTTTTCGGAAAACTACTAGATAAATTGAACTGAGATTTGTACAGTGTGTAGATTAGGGGTATAACCAATTTTTTGGCATAGTACCATTAAGTCAACCATGTCCTAGTAACCACGAAAATCATAATCTTTTGTAATTTTTCTCAAAAAAGTTCACGCACCAATTGGTTTTTCTAAACCAATGCAATATTGAATATTCATAATTTTATACGGTGTTTTTTATTCTTTTTTAATTTTTTTGTTAAAAAAGGTTAAAGATACGTTTTAGTTTGCGGAAAAATCTCTAACCATCTCTAATTATTAGTGAAATTTCATACTTGAGCTATTTTTAGTTTTAATTGAACATAATATTCATTTTTCTTAACCAAAAAGAAAATTGAAAATTTTCAAATCTTCATCGCGGTTGGTGCGTGAACTTTTTTGACCTTAGCGAAAAAATAAATATACGTTCCCTTAAACTTGTTTATGCTCTATCGGACTGTGCTATGCCAATATTGATATTTTAAAAAATTGTTAAAAAGTTATATCCCTAGTGTAGATATGACTACTTTTTCTCATTTTCCTGCAAAAACTGAAAATGTGTCAATTTTGAGATCGCCTTTAGAGGAACAAGTACATGTACATTTTACATATTCTTCTGTAGACAATCAGGCCTGTCACATAAATTAATTCTGATCGAAAGTGGAAGTGATTTCGTACCTTGCTTCACATTAAACGAAATCCCTTTTGATCGGATTTAATTCTGTGACAAGCCTGAATGTATGGATAGTATTTCAAAGGATTATAACAGTAGTTCCTGCTCGGTGGCGACTGTTTCTTTGCTAACTTGGTGACCACACGATCAAGTTTTGCCTTTCAATTTGCAATACACTCTCAGTTTTTTACTAACACACTCACACTTTTTAAATTGACCACGAGATGGCTTTCGATTTCACCTTTCCATTTGTTTGGCAATTTACTTTCAATTTAACAGCTGAGTACAAGTTTGTCTCTGTTGTTGTTGACATCTTGGAAGTAAATTGCTTACAAATTGAGTGCAGCCTACATCACAGCTTTCAATTTATGAAAATTTTGACAAGCAGTATATGTAAAAGACTATCAAGACCAACTAGAACGTGTGGCCGCAGGGAAAGTTATATTAAGTTTGTTTAATAAAACACGTTTGCATGTCATTGATGCCAGAAAGATGCAGAGACATTTCCTTGTAATTTCGTGCTTGTTAGGATAAATTACATACCTTTTGTTTTTCACTCTGCTTATAACTAGATTTAAAAATCGCTCACAGAGCCCTTATTTAAAACTTGGAAGTATATCAAGGATACTAATAGGTAAATACGTAAAATTACAACTTTAAACTGGGAAAACTGCATAAGCATACCTACAGACGTATGTACGCACAAAAAAATACGTTCTATTGTGCATGCCCATAATTTATCGATTTAATTAAGATTAAAGTTAAAAATTGCCAAAATTTTGATAAATAAAAAAATCGATTTTAAAAGACCAATAATCGATTTCAGTATAAAATCGAATACGTAAATTCGATTGCAAAAAATCGATTTTTTTTACCACAAAATCGATTTTCGATTCGAATCGAAATCGAATTACCATTCCCTAATTTGGGCCTTAAAATGTTTATACTTCAAAATTTAAAGTTTTAAGTTTAAAAGAGTTATTATACATACATACATACTTTGTTTAAAAACAATAAAATTTCTGAAGAATTAAAAATATTATAAAGTTACTTAAAATATCTATGATACAATTATGTAATTAAAAAACTATAATATGCGCAAATAAAAACTTAAAAAAATAAATCTTACGTGCTACTTAAATAAATTTGTATGAATATTTTAAAGCCGCATAATAAATCACTTGTTTAAGCAATATAGGTACATACATATGTAAATTTATATATTAATGTCTAAAGTAAAAATCTTAAAACAATATAAGCAGACTTCATACACATAATACACCTAGATAAAAGTTACCAACAACACAGGCAGTTCGAAAAAAAATAAAAGACATAACAATAAAGAAATAAAAGCAATTGCTGCAATAGAAAAAAAAGAAAAAATAAATGCCAAGCAAAACGGTCACCACACAGTAGTTGGATTTAAATTGTATTAATAACAAATACAAGAACAACAACTACAAAATCTAACAGCATAAGCAACATAAATTTGCAAACAACTTAACAAAGAAATACACACAAAGTAATCAAGTTGTTACTACAACTACAGAATAACACACCACACAAAACCCCCAACCACTAACTTTAGCAGATAATAAAAGATAAAACCTTTTCTAGTATGCAAATGAATGCTTATTATAATAGATACCTATAAACTAAATTAACATAAAATACATTAGATGTGAGTAAGTGTTTGTCTAAAATTAGTATAACTACCCTCTTCATCTTAGTAGTTTGTACATTCAACGAAACGCACATAAAGTAAATTTAAGTGTCAGTTGGGGAAAAGAAACACATTAATTTAAACAATATTATAACCTCAATTGATGCTTTTACACTAATCTATCTAATATTTGTATTGCAGCAACAAACAACTGACAACATCATGGAACATATACAGGGGTGTGCTGGAAATCGCAAACGCAAAACGCAAGAATTTTAAAAGTCATTTTTTAGTAAGATTTCTGTAATAAAAGAATTTTATGACAAATATTATACAAACATTTCTCTATTAAACAGAATTTTATAACAAAAATTATAAAAATTTGATTAAAAGTGTATTATAAACAGCCTCCAAATTCTTGCGTTTTGCGTTTGCGATTTCCAGCACACCCCCCATATGTACATATGTATGTAAAATGATAGATAAGAATTCAATACTACTAATGATACTTACCATAACATGTTTTCATCACGTACAATATTACAGAAATCTGTCTCAATTGATTTGATCTTGTGATTCATGGTTATGCCATCGTCTTGAAGGTCCAGACCACGTATCATTTCGATTATATGATCGTATGGACAAACTCCAGGTGGCAGGGACATGGTACTATTAATGGGTTGCAAGTAGCTGCGTATTTCACTGAGACTAGTAACACTCTCATTAACAGGAAGAACTGGTGTTGCGCCAACGCCAACGCCGCCGCCGCTACTACCACAAACAACAACATTCGGACCAGTTGTATTTTTTAGGCCAACCGTGGCAACAGAAATATTTAAAGCAGAGGAAGAGGTAGACATTGTACCTCCTTTCGGCATACCACCGTTTTTTGATTTTGTATTATTATTGTTACTAATCATATTAGCCATAAAACAAGATAGTACACTGCAATGTTTTGCTGTATTTCAGTCTGTCCGTGTCACAATGGCTGTTGCTTTTTTGCTAATTGCGCCTTTTCCTTTTGTGCAAGTATAATTGGCTGTCTTGCTGGCTGTCTGACTGGCTTAAAACAAAAATTTCTTCTTGATGTTGCTTTAAATTTTTTCTTTTTTTGTTAGCTGCTTCGGTGGTAATTTATTTATTTTCTGCCTTTTTTTTGTTAAATGTTTTGTTTTTAATAAAAAACTAAATCAAAATAAATGTGTGTGTCCAATAAAAATTTAATAATTTGTAAACAGGGAGACAACAGAAATGCGTCTTAAACACGATTTTTTTCTATTTAATGGTGAAATTTTTTTTAATTTATGGCTTTTTGAAGCACCTGATAATTCAAAAGGTGTCTTGTTTTTAACTGTTTACTTATATTTACAATTTAAAACTTAATAAACACTTAACATTTAACAACTATTTACGTTTATTACTTTAAACTTTAAAATAAATATTACAATTTTGCAAAGAAAATCCCTTTTTCGTGGAAAAAATATATTTTGCCCGAAAAATGTTAGAAGAAAGCAAAATTATAAAGGAGAAAAACAAGAAAGAAGAAGAAAACAAAGGGGACAAAAACAGGCGGCGATAACAATTTGTTCGTACAAATAATCGATAGAATGTATGAAATACGGAAGCTGATAAAAGCAACGCTGTGTTAATGGTTGTCATTACTTTTTTTGAAAATAAGTTAAAAAAGACATATACGTATTTCTTTTTTTACTGTATTTCCGTTAAACTTTAAAAGACAAAATAAAAAAACCTGCAACAAGGATTATAATTTTTACTAGTCTAGAATCGCGTTTACATTTTCCAGTACTGGCAAGATAGTAAACTCCAAGCAATTGGTAGAGTGGTTTTTTGACGAAATTTGAATTACTTCGTCAGATTTGGTAGTTAAACAGTAGATGTTGCGGAATTTAAGAACAACAAAATACGTTAGAATCAATTATTAGTTTTAAAATAATAAATTTTCGTCAATTTAGAGAGTTTTTTAGTAATTGCAACAGCTATACAATTACAACAAAAGCACAATTGAAAATTGCCAATTATATATTGACTTTTTCGCAACAATTAACTATTATATAGTGAATACCTAGTACAAAAGTAAATTATGACGGTATTTATATTGCAATGTGATCTGTGGTGCGTGTTTGTGGAATATAAATTTTCATATTAATTCAAATGTGTATTCTTAGTCAAATTAAAATTTTTAAAAGCTTTTATACTTGAACAGTCTTATTCCTTCAATCTTTTCCATGAGAAATAAATTTCCAGATTCTATTTATAAAATTTTAAATACATATTTGAAAAATAGTATAGTCAAAATTAGGGCCTCGCTAGATCTTGATGTTACCGAAAAGCGTACTAGTACATACTCGAAAGTTGTAAAATTGAGAGGATAGTGATTTGACACTGCTGACATTAATTTGAAGTTTTGTTCCCAAAAATAAAAGCAAAAAAAATATATATATACAGGGGTGTCATGGAAATCGAAAACGTAAAACGAAAGAATTTGGAAGTTCTTTTTATTAAACTTTTAATCTAATTTTTACAATTTTTGCGAAAAAATTCTGTTTAATAGAGCATTATTTGCATAATAATTGTCATAACATTTTTTTATTACAGAAATCTTATTGAAAAACGACTCTTAAAATTCTTTCGTTTTACGTTTTCGATTTCCATGACACCCCTGATATTCTCAAGGCAAATTGAATGCTAGGTGGCCTCGTTAGTCACATTGCGCAAATGAAAATACTCGAATACAATTAAGCAAACAAAAAGAAATTCTTTTCAAACAAACATTATTACAGGCAAGTAACGCGTTTTTTTTGTTGTTGTAGCGATGAGGCCATCTAGTATTCAATTTGCCTTGCATATAATGCTGGGTACACACAGTGCAATCTACATGCAATCTGTTTCAATGCAACCTCAAAATATCAAAGCGTTTTGATGTTGATGCAATCTGAAATTAATGAAAATGAATTAAATTCACTAGATTGCGTTAACGTGTTGCATAGTGTGTACCCAGCATCAGTTTTTTACTAACACACTCACACTTTTTAAATTGACCACCTTTCCATTTGTTTGGCAATTTACTTTTAATTTAACAGCTGAGTACAAGTTTGTCTCTGTTGTTGTTGACATCTTGGAAGTAAGTGCTGGTTCACACAGGTCAAGTTTGACGCTTCAAGTCTTGAGCTTTTAGGAGAGAGGGGTAACGAGAATGGAAAGGGGTACATACTAAAGGGCTGCAAGAATACATTCATTTGTTGATTACACACAAGCATTCCAATATTCATTCAAATTATTTAAATAGTTAAATACTGGTTTACAGAGTTTAATAGGGCCCATACACAATACCATCATGATTGTACAATCAAGTGATTGTGCAATTAAGCTTGAAGCACACAACACACCAGCATGCTGGTACAAAATTCATTTTTTACCAAAAATTGTGTGGAAAATGTTGTAATGAATAACAATAAAATCTGTGCTGCTGTTATAATTGCTATTATCCTAAAACGAAAACGAATAAGGAGCAAAAAAAACGTGTTTTAATTTAAATTTTGTTTTAAATGTTGTATTTTTTGATGTTTATGCCTTAACGATTTACAGCACACGATACAATCATGCTGGTACAATCAAAAAAATATCAAACTATTTTTGATAAAGCACCATCAGCTGGTACAATCACACCACAAGCTCATACACGGTCCATCAGCTGGCACAATCTCTTGATTGTACAATCATGATGGTGTTGTGTATGGGCCCTATAAGAGTTAAAATATAAAAGAGAGTGTAGTCTGTGTTTTACTTTATCATAACAAAGGCACACATTCTATTCACTCTTTTTCTTTGAATATTTATTTACTCAATTTGCAAATGCAAACACACAACAGTTACCTGTGTGCAAGAAATACTACATAGTAAAATTAGTACTTATGTTTATTCTCATTACAATATATCTCTATTAAACAGAATTTTGCAACAAAAATTATAAAAATTGGATTAAAAGTATATTAAAAAGGACTTTAAAATTCTTGCGTCTTACGTTTTCGATTTCCATAACAAAAGTTGCTAGTAATAATGTTAATGTATTCATGTTATGAGTAAAACATTCAAATAATATTATATTCGAAACTTATACACATTTTATTATGTCTGTTTTATTTGAATGTGGTAGTATTTTTTTCTGTTTAAAAACAGTTGTTTTCTTTTCTCTTTCGCCTTGTGTGTTTATTCATTTGTTTTTTTAACATAAAATGTAAAGCACTGCGTACTTAAATCGTTTGTTGTATTTAACTTTACCTACTTAAAAAACAAATGAATGTATTCATATGCCTTTTAAATGTAGTCATGCAGACCTTTATGCTGGGTACACACTATGCAACACATTTACGCAATCTAGTGAATTAAATTCATTTTCATTCATTCCAGGTTGCATCAACATCAAAACGCTTTGCTATTTTGAGGTTGCATTGAAACAGATTGCATGTAGGTTGCACTGTGTGTGCCCAGCATTAGTACATACTTGACCGTACTAGTCAGTTTTGTATTTTTCTTTTATTTTTTCATCCGTAATATAATAAAAAGCTACAAAGTTGAAGGAAAAGAAAACAAAAATTAATTTTATGCATGAACGTGAACGCAAGTTCAAAAGAAAATTTAAATAAAACTGTTCAAGTAAACTTGACCTGTGTGAACCAGCACTAAATTGCTTACAAATTGAGTGCAGCCTACGTCACAGCTTTCAATTTATGAAAATTTTGACAAGCAGTATATGTAAAAGACTATCAAGAACAACTTGAACGTGTGGCCGCAGGGTTAAACAGTTTAAACATCAAATCAACCAAAAGTATTCACCTTAACGCCTTCAAAATGGCGTAAAAATTGTCAGCCAGTGGAAGAACATTGCAAGTTACTAACAAAATGACGTGCGTGAGCATGACCGGAAAAATGCCACCATTTAGGAACCCGAGGGGGACAAAATGGGACTCATTTAAGGAAAGAGTCCGAATTGGGTTGGCGCAAAGGGCCTTGGGCGACTTGCTGCCGACTGATCTGGAGGGTGTTATGAACAAGTTTACTCATCTTCTAAGGGAAAGCTATGAGCAGTCCTGCCCGGTTACATTTCCGGGTAGGCGTAAATAGCCCAAATGGTGGACCAGGGAACTTCACGTTCAAAGGTCTACGGTTAGGAAACTGTTTAACAGGGCCAAGCTTACCAGAGCACCAGAGGATTGGAACAATCACAGGGTGCAGTTTAACAGGTATAAGGCGGATTTGAAGAGGGCAAAGCGACTATCATGGAGGCAGTTTTATGCATCCATTGATAATGTCAACGAGTTGTCAAGATTCCGACGGATTTTATCCAAGGACCCTAAGGCCCTTGGTTACGTCTAAAGGAATGGAGGCTTATGGACTGAGTCTAGCTCTGAGACCCTAACCTTACTTATGGAGACGCACTTTCCCGGGTGCAGGGATAACGGAGGTACGGACGACGGTCAATGGGACGTGATGTCCATGACATCGGATTATACTTCCGCCTGCGTCGAGGAAATGGTCACAAGGGAGAAGCTAGCGTGGGCGGTCAATACTTTCGACCCATATAAACCACCGGGTCCGGATGGCATTTTTCCGGTCATGCTCTGCAAGGTATCTGCCTAGGGGGTGGAGAGAGGTTAGGGTGATTTTTATACCCAAGGCTGGTAAAGCAGGCCACTCGAAACCGGGGGATTTTAGACCTATTAGTTTGTCTTCATTTTTGTTGAAGACTCTTGAGAGGCTAATAGATTTCTATCTCAGGAGTAATATTGAGACCCGCCTTATTAGCAACGCTCAACATGCATACCTGAAGGGTAAATCTGTTGAGAGCGCGTTACATGAGGTGGTGGGTTGCATTGAGCACGGTCTGAGGCATAAGGAATATACTCTCGCCGCGTTTCTGGATATAGAGGGAGCCTTAAATAACATTAGGATTGAGGCGATTAGGGATTCTTTGTTGGAGTTGGGACTTGAGGACTTTCTGGTGGAGTGGATAATCTGCATGCTTGGCAGTAGGATTATAAACTCGAGCCCGGGGGATCATGTGATAAGGAGGAGGGTTACCAGGGGGACACCACAAGGGGGGGTTCTATCACCTCTATTGTGGTTACTTGCGGTTAACGGGATTCTTGGGTCATTTGATTCCATGGGCAGGAAAGTTGTTGCCTATGCGGACGACATAGTTTTGCTGGTCAGGGGAAAATTTCTGTCCACGATCGGGGAAATTATGCAGGTGATGCTAGGCGAACTCTCGGCATGGGCAAAGGAAAGGGAGCTGGGTGTTAACCCTGCGAAGACTGAGCTGGTGCTATTTACCAGAAGGTATAGGATAGAGGGATTTAGGGGGCCAGTGCTAGATGGCGTCGAGTTGCCTCTATCGGACGGAGCAAAGTACTTGGGTAACTTTCTGGACTACAAACTGTCTTAGAAGAGAAATACTCAGGAGAGGATGAGAAGGGGACTCAATGCATACTACACATGCAGTAACTCCATTGGTAAGAACTGGGGTCTTAGGCCTGATATGGTAAACTGGATTTACACATCGGTTGTTAGGCCTATACTTACCTATGGATGCACTGTTTGGTTGGGTGCGTTGGGAGTGAATAGCTATAGGAAGATGCTCAGCAAGGTTCAAAGAAGTGCATCTCTTGGCATCACAGGCGCAAGGAGAAGCACTCCGCAGGCAGCGCTGGACATCCTACTATATCTATCCCCTATTGAGCATTATGTGAGGAGTGTGGCAGCTAGGAACTTACTTAGACTTTACGAGTCTTCTTTAGTTAGACCTAGGCGGGATGATCACACGAGAATTTCGTACGAGATGGGTCTGCTTGATCAGGGTATTTCTCTCGAGGGAATTTCGGATCATAAGACTATGACCCTGGACTTCGGTGCAACACCACCAGTGGAGTTCCCGGATAGGGAGTGGATTGGAGTGGATCCAATGGACTGTTTGAGGGGTGGGCAGTATTTACGGATGGATCCAAGATGGAAACCGGCGCTGGTGCCGGTTTATATATCGCGGACACCGAGGTGAGAAGGTCGTTCAGACTCCCCGATGAGTGCAGTGTCTTCCAGGCTGAGATCCTAGCGATCTGGAGGGCGACGGAGGTAATACTGGAACACATCGTGGGTGGTTCTGTGGTGACAATCTACGTCGATATTCAGGCGGCGCTGAGGGCATAGACAAATTATGCGGTGCGATCGTTCCTGGTCGCTTGGTGTAGGAATGCTCTTGGTGAACTCATGGAGGCATTCTATGTAAGGCTGTGTTGGGTACCTGGACACTGCATGGTTGATGGAAATGAGGTGGCTGACGAACTCGCGAGAGAGGGTTCGAATCTGGACTTAGCGGTAAGGGACAGGGGGGTTAAGCCCCCCTATGTTACTACTATGGGTTGATACGGGAGAAATTCCGTGATAACGTTAACCGATCCTGGAGGGACAGAACGGATTGCAGGGTGTCCAGGGCACTATGGCCAAGATTGGACGCGGGGGCAACCAGGGTTCTACTGGGATTGGATAGGGGTAGTCTTAGAACGCTTATAGGGTTCTTGACGGGTCATTGTCCTGTTAGGGCTTTTGCGGGCAGATGGGACAACACCATACCGGACTTCTGCAGATTGTGCGATGATTCAGAGGAGCTGGAGACGATCGAGCATGTACTGTGCCATTGTCCCAGGATGCAGGGCCTCAGACAGAAATGGCTAGGAGATAGGTTTCACGACGAACTGGGGTGCATCGCTGGATGTAGTCCGGCGGATCTACTGGGGTTTGTCAGGGAAATAATGCGGTTGTTTCTGTTGGGGGGACTGTAGAGGGGTCAATAGTTCTATCTTTCTTGATTCTATCCATCTTATACTTATTTTCTTTACTGTCTTCTCTTTTTTCTCTTATTGAAGGGATTCACAATGGACAATATTGGTCTCCGAGTGGAGGTGTGCCCTTGGGCGCATAACCCTTCTTAACCTAACCTAACCTAGCTTTGAAGCAAGCGTAAAATATAAAAAAAATTTAAATATTAAAACAAACGATCTCTTATTTTCTTTGCGATATACTAATATCTATTGTTTGGTTTTACTGTAAGTAAAAAATCAAATCAAATGTTTTTCATTTAAACAACATATTTTTTTTCCTCACACCGATAACCTTCAGAATCTTGTACTTCAATTCCTCGAAGAAGTTAAATCTTTGAAGTCTGAAATCTCGGATATGAAAAAAGATATTAAAGGATTGAAGGACGGAAATAAGGAACCTTTTATTAAATTATAAGTGGGATTCATAATTCGTCGTACATTTTGTATAGTGTGTAGTTAAAACACAATAGAGTTAGAAAAAATTGTATACACCCGGTGTTCTTGTCGACATCGTGGGCCTGGGTTTTAGTTTTATATTTATTGTTTTTAACAAAAATAATTTATAAACTCACTATATATTTTCATATTTTTGTGTTTTTCAAACAAACGAATTGAGAATACAAAACAAATTGTAAATAAAGCATACCGGGTGTAGAAACATTTTTCCAACACTATTGTTATTGTTATTGTTTTATTATTTTATAAATTCAATTCCCTTTTTTACTAAACATTTTTATATTTTTATTTATTTTATAAATTAATAATTATTTAATATATATAATAAACTGAATTAATTAATAATTTAAATCAAAAAGAATTCTTTTTTGTAATCTATTACAAATATGACTGAAAAAATAGTCAAAATAGACTCGCAAACGATCAAAAATACGACTAAAAAACGACTCATAAATCACTCGCAAACGATTAGAATTAGGACTGAAAAAGGGTCGAAAAAGACTCTTAGACGATCAGCAATACGACTAAAAAATGAGTCGAAAAAGACTCGCAATTCATTAAAAATATGAGTCATAAATGAGTCAAAACTGATCAGAAAAACGGGTAATACAGACTCCTCAAGAAGAGTCCCGGGTAGGGTACCATTTCCTCCCGAGAAAACAATCATTTATGATCAGAAAATAAGCTCATATATGCTTATTTCAATCGTGCAGAGGAGTCATAAATGAAATATGATTAATTTTTTCATAAAATGCTTGCAGGGTATGTACAAATAAAAATCAGTTTTTCATCATCAAGATGATCCATGGTAGTTGTACCATGAGATGATCAAAATATTATTCATAAATAACTTCAAAACAGTCATATTTTAAATACCTGTATGATCCATTTTCGATTACTGTGTGTTTTGTTATTGCATTTTCAATAAATTACTTTTTAAGCATAAGAACGAATCATTTTCGAGTCTTTTTTCAAACGCGCAAGTTTATAATCGTCAAAAGTACTCGAGGAAGACTTAGTTAGGTGATTTTTGATAAAACAATCTTCCAAATGCTAGTAGGGTAAAATATACATATATATATGTAGGTATGTATTTTTTTTTTTTTTTTTTTGCTTAAACATATGTACATAAATATTTTAATAGGAAAACCCAAATTTTCGATGAATTATAATTTTGGCAATAAGCTCGAGGACGTACTGTTAACAATCAATTTTATATAGTATTAAATTTTGCCAGTTGTAAAAAATCGCTAAATATCCATGTAATCAAAAAGCTACATTTGACAGATTTTTAGTAAAGTTAACATCACTGAAAGCATTCTAAAATAAATTTGCAAAAAATTTCCAATACAACATTTTGTAGGAGACTCAAAGTTCTCATGTAAAAATTTGTTAATCCACATAAAAATACAATTTTGGAAATATTTATCATCAGAGAAGACATTTTTGTGCCAACTATACAGAAAAATGTCTTCCAGCTTATCTGATGCTGGTGGTGGAAGCAGTCGAGATGGCATTGGTGGCAGCGGTAGTGGCGCCGGTGGTGTTAATAGTGGTGATTGGATTTGTGGCGATGTAACGTGAGTGTAAAGCATCGTGTGCTTTGGGCGCTTATCAATCCACAACCAATAAATCATATAATTTATTTATAAAATCTAAACATGAAGAAAAATCACTAATATGTATTTTTTGCTTAATCCCGTTTCTTTTCGGTGAATGCCTTGCGCTTACAATATTAAACCCCAAACGTGATTGTGGGGGCATGGCCAATGTGTGTTTTTTTGTGTATAATCTTTTTACATATCTAGCTGTCGTCATTCGAATTTCGCTCGTCGTCATCAGTGCAAGAAATGTCAACGTGATCGCAGCTTGGAACGCAGTAGCAGTGTCGGAAGCAGTGGTTCAAGTAAAAAGAAATTGGGCACAGAAATAGGAAAAGCTGCTGCAGAGAAATCCCGTGGACTATTTAGTGCTGAAGATTGGCAGTGTAATAAATGCGCTAATGTTAATTGGGCTCGTCGTATGACCTGTAATATGTGTAATGCTCCGAAGTTTTGTGATGTTGAAGAGAGAACAGGTGAGTTAAAATATTGTAAAGTATTTCTTCAAGATCTTTTTTTGTTTTATTAAAAATTTTATATTTTTGTGATACCTCATTATCTAATAAATTTATAGGTTTTGGTGGTGGCTACAATGATCGGGGAATTGTAGAATATAAAGAACGTGAGGAATCTGATAGCGAATATGATGAATTTGGACGCTTAAAGAAGCGAAGAAAGAATTCTTTTAATAATGAAGAAAGTAAAGTCAAGAGTAATTCAAGCAAAGAAAAAACTACTTTAGGTGAAGAGGACGAAGATGAAGAAGAAGACGATAATGATGATGATTTGGCAAAGTATAATTTGTTCAGTGACGACGACGAAGTTTTACCGGCAGTTAAATCTCACAACTCCAAGGAGACAAATGACAATTCAACGAAAGATGTAAAAAAATCTTCAAATGAAAAAGGCAAATCAATAAGTAGACGTTCAAGATCCAGAACACGTTCAGATATAAGGCGCCGTCAGTCATTTTCGTCCTCTAGAGGATCATCTTCCTCTAGTTCTACCTCATCGTCAACATCCTCATCATCTTCATCATCGACTTCCTCTTCCTCCGCTGAAACAACATCGCAACGCTCAAGATCGCACGACCGTCAGTCACGCATTAAAAAACGTTCTTCACGTTCCCGCAGTCATAGTCGTCCCAGGTCTTTATCGAAACGACAAAGTTCTGCCTCCCGTGAAAGATATATAAGAAAACGATCTCATGATAAATCAAAGTCGGCCACCACAGATCGCCATCGCGATTATTCTTCAAAATCTCGCTCTAAGTCTCGCAGTTCGCACCACAGCTCTCGATCCCCTCCCAATAAACGCATTCGTAGCCGCAATACAAGCTTATCACGAAGGCACTCACGATCGCCGCGTTCAAATCGAAAGAGAACAACACGTTCCCGTTCAGTGACACCCAAACGCAGACGTTGATTGTAGCGTAGTGAATATCGCGGAAACGTAGTAAAAGTATAAATTATTTAAAAGAACAATACACTTGTTTATTTTTAGAAAGATGAAGTCTACACTTTATTTTAAATCAAAATAGAGTTCCAATTTGTAAGCAAGCAAAGACAAAGAAATGAGCTTTATTAAAGCTTTGTAAGAAATTCTGGTATGCTTTTTATTCTGTTTTGGCGTGATGTAAAATATACATACAAATGGTTTAAAAATTAGTATGCATTATCTGTATTCCTAATTATTGTATCTGAATAAGAGCGCTAAGCATTTTTTTTTATTTATTTAAAAACATTTCATTTTTTTAAAGTTTATACGAAACAAACCTGTAGAACGCGAATTCCACACCATCCGGCTCAAAAATCTTATTTCACTGACCGCTATGTCGGTTTGTTTTATTGAAAATGTATTGGAAGAATTTCCATATTTAAAAAAATTGCTTGTCGCTCTTGTTTAGGTGGCTCAGACATTTTATTGATAAGGAGAAAAATGTAAAACGCAGTTCCCTTTTGTGTTAAATAAAAATTAGTTTTAAAGTTCTCGTGTCAATGTCGTAGAAGAAAAAGGAGGAAGAGGTACATATGTACTTTTAAACGGTGGTGAGGCAAATTTATCAGGCCACCATATAGGATATAGCATTCACAAATGCACTTATCGTGGTTGTCGTTGACATATTTAGACGAATATCGTATTCTTATTTAAAATTCGAAAGTGTCCTTAAAATTTTGTTGTGGGTCCATATTGAAAGAATTTACACTTTTTAAATTGTTCCTTTTGTTTTATAAAAAAGTGTTGGATTTTCGTTACCTGTAGCGAGGATGAAATCAGTGCTCAGGAAATGAAAGACAAGAAAAATATTAATACAGTTAAATAAAGAGAACATTTAGATATCGCACTTGAATCCAAACTTAAACATTTTAAGTAAAAGCAAAACAAATTTTAATTGAATTGAAAGGCATATAAAAAATAATTTTTAAAGCAGCCATTTCATTACCAAAAATATTAACAATAGGAAGATATTTTAACAGCTGGAAAATATGAATATTACTTGGCGATTTTTTTCCGAAAAGGGAAAATTAAAAATTTTGAGTTAAAACCCTCTTTATGATCAACATAACCAAGTTGTTCTAGATTAATTCGTTATTTAAAAAAGACGTTTTTTGATACGTTAAAAAAAACACCAAAAGGGAAGAATGAAAAAAGGGTATATGTATCTAATGCAAATAAGCTCTCGGAAGACTGAGATTGCTTGCGGAAGGAAGCTACCAGAAAAGTACTGACAATGATTTCAATGTCAACATTGAAGCAATGTACAATGAACCAAGATGTATTTCTTTTGAAACTGGGTTTAAAACAAATTGTTTAAAAGATCTGGGGCCAAATTACGGCAATCGATATCGATCGTAATTGCAATACAAATTACATGGGAATTTCGATCGATATCGAACGTCGCGATTTGCCCCCTGATACCTGATAGCATATCTTTGTGTGTAATTTTTTTTTGTTCATTCATTCCATTTATTTTTAATGTTAGTTTTTTTTGGCTTTTTGAACATATACGGGGTCTCCTCGTCTTTTCAAATTCTGTGCCTGTTGTGATTTTTATACATACATATTTGATTTTGAATATAATTACATATACTGGGTATAAAGATAAAAACGGGTATAACTCAGGAATGGTAGGAACAAATTTAAAAATTGTTTATTCGTAATAATTAGAATTAATTTGTCTTTCAAACTGCATCATTAGTTTTAATACCTTTCATATAAATTTGAAAAGTAATAAACCGTTATTTACAGAATTTGTTAAAAAATTTCGAAAAATTTTAATTAAGGGTATCTAAATGAGTACACTCATCACCAAAACTTATAATTTTTTCACACAGGAATAAAGCTTGGATACTTTTCTTTAAAACTGTTTCCTCAAAAGTGAAGAAACTCATGGTATTAACCAAGTTATGAGTAAAGTTAAATAAATGGCCGAAAACTCAATTTTTTTATGAAAACTCCATTTGCGCGACCTCTAAACCTATTCCGAAAATTCTAAAAGAAAAATCAAAAATACTTTACCCTATAAGCTTTCAAATTATGCTTGAGCCTCTTACAAAAAAAAATTTTGGGACACCCTAATATACATATAGGTTTCGACTCGCATGCCAACTTGGTACTCTATCACTTTCGCAAAATTTTCTGACATTGAAGCAACAGTGGCAATAAAAATTAAATTAATTGAAATGCCAAAGTGTGTAAAAGTATTTAAAATTGAAATAAAATAAAGTGAAGATTTACGAAAAGAAAAATTAAAAGATGCGAAAGACATATGCGCAAAGGTATTAAAGAGTAACAATCGCTAGATTTTCTACAATTTTCTTTCGCATTGCAATAGAGAGTAGCCCCCTGGTGTTCTTTAATCCGCATGCATATTAAGCACACATAACTTTATTTTCCATAACTCTTATAAAATTAAACTTTTAGGCAACAAGACCTGTATGAAGTTCGTGATCAAGATTGTATTGCCAAATTAGATATAATTCTTAGTTTTCATTGAAACGTCTTTAACATATAAGTTTCACCTTTTATAAACAGTTGTGTTTAATTATTTTAACAACTTATAATAAAACATACATATATTAATTCAATAAATCATCTTTTTTCTCTACTGCTTTCGTTTCCTCCCTAAAAAGTTTTAATTCTTCTAATTGCTTTCTGTGTTTTTCAATTTCTTCAACAGTTACAGTAACTGGAATATCTAGATCTATTTGTTCCTGACGTATAAATTCCATTTTTCTAATGGCATCCTCCAAAAAGGGAATTTGTTGCTCCTCTAAGATTTTTCGATACTCAGCCAATTTTTCTTGTTTAAGTTGATCACAATGTAAATCGGTTAACTTTTGTAATGATTCCTTACGTGTTATCCAATGGAATTTTGCTGGTGGTGGCTTATATACTAAATCCAATTTTTCCAAAATCCACTCAAAACGCCTGTAATCCCAACGTCTTAAATACTTAAGAAATTTTTTGCGTTTATCTATCATTTCTTTAAGAATAACTTTGCGTTTTTTGTCGCGTGGATGTTTTACCATATATTCTTGATATCTTCGTATGGTAGCGGTCATGCGGGCCACTGCGGAAATGAAACGGTTATATATATATTTTTTTTAATTAATAAAATTAAAGAAGGAATTACATTTTGCTTCCATTGAGCCATAATCTAAAGGATGTCGTTGCACTTCTTTTATTAATTGTTCACGGTAGAAGTCAGAAGTGTGATAATTAGGATTATTACCCAATTCAAAGAGTGATCGTACAGTGGAGTCGGCTCTAAAAAATAGCTTTTTTTTATTAAATACATTGGACTTTTTCTTTAAAATCACTTACGATTTTAGTTCTTTTGATTTATCAAATCCTTTCATTAGAACTTGACCGCTAATGGGTGTCAGTTTACTGCAGTCACCACTTTTAATTGGGTCAATTGACTGAATCTTCTCGGGTCTTACCCATTTAATTTTTAAATCCGACTTAAAAGCATATTGACGCAATAATTGTCGATTGGCAAACAATGAGCCAGTACGCAACAAAGGTGTTATATTCATTTAGTTTTAGTTTTTAAGTTAATTTTTTGCAGGAGTAAAGAAAAAACAATTGTAATTGAGAAGAGGTTATGTCACAAACAGCTGGACAAAAGCTATAAAATTAAGCGATGCCACATTGTATAAATCATTTTTTTACCAAAATAATTGAAAAAATATTAATTTTGTTTGTTTAAAAAATATCAAGTTTAAAAACTTTAAAAAATTATCATTTTTATTTAACAAAAATCTGGACCACAAGCTTAATTAATTCAGGTTTAATTAAAATAAACTAAATTAATAACAAAAATCTTTTTTATTTACGCGAACCTTTCACCGGCAATTGCAGCTATTTGCTATAATTTATGCCCATATGTTTGTAGTTATTTATATTTTCATGGGAATGACAATTAACCCTAGGTGCGTTCGTGTAACCAAAAGCTAAAAAATATAACTAAGTACATTTAAATTTTTACTAAACTTTACTGCATTTTACTAAACTGCGCCGTTTTCACAATACACAGCAAATGATAACAAAAGATTCAAAATGTTAACAAACTAAAAGCATACAAATTGTAAACAAATTAGTTAAGAAAAAAAAAACTTGAAATTAAACTAAAACAAAAAGAGAATATACATAAGTATGTAACTTGATTAATTCAACTTGTTTGTGATGCAAGTACAGCCTGACTTAGAATGACCTATATGGTTTGAATTATAACTTTTTTTAAATTATTTTTTCTTTTTTTTAGCATATGGGCATTTCCATGAGAATGTCAACCACGACTCGAAAATTTAAAACGCTTGAATCTTTTTTTCAAATATGGTAGAAAGGAAAAAAACACTCAAACTTTACTATGCCAAGGTACTTATAGCTTATTACAATTTTTAAAAATCAAAAAATAAAAGTTTTAACTCACTTTCTCATTAATTCATTTTTAGTAACTGCAATTGACAATCTTCAATATTCTGCCAAATAAATACAGATACTGGCAACCCTGGAATTATGCTTTGAAATCAATGTTACAACAACAATTATCACGATCCACGAGGAAAGACCAAATAGTCTTAGGACTTTTAAAATAAAAGTTCAAAGCAAGATATTTGTTGCAAAAAAATATTGATCGAAATTTTCTTTTAAATTGGTATAAAAAAAATTTTATAAGCTTTTAAAGTTCGTCACGTACGATATTGTAAGTACTAAAATGCAACTAAATGCATCATCTTATTATGTTGTTATTTAGTTAAAATTTGGTCAAACCTTATATTATTACAATCACTATCATCTTACCAAATTTTAATGGAATCGGTACATATTTGACCATAGCTCCCATACAAGTACTACTCCCGAAAAAAGCTTTTAATGCCATTTCCTTAACCAAAATTAACCATAGGTCCAAAATAAACCCCCTTTCTTAAATCGGTTAGGGCCAAACAAACCTCATATAGATGAATACAACAAAATAATATTCGGCACAAAGAAATTTTATATAATTATTAACCTCATAGCATAATACTGTTTTGGCGACCTTGATTGGCCATGGGTCCCAAATAGGGTACCCTCTCAAAAAATTTTTTTTTCAATATAATGGTGTAGGGTATCACATGGTCGGGCTTGCCCGACTATACTATTTTACTTGTTTGTTTTAAGTTTTAATATACATATATTTACAAAAAATATATTTCATACCTTGTAAATACTATAAGAGAAAAATCTGTCACGTACGATATTACATTTGGTTCATTATAAAACCATCAAAAAAAAAATTTTTTTTCCAATTACGGATTATAAAGAAAAAATATGTGGTTTAATGTATGAAAATAAAAAAGGAGAAAACCTCCCACAATTCGCAGATTTTCGTATTATTTAACATTCACATAAGTATCACTTCCGTTTTATGTCACGTACGATATGCACTTATTTTGCCCGATATATTGGACAACAAGGTTCCCAATTAGAAAATTTTTTTTTTATATAAAGTTTCCTCTAAATGAAGCATAATGACAAAAAAAAATTTTCCAGTTACTACTATTTTTGCCAAATATCTATTGCTCTGAAGGCGTACAAATGTCACGTACGATGACATGGAAATGCCCATATTGTGAAGAAGACTTTGAGAATTATTAAGGATTAAAAATTATACAGTCAAACAAAAATAATTACATCCGAAATTTCGGGAAAAGTTATGGATAATACTTTAATAAGAGTACTGAGTAATGTAAATACAACTTTTGTACAAATAAATGCATAGAAAAAGTACACGAACGGAACTAATGTAAACAATACTCTGGCTTAACTTTGGAAGAAAATAAAATTCAATAGGTTTGGTTAAATACTCGACTTAAATCATTAACGAACCCATTTTTATTTTTAAATTTTATAGCTATTAAATTTTAACTAACTCATTTTTGCCCTAACAAATATTTGCCTTTAGGCTTTAATTTTGCTTGCATAATTTGCTGTCTTTCAACTTCTTTCTGTTCTTGCAACTGTTTAAAACGCCGTTTAGCCATATCCAATTCATTGCTCATGGTAACAATTTTTGCGGCGATTTCCTGTTGTTTTATTAAGCGTTTCTTTTGATTTGACTATTAAAGTAAAAATATAATAATTTTAACAATTCCTGTGCAGTATGGAGCATTTTTTTTTACAATACTTACACCCATGGGAGTGGGACGTCCATCCAAATATGTGTAATCGGGTAAATTTGTAAGTGGTCCAAATTCGTTGGGATTGGCTGGCAAGCCCTGTTCCTCTCTCCATTTTTGGTCCAGAAACAATTTTGCCGTGGATGAGACATTTCGAGCTAAATATGTAAGTATTTGATTTTAGGATTATTTGATGTACAATGTATTGAAGTTATGTTTGTCTAGTTTACTTACATATTGAACTTTTTACTAATTGAACAGACGTTTTTGTTATTTTAAGCATTTTTATTACCAAAAACCTTAAAATTTTCTTTATTTACCAAATTTTTGTGCAATATGTAAAAATAGTTAACCTATCTATAATTTTATTGTAAAAGGTAATAGTGTTACCATACACTTTTATCATAGTTTCTTTTTACACTTAAAGAAATGCCGAACCTAATTTTATTTTTCGAATTAATTTTTCATATATGATACACTTGAGGTTGTTTTCATTATAAAATGTTCATTTACATACTTTTTATATATCGTCATCTTAAAGACCTAATAACTTATCTGCAAAAATTTCAAAATTGAGTTTATTATGGATTTTTATTCCCTATATAATAACGCATATGTGTGCAAAAATATCATAAAAAATCACGATAAAAGTTTAATTCTGTTGCATAGTGTAATTTAAACAAACATTAAGTACTTGTTTTTGCTTAAACCAGTAAAAGAAACTACTACTGTAATTGGCTGAAGTGCACTTTACGGGGCGTACGAAAAAAAAATATAAAAAATATGCCATCCGATCCAGAATTAAAAAAAAAAAATACCAAAATTAATATTTAAGGGGGCTGAGGCCCGTGGGGACCCCTGGGTCCAAAAAACCGCCCGCCCACTAAATGGTATGTGTGGGTACTCAAATTAAAGGTAATTGTGCAACAAAAACAAAAATAATAAAATTTTCGGTCGGCGGCTCTTCTAGGGCCCTCTGGGGCAAAAAAAGTGCCCCCCCATAACACTTATGTATATCTGTGTGGGTACTCAAATTAAAGGTAATTTGCTCACGATTGCAAATATGTATTTTGTTTTTGTATTCGTTTAATATTTTCCTCTCTAGGTTAATTTATGTATCTTTTATATTCAGAGAAGTTTTAGTTAGCGAAGCCGGTCTTTGTTATACAATAGAGGAGAAAATCCTTGCGCCCGGCCGAAGGCCGGCTATACAGAAAAGCTTTAGTTAGCGAAGCCGGTCTTTGTTATACCATAGAGGAGAAAATCCTTGCGCCCGGCCGAAGGCCTGCTATACAGAAAAGCTTTAGTTAGCGAAGCCGGTCTTTGTTATACCATAGAGGAAAAAATCTTTGCGCCCGGCCGAAGGCCGGCTATACAAAAAAGCTTTAGTTACAAAAATATAAAAAAAATCCCGCGATTTTTATAACAAATTGTTTGTCTACGTTGCTATTCCCTTAAACAATACAATCGTAAGCAAAATACCTTTCATTCGAGTACCCACAGATAGTTATAAGGGTGCGAGGGGCTATATTTTACCCCCCAGAGGGACCCAGAAGTCCCGCTCGACCTAAATTTTATTAATTTCGTATTTTTTACACAATTACCTTTAATTTGAGTACCTACACATACCACTACGTGGGCGGGCCGCTTTTTTTGATCCATGGGGTCCCAGGGGCCTCAGCCCCCTTAAATTTTAATTTTGATTTTTTTCTTTTTTTATTCCAGAGGGGGTCCAATTTTTTTTTTTTTTTTTTTTCGTACGCCCCGTAAAGTGCACTTTTGCCCTGTAATTATTTAATGTATATAATATTCATGTGTATAAAGAAATTTGTATCTATTCATACTTATTAGTACTGCAGATAGGTTATTTGGTTTCAGATTTTTACAATTCCAAAAAACCTAAGTGTCATAACATAAGCTGTGATTAGAAAAACCAATTTTTCTCAACCGATTTATATTAATGGTTTCATTTTAATCAAAATGTGTAATTTTCGTTTATATATCGTTAATAGTTCCAATTTTATAACGTTTTTTCCCTCTCCTGTAAACTTTTGAAAATTGCAGATAGTTATTTCGTTTTTTAGGTGACGATATAAATTATCCTACAATTACCGAAAATGAACTCTTTGATAACTGTTTGACATACTGAACATTTCTCTTCAGAGTTCTTAATATTTTCAATTTCTATTTTCTAAAACTCTGCAGGCGGAAAACTTAAACTTAAGGGATAAAAGCGGTGAGAAGACTACCTGATACAAAAAAAAGTTAATATTAGATAAACTCCGAAGTAGTTTCTTACAAAAAAAAAAAAAAAAAAAAAAATGAGAAAAAGTTTATCAAAAAGAGGGTATTTAATCATAATTTTAACTTTTAAATTTTTCGGAAACTTTATTATTTTTGGAATGAAACGGTTGGTTTAAAAATTCTTTTTCATATGGCTTTAATATTAAATAAAAAAGTGGTTTGCTTTTACTTTTACTCTTGTTGATATACATACAAAGTTGCAATACTTAAGTGCTAAATATGGAAAAAAATTAATTTGCTATTCATTTACATTTCGTTGTCCATTGGTTGATATGGACACTCTTGATAATGCATCAACCTTGTTTATTATTCCATGGTAGTTTGAGTCTCTATTTGTATGCCATTTCACATTCTTCTTATAATACCATGCATAAAAACCTTATTTAAGGGAAACAATTTGGAGTGAAACTGTCTTCCTTTTATTACCATGGTTGGCAAATTCAAAAGTTTACACAATTATCTACCAATTTTTAAATAAAATTTAAAATGTACGGCCATGTTCTGAAAATAGCACGATTTGAAAACGCAAAACCCCAAATTTATTTTATGATGTTTCTTAACTCGTGCGTTTAGTTTGCGATCTGCTAGTTTCTTACAAATATTCTAGTTCCCTTTTGTAATTTTAAGTCGCTAAACTTCTTGCTTTTGCGATTTACAGAACATTTAATTTGCGATTTTAAGTCAGAATCACCAATGTTAAGCGTTTTGCGATTGTCAGAAC
The DNA here is from genome assembly GCA_930367215.1 of Pollenia angustigena. NCBI lineage: Eukaryota > Metazoa > Arthropoda > Insecta > Diptera > Polleniidae > Pollenia > Pollenia angustigena. The sequence goes on along the minus strand of OV884060.1, from coordinate 193,634,139 downwards.
ATGCCCAGTAAGTATTTTGCTCGTCTTATTTTCAAACTTTAAACTTTGTTCACAATCGGAGCAACAATTTCGTTTTTTCTTCTTATTTCTTACCAGAGTATTTCATATACATATTTTCCTTTCATTTTTCAAACAAATATGTAACCATGGTATAATAATAACCAGGTAGGTTCATTAGAGAGAGTTGTCAATTTTTTTGCCCATGTAATGCCAAACAAGAGAAATAGAATAAAAAATAAAACAAATTACCGAATGATATACAGAAAAATTTTGTTTATTTAAAAAAAAGTAATATTATAAAGGACACAAAGCATACATTAGAAATTCATATATTCCTTTTACAGGAATGACAGATGGTTTAGCACAGGGCATCAAACGGTTACGTTTTGATTTTTGATTCATATAAAAAATCTGTGTTTTAAAAATGAAACATACAGATTTTTGAATGTTTTTTTTATCAACACCGCATGAATCACTCCACAATTTCGTTTTATTTTCGGGACATGTATAAAATGGTACTTTTTTTGTTCAAAAGAACAATTGCATATGCAACATTTCTTACACTCAATTTACATGATGAATTTTATGACGTCCAATTTTAGACGTAATTTTTTGTTTGGTAGCAAGCGGTGTAGAGAAGAAAGAGGAAGCGAAAACAGAAATCATGTCTATTTTTCTATCCGTCTTTCTTCTCTACACCGCTTGCTACCAAACAAAAAAATGACGTCCAAAATTGGACGTCATAAAATTCATCATGTAAATTGAGTGTTAGTCATTTTTTTTTGTCGGATTTAAAAAAAATTATTTTGTAACTTTTTTTATTTTAATTTAAAAACTTTGTTTAAATTTTTTTACTTTTTGACATTTTTTTTTTGTTTGAAATAAATTTGACATACTATGGGTTTTCCAATTGAGAACAAAATTTCTAATGACTATACCAATGTATATTTATAGCAGGTAGTCTCGGAAAGCCAGCTGGTTATTTTTTATTTGCTTGTTTCGTGATACAAACTGTCAAATGTTCCATAGTAAACAAGTTTTTTGTATTTATCTTTTGTCTTTTTTGTCTCTTTTCAACCCCTTTGCTGTTTGACAGTTCGTATCACATAACAACAATAAAAAGCCCTGTTGTTTGTTTTATTGTACAATTGTTGTAATCTCGCGGCTACCTGCTATAAATATGCCTTGGACTATACCTTGTATTATTCTACCATGTATGCAAAGTATATTTATTACAAGTACATGCAAGTGATCAGCTGCTCAGTTGTTTTATTTTCGATAGTGTCAAAATTTGCTTACATTTTAGTGCGCCATGATTTTTTTTTTGTTTTTTTTATGTTTGGCTGTTTGACAGTATCAAATGTTTTTACACAAACAAAATGAATGTTGTTTCCAAGGTCTATCCAATTGCATAGGCCTTGGTTGTTTCTTTTTTTGTTGATTTGTTGTAGACTTGCATGCAAGGTATATTTATAAATATACCTTGCTTACATGTACTTGGTATAAATATACTTTGCATGTATGTTACTTAATTTTTTTTTAAAAAGTAGTCAAAACAATTCCTGATTCCTGAAAATTAAATCAAAAATGTGCAAATAAATTCAAAAATACACAATAATTTTTGATCTTTTTCATTGAAAACATAAAAAGTTTACATACATACATTGCTACTAAATGTATCAATTTTCCATCTGGCATCACTTAAAAATAAGAATATTCAACCCGAGTCCAAGCTTTATAACTCAAGTAAATGGTAAATTTCTTCTTCAACACGTCGGTATATAAATCTGTCAAATCGGTTAAAAAATGGCTGAGTTATAACCGAAATACTGAATCACCAAAAATTACTCTTTTTATACCCTCCACCACAATTAGTTGTGAAGAGGGTATATTAAGTTTGTCATTCCGTGTGAAACTTTTTTATTATTCATCTCAGACCCCATAATGTATATATATTCTAGGTCCTTGAGTAATTCTAAGTCGATTTAGCCATGTCCGTCTGTCCGTCTGTTGAAAACACGCTCACTTTCGAACATCTCAAAAGAAATGATCAAACTTAGTGCCAAATTGCTTGTAGTTATCCTAAGCAGTTTGGGATTGAAATCCAGCAAAATCGGTTCAGTAGGACCAGAGCTATGAATCAAAATATGGAACCACCACCTAAAAAAATTGATAATTTTGTTACAAAAAGTAGCATAAATGCTGGAACAAGGCACGGAATGAGATAAGATTTTGCAAAAATTTGTTTTATTGGACGGGAAATCACGCTGTTAAATTTCGTGAAGATCCATCCATTATTGACCCTAAGCCCCATAAAAACAGTACTCCCGGAAAACAGTTTAGTACGCCTAAAACCGTAAAAAATAACGCTACCGTAACAAAATTTGGTACATCACAGTTTTTTAGGACTAGAAACAACACTGTGAAATTTCGTGACGATCGGTCCATATTTTACCTTAGGCCCCATATAAACCTTACTACCGGAAAACAGTTTAGTACGCCTAAAACCGTATAAAATAATGCAATCATAACAAATTTTTACTCGTCACAGTTTTATAGGACTAGAAATGATACTGTGAAGTTTCGTGAAGATCGGTCCATAATTTACCCTAGGCCCCATATAAACCCTACTCCCGGAAAACAGTTTAGTACACCTAAAACCATATTTAATAATGCTATCATAATAGAAATTGGTACGTCACAGTTTTAAAGGACTAGAAATGACGCTATGAAATTTCGTGATGATCGGTCCATAATTTACCCTAGGCCACATATAAACCCTACTACTGGAAAACAGTTTAGTCGCCTTAAACCATAATTAATAACAAACGTCACAGTTTAAGATAATAATAACATCATATAGATATTACTCCTTAAACATTCGCACTGTCGGTGGAGGGTATCAAAGATTCGGCACAGCCGAATATAGCACTCTAACTTGTTTATAATTAACTTTGTTAAAATATATGTATACAATAAATAAATGTTTATATATAAATATAGCTTAAGTAAATGGTAAAATTCTTCCTTAACACGTCGGTATATAAAAATATCAAATCGGTTAGACAATGGGTAATTTATGAGCAAAATACTCCAAAAATGGGCTAAAAAACATCGAAATTTTTATAAAAACCTAAATTTTAGGGCTGCCATACGTCCTATGGAGTTATAACCGAAATACTGGGATCTAATCACCGCATACGATATCGAGCAAAATTGATCGAAATTATTTATTTTGGTATCTTGAAACTCGATATCGAATGAAATGTATTGAATTTGAAATAATAGCCATTCGACACCGAGTAACTCGACATTACATTTATCGAGTTTTCATTCGATACGCCAGAGTCTATCGTATGCAAAAAAAATTCAATAGTTTATTCGATACGAAAGTATCGAATGCGGTGATCAGACCCCTGAATTCCCAAAAATTACTCTTTTTATACCCTTCACCGAAGGTAAAAAAAGGTATATATAACTTTGTCATTCCGTTTGTAATTTCTACAATATTGATCCTACACCCTATAAAGCATATATATTCTGTGTCCTTTTGAAAAGCGAAGTTCAAAACCGGTTGTCTCTTATGTATTTTAAAAAAAATATTTACCAGTTTTATTTAGTTTTTGTCTAGTTGCTCTGTATTCTGCTCGCACAATGGTGAAGGGTATATAATATTCGGCACAGCCGAATATAGCACTCTTACTAGTTTTATTTAGTTTTGAATGAAAATTTTATCAAAATGTTCCAACAAATAATAATAAATGCGTAATATTGTTATGGGCAAAATTTGCAAAGGATTTCTGTATTTAAAATGTGTGTGCTCACGAAAAAATTGTTGCTTTATTAAAAACACCAGTGAAAATGTTGCAGCCTATTGTGAACGAAGCTTAAAAAAATATTATTTATTTTCACATTTAAAAACCTAATATTAAAAAATACAATAACTTACTATTTATTCCTCCATTTGATCAGGAATCTCTGAATCTTCTATGGTTTTTGTAGATGGTATATAAACTTTAAAAGCAAATTTTGATTTTACAAACGATCCCGTGTTTAAAACCGTACAACCATGTTGCGATGTGGAAAAACTTTGACACGAATCACCAATAACTACTAAATCGGGTAATGGATAGAGCCATAAAGCAGCATCATAATCCCAGTATACAGGCATGGCTATAGGATGAATTGGAGTCAAATGTCCCTGGCATATTAGAGTTCGAGCAAAATGTTGTTCAATTTTAGATATATCTGGCGGAAAATGTAGAGTATTACGGCAAAACTTTGACATCAAATCGAGCCGACAAACAACAATTTGTTGTGTGCAATATTGTAAACGACAAGGGTTAGTGGCTAAACGGGTGCGTGGCCATACCTTTAGCAAACCAGCCGCTAAGGTGTTTGGTATTGGAGAGCGTGGAAATATATTGGCAGCGGTAGGATCCTCACACGAAGGTATTAAAATTAGTTCGGTTTGTTTTTTAAGTTGTTCACAACCGTTGGCCAAGGCCCCTAATGCATTAAGATGTTGTTTTAAAGCATGGTGCTGTCTTTCACTGGCCGCAAAGGGGCCCATTAGGACTATGGCTACAGGAGGACAAGAATCATAACCTACAAATAACATACGCAACTTTTCCATTACCACGGGCACATCTAATTTTACATCCGAGAGAAATACAATAGTTGCTTCAGTGTTTGACCTTTCCAACTCTTGCAGCCGGGCAGAATACTTTAATAATTTCGTTGATTCTCCTCCCCAACTATTTTGAGTTCCAAAGAAAGCTCGACTGCTGACTGCCGGTTCCGTTGGTGGAAAACCTAATCCATCAACTAAAACAGAGTACATAGACAGACTACAGTTATCTAATTTGTCCGCGTAAATAAGTTAATTTTACCTTTTAGTACTCCTCCACTATAGGCACCTTCGGCTAAAACAAAACATCCCTCACAAAAGAAACCCGCATGAAATCTGGATGCACTTAAATCTAGCTCAACAGAGCCAGTGGGATCTTCTACGTAGAACTTACCCTCCTTAAGTTGAGTTAACAAACCTAAGACAACTGCTTCCTCAACTGCAGAATTGGCCAAAAGGTTTTCACAATAAAGCAATTTGAATTTTTTAGCTCTCGATTCTGCGGATACACCATTTTCAATAACAGCCGGAGCAAAGAGCTCATGTCTCAAGGTCTTCTGTAATAACATTTCGTAGCGCTGTCTCAGTTGACCTGACTTCATAGAGGGTTTTGCTAATATGTTCCTTTGATCCTGACCCAACTCAAATTTTTTACTCATTTTATTGTAAACAAATCGAGGAACATCAAAGGCGTTTATAACTGAAAATACCGCTTCGCCCTCATCTAGACCAACACGATTTATTTCATTTATTGCTTTTTCTAGAGCAGCTCTCTCCACATGAGAGGATTTTAATCGTTGACTTTGCAGATTTTCCGTGATTATAGTCAACCATTTGTCACGCTCATCTTCTTCGAATGGTAGCAATTGTTCGGCTAAGAATACACTATTTTCCGATCTAACTAGGAAACCACTTATTCTAAATGAATTTGTTATTTTCTTTTTTAATTTTGCCAAATCGTCCATTGTCTTTATTTTTGAAAATTGTTTAACATAACACAAAGAAAAAAGTAAACAAATTGTATTTTTTACGAAATGTCAAATAGAATTGCGCCAATTAAGCAAACAGGCTTGCCATAAGCATTAAAGTTTATAGTGCTAAATCGACAAAAAATAAGTGCTAAATTGTTCTACAGTTAAAAACAAGTGCTAGTGTTTGACATTGATTTTTAAGAATATATACAATAAAAACTTTACATTTGAAATTTTTGTAAATATTCATTTTGGTCCTTTTCAGATTAACCGATTTTTTTACAATATCATCCGATATGTTTAGAGTGTGGCAACAACATACGTTGTCTAATTTTGAACCTTCTCTTAGTGCTGGTTCACACAGGTCAAGTTTGACTCTTCAAGTCTTGAGCTTTTTGGAGAGAGGGGTAAAGAGAATGGAAAGGGGTACATACTTGACCGTACCAGTCAGTTTTGTGTTTTTCTTTTCTTTTTTCATCCGTAATATAATAAAAAGCTACAAAGTTGAAGGAAAAGAAAACAAAAATTAATTTTGTGCATGAACGTGAACGCAAGTTCAAAAACTGTTCAAGTAAACTTGACCTGTGTGAACCAGCACTTACTTGGTGGCCACACGATCAAGTTTTAACTTTCAATTCCTTTCAATTTGCTCAGTTTTTTACTAACACACTCACACTTTTTAAATTGACCACGAGATGGCTTTCAATTTCACCATTCCATTTGTTTGGCAATTTACTTTCAATTTAACAGCTGAGTACAAGTTTGTCTCTGTTGTTGTTGACATCTTGGAAGTACATTGCTTACAAATTGAGTGCAGCCTACGTCACAGCTTTCAATTTATGTAAACTTTGACAAGCAGTATATGTAAAAGACTATCAAGAACAACTTGAACGTGTGGCCGCAGGTTATGCGAACAACTTAACATAACAGTTCTGTTTTCATTCTAGGTCTCAGTTAAGTCAAGGCGAATTGACTAGAAGGTGGGGTCAAGTCAACATATGGGGTTTTTTTCGGTGGTCGACTTGTCAAAGTAGATTTTATGTAAACAAACCTTTTTTTTACAAGAAATATTTTTGACAATCCAACCACAGAAGCAGAGTTGTAGAGTTGACCTCACCTTCTACTCAATCCTCCTTGAATTTAGTTTTTATTAAGACCAAAAAACAATTTTAATTTATTTGTTCATAAGAATAAAGGTAACTGTATTTGTTTCTTCTTTGTAAACTACAAAGATTTAAAAACAGTATGCGTTAAAGTAGCAAAAAACCTAGCATGTGTATATATTTGAATTTTTCTTGATAGACTTATAGACTTTTCACACTTGTCAACATTTTTTACATTTAACATCAATTTGCGAAGATGTTGCGATTTTCCCATAAGAAATACATAGGGCTAAAAATCAAAATTTTTCAACATCTTTACAGAATCTTACTTTCTCATTTTGTTCCCTTTAACATTTTTCGATTCTTTAAGTGTCATCACTAGAAAAGTGTCAATAAATTCTGTTATAATTGTGGCATCACTGGAAAAATGGAAGTTGCGTTACCATTTCTCAAGTTTTTCCTTTTTTGCAAGCCTTATTTTACTAAAATTATTAAACAAAATGAAATGTATGCAAGTGTACAAAGGGAATTACAAAACTGATACTTTACTTGAATTGATTATGTGAGTTTTTTAGAAGTTTTGGGATCTTAAAAAGTGCTAAAAATGTTAAATAATTATAAAAATGTGCTAAACTAGCACTTAGCACTTTTTTTGAAATTCTTAATGCTAAATCTGAAAAAAATGTGCTAAATCTAGCACTAAAAGTGCTAAGCTGGCAAGCCTGTTAGCAAATAACATAATGCCTGGTGTTGCCAGAAAATGAAAAAGTAAAAGTTCTAAATCGCCTAAAAAGTACTAAAATGTTCTACAGCAAAAAAAGAATGTTTTTTTACTAAAAAATTAGAAATTCTAGTAATTCAATGTTTAAATACAGATTAACATTGAAATTTTTTCAAGTTTTTGTTTACAAAAATTGTATTATGACGGAAACTGTTTTCCTTTTATTACCATGGTTGGCAAATTCAAAAGTTTACACAATTATCTACCAATTTTTAAAAAAAATTTAAAATGTTTTGACGGCAACATTTCCATGCTTAAAACAGGTTAAGGCTAGATTACACTATTATACTTTGTATTAATACATGTCAAAAACTCAAGTAATATCCCTGCAAATAAAATTGGACCACCTGACCCATTTTGATAAAATGGACTACTCCATGGACTAGTCCGATGTAATGCAAGCATGGACCATGCCATTGTTAAAAAGTGTTTGTAGTGAGACGACATGTCTTCGTTTTTTAACGACATGCTTTCGTGTTTAAACGACTTCAAAACTAATCCTCTTGAGTATACCATGGAGTAGTTTTAAAACTACTCGTTAGTGGTCCAAAGGTGGGTTATATGGTCCTCTCCTAGGACATCGTAATGTTAAATAGACCAGGTTTTTTCCATACGTTTGGGTTACTTGTGGACTAGTCCTGGTCCCTTGTGGACTACTCTTTACACGCGTGTTTGGACTGGTCCTATTATTTGCAGGGATGACAAAGTGTGATAGTGTGAATGCAATGTCACGAAAATGACAAGTATTAAGAAAAAAGTTTGACATCCCATACGACTTCATCGTTTTTTGAAAAATTCCTAAACAATAATACTTTTCATTGGATCAGGGTTGCATTTTATTTCATGTGTGAGTGTTTATACTTTGTGTGATGATGTGAACACAAACTGTCATGTTACATTAGATTTTTTGACAGTCGCAACAAAACTCATTAGATTTCTATCTCACAGAGTATTATGGAATACTTAAGACTTGTGAGATAGTGTAATCTAGCCTTTACAAGTTATTTATAATGATAAAGTTATTTATTCATTCAAATTAAAGGCAAGTTTGTAACCATTGCCCATGTTCTGTAACTCTCGCGTCGAAAAAGTTTTCGATTGAAATGTGTGAAATGAAACAAAAATGCCATAAATTGAAACAAACAGCTGTTTTTCTCACTTAACTGTGTCTGTAACTTTTTTGGCGAGAACAAGCTGTCACGTAAGGAAATTACTAGCCAATTTACAGAAAAAGTGTGTCTGTAACATTTTGGTGAGAAAAGTTCCCGCTTTGAACTGTCAAATAAACTCACGAATAAAAATGGGGCGAGGAAAAATTTTAACATTAAAAAACAATTAAAAATGCAAAATGCAAAGAATAATAATAATAATATTTTATTCTTGGCACATTTTTCATTGTTTTATTACATATTTTGCTTTTAACATTTTTATAAAATATACGAATGTCTTCAAAGCTCGCTTGCAAACAACAAACATTAAAGTCGCTCTTTACACAATTTGGTATAGCCGACGGTCGTGTTTTCGCCGCCGTCGTTGAAAAATTTTCAATTTTAGTAAATTTTGGTCGCCGTCAACGATATGTGTTACTGGCGTTCTGAACGTCTGCAATGTCACATCGGCTTCGAGTGCAATATTATGACATTTATAACGTAACGACGTAAAAAAAAGTTACAGACACACATTTTTCTCACTTTTCGAGAAACGATGGAATATTTTGTTTTACATCTTTTCGATGCAAGAAGTTCTCACTAACTTGAGGGCTACACGATCAAGTTTTGCCTATCAAGTTTTAATACACTCACACTTTTTTACCAATACACTCATACTTTTAAAAATTGATACGAACTTGCCTCTAAAATTCTCTTCCCAGTGAGTGTATCAATTTTCGTTCAAGAAAACATCTTATTACAAATCTTTTGAAGTTGTTTTTGTTTTTTTTTTTCACAAATATTTTGCCGGCAAAAGCTGAAGTTCTTTTTTTTTTACAAATTGTTGCGGGAATTTTAAAATTTTAACTAAAAACCTAAAAAAATAGTGAAATATGTTTATTAATAAAATTTATTTATAAAATTAATAAGCAAAATGATGTTCTGCGATTATTAGAGCTGTACAGAAGCCATGAAATTTTATGAATCTTTCATCATATAGGCGAAATGATTTGAAAATAAAAGCCTACGAGTCTATAGCTTCTGAAACAAAAATGCCAGTGGAAGAAGTAAAGAAAGAAATAAAGTCCCTTCGAACAGCCTACAGTGCAGAAAAATCAAAAGTGGAAAATAGCAAAACATTTTGAGTTGTTTTCTCGGCGACGACATCTTGAAAAAGTAAATTGCTTTCAACTTGCGCGCAGCCTACGTCACAGCTGCCAATTTTTGCATATTTTGACAAACAGTATATGTAAAAGACTAAAGAATAATGAAATAAACAAGGAATTGTTTAAAAAGTTCAAAATTTATAAAAAGTGCAAAATTTTTTCTTAATAATATGGACAACGGAAATAAAAGGTATGTATGTATGTTTATAAGAACGTGCGTGCACCAACGTTTTTTTTAAATATGAAGCCTACAGTTTTAACGTCTTGTCAAAGATACATAAGTATTCATAAAAATATTTAAAATTTAATAAAGGCTTGAAAACCAAATTTTCTATGAAAATTTTCCTTAATAAACGTTTATTAAATTTTATAATCATTTATGAATATGGGGGCTAGTTTATGAAAGTAACTTACGATCATAAACTGGTTTGAAAATTGGAAGCGTAAATGCACTATAATAAATATGTATACCTATGTAGATCTACAGGTTTTGAATTTTTTCCGTTTTACCCGGACTTAAATTCACAATCAAAACGAAATTTGTATGTATGAATTACAAATAAATATACCAAAGCCCCGTTTTGCGTTATTTATGTTTGCGTCGCCTTTTGAAATGTTGTCTTTGCGTCGTTTTGATCCGACTTGCGTTGTTTTTAAAATGTGGCTCAATGGATATCGAAGCTCAGATGTAACAGCGCACTATAGGAAATTAAAAAAATTTTTTTTTTAATTTATACAGTTAAAATATACTAAAATAAAAAAATTTTTTAAATAAAAGTTTTGATTAAAACTAATTTACACCAGGTGACCTTTTCTGCTACGTAAGCAACAGCTGATAACTAACATTGCCAACATTCGAGTTATTTAATTTATATCGAGTAAAACGCAACGAAGCTGACAAGCGGGTAACTGTTTATGAAAATTTTATATCATTTATTGCTAAAGGCAGGAATGGTATTCTCTTTTCCCTTCTCTCCTTAAAGCTCAAGACTTGACGAGTCAAACTTGACGTGTGTGAACTGCAATAAAATTTGCACAATAAAAGCGAAATGTATTGGCAACATTGTACAATGCTGTTTATGTTATTCCTATAGGTAAGTTCAGCTTTTTAATGAATGAATGAAATCATTGTGCGACTTATTGCATAAAGCCTGGTACTCTGTTCAACATTTCACGTGAAATGCTGTCAGAACGCATATGAAAAAAAACTTGTGCGGAATATCTATGAAATAATGTTTTTGTTAACCGCACTAACACAGAGTTGTAAATCATAATACAAAAACTGCAAAATTTCAACTGAATTAGAGTTGAGTTGTATTTAAGACCAACATTTTAAGCAAAACTAAGCTGTTCCGTCAAAATAATGTCTACTAGCTTTGTTATGGCGGCACAAATATGATTTCAGATTAACTAAACCTAGTTTAACTGGCATCTCAAAAACCCAGCCTAAATGTATTTTGAAATTATAAATATTTAAAATTTGTCAAATATATTTTAAAATTGTCCAAATATGTTAAAAATTTTCAAATACAATTTAAAATTGTCCATATGTATTTCAAATCTATCCAAATGTATTTTAAACTTTTTTTTTCAACAAATACACGTATCTTTAAACAAGTTATTAAAAAAAATGTTAAAATAATAAATAATATAAAAAAATCGGGATCCCGAAAATACCGGGATTAGAAATCTGAAATCCCGAGATTCGGGATTTTCCGATTGGAAGCCCTAATTCAAACTTTTTAAATTGACCACTATATTGCTTTCAGTGATTTATTGAACGTGTGGTTGCAGGGTTAACATAAATTTTAGTTTTTCTTGTTAATATAAAAGTTCTGTGTTTATGTAAATATAATATTTTTTTTTTTAATCTTTGAAGTAAATATAAAAAACGTACCCAAGAATGATAGAAATAAAGATTACGCCTTGCGCATGTTTTACCGTTTGATGACGTTGTAGTTCCCTTGTAAAGATTACCAAGTCTCTTTTATATGTGAAAATCGTAATTTCTTACAAAAAATTTATGTATTACGGGAAGATGGCAGCCCTGCAATTAATTTACTCAAAGAGTTCAAATAAAAAATATTTTATCAAAACTAAAAATTTAGCTTAAAATTTTATATAAAAAATATTATTGCAATAAATAAATTTTTTAAAAGTGTTCAAACGTGCGTTTAAAGTAGTGTAATAAGGAAAAATAAAAAATAAATAAAAATAGAAGATAGCAGAAAAGAGTATAAACATTAAGTGCGCAGTGGGCAAATGCCAAAAAATTAGCCGCAAAAAAACAAATGGGGAAGTTGTGCGAAAAACTAACGTGTTGCGTCCTTTTAATTAAATGTCTATATTTTTAACTATAGCTAATATAGAGATAATATATATTTATGTAAGTTAAAAATAAAACTATGAAGAAAAAAGTAACTTTTAATAAAAAATTTTCAGTTTTCAAATAATTTAAATAGAAAAATAATAAATTGTGCCACTGTCATGTTAACACATAAACATAACACTTTGAGAGCTACAAATTATTAGCCAATGAGATCGAAGGTTGTGTGACGTCACAGTTCCTACATGCGCAGTAAAAAATGTTTGTTTCTGCCTGATGTCGTAATCTTTATTTCTATCATTCTTGAAACGTACCCATATCAAAAAAAAAAAAACATTTTTTTCTAAATACTTGATCGATTTGCGTTGTATTTTTTCGGTCCCTTATACCTACGAAAATCGGGGCTATGGTGTAATACTAAAAAAGCGCTAAACTAGCAATTAGCATTTTTTGATATCATGTATGTATTTTATTCGACCTTTATTATTTAAAATTTTTATTAACTTTTGAGCCTAAGGTCTTTTTTTTATAAAAAACTTAAAACTTTTATTTAAAATCTAATATTTCGGCACTTCCTTGAGTGCCTTCTTCAGGGTTATTTTTTTTTCTTTCCTTATTTTATAAATTATTTAACACAAATGTAACAATAAATGACAAATTAAAAAATTTTTCTAATTCAAAAACAAAATAAAATATTTTTCAAATCAAACTTGATCTATTACAATATAAATAAACTTTTAACTTCCGTTTCTATTTTTATAAATAAAGTGTCTATAATTTTGTGCTACATTTTCAGTGTCTGACTTGAAATTAATTCTAGAAATTGACGGAACCTTTATAATATGTAACATTTCTAACATAAATCTACGTTTATAATCTACGTTTATAATTATTTTCTGTATTTAAAACAGTTGTATTTTCAAAATCTGGGTAATGGTTTAGATTAGCACAATGAGTTGATAAAGCTGTTTTTTGTGATGAAATATTTCTATATTTTTGATCTGATTTATGTCCTGCTATCCTAGTTTTCAGTTTATTTTTTGTTGTACCTATATATACTTTATTACACTGTCCACTATCATTACCCCTACATGGTATTTTATAAACTATATTTGACATATCCATCCTCTTTACATTGTCTTTCATTTTAGTAAATAGTTTACCTACTGTGTTAAAAGATGTATGAGCTATTTTTCTTTTAATCTTTCTTTTTTATCAGGTAAAATACCTGATAATAAAAGGAAGATTTCAGGTATTTTAAATGATAATAGCTTTCCTAAACAATTAATAACAGATTTATTAATACAACATAATAATTGTAGATTAAATAACCGAAATAGTATTACAGAACAGAGGATTTTTAAGTCGGTAACATATATACCAAAATTTTCAGAAAGATTAGAAAAATCAAATATATATGATAGCAAAATATACAAAATAGCTCATAAATCTTTTAACACAGTAGGTAAACTATTTACTAAAATGAAAGACAAAGTAAAGAGGATGGATATGTCAAATATAGTTTATAAAATACTATGTAGGGGTAATGATAGTGGACATGTGATGGCGACTTCTTAAGATGATATTTTAATCTAAACTATTTTGTTATATTTCTCTATTTTACCAACATTTTATTGTGGCTTTATAAGGTCTTAATACTTACAAATATAAATATTATTTTTTTTTGTATAGTTAAATTCAAAATCGAGTTTTCATTGATTTTAATTTTTTTAAGTTTGTCAGGAACAAGGCGAATTCATCCCAGGTAATCTCGGTACTACAACAAGTACAACTCGTACAAAAACCACAAGCAATTTGTTTTTGTAAAATCATTGTACAATGTCAAAAACAGAAATAAAACAAAACAGAAACAATGATAATAAAAGAGAATAAACAAAATTTTGACATCCAACAGTGATTTTTGCTATTATCAGCAGGGCTTTTAAGACCACCTGTAATAAATACGCCTTGGTCAGGAATTTGAAAATTTTATTCATTTTGAAATTGGTTTCTGTATAAACAGACGGGCTTAGAGAAATATTTAAATTGTGTTATAATTTTGTTAATTGTACGTGGGCAGATTCATCATTAGTATTGTTTTATTTGTGGTTTCGTGTTGGTACCGAATCGGAAACTGGTAAGAATATTTGAATTTGTGGATTTAGGCTAGAAAATTTAGTAGTGCGATTTATGTTTTTTTTTATAGAATTTTGCTGCTCTCTAAAGACAGATTACTAGGGTCATTATAACTGGAAGGACTTCGGATCATAATTAAGGATACATTTTCCGATAGTTGACAGCAAGTTCATTATTTGGACATCAACTTAACATCCATTTACCGGAATTCAACATCAACAAATACATATACATAACTCTTTGGTTTTATTACTTTAAAGGATTGAATATTTTTTTTATCCCAATCCCAATTTCTTTTATGATCATGATATTGACTTTTAGCTGAAATTTTATCAATTTTAATTTTATTTATTGGTAAATTATTCCTTTGGAAGAATTTATTGTGGAATTTTAGATTTTCGGGGATGTTATCGATATCTAAACCGAATAAATTTTTGTTAAGATAGAGTTTTTAGCACGTGTTAAAGTCTTGTTAGAGATATTGGAAATTGGGTTTTCTTCGAATTCCAACTCACAATGGCTTTACACGAATTTTACTTTGGTGATTTTTTTTTTGTTTTAAATTTTGATTTGAATTTTATTATAGTTGAGATTTCTGTATCTGGTTTTAAGAATCGGATACTTACTCCTATATTATTATTTTCGAATTGAATTTTAATTATTTGAGATTTATTTCATTTGACTTAACTGTTAATGGAGTACTCATATTGAAATTTAATTCACATATTTATTTCGGTGTTATTCATTTATTTTTTTTTTTTTTATGGATGCAAAGATATTTTATTAACATTTTTATATATATGCCCTATCTAATTGTATTTAAGTGGAGTAGTGAAATACCATATTTTAAATATATATTTGGCGTTTTTATTAAGATTATTTAATTGAAAATGGTATTGACAAGAAGTCAGGAAAATTTGTTAGATTTAGCTCAGCCTGCTAATGTAAGTTTTACGGTAAATTTAGATTCTGATAATGTTCAACAAACTGCACATAGTGCTAGGAAAACTCGTACAGGAGGTAGAGGTAAGGATGTTCAAAATGGAACTTCTCATCGAAATTGGGATGCCAGTAATACTAATGTTAGGCAAATAATATAAGATTCATTAGAGAATTTTCGTAGTGAAATGACTTCACTAATAAGTAATGAAATTCGTTCTATTTTTCAAAATATGAACATCAATTCGATTCCTAATGTTAATAGTTCAAATAATTTACAAAATATTGAGGTTAATCCTTCAGGTTCAAGAAATATGGACATACCAAATTCATTTCCTAGGAATGATCGTAATGTTCCATCGGAACCGTTCTTTGAAGAGAAAGTTTACAACATCATTCGTAATTGGGGATTGAAATATAGTGGTCATGAAGGTGATATGTCTGTTGATGAATTTATATATCGTGTAAATATTTTGACCACAAATAATTTAAAAGGAGATTTTGGGTTAATTTGTGAACATGCTCATAGTTTATTTGAGGGAAAGGCACTTGTATGGTTCTGGCGATTTCATAGACAAAATGAGGACATTGACTGGATGACATTAACAAATGCTTTGAGAAGGCAATATAAAGTAGACTATAGTGATTTTGATATTTTAGATGATATTCGCAGACGAAGACAGAAACCAAATGAAAACTTCGATGAATATATGGACGTTATTTCGGCAATGACGGATAAATTAAAGAATTCTATTTCGGATCAAGATTTATGCGAGACCTTGCTTCGAAATTTGAAGAATGATATTAGGCATGAACTTTTACACTTGGAAATAAATAGTGTTTCACAATTGCGACGTGAAGTAAGGAAACACGAGAAGTTCATGAAAGATGTACACGCATTTGAGGCTGGCAGGATTACTAAAGGACGTATTTCGGAACTGACAGATAGTGACGACAAGGACATAGTTTTGAATGAATTTAATGATAACTCTGAAATTTGCGCGATACAAGGTAATTACAAGTGTTGGAATTGTGAGAAAATTGGTCATTCTTATATTGATTGTATGGAAACCAGGCGAATATTCTGTTATGGGTTATTCGGAAATTTCAAAGAATAACATAGGTTGGGTGGGTATAGATATGGAAAGGAGGACAACATCTTAAGCCTTTTCGTACATTTAAAAATCTGTTTGCATCTATAATTTTTTGTTAATTATTTTAATGTCTTACTTTACGTTTATGGTTAAAAGTTGAATTTTGAAATTCAAATCTACCTAATTTTAAATCTTATAGTGGTGGACTTATACTCTATCTTGAAAAAGAAAACGAATCACCCAATTTTCCGACGAGCAAAGCTGGTGTTATAGGTAGAACTCTCTTTTGATAGATAGGGTCTCTGTTTTCGTCCGTTACAGACAGTGTAATAAAGTATATATATTGGTTCAACAAAAAATAAACTAAAAACTAGGATAGCAGGACATAAATCAGATCAAAAATATAGAAATATTTCATCACAAAAAACAGCTTTATCAACTCATTGTGCTAATCTAAACCATTATCCAGATTTTGAAAATACAACTGTTTTAAATACAGAAAATAATTATAAACGTAGATTTATGTTAGAAATGTTACATATTATAAAGGTTCCGTCAATTTCTAGAATTAATTTCAAGTCAGACACTGAAAATGTAGCACAAAATTATAGACACTAAGATCAAGTTTGATTTGAAAAATATTTTATTTTGTTTTTGAATTAGAAAAATTTTTTAATTTGTCATTTATTGTTACATTTGTGTTAAATAATTTATAAAATAAGGAAAGAAAAAAAAAAAAAAAATAACCCTGAAGAAGGCACTCAAGGAAGTGCCGAAACATTGGATTTTAAATAAAAATGTTTAAGTTTTTTACAAAAAAAGACCTTAGGCTCAAAAGTTTATTAAAATTTTTTGAAATCTTTTGTTTTAAATTAGAAAACCGTCTGATCTAGCAATAAAAGTGCTAAAATGGCAAGGCTAATAATTCCATATAATCAGCGTTGTTAACTTTTTATAAGCAAAACGCTCTATTCCCCTTCTAAAAATATATGATCTTATTATGTTGGCGTTTAGATTTAATTTGGTCTAAACTTATTGTATTGCATTATAAATCATCTAATCAAATTATATTGGAATCAGTCCATATTTGACCATAGCTTCCATATTTGACAATTCCAGAAAAAAGCTTTTATTGCCGTTACTTCCTTATAAATGTTGGTGTTGACACAATTTGGCGGCAATAACTTTTAAGATAGCTACTACATTATGACAAAATGATAAAATGCTGAAATAACTTAAAGGCAAACAAATCTCATATAGGTGAAGATATCTAAATAATATGCGGCACAAACAACATTTACACGAATCTTAACCTCATAATGTAATTATGTTCTGACTGGGTACCTCATAGGATACACTCTCGAACATTTGTTTTTAAATTCTGTGGTGTAGAGTACCATATGGTCGGGCTTGGCCTACTACACTTTCCCACTTGTTTGTTGCAATTTTTTGTATGCATATTAGGGATGCCAATCGGGATTGATTTTAGAAAATTCCTGAATTCGGGATTTTGATCCCGGGATTTCGGGATTTTTTTTTAATAAACAACTTTTTTTTTATTTATTTATGAATTTTCAAAAGGTATTTTATATATAACATATATTTTTGAAAAAGAAAAAAAAAAGTTATAAAAATAAAAATTGAAATATAATTTTTAATAATTTTTTTTTGTGTATAGTGTAAAAATTCAATAAAAACGAAAATTTTTGTACACAAAACTTGATATATTAAAAATCCCGGGATTAAAAAAATAAATCCCGGGGTTTTCAGGATTTCACGTTTGGCATCCCTAATACATATACATATTTGCTAAACATATATTTTATTTTTTATGTACACTAAAAGAGAAACATCTGTCACGAACGATATTAAATTTTGTTCATTTTGAAATCATCCAAAATTACAGATTTTAAAGAAAAAATATTTCGTTAAGAGGAAGAAATTAAAAAGAGAAAATCTCAAACAATTTGCAGATTTTCGCCTTAATTTACATTCACTTCAAAATCATTTCCATTTTATGTCACGTACGATATTCACAAGTTTTGGACAACAAAGTTTCGAATGTGAAATTTTTTTCATATACTACTCTCTAAATTAAACATCTTGTGAATAACCCCTCATAATTTAGTGTGCTATTTTGAATTTAAATCAGCTGATTTAAAACAAATATAAATAAATTAATATTTAAGTAACATCATAATATTTTTTAATCCTAATCCATGAATAAATAAATTAAATTAGATCTTACCCAAGGCGAATTCATACAAGGTGGTCTTATTTTGAAAACGTTTTACAACACTGTAAAGTATTTTAACGTTGTGTCAAAAATTCAAACAAATATTTGATTTTGTTTTTATATTAAATTGTATTTTTTTAAAATATTATAACTTAAAAAAGTTTTAAATTTCACAATTTTAATAGAAAATTATAAAATTTAGCTAAGATTACCCAGAACTAACAGCCCAATAAAAAATGGAGCTTCCAACGAAGCATGTTTGTAAGGGAGAAACATAAGGGTTTCGCTTACCATTGCGCTAACGGAAGACATGAATTTTATATGGCGAGTTCCCACTTTGAAGCAATACATTTGTGACACATTAAGCGCATTATTCAGCGCACATAAACATTGTTGGATGTAACGATCATCTTTACACACTGAATGTTTTGATACAGTTAT
This sequence comes from Pollenia angustigena, assembly GCA_930367215.1. Taxonomy (NCBI): domain Eukaryota; kingdom Metazoa; phylum Arthropoda; class Insecta; order Diptera; family Polleniidae; genus Pollenia; species Pollenia angustigena. Next base: position 193,615,168 of record OV884060.1, on the reverse strand, counting down.
TTTTTAGTATTCTCCCTTACAAACATGCTTCGTAGTAAGGGAATGCCGTAGCACTTGAAATGTTATTTTTTTTTTTAGTTGTTGAGAGTTCTTTCACTTACTTTACTGCATTTCTGTATGTCTTATTGCGTAGCGCATAATTGTGCGCTTATTTTTTAAATGTACCTTTAGTGCTTCGCAAAATGATAAAAATTTTTATTGGGAGGACGGTATACCATTTTGACATAAGGTTAGTAATCAGCTGTTGCCTACGTAGCAACATAAGTTCACCTGGTGTAAATTCGCCTTGATCTTACCTGACTATTTTCTATTTTTTAGACGCAAATCACAAATTAATTTAATATTGTTTGTTTACCAAACATCAGAGTCCTAAGCCGATATAATTTGTCGCCGCAAATGTTTTGTTGCAAAACTTGCTAGCCGCAGGTTAAATTCGGATATTAGCCGGATAAAACTATACCATCAACGGCGACGGTTACAAAAACTTAAGCCGTTCGGCTCAGCCGCTAAGCGCAGGTCTCTTCTGATTAATTACGACAGCACAATAAACATAGCAAGCAAAGTTCTAATAATTTAAGACACTTTTTGTTTACAAAGCAACAACAATATTTTTAAACCATTGTAAAATGTTAGAACATTATGACAATATAACATGATAGCACACCTTGTGAATACCCCAAATAAAAAAATAAAATAATAAAAGTATTTTCCGGTTTTCACTATATTTGCAAAATCTCTACCACTCTGAAGGCGTACAACTGCCACGCACGAAGACATGGAAATGCCCATAAATACATCCCAACAAACCAAAACGATTTAGAAAGGACTTGTTACAAGCTTACTAACATAAACCTTAAGCTTAGAAAAGTGTTGTGATTACTATTATTTAAGGCTTATCAATAATTGTTTAATAACGTTATATAATATTATAATAATATTACTTGTCTATAATATAATGTAAGCTTTGAAGTTTAATTATATGTATAATAAGCTTACAGAAAAATACTTTTCTAATCTATAATAATATAATAAATCTATATTAAATTCTTAACGAACACTCTGTTTTTTTATATGGCATATTTACAAAAACTTTTTAATTATTAATAAAAAATAAAATAAGTTTGAAATGTGTTTTAAGGCAAAATTTTCCTACAAATTTTTCTTAAAATACATTTCAAATCCATTTTAATTTTTTATGAATACGGCAGATAATATTTAATTACTTTTCTTAAATTGTGCACTGTTTAAAACTTTTTTAAACTCTTAACTCTTCGAACAAAACACAAATACTATAAACTTTAACTAATACATAATACAAAATTTAGGCACGCGACAAATAACGGGACATCATTCTCAAAAACACTTACAAAACTATTGCGAGAATAAGTCATTTGCAATCATAATAAGCTTATTCTACAACTCATTTACATTTTGCTCTGTTTTGGTCTGTTGGGATACAAATGTATGTAAGTAGTACATACATATGTATGTACGTATAAACAATTTGATTTTTATGAGATTTTTAACATGTTTTAGATAATATTGAGAGCAAAGTGCTTCTGAACATTACTTACTTAAAGTCCGATCGCAAAATATACTTTCGGTAAAAAATTAAAACAGAGAATTTTTTTTTGTTTCATTGCAACAATAATCGAAGACTGTGCTTAAGGCTAGATTACACTATTATACTTTGTATTAATACATGTCAAAATCTCAAGTAATATGACAAAGTGTGATAGTGTGAATGCAATGTGTCACGAAAATGACAAGTATTATGAAAAAATTTTGACATACGACTTCATCGTTTTTTGAAAAATTTCTAAACAATAATACTTTTCATTGGATCAGGGTTGCAGTGTTTATACTTTGTGTGATGGTGTGAACACAAACTGTCATGTTACATTAGATTTTTTGACAGTCGCAACAAAACTCATTAGATTTCTATCACACAAAGTATTATGGAATACGTAAGACTTGTGAGATAGTGTAATCTAGGCTTTAGGGTAGCCAGATTTTAAATTCGGAAAAACAGTAAATTCAATACAAAAAAACAGTACAATCAAGAAGAAAACAGTACATTTTTTTGACGAAAACAACCATTTCATCAAGTTCAGCTATAATTAACTATCAGTTAAAGCTGTCAAAACATATTGTAAGCTGGATGTTAAAGTAATAGTTAGTTTGAACTGAACTTGGTGAAATTGGGGTAAATATTTTAAACTTTTGATTAAATATGCAACAACAATTATATAAAGAAATACACTTAAAATGTGTTACGTTAACGGAACTATTTCCATTTTATGGCATTTCATAAATACATGAAATTACTCCATCTGCGTTTAAAAACAAACACCATAAACGAAGCATTTGGCTTACATTGCTGTAAGCCATATAAGAAAGGAGAAAAGCCTTACTTAGCTCGAAACAATTAACTCATTGATTGTGTAAGTACGATTTTCTTTAAACATATTCGTATTTAAAGCAATTTTCACTACACAAATAGTTGCACAAATCATATAGAATTTGAGAAAATTTTTGTTTCCTAAATTAATTTTCCAATTTTAAACAATTTTTAAATTATTTACGGCTAATTTTACCAAGTTCAGCTATAATTAACTATTACTAAAACAATAGGTTTTTTGACTTTTATAATGAAAGTTAATTAAACCTGAACTTGGTGAAATTGACCTTTAATCTATAAAAGCCAAAAAAAAAAAAAAAAAATAGTTTGGTTTATTTTTATTTAAAAATGAAAATATTTAAAATCAAGTGCAATTGAAAACGATGATTATTTTCAATAAAATTTTTGTAAAAATAAACTTATCTTTTTCTTGTTTCGGTAAAAGAAAAGTGGTCCTCAAGGTATTAGGTATTTTTATAAATTTTGAACACGGATAATTTTCCAAATTTGTTTGTTTTCAATTTCACGTGATTTCGATTTCCAGAACATGCCCGAAAATTAAAAAAGTTCTAAAAATTAACGATAATTGTGTTGGAATAAGTATTTTTTTAGTACTTAAAACAAATTTAGATTTTATTTTTGTCTTTCTCAGGTGAGGAAAGTGAAAGACTATTGAAAGAGGTAGCCATAAAATCATAACAACATGAGAATATACTACTGCTACGAGCCACCCATTATAATTTAGATTTCTACTGTGTATTTATGAGAAAACAATGACCGCAGCGTAAAAACTCTTATTATTTTAGAACTTGTTTTTTAACACAACATAATTTTTGTATGCCAGTACTGTTAATTATAGACTGAGCAAAAAAAAAAACAGTACAAAGAAACTGTACAAAGTGTAAAAAACAGTACATTTGCGTACTGTTTTAGGAGTTGTGCATAAAACAGTACATTTGCAAAAATTCAGTACATGTACTGCTTAAAACAGTACGTATGGCAACCCTAACTGTGCTCGTCCGGAATCATTGGAATGCGTGGTAGCAAAACGTTTTCTCCTTTTTACTTTCCCTTAAAAATTGTTGCTTCGATGACGTTGTTCATTCGATTTTTCACGGTCAGCCTCGGCTGGCGTTAATGGTAAAATAACTGGCAACGTTTAGCAAACATCTGCCAACAGAATCATCGCTACACCAAAACTGTTCTGATTATTTCGGTGATCTTGCATCGGCCGGTGTAGTCCTTTCCATGACTTCTTATACGCCATCGTACATTCATTCCAAAAAATTAATTTGCTCGGCTGCAAAACTTTGACAGAGTACTTGGAGAAAATATTGCATGTTGGAGTTTCAGAAATTTGCAAGTTCAATAGCGATTACGGCAACAAAGGTCATAGTTGCAATACCTAATGAAACCTGTGCTAGTGCAATTACCTTCTGTGAGAGAATCGTTGCCAAAATCAACGCTATCAGAAATGTTTTTCCGGTTCCTCTGGGAGCGTCCAAAAAGAAGCTGCCACCAGTACCGTCGGTCACAACTTTCATGAGAGTATCGTACCAGAGAACGGCTTTGTGCGATTAAATCAATAACATCAAATACACTCATTTGTGTTCATTCAATCCAACTTTCTCAGCCACACACATCGGTGTTGTTTTAAAATTAATTTATTAACAAACTACTTGTACAAAGTTTGAACACTTTTTCCGTTCTCCAGATATTCAGAAATGTATACTGTCTTTGTATTTGTATTTTATATTGATAACCAAATTATTTTTTTAATATTTGGAAACTTGCTGCAACCGTTTTCCAGATATGGGCATTTCCATTGTGACGTGTCGTGATATTCGTACCACAAAATGTAAAAAAATTAAATGAAGAAGTCAAATTTGTAAAAAGGGGTTTTATATATGCAAAGTTATGAAGTAGCACTATATTCAGAAAAAAAATTACAGCAATCGACGGTAAGGATTTGCAGATATAAGCAAAAATATGCGCTGGCGGGACGTTAAAAAAAACGGAAGTGGATTTTGACTTGCATTACAAAACTTAATGAGACTGCGAATTGAGCAAGACGTTTTAAATAAAACCTTTTAAGTAAGCTTTGGACTTATATATAGGGTTCCAAACTTTTTTTGTTGCAATTAAAGCACATTGATTATTAAAGGTTAAGAAAAAAAAGTACGCAGTATAAATATAAAGTACAATTAATTTCAAAAGTAATTTTAATTTTTGGGAATACAAAATTTTAATTTCAAAAGATTTTGTTATTCGTGCTTAATTCCCAGTTTTTATTCTTGATAAAAACACTTGAAATTTATTGTTGATGGGATTTCACTGGTTGCTTAGGCCAGATCATCAGGAAACTTCATCCATAAAGATTTTAGAAAAACTAAAGATATTAAACCAAATAAAACTGTTAAACGTATAAGACTTATAGCAACAGTTCTACTTGTAATAATATCAAAGTTTAAACAAAACACATCAACAATAAAAAAGTGGGATTATCTCATCTTACATTCCTCACTACAATTAGTTGAAATTCTCTCAACACAAATTGTAGTTGTAAGTAGGTTAAGAAAAACAAAATAAAAAATAACAACAACTTACAAACTATCTTGTCAATTAAGTGTTTTTTAGGCCGTGCACTTGCCTGTTTATAATCAAAAAGTAATTTCAATTTTTGGGAATACAAAATTTTAATTTCAAAAGATTTTGTTATTCGTGCTTAATTCCCAGTTTTTATTCTTGATAAAACTGTTGCTATAAGTCTTATACGTCTTACAGTTTTATTTGGTTTAATATCTTTAGTTTTTCTAAAATCTCTATGGATGAAGTTTCCTGATGATCTGGCCTAAGCAACCAGTGAAATGCATAGGAATAGCTTATCCCATCAACAATAAATTTCAAGTGTTTTTATCAAGAATAAAAACTGGGAATTAAGCACGAATAACAAAATCTTTTGAAATTACAATTCATTTCTTTTTATTGGTTTATTTAAAAACGTTTTTTACTGCTTTTCGCGAGTTTTATCAAACAATTACACTGTGCTAGAGTTTTACAATTTTTTCTTGAGACAAGCTGCCCGGCGCTTTAACCCAATTCGGGTACGTTGAGTCCAATACCGGTTCAAAAACGGTTCAGTTTATTGAAATAACTAAAGAAAAAACGAAAATCTACAATATAATTAATTAAAACGATTTTGTTATTCGTGCTTAATTCCCAGTTTTTATTATTGATAAAAAAACTTGAAATTTATTGTTGATGGGATAAGCTATTCCTATGCGCATTTCACTGGTTGCTTAGGCCAGATCATCAGGAAACTTCATCCATAAAGATTTTAGAAAAACTAAAGATATTAAACCAAATAAAACTGTTAAACGTATAAGACTTATAGCAACAGTTCTACTTGTAATAATATCAAAGTTTAAACAAAATACATCAACAATAAACAGTGGGTTTATCTCATCTTACATTCCCCACATAATAAAAACTGGGAATTAAGCACGAATAACAAAATCTTTTGAAATTAAAATTTTGTATTCCCAAAAATTAAAATTACTTTTTGATAATTAATTAAAACGTTAAATTTTTTTCTAACTTGCGCAGTTGTTTTAGAAACATAATCAATCTATTTTGAATTCTAGATAAATCTAATCATGCGAAATAAAGTATTCTCGCGTACTTTGTTATTCTCATAAAGTATAGAGTACAATTACTCGAAATAACGTACAACACTTTATTATAAAGTACGGTTGGCAAGCCTACTTAAGCCTAGATTACACTATCTCACAAGTCTTACGTATTCCATAATACTTTGTGAGATAGAAATCTTATAAGTTTTGATGCGGCTGTCAAAAAATCTAATGTAACATGACAGTTTGCGTTCACACCATCACACAAAGTATAAACACTCACGCATGAAAAAAATGCAACCCTGATCCAATGAAAAGTATTATTGTTTAGAAATTTTTCAAAAAACGATGAAGTCGTATGGGATGTCAAACTTTTTTCATAATACTTGTCATTTTCGTGACACATTGCATTCACACTATCACACTTTGTCATATTACTTGAGTTTTTGACATGTATTAATACAAAGTATAAAAGTGTAATCTAGCCTTTATATAGATTTATTTTTCAAGCTATTAGAATTAAAAATATTTGCTCGTTTAAAGGCACATATGGGCGTTTTGAGCGAAAAGTCTACTTTTTTTAATGTAACGCTAGAATGCAAATAAGGTTGTATTTTAGAACCATGTTGTTCAACGGTTATCCCTTTTGTTACTAAATGTAGAGCTAGTTACGCTTTACACCACAATATAAAAAAGTAAACTATACATAGGTATACAATTTTTTTAAACCAATTTAAATTATTCCTGGCGTTACGTTACAAAAAGTAGACTTTTCGCTGGAATTGCCCATATACTGCATTTTATATTGCCTTTTGCGGCATGAAATAACACCCAAGAATTAACTACAAGAAAAAAGAAATTTAATAGCCCCCCAAAAATTTGTACAGATTTTTGAGGAGGTATTTCTATTTTAATTGGGGGGTTATTTCATATAAAATAGCATAAATAATAAAATAGTTTATGTGGGGATAACTTCATTCATCAGTTTACAAAGCACAAACGCAAAAATTGCGAATTAGGTCCCGCTATATTTACAACTTCCATTTACTATTCATGAAAGACCACCTCAAAATATGCAGTCAATGCGGTGTGTAGCTCATGGCAGATTTCGAAGGGCTCTCAAAATCACAACTGCCCGTGCTGTCGCATTACAGTCCAGAGGATTATCTAAGCATATACAGTGCACTTGCGATAATATGAATACCCTTATATGTGAACATCCCAAAATATGAACAAAATATGCAGTCAATGCGGTGTGTAGCTCATGGCAGATTTCGAAGGGCTCTCAAAATCACAACTGCCCGTGCTGTCGCATTACAGTCCAGAGGATTATCTAAGCATATACAGTGCACTTGCGATAATATGAATACCCTTATATGTGAACATCCCAAAATATGAACACTTATTTTCTTCCATTGACTACTCTAAAATATGAACTTGTGCAAAAGCTTTAAAATATGAAAAACTTATAATTGTGTATTTAACGGTTTTTATCTACCTACACAGTGTTATAATCAAAATCAGTTTTGATTTAACTGCATAATAACTTGGGGATTTCCCAAGCTATCTGCTTTAAAATTGTCTTCAGTTGTTAATCAAAATGTTTTATATATATATGTACACGTTTTATTTAGTGCTCACATTAACATGGAATTTAATATGTATATAAGTATCTTTAAATATAATTTGAAAGTGCAAGTTCTTAAATATGAATTAAAAAAAGCATAAGCTTTGAACTTTAAAAAGAAAAAACATAGAAAAGGTGCAAGTGGTACTAATTTTGCGAATAAATTATTTTATTTTAATGTTCTAACAATACGTTTATTTGACCTGGAAAAAGAAAAATGAGACAAAAAAAGTTCACTGTTAACTACCCGTCTCCACCATCCATCAACTTGGTAAGAACATCATGTCGCACATGAATTCTACTCGTGTAGACTGTTCATGTTCATCTTTCGTCCATGTGCTGCCACCGTTGCCTAAACATTCGTCTTAGCATCCATGTGCGCCATGATGTTGGCCATACAATGTATTTTCTGTATACAACCAAACGCACAATAACAAAAATTGTGGTCAATCAGAACATGAACATCAACACGTATTCCCCACATACAAGAACATGAACAAATTAATACCGCTACTCTGCCGGCGTTATGGTCATGTCATGTTCTAATCGAAAGCGCGTGGAGACGTGGGGTAAGGGCCAAATTCACTTGTCAAATGCTTGTCCAGCGGGCGAATTCATCGTGTACGTGTGCTGGACGTAATATTTGCCGTCATATCTAAATTTTTTGATTTTCCATCCGGCATCGTCGGTGTGACACATACAAACATATTTTCAGTTATACTACCACAATGCTTGATGATTATTTTGATCAATGTATTTGGGCCTTTAAGGTATTAGTGAAAATATGTTTGTATGTGTCACACCGACGATGCTGGATGGAAGATCAAATAATTTAGATATGACGGCGAATAATTCGTCAAGCACACGAACACGATGAATTCGCCGGCTGGACAAGCATTTGACAAGTGTATTTGGGCCTTAAGAGCGCGGGGCATGGTGATTAAGGTGATTAAACGGAAGAAAATCACAGACTTTTTTACATAAAAACTTTAAGTTTGTTGTTCTTTTTTAAAAATCAATAGTTTTTTAAATCTAAAATAAGCAATAAATAAAAAAAACTTAAGCATATGCAAGAAACTTTTATTTTATGGGAAAAACGTTTTTGAAGGGAACTTAGATGACATTCGCATATGGGCAAATCCTGCGTTACGAACGCTACATTCGCACGCGTTTTCTGATTGAACTATAAAAATTTTTTGGTCCAACTTTAACTTATATATAGTACTAGCTAAACCCGGTGCGCTTCGCTACACTGCTTTAACCACTTTATCGGTTGAGAGATATTTAATATATGCATCCTATGGAAGGTATTTCCCCCTTGCGCCTACCCGCTGTATTTTTATTTTCAAAAGTGAAGTATACCATAAGAGTGACTTCTGCAAAGTTTGAACTTTCTCACTATAACAGTTTTTAAGATATCCGATATAAAACATTGGCGTCCTATGGGGGGTAAAACTTCCCCCGCTGCTATTTTATTTCAATTTTGGGGCTCAGAAGATCCTACTACCAAAAGTTCAACAAATTACTTGCAGCGGCTCTTATTAATATTTCTATCTATGAGGGATACTGCTCCTCCTCTGGCTACCCCGCCCATTTCTATATTGAAATTTATAGTTTACCATAATAGTAGTTTTAACCACGTTTGAAGACTATCCCTTTAATTGTTCTTCAGTTGAGCGATATTAAATATATGGATCCTATGGAGGTATTTCCCCTCCTACGCGTACCCGCTTTATTTCTATTTTCAAAAGTGTAGTATACCATAAGAGTGACTTCTCATATTTTAAACATTCTCACTATAACAGTTCTCAAGACATGCGATATTAAACATTGGCGTCCTATCGGGGGTAACACTTCCCCCGCTGCTATTTTATTTCAATTTTGGGGCTCAGAGGATCCTACTACTAAAAGTTCAATATAATACGTGAAGCAACTCTTAAGATATGCGATATTTAATATTGGCATCCAATGGGGGGTACCAATTCCCCTGCTCCTATCGAAAAAATAAGTTGCCTATTTTATTTTTAGGGCTTACGTGATGCTACTGTAAAAATTTCTGGAAAATCGGTTCAGTAGTTTAGGAGTCTATAAGCCAACATACAAACAAACAAACATACAAACATTTTTCATTTGTATATACATTAGGGTGGTCGTTAACTGTATGGATCAAATTTGTTTTCTATTTTTCTATGCTCTAACCCCCCAATTCGGTGGGTATTGATAAAAAAACAACTCAAAAATTTTTTTAGGACGATCGGCGAAGGCTAAGCCGACCCTCAAGCCCGCCAAAGTTTGAGAAAAATCGTAAAGTCCGACTTGTATGACTTATATTTATGAAAATATTAGTTTTACATAAAAACCGTTTTCTAAGAAGCTGTTGTTAGTAAAGTTTCCAACAACTTTTGCCTAAACAAGTTTTCTCTAAAACTCATATTTAACAAAACCTAATTAAAATAAAAAGTAAACAGCAGCATTGATGCGAATTGTTTCTGTTTTTTCTTACACACGTCAATTCAGCTTTAATATTTGTGTTTGTGCGCGTTTGCTTAAAAAAAAAATAGTCAACGCATATCATTTGTTTCTAACGTACCACGGTTGATAAAGTTGGTGCAATTGTACTTTTTTGATACAATTCAAAGCCAAAAAGTACGGTGGTACCCTAGGGTGTCCGTTAAAATCAAAAGTTGGATTTATTTAGGTCTCACTAGCCAATTTGGTGGGTATTAATAAAAAAACAACACAAACATTTTTAGGACGATCGGCGAAGGCTAAGGGGACGGCCCACCAAAGTTTGAGAAAAATTATAATTTTACATGAAATCTGACTTTTATGTTTAATAACTTAGAAAATATTAATTTTGTAGAAAATTTGTTCACAAGTTTTTCTTTATCTCTTATTAAACAAAATAAACTTAAAATATCGAAAAAGCCACTAAAAAATCTAATTTTTAATTCATTAAAGAAACGTATTTTCTATGAATTAGTTTTGTTGAAAAACATTTTTGTTATTTATTTAAAAAAAAAAACCGACCAGCCGGGCACCTGGCGTTTTACCCTAATTCGGGTACGCTGAATTCAGTGGTGCTTACCGTTTTTTAGGTTAGCTCTTGTTTTCAAAATTTCGAAAACGGAGGAGGTTGCACAGCGTAACTCAAAAACGATTTAGTTTATAAAATAAACTAAAAAAACGAAATTCCACAATAATATTACCTTTAACCATTGCTATAGGTTTTTCTAACATGCGTAGTCGTTTTAGAAACCAAATATTTTTTGGCAATGGGGATAAAACAAATTATGTGAGGTTGGTCATAATTTTGACCCAACTGAGGGCAATCTTGACGCTGTAGTGGCCAAATTTATGAATTATATTAAACCGGCATATTTGTATGGGAGCCCCCCTAAAGGGTGAAGATGCAAGGCAATTATGTTTTAAGAAAATGTTAAGCACAAAAAACTAATGAAGGTCCGTCATATATTTAATCCCCCTTGGGGTGATTCCTTGGCAGTTCTGGGGCTTTTTCTTCAATATATTTCTAGTCTGTGTTGACAATTTTATTTGAGAGCCCCCTTAAAGAATAAAGAAAGCATGCAGGTATGTTACAGGGATGATAAATGAGAAAACCAATATCATACTTACGAACTTCTACAATCGTACTTTTTCAACCCCAATAGTAATAAATATTTTTTTTTGATAAAAGAAAAAGACTTTTGTTTCGGTTACACTTGAAACCATTGGTACATACGGTCTATTTCGTTCCTTTGTTTGTCATGAAGCCTTATATGCTTGATTTAGAATGAGGCATATGCAATCGTCCAATGATTAAGTGCAAAAATCTATTCACAATAGCGAAGTTTAGTGTTTGGTGCAAATGGTCTTGCAAAGAGCAAATGCAAAATATCATAGCTGTTTTGTAAAATCCAACAACAACATACACAGAGTTTATTTCAGATTTCATAAAAACGCTACGAAATTCTGCATTTGCACTTTGGCAAAACCATTTGCACCAAAGACTGAAATCAGTTTATATTCATTGGACAGTAAATACGAGTTGCCATTTTATATCAATTATTAATATTTAGGTTTGAAAAATTTGGAAATAGTACCAAGTACAATTGCACTAACTTTATCAACCGTGGTACGTTAGAAACAAAGGATATGGGTTTGACTATTTTTTTTAAGCAAACGCACACAAACACAAATATTAAAGCTGAATTGACGTGTGTAAGAAAAAACAGTTCTAAAGAAAAAATTCGCATCAATGCTGCTGTTTACTTTTTATTTTAATTAGGTTTTGTTCAATATGAGTTTTAGAGAAAACTTGTTAAGGCAAAAGTTGTTGGAAACTTTACTAACAACAACTTCTTAGAAAACGATTTTTATGTAAAATTAACATTTTCCTAAATATAAGTCATACAAGTCGGACTTTACGATTTTTCTCAAACTTTGGCGGGCTTGAGGGACGGCTTAGCCTTCGCCGATCGTCCTAAAAAATTTTTGGAGTTGTTTTTTTATCAATACCCATCAAATTGGCGAGTGAGACCTAAATAAATCCAACTTTTGATTTTAACGGTCACCCTAATATACATATATAGATTTAGTGACATTAATATGTACCAGAGCTGTAAATGAATCATTCATTTTTGATTTTTATTCATTAATGAATTAGCAAATTTTGAATAAATTCTTTTCACACAAATTAATGAATTGAATGAAATTTGAGTCAATTCAAATGAATTAGACAGAAATGAATTTCAATTCGTTTTCCAATTCAAATGAATTTGTAACATGAATTGCAATTCGTTTCTAATTCAAACGAATTTCTTAAAGTGAATTGCAATTCATTTTACAGATTCATTTAAATTGAATTGATAAATTCAAAATGAAAGAATTAGAAAAATGAATTGCAATTCAAATGAATGAAATAAAAAATGAGTTGCAATCAATCGAATTCAAGAGCAGATCTAGGGGGAATTATTAAAATTTACTATATTTTATTGCAGTTTGAAGTTTTTAATACAAAAAGTAAACAAATTTTCCAATTGTAGTAAAAGTAGTAAGAATTTCGAGTAAACGAACATAGCTTTGACAGCAAAAAATGTTGTTGAGATTCAAAATTGCTAAAATCTTTAAAATTCGATTGAATATAAAAAAAAATAAATTTTCCACAATAAACAAATATGAGATTATTTAAACAAAAAATTATTGTTAAACACACTTTTAATAATATTTTACACTATTTAATAAAAATAAAAATTGAAGTTTCTTCTAGTAAATAAACAAAATTTTTCCATTTTGATAGGATTTTCGCCTATACCTAATAATTTAATTCCTATTTTGCCGCTACCTGACAATTCCATTCCAATGCAAAATAAATTCAAATTTCAATCAACTCAGTTCAAATGAGTTGGAAATGAATTGCTAATTCTTTTTTCTAATTCAGTTTGAATTGATTCAAAATCAATTCAATTCAAATGAATCTGTAAAATGAATTGCAATTCACTTTAAGAAATTCGTTTGAATTGGAAACGAATTGCAATTCATTTTACAAATTCATTTGAATTGGAAAACGAATTGTAATTCATTTCTGTCTAATTCATTTGAATTGACTCAAAATTCATTCAATTCATTTAATTGTGTGAAAAGAATTAATTTAATTTTTTAATTAATTTGCTAATTCAATGCATGAATGATTCACGAATTAATTCAAAAATGAATAATTCATTTACAGCTCTGATATGTACTTACGAACAGTTATGCCAACTTAGTGCTTTTGGCACTGTTTGTGGTGCTTTTTGATGCCTCAAAACGCCAAAATTTTATCCATAGTGCCAAAACAAGAAAAAGCACTAACTTGGTGCTTTTTCAAATTTTCGTTAGTGCCTTTAGTGCTTTTAACAATTTTTATTTTTTTTCTACCATTTTTTAAAACTACGATTATATAGAGGATGATTAAGTTGAACTTTGCTATTTGGGGTACAATTTTGAGAAGGCTTGTAAAGATTTTAAGATTTGAAATGATAAAAAAGTGATAAAAGAATGTTACATTCGTTTTACCAAAAACTTTATTTACTAGCTTAGAGCTAGGCTTCCTAGCAATTTGGAAATTTTACGACACGTTGCAATTTTTAGCGTTGACAACATTTTTAATAATCGTAATAAAAACGATGTATTTCGGTAAACATTTTTTTAAAGATGTAGACACTGTTTCAAAAATAGAATATGGATTGGAAAATATGTATATGTATAAAGACTTTAAAAACAAAAAAACAAAGAGCCGTAGCTTGGAATATGCAAAGTGTTAAATAAATTAAAAACAGCTGACAAAAAATACTTCTATAGCGAGCGTTGTGTAACCTGCCATTCTTCATGCGCTTTAGTTTTCCACGTGCTGTGCACTTCTACCTCTTGTGCTATTGCTTTTCTATTTTGCACTTTATGTGTGTTCTTCATTCAGAAACGTACATAGGTTAAAATAATTGGACAATATCATACGCCAATTGTTTTATTAAACTTTGCACGATTTTATATAGAATTATTTAAACGATAAAATATAAGGTTTTTTATTAAAATAAAGAATGGTCGGTCATTGCAAATTTTTGGTTATTGCAAAAGGCCAGATTTTTTTGAGTTACGAAAATCGAGCTCGCACTGTATTACTTTAAAACTGTTTTATGGCCAATTTAAGCTCCAAATGATTTGGATGATATTATTTTTATTGAAGATAATAATAATACATCTAAAAATGCTTATATACAAATGTAAATATATTAATTATTTGAACTTAAATGAAAATGGTCCCCATCAACGCCGTCGCCTTTTTTTAAATTTTGGAGGTATTTAATATTCGGCACAGCCGAATGTAACTTGTTTTGTGTTTAATTAAATTGTAAAAATGGCTTAGTGCTTTTTTTCCTCGAAATAGTGCTTTTTTTAATTTTAAAGTGCTTTTTGCTCTCAAAAAGTTGGCATCACTGCTTACGAATGGCATTTATGATAGTTTCTTAGCAAGTATTTGTTGCAAAATAATTGATCACAAAGTTTTGTGACGCACGCTACAAAAAGTGGAAGAAACTTCAAAGGTTGAAGTGCGTTTTCCTTATTTTTAGCGAATTTGGCATGATAAGGCATACAAAATCTAATTCCTAAAAGAAAGACGACTATACGAGAATTCTAAACGCACTTATTCGCAGCCAAAAAATGTTGTGATTTTTTGACAAAAGCCATGAACCCTTTGTGACGCACGCTACAGTTTTTCCAGTAGTATATTATTATTATATTTTAGTTTATTTATTTTAACAAAACAAATTATGTTTTTATGAATAGCATTTTTTAAACTAACTTCTTAACTAATGAATATCAACTTTTTTTTAACGAAATTTATATTTTGATAAGTTTTTTGATTTTTGATTGCATTAATGATCATTGAAATACATATTTTTTACTATATAAAAATTAAATTATACATCTAGTCTTATATTCCATTAAAAAAAATTCATTTGAAAAATTTTTGGTTGGTGGACTGTTTCTGGCTTTATTTTAATTAGTTCATATGATCGCGAGTGCACTGTACACAAATTTTTTCCAAAAATTTGTAAATTGCGAATAAAAACTTTGTTTTTTATTATCTTGACCGTATGGGGGAGATTATTTCCTTTTTAAATTCAAAACGAAAACGATTTCTGGCGCAAGGTTTTTCTCCTCTATAGAATTACAAACACCGGTTTCGCTAACTAAAGCTTCTCTGCATAGCCGGCCTTAGGCCGGGCGCAAGGATTTTCTTCTTTATGGTATAACAACTACCGACTTCGCTAACTAAAGCTTCTCTGCATTGCCAGGCTTCGGCCAGGCGTAAAGATTATCTCCTCTATGCTATAACAAACACCGGCATCGCTAACTAAATAAAGCCTTATCTCGGGCCTTATCTTCGACCGATGGCTGCCTACGCAGAGAAGCCTTAGTTAGCGGAGCCGGTATTTGTTATACCATAGAGGAGAACATTTTTGCGCCCGGCCGAAGGCTTAAGTTTGCGAAGATTGTACATCTTTGTTATACCATAGCGGAGAAAATTCTTGCGTCCGGCCGAAGGCCGTTTATGCATAAAAGCTTGAGTTAGCGAAGCCCGTATTGTACAACAGAGGAGAAAATCCTTGCGCTATAAATATTATGTTTGTACCAAATTTGGAATCTTTAACTGTAACCGTTCTCCGGTAATAAAGTAATTAAGTTTGTCTTTGTATGCGAGATGCCACGCCCACTGAACATTAACAAATATTTATACCTTAAACTATCCGTAGACTTTTTCAAACCACAAATAAAAAAAGAAAAATTACAACTTTCATCAGATCAGCGGTAGTCAAGCCATTTTACAAGTGACACTTAGTGTAAAGCAATTTCTTATCGCCATTTCAATATTTAACAAGGGAAATTGATTACATGCGAGTATGAAGAATAGACAAATAACAAATGAGTTATGGAAAATTGCAAACAAACATGACATGAACTAATTACTGCGTTGAACAAATGAATCGCTCTCTATTTAGCGAAACCACAGAAGCTGTTGACCAATAGTAATGACAAAATGATTTATTCCATTGTTTGGTCTACAAAATTAAATACCCATAAAGATTTATTCCAAAAATTCAACATAACACTGCCCATGAATTAGTTGAGATGATGGTGATTTTAATGATCATCATGTAAATGATGTTAGATGTAATTTAAATTATAATTAGACAACAGCGAACTCAGCTACACACATTGATGTGGGTTAAAGGGCCAATTGGCTGTGAAGTCTTACTTGTATTTATTTTGAAAACAAATTCAAACGTTGTTGAATTTAATTGCAATGCCACGCCACGTATATAGCTGAAGGACAATTTGTGAGAAGGATAACAATTATAGCATTGTACGAGTGTGTTTGTTTAATATTTGTTCGGCAAACCCCAAAATATGGACTACAACTTTCATTTATTTGTTCAATGTGTAGGTGTTTAATGTCAGCGAGTAAATTAGTATTTGAAGTAAATCTCAAGTTGTTAGTATTTATGGGCGGGGAAGGGTAATATGTGTTTGTGCTGAAGCTTATAGCACATGGAAATACTACTTCAATACCCTATTTCTAGTAGGATGATATACAAGAATCACTTTCTGAATCAATCTAACGATGTGCGTACATACGGCTGGCTGTACGGCAGGATGTCCAACGAAGACGAATTCTATTGAAAATGGTGAGAATTGTTCCATTATTTTAGCATTCTTGCATATCGCTTTCTTAAATGGACATTTTCCACTACAAATTGTTCTTAATTTGTATTTATATTGATAATTATGACCAGTTTAGTATTAAGTTCCCTAAAGGGAAGCGAACTGACAACAAAGTAGTCCCGTGATATGTCTTTGGTGGTAGTGACCGGTTCCAGTTCTAACACTTTATATGAATAAGACCTATCACTTTAACATTGGGTTTTCATTGGAGAAGGTCAATTGACACCATTTGACCTGTCACATATCTATTCTCAATGAACGTGTCTAGTGTTAGTTTCCACAATGTAGTATTATTTCAATACAAAGTAGTATTATTTCACTTAAACAAGTCCTAGGACTAAATTTAAGAACCAATATTTAGGAAATCCCAAAAAATTTGTTACACCACGGTGAAGACTGTACTGTGCAATATTTTCTCTACCTTTATATTCCAGTTAAATGATTGGTTCTCCTTTCACTGGCCATGAGTTCTTTCTTTATGTACTATTTTTCTCAAATCCCATTACTAGTCTGTTTGAATAATTGACACAAATTTCTCGCAAGGTTGTTTCGTGAAAATATAAATAAAGTTATAAAATTTTGTAACGTAATATCTTTCACACCTACCCACGAAATTGTATAACGTAAAAGCTTCAATATAAGATACCACGAAAATCATGGCGATTTCTTTTCTGAGAAAAATGTTGCATTAATGTTACATGTTCTACATTTTTGTGTTCGTTTGTACATAAAATACAACTGTGGGAAAAATTTTCAAGTTCTTTTGTGAATATGTTGATAAAAAACATGCAAAACATGTTGCATGTTTTACCCTTACTTTAACTTAAGGTGTTCATACTGCCCTGTCTTACAACTTTGGTATTTACTACTTTGTTTGTACAACCAATGTTTTATTTTGCTTGTCATAACTCATACAGCTCATAATTTTGTAAAAAAAATTATTTTAAAAGAAAATATAAATATATTTACACATTAAAATCAAAAAAAGTCTATTTATATTATAATCGTTTAAATTTTTCTAAGCCATTAGTGATGTCAATATTTGTTTTCAAGCCATAATTGCGTTCAGAAACCGCTCAAATAGCATTAAAAATCGCTCATGAAGTACATTAATTATGAAAGTGTAATAGTTGTAAATAAAAGCAGCTAATTGTGTTCTATTAAAATTGCACAACATGTAACACTTCCAGTGATTATAGGTAACATTAGAAAATGTTACATGTATATACTGTAGCATATCGTTTTCAGAAAAGAAATCGCCATCAGTTTAAGTATCATAAATCATTTAAATAAATAATCATTAAATGTTAGTATTTGGGATAAACATTGACACCAATTCTTTTTATGTTTGGCAGAACCTCTCGTAAAAGCGTTGTGCCTGTAGGTCCATACTTGACCGTAGCTCTTTAAAAAATTCAAACATTTCTTAGGAATCGATACAATAAGGGCAGTGCATATTATAATTGATCTTGAGCAAACCACTTTTACTTTTTTGAAGAAATGCAATTTTCCTAAAAATTTAGTCTGGCAACACAAAAAACTTCTGGCAGCAATGTAAAAAATCTGCATTTGTTTGCAATTATACACAAGCAACACTCGTAAAACTGCTCTGAGTGGAGAAGCAGCTCGCGCTTTTTGTCATTATTTCTTAAGGACAAACAGTTCGTTTTTATTTGTCTCCTTTTGTTGCGTTTTGCGTTGTCACCCCGCATTGGTTAGTCTAAATTTACACGTTTCATCTTTTGATGCTCAACTTCTTTTCAATTCCCTTTTAAAGATGCCAACATAATCACACGCAGCAATCGGTTTCAACTTTTTTCGGTTCAAAACAACAACAATTTCATTAACAGCGAATCAAAGAGAAAAAGAAAAGAAAAAAATTACATGCAGCCATTGCTGGCATATACCAACGAATAAAAACACAAAGCGTACTGACCGAGTACAGGCATCTCTGTACTAACCCCCTTTCTTCTTTCTTCTCTCACCTAAAAACATAAGAGTTGAGCATCAAAATATGAAACGTGTGAAAGTAGACTTAGTGTTTCGGCGTCGTATAACTGTACCGAGTTACAGTTTTTGCGGTTTCTACATTAACTATATGCAATCGTTTTTAACCTAAATGTTTTAATGTGTGTTGTCTGGTGGAGAACCAAAGAAAAAAACTCAATGTGACTGGTGGAGAACCATATATAACTCAGACTTTTTACTGGTGGAGTACCAAGGAAATAACTCGGACGTTTACTGGTGGATACCAAAATACTTTGGAGCGGATTCTGGAAGCTCTGGCCTTCCTATACGAAGGTGAAGGTCGAACGAGGCTTTGCGGTTAAAGCTCCAAAAATTGTGTGATACCCTGGCATTATAACTTAAATAGTTCGCCAAAAACTTTTAGTTTTAAGCAAAATAAAAAAAAAAAAAAAAAAAAAATACACAAGCAAATTAAAATAAATTTTTTCTTTTTAAATTATTTAAATTTAATTCTCTACTTTGTATTAAAACCCACGAATATTTTAAATTATAATTTTCCTTAAAAAACAATATGGTGCTTAATATGTTAAGTGTTATCGTTTACATTTGTTTGCAACTGAGCAAATATGCACGACTTACTACATATTTTGCTCATGTTTTTTTTAGTGCAAAGTCTGAGTTCATACGGCTCATGTCTTATTGACAAGATTCTTCCTTTTTCTTCTTTTGAACATGAATTGGCGTTCAAATGATTCATGTCATGTTGACGACATGTGCTTTTTTGATATTGAAAACAATAACAAAATTAAACAACGAATGAAAGCAAAAACGTAAAGACAGTACATGCATCTGTGTACTCGTTTCTTTTCCCCTCGTTCCTCTCACCTATAAAGTAGCAATCTTGTCAGTAAGACAAGAGCCGTATGAACTCAGACAAACGAAGTAAAATAGAGCATAGTGTGTATTTTTGCATGCATTTGCATCGTTTGCACACTTTGCACTACCCATCGCAAAGGAGCCCTAGTTTTGATCTATAAATTGCTATATTTATAACTTATTTATGCAATTCGCAGTGACCTATTGTGTCATATAAGCTGTATCTGCTATATTTTTATTAATATCACATTCATAAAACTTAAGCATTTACAAAAAATATGGCAGAAAAGAATACTTTGTAAATTGCCTAATTATCTTACAAGATTTTAAATTAAATAAATTTACAAATTTTATTATGCTGACGAACATACTTTAATAAAAAATCATCTTAGAGTTTTACACATAAGATATGTACTTCACGGAAATTCTGATAATTTACTCGATAAGCTGTAAACTGATGATAAAATCAGTATGTGTAGAGCAGTCGTGCTAGGTCAACAAAATTCTAATTACGCAATGTTTACACGCATACACTCTGAAATTCGCCTCATGCTTTCTTTGTGTGCTATTAAAAACATAAACTTGTTTTCGTTATAACCAAGGCGAATTCAACTACAGGTGGTTTCGGAACTACAACAATCCAACAACAACAGAAACAACATACGGATTTTCGCATTGCATTGTTTGTGTTTACGGATCGAAATGTCAAGCATTCTTAGCATGGGGGTTCACCTGACAATTTGTTGTCATACCAAACGTCAAAGTCTACAGGTATGTAAATAAAAAACTCAAATTTTTTGTTTATTTTATATGAAGTTTGACGTTTATAGGTTCGAACTGTCAAAACCAGATTGCGTTTCGACACCACCTGTAGTTGAATTCGCCTTGGTAATAACTAAATTAAGCAAGGTTTCTGATGTATGTGCATTGCTTACCACTTCACTGATAGAAAAGGCGTCATTACGCTGATGTATTTTGAAATCAGTACTATGACAAGTGTCTCCGTTTTTCACCCCATGCCACTTTCCATCATTGTGACGTCAACCTCAACATCAGTTTGTAAAATAGTCATCAGGTTCAAAAATTGAAATAAGGCCATCAATGGCATGACACATTGGCATCACAGAAATGATGAATCGGAGTCAGTTCAATAATAAATGTCATCAGTGCGATGACTTAGCAACATCGGAGAAAAGACATATCAGTCATTGGGATTGGCTTAAGCCAAAAGGAGAGAATATTATTATTTACTTACCCTTTACACGTGTTTGTTTCACTTTTTTTTGTATTCCGCCCTTTGTTAACAGAGAAACTCTCAATTAAAAGATAACAGCAGCATGCCCGATATGGTTTTCGTAATTATTCTTCTTTGAAAATTTGATGTATTTTACTATATAATTTAAACAAATAGAATATGGGAATTAAGGCTTCTTTTTTTAATTTATAAACATGAAAATAACGTTAATAATACACAAAATCTGGCATTAAATTGATGTCGTTGTATAAAATATGACCAAATTGTATGATGATGTTTGTCATTGGATTGATGTCACTTTTTGCCTAATTGGTGCCATTTGTGGTAACACTGATGTCACAATTCTGATCCATTTTTCTATGAGTGTAGTAGGAATAAGCAAAAAATATCGATATATCAAAATATCGATATTTAAAAAAATTAATCGATATATATCGCCGATAGTTAAAATACCGATATATCGATATTGAAATACGACTATCGAATTCGAAATTTTTTTAAAATTTGAATTGAAATTTTGTTTTTGTTATAAATGTCAGTTAAGCGAACGAGTCTTGAGCTCGTGTTCTACAAACAGACAGTTAATGTTTTATTACTTCAATACTCCAGCAAATTTTAGAATCGAATTCCTCATCATATATTTTAAATTCGTCAGAAGAATGCGCATTTGTATCTATTTGAGTTGCATTCTTGAAGATACAGCTCAAGCTTGCCAGGCCCTAAGATTGAAAGATTTCTAAAATATCCACGATTATTAAAAAAACAACAATCTGGTACAATTAAACCTATTGAGGTTATTAACGCCATCTTTTCGAGAATTCCATGGGGGCTGTTATTTTAGGGTTCCAGTTCCTAGTAAAAACTTCGCTTACTTTTTAAAAATAAATAATCTTCTTTCATTAAATACTTTAATAAATTCTTCAAGCTTAAGGTCACTTATTTATAAAATTAATTAAAATATTTTTGTTTTCAAAAAAAAAAAAAAAAAAAAAAAAAAAAAAAAAAATTTCCTGAAGAAGATTTCCAACGGAAATCGAAATATTGAAAACAAAAATATTTTAATTAATTTTATAAATAAGTGACCTTAAGCTTGAAGAATTTATTAAAGTATTTAATATAAAAAAAGGTCGAAGAAATAGGACTATAATTTAATAATCTTCTTTCACTATTTAGTAGCTTTCTTCTATAACTACTTATTTTCTGGATGTATTTAGATATATAAATAATGATTTTCCTTTGAATGCGTTAATTTTGGGACTTCTCTTGTAAAATTCATTGGTTCTTTTAGTAGAATTTTAAGCAGTATTTTTTCTTTTTTCTGATTACTCAATACATAATTTTGCAGACAAAGTTTTTTTATTTGTTTGATTTTTTTTGTGGAAGAAATATTCTTATTATATATATGATGATATTTATATCTAAGTATATTCTTGGCATTGATCTAGTGGGGAATTTGGCCACTTGAAGAGTTTTTCGTTATGTGGTTGTTATTTAACAGAGCAGCAATTGTAAAGGATTTGATAGATATTGCTAACTTATACAGATTAAAGGGCCAAATACACTTGTCAAATGCTTGTCCAGCGGGCGAATTCACCGTGTACGTGTGCTGGACGTAATATTCGCCGTCATATCTAAATTTTTTGATTTTCCATCCATCATCGTCGGTGTGACACTACAAACACATTTTCACTAATACTACCACAATGATTGTTGAGTATTTTGATCAGTGTATTTGGGTCTTAAACGACGACTAAGTCATTAACGTGCAAAAACTACCAAATTTCGCACATTGCGTAAGTAGACCCATTGTATTCACTTGGTGTTAGAATTGGTTAATCTTCCATATAGCAATACAAAATAAGTAATAAGTTTATCCAAAGCTTTTTAATTAAAAACAAAACAGGAGCAAATCAACACCATAACTACATATGTACATTAGGGATATAACTTTTTAACAATTTTTTAAAATATCACAATTGGCATAGCACAGTCCGATAGAGCATAAACAACTTTAAGGGAACGTTTATTTATTTTTTCGCTAAATTCAAAAAAGTTCACGCACCAACCGCGATGAAGTTTTGGAAATATTTAATTTTCTTTTTGGTTAAGAAAAATAAATAATATGTTTAATTAAAAAAACAAAAAATAGCTCAAGTATGAAATTTTATTAATATTTAGAGATGGTAAAGATTTAAATGTTTACGTCCGCAAACTAAAACGTATCTTTTACCTTTTTTTAACAAAAAAAATTAAAAAAGAATAAAAAACACCGTATAAAATTATGAATATTCAATATTGCATTGGTTTAGAAAAACCAATTGGTGCGTGAACTTTTATGAGAAAAATTACAAAAGATTATGATTTTCGTGGTTACTAGGACATGGTTGACCTCATGGTACTATGCCAAAAAATTAGTTATACCCCTAATGTACATATCTAGCTATAATCCAAAATGTTAGCAAAACTTATTGCTGTTAGACATTTTATAACAAACTGTTTAGTGAGCACGTGTACCAAAGTGCTCTGGTACAATTGAAAGGGCAAAAAAATATTAAAGGTCAAGTAAGATTGTAATGATTTTGAAATTCTAAATGCATAAACTAAAATGTACACACATATGTATGTACGTACATATGTATGTGGAAATAATTAATTCAAAAATAAAAAAAATTTTTTTTGGCTATTTAAGTACAGTGGTATCCCGGTTTAACGAATTCGCGATTTAACGTACGGTCATATTTTTTCCATTGAGTACCTTATATTACGAACAAACAGCAAATTTTTGTACTCTATATAACGAATTTTTACAAAAAAAATTTGAAAAAACAAAATATAATGAATGCAAACATATATCCATCCATTCTCTTTTGTTTTTGTATACATTTTAACCATATTTTAATAGCGATTTTACTGAAAACAACGAGTTAAGAGAAGTACCCTACAAGAAATGAATGAGCGAGTAGTCACATTCTTCATATTGGTGTTAAGAAAATGTTAGAAAGAAATGACCGAACGTGACCGAAAACTTTATTTCGGTCATTTCTTTCAATCATTTTCTTAACACCAAAATGAAAAATGTGACTACTCGCTCATTTATTTCTTGTAGGTTATTTTTTTTTTTTATTGACAATTAAATATTACATCTATTTCATATTTAAAGCCTCAGCGCCATATAGGCTTTGTAGAGGCAATATCATTTTGTTAAATACCTTAATTATTATTTACAATATTTATATTTACATACATATCGCAATAAACTATACATATTTATAATTATAAAATTTTTAGATTATAATAAAAGTGTTTCTAAGTTACCCAACAAGTAAAATTTAAGTTCCCTTTTAAAGGATGATAACACCGATTACTTTTTAATCTTATCGGTAAGTTGTTGTATTCAATTGGTCCAGCAAACGTAATACGTTGCTTAGTCAAATCAATGCGACATCTTGCAATCTGCAAGTTATTTGCTTGCCTCGTATTTCAACCTGTTCTTGTGATATTAACGTTGAATTTAACTGATTTCGGATTTAATCCTCTTAAACTTTAAATATGTACAATAGCATTTGTTGTTTGTATAGACCTCGGACTGGCAAGATATTAATAGCCTTGTATTTGTATAAGTTCATTGTAGAATAACGCAATGGCAGGTTAAATACTGTTTTAAGAGCTTTGTTTTGTGCTGATTGCAAACTCTTAAGAGGGGTAGACGTACCACATCCATATATTTCAGGCAAATATGTTAGATTCGAGTGTACAAGAGAATGATAAATCATTAATTTAACTTCAGTGTTGAGTTTGTTCTTAAATTTATACAATATTCCTGTTGTTGCTGATATTTTCCCTTTGACCTTTGCTATGTGGGCTTCCCAACGTAAGTTGTAGCTTAATTGTATTCCTAGATATTGGACAACATTTGATTCATAAACAGGAGTCCCATCCACGTGAACAACCATTTTTTCATCATTTCTATTGGCATGAGGCCGAAATCTTATAAATTTTGTTTTCGCTGGGTTAAGTACTAACTTATTTAAACGAGTAAACTCCGCTAATATTGCAGCATCATATTCTATCTGTGTTCTTAATACCTTTTCGTGCTTATATTTGTAAAACAAATAAATATCGTCAGCAAACATTATTAATTTTCCATAAAAATTTATGTTTTTCAAATCATTTACATATATAAATCTTGAAAAGTAATGGTCCTAGAACACTCCCCTGAGGAACACCATAATAAACAGGTAATAAATTACTATTTGAATCCTTTATTTGTACGTACTGAAATCTGTTATTCAGATAATCTCTAAACAGAAATAATGTTTCATCCGCAACTCCAATGTTTTTCAATTTTTCAAGTAATATATTATGTTGAACTAAATCAAATGCTTTTGAGAAGTCAAAAAATAAGCCAGCCACACCTTTAAAACCAGCATCAATACCATCACAAATATATTCAATGACATTTACTATTGCTTCCTGTGTTCCTGAACCCTTTGTGAAACCATACTGACATTCATATAAAATACTTCTTGAATTAAGATAATTTGTCAATTGATTAAAAATAATCTTTTCAAAAATTTTATCAATGATTGATAACACTGAAACAGGTCGAAAGTCCGCCAGATACTTTGAAATTGTTTTTTTAGGTATAGGTACAGTTTTATGAATCTTTAAAATATCTGGATACTTTTGAGTTGCAATCATGTTATTAAAAATCTCAAACTTACAAAGAAATCAAAGAAAATACTTGCTCGCCAAAATAAAAATTTTTACGTTACAAATTCATTTTTACTTTTGTTTACAAAACAAATGTTTGTTTTCTTTTAATTAAATTAAATTAAATTAAACATTATTGACGACTATGAAAAGGGCCTGCGACTAAGTGCTTTTTCTAATAAATATCAGCTGCCAAAGTCATCAATATGCAAAATTATAAAATCAAAACGGAACCTTTTGAGTGAAATGGAAAAACTAATTTCGGATCAAAAAATAGAAGGGCCTGAAAGACAGGTGAGTTTTCAAGAATTGAAACAGAATTGTTTAATTGGTTTCAAAACAAGGCGAACATTCCTATTAGTTGTCCTATATTAAAAGCAAAAGCCTTCATTTGTACTCATTTGAAAATAATATGAAGTATTTATATTTTTTTGTGGTATGAATGGAAATAAACGAATCTACTTTGTTTTATTAAAATGTTATTGTTTTATTATTAAAAATGTATTAAAAAAAAACTTCGGGATTTAACGAATTTTTCGATATAACGAAAGGGCCTGACAATATATAATTCGTTAAATCGGGATATCACTGTATATGTATATATGTCAGAGTTGGAGATACAAGTTGAATGTTAAAGACACAGCAGGGAATCTATTCAAGCTTCACTTCACATACGTTAACAGAAATAAATCATATTAAAATCATGAGATGTGATATATAGTAATTAACATTTTTATGATTTATGTATGTGTAAATTAAATTAATTACATGATTCATAAAATAGAGGTATAGCTTTATTTATTTCTTAAAACGAATGGTGTTTTTATGGAATTATCGAATTACTTCCTTAGCAAAAGTTTGATAGTTTTTTGCGAGCTTTTATTTTCTGACATTTGGGTTTTACAATTTTTTTTTCTTGACAAACGTAGGGTCTTTTTACATTTTTAGTTATATCTAAGGCACTTAAAGTATGATAAATCAATGTTGTTGTCTCAAGAAGAACAATATTTTGCATTTAGGGGCCATCGACCTCAAGTATCTCGTTCTAGTATTAATCCAGCAGATTTCTGATCGTACCACCCTAATGTCAGAAAACTAAAGCTCGCAAGAAATTATTGAACTTTTGCTAAGGATGTAATTCGATAATTCCAGCAGAAACATTTTTAAATTAAATTATACAAAAATATATAACGTTATTTCGAAAATGGAGGAGGTTGCAGAACATATATTCGCGTTACCCAAAAACTGTTCAGTGTTTTGACGAAGCCAAAAAAAATTTCGCAATAAAATTACCTTAAGGGACTCTTATCCTTTTTCTAATCTGCCCAATCGTTTTAGAAACATATTTTTTTTTTTTTTTGGCAAAAAATTAATAATTTTGCAATTTTTGTTATACATATCGAAGGTTATTTTTCAAAAAGTGCTATCAGCAAAATCACAATTTTAAAGGAGAGCGAAAAAAGTGATTTTTTCGATATCTCTAAGAGTATTAACTAAACTTTATTTTACAATGTTATTAAAAACAACGTCTTAATCATACATATGTTAATTTTTTTCTTAATTCCAGATATTGGCGCTTATATGTCTGATAGCACTATTTACAAATTAAAATTTTATCGATTAGAGCATTGAAATAAGCAGATATCACTTATTGAACAAAAATGAAAATGAGCTGTAATGAAAACTATTTGAGACTTTAGTTTAAGTAACACGAATTTTTATTAAAATAATTAGTAAAATTTAAAGAAACGCGTAATCATGTTAAGGCTAGATTACACTATTATACTTTGTATTAATACATGTCAAAAACTCAAGTAATTTGACAAAGTGTGATAGTGTGAATGCAATGTGTCACGAAAGTGACAAGTATTATGAAAAAGGTTGACATCCCATACGACTTCATTGTGTTTTGAAAAATTTCTAAACTATAATACATACTTTTCATTGCATCGGGGTTTCATTTTTTTTCATGCGTGAGTGTTTATACTTTATGTGATGGTGTGAACACAAACTGTCATGTTAAATTAGATTTTAGACAGTCGCAACAAAACTCATTAGATTTCTATCTCACAAAGTATTATGGAATACGTAAGACTTGTGAGATAGTGTAATCTAGCCTTTAACAGAACTCGAAATTAAGTTAAAATTTTACACAAACGTTTATTGAAAATCAATAAATAATTAAACTTTTTCCACATATTTTAAATTATCATGAAAATAATAAGGGTTTTCATGATATCGCTTAAAATTGCCATTTGTGCAAATGGGTAAACTTGCGAGACTCGTTTCATGAAGATCCTTTTAAATTTTTGTGTAATTTTAAACAATTAATGTCATTTCAAACTGAAACGTCAATAAAAAAATATATTAAAAAAAAAAAAATAACAAAAAATATAATAAAAAAGTTGAAATTTGATAATAAAAAATGAAATTTGTTTTTAAACATGCATAAAGAAAGCCAAAAGACTAATACGCTTATATTATTGCAAGAATTTATTGTTTGTGATTTATTCACACTTGAACTTTTCATTCAAAACGGCGGTAAGCATTAAAAAAATTTGTCTGTATAAATGCACAATTGAACAGCGCAAGTCTACGAGACAACATTGTTGGGCAAATTTAAGAAGTTTGTGTAAATGAATTCTCATACAATTTTTTGACAGTTAATTTACGAGGGCGTAAGAATGCACAGTTTGCACAGATTACGAGACTTATAAACGATATCATGAGGACCCTTAATGATATTCTTGCGAGATAGCTTTGGAAATGCATCCGTTTGCTTAGTTGAAAAGAACGTGGGCCAGATTGTAAGGGTTTCGCTTCTATTATGGAAAATTTGGAAAAAATGGAAATAATTCTATATTTTATAAACGGTTGGTCCGATTGGAATGCAGTTTGAGGTGACAATTAAAAAATTGTTTAAGTCTTGGATTTGAGCTCCATAGACTTAGCAGGAGTGGTGCTATAGGTTCCCAAATTAGGACATCTCGGGTATAACAAAAACTAAAAAGATCCTTAGTTCTTAATTTTAGCTGGATTTATTTATTTATTTATTTATTTGTTGTCCCATACACAAGACTTAAAGTCTTATATTACAGTATAGGACTGAGTATATGTTATACAATATAACGAGAAATAATTTAAAAATTTTCTTAAACATAAATTACAATAATAATAAAAAGAAAATATATAAATATAAAAAGAATAAGGAAAATAATAAAAAAGAATAAAGAAAATAATAAACAAGAATTAAGAAAATATATATTAAAAAACATTCATATATTTATCCACATGTGAAACAATATGCAAAAAGAAAACAAAATTAATTATGAACCTCGGTTAGAAAAATGCAAAATTATATATTTTTTAAACAATTGTGCGTTACTAATCACTTGAGAGCTATGAGGAATTAAGTTCCAAAGACGGGTTGCATAGATAAAGAATTGCCATTCAGACATGAGGCTGTGGTGACGAAATAATATTAATCTTCGGCCTCTGGTTGATCCTGAGAAAACCAATCGTTCATAAAGTATATATAACCTTATGCAAAAAGATAAGAGCTCTAGTTTTTATTAAGTCATCAAAACAAATGCCATATAACCGTTTCACAAAAGCTGCAGTGCTGCCATATCGTTTTAGACCAAACACATACCGTATAATGTTTTTAAAAACAATATTAAGTTTTTTCTTACTGTGATCATCACAATTTCCAAAAAGTTCACATCCATACAATAATATGGGTATGAGATACGTTTAAGCTAGAAGTGCCCTTAAATTAATGGGTATTGCCAAAGCGTTCTCAGCATAGAAAAGGTACGCCCACAGGCATAATTTATATGGTCAGACCATGTGAGGGAACTGTTAAAATATACTCCAAGGTTTTTTGCAGAGTTAATAATTTCTATTGGTTGATTATTGATTGCTATAATTGGTGTAAGTTGTATTTTCGATATTCGCTTTTAAATGATGATACATTTGGATTTTTTTGGATTTATACCGAGCCCGTTAGCTGTAGCCCACAAGTAAACACGATGCAATTCCCGATTTAGGGTTATGACACATTGCTTAAAATAATTTTTTAGTGAAATGCGCTTGCCGAGTTCTTCATAATTTATAATTGGTCTAAAATTTTTTCACTGGTTGCATAGGCCAGATCATCAGGAAACTTCATCTAAAGATTTAAGAAAAACTAAAGATATTATACAAATAAATTCGCTTAACAGTTTTATTTGTATAATACGTATCATGTTTCATGTCGTTTTGTAAGTTTAATAAAATATTAAGCATTAAACAATGTATTTACTTGCAAAATTTCATTAAATACTATTAGCTAACAACGATTTTATTGCATAAATTAAAATTTTTATTGTTTACAAAAACTGATAAACAAATTTTTTGCAGTTGTTTCGCAAAATTTCTGCAACGAATTTCAAAATTATATTAGTTTATGAAATCTAGACACAATTCCCAACCCTTTGATATATAATATGTCTACTTTGTAATAACCAGGGAAACCACAAATACGCAATTGCATGTTTTTCCATGTACGACCAATGAAGGCAGAAACAATTTATTTATCCGTTTAAGAGCTTTTTATGAATTTTGGCATTGATTTGTTAGTGCATATTTTTGCATATTTTAACGTTTGCAGCATTTTTTTGCACAATTTCGAGAGACTTTTTGCAGCATTTTTTAGGTTTATAGCGCATATTTTGCCTTTTTACGGCATATTTTGATAAATATCAATTTTTTTTTTTAAATCTGTTACTTCAATTTCGACATCTACATTAAATTTTTTCTCTAAAATTGTCATTATTGTCATTAAGGATAAATGTTATGCAATTTGTATCTACACCAATTTTTTAGTATTCCGATCGACTCAGAATCACTTTTTAGAGTGATCTAACGATGTCCATCCGTCCGTCTGGCTGCTTGTCTGTCCATGTTAGCCTTGTGCGCAAAGTACAAGTTCCAATTTTGTAGATAATTTGATGAAATATGGACGAAGTATATGCAAATGGTGAGAATCGGTCTATAATAACACATCCAAATTAGACTCTTTGTGTCCGCAAGCTATTTAATTATCAGTTTTTATTTTTAAATCCAACAATATAGAAAAAAAATTAACGTGTACTTCATGTACATAAAAACGATGAAAAATAATAAAAAGTTGAGCTTAAAATTTTCTAAACTAAAATTATTTTCAGAAGATTGCACTTTTTCTAGAACTTCATTTCGGTCTTTGATATAAGTAGTTATAAAACAGGTAGCATGTCATATTAAAATCAAACTTACATTGAATAATACTCTCCAGTGTTTCAGTCTTAAACAAGTTTCTTTCCTTTGTCCATTGAGCAGACTAAGTACTCAACTTAAAAAAAAATCAAACTCTTTTGATTTTTCTTCAACCAACTGGACAACTGTCATACTAATCAATTCAAAAAGCCATACACCGACTCAGTTGACAATTGAATTGAAACGTGTATGGGCTGCCTTACCTTGCGGCCACACGTTCAAGTTGTTCTTGATAGTCTTTTACATATACTGCCTGTCAAAATTACATTAATTGAAAACTGAGAGTGTTTTGCAAATTGAAAGGCAAAACTTGATCGTGTGGCCACCAAGTTAGAGAAAGCAATTTGTTATCGGTTTTCGATTACTTATACAAGTTGTTTGCACGGTATTACTTTTTACAGTAACTAGTTGAAACAAAATTTGAAAGAGGATTGACTATCATCTAATATTATTGAAAGCTTTTACCAGCTTTACACCAGATAACAGTTGGATTTAATTAAAGTTATTTGTACAATTACCTTATGTTAGCAGTGTTATAACAGAAATCTTAACCTTTGTTAACAACTAAAGCAAAAAACTAATTTGTTTGTCTTGACCTGTACAAAAAACCAGGACAATTTAATAGTGGACCAGGACACCAGGACAAGTAGTCTAAAACCAGGACAATCCTGGAAAACCAGGACGTATGGCAGGCCTACTCTAGGGGCTATAAAATGGGTCTTTTTCTTAAAAATATTTCTAGTCTGTATTGAAAATTTTGTATGGGAGCCCCCTTAAGAAATGGAGATAGCGATAAGGTATGTAAGAAATAAGTGATGGAGATGAAAAATAAAGTGGGGTTGGCCATACATTTGACATGCCAAAGGGGCTAAATTTAGGAAATTCTTAAAATTGGAATTTAAGAAAAACCATGTAGTTTTACAGCATATACTTTAGGCGCCTCGGTGGTTTTGGTAAAAGACAAATTCGGCGAACGCATTTTTTTCTCGAACGTGAGATTTTAAGAGGGCTCTATGTTCACAGGATTAAATAGCTCTTTGAATATATTTTAAAAAAAGGGTGTATGTTTCCAGCAGAGAACAGCTTTATGCGATTGAAAAAAAATCGCATTTAATCAACAACAACAAATACACTCGCTTGCGGTCATACAATCAAACTTGCGCAACCGCAAATATTCGCTGCTGGTTTGCAGTCATGCAAATATTGCACATCGTGCTTTGTTATTTATACAATCGTTCGCTTCGTTTTTTAATATAAATGTT
This sequence comes from Pollenia angustigena, assembly GCA_930367215.1. Lineage (NCBI taxonomy): Eukaryota > Metazoa > Arthropoda > Insecta > Diptera > Polleniidae > Pollenia > Pollenia angustigena. The sequence goes on along the minus strand of OV884060.1, from coordinate 193,582,875 downwards.
TGTGTGTTCTTTGCGACAATGATTGTTTTGGTAAAAAAATACAAACAAAAAAGCCAGAAATGAAGTAATTATTACTCATGTATTCATTCAGCATTAACTATGTAGTACAAGAAAAAAAATTTAAATGAAACTAAACGCACAGATTTTTTTTATCTTAAAAAGTACAGTAGATCTGTATGTAGGTACCATGTATTCTTGTTATTGTTGTTTTTATTGTTGTTAATTTTAACAAAGCATGAGAGTGGTTTATTGTTGTTATTGTTGTTAATGTTAACAAGCGTCTCATCGAGGGGACAATGACTACTTGACTACAAAAGTATAAGTATGTGTTCTTTTGAATTTACACAGTTGTGTTATATTGCGTGAGCAGCAAAAATGTAAATAAAGCACTTTCAATAAAAAACGAATCCATGCAAAAATCAAATGTGTACGAAACGATGTAAAAATTACTAACGTTGAACTTTGTTTTGCAAGCAAAGAGTGAATGTAAATTTTAGCGTATGAATAAATCAAGAAAAATTGTGATTTTGCAGTTCTCTGGTTTCCAGCTAAAAAAAAAAACCCCAACTAAAAACCAATATTAGAAATGAAATCAAGGCTACTGCACCCGAAATCTTGCGAACAGTTATGTAAAATATGATAAAAAGAGCACGTATGTATGTGTGAATCAGAATATGGCCACCAGTTACATGATATTATTTTGCAAAGCTAATCAACTAAAATTGCTTAATAATAATTATCGCATAAGTAAAAAAAGTTATAAACAAGTTAAACTATATGTGATAGCGCATAGAGAAAGGGACCAGTAAGGTTAGGGGAACAGTAAAAACCAACTACACAAAACAAGAGCGCGTTTTCAAGGTTGAGATGTGTCGCTTTCAAATGAGACCAATACCAACATGCTCAGTGATGGTACACCAAAGATACACGTATTTAAATCTTTAAAATGTCAAAACCCTTAGGTCCCTTTCTATTTTGAGCGTCACTGTATATGGGGCATATTTAACTCAATAAAAAATTTTATCTGGCATCACTACAGATATAGTTCTAGTAGATATAAATAAGTGTGCGCAATACTTTTTTCTATGATGTTTATTTGCCGGGTTACGGGGTGGTAAAGTGTTGCCGTTTTAAAAAAAAAATTTTTTAAATTATTTTTTCGAACCAAAAATTAATCAAACCAAAAAAAAATTTTTAAATGATTCTTATAGAAAATCGATTGATCTTTAAATAAAAAAAAAAAATATTGAATTTTTAATCTGCAAAACCGGAAATGACCAATTTAAACCGAAAATTTTCTAATTAAGACCTAATTTTTTTTTAACCGAAACTAGACTATAGTGTGCACTTCACAAATAATGCCTCATGTGTAAAACTAGTTTGCGTAATTTATAAAATTTTGGATAATTTCGATGCTTTGTCTGTAAAAAACAAAATTTAGATTCCGGCAACACTGGTATTTACTATTTTGCTCACAGCGAAGTGCAAACGTTTGAGGGAGATTGTGCTGGAAAAGGTGCCCCGAATGTTAAAATGTATTTACATTTAGTACGTAAAAGCCGCCGAGAAACAATTAAAGTAGAAACTCTATCAGCAAAAAAAATCCTTAAAATTCCATACGTGTGAATAAAGCACATTTCTTTTTTCCACAATTATAGTTACAGGCTTTTTGATAGCAGAGACAGGGGTTTTCTCGCTCTTTCTAGTCTATGAAGACATTATTTTATGGTAGGAACATTCTTATTACAAGTGTTTTCTAGTTTAATATATGTATGTGTTTTTGAACGCGTGAAAATAAATAATTACCATTTTGAGGTTTTTTTTCAGAATCACAAAAACTTTTAATGGTTTTGATAATGACTTGAAAAGAGAAGAACACCATTAACCGTAAACAGAAATAATGTGAAAAAGGGTTTTTTGTTCGGCTGGTGAACCATGGAAAAGGTTCTAACCAAAACAACAATAAAATTATCTATGTATGTAATAAAGTTATCTATGCTGCGAGGGCTGTTCAAAAAGTGTTTAACAAATTTCCTTTACATGTTTTCTTCTTAAATTAAACTACACAGTGCTACACAAGAAACATGCACGTGTTCTTATCAACAAATTCTATTTTATTTGGGTTTTACTTTCTAGTAGAAGAAATTTGTTTGAAAATTTCAAGTTGGCAAATAAAATATTTGTATTTTTCCCACTTTAATGAAAGTACCCGATGCAGCCTTATAAAAAACTTAAATATGCTTGTGCGTTGGTTCTATTTTTGCTCCGTTGAGATTTTGAATGAGAATTTATGGGTGGGATAAGCAAAACTAATTCTGTGGCAAAAATGTAAAAGTGCTTAAGTCGACTTAAGCGAAATTTTAGATTATAGCACCTTTGTTATCTCCATGTTTAAAAGTTTCAAATATTTTGTACGTTTTTTTTAGGCAGTTATAGTAAAATTGCTCTTTGTTAACTTTTTTTCACTATGCAATAATAATATTGAGAATAAAAACTTAAGTTTTCTTCCGATCTGTGACGCAAGGGGTATTAAGGACTAATAACTTAAAAAAAAAACTATAAACGGAGAGAACAAATGATTTTATTAGAACAAAAATATTTTTTCAAAAATAACTTTAAGCTTAAAACTGCCTTCCTACATAAATATAAAAATAGACGTAAACATTTTTTACTTATCGCCGCAGAATTTATTATTAAATGCTTTATGGATTTATGCATGTACAATGTACATATGTATATACTTAGGAGCTTAGGAAAGCCCATCAATAAAGGTTTTTCAACAATGTAAAAGAAAAATAATTCTCGATTTAACAATCAAATTAGATTACAAAGAAACTCCGATTTTATTGAAGAAAGTATTTGGAAGAAAATGCATCCATAATCTTATTATTGTTTAAAATTTTTCAAAAACAATAACAACTAACCATGAAAATGTTGTATTTTCCTCAAAATACGTTAGAATTTTGTGATAGTGTAAAGTATCCTTTAGCTATTGCTCATTTACACTGCATCAACTGCTTTCTTTGTACAATCCTCGCACGCAAATTCTGCCTTTGTAATTGTATAAACTTCTGATGTAGGTCCTTTTACTGCAAACCATTCAACGTTTCTAAATAAATATTTACAGCGATATTTAAAATTAAGCCTTTACATGTTTCAGGCGTTTCGGTTTCTCTGCATGACGTTCCAGGCAGCCAAGCAATGAATACATATTTTTAAACATGTTTTTATGTTGATGTTGCTTTGTCAAGTTCACAGAAAAGTTTTGAAATTTGGTTGCGGTAAACACATACACAAACATGCACGAATATATATAGACATATATATAGGCACATTCCCAGCTAGCATTTTCAACAGTGTTGCCACTTTGTGGGTAATTACCCGAATTTGGTATAATGTTTACTGTCGTGGGTAGAGCGTGGGTAATTTCTCATAGGTGTAATTCAGATGCTATTTGAAATTCTTACTTCAGATACCCAAATAAAATCGATTCGATTTCAGTGATGACATTTTTTCTTTTTAAATATTGTTGATACACACAGTCTTCTGAGCCAAAGTCTCCGTTTCTTTTAAGGAACGACTTCAATCATTAAATATAAATTTTAAAAACTTTGGTAATAAATGTCGTAAGATAGGCTCTTAGATTGGGATAAATATGACTATCATAGTGATTTAGAACTTGATGTTTATTGAAAAAAGTTATTCAAACTACAATCTAGCCTGGGGGTAGAAATTTTTAATATTCCAACATATAATTAATTTTGTTTGTGTCTGGAAACTTTTAAATGCTTTAGTTGGAATAATATGTAACGCCCGTAACAGTTGTAAAACTGAATTTCGAAAGGGACCGTTGTATAACACCCTGCAGGCATTTTGCTTACTAAATAAGGTATAAGGGGTGAAATTGTAGACAATACAAAAAAATTAATTTTAATCGCAGTTTAATACACTGCATTGCCAATTGAAACTGACTCTAAGCAAATAGGCACCACACCTGTCCTTGACGAAATGCAGTACAGACGTCCAATTTCGTTCCTCTTTTCCGAGCATTGCTGTTGACCTCCAAAAGTGAAAAAGTGAGAGCAGTATGACAGTTCGTTTGACAGCTAACCTTTCGTTAGTTCTTTCGGGCTTAAAAAAAAACACCCATCATAAAGGAATGGCAATGATCATTTTTTCTTTGTTAATGGGTTTTATTAAACAAAACTTAAATTTTTTACCAGGTGTAATTTTATTTAAATCGGTTAATTTTGCTTCATCTCAAGTGTAATTTTGAATTTTGCTGGTGGTAACACTGATTTTCAATCAGGTGAGAGTCTACTGGGCATCTCATGAAGAGCGTTTTTGATCGTCGAAAAACGCATTTTTTAATCGCAGAAGATTCCTCGCAAGGGAGAAACCGTCACACAAGCTGATTTCTCTGTGATTTACTTCTACAATACAGCGAAAGACGTTTGGTGTATTAAAAAAAACTCAATTGTTATTTCATTATTAAAAACCAAAAAGAAGCCTTCTTTACTTGTAATTCAAACAAAAGATAAATCAAGACTACTAAGTCGAGAGCAAAAACTATTGACGACGTCAAATAGTTCGATTAATTAAAAATTCTGTCAAAATATAAAATGCGGTGTTGCCAGATCTTCAACGAGTGGGCGCGCACGGTACAGATGCTTATATTTATCGTAGAGGGAATCGCTTAAAGATTAACTAATGAGTATTTCAGAAAGCATGTCAATAACCGCTTGAGAGGACTAAGCGTCTTTTCCATGCCAAAACTTCTAATTTTCATACAATTTATACGAAACAAAGATCGCGAATTCAACACTAGTTTGTTTTATTGGTAATATAATTATCACGTTTTTTTTAAATCGCTCTGATTTGGGTAGCTCAGTTATTGTTATATGACTCAAACAGATAATCGCAAAAGATTCATTCCAAGATTAAAAGACGATCGTGCCAGAATAAAAATCGTCAGAAAATCATCAGCAGATTCTTTTAGGAGCACAAAATCTTCTTACAACAGCCTATGCTAGCTTTTTTGGGTAAGATAATGAAAGGCCCTTTAAAAAAGGGGCCATGATGGTTCGAGGAAAGGCGAAAGAGTTGGCGGAGGTTTCTTCATAGAAGAACTGGATGTGAAAGTTTCCTTTCGTTTGCCGGATGGATGTAGTGTCCTGCAGGCGAAGATCTCGGCTATAAGGCAGGCGTCAAATTGGCTGAGGTTTCATCGCATATCGGGATATATATATATATATATTTACTGACAGCAAGGCTGCCCTTGCTTCCCTAGCGGGTGTCTACACGACATCTAGATTAACTGTAGAATGTCGGATGTCTTTGAATGAGATTGCAAAACATTCAAGGGTAACGCTTACATGGATACCGGGGCACTCGGAGTGCCCGGTTAATCAGGTAGCAGATGGGCTAGCCAAACAAGGTGGTCGCATGGATGACGAATTCATTGATCAATTTGTTGGTCTTCCAATGGCTGACTTTAGGTGGACTTGTGAGTCCACCTGCTCGATATCCAGGCTACTATGGCCTGGATATGATGAACGGAGAACTAGCTCTCTACTTGGGTTCAACAGGGACCAGATTAGGACAGTGATATCGGTTGTGAGCGGGCACTGGCCGGTGGGGACTCATGCTGGAAGAATGGGTCTGGAATTTAACGACTACTGCAGAAGTTGTCAGGACGAGGAGGAACAGGAGACTGTGCTTCACTTTCTCTGTCAATGCCCTGGGTTGCGGGGCATTAGGGAAAAATACCTGAGGAAACCGGTGTTGGCCTGCCTAGGGGATCTATCCAGAATAGAACTGAAATTGCTTCTTCTCTTCATTAGGAAGACGAATTGGTTGGATTCTGCAGTGACGCCATCTGAGTAACTGCTCTATAGGATGGTCATTGGCGCTGGGTATCACAAAGGGACCAATAAAGGACCAAAGTGAGCTGTCTCTTGATAGCTGTCAATGGAACATAACCTAACCTAACCTAGACAAGGGGCCATCAAAATAAATTAGAGTCATTTGGACTAGACACAAATGTTTGACAAGAATCAGTCCATGACTTTGTTTTTGAAAAAGATGTTTTTTTAGTATAGGTCCATCCGATTGAACAAAGGAATGTGCTAATGGAAACAAATAGTTATATAAAGTTTCTACAATAACAATGTTCTACCGTATGTTACAGTATGATAGGGGATTGGAAATTTTGAACTTATAGTCCATTTATACTACAACGAAATCTAGTACTTACGAAATTTCGAGAGAAATCTAGTAGTCTAGTTTTAGTGTTATCACTACTAAAAATGGATTTTTTACATGATTTTGTATAAAAAACTTTTCCTTAATCACTGCTAATTTATTTGGTTGATGTTACTTCCTTTTAACGAGAAAAAACATACGACAGTTAGTACCCTACATCATTAACATCGGCGTTATTTTCAACTAATCGCCTTACCGCGGCCTACTCTGGAAAGGCATGAAAACTTTTTTTCGAACAAATATATTTATTGTGGTAAAATTTGGTCCAATTTATATGGCCGGAAATAAAACGGTGCAATTTTTTCAGTTTTTATAAGGAGGTATCAAAGTTTCGGCTCAGCCGAGTGTAGCACTCTAACTTAAATTGAATAAAATTTAAAAAAATAATGAATTTTATTATGGATTTTATTAAAAATGTATTTTCAAATGATAAATATCGTAATAGAAATTAAATTAATATTTTAATAAAAATATCAGAGACTGAAAAATTAAATTAAAAAATTTACAAAGAAAAATAATTAAAAACACATACAAGCAAATGTTCTTGAACCAAGTCCCGTATATAATTTTGATCGCTATAAACTAGATTTTACATTTTACAGATACAGCTTAATATAATTAAAATATTTCTATTTTTATGCTCTACTGTTAAAAGAATATTGAGTAGTTTTTAATTTCCATTAAATGTTTGAGAGTTTTATAATTTAGTGGGCTCCAAAATTGCCGAGACTATGTTGTAGAGATTGCAAAATTCCAACAGGAATCTGTAAAAAATTTAAAAGAAAATTATAGAAAACTTTATAATTTTGAGTCTGTGTAAATAAGCAACCTGTAAGGCACTCTGTACCACATCTGGGCCAGCTTCTTCTTGAACATTCTTGCATTCTTGTTTCATAGGACCGCAAGGAGGTGCTGGTAGGTCATGGGGTGGTGGTGCAATCAATTGACGTCTAACAGGATGTTGCTGTAATTGGAAGGTTTAAACAATATGAGTGCAAATTAGAATTTATTTGAAATCTTTATTTAACAAAATAATTTTCCGTTGTTTATTTAAATTAATTAAATTGTTTTGTTATTTTGAAATTGGATTAGAAATATTTATATATTTATGTTTATACATGCATAAAATTTTATTTTCATGTGACTTAAACCACAATTACATTTTTTATAAATTCGCAAATTCGTTTTAAAAGATTTTGTGTTTATAAATTTATTATCTGTCAAATCCATAAAATGCTATAATACAAATATGCAGTGTTTTTTTAAATAAGTAGATACATATAGTTACATCCATTATAAGTGGGACACCTCTCAAAAATGTTTAGTTTATATATTTTATCTTATGAATTAAATTGGGATAATTTAATGGATATTCTTAATTTTTAAATTAAACTAAAGTTTTTATTTTGAGTTCCAAGCCAACATAAGACGTTTTCCCACTTAAAGTGTGAGTAGCTGTATGCATATGTATAATGTGTATGTGTGTGCGCTTTTTAACCAAATCAATTTACATAGCCAAAATACAATTCTAACAATAAAGTAACATAATTTATACATATGAGTAAATTAAAGAATTAAGAAAGAAAAAATCATTTTATCTAAAATGACTTTAACATGTGATTATCGGTCTATATTTTACCTTTTTTTCCTCCAATAATCACTAAAATTCAAACAAAATTCTATTTTTAAAACCTTAATTTTTTCTTTTTTGATAAAATCTAAAACCATAAAAGCTCTCTAGTAGGGTTTACTATCCTCCGAACTTTTAATCCTAGAAAAGTTTTAAAAAATTTGTTTTTGCCCAGAAATCACCCAAATTTTATTCAAAGGAAAATATTGACTATTTTATTACCCCCTTATTCATAAAAAATATTTCAGTTTTATTAAAGGTAAATTAAACAAATTTTCATATAAAATTCGTCTTATAAGCCCTTAGAATTTGATTGGAATACTTCAAAACTTATCAACCATTGATAATGATTAAAGGCGATATTGTTGTCAAATCATAATACTAAAAAGTAGCATAGTTTGAAGCAAAGTTTCGCAAATTATTGCTTACAGACCTTTTAAAATGCGTAGCAGTTTTCCAGAGAGCCCGCGAAATAGAGTTACAGAAAGTTGGGCTTTAAATTTTCAATTTAAATTTGCAAATTATGCTAGGAACACAACTGGGACGAACGACGAATTATTCCCAACGAATATTCGTCACCAGAAATAGAATACATTGGTTTATATGAAAGTGCACACAATCATTGCGTAGACCGAAAGTCACCGTGCGTAACGAAATCTTCGATAGGTTTATTTCTATTTCTTACGCAGACGAACGACGAATATATTGGGAAAGAGACAGTGCAGCATGATATAAAAGTCTAATATTTGTTTAAAATCGTGAAAGCTGTAAAGAATCACAGGGACAAATCGCTTCTTTTACGAACTTGGCTAAAATTCGCGAAAATTTGCAAACTTTTAAACAAACACTAAAATGTATTTGAAATCGCAAATTGGTGAAAAAAAACAAAATGTAGGAAATAACGAAAAAAAAAATTGCAAAAACAGCGAAAATTCGCGAAAATTTTTAATATTTCAAACAAGCCATAAAATTTATTAAAAGTCTCTTAAACCATAAGGAATGGCAAAAATTCGGTAAAAATTGTTTAATTTGCGAAAATTCGCAAAAATCTGCTAACAGCGGCATGATAGCAAAGTCTACTATTTATTTATAAATCGTGAAAGCTGTAAAGAATCACAGAGACAAATTACTTCTATTGCGAACTTGGCTAAAATTCGCGAAAATTTGCAAACTCTTAAACAAACACTAAAATTTATTTAAAATCGCTAAATGGGTGAAAAAAGCAAAATGTCGAAAAAGAACAAAAAAAAAAAAAAAAAAAAAATCCAAAAATTTCGAAAATTCGCGAAAATTTTTAATATTTTAAACAAGCCATTAAATTGATTAAAAGTTTCTAAAACTATAATGAATGGCAAAAATTCACGTTAATATATTATATAATGTGAATATATCTTATATTACCTTCACCTTCACCCTGGTGCGATAAGAACAGAAAGTTATATGTGTATATATAATATGATACGTGGCTAGTAATATGACTGGAAAATTACTCGGAAAAGTTTTGCAATTGATTGTAAATACCAGCAAAAACTTGAAAATAAGTCGTAACTGATCAGAAACGCAAGTCATATGAATCAGCTTCAGGAGCAAAATACCCGTATATGAGGTAATTTTTCGATCATAAATGATACATGCGCTGTGATAAAATGGAAGCCTACCGATGAATCACCTCCAAGAATCATTTGTAATACAATTTTCTTTATCCTGCTTGAGCATATGAATGAATCATATGGAAAGCTTTTTTTAATTGCCCTAGTGATAAATCAGTTCAAATTCAAAACATTATTTGAACATATAAATTAATCATGTATTAATCCTTTTTCAACTGCTCACGTGATAAATCCGTTTTTAATCATTTAGGGCCATTATTACAACTTGAAGTTAGCTAAAGTTAAGATTAAATTGACAGATAATAATGTGTTATCTGTCAAAAAGCGTCTGTTAACTGTCGGATAACAGCTAACGCCAAGTGATAATAATGGCCCTAAAAGTGATCTGAGAAGACTCATTTCGGTGATTTTTACATAATTTTAACATAATTCGGGTATGCTGAATCCAATGGTGCTAACCATTTTTTTAGGTTAGCTCTTATTTTCGAGATATACCGTTATTTCGAAAATGGAGGAGGTTGCACACCACATATTCGCGTAACTCAAAAACGGTTCAGTTTAGTTACATTTCTGTCTTTAATAGTTTTTTATACAAAAGTTGTATCATAATAACACAGCTTCATTTTAGTTCAAAAATACTTAGCGTTTGGGAGGGTATAAACCGAGCTTTTGAAAGACATGACTAGAATTTGCGTGGTATAAAAAAACTATTAAAGACAGAAATTGTAGCCCTTACAGAGCCATGAACACCGATATACAAAATGTTATGATCGGACTAAAAATGGCGACACAGTAAACAAAAAACTAAAAGGGCGGTATTTCTAGGCGTGGCAAAAAAAAGAAAAATAATTTTTGGAATTGTTTTTAAATTATTTTTAATCCTAGGGGGGGACTGACAAAAACATTTTTTTTCGAACCACTCTATAACCGCTATCTCCAATCCTTAAGGGGCCTCCCATAAAAATGTTCAATGCAGACTAGAAATATATTGAAGAAAAAGTCCAATAAATGCCCAATGGGATAAAATGTATGACCGACGTCAATTGGTTTTTTGTCCTTAACATTTTCTCGAGACATACTTGCCCCTTATCACCACTTCTTAGGGGGGCTCCCATACAAATATTGCGTTTTATGAAATTCTTAAATTTATTAAAATTTTTCGACTTTTGTGAATAAAATCAAAAGTTGCTAACAGATTTTAATAAGCATTAATGGCTTGTTTTATTTGCAATTTCGTCTGCAATACGACTTTTTGCAATTTTTTATGAATTTTTGAAAAACAAAAATTTCGAAATTTTGATAAAAAAATTATTTATTTTATGTTTCTAATGGTATAAACACAACTGGGACGAACTTCGCATAATGAGACACAATAACTGCGTAAACCTAATTTTTTTTTAATTTATAAAAAACTAACAATCGAGTGTGTTCTAGAATCCAAATCCACTCGAAATGGATTACTTCAGCATTTTTGGTGTTCTGCATTTCGATTTTGCGATCTCAAATTAGTTTTTGGGTTTGTTTAAAATTTTTAAATTTTTCGCGAATTTCAGCCATGTTCGCAATTTGTTCCTGTTAGTTTCTGATTCTTTACAGCTTTAACGATTTATAATAAATAGAAGACTTTGCTACCATGCCGCTGTTAGCAAATTTTTGCGAATTTCCGCTAATATAGCAATTTTTACGGAATTTAAGCCATTCCTTATAGTTTTAGAACTTTTAATCAATTTTATGGCATTTTTGAAATATTAATTTTTTTTGCGAATTTTTAAAATTTTTTCCGACAGTTTGTTTTTTTTTCACTCATTTAGCGATTTCTAATAAATTTTAGTGTTTGTTTAAAACTTAGCAATTTTTTTTTCGCGAATTTTAGCCAAGTTCGCAATAGAAGCGAATTGTCCCTGTAATTCTTTCAAGATTTCACGATTTTTAATAAATATTGGACTTTGCTATCATGCTGTGCTGTCCCTTCCCCAATTTGTTTGTCGTTCGTCTGCGTAAGAAATAAAAATAAACCTATCGCAGATTTCGTGACTTTCGGTCTACGCAATGATTGTGTGCACTTTCATATAAACCAATGTATTCTATTTCTGGTGACGAATATTCGTTGCGAATAATTCGTCGTTCGTCCCAGTTGTGTTTCTAGCATAAAACGACTGCGCATATTAGTTTTTTCAATAAGTTAAAACGGTTTTTGAGTTACGCGAACATATGTTGTGCAGCCTGCTCCTTTTTCGAAATACCGGTATATCTCCAAAACCAAAGCTAACCTAAAAAACTTCTAGCACCAATTGATTCAGCGTACCCGAATTAGGTTAAAACGACAAGTGCCCAACTTGTCTAAAAAAAGCTTCAATTTCTATCACAGTGTTGAATACATTTCTGTTAAATATTAATAAAAGAGTTTTGTTATGTTTTTAAATCCATAAAATGTGTACACTATTTTCCATGAAATTAAACCGTAATCATGTTGTGTAATAAACCACCCACCCCATAGTGCAGTGTTTTAAAAGCATATTAATGTTTTTGTTGTAATAATTTAAAAAGTGTGCAAAGTGTAATTTTTTTGTGTGCTCGCTATGAGTATTAATGAATGTAAAACTATTACACCAGCTTATTATAATATTAAAAATTAAAATTCGTATTATTTCTTTGCATCCGTTCGGGGGTTTTCTACCTGTTGGCGGTAAGTTTGTGGATTATTTTGCTGCTTTTGGGTTTCTACGGAAAACAACTCTTCGGCAGGAAGATATTGTTGATGTTCTGCTGCAGGCAGATGTTCTTCCTGTTCCACAACTTTTACAATTGTTTTAGAACGTTGACGTTGTCGGTTTAAATTAATACGCTTAGGATGATGATTACGACGATGTTTATGAGCATGAGTACGTAATTTTGTTCTATCCCTTGTTATGATTACAGCAGTTGCATCATTGTTGTTCACACCTCTGGCAATATTTCCATTCGAGTTGTTCTCATTCAAGGAATGGCTTAATGAAACGGATGATGAATGAATGATGGACGGTGTTTCTGGTAATGAAGATGATGCAGATGGAGCTGTAATTAATTCATTGCTAGTAAATGGATAATGATTATTACTATCATTTGCATCGATGTTTAATGTCTGCTCTACTGGTGCGGTAGATGATGGTGCGTTATTGTGTTTGCCAGTACTTTGAAAAGGTGTTGTTAATTTGGTTTTGTTTATGGTTTTTTTAATAACAACTGATGCAGCCACTGCGGGCTTTTCTTGTTTAATATCATCAAGACTTTCGGTTTTGTTGGTGTACACGGCAACACCATTATAATCATCTACATTTACAAAATCATCCTAAAATATTTAAAGGAAACAATTAAGGAAAAACATTGCCGAAATAATGCAAAATTAACAAAATTTAATTTCCTCTCTATTGTTTTACTCTTTAAAAATCCCTGTCAATTTATCAATTAAGTGGAAATTTTAAAATGTCTGTAACATCCTGTTTAACACGAATATATTCAATAAAAATGACAAAAAATCAATTGCACTTCCTTACCGCTTCTGATGAATAGTACTTTTTGGGTGGTCGTATCTTCTGTATGGCATTGACATTTTCTGTTACGGGCTGTAGAGGCAAATGTGGCTCGGTATTTTCTTGTCTCTTCAGTGTATTTTCGGACACAATGGTTCGTGTGCGGCTAGCAACTTTACCATTGGCATATGCTTCAGAACCACTAAAACCACCTCGAGATGTATCACCACCCAATACAGCACCGGCACCAATATCTGGTGTTGCCTGGGCTCCAGCATATAAAACACCAGCAGCACGTCCTGCAAAAGATATAATAAATAGTGTTATTATTAGTTCTAACTCTGTGTTGTTTTTGCAGTAGTAGTAGTGGTTTACTTAGTATATCATGTAATATTTATACATAGTTAAACATCAAATGCGAGTGCTGTCTGAAAAATTCCTTTCAAAATATTACATTTGAATACTTGAATTAAAAGGAATCGCGATAAAAATAAAAATGTTAATACAAATAAACGTTTTTTGGTTCATATATATAAGGGGGTTAGGCAGATATATGTAGCTAAATTAGAAACGATCGGTCCTTATTTAGATTAATGTATATGTGTACCAATACTAGTATGTTTTGAGTTTTGGTATAATAATTCGACTGGGGGTAAATCCGATTTATGTCGGGACTATTTGTATACAACATATATTTACTTACTAAGCGATAAATTTATGTCAATAAATATGGTGGTGTGGTGTAGTGGTTAAAGCACTTGCCTCTAAATCAAGCCCCAGGTTCGACCCCTGCCAGAGGACGAAAAACTTTCATCATGTTTTTCGAGTTTTAAATATAAGTGGCTTCAATCCTCCTCCAAACTTTTTATCCAAGAAGCCCCCTGACCTCTCTCCCCCGGAAAAGAGGGTAACATCATGGCAAAATTCAGGCAGCCTCCACTCCCTGGGAAAAAGGTCAAAGATTAGCAAGGTTCCCGTTGATTCTAGACAACGATAGCTGGCAGTCCCAATGCCCTAGGACCTGCTACAGCATACCAATCATCTACTTAGCTGGAATAACAACCGATAACCGAAACTGCTAGAAGGCAAAATAACAGTACTGAATAGATCGATACTCCCAGGACAACGGCAGTGAATTTCTACATGGGAAGACACGAAAAGTACTGAACAAATCGTGCAAGATGGATATGCTTTCTGAAAGCGATATGCGCCCAAAGGGAGCATATGACCGATCTGTTTGGAATATTGTGCAATGATTTAAAAAAATGTCATTTATAACTGCATGAGGATGCATTTTATGAGCATTTGTCCTGCTTACCAAAACTATTTGATCTGCTTACTTAAAATCGTAATAAATATTTACTAAAAATTACTTTGTCACTTTATAAAAGTTTATACGGATGGATCCCAAGGCTATAACTTTTTGACACTTTTTGAGAATATCAAAAACGGCATAGTATAATCGTGTATAACATTAAAAGTTATTAATAAAAAATATGATAATTTTTTCAGGTTGTTAAAAAAGTTCACGCAGGGATCGGTTTGAAGTTTGAAAACAACCATTTTTATCTCACGGAAATCTTAAAAAATATACACCTGATATTTGCTTATATTTCTATACGTATCACTTAAATGGTATTTTGCAATTTATCCACTGCTTAAGATTTAACAATTTTCCTACGGTTTACAAATTCAAAATTCAAAATTTCTTGGAAGGTTTTAGAAATTTGCTTCCCTGTGTGAGGTTTTTTTTCGCAAATCGATGGGAGACAGGTGTTTTCATTACTAAAACATTCTTGGCCACTCCGTGGAACTATGCCAAAAATTTGGTTATGGCCCTAATGGATCCAGATATTTTCATTTTTCCTAAAACTACGTACATAGTTTTATTTTAATTTTTGGTAAAGAGTTCAAAAGTGAAGAGGAAAGAATATACGCAGAATCGATAAATTAGACCGAAAAACGACCCTTTAATATAAAAACAAATTTGAACGTCAGACGAAGTAGAGAATAATGAAAACCGAATTCGAGTGAAATTCAAAATCAAGCAAATTTTGAAAACGATCCTTTTTAAAGAGTATATTAAAATAATTTGATTAATATACAGATTTCTTTGAGTTCCTTTACCTCAGAAACCTAATTGCGGTCATAACTTATCTTTGGCCTATTAGAAACCATGCCCAAATACTAGGTCTCCCTTGCAATGACCTGTGTAGAAATTAAGACGACGAGAGAAAGAAGAGCCCACAGAACATCTTCTCTAGCATTGCCCGGCAATCTAATATCGAAGACTCCAACCGTTTGGTCGAAGAACCTTTAGGGACAAAACTCGTCTCTCTGAATTAAGACGACGAGGGAAAGAAGAGTCCACGGAACATCTTCTCTAGCATTGCTCGGAAATCTGATATGGAAGACTCCAACCGTTTGGTCGAAGAACCTTTAGGGACAAAACTCGTCTCTCTGAAATTGATTTGACAGGTTCTACTCTTTTATTGAATCAACCGGATGGCTGCGTGAGAATATCAGCTGCCAGGTAACATAGGACCCCTGGGAGACAGGTCCAACGTGAGCTGTGTTTGATTTCAGCTGCCAATGGAACCCAACCTAATTTGAGTACGACTTATCTCTACCATAACTACTCATAAAATTTGGAAAAACTACGGTTATTTTTAAAAATATTAAACTAAAAACCTCCACCAAATTCAATTTCACTCGATTTCGATGTTCAGAACATGGCCGTATATTCAGCGAAATAAAATGACTTTTACAACAGCCCTCGCATATGTATGTACATAGATGTTTTACAAGTGTTTTACATGAAAATGAAAAAAGAAAATAAAAATGATTAATGGTACAATATTGTTCTATAGACAAGAAAAAAAGCTTAAAGGTTTTACTTCTGTTTCGAAAAAATTTAAGAGTTATATAAAAAACTAAAATTAAAACTTGGGAGTATTTTAAATTTAAAACGATAGCGATTTTAATTTAAATGGTTAATATTAATACAATAAGTACAAATATTATTTGAATAACTGGAAACCGTCTTTCAGTCCCATGAGTTCAAACTGTACGAAAATACTTCCAAGTGTGTAAAAAACAAATCAGAGTTATAAGACTTTTAATAGCCATAATTATAATTTATAACATGCATTTTTAATTTTTTCTGCAAAAAATATAGATATTCGCAATAGCTAGATAATACTCGTATGTTGAGGGCCTGAAATGTCTATACTTGAATACAATTCGTCGATTGATTATTTAATTGTCGTATGTCGTATGTAATTTGTATCCACATACGACAATTAAATAATCAACCGAAGAATTAATACTTATGTACATAAATAATGAAATTTACTTAAACATAAAATTCGTACTTATTAAAAAATGTTCAATAAATTTTTATAAACGTAAAATTTTTAGAAACAATTTGACACCAATATGTATTATTCTTTTCTTTTAAGTGGTTCGAAAGTAAACGTAATTTCAACAGACGGACAGACAGATGGACATGGCTAAATAGACTTAGAATTAATAACTCAAGGACAAAGAACATATCGATACCTTCCCGCAAGAATGTATTAAGCGACATTTCTAAAGCGATTTTCAGAATACAAAACTTGATTTTCAGAATACAAAACTTGACATCATTGCAAAACCAAAATTTTAGTCAGATAAATAGTTTTTGTCGCTTAAGGTGTTATGATACTTGCTATTTTTTCTATTGGATTTTTTTAGGATTGACTGAAGAAAGAAAAAGAAATACAATATGTAAACAAACCCTTTTTTCTGATTGACATTTCTAATGTAAATTTTTTTCTTTGACTAAAACAAAAAAAAAAAAAAAAAATGGCAAAAGCTTGGGCAGATGAAACTATTTTGTTTTTGATAAATGAAATGAAGCAGGTGCCCTTCATATGGGATTTCAAATCATACATTTTCAATTAAAGAATATACCACGATGTAGTTCGTAATATTTTTCATGATTTGCATTAAATTTTATTGTATTTTTTTTTTTTTTTTTTTTTGGCTTTCTTAAAACTAAAATTTTTTTGGCGAACTAATCATAGTTATATTGCCAGGGTATCACACAAATTTTAGGAGCCTCAACCGCAAAGTCCTCGTTCGACCTAAACCTTCGCATAGGAAGGCGAGAGCTTCCAGAATCCGCTCCAGAGTATATTGGTCTCCACCAGTAATCTTCTGAGTTTTTTTCTTGGTACTCCACCAGAAAAACGTCTGAGTTATATTAGTTCTCCACCAGTCACATGAGTTATAAATGGTACTCCACCAAACAAAACCTCAAATTGAGGTTAAAAACGATTGCATATATGTAGTTAATGCATATACCGCAAAAACTGTAACTCGGTACAGTTATACGACGCGGCGTGACACCGCAAAACGCAACAAAAGCAGACAAACAAAAACGACCTGTTTGCCCTTAAGAAATAATGACAAAAAGCGCGAGCTGCTTCTCCGCTTAGAGCAGTTTTACGAGTGTTATTGTATTTAAAAAAAAAAATTGTTTGTGATTCCAAAATAAAATGTAAACAAAACAAACAATATTGCCCACGTTTTTTTCCCACAAAAACACGTCAAAAAAGCTAAAAATCGCAAAACAAAAGTTAAAAACCGCTACTTTTGATCAAAAACTAAAAAATGGCAACAGTGCTAACATTTAATCAGGAAATGTCAATTTTAAGTTAAAAATTTTTATATTTTTTTTGACAGTCTTATGGCCATTTTCTCAATGTATCGACAAACTGCCTGTTACTTAATGTCAACATAAATTTATTGGACCGATAAACTGTCTGTTAACGATTTTGGGTTTCTCAATATACCGACAAAAAACATTGTTTTCAGCTGGCAACGCCACTCAAAATACATGTAAAAGTTGGGTGTCAGCTGATTGAATTTATCTGTACGGCAAATAAAAGGAAAATAAATAATTGACAGATGAGTGCCGGTTAGCTTTGCGATAAAATCGAAGCAAATCAGACATTGAGAAAACCAAATTTCTTTAATGTGCAGTTTTTCGTTGGGAAAAAAGATAATTGCCTAATGAGAAAATGGCCATTAGATTATTTATCGATAACACGTATATTTGTTTGACATTTCAAGATTTATTATGATATAATCATACTCTTTACACTTAGTCAGTTTTCCTATGCAAATATGTTTGCACTGTTCTCTAATATAGAAAAAATACAAAAAATATCAAGTGGTCAAGACATTGGCGCTTGATACAATGGTAAATGGCGCTTAAAACATTGACATGGACACAAAAAATAAAGGTTTGAAATAAATTGTGTCGTTTAATTCATTTTTTCTGTTAAACAATACAATAAATCAAAATCTATATAAAAACTAACAAAACATTTATTTCAAAACAAAAATTCAAAAATTACACTTATAGATAAAAACGGAAATTTTTTAGGTTATTAATAATCATTTTGATTGTCAGACAAATCATCTTCTTCGTCTGTCTCTTCCAATTCGTCTTCTTTCTCACCAAATGTTTTTTTTATAATATCCTCGTATCCTTGTATGTATCGTTCAGGAATAAACTTTATTTTGAGCACACTCTCTAAATCCCTTCGTTTTGGGCCTGAAACTGGCAGTTTTGATGAATAGAAAAACAATCATAATCTATAGTGTTATAAGCGACAAAAATGGATCAAGTTTTAGTTGGATGAGTGTGCTAAGCGACAATTTCGGTTAGCTAAGCGCCATCTAACAAAATTTTTGTGTGGACCTTTTGTTGCTTACGACAATTACATTTTTAACAAGTTAGAGTGCTATATTCGGCTGTGCCGAATCTTTGATACCCTCCACCGACAGTTCGAATGTTGAAGGAGAAATATCTGTATGATGTTATTATTATCTTAAACTGTGACGATTTGTTATAAATTATGGTTTTAGGCGACTAAACTGTTTTCCGTTAGTAGGGTTTATATGGGGCCTAGGGTAAATTATGGACCGATCATCACGAAATTTGACAGCGTAATTTCTAGTCCTTTTAAACTGTGACGTACCAATTTCTGTTATGATAGCATTTTCATTTATGGTTTTAGGTGTACTAAACTGTTTTCTGGGAGTAGGGTTTCTATGGGGCCTAAGGTAAATTATGTACCGATCTTCACGAAATTTCACGGTATCATTTATAGTCCTATAAAACTGTGACGAGCCAAAATTTGTTATGATTGCATTATTTTTTACGGTTTTAGGCGTACTAAACTGTTTTCCGGTAGTAGGGTTTATATGAGGCCTAAGGTAAATTATGAACCGATCGTCACGAAATTTCACAGTCAAATAAAACAAATTTTTGCAAAATCTTATATCATTCCGTACCTTGTTCCAGCATTTATGTTATTTTTTGTAACAAAACTATCATTTTTTTTAGGTGGTGGTTCCACATTTTGATTCATAGCTCTGGGCCTACTGAACCGATTTTGCTGGATTTCAATCCCAAACTGCTTAGGATAACTACAAGCAATTTGGCACCAAGTTTGTTCATTTCTTTTGAGTTGTTCGAAAGTGAGCGTGTTTTCAACAGACGGACAGACAGACGGACATGGCTAAATCGACTTAGAATTACTCAAGGACCCAGAATAAATATACTTTGGGGTCTGAGATCAATAATATAAAAGTTTCACACGGAATGACAAACTAAATATACCCTCTTCACAACTAATTGTGGTGGAGGGTATAAAAATGTGGCTTAGCATAATTTCTTTGGCGGATAATACAAATTTCAGGGAGCAACTTTATTCCAATGAGATAACTTGACGGTTGATACAATTTTATTTTCTCTCTAGTTTCCTTTGCATCCATGATAGGGCGGCGAAACCCAAGCCAAAATGTGGCGCTTAACTTCGAGTATAGTTACACATCAAAAAGTCATTTTCGAAAAAAGTGTCGCTTAATACATTCTTGCGGGAAGGTATCGATATTTACTTTGTAGGGTCTTAGATAAGTTATTAAAAAATTTTCACACGGAATGACAAACATAGTATACCCTTGTCACAACTAGTTGTGGGAATTCCCGGGATTTTTTTATTTCATTATGGTAGGAATGGGCAAAAAATATCGATCAAAATATCGGTATTTAAAAAATAATAATCGATATATATCGCCGATATTTTAAATACCGATATATCGATATTGAAATACGACTTTCGAATTCGATATTTTTTAAAGTCGACTTTAAAAAATTTAAAACAATATGTTTTTTAAGAATTGGCATCACTGCATGCATCATATGTTTTTTTAAACTAATATGAAGATCTAAAATGATTGGCATTTATAAGAAGAAGAATTAAGAAAAAAACGGAGTTTTCACATTGCAAATTTTTAATTAAAACAGTAAAGACAAACGAACTTGAAAATATTTATTTAATGCGGCTTTGGAACAATATATTAAGCCCTAACAGCGAAAATAACGTAAGCGACATGATTTTCAATTTTCGTTTTTTTTTAATAAATGACTTTATTGGCAACACTTGCATCATCTCCTAAAATGTCATGGTCACATACGGTACCGTTACGATTTTATAGAAAAAACAATTTTAATGTAAACGACAAATTCCATATAAAATTTATATGAAATAAAATAAAAAAGCTGTCTCCTTCGCGGTTAGGGGTCGATATGTGCCTATATATATTTGGAATAATAATAAGATTTGTGAATATATGTATATACTATATAAATTTTTTTTTGGTAATAGTTTCAGCAAAATACGTTCGAAATATCGATATTTTAGAAATAATAAATATCGATACTCTTAAAAAATATCGATTCGATATATATCGTGACATATTTTTAATTTGCCCATCCCTACATTATGGCAACTTTACTGCTGATATTTATTTTTGTAAACAACTTGTGCCATGAACTAGATCTTAGCCTTTATGCAAAATGGGGTTAAGTTAAAAAACGCATTTTGAGTCTTTAATTGGCTTTAATGCAATTTTTTTTCTCTTTTGTTTGGTTTAAATCACTTTAGGCTAGCACAACTGCTTCTAATCGTTATCCAGAAAAAAGTCTATACAATTCACCAAATATCTAAATATTTTTCAATATAACATAACGAAAGACTACTGTTTCTGACTTAACCCCTTTTTGCCCAACGCCAAAGAGATGTCAATTTATATTCGATAAACAAGGCAATGTTTAATGCTCTAAAATTTTGAAAGAAAAATATTAAAAATGGAATTTTTTAATTTTTTTAAAGACCCAGATTTATTTTTTAAAAACGAAAAAAGTTGTTCCCACTTGCTTCAAAAAATTAAATGAATTTAAAAGCTAAAAGTGTCTAGAGATTATATACTATTCCTTTGTCTGTAGTCTGTGTGTAGTCTGAATTAAAATCCTATTTTACCAGAAATATTTTGCAATAATTTGTTTGAATAATTTCACTTTTTTGTTTTATTAAAATGCTGTTGGCTTTGAATTAATTATGTGGCAATAAGTGCTTAAGTCTATTTGTTTAGTTTTATAGGAGAGCAATGGTGGTTTTTGAAAATTTACTCCGAATTTAATGTAACCATCAGTTTTCTGCGGTTATAGTTTTTTAAAGATTTTATTCCTAAACACTCCTAATGTCACAGATCGAAAGATTTTATTGTTCCAAAAGATAACCAAAAGTTCATTTTGCTATAACTTCCTCAAAAATCATACAATCATTGAAGAACTTTTTGCCACAGAAATAAAACAAGTTGAATGCATTTATAAACTTATTTATTTGATCTCAGGAAACGTTGTTTGTTCAAATAAATTAAATTAAATAAAATAATATTTTGCATTGATTTGTATTTAGCGAGAATTCCCGGGATCCCGGGCAATTAAAAATAAATCCCGCTTTCCCGGGAAAAGAAACGCTAAAAAGATCGATAACAGGGGTGTTCTGGAAATCGAAAACGCAAACCCAAAAATTTGGAAGTTGTTTTTAATACACTTTTAATCTAATTCTTATAATTTTTGTTAGGAAATTCTGCTTAATAGAGAAATATTTGTATAATATTTGTCATAAAATTCTTTTATTACAGAAATCTTATTAAAAAACAAGTTAGAGTGCTATATTCGGCTGTGCCGAATCTTTGATACCCTCCACCGACAGTTCGAATGTTTAAGCAGTAATATTTGTATGATGTTATTGTTATCTTAAACTGTGACGATTTGTTATTAATTATGGTTTTAGGCGACTTAACTGTTTTCCGGTAGTAGGGTTTATATGGGGCCTAGGGTAAAACTGTGACGTACCAATTTCTGTTATGCTAGCATTATTAATTATGGTTTTAGTTGTACTAAACTGTTTTCTGGTAGTAGGGTTTATATGGTGCCTAAGGTAAATTATGGACCGATCGTCACAAAATTTCACAGTGTCATTTTTAGTCCTAAAAAACTGTGACGTATCAAATTTTGTTACGCTAGGCGTACTAAACTGTTTTCCGGGAGTATTGTTTATATGGGGCTTAGGGTAAATTATGGACGGATCTTCACGAAATTTAACAGCGTGATTTCTAGTCAAATAAAACAAATTTTTGCAAAATCTTATCTCATTCCGTGCCTTGTTCCAGCATTTATGTTTTTTTTTGTAACAAAATTATCAATTTTTTTAGGTGGTGGTTCCACATTTTGATTCATAGCTCTGGTCCAACTGAACCGATTTTGTTGGATTTCAATCCCAAACTGCTTAGGATAACTACAAGCAATTTGGCACTAAGTTTGTTCATTTCTTTTGAGTTGTTCGAAAGTGAGCGTGTTTTCAACAGACAGACAGACGGACATGGCTAAATCGACTTAGAATTACTCAAGGACCCAGAATATATATACTTTATGGGGTCTGAGATGAATAATAAAAAAGTTTCACACGGAATGACAAACTTAATATACCCTCTTCACAACTAATGGCGATTTCTTTTCTGAGAAAAATATGTTACAGTACATACATGTAACATTTTCTAATGTTACCTAAAATCACTCGAAGTGTTACATGTTGTGCAATTTCAATAGAACACAATTAGTGCTTTTATTTACAACTATTACACTTTCATCATTACTGCACGTCTACAACTGACATGATTTGCTGTTATAACATGATGTTATAAAAGCGTTGTTAAAACATTTGCATTAACAACCGTGTTATAACATGAGAAAACCTCTAACATGATGAGTCTATACTTAACACTAACATCATATTAGTGTTAATGTTAAGCATTTCATGTCAGTTGTAGACTGCATGTTAATGTACTTAATAAGCAATTTTTAAAGCTATTTAAGCAGTTTCTGTATGCTATTACGGGTTGGAAACAAATATTTACATCACTAATGGCTTATAAAAATTAAAACGATTATAATATAAATAGACTTTTTTTGATTTTAATTTGTAAATATTTTTATATTTTGTTTTAAAATCAATTTTTAACAAAATTATGAGCGGTATGAATTATGACGAACAAAATAAAACATTTGTTGTACAAACAAAGTAGTAAGCACCAAAGTTTTAGAACAGGGCAGTTGAACACCTTAAGTTAAAGTAAGGGTAAAACATGCAACATGTTTTGCATGTTTTTCATCAACATATTCACAAAAGAACTTGAAAGTTTTTCCCACAGTTGTATTTTTTGTACAAACGAACACAAAAATGTAGAACATGTAACATTAATGCAACATTTTTCTCAGAAAAGAAATCGCCATGATTGTGCCTCCACCACGTATAACAACGTTTCAAATTTCTGCGATTTGCGTTTTCAATTTCCAGAACACCCCTGATAGTTTGTGGTTGTGAGAGCCGTGCGCCATTTAATGTTCTGTCTTCGAAGTACTATAGCTGCACTTTATACAATAATAAACACTAATCGGTTGCCTTTTACTCTTAAATAAAATTTTACTTTACTTTTTGTTCCACCTTTAACATTCACTTTTATTTAAATTGCCTCCTTGCGATATCTTGATACACCTTCGTTTCCTTTAAAGACAATAATATTTACATTCACTTAATTTTCCTTAATATTACTTGGCATGACTTAAAGAAATCCATTAAGATTTTGTTGCGATTTATTGCGATTAAAATGCTCTATGTTTTTTTTGCAGCAAAAATAAAAATTTAAATAAAGAACACAATCATCGTTCCAGATGGTGTCTGCATGTTCCATGATTTAATTTCTTATTTTCTTTTTTAAATTTTCGATTTTATTATTGTATTATAAAACATTTATTTAAATTTATAATAACCTCTGTTTATAATCTGTCTAAAGTAATCAACATTTATTTTTTAGAAATTGTTTTAAACCTTTAAGGAGATTAATTGAAAAAGTTAAAACCTTCAGACAGGCTAAACTTTTTGCACAAATGTTGTGTGTGTGTGTTTGTCGAACAAACACTCAAAAAGTTGTGTGTGTAAAATTAAGAAAAACTTGAACTAATAGAAAAAGAGGTAAAAAAAATATAACAGCCTACTCTAAAAGCGAATTATGTTAGATAGTCAATTATGTCTGGCAAAACATATTTGACATTTTAACTTAACTAAGATAATTTTTTTTTATTTAAAATTAGGTGTAAGAAACTAAATTTTCAGGGTTTTCTTCAACACACTAAACTACCGAGAATTTTTAAAGTCTTTGTTAATAAAGTAATGGACAAAAGCCTAAAGGAAGTGTCTTTTGAACAAGTTATCAAATAAATGTCAAAGTTTTTCAAAAAGGCACTTTTGAAGTGTAACAAAAAAATATCAAACAAGTAAGAAAGTATAGTCGTTCAAGCCCGACCATATGATACCCTACACCACAGTATTTAAAAACACATCATGCTTATGTGTCCATATAAATATAGATTTATCTATGTTTATAAACTTCATGAAAATCGGGTTGAAGGTTTGTGAGAGGCAGAAATTGCCCCCTATCTCCTCTTGTGGTCCTATTTTTGAAAAACTGTATAGGTAATGTGTCCATATAGATATGGATCTATCTATGTTTTAAATTTCATTGAAATCGGTTTGATAGTTTCTGAGAGGAAGAAATTTCCCCCTATCTTCCCTCGTGGTCCTACGTTTCAGCCCATTTTCAATAAGCTTGGCCCTTGTGCCAATAACAACCTATGACCCAAATTTCATCAAATTATCTCGAAAATTGCGACCTGTACTTTGCGCACAAGGTTACATGGGCAGCCAGCCAGCTAAGACGATCGGTATACTTTAAGGTGGGTCTAGGACCAATATTTGAAGGCGTTACACACATCAGCACAAATGCATAATACCCTCTCCACTATTCTGGTGTGGGTATAAAAATTGGGAATATCAAAAAAAAAATTTTAAGCCGTCTGATGTGTGTTTTGTAGGGGCTCTATTACACAGAACCGTTAATTTAGGAGGACATTTGACTTTGCGGTCAGGTGAAATAATGGACTGATTTGACTAATGTTCAAATATAATACACTCCAAAGAAAAATCAATCCATCCGTACTGTGAGCCAAGTATTTTGGGCTAAATTGGACAACAAACTGCACTGGAGGATGAAACCCATTCTTTTCTACGGGGCAGCTGTTTGGTTTGAACGTACGATGAGAGTGGTGGCGATAGCGGCAACAGGTGCCATTAGAACAACCCCCTCTAAGGCATTGTTCACGATTTTAAACTGGTTACCACCAGACATGTTGGCGAAAAGGCTAGCTGCGAACGTGGCGGTAAGACTAAGGGCCACCGGAGCATGGAGGGATTACAATATCGGACATACTAACATTCTGAACGAAATTAATTGGCACATGAATGTTGTTTATGTCACACCCGAGCCAATCTTTGATCCTGGCTTTACGGTAAGCATTTTGGATAACGTGGTCCACTATGATGACCTGCAAATTCCCGCGAATGCGATTCGAATTTTCACGGACGGGTCTAAAACACTGTATGGTGTCGGTTCTGGCATATACTCCGAGCAGCTTAACTGGAGGATTCCTATAAGGCTGCCGGACCACTGCAGTATCATCCAGGCCGAGATAATGGCCATCCACACAGCCGCGAGACGCATCCGGTACGGTGAAATATCTGGAAGATATATTCACATTATTACCGATAGCAAGGCGGTCATAAGATCCCTGGAGAATGTGTTCATCACATCGAGAATTGTCCAAGAATGCCGGATGTCTCTGGAGGAGATAGCGCGACATTTACTGTTCACCCTTAATTCGGTCCCCGGATACGGGGACAAACATGGGAACTGCATGGCGGATTCGTTGGCGTATGCAGGTACCACCTTGAATCGGGACGGTTCCACATATAATGTAGGTGCTTCACTCCCAAGTTGTAAGCAACTTATAGCGCACAAGTTTCATCTTATCGCCAATCAGAGGTAGCACGATAAAACCACCTTTGGGGAAACCAGGAAAATCTGGCCCATCATAGATGAAAAAAGGACACAGCGGGCATTACAGCTGTCCAGACATCATCTAAGAAACCTAATTGCGGTTATAACTGGCCACTGGCCCATTGGGAGGCACGCTGGGGCTCCCTTATAATGACTTGTGTAGAAGTTGCGGCGATGAGGAGGAGGAAGAGTCAACGGAACATCTTCTCTGTAATTGCCCGGCATTCGGAGACTTAAGACTCGAAATGTTTTGTCGAAGAGCCCTTGGGGACAAAACTTGTCTCTCTGATGTTGATGTAAACATGATCCACTCCTTTATTAAATCGACCGGATGGCTGCATGGGAATACTAGCAGCCAGATATCATAGGACTTATGGAAGACGGTGTGATATGGTAACACAACGGGAACTAATTAATGGACTCACGTGAGCTGGGCTTGATCACGGCTGCTAATGGAACCTAACCTAACCTTCTGTGAGTACGGATTTTCTTGAATCTAACACAGAAAGATTGATTCAAGAACGGGTTTTCAATCGCGAAAAACTTAGCTTATCCATATACAATCCTGAATTCGTACTTGTAATAACCCGAAAATGAGATTGATTCAAGTAAAACTAAGATTGAGTCAACCTCAAAATGCGCTTGATTCAAGTATTATATAGGTAAAGTTAAACCATAAGTGGAATTAGAAGAAGAATTTTATTATGATTGACTTACTTATTTTACAACTTACAGAATTTCAATTATAAAACACTAGCATCATTCGCGATATGGTTTTTACTTTAAAAACTTAATGTACATATAAAACTCAAAATATAAAGTAAATGAGAAGCAAGAGTTCTTAATTTTACCTTTTAAACATGAACATAATGTGTTTCGTCAAATCGACATAAACATACC
This sequence comes from Pollenia angustigena, assembly GCA_930367215.1. Taxonomy (NCBI): domain Eukaryota; kingdom Metazoa; phylum Arthropoda; class Insecta; order Diptera; family Polleniidae; genus Pollenia; species Pollenia angustigena. Next base: position 193,555,606 of record OV884060.1, on the reverse strand, counting down.
ATACAAACCAATAAAATTTTTCTTTCTAAATTCGCCGTTACGGCTGTGGCATTATGGTAATGTCACATCTAATTTGAGCTTAAAGGTTCAATTAGACGTGACATAACCATACCAAAACTGTATTTCCATAGCCACTGTATTAGCAAAACGACATAAACATACCATACAAACCAATTAAATTTTGGTTTCTAAATTCGCCGTTACGGCTGTAACCATAATGCTTATGTTACGTCTAATTTTAGCTTAAAACGCTTACTTTGTAATTTTACTCTCAGAGTAAATTTTTTTTTAATTGGTTTAAGAAGTTTGTACTTATTTTAAGAAATTCCGGGATTTATTTTGGAAAGAAATCCCATTTAGGATTGTTTTAAGTTCGTTTTGGTGTTTTTCGTACTTGAATGTTTGAGAAGGACTCGAATTAAAAAAAAGTATAAAAAACTTAATAAAAATCTAAGCCAAATTTGGTTTTCCTATCTCATATGGTATAGGCGCGATTGAACCAAATCCCCGGGGAGTGTAGGGATCATCTAAGTATATTTTACCTTTTGGTGTAACGTACTCCCGTGCAAATTCAGGGAACGTAATGTAATACAGGCAAAGACCGGTATAACGAATGATATAATGTCAGCCCCTTTCGTTAAACTGAGAGATTCGTAATACCGCACCTTTTTTTTAAATAAAAAATTAGCTACATTTATCATAAAAGTGAGCTGTTATTAGAATATATTATATTCATGTTTATTGAACTTGCATACGTAAGTACGTGTTTACATATAGGGGAAAATTATTTGTTTAAAAAATCAGTAATAAATGAATGTTTGTATGAAGCGTGCAAACTTTTATCAACTGCTTTTTCTTGCAATACTCTCATCACTAAAGATTTGTGTAATCAAATTTATTTGGTTTAATATCTTTAGTTTTTCTAAAATCTTTATGGATGAAGTTTCCTGATGATCTGGCCTAAGCCACCAGTGAAATGCGCATAGGAATAGCTTATCCCATCAACAATAAATTTCAAGTGTTTTTGTCAAGAATAAAAACTGGGAATTAAGCACGAATAACAAAATCTTTTAAAATTAAAATTTTGTATTCCCAAAAATTATTTTGATAATTTTATTTACCATATTTTTTAAAGTGCAAATCGAAGAGTGGTATTCCATACTTTTGCAATATTAGACAAAGACCTTTTTAGATTCTTTTAAAAAAATTTATTTTTTCACTGAATGATATTCTTTTTCTATTTAACATCTTGCTTCCACAACACTTCAAACTGTGCTCTGTGCTTCAAACAAAACTCTTTTCTTAATGCTTAAAACCAATCTACGTGTTGTAGTACTTTGTAACTTTCAAAATGAATCTAATGAAAGTCTCTTAAATTTGTGCCCACAAAAAAAGCCCATTCAACATTTAACTATTCGTTAAACCGGGACACACAAATGTTGATCGTTCGTTATATAAGGTAACTAATGAAAAAATTTGCTCATTCGTTATATCGGATTTTCGTTAAAGTGAGTATTTGTTATATCGAGCTTTGCCTGTATATTTTTTTCAGATTATAACAGTTTTTTTTGATTGTTATTTTTTCGAGCAAAAATAACTGTTATTTATTGATTTTTTTTTTAACAAAAATAACAGTAATTTTTTATTTTTCAATGATGAAAAACACATTAAAATAAATATTTAAAGGGTACCCCGGTAGGCTCGTTGGTAGTGAGCTAGTCTATCAGGTTTCGTATCCCGCCAGAGACTTTGGTCTGTTTGTAACTCTTATTACATAAAAAAAAGTTTTAATATTTAAAGTCAACTAAAGAAAATTTGCTCGAAAAAATAAAAATCTAAAACTAACTTTTTCATTCTCAAATAACATTTTTAAAGGCAATATATTTTATCATAGACTAGTTCATAAGGATAAATATGTTTTACTTGAATCAGCTTTCCGATAACATAATATTTACTTCTATATGCTTTTTTTAATATATCAAAATAACTGTTTTTTCAGTCCCTGGTTTAGATGACTTAAAGCTTCTTTCGCGAATAGATCTGATAGGAGAGCTGTGATCAATTGTGATCAAAATGAAATCTTATGGATTACTATAAGTTTTAAAAAAAAATCACTTGTACTGAACTTTTAATACTTTTAAGCAATTCGACAAGCTCCTTGTTAAGGGTTAAGCTAAAACGACTATTTCCTCTTGTAGGTATCCAATTTTTTTCCTCTTTTGCTTTATCAATTTTTCGAGCATAATCCTTTAAGAATTTATTTCTTGGAGCTTAAATAATAAACAAATAAATATAATTTTTTTCATAATATTTAAAGTTTTAAACTCTTTTAGTTAATTTCTTTATCATTTGTTGTCATTGCTGCAAATGTTGGATGCTGTCAGTGTTGCCAGTTAAGCCGTTTAGTGGCTAGATTAAGCCACTTTTCATTTTCACAAGCAATAAAAGCGATTAGAGGTCTAAAAATTGTACTACTGTTTCTAAAGTTATTTTTCTTACATGGAAAACAAGATTTAAACGGCCACTAAATAGCTTGATTGGCAACACTGCTGCTGTTAAAATCTCATCTGTGCGAATGGATGCCAAGGGTCACATTTGTCAATGTGTCAGTAAAATTAATTATACAACATTGCGAACACTATTTTCGTTAAAACAACTGATAAAATGAAATAGACCATAAACGAAATAAGTGGTGTGGGTGAAAAAGGCACAGAACCAGAGTGATCAGCAGGGAAATAAGGCAAATAATAAACTGAGAAAACAACAAAATTTGTCTTAAGAAAAGAAAAACTAAATAGCGAGTATTGTAATTAACCAAAGTAAAAACAAGAACAGCTTTTAAGTGTAAATTACAAAACAACAAAACTAGCAAAAACAAGAACTAAAACAACAAAATCATTTAAATGTTTGCCATTCATATTTGGCCAAGTGAAAATTTACTTTTTTGTTGTTGGTCTTAAGACAATTGCTGCTTGTTAAACTTTTCATGAAGTTAAAATATTCGTGCTTTTACTTGTTTTAATGTAGTTTTTTCAATTAAACTTTTTCTTTTCTTCTTAAACAAATTTAGAGAAAATAAGAAACACCAACACAATAAGCTAGACTCTGCAAGTGGCAATGCTTTTTATTCGAATGTACCGAATTTTGGATACCCTTCAGTTAATTTTAATAATTCTATCAATATCAAGCACGATTTCCCATCGGTTTTGGATAAGGTGATCCACCTTAGAAATCCTAAAAGGTGTTGAGAAATATTCGATAAAAATAAACGTAACTTTCGGCCATTTCTTTTTGTTTTAATATGACATTTGAATGTCTAATCCCGACTTCTATATTCTTAATAATATTCAAAATTAAATACATAAAAAAAGTCTCTGATAAACTGTGGTTGTAGGCAGACGTATTTTCTCACAAGTTTACTACAAAATTACAAAAATCCGAAAAAAAACATAAAATCTAATGTTAAAAAAAACAAACAAATAGTATACAAATTTAAAAACAAAAAGTTCAAAAACTACACAAACAATAATCAATTTTACAAAAACAAATACATAGTTACAAATTTCAAAACAAATATTCCAAAAATTACACAAACAATAAACAATAGTCCACTTTACAGTACACTTGTAATAACAACAATACGGCAATATGACGAATTTGAGTGAAGAAAGTGAAGGCAGCAAGTACCAAATACAATAACAAACAAACGGCGGTTAACTAATGGCCAATATTCAGGATTGATATTAACTCTGCCTTTACTTGCAAGTAGTATATACGTATTATCAACGAAAAAGTCGAAGAAAAAGCCGAAAGTCTTGCAAGTAGCTTGAGTGTTTACACAGTCAGTTGTAAGTTCATTTTTCAAATGTTCTCGAAGCGAAAACATCCTATAAAAAAACTTTGTTTTTCGGATTAACAACATTACCGTGTTAAAAATATTAACAAGTTATAACAAAATAAATTTAATAATTCCTTCTTTATTTAATTTTCGGTCCGTCTTGATGAAAAAATTATGTTTATTTTATAAAATTTCTGACTCCTGTATTGCCGTAGTGGCGATTTCATAATATTACTGAGAAAATATTTTCATTAACAATTTTTTTTTCAAAATGCTTGAAATTTATGATAAAATTACCATTGAGATGGGTTGTTGTATAGTTGTTCTCTTTTTTACGTGTTATTTTTTATAAATACACAGAAAATCCGCTATAAACATAACTTTTATATTACTAAGTACTAGTAAATTGATACAAAAGTCATCCATGGTAACACTGTTTCTTTATTTGTCATTTTACTTGCTGCAAGTGTCAAAAATTTACTTGCAAGCAAATTCTCTTGCAAGTTGGGCTGCAAGTACGAAACATGTGACGGTGTTAGTAAAAATGTGTGAGTGTATTGAGTTTTTCGAACTTGCACTTGCAAGTGTAAACCCTAGGTAAAACACATTTATTTTTAAAATCGTTTTAAATACAAAATTCTCTTCTTCACTAAAAACTTAAGTGAAACTTTAGTCACCGATATGGTACACTTAATTTCAACTTAAGTTTCCATTGTAATATTTTAGCAAGGTGGCCTCAATATCACAAGCATTAACAGTCAATACACTTTTTTATATATTTTTTTTGTATTTAGTAGTGCTACCATACTTTTATCTTAATTAAATAAGACTTTTCAAATAAAACTCAAAAAACCAATCTGTTTTAAATACGATTTAAGTTTGTTATGAAAATTAACTTAATATTGATTTAAATACTATCCTGAAAATTGGCCATTAGTCTCCAAAATTTAATATTGATAACCGAGCCAGCACTTTTAGAAATAACCAATTTCAATTACTTGGCGATCAAGATGATGATAAAGATAACGAAAAAGAAGATAAAACTCCAAAACCGCCACCAATTTATGTTCCAGATGTTTTAGATATCTCTAAAATGATTAAATGTATAAGCAAGGAAATAACTGATTTTAATTACAAATCTTTGAGAGACAATAGTATTAGGCTAAGCATTCAAAGTGTTGATTCATATAGAAAGGTTGTTAAATATTTTGAATCAAACAAAATCAGTTATCACACTTATCAACTTAAGCAGAAACGAGCATATAGAGTTGTAATCAAAGGAATTCATCACTCAACCCCAGTAGATGATATAAAGGCAGAACTTTTAGTGTTAGGGCATCAGGTCAGGGATGTAGTTAATGTTAGAAGTCGTGTTACAAAATTACCACTACCAACGTTTATTGTAGATCTCGACCCAAACCCAAACAACAAAGAAATTTTTAACATAAAGCATATGGTTTTCTTCTGCAACCACGTAACTCGATTTTTTCCGATTTTTTGTTTTAACCAGAAAAGTAATCAGTAAATTACGCCTTGCAATTTTTGAATTTTTTTGTTTGGCGGAATATCGGAACTTTTCCTAATTCTTGGATTATAAAAGAATATACAGCAAAAAGTTTCAAATATTTGGTAAAAAAAAGTATTTTGTCTATCCTAAAAATTAGTTGTTTTTGAGTTACGAGGTTGCGGAAGAAAACCATCGATACAAATAATGCTATAGTTTCGATTGAAGCCCCAAAGAAGATTGACGATTTAGTTCAATGCTATCGATGTCAGCAGTTTGGTCATACCAAGTCCTACTGTAAACGGCCATTTAAATGTGTAAAGTGCGGATTAGAACATCCTACAGTAGAATGTACAAAACATATTCAAACACCACCAAAATGTGTAAATTGTCTCCAAAATTATACTGCTAATTATAAGGGAAGTACAATCTACCAGAAAATTATACAACAGAAACGAAGCGCATACAATAGACAAAATCAATATAGAACCCAACAAATACCAAATGGTCAATTTCCACATGCTAATTCAATCAATGATAACAATAACAATGATGGAGTAACCTATGCTCAAGCAGTTATAGGAAATACAAACAGTCATTAGTTGAGGTTTATGGAAAGTTTAGAACGCATGATGGATAAAATGTTTGACATGATGACAAAAATGATGGAAAAATTATGCAAATAAATTTAAGAATATCATCATGGAATGCAAATGGTGCTTCCAATCATACAAGGGAAAGATAAATTTTCCTCAAAACTAATTATTTACATATCTTACTATTATCTGAAACACATTTTACTTCTAAAACACATTTTAACATAAGAGGATATGATATGTTTCAAGCAAATCATCCTGATGACAAAGCACATGCTGGGGCAGTAGTATTAATCAAGTCAAATTTAAAATATGAATCTTTACAACCTATAAGCAAACCGTCAATTCAAGCGTGTGGTGTGAAAATTAAATGCAATAACGTTGAAATACCTATATATGCCATTTACTGTCTTCCAAAGCATAGTCTAAATCTTCAAAACTACGAAGTTTTCTTTAAAAGTCTCGGTTCCAAATTTATTGTAGGCGGGTATGTCTACAGGAAGGCCCACATATTGGCCTTCAGATCCAAATAAATTTCCAGACTTACTAGACTTCTTTATTTACTTGGGTATATCTGACAATTTACTCGATATGATCGACTCTCATGATCTTAATTCGGATCATAAACCTATAATTTTTAGTTATAGCACAATCTTACCAACTGTTTCCAAATGTAATAAAATAATTTTATCTAAAACCAATATAAGCTATTTTCAATATTTGATGGATCAGAATTTAGAACTTAATAGAATAATAGAAAAATTTACTAAACTCATACATGATGCTGCAGATTTATCTACTCCTCCTATGCAACCACAAAACAGCCACTCAGTTATTTTATCAACAGAAATAAGAGAACTTTTAAGAGAAAGACGAAGATTACGAAGAATATGGCATTTAAGCAGAAATCCGAGGGACAAAACCAATTTTAATCGAGCTTCAAATGCACTTAAGAAAAGAATAGCTGAATTTAGAAATGATAAAATATCAAATTTTTTAAAAAATTTAAATACTTCGAAAGATTCCAAATACAGTTTTTGGAAAGCCACTAAGTACTTAAAACGGCCAGTTAAAAGAAAAGTACCGATTTTCACTCATGATGGCAGATGGTGCAGAAACAACAAAAGTAAAGCTGACGCATTCTCCCAACATTTAAAGAATATTTTTCAACCTTTTCCGATATCTAATACAGTCGATGAATGTAAAATATTTAATTTTTTAGAATCTCCATACCAAATGGATCTTCCAATAAAAACATTTTCTCCGAGAGAAGTATGGAGTGTAATCTCCAAGCTTAATAACAAAAAGTCCCCTGGACATGATAAAATCGATTCATCAGTAGCTAAATCGTTATCTAAGAAGCGCATTATATTTTTATCACTCTTATATAACTCGATTTTAAGGTTATCGTTCTTTCCATCTAAATGGAAATGTGCCGAAATAATATGATACAGAAACCTAACAAACCCGAAAATTCAATTGCCTCATAAAGACCTATAAGTTTGCTAACAACTTTTTCAAAGATATTTCAAAAATTATTTGCATCTAGATTACTACCGATTTTAAAAACACAAAACATTATACCTGATCATCAATTTGGCGTTCGTCAAAAACATGGAACACCAGACCAATGTCATCGAATTATGAAAGTTATAACGGATTCATTTGAAAGAAAAATGTATTGTTGAGCGGTATTTTTAGATATAAAGCAAGCATTTGATAGAGTATGGCACGAAGGCCTGTTATATAAACTTAAACATATTTTACCAGCTTCATTTTATTCCATATTAATATTATCCTATTTAAATGAGCAAACGTTTTATGTCGACGATGAAAAGTCAAGCACACATCAAATATACTCAGGCGTACCACAGGGCAGTGTTTTAGGACCCATATTATATACTATTTATACTTCAGATATGCAATGGTTCAAGAAATGGAAAATTGAAACAAATACAGAAAAGTCAAATCATGTCACATTTACTTTGCGAAGAGATGTGTGTCCCCCATTGTATTTAAATGGCTTACAAGTACCTAACACAAATTGTGTCAAATATCTAGGAATGTATCGTGACAAACGACTTACACGGAAAGACCATATTAAAGCTAAAAAGGAACATCTTAATATTAAAACCAAAAAAATGTATCGGTTACTAGGACCAAAATCTCAACTAAGCCTTGAAAACAAAGTCAAGTTATACAAAGCTATTTTGAAACCGGTGTGGACCTATGGAACGGCCAGTCACTCAAACGTAGAGATATAGCAAAGATATCAATCATAAACTTTAATACGAATAGTAGATGCTCCATGGCTTATGACTAACAAACAAATTCATAGAGATACCTCTTGTTATGAATGAAATAAATACATTTAGCGCACGATACATTAATCGACTTAGTAAGCATTGTAGCATATTAGCAATTTCCTTGTAAGATGAAACAGATGATGTCAGAAGACTGAATAGGTTACACGTATTAGACCTCCAATATAGAAAATAAAAATTTTGTATATAAAATGTATAATATTAAAAACTTATTATTTAAAAATAGTATGTATGTAAATAGTTTATTTAGCTAATTGAAGTTTAATAACACATGTAATGTTTTTCTTTAATTGATCAAATTTACTAAATATTGTAAAATAGATTGTAAATAACAACTACTGAAAACAATACATAAAAAGGTTTATTTAACATTTTTAGTAAAAAATAATTTGTTTTTTCGTTGTTGATTTCCTGAAAATCTGTTACGAACACCGACTTAGAATATACGAAAATATGGGTGTTCTGGGCAAACGAACAACGAATACAACCAGCTCTTCTTGACAAAGGAGGTCCATACTTTTTAAATGGATGTCCACTTATCTAAATGAGGAGGCATCAGTGCATATTTTTTGGCAGCTGTAATTTTAAAGCTATACCTGTTCCATCTGGAGTCCCTCAAGGTAGCCCATTATAATTCCTATTATTCATTAAATGTTCGAAAATATTAATGCAAGCAGATGATGTTAAACTTTTCCTTAGCCACTAAAATTCATCTATATCTTCTGTACTCCAACATGATCTCAACAGGTTTAACTTATGGTGTGATATAAATTTGAAAAATCTGAACTCGAAAAATTCTACAGAAGGAGTCCAGTACTCTGTAGCTATACACTTATCAGCTTGAAACAGTTAAGACATTCATTTATCTGGGTGTTTTACTTGATCATAAACTGTGTTTTAATGCACATATGTCGCAGACTATCAACGAGCCGAAAGGTGTCCATGGATTTACCGTATAGGGATTATTTATTTCATTCATGAGACCTACTCTGGAATACGCATCGGTCGGCTGGGATCCCCCGTATGAGGTACATTTCTTTTATTTAATCTTCGAAAACTGCATTGGAATCTAAATATTAATTTGCCTCCGTATGAAAACCTTCATGCTGAATTTGTTAAACGGTGAAATTGTCTCAAAATTCCTACTTCATAAGGTTAAGTTTTCAATTCTTATTCGTCCTTCCAGAAATGATATTCCCCTAAGACTTCAATACTTTCGGTCTAATTATACAATTGTTTATCCTATCCGCAGAATGAGCTCCGAATTTAACAAATTTTATACGTATATGGATTTCACTGATTCCTGATCCGTATTCTACAGCTAAACATCGAAGGAATGACTTGAACAAAATCTGATTATTTCACCCGTGTCTTATAAGACGAATATACTGATGTTGCGGTTATTCAAAAACACACATTGCATCAGAGGAGAAATTTAATATCCGACACATAATTGTAGGAAATGATATTGTCGGTGTGCTTTACCATGGATCAGTCACACATGCAAGGCGTGGAGTAGATAAACGTAATTATTGATAAAAACACTGAAATTTATTGTTGATGGGATAAGCTATTCCTATGCGCATTTCACTGGTTGCTTAGGCCAGATCGTCAGGAAACTTCATCCATAAAGATTTTAGAAAAACTAAAGATATTAAACCAAATAAAACTGTTAAACGTATAAGACTTATAAGCAGTGAGATCATCTCATCCCCACTACAATTGATTGGAATTCTCCCAACGTTAATTGTAGTTGTAAGTAGGTTAAGAAAAACAAAATGAAAACAAAAACAAATTTCAAAAGCATGTTGCCAGTTAAGTTTTTTCAGGCCCTGCACTGCCAGTTTATTATCAAAATAATTTTTGGGAATACAAAATTTTAATTTTAAAAGATTTGTTATTCGTGCTTAATTCCCAATTTTTATTATTGATAAAAACACTGGCTGGAACAAAACACTGGCTGGAACAACTATTACCAGCGTATATAAACCTCCTACTTTATTGTGGCCTCATTCAGATACCGAAGTATATCCTTACCCTTTCCTGTACGCTGGCAACTTCGGTCCCAAAATCAAGATGAAAACCTTTGAAAAGCTTCAAGGTCCACATTTTCTTAAGCTCTTGATGCCAACAAAAAGCTACACACACTTCATATTTATCCATATTTAATCATAACTTGTTTAGAGGCAACCATAAAATAGGTGTGGCTTCTGGATGGAGACAATAATATGGTTAAATTAAAAATAATATGTTTAAATTTTTCGCAAAAAATAGTTTTGTTGGAGTTGCCCATATTGCAAAATGTTTTTTCTTTGCGTTTATATTTTCTTACGTGTTTTTATTAATGTTTTAAGGTCTTTCTAAAGTGGCCATGTTTTTTGTTAGAATTTAGACAATGATGGACCCTATTTACGTTTAAGGGATAATTAAATCTGGGTGTTACACATCGGATAACAAACCTATGAATACTCTGGTAGTATAGGGTATAACAAGATGTATATTTTTTTTCGTTATTAACTAAGAACAAAGTATCTAAATAAGTTGCACGAAAAGGTAAGAACATGAAATTAATTAATGTTTAAATTTTCTGGAATTAATTAAAAAGCGAAAAAGGAAAAACATATCTCAATATTTGTAGAAGAAATTAAGTTTCATTAAAAGATAATTGGCATTATAATTTGTATATGGCTTATACTTTTTTTTAATTTTTTAATTAATTATGTTAAACTATTTATTTATTTAAATTTATTTAAAAGGGCAAAAAAATTAAAAACTTTTAAATACTGTAGGCCGATAGAAATATGCTCTAAAAAACTCGCTTTATGCGCATAAAATATGCAGTAACAACTTGAAAATATGCCCTGAAAATTGTTTAAAATGTGCCCCAAAAATTCAAAAATTGCTTATTTGAAAACAAAATATTCAACAATTTAATAACAGTTCCATGTTATAAAAACAATCCCAAAATTATAATCGGGAAAGCTTAAATTCCAATGTATTTACAGACGAATTTTCGAGATGTTACCCTATTAGGAAACGATGGGCAGTAATCGGCTCATATAAACAGAAGAGGTTAGAATTCATATCAGAGTTATTTGTGCCGAATATTATCTAGATATTAACATCCGTATGAGATTTTTTGTCTTAAAGGGACTTAAAGGACGGTAGCTAAATTGTTTATAAATGTTAACTTGTTAAAGGAAGTTAAAGCTATTAAAGCTTTATATATGGAAACTTTGGAAAAATGTGAACTGATTCAAAAAGAATTTAATTTGCAGTACAATATTTTTGAGGCGAATTTAATCTAAGCAACAACATATTTAATGGTCTACGGACACAAAGAGTCTAATTTGGGAAAAAGTTTTCATGGGTAATATGTGAAATTATAAATTGATTCTCAGTTCGTTCTTAGTACAATTAAAATGTATTTACCAAATTTGATCAAATAGCCTACCAGACTGCAACTTTGCGCACAAGCTTAACATGAACAAAGAACCAGCAAATACGGATGGATGGACATGGTTAGATCACTTAAATGTCAAAATTATGTTATCTCTAATGTAGACAGCAATTTTTTGTACATACTTATTGCCGACAATTTATGTTGCAATAATTGTTAGTCTATTTTCGTTGACAATTATTGCTTACATAAAACGTCAAATTTGGTTGTCAATTGAGAAACAAAAAGCAAAAAAGAAAAACATAAAAGCAAATTGTGTGAGAAAGAAATTAAATTTGTGAAATGGTAGCAAATTATAATTGTAGTAAAAGAATTAAATTAAAGAATTTAATAAACACTAAAATAAAATTACAACAATTATTTTTATTAATATAATTTTTTTCTTATTCGACCTTTATTATTAAAATTTATATTAATTTGTTTAAGTTTGAGTTCTTTTTTCTATAAAAATATTAATTTTTTTAATTTATTATATAAAAAAGACCTCAAGCTTGAACAAATTATTATACATTTTAATAATAAAGTCGAATAAGAAAGAATTTGTATCAATAAAAATAATTTTTGCAAGATAGCGCCAGTTTTTACACTGCACCTTCTTCCTTGATTTTTTTTCAAATTATGAGTTAACATTAATACGTTTTCCCATGCCCTTAACATAAGCTGAGCAATAAGAATATTGCTTTGTTATTCTGCCGACGTTATTGCCAACTGGCTGAGATATTTATCTTTAGTGTAGACCTAGGGTTAAATAAGTGATTCTGAGTCGATCAGCATACTTAAAGATTTGTCCAGCTTTCTATGTATTACACACATCGCCAAAAACGTATATTATTGAATTTTCCTTAACTTTTGCTTATTCATAAATAAAATATATATATATAAAACAGGATGTGTGTATGCATGTATTTATGTATGTATGCATGTATGTATGTATATATGTATGTATGGATGTATGTATGTATGCAACGTATGGACTTCAAAATGGCTGGGAATCTTCAGAATATTCAAGCGGGTGATTTTTGATTTTCAGTCTGCGGGCGGAGCGGCGTGGCAAAATCCAATTTACTTTAATTTAATTACGCCCACTTTTTTCGAATTACCTAAAATCAGAAAACGGCTCCATCGATTTGACAAATTTTTTTTTCAAATGATCGTATTAATCCATTTTAAGTTTTCATCGAAAGAAAAATTTACCACGCCTACTTTTACGCCCTCTTTTTCTATTAAGCGCATAACTTGAGAACGGCTTGACCGATTTGGACGATTTTTTCTTTAAAATGATTGCCATGGTCACACTTAGGCTTTTACTTTTATCTTTTTTCGATTTACCTAAAATCAGAAAACGGCTCTATCGACTTGACTAATTTTTCTTTCAAATGTTTGTATCTTTTTAACGGATTTTAAAAATCGAACGCAAACATTTTTTCCTAATTTGGACAGGACAACGTCTGTCGGGTCAGCTAGTTCATAAATAAAATTTTAAAGTTTAAAATAACATTTGTCTTTAATGAAAACCTGCTTTTTCTTAAAATTTTGGAGAAAAAATTAAATGCAGATGGCGAAACTAAAGCAATAGTTGGTTAAACAGATAAATATTTAAAACACAAAAGACAAAATTCCGCGAAAAAAAAATATTTCCTGCGAAAGCTCCTGTTGGCATCTAAAAAATTTTAAATGTATTAATATATGCCTCAAAAAGGCAAAATATGCTCTTAGAACTTAAAAAATGCTGCAAAAGGCTCCTTCAACTAAATTATGCTAAAAAATGCTGCAAAGGGTAAAATATGCACTAACAAATCGATGCCAAAATTCATAATAATCGGATAAATATATTGTTTCTTCCTTCATTGGTCGCACAGGAAAAAACATGCAATTGCATATTTATGGTTTCCCTGGTTATAAGTTATAAGCAATATAGCAGGTTAATTAAAGGTTTATGAAACGGATTTTCTATTAAAATTTGTTAAATAAACCTTTTATAAATCTATTATTTTTATAACTTTTTCCGGGGTTTTAAGATTTGGATTAAGCTTCAACTTAGTTTAACGTAGTCTAAAACTCGGATTTTCTGGAGAAATGCGATTTTTTTTTTATTTGAATAAAAACCAAAATTTTAAAAACAAAATTAAGCTGTTCCGTTAAAATTTTATATATAAACTTGGTAATGGTGCCACAAATCTGTTTTGAGATTAACTAAATCTTCTTTAACTGAGATCTCAAAAACCCAGCCTTAGGGGGTTAACATTTAACTAAATGTTAAACCTTATAACATTAAAATTTATTATATTTAAAACACGTTAAATAGTAATATTTCATTAAGTGATATCACAGAGTGCAGAGGTTATAACGTCAAAGAATTCTGATGAAAGAATGTGGTGATTCTTGAAACATGTAAATTCAACACGGACTCGAGCCCCAGCTCAGCCAAGAAAATTATCAATAAAAAGAAAAACAATTATAAAATACTAGCTGACCCGGCAAACGTTGTTTTGCCTAGAAAAGTGTTGCTTTTGTGTATATTTAAAATACAGATACAGAATCAGGTACAGGTAATATTCGGTGCAGATAATTTATCTTTATTTACAAAAAAAAAAAAAAAAAAAAGAAGTGAGGAAAATATCATTGAAGCACTTTGTGATAAACAATATTTTTCGTTTTGTTGTCAGTGCGAAAATGAACAAAGAGGATGGCTTTCCGACACGGGAACATGCGACATAGAGTTGACCGTGTGAAAAACAGTCGTTCTCCTAATTAAAGCCACAAACACTCAATGATTGCCCTTGGGATTTGTTGATTGTCATGGCGAATGCGAGACGAATTGGAAATTGGATTCGTTTAAACTCGAATGGCATATCGGTTAGGATCATTGGAATTCTCTGAATGAGAACTTCCTCTCCTTTAAACTTTCCTTTTAGTACTCCATATAAAATGTATGAGAAAACAAGTAAGAAAGTATAGTCGGTCAAGCCCGACCATATGATACCCTACACCACAGTATTTAATAACACATCATGCTTATGTGCCCATAATGATATGGATTTATCTATGTTTATAAACTTCATTCAAATCGGTTTGAAAGTTTGTGAGAGGCAGAAATTGCCCCCTACCTCCCCTTGTGATCCTATTTTTGAAAAACTGTATAGCTTATGTGTCAATATAGATAGGGATCTATCTATGTTTTAAATTTAATTAAAATCGGTTTGAGAGGCAGAAATTGCCCCTATCTCCCCTCGTGGTCCTATTTTCTTAAAAATGCATAGCTTATGTGTCCGTACAAGTGTGGATCTATCTATGTTTTAAATTTTATTAAAATCGGTTTGATGGTTTCTGAGAGGAAAGAATTTCCCCTTCTCTTCTCTCGTGGTCCTTGTGCCAATAAGAATCTATGACCCAAATTTTATCAAATTATCTTCAAAATTTCGACCTGTTCTTTGCGCACAAGGTTACATGGACAGCTAGCCAGCCAGCCTGCCAGCCAGCCGGACGGACATCGTTAGTTCGACTCAGAAAGTAATTCTAAGTCGATCGGTAAACTTTAAGGTGGGTCTAGGACCAATATTTTAAGGCGTTACACACATCAGCACAAATGCATAATACCCTCTCCACTATTGTGGTGTGGGTATAATGAATTTTCTTTATAATTTCTTTATCCTGGAATATTTTAGACATTTTTTTGCTAATAGATCAAAGCATGATCAATTGCATAGCCTACGATTTGATTCATTTTCAATGGCACTTCTTGTCGGAAATTGTTCATACCAGCACTTCTTGTCGGAAATTGTTCATACCGACACCTTTGCCGGCTCATGCGCAACAACTTTACTAAAGACCATAGCATGATCAAATGATATAATTTATTTTGAGTAATTTTCAATGGTGCCGCCTATCGGAAATTGGTCATACCAACCTAGAAACCTTTGTATGGTAATGCTCAACTGCTGTGCTAAAGATCATAGCATGATCAAATGCACAGTTTATGATTTAACTCATTTCGAGTCATTTTCAGAGGCGCCACCTGTCTGAAATTGGTCATATCAACTTATAAACCTTCGCTGGCTCATCCTCAACAACCTTGCTAAAGATCATAGCATCGTCAAATGCAGAGTTTACGATTTAATTCATACTGATTAATTTTTAATGGCGCCACCTTTTAGATTTTAGATTTTTTTTTGGTATTGGAATTGACACGAGTCATTGAAATCGGTCCAGCCGTTCTTTAGTTATAAACGTAGTAACTAACGCCACTTTCTTTTATATATAAAGATACAATTTTAACATTTTCCT
Organism: Pollenia angustigena; assembly: GCA_930367215.1. Lineage (NCBI taxonomy): Eukaryota > Metazoa > Arthropoda > Insecta > Diptera > Polleniidae > Pollenia > Pollenia angustigena. The sequence goes on along the minus strand of OV884060.1, from coordinate 193,539,600 downwards.
TCAGTATAAATAGTTTAATGAAAATTAAATTTAATGAACTCAAGCCTAACTAAAAATATCAAAAATTGAAAACTTAACATAATAAAAGAACTTACTATTAACATTTCCACCTAAACCAGCTGCGGCATTTTGACCCCAAGGTGTGCCAGCCGAAGCATGTAGGCCACCCAATAAACCACCGTTTTCGCCACCACCTAAGCCGGCCTGAGCATGATAACCGAAAAAGTTAACACCCACTTTGCCATCCTTAAAGCTGATGAACTGGAAAATAACAAGAAAAGAAATACTAATTAACTAAACCACAACATTTTAAAATATTTTTTAAGTGAAGTAAATAAGTCATATAAAAAGAGAAAAATGATATTTGGGAAAATTGGTTAAATAAATAAAACGCGAATTAATTGTACATATTTGCTGATATAGTTCTGTACACCCCGACTACAACAGGCATGATGTTAAGACTTTATATTTAATTTTTAATATGGTAGTGGTGGAGTACCGAAAATCGTGTTGAAAAAAAACATAATGACTGCTGTTATAAAAGACAACCATGTTAAAACATAAGAAAAACTCTAACATACATGATGAGTCTATACTTAACACCAACATCATATTTGTGTTAAGTTAGGTATTTCATGTCTGTTGTAGACGGGGTGTTATCAATTTATATTTTATTTGTTATATCAACACCGCAATAATGGAGAGTGTATTATTTGCTTATGCTGATGTTTGTAACACAAAACAATATTGATCCCAGGCCCACATTTTAGTATGCCGATCAACTTAAAATAATTTAAATTGATCTAACAAAGTTAATCCGTCCGGCTGGCTGGCTGTCCATGTAAACCTTGTGCGCAAAGTACAGGTCGTAATTTTATAGATACATAAATGAGATTTAGTATGTGCGTTTCAAATGACATAAGGCCCAAGCATAAATGGTCCATAATTTCACATGGCCCCATACAAGCTTTTTTCCGGAATAAAAATCCATCCATTATATTATGTGGTTATTAACTTAGTACAAACATTTTTATTGCAATCTTAACTATCTTACCAAAATTTACTGGAATCGGTTCATATTTGACCATAGCTTCTATAAAAAAACCATTTCTGAAAATAACTTTTAAAACCACAAATTCCTTATGAAAATTGGCGACAGTAACTTTTAAGACAGATACTTTGTCATGGCAAAATTTTGTGCTGTTAGTTCCAGAATTAACCCATATAAACCACCTTCTTCAAATTAGTAGATGTAGATATCTAGAAAATATTCGGCACAACAAACTCTTTTATGAATTTCAACCTAATAACAAATTATGTTTTGCCGGCTCCATGATAGCCATTAGTTCAAAATAGGGTACACTCGCAATCATTTTTTTTTAAATACTATGGTGTAGGGTAACAAATGGTCGGGTTTGAAAGACTATCCTGACTCCTGACTTTTTTTATAAAAAAAATTTAAAAATTTGTTTTAAAAGTAAGTTTAATATACGAATTTCTAAAAACAGGAAGTTAGAAACTACATACCCAGTAAAAAACGTGCTCCAAAAGGAGCAGGTTTTTTGTATGAATTCATATCTCAAATCGCTTCAAACCTGCTGATGGGATGCCTGATTTTTGTATGGGGTGTTTCCGGTTTGGAGGACTATTTTCTGCTGACAATAAGCGCTTCTTTTAACATGCAAACAAAGCGCTCCTAGAGTGCTATTTTAAGGGCTAACTATATTAACATATTCATTAATGATTTGCTTTTACTTGTTTAAATGCCTTTTTTCAATCATTTTCGTAAACCATAATATATTTTTTTTTTTCGCTTAAAAACCCTCTTCGTTGTCAGCACTAAAATAGCAGCTTTTTTGTATGTTTTATTCGTTATCATTTACTGCTTTATAAGAGCTCTCTAATTGAAGCGCTTGAGTATGCGCTTTTTCTCTGTAGTGCTTCAAAAAACCCAAATTTTTTTTACTGGGTACATACTTGTTTCATTTCAAGGCGAAAACATGACTGCATCAGAGAGAGTTATGCTCAGCGTTACCGTTGTGATACTAAAGTATCAATTTCACCCTTTTTTTAAATTATACTTTTGTATCATTATCACCTATTTTGTGACAGTTTTTGACCCTTTTTTGGAAATAGCTCTCACATTTTGTTTTTTGTCAACACTGCGGAACAGAAGTGCTAAACAAATGTTTTCGAAATGAGCATTGCTTGATATGGAACAGACTCAAAGTATAAACTTACAATTCCATGCTTTCTTCTCCTTGATTTTTGATAATAAAGTAGGGAACTAAAAGCAAACATAACTCATATACAAATTTGATATTTTTTACGGTGGTTTCTTTTCAAAATTTGACATTTTATTAGAAAAATGCAATTTGGTGTTTTGCTTTCTTAAAGAGTAGCATGTTTTATTCAAAAAAATTCGACCTTAATAATGGCAAAAGGTATTGAACTTTTCGCCCTCTTTTGAATCGACAGTGTTGAGAGTACCCTAACAGGAATGAAAACAAGAGGTAAACATTGCTAAATTAGCGGAAATTCCCAAATATTTGGTAAAAGCGGTATGATAGCAAAGTCTAATATTTATTAAAAATCGTAAAAGCTTTAAAAAATCTGACACAGGAAAAAATCGCTTTAATCGAGAAAATGGTTACAATTCGCGAACGATTGCAAAATTTAAAACAAACACTAAAATTTATTTGACATCGCTAAATCGGAAAATTACATAAAAAGTATCAAAAAATTAGCTATAATGATAAAGAATAAACTTTTTGTCAGGTGTTGAAAACAGGACAGAGCATTCCATAAAAAAATTAAGTTTTTTGAGCTCTTCCTACCTGACATATTATTTTTTGTTTGCTTATAAAAAAACTTCGTCTTATTATGTTCATTTAAATGGGAAATACTGCTTATAAAAAACTTGACCCTTTTTTTTTTTTATTGAAATACCCTTTTTGACCCCTTTTTCTGGAAAATCCCCTTTTTGTGACCCTTTTCGAAAATTTCCAACGGTAACCCTGGTTACGCTGGCTGTAGAATACATGTAACTACATACAACAACAAAAAAAAAAGAACTGCCAGCATAACTTTCTCTCTGATGGACCTGTATGAATTCGCCTTGATTCATTTCGGTAACTTTAATAAAGTTTGATAGGTTTTTATAACGTTTAACTGCGACTAGGGTACTGGTTAAATGATAACCACTCTTATGGCCATTTTCTCATTTGGCGATTATCTTTTTTCCCAACGAAAAACTGCACATTAAAGAAATTTGGTTTTCTCAATGTCTCATTTGCTTCGATTTTATCGCAAAGCTAACCGGCACTCATCTGCCAATTATTTATTTTCTTTTATTTGCCGTACAGATAAATTTAATCAGCTGCCCTACAAGAAGACTACCGGTCATTTTACTAGTTATATGACCGGTAGTGTTCACCAATATATTGGTTAAAGTTTCTATTAGTTTATTAAGAGCAAAATGAAAAAACTAACCGAAACTCTTGTGTACATGTGATTTTGCCTGTCTTTCCAACTAATGAATTCCACTCGACTACGGAACATATATCTGTACTGCTTACTCTGCTGCTTTTTATTAGTCAATGATAACCAAAATAGTGGTTAATGCTAACTAGTGAGTCATAACGTAAATATTGGTTAGCACTAACTAGTTATTTATAACGTAAAAATTGGTTAATACTAACTGAACAACCTAAACAAAAGCGGCAAGCGTTTTTTTAAAAATTAAAATTTTATTTAAATACAATTTCAATAAAACAAACCGACATAGCGATCTGTCAAATAAGATTTATCAGCCGGGTGGTTTCTAATTCGCATTCTAATGGTTTGTTTCGTATAAATTGTATGCAAATGAGAAGTTTTGACATACAAAAAACGCTTCCGCTCTTATTTAGGTAGCTCAGTAAACTTTATAAAAAAATACTTTTTTTTTAATTTTCATTTTAAATTAAATTTTTTATTAAAAAAATTAAATGGAATTTCATGAATTAAGAGGAAATTAGATTTCAGTAAAGTAAATACCAAGTACCATTACTTCTGTGGCTGCTCTTTAAGGTTCCACTTCTTGCATGTGTCTGGAAATGTAGGCAAACATACGTGTTTCCAATCAATTAATCGTAGATCTTAAAAAGACATTTTATTTTGTTAACAATTTGTGGCAAAAAATTATATACATACTTGAAAAGCCATCAGGATTTTAAACTATTTTTTTTTGTTCCTTTACTATCATCACCAAATCTTAAACGATTATCCTGGCCAAAGCCACCAACCGAATGACCGCTACCTGTTGAACGAGTACTCCTTTCAAAACGACCTTTTCGCACATGACCTCTGTGTTTCCTGATAATCCAGCACCACGTTCTCTAAAGCCGCCATCAATACGCCTTCCTTTACCACTAGCATTCTGATTACAGCTTTTTGGCGGTGTCACTTTTTTAGAGTAATTTTTTTATCTCACTACTTTAGTCACAAATTATAAATTTAATTTAATTGATTTTTTTCTTTGATACCAATCGCAAATATTAAATTTAAGAACTTCACAAATTTTTACACGCGTATGACAAAAATATTTTAAAATATTGGTATTATTTGGGAAATGTTAGTTGTACCATTCTAACATATATGTTAGAGTGGAACAACTAATCTTAAATTGTTGCAAGTGTGTTAGTAATTTTTTTAGTTTTGGTTATGCATTTCTTCTAGGGCTGACTCCCAACTTTTACATGTATTTGGAGTGGGGTTGCCATCTGAAAACTTTGTTTTTTGTCGATATATTGAGAAAATGGCCATTAAACTAACACTAAACTTATCGGAAATATAAGTTTTGGTCCAGGAAAACTGCTTAATTTGGCAAAGTGTTTGAATTATACAAACGATTTTTTAGTCGAGAGCGTAATATTTGATCTTATGTTCGAAATAATAATCAGCTAAAACGTTTAAAAACATTGTTTAAAATGTTCTGGACCGAGATTCTTTCGAAAATTTTAAACAATAATTAACAATATTAATCAAACACTGAACGATACAGGTTGGAATGTCGTCATTAATAGGCGATTTTCCTCATATCCTTAAATCTTGATAAAGTTATAACAATGCTGTGCAGAAACAAGCAATAAAAAAGAACTCAGTTTCTTAAGATTTAACCATTTTACAATAATTTTTTTAAAATTATTCTTAATAAATAAAAATCCTACAAATTCCCAGGAATAAAAGAAAAAAAGTATATAAATTCTTGGAATGGAAATAGTTTTAGGTACGTTTGAATCGTTGCCTACAATTGACTATTGTAGCCATATGATAGTTTTTCTCACACACAGCTAATTCGATTAGAAAGACATTACATTTGGACTTAAGCGCAAAAGAAAATCCTACCATAAAAACTTTTAAATCCACCAGGTTTCTTTGTTTTATAATTCCTTTTTTATACTTTTTTTTTGATTTTTTGTTCATTTACAGCCGTAACGGGCATCAACGACAAAAGAAAAACAACTCCTCGTAATAAGTGTTATAAAAAAAGTAACAAACAATTGTTTGAAAGTAAATGGAAAAGTTTTAGGCCACCAACCACTTTTGTTGACTTTGTGGTCAAAATAGTAACTTTTTGCCTCAACCACTGTGCAACAGAATGTCCACTTCTATTTCATGCCAGTTGATATACACATGTATATCCAGACTGAGCATTTACAGAAATAAGTGCAAATACATACAACTGAAATAGCAAAAAATAAAAAGAAAGTAGAAAAAACTAACTTTTTCACCAACAATAAAATTTTTTGCAAAATTTTCTTTAACACACAAATAACATTAACTTTAAAGCGTTGATGAGCCCTTGTAGTCAACAGGGAACGAATGCTATTTTGGCTTTTAACCAACACACGTACACTTTATACGAACACAGCGGGAAAAATTGCAAGCGCTTCAACTTTTCAGGCCTTTAGGAAGATCTTCAATTGCGTTCTTAATGAACTGTTACACAGAATAAAATTTTCCACCAGTAAAATCATTAATCAAAAATAAAATCAGTTTTAATTAAATATTTAATCAAGGGAATTTAACGTTTAATCAATTGAATTAAAAGTTTAATCAAGTGAATTTAACGTTTTATCAAGTGAATTAAACGTTTAATTGATATTATTAATTTGTTTATTGGTACAAATTAATAATGTCAATTAAAGGTTTAATACACTTGATTAAAAGTTTAATTCATTTGATTAAATTTTTAATTAAAACTGATTTTATTTTTGATTAATGCTTTTACTGGTGCAAATTTTTTTTCTGTGTTACTCATTCCACTCTGACTTCCTTAAAAAGGTCTTTTATAAAATATTTTACAAATTAAAATTTTCATTCTCAGATAAGGTCTGCCAAAATTATTCTTTAAGTTGGCAATGTGGACGACCTGTTTCTCAAATTTTAAAATAATACCAAACATCAACAATTTTTTATTTACTCAATTCGCATTATAAGTAAGAACAATTTTGCTGAGATTAAGCCCAATTCTTAATTATTTAAAGACGCCCTTCTAGAAGCCTTCAAAGAAGATGCGAGAAAGTAAGGGTTGGTCTCCAATGACACGCCATGTAAATTAGAAATAAAGTTGAAATGCGGCTTGGAGGTCTTACGTCTGCTAAAAAGTCTTTTAGAAGGCCTCTTTACAACTTATTTTTCCCGCTGGGTATGTCAATGAAACAGACCAGCGAGATCTCCTTATTATCATGACGCGAGGATCTTAAACGTGGAAAGCAATAGCTGGCACTAAATTAAATGAATTTTTAAAGACTCACATTTTCAAAATTCTCTCTTTTTGCCTTGTCCTGCTCTACTAACTGACGTAATATCAGCGTTGCCACTTAAACGTAATAACAATTTTTGTTTACATTTTTCGCCATTTTTTATTTTTACAATGAGGCAGCCGATTTATTTCTGTAAGTCAACATTTATTAGAAATTTTTGCCAGCGAGTGTGATTTTTGATGTAGAGTTCTATATAAAACTATAAAGCAAAGAAAATTGATGCAGAATAATAAAGATTTATTATTATCTTCTTTAGCGTAGAATATAAATAGCCTAGAAGAGGAATGGGGACGTTTGGGAATATTTATAATGTCTGTCATATTAACCAGTTGGCCAGATTGTGGCTGACGAAATTTTCATCGTTTATGTATGTACGAGTTGTACCCTATCGCTTACGTTTTCTTGAAGACAATTTAGAGCAAACGTCGTGCAAGACTATATGAGTGGCAACGTCTTGTTTGGGGTCCCCTAGCAAACTTTATGATGTACAGGATAAGCGACATTGTCTTCTAAGTTGTCTTTCTTACAAATCTATGCGGTACAGTATAAACGTCTCCTTTGTGGTACAGTATAAGCGATACTGTCTCTTCTAAGTTGTCTTCCATCCAAATCTAAGCGGGACAGTATAAACGACATCGTTTTAGGAGTTGTCTTCTACCAAACTCTTTGTGGGGCAGTATAAGCGACATTGTCTTATAAGTTGTCCGTATAAAAAGCTATTGAAGGCAATATAAAAAGCAAAGCCTTCTTTTGCCCCATTTTAATGCTTTTTTATCACTTCGTTTGCTTAAAATTCTCGCATTCTTTTTTTTTTTTTAATTGTTGACTTAAATAAATTACGAAGTAGCACAAATCAGTATAACCGAAATAATGCTGAAGGTAGTCGAGGGTTGGAAAATGGGATCACATGGAGTTTTTACTACACTGTCAATTTAAATATAATTTATAACTTGTAACAGAAATATACCAACCGAAATAACTTTACAAGTATAGTAAAAAGGACATAAAAAATTTTTCGGAAATAAATAACCATATAATAACTCTTGTCGTGGACGAAAAAATAGACAACATTGTCATGCATGGAGTCATTGACGACAAAGTAGGCGACATTGTCGTTTATGTAATCTTTCGATCAAATTAACGACAAGAAGAATTCCCGACACTTGGTCGAAAATTTTGTTTAAGATTTGTTCTGGCTCTCCCTCAAATAAATTCAGTAATATTAACATTGCCGTTTATCCGTCTTTGAGGATGTCTTAAGGTCATGGCCAGCTGGGCTTCGCTGTCAATATAACATGTAATAGAAATAAAATTGCAAGTAAACTTAAACGGACATGGGAATATGTTTAATATTTTTCATTAAGGGTGTCCCAAAATTATCGCAACATTTCAGTTTGTCGCCATTTGTGCAGTAAAATGTAGGCAATCCTAAAAAAAGACTAAAAGCTGTGTTTGAAATCTTGCGTTAATTTTGGGACAAAAAGGCTGTATTAATAATTTTTATCATAAACAGCAAAATAGGCAACATTGTCGTTTATGAAATCTTTATGGAATGATTGACAAGAAGAGCGATATTGACTTGCTTGACTTTCATGCACGATTTTCGCGACACTTGTTCGAAAATGTCGAAAAAAATTTATTCTGGCTCTTCCTCAAATAAATTCTGGAATATTCAGGTTTGTGACGGAAAACGATTTTGAAAACAAAACGGGGTTTAAAAAACTGCAGTCGAAACCAAAATCTGTCGAACAAAAACGAAAATTTGTCTACAATTTTTCCCTTTTTGATTTGGTTCGACACCGACTGTTTATATTTAATAAATTAGAAGTAAAAGCAAAAGTTTTTTTTGGCCAATGACAAATGAAGAAGTGGAAGAAATTACAGTTTTTCTACTTTGACAGCTGCTTTTTAAACGCTGGTTTTCAGTATCTTTAAAAATTAATTTCTAATACACTTTCCTCTGATTTCCTCTATATATTCATTTAAATTCTTTATTATATATGTAAATTGAACTTTGTTGTGAACAAAAACTTAGACTTTACTTTAGAAACGGATTTTAAGGTTGGTCCAAATGAAATGATCGTTTTGAAAACTATCGTTTTTCATCACATACCTGATCAACACTGTCGTGCGGGTATTGGGTATTTTTAAAATGGCGTCCTTTCCTTTGATTCTTGATTGCTTGCTATGTGCGGTATTAGTGTATGTATAATTTTTTTTGCGCAAGGTACCCTCCCTCCCTCACCAACGTTGCAACACTGAGTTTAAAAAAATTAAACAAATTTTTTTTCTAAAATTTCCACCAAAAATCGTGTTCTGGCAACACTGCAAAATATACGTGTTTGCATAGCTTTAGCTTTTCCCGTATCGTTCTAGGTGGATTGGCAAGTAAAGAAAATCTGTTTTTTTTGCTTACTGAGTACCTGCTATTATACTTTATTTTTGTTGTTGTCGGTCCTTGAGCAACGTAAGTTTATTTTATTAAAGAGAGGATAAATTGATTTAAGCAACAAAAAAAAAAAAAAAAAAAACTGAATTTAATTTTAAAGGTGATTTGTAGCAATTGTTGTTACGAGGTTTTTAACATCGGACGAAACTAACTAAAGTTTGTTAAAAAATTAATGAAACGAAAAAGTTACCCAAATGATGTTTTTGTTTTTTTAATTTATTTTCTTTGCACTAGACAAGTGTTTAGGGGAAGTCCAAACCTTGCTGTTTGAAGGACAATTTTAGGTTTTTTAAATACAAAAAAAGGAACTTAAGCTTGTTCCTTTTTCTATAGAATTAAATGTGGATAACTTGTTTCTTAAAATCTTAAATTTGCTCTTATTTACAAATATTGATATAATGGGAAATAACAATAAACCGATTTGGTCCAGTTTCGAAAAAAACATCATATTGCGACAAAAAAATATCATCGCCTTTTTAACAAACGAATAATGTTAAGGCCTTAGCTTATTTCCTTCAGGGAAATTTCTAGGTTAACCAGGGGAAAGCAAAAAGCTGAAGTATTTGTATTGTTCTTGGGACAAGTTTCGTGGCTTTAGCTTATCCCAAGCAATTACTTGTGTGCTAAAATCTTCATTCCAAGCGAACATTTTTATAGGGCCTTTGTAAAGAATTTACCATTTTGGTCCATTTATAAAACCCAAATATTTTTAAAAAATCGTATAGCATATTTAGATTCTAAGAAAAAGTTCTTCCACACGAATTTTATATTTAAAAAAAGTGTAAAGTTTCATATATTTATAAAGCAAATACATACATATGGGCATTTCCGTCAAAAGGTCTACCGTGACCGAAAATTTAAAAGTTATTAAAAGCTGATTATTTTACGATATTGTTAAAGAGAAATATTTAGATTTTACCTATTTTAGAAATTTACTCATAAATTTGTTCACTTAGATGAACAATCAGACTGCAAAGTTGTGCAAGCGTAATTTCTTATTTGTGAGAATATTTTATTGTATGTTTTCTTTAATATTTATTTATCTTTCTTAAAAGAGGTGATATTTGATATAAATTATTCCAAAAAAATTTTCTTACATGGTCTGCAATCTAAGGAAGAGTTCAAAGAGAAATATGTTATTCGGCTTAGCGGTAAATTTTTATTTTATTTTGATCATTATTCAGTTAAATTATTACGGAAACAATTTCACGTTCGAAATGTCACGTATCGACCCAGATTTTGGCTTAAAAAAGAAAAACGGATGATTTTGAAATCAAACCAAGACATTTTAATGTTACATTGCTACGTAAAATTCTGAAAGTAGTTTGACTAAAAAATTGTGCCAGTTTTGGCTGAATTACGCCTTTTTATACATGGCCACAAAAACTACTTCTATTTTTTCCCGTTCGAACCGCTACTTCTTTTGCCATTATCTCTGACATAGAATCGCGCCCTCCATAAACTTTAGCATAGACAAAAATATTTGTTGCTTAAAATGTTATTGCATTTTTGATGCGTACGACTGTCACGTTGAACACTTTGGAATTACCCATATGTAAGTATTGCTTATTTGTTTAATCAATTCCAAAGAAACATGTACACTAGGGCTATAGCCAAATTTTTGGCAAAGTACCACGGAGTGGCCAAGAATGTTTAAGTAATGAAAAGACCTGTCTCCCGTCGTTTTGCAAAAAAAACATCACGCAAGGGAAGAACATTTCTAAAACCTTTCAATAAATTTTGAACCGCGATGAATTGTAAACCGTAGGAAAAATTATAGATCTAGGCAGTGGATAAATTCCAAAATAGCATTTAAGTGATACGTAAAATATAAGCAAATATCAGGTGCATATTTTTTAAATTACCGTGAGATAAAAATAAAAACTTTTTTAATAATCCGAAAAAATTATCATATTTTTTTATTACTAATTTTTAATGTTCTACACGACCATACTATGCCGTTTTTGATATGTTTTTTAAATCTAACTTGTCAAATTTAACACTGCAAAATAAATATATGTCGTGTGTTTCCTTTATAACATTGCTTCTGAAAAAGTCAGATGCAAAGTCATCTGACAAAATTTCAATTAGAGCGTGCTCTATTTTCATCTGACAAAATATCTGACATGTTATAAATGTAAAACACGACATGTATGTATTTTGTAGACAAGTCAAATGTAAAAAACATGTCGTGTACACGCAGCTTAAACAATTAATTTAAACTTAAAATTCAATCAATCTGATTATCGAGTTATTTGGTGTGTTCATATACTTTACTAGCAGAAATTTGCAACGAGAGAGTAAATTTGAAATTTACAAAATGTTTGTCCCACTTAATTAAAAAAAAAAACAGTAAAAACTAGCAAGTTACAGCTATAGCTAAACTAAACCGGCACGCGTTTTCCCAGTTGTTAAAAATTGTCCAGAAATTGAAATAAGATATCAGAAGGGGAAGTGGTATCCCTAATAGGACGCCGTTAAATATTGCATGTCTTAAGATCTGTTATAGTGAGAATGCTCAAACTTGGTAGGAGTAACTCTTATAGTAAGCCACACCTACACCTAAAAATGACGGAGATAGGCGCAGGGGGAGCAATACACCCACTGGATGCATATATTAAATATCGCGTAACTAAAGAACTGTTATAGTTAGAGTCTTCAAACGTGGTAAAAGCCACTATTATGGTAAACTAAAAGTTTTCAAATAAAAAGTGGTGGGGTAGATGGAGAAAGAGCAGTACCCACCATAGAAAGAAAATATTAAATAATGAATGTCTGAAAAGTAAGGACTTCAAGCTTTGCAGGACCCACGCTTATGAAAAACTACAACTTTTAAAATAAAAATTAAGAGGGTAGGTGGAAGGGAAGCAACAAATCATATATAAATGAAAAAGCGTACGTAATTTGGTCCCTATAGACTCCTAAACTACTGAACCAATTTTTTCGAAATTTTCACAGTAATTTTCTGATTACCCGTTGCTTAACATAGACTGTTACACAGAATAAAATTTTCCACCAGTAAAATCATTAATCAAAAATAAAATCAGTTTTAATTAAATATTTAATCAAGGGAATTTAACGTTTAATCAATTGAATTAAAAGTTTAATCAAGTGAATTTAACGTTTTATCAAGTGAATTAAACGTTTAATTGATATTATTAATTTGTTTATTGGTACAAATTAATAATGTCAATTAAAGGTTTAATACACTTGATTAAAAGTTTAATTCATTTGATTAAATTTTTAATTAAAACTGATTTTATTTTTGATTAATGCTTTTACTGGTGCAAATTTTTTTTCTGTGTTACTCATTCCACTCTGACTTCCTTAAAAAGGTCTTTTATAAAATATTTTACAAATTAAAATTTTCATTCTCAGATAAGGTCTGCCAAAATTATTCTTTAAGTTGGCAATGTGGACGACCTGTTTCTCAAATTTTAAAATAATACCAAACATCAACAATTTTTTATTTACTCAATTCGCATTATAAGTAAGAACAATTTTGCTGAGATTAAGCCCAATTCTTAATTATTTAAAGACGCCCTTCTAGAAGCCTTCAAAGAAGATGCGAGAAAGTAAGGGTTGGTCTCCAATGACACGCCATGTAAATTAGAAATAAAGTTGAAATGCGGCTTGGAGGTCTTACGTCTGCTAAAAAGTCTTTTAGAAGGCCTCTTTACAACTTCGTTTTCCCGCTGGGTATGTCAATGAAACAGACCAGCGAGATCTCCTTATTATCATGACGCGAGGATCTTAAACGTGGAAAGCAATAGCTGGCACTAAATTAAATGAATTTTTAAAGACTCACATTTTAAAAATTCTCTCTTTTTGCCTTGTCCTGCTCTACTAACTGACGTAATATCAGCGTTGCCACTTAAACGTAATAACAATTTTTGTTTACATTTTTCGCCATTTTTTATTTTTACAATGAGGCAGCCGATTTATTTCTGTAAGTCAACATTTATTAGAAATTTTTGCCAGCGAGTGTGATTTTTGATGTAGAGTTCTATATAAAACTATAAAGCAAAGAAAATTGATGCAGAATAATAAAGATTTATTATTATCTTCTTTAGCGTAGAATATAAATAGCCTAGAAGAGGAATGGGGACGTTTGGGAATATTTATAATGTCTGTCATATTAACCAGTTGGCCAGATTGTGGCTGACGAAATTTTCATCGTTTATGTATGTACGAGTTGTACCCTATCGCTTACGTTTTCTTGAAGACAATTTAGAGCAAACGTCGTGCAAGACTATATGAGTGGCAACGTCTTGTTTGGGGTCCCCTAGCAAACTTTATGATGTACAGGATAAGCGACATTGTCTTCTAAGTTGTCTTTCTTACAAATCTATGCGGTACAGTATAAACGTCTCCTTTGTGGTACAGTATAAGCGATACTGTCTCTTCTAAGTTGTCTTCCATCCAAATCTAAGCGGGACAGTATAAACGACATCGTTTTAGGAGTTGTCTTCTACCAAACTCTTTGTGGGGCAGTATAAGCGACATTGTCTTATAAGTTGTCCGTATAAAAAGCTATTGAAGGCAATATAAAAAGCAAAGCCTTCTTTTGCCCCATTTTAATGCTTTTTTATCACTTCGTTTGCTTAAAATTCTCGCATTCTTTTTTTTTTTTTAATTGTTGACTTAAATAAATTACGAAGTAGCACAAATCAGTATAACCGAAATAATGCTGAAGGTAGTCGAGGGTTGGAAAATGGGATCACATGGAGTTTTTACTACACTGTCAATTTAAATATAATTTATAACTTGTAACAGAAATATACCAACCGAAATAACTTTACAAGTATAGTAAAAAGGACATAAAAAATTTTTCGGAAATAAATAACCATATAATAACTCTTGTCGTGGACGAAAAAATAGACAACATTGTCATGCATGGAGTCATTGACGACAAAGTAGGCGACATTGTCGTTTATGTAATCTTTCGATCAAATTAACGACAAGAAGAATTCCCGACACTTGGTCGAAAATTTTGTTTAAGATTTGTTCTGGCTCTCCCTCAAATAAATTCAGTAATATTAACATTGCCGTTTATCCGTCTTTGAGGATGTCTTAAGGTCATGGCCAGCTGGGCTTCGCTGTCAATATAACATGTAATAGAAATAAAATTGCAAGTAAACTTAAACGGACATGGGAATATGTTTAATATTTTTCATTAAGGGTGTCCCAAAATTATCGCAACATTTCAGTTTGTCGCCATTTGTGCAGTAAAATGTAGGCAATCCTAAAAAAAGACTAAAAGCTGTGTTTGAAATCTTGCGTTAATTTTGGGACAAAAAGGCTGTATTAATAATTTTTATCATAAACAGCAAAATAGGCAACATTGTCGTTTATGAAATCTTTATGGAATGATTGACAAGAAGAGCGATATTGACTTGCTTGACTTTCATGCACGATTTTCGCGACACTTGTTCGAAAATGTCGAAAAAAATTTATTCTGGCTCTTCCTCAAATAAATTCTGGAATATTCAGGTTTGTGACGGAAAACGATTTTGAAAACAAAACGGGGTATAAAAAACTGCAGTCGAAACCAAAATCTGTCGAACAAAAACGAAAATTTTTCTACAATTTTTCCCTTTTTGATTTGGTTCGACACCGACTGTTTATATTTAATAAATTAGAAGTAAAAGCAAAAGTTTTTTTTGGCCAATGACAAATGAAGAAGTGGAAGAAATTACAGTTTTTCTACTTTGACAGCTGCTTTTTAAACGCTGGTTTTCAGTATCTTTAAAAATTAATTTCTAATACACTTTCCTCTGATTTCCTCTATATATTCATTTAAATTCTTTATTATATATGTAAATTGAACTTTGTTGTGAACAAAAACTTAGACTTTACTTTAGAAACGGATTTTAAGGTTGGTCCAAATGAAATGATCGTTTTGAAAACTATCGTTTTTCATCACATACCTGATCAACACTGTCGTGCGGGTATTGGGTATTTTTAAAATGGCGTCCTTTCCTTTGATTCTTGATTGCTTGCTATGTGCGGTATTAGTGTATGTATAATTTTTTTTGCGCAAGGTACCCTCCCTCCCTCACCAACGTTGCAACACTGAGTTTAAAAAAATTCAAAAAATTTTTTTTCTAAAATTTCCACCAAAAATCGTGTTCTGGCAACACTGCAAAATATACGTGTTTGCATAGCTTTAGCTTTTCCCGTATCGTTCTAGGTGGATTGGCAAGTAAAGAAAATCTGTTTTTTTTGCTTACTGAGTACCTGCTATTATACTTTATTTTTGTTGTTGTCGGTCCTTGAGCAACGTAAGTTTATTTTATTAAAGAGAGGATAAATTGATTTAAGCAACAAAAAAAAAAAAAAAAAAAACTGAATTTAATTTTAAAGGTGATTTGTAGCAATTGTTGTTACGAGGTTTTTAACATCGGACGAAACTAACTAAAGTTTGTTAAAAAATTAATGAAACGAAAAAGTTACCCAAATGATGTTTTTGTTTTTTTAAATTATTTTCTTTGCACTAGACAAGTGTTTAGGGGAAGTCCAAACCTTGCTGTTTGAAGGACAATTTTAGGTTTTTTAAATACAAAAAAAGGAACTTAAGCTTGTTCCTTTTTCTATAGAATTAAATGTGGATAACTTGTTTCTTAAAATCTTAAATTTGCTCTTATTTACAAATATTGATATAATGGGAAATAACAATAAACCGATTTGGTCCAGTTTCGAAAAAAACATCATATTGCGACAAAAAAATATCATCGCCTTTTTAACAAACGAATAATGTTAAGGCCTTAGCTTATTTCCTTCAGGGAAATTTCTAGGTGAACCAGGGGAAAGCAAAAAGCTGAAGTATTTGTATTGTTCTTGGGACAAGTTTCGTGGCTTTAGCTTATCCCAAGCAATTACTTGTGTGCTAAAATCTTCATTCCAAGCGAACATTTTTATAGGGCCTTTGTAAAGAATTTACCATTTTGGTCCATTTATAAAACCCAAATGTTTTTAAAAAATCGTATAGCATATTTAGATTCTAAGAAAAAGTTCTTCCACACGAATTTTATATTTAAAAAAAGTGTAAAGTTTCATATATTTATAAAGCAAATACATACATATGGGCATTTCCGTCAAAAGGTCCACCGTGACCGAAAATTTAAAAGTTATTAAAAGCTGATTATTTTACGATATTGTTAAAGAGAAATATTTAGATTTTACCTATTTTAGAAATTTACTCATAAATTTGTTCACTTAGATGAACAATCAGACTGCAAAGTTGTGCAAGCGTAATTTCTTATTTGTGAGAATATTTTATTGTATGTTTTCTTTAATATTTATTTATCTTTCTTAAAAGAGGTGATATTTGATATAAATTATTCCAAAAAAATTTTCTTACATGGTCTGCAATCTAAGGAAGAGTTCAAAGAGAAATATGTTATTCGGCTTAGCGGTAAATTTTTATTTTATTTTGATCATTATTCAGTTAAATTATTACGGAAACAATTTCACGTTCGAAATGTCACGTATCGACCCAGATTTTGGTTTAAAAAAAGAAAAACGGATGATTTTGGAATCAAACCAAGACATTTTAATGTTACATTGCTACGTAAAATTCTGAAAGTAGTTTGACTAAAAAATTGTGCCAGTTTTGGCTGAATTACGCCTTTTTATACATGGCCACAAAAACTACTTCTATTTTTTCCCGTTCGAACCGCTACTTCTTTTGCCATTATCTCTGACATAGAATCACGCCCTCCATAAACTTTAGCATAGACAAAAATATTTGTTGCTTAAAATGTTATTGCATTTTTGATGCGTACGACTGTCACGTTGAACACTTTGGAATTACCCATATGTAAGTATTGCTTATTTGTTTAATCAATTCCAAAGAAACATGTACACTAGGGCTATAGCCAAATTTTTGGCAAAGTACCACGGAGTGGCCAAGAATGTTTAAGTAATGAAAAGACCTGTCTCCCGTCGTTTTGCAAAAAAAACATCACGCAAGGGAAGAACATTTCTAAAACCTTTCAATAAATTTTGAACCGCGATGAATTGTAAACCGTAGGAAAAATTATAGATCTAGGCAGTGGATAAATTCCAAAATAGCATTTAAGTGATACGTAAAATATAAGCAAATATCAGGTGCATATTTTTTAAATTACCGTGAGATAAAAATGGTGTTTTCAAACTTCAACCCGATCCCTGCGTGAACTTTTTTAATAATCCGAAAAAATTATCATATTTTTTTATTACTAATTTTTAATGTTCTACACGACCATACTATGCCGTTTTTGATATGTTTTTTAAATCTAACTTGTCAAATTTAACACTGCAAAATAAATATATGTCGTGTGTTTCCTTTATAACATTGCTTCTGAAAAAGTCAGATGCAAAGTCATCTGACAAAATTTCAATTAGAGCGTGCTCTATTTTCATCTGACAAAATATCTGACATGTTATAAATGTAAAACACGACATGTATGTATTTTGTAGACAAGTCAAATGTAAAAAACATGTCGTGTACACGCAGCTTAAACAATTAATTTAAACTTAAAATTCAATCAATCTGATTATCGAGTTATTTGGTGTGTTCATATACTTTACTAGCAGAAATTTGCAACGAGAGAGTAAATTTGAAATTTACAAAATGTTTGTCCCACTTAATTAAAAAAAAAAACAGTAAAAACTAGCAAGTTACAGCTGTAGCTAAACTAAACCGGCACGCGTTTTCCCAGTTGTTAAAAATTGTCCAGAAATTGAAATAAGATATCAGAAGGGGAAGTGGTATCCCTAATAGGACGCCGTTAAATATTGCATGTCTTAAGATCTGTTATAGTGAGAATGCTCAAACTTGGTAGGAGTAACTCTTATAGTAAGCCACACCTACACCTAAAAATGACGGAGATAGGCGCAGGGGGAGCAATACACCCACTGGATGCATATATTAAATATCGCGTAACTAAAGAACTGTTATAGTTAGAGTCTTCAAACGTGGTAAAAGCCACTATTATGGTAAACTAAAAGTTTTCAAATAAAAAGTGGTGGGGTAGACGGAGAAAGAGCAGTACCCACCATAGAAAGAAAATATTAAATAATGAATGTCTGAAAAATAAGGACTTCAAGCTTTGCAGGACCCACGCTTATGAAAAACTACAACTTTTAAAATAAAAATTAAGAGGGTAGGTGGAAGGGAAGCAACAAATCATATATAAATGAAAAAGCGTACGTAATTTGGTCCCTATAGACTCCTAAACTACTGAACCAATTTTTTCGAAATTTGCACAGTAATTTTCTGATTACCCGTTGCTTAACATAGGCGATTAATATTTTTTTATTTTGATGTGGGCGTGGCACCTCTCATACAATGACCATAAAGATTTCTTTATATCTGGAGTACTGTAACAGTGAAAGTATTTCAATTTTGTACAAATAGCTTAGATAATAATACACAACATCTTTCAAAAGTAGGTTCAATAGGAAAAGAAGAAATGGCACCTCCCATACGAATACACTTGAAATTTCTGCATATCTTTAGGACGGTAACTGTAAAAACATTTAAATTTAGTACAAGATGCTTTGTTATTCCCAATCCATATTATGAAACATTTGCTGTGAAACATTTGAGTTTGTTGAAGGAAGGGGAAAGACGAATGGAAAAGTGTAATTTGTTTCATGTACAAGCAGTTTTTGTAAGTTTGTTATTGAAAGAAAGAGAGAAGGCTTAGAAAATGACTTAATGCCAATGTTCGAAAATAAACACTAAATATCGCTCCTTAGTGTTCGGTTCGGTCGATTTGTGGAAAACAAAAACGCTTAAAGTGCTTATGTAGGAAATCACTAAAAAAAAACGTTTACCTGTTAGTCATCTTTCGAACACAAAAACAATACTGTTTTTATCAAACTCAACAAAAGATAAGAACATTTACTTCCGTTCGTTTTATTTTAAATCCACAAACTTCATTGTGTTCGGTTCGGCTCATTAATTTTCGTCACTTTTGGCTGGTAAAAAATCACATTTTTTAAAAAACAAAATACACATACGAAAAAAAAACAAACAAAACATATACACAATACACACACAATCTGTTCGTGATGCGGTCGCTGTTAAAATTTTTTTTTTATCAATGTTAAAAAAGAAACACCATAGAACATTAAAATATAATGTTTGTCTACAGTATCACAACAATTGTTCTGTTTTTTAACGAAGAACAGACCATTATATAATGTTCGGCTCTTTCTTGAAATTAGTTACGAACGGTGTTAAGGGTTGTGTTCGTCTACACAATCACTAAAAAAATAGATATAGTTCTTGGGTGTGTGAGCCGAACGCGCAATAATGTACTGTTTATTTTCGAACACTGCGTTATGCTGTAAAACATAATTTTTATTCTATGGACATGAATGCAGTTACAAAAGAGAATTGAAGAAAGTTTTTGCAGCAAATGTTTCATAATATGGATGCGGACTTATCAATACACGAAATGTGTTTAAAACAAATTTTACTAATTTTATTTCGATTGGGGTAGCAAAGCGCACCGGGTTAAGCTAGTTGTTATAAAAAAAATTACTTCTACTAAAATGTGTAATTGTTCCTACAAACAAATTTTTAATTTATCAGGTTAAGGAGAAATCTTAGGGTTAAAGCGATTCTGGCTAAGGAGTTTGATTAGTTTTAAGCCGATAAAATAAATATTAAACATTTTTGACATACAAACATACATTTATATTCTCAACTAAACATAATTGCATTTTTAGCTGACCAACCCACAGCCAAATTGTAACCTCTAAGGCCCGTTTTCACGACTGACCTTTAAAGATCGAAATAGTTAATGGTACCTTTAGCACTAGTGAGGAATAAAGTTACCTTCAACTATTTTTCGTTTTCACAACTTCTGTATAAAATAAACTTAACATTATAATTCAGTTTTAATTGACCTTTTACAATAATATTTTGATTATTTATAATTTTAAGCTCCAGGTCTCTTTTTTATATAAAAAATATTAATTTATTTAATTATTTTTTCGATATTTCGCTAACCTTTGGTTAGCATCCTCAGGAAATTAAATTTACAATATTTTTATATTGTAAATTAAAATATCGAAATAATAATTAAATAAATTAATATTTTTTATACAAAAAAGAGACCTGGAGCTTAAAATTAAAAATAATCAAAATAAACTTAACATTTTTAAAAATGTGGCAACACTAAAGTAAATACCCATTATTTTTGCCAAAATAAAAATACGAACTGGCAACTACGTACTTTCTTTTACTTTTCTCATTTTAAATTTTTGTGTGCACAAATATTTTTTAATAATGGCAAATATTAATAAAATACCGCGTACACGTGAATTTAACATTTTGTAAATTTTATATTTCAAAATACGAGTTTGTTATTAATTTACAAAATATACGTATACCTGGAGTTGCCATATATAAAAAATATGTGAATATAGTATGGCAATCTCAAATCTAAACCTTACGACAAAAGTTAAAGGTAGAACGTTCCTCTCTTTACCTTATCCTTCACTTTTAGATTAAAGGGAACTTGTGATAATTAAAAACTCATTATCTGTTCGATGAATTCCTACATTTAGCTATCGTTAAAGGCTCAGTTAGGCGAACGTTGCTGTACCGTATCTGTACTGTATCCATCAGCTGTTCGCTTTTTGTTATATGACAACCAATACAAAAGCTTACCGAAATGCAATGTACCGTATTTGCAACGTACCAATCTGTAAAAAATAGAATTTCATGCCGTTGTTACGTGACATTTGCAACACAGTGATGGGCGGCTTGTATGTTACATTGAATGCGAGTAATTTTGCTCTTTTTTTGGTACTTTTTTCAGTATATCCATGGAATTGCGACAAAACAACTTACAATACAACATATTTCCAAATATACAAATATACATATGCTTAGATGTTTAAAATAAACAAATGCATATACACATAGAATGGAAATGTGAAACATATAAAAGACTTTAAATGGTATTAAAACCTTGTTTGGTGTAGGGGAGACCGGGGCAGCTTCGGCACTTTTTTTTTTGAAGCCCTGAATCTAAGAATGTATTCAACAGATTTAAAAATTTTATCGCTTGTTGTTGTCCTTGGATATTGAATAATAATATATTGGTACAAAATTTTGTGAATACTGAGTATTTGTTATTTTTTTTTAAGAATAAGTAAAAAAAGTAATTTTCGCTGAATGTTCCCCACGCCGGGGTAGCTTCGGCATTTGACGGGGCACATTCGTCGACTATATTCTTAAAGGCAGTTGTTCATTAAAAACTCTATAAAAAATAAAATTAGATGTCAGCTATAAACGGATTAAGCATTTTTTATAAGATGGGTACAGTTAAACTTAAGTTTTATTTCGGCTCAGAACTAGCGAAATATTTTCATTTTCAGGCTTAACAAATAGAGATCAAAAAGATATCAAGCATGCGAAGGAAGTTTGTTATTGAAATGAAGTCGTCAAGAGTTTAAGTAATCTCAGTAACTTGATAAATTGGCTTATTACTATATCGACCAAGTTTTACTTGGACGAATGTGCCCCAATTGAAAATGCCGAATCTACCCCGAAAGCACTATTTACACTATTTTATTTTTTTTCTATTATTCTTCAACAAAGATTTAGATTCAACTTATTTTTTAGGAAACTAGCACAATTAATTAAGTTGGTTTGTAATTTTTATTTTAAATATTGATAATTTTCAAATACAAAATACTTACTAAATAGAATCAAAATATTACAAAAACACTTGGAAAAAAACTTAAACACGTTAGCTTTTTCAGTTGGTAAGCTAGAGATGACAAACTTTGCGGGAGTTATTTATTTTGATTTTCGATAAATTTAAATAAATAGTTAGTGATGAAAAATAAGTGCGTCATATCGAAAACGTCATTGACGAATGTACCCCAGTGCCCCGGTCTCCCCTATGCACATTTACAATATATGTATGCTAAAAATTTATATATGCTTAAATAAAAATTTATTTATTGTAAATCTATAATATAAATATTAAATTATTAATACTTTTTACATACACAAAATACTGCTTTAATACCATTTTAATAACGTGGTACCTTTTCTGAACAACGGTCACCATTTGAACATTTTTGATTCCCATCCCTATGTGTTTTGTTTTATGTATACTATTGCTTTTTGTTTATGGATGGGAAAACATATGACACGTTTTTAAACGTTCTATAAGTGCACCAACGTGTTTACAGTACGGTGCGGTACATTACGGGTACAGCAACGTTTGCCTAACTGAGCCTTAAGTCGTGAAAACGGGCTTTAGTCTATTATGATAAATATACAGAAGAGGAGGGTTCATACCCAATGGGGTATTGCTAGATCGATGGAATAACTAAAATATGTATTCCCATCCATAATTGAAAAGTTTTGCTAAGATCTTTAAAAAATCTAATTGAAAGTAATAAAAAAACACATTTTATTATGGGTGCCTTGTTTTGTACATCCCAGTTTTCTTAAACATTTTAAAGAATAGAGTAGAAGAAAAAACAATATGGTCACATCTAGTTTATGTAGAAAATTGAAATTTACTTTTTGGCAATTGCTTAATGGTCGTTTTATTGTGGTCAATTGTTGGTAAAATTAAAAAAAAGGAAAGAATACAATGTAGAAATAATATTATAAAAAAAAAACTCGGCATGCACGCTGATGGGGAGGCATACTTTCGTACCCAGCCTCCCCCCCAACATAAGATGTGCATGAAGAAGGAGAAGAAAATTTAAAAAAATCAATTTGTTTTTTTCTGCACTACATTAAGCAAACATTTCAAATGGCAATTCTATTTCAAAATTAAATGTTTAATAAAGTGATTTTTGTTTGTTTCATTAAACGAAAGTTTAAAATTGAATTATTTTTGTTTATTTTGTTGATTGTTAAATAAAATTGTTGTTGTTTAAATGAAATATTGGCCAAAATAATATCCCAAAGGCATAAATGGTATTTTAAAAACTTTTGTAAGGGAAAGAAAAGCACTACACGGTGATGCAAGCGCAAGGAAAAGAAGTAAGAAAGTATAGTCGATCAAGCCGGACCCTATGATATTCAGAATCATCTTAAAGTTCTTTGTGTCGAAATTATTTAGATATCTCTGTCTTTTAGTAATTTTAGGTTCCTACCAACACAAAACTTTGCCCTGGCAAATAAGCTACAATAAAAGTAATCGTCGCTTAATTTGTTACTACACAAATTGCTTGGTAAACATGTCGTCGAAATTTTACGTTTGTACAAATATTTTGTGTTGTTAATAAGTTTGTTTTCCAATATTTTTAATTAGGCTTAAGTTCATGAAATTTAATTTTTATTAAATTATTTTTATGAAGAAAGGAATTTTACAACATGAAAATCAATTAAAATTGTTATTGATAATCTTTCATTCTTGACGTGGCTCGGGCTCGAACCCTGGCCGGCAGGTTACCATCCCAATAAAAAATTGTATCATTTTGCGAAGCACTAAAAGTACATTTAAAAAAATAAGCGCACAATTGTGCGCTACGCAATAAGACATACAGAAATGCAGTAAAGTAAGTGAAAGAACTCTCAACAACTTTTATAAAAAAAAAATAACATTTCAAGTGCTACGGCATTCCCTTACTACGAAGCAGGTTTGTAAGGGAGAATACTAAAAAATAACTGTATCAAAACATTCAGTGTGTAAATATGATCGTTACATCCAACAATGTTTATGTGCGCTGAATAATGCGCTTTATGTATCAAAAATGTATTGCTTCAAAGTGGGAACTCGCCATATAAAATTCATGTCTTCCGTAAGCGCAATGGTAAGCGAAACCCTTATGTTTCTCCCTTACAAACTTGCTTCGTTGGAAGCTTCAGATTTTATTGGGATGACATGTTTCGATCGCAACCACTCGATCTCCTCAGATGGATTTGCCGTCTTACACTCGCAGCCATCGACGACTGCTGACGTCACTAGTCAAACATCAATCCTTAAACCAAATTGTATTTTAACATTTGGTAGATCGAAATTTGCTTTCTTGAATGATTATCCATTTTAATTGATTTTACATGTTTTTTCCTTTACTTCTGTTTTTTCGTACTTTCGTCAAGAATTTTTCCTGAAGTCCAAGTACATTTTTTGTTTTTTCACTTTGTCTTTCTCTTTTCTGTTGACCTTTTTTCAGCACAACTTGAAGGACAAATGTACACATAGAGCTCGTGCCTTAGCTTTTAACAATAATTAGTATTGTGGTTATTTTGTTGAACTATTTATGGTTTTTAATCCAAATTTTTAATATTTTTAATTAGGCTTAAGTTCATGAAATTTAATTTTTATTAAATTATTTTTATGAAGAAAGGAATTTTACAACATTTTCTGTTTACACAAACATTTGCAGCATGTTTGTAGAAAAATCAAAAATTTTTAATATTTGGTAGACATGCTGGATATTTTCTAAACTGTTTGTGGTGCCTAGTGCAAAATGTAATCATTTCAGCGAAAACTTAACAGAGTAAAGACGTTAAAGAAGAAACATTAAAATAATTTTCAGTCGTAAAATCAAATTTTTGAAGCAGCATTGTTTGCCGCAAAACAGCTCGTTGTTTAAAATACTCTTTACACCAAATTCTATTTTTAAGCAAAAAGCAATCAAAATATCCGCAGCTCTATCGTTGTCTGTATTCATTAAAGGCGTACAAAAAAAAATAAAATTGGCGAAAATAAGACGAAAAAAAGTATGTGTTTGCCAAGACATTTGTGTGGTTTGTTATGGCCTTTAATCAGGGCGTAAAGCGTTTTCTATCTGTCGAAAATGCTCATGCTCAAACAAAATGTATGAAGTTAAATCAAATAGCCAGGCGTCAACACTTTGCAATTGGAAAATCCTATTTTGGCAGCCCGTTAACAAGTGAATTAAGCTGCTACTAACAAAAAGTATTTTGGGTTTTTTAATTTATTCCTCTCTTCTCTCACTCCCCGCTCACCAATAAAGTATGAACGGCCTCCAAGCAATATCCCAGCGGCGAACTTTACATACTAAATCACATCTCTTCAATGAAGTTTGTATCACTTTGTGTTCAATGAATTCTAGCTTACAAAGAGTATGAAGGAAGTGTATGGAATTTACAAAAATGAATTTCGTTCATCTTTTATAATGTGCTAATATATTCTGTATGTGTCCTGTTATTTTTCATTTGCTACTTTGTTGAGTAGTTTATTTTTAATAAGGACCAATTTTAAAACTATATCGCGAGTTAAATATATATTTTTTTAACAGACTTTCGGGCTTAAATATCCTAAAAATCTAAAATTCTGAAATAACGCGAAATTCCAAAAAGTCCACCTGCTTAAAATGTGTGTGAAGTAGTGTGCCAGACGCCTTCCACTTGCCCACGATGAAAGGTAGATTGGGTATAGACTGTCTGCTGCCTGCTGCTTGCTTACAGTGTGTGCGAATTTGTGTGCAAGTCACCTTCTACTTGCCCCCGAAGTAATCGAGATGGTATATTGATTGTCTACTGCCTGCTTACAATGCATGTGAAGCAGTACTGGGTTTATATTTATTAAATGAACACTTTACTATCCCGCTTACTTTGTGTGCAAGTGGTTGGCGTTCACTTCATAAATGCGGCAATGCATTCGAAAAAGTTTACTAGGTTGTAATTAAGATGGTGTGCATTACTATCGAAAAATTCGCCCCTGGGATGAGGTTACATTACTGTTCATGACACATCGTTTACGCTCTAATTAAGGTTTGTCATTGCAGCGTTTAAGCTGGGCGCTAGAAATCTTACGCCTTGCCTTACGCGCTGATTTAGATTGGTCTGTTAGAATAAATAAATAAACACATTTTTGTTTATTCTTACAGATTAATATTATTATAAACAAATTAAAAATTTGTTAAAGCGCCTTATTAATTACATTATTACTCATTAAATACCTATAATTAATTATTAAGTTCATTAGACAGTGAGGCATTATGACCTTCCAAAATTTATGTCAGAGCTTTATTCAGTATTGAACGATAAAAAACTTCTGTCTTTTGTTCTTAGTAGTATGTATGAAAGTGTGTTGAACAAATTTTAAACAAAATAATTTTAATTATTTAAATGATAACAACAAATATTAAAAAAAAGTTAAACATAAAGCAGAGGTTTGACAACATTGATAAGATTTGAATACAACATTGTCTGACACTCTATATTTGGCAAATAATTTAAGGAGTTCGTATAAAAGGCACAGAAATTGATTGGCATTAAACATATGCAAAGTATTGTAAATTAGAGGTTGTGTAAAAATCTTAATGATATTTCGAAATTCACGAAAATCAATTTTATTTCTGGGAAAATAATAAATAATAACAAAATTCCCTTGAATTTTAGTTTCATTAGTATCATTAATATCTACTATTCATAGGCGAAGATAGTTATTGCTTTTTGTTGACAGCAGCCAGCTGTTACAAATTTGAACATGTGGTTTACATTTTCAACATCTGCAATGCATTTAACGAAAATAAATGTATGTCAGCGGTAAAATGCCTCAACATAATAAATATTACTTTAAGATCAGTAAAACAACAACAGGTGCTTTAATTTTTAGTATACACAAGTGTTTAATCTTAATTATTATTACATACATACATCATAAAGTATGATGCACTTTCTTTGGTTTAAGCCTCTTCGACTTAAAGTTGTTTAGGAAAACAACCCACAAATAGGCACCGCTAAATTGAATCGTTGATAATTTAATATTTTTTTTTATACCCTCCACCACAATTAGTTGTGAAGAGGGTATATTAAGTTTGTCATTCCGTGTGAAACTTTTTTATTATTCATCTTACCCCCTTAAAGTATATATATTCTGGGTCCTTGAGTAATTTTAAGTCGATTTAGCCATGTCTGTCTGTCTGTCCGTCTGTTGAAAACACGCTCACTTTCGAACAACTCAAAAGAAATGAGCAAACTTGCAGCCAAATTGCTTGTAGTTATCCTAAGCAGTTTGGGATTGAAATCCAGCAAAATCGGTTCAGTAGGACCAGAGCTATGAATCAAAATGTGGAACCACCACCTAAAAAACTTGATAATTTTGTCACAAAAAATAAGCTAAATGCTGGGTTACGGAACGGAATGAGATAAGATTTCTCAAAAAAAATTTTTTATTTGACTGGAAATCACGATGTTTAATTTCGTGAAGATCCGTCCATAATTTACCCTAAGCCCCATATAAACAATACTCCCGGAAAACAGTTTAGTACGCCTAAAACCGTAAAAAATAGCGCTAGCGTAACAAAATTTGGAACGTCACAGTTTTTTAGGACTAGAAATAACACTGTGAAATTTCGTGACGACCGGTCCATAATTTACCTTAGGCCCCATATTAACCCTACTACCTGAAAACAGTTTAGTACGCCTAAAACCGTAAAAAATAATGCAATCATAACAAATTTTGGCTCGTCACAGATTTATAGGACTATAAATGATACTGTGAAATTTCGTGAAGATCGGTACATAATTTACCCTAGGCCCCATAGAAACCCTACTCCCGGAAAACAGTTTAGTACACCTAAGACCATAATTAATAATGCTATCATAACAGAAGTTGGTACGTCAGAGTTTTAAAGGACTGGAAATGACGCTGTGAAATTTCGTGATGATCGGTCCATTATTTACCCTAGGCCCCATATAAACCCTACTATCGGAAAACAGTTTAGTCGCCTAAAACCATAATTAATAACAAATCGTCACAGTTTAGGATAATAATAACATCATACAGATATTACTCCTTAAACATTCGAACT
This sequence comes from Pollenia angustigena, assembly GCA_930367215.1. Lineage (NCBI taxonomy): Eukaryota > Metazoa > Arthropoda > Insecta > Diptera > Polleniidae > Pollenia > Pollenia angustigena. Next base: position 193,511,577 of record OV884060.1, on the reverse strand, counting down.
GTCGGTGGAGGGTATCAAAGACTCGGCACAGCCGAATATAGCACTCTAACTTCTTTAAATTAATTTTCAAAAGTCTTAAGAATATTATTACGTTTATTTTGTGAAAAAATTACGTTTAAGTTTAAAAGTTAAAATTGTTGTAAACTCCTGGTTTAGAGCACCCTAAAGTCGACCTAGCGGATGGTGTATAAAAAAATAAATAATATTAACCTTTAACTCCAATAGGCATTATGGTGCAAAGTCGATTTTCAGATACAACGGGTTAACGGCCTATCGCGAGGGCACTATGAGACTGCCATCAATGCACTGAACTACATGAAGAAAAAATTTCTAATTCAATCACATCTATATTTGGCGTAAGACAGGATCTGTGTTATCACCATAACTGTTCCTTGTTGTAAATCCCCGCCTACAACATACATGATTTGCTCTTATTTTTTTTTTTAATTCCCTGAGCTAAACCCCGCGAAGCTCTGCACTTGTCTGCAGGAAAGAAACCAGAGTCTCTGGCGGGTATGGAACCCGCAACCCCGGCGCTGATAGACTAGCTCACTACCAGCTAGCCTACCGCGGCTTTGTTAAAATATATGCATTAACAACCTTGTTGTTCTAACATGAGAAAAGCTCTAACATGATGAGTCTATACTTAACACTAACATCATATTAGTGTTGATGTTAAGCATTTAATGTCAGTTGTATACTGGTTGAAATGGATGCAGTTTAACGGAGTACAAATGATAACAATGCATACGAAATTGTTTGGGACCTCTTTGACCTAATAGTTTGTTATCAGTTGGTCTTATAATGAGCGTCTCAAAAACAAGGGAGATGTGCGTAAATCCCATTTCTCCCGATTGCTTGTACTTTCTACAAACTCCTGTGCATCGTGTGGCCGAGATTCAATATTTACGTAGCATTTTAATAGAGTACAGTGGAACTGTAGAAAATGTTAAAAGCCGAATTGCATAAGAAATGGGACTGCCTACAGCGCACAGTGGGTTGAAACATAGTTAATTTTAGGATTAATTTTTTTTGGAAAAACTATACAATATTTAGTAAAAAGCTGCTCTTTGAAAAAACAATTATGGAAAATATTTTTTTTTTATAAAACAGAAGAGTAGAATTATATACATACATATCTGTGGCAATAAATAATAATGGCTTAAGTCGAAATTTCGTGTTTTGAGATATTAAGGGTTTTGTCTAAAATAAATTGTGTGTTTTGTTGTGTAAGCTAAAATATAAATGTGTATAGTTTTATTAATAATGACATTTAATACTTGAAATTTAGCTGAGGGATAGATCTTGAAGAAGAGAATAAAGTGACTCATACACTTGCAATAAAATTGTTCCATTGTACGTATTGTACAATTATATCACCGATGTGTATGTGATATTCGAAGGTGGCACAATGTATTGGCAACAATCAAAAGACTTTTGATTTTTATTGCACAACGAAAAGAAAGTGAAATGTGTTGTCAACATTGTACAATGCTGTTTATGTTATTCCTGTAGGTTATGTTCGCCTTTTTATTGAGTAAATGAAACCATTGTCCGACTTTTTGCATAATAAAGGACAAAAAGGGAAATAATAAGGCGAAAATCATATACAATAATATTGCAAGTGTATGGACCGCTTAAGAATATGTAATAACGTTAAAAAGCACTTATGTCAACTTAAGCTATTATTTTTTATTGCCACAGATATATATGCATTAGGGTTCTTAAAGTTAAGTTAAACCAGTCATCTCCTCGGATTAAAGATTAGTCAAAACAATTCCAAAAATATTTTTTTTTAAATTTTTGGACACTGTGCCGCCATTTATAGTTCGATCATAGCATAATGTTATTCATGGCTTGTATGTATTATATAGCTTCATTGTTGTCTTTGTTGATTTTTTAATACGACAAAATTCTGGACTCTTCTTATGCCATTTCGGATCCTTCCCCCCTAATGTCCAACTTTTTGTCAGTGGTCCTAAACTTGAGTTCAATCAGCGATTAGTGGCAAGAAAGCCCTTCTATAACTATTTACGTCCAGCTTAAAATATACTCACTTTTATGGCGCGTCTTAAATTGGGCCTCGTCTTCAAAAACATGTTTCATAATACCAGCAGGTTGAGCCCAGTACAAAATAAAAAAAATTGCACAAGTCACTCCGTAGAATGAAAGGTATATCAACGAAGTTTCTAGAAGAACATTTGGTTGAACCGGTCACACATGTCGTGAACCTCCTTCGTTTACAACCTACAAAAAGCAGAAAAACAGGACGGCAAAAATCACTTGGTTGTAATCCACACTAAAAGAAGAAAATTCCATACCTCATGGTCTTGAAAGAACCTTCAATAATATCGATGAGCTCAAAGATATAAGCGCACAGCGACAGAGAAGGAGCCAACTAAAAGATACCCTATGCTCAGTATAGAGTAGAGTATCCACTTTTTTCGGCCATTATTTTATCCAATGATTTAAATTGCCAATTTCGAATAACGAATAACTCGAACAATTTATCTCAAATAATCGATTAAAATTAATTTCTTAGAAAATTCTACTTTTTTAATGTAAAATTATTTTGTTTAAATTTCTAACTTTAAAACCAAATTACATTTTGTTACCTTTTTACATTTATTTTCATTACTCATACTTTAAAGCATACTAGCTGACCCGATAGACGTTGTCCTGTCCAAATCAGGAAAAATGTTTGCGTTCGATTTTTAAAATCCGTTAAAAAGAGACGAACATTTAAAAGAAAAATTTGTTAAATCGATGGAGCCGTTTTCTAATTTTAGGTTAATCGAAAAAAGTGGGCGGGGCAAAATTTTCTTTCCGTAAAAACCTAACTTGGACCATGGCGATGATTTTAAAGAAAAAATCGTCCAAATCGGTCAAGCCGTTCTCAAGTTATGCGCTTAATAGAAAAAGTGGGCGGAAAGGAAGGCGTGGTACATTTTTCTTTCGATGAAAACGTAAAATGGATTAATACGAACATTTAAAAGAAAAATTAGTCAAATCGATCGAGCCATTTTTTGATTTTAGGTAAATCGAAAAAAGTGGGCGGGGCAAAATTTCCTTTCCGTAAAAACCTAAGTTGGACCATGGCAATCATTTTAAAGAAAAAATCTTCCAAATCAGTCAAGCCGCTCTCAAGTTATGCGCTTAATAGAAAAAGTGGGCGTAAAAGTAGGCGTGGTAAATTTTTCTTTCGATGAAAACTTAAAATGGATTAATACGAACATTTGAAAGAAACATTTGTCGAATCGATGGAGCCGTTTTCTGATTTTAGGAAATTCGAAAAAAGTGGGCAATTTTTTTTTCGTAAAAATAAAAGTTGGACCATAGCGATCATTTTAAAGAAAAAATCGTCCAAATTATATAGATGTCATTGGTGGTGCAATATAGAAATTGGATTTTGCCACGCCCCTCCGCCCGCAGTCCGAAAATCAAAAATCAGACTTCACAGTGTCACCCGCCTGAATATTCTGAAGATTCCCTGAAAATTTCATCAAAATCGGCCCAGCCGTTTTGGAGTCCATTCGTTACATACATACATACATACATACATACTTACATACATACACACATCCTATTTTATATATATATATATATATATATAAGATAGATAGATAGATTTTAGTCCATTTTTAGAGCGTGTGTGTGATATTATGTAAATCACTATTAACAGGGTTTAAAAAACTGCAGCCGAAACCAAAAACTATCGAACAAAAACCGAAAATTTGTATAAAACTTTTTAGCTTTTTGAGTGGGTTTGATAGCGACTGTTTACATTTAATGAATCAGAAGTAAAATCAAAAGTTTTTTTTTGGCCAATGACAAATGAAGAATTGGAAGAAATGGCACATTTCCTACTTTGACTGCAGTTTTTTAAACTCAGACTATAAACGTCAAATTCGTAAAAAAAATTCATCAGCAGCTATAAATTTGTAAACCATGTTCTGTCAGATAATGGGTTACCTGTTATTACTCTTCTGTAAGTTTTTTTTATTACCTCGTATCTTCTAATCGGCTGGATGTGACATTTGAGATGTCATTACTTTCGTCTTAAAACCCTAACACAGGGTCTTCACCTGACAATTTTTTGTACGTGAATGGCCGGCCTAAGTGTCCTTGTCTCCATGGACTTCAATTTTACTCGATTTTAAGAAATATATAAATTGGCTTTAAAAATATTTTTCATAACTTTTTCTGTTTACTAAAAAAATAAAAGTAGGTATGAGTTCAAAAAGAAATATTTGTTTTTTCCCATTGGATAAAATTATTTGAATTCTTAGAGCTATTCGAGTAATTCGAACAATTTAAAACCATTATTCGATTAATGGAGCAATTCTAAAATTCAAAACTTGATTGATTTCTTGCTCGAACAAAACCAAAAGTCGAATAATTGGATACTCTAGTATAGAGCCAGTCCGTAATCGATGTCCAAGAGCAACCTTTTAATACTGACATGAAATTTTTTAACAAAGTCACTGGTAAATTTGACCCCTTTTAATTTAACAATAATTTTTTGATAAAGTTTTTTTAAATTAAGACCCGATATTTTTAACTAAACAAATTAATAAAAAAAAAAAATACTAAATTAAAAAAAAAAAAAGTGTACATACTTTATTTCACAAACACTTAAGATAAGTATAAAAAAAAAACAAACAAATAGAGTGTCAAATTTACCACCACCTGAGTAGTTAAAGGTTAAAAGAAAACAAAAATAAAAAAAAAACAAAATTTTAGATGTGGTATTTAAAAAAGAAGTTCTTTACAGTATTTTTCAGTTATTTAAAACGAATAGAAGCAGTTGAAAATGTTTACGTTTGTCTACAAGTTGTTTAACTTAAAAGTCTCAAGTATTTAAAAAACATTAAAAAAAAACAGCCCAAATTTTCTATAAAAAAATTATTAAACATTTATCAATTAAATAATAATAATAAAATGTTTTCAACCATTTCTTGCCATACAAATAAAAATTTGGATAAAATTAAAGCAACACAATTGTTGATATTATTTTTTATAGTGTTATCGGTATTAGCAACAAGTGTGGCCGATAGCAGCATTAACGCAATAGTAACTAAAAAAAATATTACGGTGACAGCTAAAGCCGCCAAAGTAATTTCAGCCAAAGCAATACCATCATCACCAAAGTCCCCAACAACAGAAGCATCTGTGTATGCCTGGGGACACAATAACAAATATTCATCTATAATCTTTGATGAAGATATTATTGTCGAAGGCTCCACGTTTTTGGACGTAAAATATCCCAAAAATGTGAGTTGGTTATTTTCGCAATTTTGTTGGTTGCCATTTGGCAAAATTTCTTTCTTCTTTTTAACTTGTCTTGTTTATTTGAAAAAAAAAAAATGAATTTTTTCTAAATTTTTTTCCAGGATGATTTTGATGTTAATGGGTTTACAATAATTGGTATATTTGCAGAATGCATTGACAAATTAGATTCTGCAGCTGGGCGAAATTTGACAAGCGATTTGTCAGTCCATCCCAAAGAGGGTGGTATTGGCTTTAACTTTACCACAATAGAATTTGTGTCACTGGCTCCGAATGATGTGAAGTGTAATTTAAAAATAACTGGTGTAAATGTATGAAGAAATGTTTAAAGTAAATGTGGATTATAGTAATATGTTGAAAATTCTTTGTCTTTTTTTTTTTTTTTTTTTTTTTTTTTTTTTTAAAAATCATTTTTATAAAACATATACAGAATAAATCTTAAGAGAGATGGTTAAAAGCTACCTTACATCTATAACAATATTTATTAATTTAAGAACACGCAAATGAATTTTAATAAATTTGTATCGGAGAAGGAAAATAAATTAGAGCATAAAACCTTCAATAAATCATTAAAGGAAGGAATGTATAGTACATACAAGGAAAAAAAAATATATATATAATGAAAAATTTGTTTTGTACCTAATAAAGATTTGAAATGTAATCATTGTTTGAAAGATTACATGAATTCTGAAATTTGTTAATTATAGTTTGAATACGCACATTTATGTATTCTACATTACAAAGACGATGTAATCTTTGTGTAGAATAGTGCCAAGGCAAATTCATAACCATTTTAAGAAGTTTATTCTGGCTGATTTGGATTTTCTTAACATGTGTTGCTGCACATGTTCCCCAAACTGGACATGCATATAGAGCTATAGCCTGAAAAATTGTCTGGACAATAGTTATTTTATTTTCGGTGTTGAGATTTGACTTTCTATTAATAACAGGATATAACATTTTAATGGCAATATTAAATTTTTTGATTATATGATTGGTGTGATTATTAAAAGTTAACCGTCGGTCTAGAAAAACTCCCAAATATTTAACATTGTTAGACCAGGGAATATCTACACCATTTAAAGATAAATTTGAACTGGGTAGGTTACAAGAACTTCTTTTTCTTGTAAAAAAGATAGCTTGTGATTTTCCAGCATTTATTTTAATTTTCCAATTAACAAAGTATTGAAAAAGGCTGTTAAGAGAATGCTGTATATTATCAAGAATAGGTTGGGGTGATACATCAGAGCAGTAAATTGCAGTATCGTCAGCATAAAAAGCATAGTTACATACATGACTTTTAGGAACGTCTGCACAATATAAAATGTACAACAAAGGCCCCAAGACAGAGCCTTGAGGAACACCAGCATCGATATTGTAGTTTTCGGAGTATGAAGAGTTAATGAAAACATTGTAACTACGATTTGTCAAAAAACTTTGTACGATTTTTACCAGATATGACGGAAAACCGTAGGAAATTAATTTATATACAAGGCCCTTATGCCATACGGTATCAAAAGCCTTTTCCACATCTAAAAGTACCATAGCAGTCGACTTTTTGTTTATAAGCTCACTTTTTACGTAATTCGAAATTCTTTTGATTTGTTGTGTTGTATTATGAAAGGGGCGAAACCCGAACTGTTCCTTGGGAATAATATTATTTTCATCAATAAAAAGAAATAATTTTTCTTTTAAAATTTTTTCATAAATTTTTCCCAGGCTACTGAGTAGACTAATAGGCCGGTAGCTTCCCGTTTCATTATTGGGCTTTCCCGGTTTTAAAATAGGAATTACTTTTGCAATTCGCCAACATGTTGGGAAATACTGAAGCTTTAAACAAGAATTTATAATACATGTTAGATATATTATTCCACAAACTGAGAGGTTTTTCAAAAACTCATTTTTAATGCTATCTAATCCGCAAGATTTTCGTGGTTTAAGACCTCTTAATAAGCTTTTTATTGTATGCACCGAAATGTATTCTGAGTCGGGTGTAATATAGTTAAGAGAACTGTTATAATTTAGCACGTTATCGACTTGTTGTTCTAATGTCTGACAACCAAGGTTGTCTGAAACATGATGATTTTGAAAAAAGTTTTCTGCAAACGCATTAGCTTTATCGCAATCAGTATTTATAGCCCTACTTTGATCCACTAATGAGGGAATATTGGAAACCCGTTTTCTTAGAACTTTAGTAATATTCCAGAAAGGCTTAGAGCGCTTGTCAAGTCTACGTAATCTGTCATTCCATTGCCGATTTCTATGATTCCATATCTCAGTTTTCACCAAACGGTCATAACGTTTGTATTCATCAAGATCAGTTGTCCATCTATATCTTTGCCACTGACGTCTATAATAGTTTCTCTCCCTAATAAGGTCGATAATTTCGCTTGGTAATCTTATAAAATTCGTATGTGAGTTTGGAATAACAGGAGTACTATGTTCAATAGAACTAAGAATAGCATTAGAAAATGTGTTAACCATTTCATCAACTTCATTCACTGTAGAAATGTTATCTCTGTTAGGTGGAGCCATGGGAAGTAATGAATCAAGTTTTTCAGAGTATTTTCTCCAATTGGTTTTATTAAAATTTAGCTTCATATTTCCCAAAGAAGAAACAGAGGCATTAAGTAAAAACATAACAGGTAGATGATCGGATGAGAGTGTATTTAAAACTTCAGGTTGGGTTAGATACTCCGGGATATTTGTAAGTACAAGATCTAATGTTGAAGGACGGGACCTCGAAGAAGTCGGTATTCGTGTTGCACTATTTGGAAACATTATAGTAAAAGGGAAATGAAAAGTCAAATCGTTAAGTAAATTACCATAACAATTTGCTCTAAAGCATCCCCATTCGCGGTGCTTACTATTTAAATCCCCACATAATATAAAATTTCCTTGAATACTAAGCAGCTTTCTTATATCACGTCTGTAAATTGGTAAAATGTCAGATGAATTTCGGCCACCAGGAAAATAAACGCAAAATATTTTCAAATTAAGTTGATCTAACGAGAGATCAATTCCTACATTTTCAATAATATTAGTTCTGACGGACTGTAGTTGTTGAAAACGAATTGATTTTTTAATAATAATTGCCACGCCACCACCTCGTCCGTTTGGACGATCGATGCGCAGACAATTAAACATAGGATGTGAGAATTTTGAACTACTATCCAACCAGGTTTCAGTAATTAAACAAATATCAATGTTTTTATGAATAATTAAATTAAAAAACTCTATTATTTTGCCGCGGATACTTCTTGCGTTCCAATACATTATTTTCATTTGCGTATTCATTATTTAACATTTGAGTATAAATACTTAATAGTAAGTTTTGTTAATACATTAAACTGTTGTTCTTTAGATGTACAATCTCTTAAATTATTTATTAATTCCATTGAAAGCTGAGTTATCTCTTCAAAGGTGAATAAATCATTTTTATTAACGTTGTTGTTGTTATGTGGAAGATTTTGGGATGCATTAGCTGCCAGATTAACATAGGATTGTTGTACTTCTCTTTGATTATGAGATGCATTTGCTTCCTGATTAATATGTGGTTGTTGTACTTCTCTTTGTTTGGGTAAGAGAGGAAATTGAGTGGTATTATATGAGATCACATTATTATTTGACCTGCGAACATTATTATTTGATTTTTTGTTTGTAAACTTGCTTCTTATTTCCAAATACATCTCCCTGTTTGGGCAAGCGAGATCAGATGATTTATGATTACCACTGCAATTGGCGCATTTTGCAGTGTTAGCTTTACAATCAACTGTTTTATGCTTACCAGCACAATTTGAACATTTAGTTCTTACAGAACAACCTTTCTCGCCATGACCAAACATTTGGCAGTTATGACATTGTACAATTCTGTTTTTGTTTTTTCTTTGGTACTCCCATCTAACAATTGTACGAAAAATACATTTATGATCTCTTCTTAGATCATTTAATTTAAGAGAACCATTTACAAAAGAAACAATGTAAATTGTATCAACAAAGTTTTCATATGTTTTGTCCACGCGTTTGACCTGAGTGCACTGTAAATTACGAGAGGTTAATTCTGCTTTTACTTGCTCTTCTGTTTTAGTTTCAAGGCCAAACAAAACCACTTTAAATACACGTTCAGATTTTATATCATGTGTAAAAAATTGACAGTTTTTTTCACTTAACAAAGTTCTAACAACACCATATGAGGCTATTGTATCACAAAATATTTTTGTACCAATTGACATTCTTTTTAGTCGATAATTTACAATACCTTTTTCAGTCAATATTTTGTGAATAAAATCACCACCCTGACCCAGAACTTTTATTGGCGGAATATGTTCCTTAACATTTTTAATTTCAGCTTCCGTCGTCTCATCTGAGTCCATTGGATCTCCATCATCATCAAGGGCCTGCAAAGGGGTCCAATAATTACCCCTTTTGCGCTTAAAAGGTCTTGCCATAAAAAACAAGAACAATTCTTAGTTGAGAAAAAAAAATAAGCACTCGTTGTAAAACAAAGTAAGAGACACAAATATATACGTCCTTTCAATACAATAGTCACCAACGAACTCAAATTCTTTGTCTGGCATAAAGAAGACATAATATAATTTTGTAAAATAGAAAATTATCTTTTATTTCAACGAAAGAAGCGCTACGTGATCATTTACATTGCACGATTTTTGTCGTTGCCATTCTTACTTTATAAGCGTGAGGGGAGAGAGGAACTAAAAAGGATACACTCGCTCATTAATTTTCCCATTTTACGAAAAATGTATTTAAGTGCGGTGGCACAGAAAAAGTTGTAACCACAAAATCAAACATTCTAAATATAAGAGCGACTTTAAAAAAGAAACGATAATAATCGCAACGACATAAATCGTATAATGTAAACCTGAGTTCCCAATGAACTACTTCTTTTTCCAAAAAAATATGTTTTTTTAATGTTACCTATAATCACCCGAAGTGTTACATTTTATACAACTTCAAAATAACAAAATTAGCTGCTTTTATTCAGAACTTTTATTTTTTGTTTTTAATATACTTCATTAGCGATTTTTAAAACTATTGAAGCGGTTTCCGTACATATAGACACCACTTATAACGTGCAAAAAATAAAAACGACAGTAATGTACATAAAGGGTGGGTAATTTCCAAGTTGTCATAAAATTGTTGTCACCAAATAAATGTCAAAGGATGACAGCTTATCCTTCAACACTTATTTCGTGAAAACTTGGAAAATTTTAGCCATGGAACGCTGCACTCTTGAATAACGAATGTTAATTGAGAAATCAAAATGGTGAACATTTTACTGTATCACTTCGTAAAACTCGAGCAGCTTTTTTTTGTTATCAGGCTCCTTCTAAAACCGATTTTTTGTGATCGCAATTGGCTAATCGTCGGCTGATAATTTAATTGTCGTATGTGGATTCCGATAGTTTCGAGCAAATAGAGTTTGAAGTTTGAACTCTTATAATTTTTTTTTCAGCAAAGCGATTTTCTTTAAATTAAGGAGGGGAAACGACTAATATTTAACTAGTTAATTTAAAAGTTTGATGCCTTTAACTTATTTGGGGTAGAAAATATTTTGATTTTTGTTCAGAATTACCAAGGCCCATTGAATAGGTCTGCGCAAGAAGCCTGATGATCATTGTTTATGTTCTTTTTAGTTGTCAAAAGTTGTTTACATTTTGCTTACATGTGCATGTATATGTTTGCTTACGTTCCCAGCGGTAACTAGAAGGAGTAAAGAGGCCTAATAGAAGGCCTTATTTAGCAGTCAGAAGCCCTTCTCGCCGCATTCCATACTTATTTATTTTTTACACAGGTTGTCATTGGGCGCAAGGCCTTCCACACTTCCTTTAAAAACAACTTCGATCCCTTCCCAAAGAAGGGAGTAAGGAAGGTCACTAAAAATAAAAAGTAAATAAAATTGAACACCTTCCTTTCACCCTTCTCAAAGAAGGGAGCAGCGAATGTGTACTGAATATTTCAGAAGGTCTTTTAAAAAAAAGTTTATACCTTCTAGAAGGCATACTTCTGAAGGCAGGATATTATGCGAAGCGAATCTTTTAGAAAGGAGTAAAGAGCCCTTCAAAAAGGCCTGCCACTTGCGGTCCTTTCAATATTTACCGCTGGGTTTATTGTTTTTTTCCAAACATACGTTTATGGCATGCCACACATACACGTTTTTTCCTTTTGCTTTGTATATGCGGTAGTAAGTTTTTGACAACTAAAAAGAAATTTTACACAAACAAAATACATGTAGTTTTTTGTTTTTGTTCAAGTAAGCAGACCTGATAGATGGGCCTTGAGAATTACATTGTCGTATCCCTGCAAATAATAGGACCAGTCCAAACACGCGTGTAAAGAGTAGTCCACAAGGGACCAGGACTAGTCCAAAAGTAACCCAAACGTATGGAAAAAACCTGGTCTTTTTAACATTACAATGTCCTAGGAGAGGACCATATAACCCACCTTTGGACCACTAAGGAGTAGTTTTAAAACTACTCCATGGTATGCTCAAGAGGATTAGTTTTGAAGTCGTTTAAAAACGAAAGCATGTCGTTAAAAAACGAAGACATGTCGTCTCACTACAAACACATTTTAACAATGACATGGTCCATGCTTGCATTACATCGGACTAGTCCATGGAGTAGTCCATTTTATCAAAATGGATCAGGTGGTCCAATTTTATTTGCAGGGATGTGGCAAAATGGAAAATTTTTGTCATTTAAATAGCTACATACATACGACATTTTGCCTCCGAAATGTTTACATACGACATTTAAGCCAGTGTTCGAAAATAAACAGTACATTATTTAACGTTCGGCTCACACACCCAGGAACGATATCTATTTTTTTAGTGGTTGTGTAGACATACACAACCCTTAATACCGTTCGTAGCAATTACATTTAACATTATATAATGTTCGGTTCTTCGTTAAAAAACAGAACAATTGTAGTGATACTGTAGACAAACATTATATTTTGATGTTCTATAATGTTTTTTTCGTGTGTGTATTTTGTTTTGTAAAAAATGTTTGGTTTTTTTTTACCAGCCAAAAGGGAGACGAACATTAACGAGCCGAACCGAACACATTGAAGTTTGTGTACTTTCAAAAAAAAATCGAATTGAATTAAATGTTCACATCTTTTGTTGAGTTTGATAAAAACAGTAATATTTTTGTGTTCGAAAGATGACTAACAGGGAAACGTTATTTTTTTTAATGATTTTCTACACAAACACTATTAGCGTTTGTGTTTTCCACAAATCTACCGAACCGAACATTAAGAAACGATATTTAGTGTTTATTTTCGAACACTGATTTAAACACTAAATTTTTAAAACAAAAATTATTTAAAAATCGTATGTGCCATGAAAAATCCACATACGACATTTAAACACTTAAGGCTCAGTTAGGCGAACGTTGCTGTACCCGTAATGTACCGCACCGTACTGTAAGCACGTTGGTGCACTTATAGAACGTTTAAAAACCTGCCATATGTTTTCCCATACATAAACAAAAAGCAATAGTTTACATAAAACAAAACACACAATGATGGAAATCAAAAATGTTCAAATGGTGACCGTTGTGCAGAAAAGGCACCACGTGATTTAAATGGTATTAAAACAGTATTTTGTGTATGTAAAAAATGTTAATAATTTAATATTTACAATAAATAAATTTGTATTTTAGCATATATAAATTTGTAGCATACATAGATATGTATATTGTAAATGTGCATACACCAAACAAGGTTTCGATACCATTTAAAGTCATTTATGTGTTTCACATTTCCATTGTATGTGTAAATGCATTTGTTTATTTTAAACATCTAAACATATGTATATTTTTATATTTGGAAATATGTTGTATTTTAAGTTGTTTTGTCGCAATTCCACTAAAAAAAGTACCAAAAAAAGAGCAAAATTACCCGCATTCAATGTAACATACAAGCCGCCCATCACTGTCGTATATATAACAAAAAGCGAACAGCTGATTGATACAGTACAGATACGGTACAGCAACGTTCGCCTAACTGAGCCTTAAATCATGGCCCAATTAGAAGGCCTGTTCGAAACGCCTGCTGATTTTTACATTACAGAGTTGTGGTTTTTGGAATAATACATAAATCATGGTGAAATAAACAGGTGGCAGCACTTCGCCAGATGACGATTTTTTGCTCTTGCATTGTTTGTCTAGGTTTATGTCAAAGTTTTGTTTATTTTTACAAAAAGTCCACAATTTGTGCTGTGATTATTGTATTTGATTGAAGTTTTTGATAATTTTAAATTAAAAAAAATAAGATATTGACCATAATTAAATAAAAATTGGCTTAAATATTATTTATTTCATCACGTTCAGCTGCACGCTTTGATTTTTGTTAAAAGTATTTTTTGACGTTAACGGTGATATAACTTCCATTTTTGTTGTAATGTTGTATTTGTTGCCGTAACGATGCCACCTGCTTATTCCACCATGGCATAAATGGTCAAAATGTCTAAAGTTGTTTAAATTTTTTAACGTCATTGTGTTTTTTTTTTTAAATTTTTTACTTTTTTAATATGATTTTTTATTTCAAAAAATTAGTTTTCTTATTGTGATATTAGAAATTAATAGTGCATTTACACCTACGCCATAAACAGGTTATAAGTTGTTTATGATGATAAACTAGTTTGAGAAACTTGTTTATCCATACAAATTATAAACACGTTTTAAATTCAATAATTGTGATAAAAATGTAAACAAAAATTTTAAATAATTATGTATGATAATAAAAAAAATATAAGAAATAAATAAAAAAACTGACAGGCGGACACAATGGATAATATTTATCGTCTCCTTCCCAGTAATGACACAGCAGCGCCAATGTATTTATCATTTCATGCCGAAAGTGCCATGTCCAAAGCATGTTAAAGACTCTATTTGGTATGAACGATTCAATGAACAAAAATGAATCTGGGGATAAGAATTTCAACTACTCATTAAAGACTGCTTACTTTTTTCTCCGCCGCCTGCAGTTGGTGTGAAGAAAACAACATCAGTATCAACATTTTTAACTTAATAACAGAAGAGAATTTTACACAGACGAACATGTTGACCAAGGGGACACTTCTTCTATTTCGGGTAAAACATTTCTGTTGTTTTCTTTACATGCAGGCGGAGGAGGTTACTTACCTTCTTTAGTAAGTAAGTTCAAATGATTATATTCAGATTAATTTTTGTTTGTAACATGATTTGGACTTTGCACTTTCGGCATCAAATGATAAATACATTGGCGCTACTGAATCACAACGGAGGATTTTAAAACCCAAACAGCAAATACTGGTTGTATGTTGCAAAATGTAAAAATGCATTTGATATACATATATTGACTCTATACCGCCCAATTAGTTCTAAGCACTTTTTTTCAAAATAAACATATTTTAAGAAAATTTCGATTGAAAATTATTCATTCAACAAAAAAATACATGAAAAATACAAAAAAACATATTTCGTGACAGCTGACAACTTTTTGACATTTTTACCATTTGTATACACAAACAAAACGCAAACGTTGTTTTTTCTATTGTTGCATTGTTGTAGTTGTGCGCAGACCTACTAATTGGGCCATGCACTAAATTTTTAAAACAAAAATTATTAAAAAATCGTATGTGCCATGAAAAATGCACATACGACATTTAAATAATAAATCAATTTTTTGGTCGTTTTATATGGAAATTTGTCGTATGTGGCGTTTGGCAGTTACATACGACATTTAATTTGAAAATTGCTTCAGCAAACACCACATACGACAAACTCAACACTCCATATCTCGAAAACCGTATGAGGTATCGAAAAACTGATTACGCCAAATGAAAGATCAGGTCGGAAAACCTAAGGCAACGATCTTAACTCAAAACCGCAAAAAATCCACATACGACATTTAAATGATCAACCGACGTAATACCGTGTTCAGATATGCACCTTAATTGAGTTTTAGGCAATAAATGCCATTATTGAGCTCAATTTTCCATACAAAATTGCAATTCAGTTATTGCTCAATTAATACGAAATTGTTATAAATATTGAGTAAAATTAAAATGCGACACTGTAACAAGTGTGTTTATTAAGCAAAACACAACTTACTAAACAGTGTTTTGACATTTGGCAATTGAAATTACAACAAAAAAAGGCCCATCCATTTGGTTTGCGCAAAAACCAGATGTTTATTCCTTAAAGATGTCAAAAGTTGTTTACATTTTCTTATACATGTACATTTTTGTTTACGTTGAATGTTGTATGTAGTAGTAATATAAATTGAGTTAGCTGAATTGTGTATATGTGAACAGAAAGATAATTATGTCAATTAACCGAATATTGACTCAATAAAAAAGGTATATCTGAACACGGTATAATGTTAAAATCAGCGACCTGTGGTTTTATTAAGACAGCGCCACGAGCCACACATCCGGCCAAACAATTAAGATATTGCATGAAAAATTTCTCGTTTCTCTCGGCCGTCTCGTTTTTGCGCTTTGACACCGTTGGACTTTTTTGTCAGGGGCACTTTGAAAGACCTCGTTTACATAAACAAAGCCCAAACAACTGACGCTCTCAAAATTCGGCGCTTAATTAACTAGATAAACGAAGCTATACTGCAAAATGTGGTTTAAAACTTTGTCTGACATCATCAATGGTATCAATAA
Source organism: Pollenia angustigena (assembly GCA_930367215.1). NCBI lineage: Eukaryota > Metazoa > Arthropoda > Insecta > Diptera > Polleniidae > Pollenia > Pollenia angustigena. Next base: position 193,495,610 of record OV884060.1, on the reverse strand, counting down.
AACTGAATTAGTCAAAAAAGGTGTGTTTTTAGCCATTTTACTTCCTAAACAAAAATTTGGCCACTCTTTACATACAATTTTCCTTTAAATAAATAAATGATTTAATTTAATGGTGAAGAGTATTAAGAGCTAAAATCACTTGAAACCCCCACATCCAAGGCGAATTCAACTACTGGTGGTGTCGATACTACAACCGAAACAACACAGGATTTTCTGCACTGCATTGTTAGTGTTTACAATTCGAAATGTCAACCATTCCTAACAAAACACTAACAAATCAAAACATATTGGTTCGAACTGTCAAAATAAATGGCGTTTCGGTACCACCTGTAGCTGAATTCTGGCCTGGCCCCACATTACATAAAAGAGTCCAAGGTAATTAAATGTAGTAAGTAGTACTGTTGTAAAAACGGTAGTATGAACATCTTAAATAATAGTAAGGGTAAAATATGCAACATACTTACATGTTTTTCATGCAACATATTTACAAAAGAAATTGAAAATTATTCTCCGGTTGCATTTTCTGCACGAAAGAAAACAAAAATATAGAACATTTAACATATATGCAACATATTTCTCAGAAAAGAAATCGCCATAAGTTCCGAAAGAAAAAAAATTTACTTATTCCGAAATGTTTTACAGGCTGGCGCAGAATGAGCTATATGGTTTAAATGGCTTATAACTTTTTTATTTATGCAATTATTATAAGGTTTTGTTTTTATATACAGTATATTATTGGGGAGTTTTTTAGCAATTAGCTTTGAAAAATGATATCCTGTAGGTGACGTCTATTTTATGCTTCGAACATATATGCTCTTTTAACATAATTTTCATAACTTTTCGCAAAATCTCTGGGGTACTTATTTTTGTTCGATTTTATAGTTATTTATATTTAGTTCCCCAAGTATTCTTCGCACAAAATGCCGAAAAAAATTGAAAAAATAATAAATAAAAATTTATACAGAATTTAAACAATATAGGTCATTCTGCGCCACCCTGTTTAAAGAGAATAACAACAACTAGGGGAGTTTTTATGAGATAATAAAATTTTTCATTATTTTTCGACACATTTCACCATTTTTGGATAAATTATTCATTTTGTTCGGGAGTTCTTTAATTTTTTGGGACTTATTTCAATTCTTTTCGATAGATTGTTTTTAGAAGTAATTTGATTAATTTCTGTGGAAGTTATTTTATTATGAAATAATGCTCAAAAGTTGGAAATTGTTTCATTTTTAATTTGGAAATTATCTAATTTTTTTTGGGATTTATTTCTTTTTTCCATTTTGGGACTTATTTTATTTATTTTTGGACTTATTTCGCGGTGCCCTGATATATTACAGTCAAATCCCGATAATTCGTACCCCGATAAATCGTAATTCCCGATAATTCGTAATAAACTGTCGGCCCCTTGAAAAAGTCTCGTTAATTCGTAAAATTTCCATACATTTTGGTCCCATCGATAATTCGTAATTTTTTTTAAAAACAAGATCTTATAATTCGTAATAAAAACAACAAAAACAGGGAAAGAATGATTTTTTGCTTACCACTATTTTATTTTTGCTTGTGTGTGGATTTATTTTCTTAAGATCAGTTTGTTACATGAATAATTTTTAAGTATAATTTTTATAGGTTTTATTTTTAACAATTGTTTTTTATGTTTTTTTTTTTATCGTTTTGGTAAATAAATTGGAAAACCCTGTTTATTCGTATTTATTTTATTTTAACCCCGTTAAATCGAAACCCTGCTAAATCGAAAACCCCTATAATTCTTAAGAAATGGCCGGTACCTTGCGATTACGAATTATCGGGGGGTTCTACTGTATTTCGGTAGGGTACAGTAAAAAAGCAAATCATGATGCTTCAAAATAGTAAATATTGTATAAATTAAATGAAAATAACATTTTCGATGGAGATTGGTTTACATTTAAATCCATAGCCCTTTTCCGAAGCAGCTGAGAATAACTAAAATTGCTATTTTCTGTTAAGTTGTTGGAATGAGAGCGTTATTATAACGAAAAAACATTCATACATACATACATAGCTTAATCGACTTAGATTTATTAAATGACTCAAAAAAATTTTTGTCGTCTTGGACGAATATTTTTTAGTGTTACACACAGCATGACCAACTTTGTATACCCACATTTAACACTCGTGCTGGTGGAGGGTATAAAAAATGTGCATCGCATTTTTCTTGTATGTTTATTTCCTTCAAGGAACAATTTACACAAATTGTTTACACGTAGTTGGTGCAGCTTATATCTATAAACATAAACATTCTAATGTAATTTGCATAACCTCTATACATAATTTTGCATTTGCGTACATAGAAATGTACATGTGTATGTAAATAACTGTTATACATATATATATGTAAGTGTAAACACTAGGGTTCCTATTCGAAGAAAATTTCCAGACAGAATATTTTTCAAATTTCCCTGAATTAAATGACGGAATTTATCGCTAACTTCTGCACAAAATCAAAAATTACACAAACAATTTCATCTGCGCACATGAATTTGGATTGTGAAGACTGCTGTTGTCGTTGTTTTTTCTTGATCAAATAGCGGTGTTCAAACATTTGTTTGCACAACGATGTCTAACAACACTGCAGTATTGCCATAAAAATAAACTCAATATTGATTGTTATTTTGGCTTTTTATATGGGCTGTCGTTCTACATCAAAGAACATGAACATTGTTCATGTCATATATTTGACTCCTCTAGGGGCACACTGGGGTTTGTTAGGGCGGTGGCGGGTAATTTTATAAAAAATAACATTTAGTATGGGAGTTCCCTTAAGGAGCACTGATAGGGGGTTAGTATGTTAATAAAAAAAGGAGGGGCGAAATATTAGTGGGAGTCAGTCTTACATTTTACCCCTCTAGGAGCGACTCAGGGACAGTTGTGAAACTTTTTTTTGCTTTTGTATCATTTTCCCCTAGCTTTGACCCCGTTGAGGAGCTATTTATGCCCATCCCACACCCCTCTTTTTTTGGCTTATGCGTTTTTTTACAAACTTCACAAAATTGGGGTTTCAGTGTATGTTCATAAAAAACATTTCTAAATTTCATAGAGAGTTTTATAATGTGTGATTTGTTGAAATGGAAAGCAAAGATAAGGCAAACGCTGTTATATGTTTACAAGTAGTGGAATGCCAAAGGACGCGTTTTTGCGTTGAGGAATCTCCAAAGTGCCATTACAGGGTTATCTTGCTAAATCTGAATAAAATTTATTCAGAGATATTGAACATTTTCATGTTTTTTATTTAACTTTATACTGAAGTACCTGAAGCGCTTGTCCTATTTAATTTATGCCCACATAACGACGCCATTAAAAAAAGGTCGAAATGGGCTTAGGGAACTTTTAGATGTATAAATTCCTTGAAATTGTATAATGGGAAAACATTTTTTTATTAGCTTTTATGAGATGTGCTTAGCCCATTTGACCGCTAACAACCATTTTCGGCACAAGAAATGCTTTCAACAAGAAAGTAAGAAATTTCATACTTCTAGCTTCTTCCAAAGAAAAGTTATAACGTTTTCCCAGCTAGTTTGACTTTCCGCAACACTGTGCGATGACGTAATATTTGACTTTAAGTTCGAATTAGTGACCTGCAAGTACACGATGAAGCTGAAGTTATTATCTTAGGAGAACCTCAAAATCTCCCTCTTTCAAGTAAATATGTAGCTTAAAAACAACCTCAAATGTTTCTCAAAATCAATTCTCCTAATTCCATGGATATACGCTAAAAGGGCCAAAGTCAATATTTTGCTGTTTTGATTTAACCCAACAAACACGAAGTCAAACCTTTAATATGAAATGACTTTATCATTTGACATCAAACACAATTCTCAAATCTTGTTCAATTGCTTGGTTTTAACATTTGAATTCAAATTGATAATTATTTGAATATTCACACTTCACATACAATGTTTTATCAATTTCATCTCAAATTGTTATCAAATGATATTCTCAAATAATAAAAAACTTGGCAGCACTGAAGCGAAAAATAAATGTAAATGTAAATAAATGTAATAAAAATGGCGTTTAAAGTTAAATGTGTTTTACAATTAAAGAAAAATTACATATTTCATAGCAGCCACACGATCAAGTTTTGCCTTTCAATTCCTGTCAATTTGCAATACACTCTTACTTTTTTACTAGCAAACTCACACTTTTTAAAGGGGGGTGCTTTAAAACCATGTGAGATAATGCCATGATTAGGCTTGCCAACCATACTTTATAATAAAGTATTGTACGTTATTTCGAGTAATTGTACTCTATACTTTATGAGAAAAATAAAGTACGCGGAAATACTTTATTTCGCATGGTAAGATTTATCTAGAATTCAAAATAGATTCAGGTTATATTAGTCAGGGTTTTATTAGTCATAAAATTATAATACTTATTGTAAAAATTTTTTTTTTAGAAAAACTAAAGAACAACTAATTTATATTAGTCAGGGCCATTAGTTGATGTTTTTTATATTGGCAGGACGATTTTTTGAAAAAAAAAAAAAATAATCTGACAGCACTATTTCACTTGTTTGTTTTGTTTGAGTACAATAACTGCCTGTTTTTAAAAAACGAGTGCAAAACTCTATCAAATTACTGCCTGCTTTAAGATTGCGAGAACAAAAGTGACTCGTTTAACTAACATTTAAAACAAAACTTCAAGATTTCCATACAAAATTATTAATAAAGACTAGAAGTATATTAAAGAAAACGTACCATAACAGCCAAGGAGCCGCCTTAACAATTTCTCGAGACATACTTGTCCCTTATCACCACTTCTTAAGGCGGTTCCCATGCAAATATTGCGTTTTTTTAAATTTTGAAATTAATTAAAATTTTTCGACTTTTGTGAATAAAATCAAAAGTTGTTAACAGGTTTTAATCATTTATAGATTGTTTTGTTTGTTTTTTATATGTCTGGAAAAAATTAGAAGCATAGCTGTAATTTTTTATAGATTTTTAGCAAACAAATATTTCGAAATGTTGCTACGAAATTATTATTTTTGTTGCCAAAAAAAAGTTATGTTTCTAAAACGACTGCGCATGTTAGAATAAAATTTAACGTTTAAAGGAAATTTTTTTGCAGATTTTCGTTTTTTTTTTTTAGTAATTTCAATAAACTGAACCGTTTTTGAACCGGTATTGGATTCAGCGTACCCGAATTAGTTTAAAGCGCCAGTTGTCCGGCTTGTTTAAAAAAAGGGACAAATTCTAGCACCGTGTAATTTTTTTTAAACCTTGCGAAAAGCAATAAAAAAAAAAAACGTTTTTAAATATAAAATAAAAAGAAATTAATTGTACTTTATATTTATACTGTGTACTTTTTTTTTTAACCTAAAATAATCAATGTACTTTAATTTCAACAAAAAAAGTTGGTAACCCTAGCCATGATGGCTTTATTGCTAAGTTGAATGGTAAGGTCATATTTAATTTATGCATGGTGTTAACATTCTGCAAAAGGGAAAAATCCTTAGTTATCATTGAAAAACATTTTTTTATTCTTGTGACGCACGCAGGAAAACTTTATTCAGCGAAGCCACCTGCCGCGTCCTACTGGAGGAAAAAAACCCCTAAGCACGGCCGCAGGCCACCACGCAGAAAAACTTTAGTATGCGAAGCCAGATTTCAATACTTAACTTTAGTGTCTCCGGAACTGAAATGAGAGTTAAAGCCATTTTCTAATATTGCTAACGCGAGCTCATGGCCTTAGCTCACTTTATCTCCCATTCAAAAGAGAAAAAAGGCTTTATCTCCATAATGAATGAGAGGTAAAGCCATCATGGCCTTATATCATATATATGGTATTAAAGCACCCCCCCCCCCCCCCACCCCACTATTTAAATTGACCACAAGATGTCTTTCAATTTCACCTTTCCATTTGTTTGGCAATTTTACTTTCAACTTAACAGCTGATTACATGTTTGTCTTAATAAATTTTTTTTAATGACATCTCGAAAGTAAATTGCTTTCAACTTGCGTGCAGCCTACGTCACAGCTGCCAATTGTCGCATATTTTGACAAACAGTAATGTAAAAGATATGTGTGTTATACGATTGCCTTGCTACGCCATCACAATCCTCAAAATAAAAAGGATCCAAGTATTTCGTCTTTCCAAGAGTTTGAGGATGGAAAGAACACTATTTTATCTGTTAGTTATGGTGTCGAATTTTATGCTCACAATTTATTAAAATAATTAATAAATATAAATTAAAACAAGTTAGAGTGCTATATTCGGCTGTGCCGAATCTTTGATACCCTCCACCAACAGTTCGAATGTTTAAGGATAATATCTCTATGATGTTATTATTATCTTAAACTGTGACGATTTGTTTTTAATTATGGTTTTAGGCGACTAAACTGATTTCCGGTAGTAGGTTTTATATGGAGCCTAGGGTAAATTATGTACCGATCTTCACGAAATTTCACAGTATAATTTATAGTCCTATAAAAATGTGACGAGCCAAAATTTGTTATGATTGGATTATTTTTTACGGTTTTAGGCGTACTTAACTGTTTTCCGGTAGTAGGGTTTATATGGGGCCTAAGGTAAATTATGACTCGATCGTCACGAAATTTCACACTGTTATTTCTAGTCCTAAAAAACTGTGACGTACCAAATTTTGATACGCTAGCGTAATTTTTTACGGTTTTAGGCGTACTAAACTGTTTTCCGGGAGTAGTGTTTATATGGGGCTTAGGGTAAATTATGGACGCATCTTCACGAAATTTAACAGCGTGATTTCCAGTCAAATAAAACAAATTTTTGCAAAATCTTATCTCATTCAATTCAATTATCAATTTTTTTAGGTGGTGGTTCCACATTTTGATTCATAGCTCTGGTCCTACTGAACCGATTTTGCTAAATTTCAATCCCAAACTGCTTAGGATAACTACAAGCAATTTGGCACCAAGTCTGATCCTACTGAATTTCAATCCCAAACTGCTTAGGATAACTACAAGCAATTTGACACCCAGTTTGTTTATTTCTTTTGAGTTGTTCGAAAGTGAGCGTGTTTTCAACAGACGGACAGACAGACGGACATGGCTAAATCGACTTAGAATTACTCAAGGACCCAGAATATATATACTTTATGGGGTCTGAGATGAATAATAAAAAAGTTTCACACGGAATGACAAACTGAATATACCCTCATCACAACTAATTGTGGTGGAGGGTATAAAAAAGTTGTGACAAAATGCTGTTTTGGTGAAAATGTCTGCTGAAAACACGCTCACTTTCGAAAAACTCAAAAGAACTAAACAAACTGGGTGTCAAATTGCTTGTAGTTATCCTAAGCAGTTTGGGATTGAAATTCAGTAGGATCAGAGTTATGAATAAAAAAAATTGATAATTTTGTTACAAAAACTAACATAAATGGTGGAATAATGCACAGAATGACATAAGATTTTGCAAGAATTCGTCTTATTCAATTGGAAATCACGCTTTAAAATTTCGTGAAGATCGGTCAATAATTTACCCTAGGACCCATATAAATTTATATAAACTACAATTTTTATTAAGTCTTTTCCTTCTCCTGTAAATAAGGAAAATGTTAGTTAGAGCTTTTCTGTAATAAAGTAACGATATGCCTATACACTTAAATATGTACCCTAATATGTTCTTTAAATAGCTTTAACCACATAGCTTTATACATTTATTTAATAAAAAAAAAAATACAAATAATGCCAAATTCTTTATTTTATTAGTATTTTCATGTTTATTTTTAATTAATTCATAATGGATTCAATAATGCATATTAAAATGAATATTTAGCACCAATGAAAATACGTATTATAATCATTGAACTTTCATTGGTTTTCATTTGCACTAATTTCATTTAATATTCAAGATCAATGAAAACCCAAATCTAATCACTGAACTTTCATTGGTTCTAAGCAATGTTTTTAATGACGAGCCGTTTACCTAAATGCGAACCCATGCTCGCCAACGACACGCTAATGTTAAAATCATGCATGTTTCACCTAAAAAGAACCGGTGAGTGCATTATCCGCGGAACCCATGAATTTACTACTTCTTTTGCATGTCTTTTTTTGCTGGGAACCTTACTTCCGGAAAACAGTTTAGTACGCATGAAACCGTAAAAAATAATGCTATCATAACAAAATGTGGTACATCAAAGTTTTATAGAACTAGGAAAAAGACTGCGAAATTTCGTGAAGATCGGTCCACAATTTACCTTAGGCCCCATATAAACCCTACTTCCGGAAAACAGTTTAGTACGCCTAAATCCGTAAAAAATAATGCTATCAAAACAAAATTTGGAACATAAAAGTTTTATAGGACAAGAAATAAAACCGTGAAATTTCGTGAAGATCGGTGTATAACTTACCATAGGCCTCATTTAAAGCCCACTCTGGTAAAATAATTAAATACGCGGTAAACTTTCTTCCAGTTTAGCTTCATATGGCCAGAAAAAATGATATGCAATTTTGTGATATACGGTCCATAATTTACCTTAGATGCCATTTTAGCAGCCTTCTGAAACTCACTGCATACGCTTAAACTAATTGCACCGCTGTATTGAAATTTATGTTTTTAATACCAGAAATCGTTCTGCAGAATTTGGGATGGCTTTTATATAATTTGTTCTCCTGAAAATCATTTAAGTTCAGCTTAAACTGATATTCTACTCAAGCTTTTTAAAATTGATTCTGATCGTCGGTAAATAATTTTATATAGGTCTAAACCGCAACAAATTTTAATGCAGATGTCTGTTTTTACAAAGATTATAATAATAAATAGACTTCATACAGATATTGCTCCTAAAACATTCGAAGTGTCGGTGGAGGGTATCAAAGATTCGGCGCAGCCGAATATAGCACTCTAACTTGTTTTCACATAAATCCGTTATAATGAAAGAAAGCATTCATTAAATTTTAACGAAAATACCAAGAATTTTAAAATAAAAGTTGACTGAACTCTGTTGAATTCTAATAACTGAAACAGATCCCAAGCCACAGAACTAACACTGTTTTTCGGGCTAAACGCACTTAATTTCATGTTCCAGCAACGAATGAAAAGTTTTACTTATTTCCGAGAAAAGGAAAATTGCAGGAATTAAGGAACCCTGATATACACATTTATATAAGAGTGTTAACAAATATTAGCTTAAACAACAACAGCAACAACACAAATAACAATATGAACACAATGTAAATTTTCCTGCAGGCATTTTGTGTTTCCTGAATTTATTCACACCCCTGCTGAACATACAAGTGCGAGTGTGGAAAAGTGCAAAGAAAAAAAAAAGAGGAAATGAAAAAGCACGAAAACACGCAGTCTAGGAAATGCATACATGCACATGCCAACACCGGAAGTTTATGTCAACATTGTATTTTACTTCAGATTTTATTTCTCTTTTGCGGAATTTAAATTTGAAAAAAATACCTGTGAGAGACAACGAGGACTCTGAGGACAGGATTTCTTTTATGCTAAATGAAATTAAGTAGATAGAAAAGTGATAGTTATTTTGTTCTGGGAATAAAGGACTTACTGCTTTTTTTTAACTAAGTTAACTTCAAACGTGTTCAAGGTAAAAGACAAATGAAATTGTTGTTTTTTATATTTAAATAAAATTGCGAAAATTTATAAAAATATAAAACATTGACGCCTGTATTTATAAAAAAAAATTAAATTTAATAAAGGTTTACAAACCAAATTTTGTATGAAAATTCTCCTTAATAAACGTTTGTTAAATTTAATAATCGTTTATAAGTACGGGGGTGAATATTTTAATGTAATTTTTTTAAAGGCTGTGCAAGTATGTACTTGATAATATTTCGATATAAGAATATTTATTTAACTTGAAATTATTTTCATTTGTAGACTTTATACGTTTTACTTAAACCTGAATAAATCTTCAAAATTTTGTGTTAACTAAATAATTTTGTTAGGTACAAAATTTGGCACGAGCTTCTTTTATGTAAAGATTAATAACTCCTTTAAATTATGTGTGGGCATAGATTCGCAGCTGACCCTAAAATGGCATACACCTTTTAATGATGTTAATAACAATATTGGATTTGCTAAAAAAAAATTGAAATAAACACAATTGCCTCCACTAAATTTCGTTAAGTTCACAAATGAGAAGATCTTGTTTCCGAAAATAACTTTATGTTGATTAAAATTGTTAGTATTGAAGAAGATTAATGCCTGTGTTGCCAGAAAACTTTTGGCTCATTTTCCAAGTTAAAAATTGGAAGACCCCAAATCCCCAATTAAGTCCCAAATTTTTAAGTTTAGAAAAAAATTTGGAACAAAAATTGTGTAAAGCTTAACTGAATTTATCAATTTATAATTTTTAAAATTGAAATTTTGTCCTATAAAATATTGATCGCTTCTTGACATAAATAATAAGTGGCAACGATTGTTGCCGAACGTTCTATAAAATATATTATTTTTTGAAAAGAGAACTGATACCTACTCGGTGTAAACACAAATTGATTGCCATCTTCTATCATTTAAGCTCTAAGATTTCTGGTTGACAAGACAAATCCGATTTTCTATTTGTCCCGAACGTTCTATAATATTTTGTTTTCTCAAAGAAAATCGTGTTTTTAAAAAGAAAACTGATCCTACTCGGTGTAAACACAACGTGATTACCATTTTCTATCATTTAAGCTCTAAGATTTCTGGTTGACAAGACAAATCCGATTTTTTATTTGTCCCGAACGTTCTAGAATATTTTGTTTTCTCAATGAAAGTCATGTTTTTGAAAAGAAAACTGATACATACTCGGTGTAAATACAAAGTGATTACAATTTTCTATCATATAAGCTCTAAGATTTCTGGTTGACAAGACAAATTCGATTTTCTATTTGTCCCGAACGTTCTATAATATTTTGTTTTCTCAAAGAAAATCGTGTTTTTGAAAAGAAAACTAATCCTACTCGGTGTAAACACAACGTGATTACCATTTTCTATCATTTAAGCTCTAAGATTTCTGGTAGACAAGACAAATCCGATTTTCTATTTGTCCCGAACGTTCTAGAATATTTTGTTTTCTCAAAGAAAGTCGTGTTTTTGAAAAGAAAACTGATACCTAATCGGTGTAAATACAAAGTGATTACAATTTTCTATCATTCAAGCTCTAAGATTTCTGGTAGACAAGACAAATCCGATTTTCTCTTTGTTAACAGAAAATAAATTGTTAAGAAATAATCAATTTTTGATAAGTGACAAAAGTGTTAACAAATTTGGCGGCACTCATTTCCAGTCATAAAGTTTTTAGCTAGACTTAAGTTCATGAAATTTAATTTTCATTAAATTATTTTTATGAAGAAAGGAATTTTACAACATGAAAATTAATTAAAATTGTTATTGATAATCTTTCATTCTTGACGTGGCTCGGGCTCGAACCCTGGCCGGCAGGTTACCATGACATGTTTCGATCGCAACCACTCGATCTCCTCAGATGGATTTGCCGTCTTACACTCGCAGCCATCGACGACTGCTGACGTCAATAGTCAAACATCAATCCTTAAACCAAATTGTATTTTAACATTTGGTAGATCGAAATTTGCTTTCCTGAATGATTATCGATTTTAATTGATTTTACATGTTTTTTCTTACTTCCGTTCTTTCGTACTTTTTGTCAAGAATTTTTCTTGAAGTCCAAGTACATTTTTTGTTTTTTTCCATTTTGTCTTTCCCTTTTCTGTTGACCTTTTTCAGCACAACTTGAAGGACAAATGTACACATAGAGCTCGTGCCTTAGCTTTAACAATAATTAGTATTGTGGTTATTTTGTTGAACTATTTATGGTTTTTAATCCAAATTTTTAATATTTTTAATTAGGCTTAAGTTCATGAAATTTAATTTTCATTAAATTATTTTTATGAAGAAAGGAATTTTACAACATGAAAATTAATTAAAGTTGTTATTGATAATCTTTCATTCTTGACGTGGCTCGGGCTCGAACCCTGGCCGGCAGGTTACCATGACATGCTTCGATCGCAACCACTCGATCTCCTCAGATGGATTTGCCGTCTTACACTCGCAGCCATCGACGACTGCTGACGGAAAGCAAATTTCGATCTACCAAATGTTAGAATACAATTTGTTTTAAGGATTGATGTTTGACTATTGACGTCAGCAGTCGTCGATGGCTGCGAGAGTTAAACGGCAAGCCCTCTGAGGAGATTGAGTGGTTGCAATCGAAACATGTCAGGGTAACCTGTCCGTAAAAACGCCTGGGTTCGAGCCCAGCTTCAGTCAAGAATGAAAGATTATCAATAACAATTTAAATTAATTTTCATGTTCTAAAATTCCTTTCTTCATAAAAATAATTTAATGAAAATTAAATTTCATGAACTTAAGCCTAATTAAAAATATTAAAAATTTGGATTAAAAACCATAAATAGTTCAGCAAAATAACCACAATACTAATTATTGTTTTTAACTAGAAATTGTATCCATTTGAAAAATTATTGACTTACTGCCTATTTCACGATGTCACTCGAACGTTTACGTTCGCACAAATAACATAGAAAACAAAAACAAACTTAAAAAATTTGTTTTTGGTTTACATGTTATTTGTGCGAACGTAAACGTTCGAGTGACATCGTGAAATAGGCAGTTAATAACGATATTTAATTGAAGTAGTCTTATTTTTTTTCCGTAATTCAAATATTTAATTCGTTTGTCAAAAAATTTAAATAGTCGTGCATAATTTGAAAATTTTGTTCAAAATTTTTTGAAGAGCCAAAAATTGTTCCAAATGTTAAAAAAGAAAATAGTATGTAGTAAGGAAAATATCTAAACACGAACATTTAAATTCAAAGTCTAAAACGGGCATAGAAATTACAATTCAAATTCTTTTTTAACAGTAAAATAATGCAAGATCCTCTTACAGAAAAATCTTCTCAAATTAGTTAAACATTTTTCACACCACAGTAGATAAGAGAGTATTATGCGTTTGTGCTGATGTTTTTAGCACCTCAAAAAATATTGGTTCTCTCTTTTTGGTTAATAATCACGTAGTCATCGTCCAGACTTGCAATTTTTGTTGCTGCAACTTTTTAAAATGCTGCTTTGGAATTGCACCAGTGTCCAGATTATAAAATTATAGTTTTGCAGTTTTTGTATTTTTATCTTGCACTTTTTATATTTTATATAGAAATACAAATACACCTACAGCCAACTTCAAGTTAAAAAGTGAGAATTACAAAACAAAACAGAATTGCAGAGTACATGAAGCTGAGTATCCCTTCCCAATCTTATCACCTCTTTTACCAAGAATTGCTGCAACTCAAATTGTGTGTGAGGACGATGACTAAGCGCTTAAAAGGTACATTTAAAAACATCAGCGCACAATTATGCGCTACGTAATAAGACATACAGAAATGCAGTGAAGTAAGTATACGAACTCTTAACAAGTTTTATAAAAAACAAGTAAGAGTGCTATATTCCGCTGTGCCGAATCTTATATACCCTTCACTATTGTGCGAGTAGAATAGAGAGCAACTAAATAATTTTTACATATACATATACATACATATTTACAACTTCATTATACATGAAATTTAAAAAGCGATAACTGGTAAATATTTTTTATTATGAAATAATAAAGAAGGGTGATAACGAAAATCATATTGGGCATTATGCTAGTATATGTAAACAAATACGAAGGAGGGGGGGGGGGGGGGGGGTGAGGGGATAGGAAGAAGAGACGACAACCGGATTTGAACTCGCTTTGCATAAGGACCCAGAATATATATACTTTATAGGGTGTAGGACCTTCGGTGAAGGGTATAAAAAACAATCTTAATTATAAAAAAGAGTAATTTTTGGGATTTCAGTATTTTAGTCATAACTCTGCTATTTCTTAACCGATTTGACAGATTTATATACCGACGTGTTAAAGAAGAAATTTGCCAGTTATTTTGGCTATAAAACGTGGACTCGGGAAGATCTATGGTTCCTGAAAATGGGTATTTTTCAAAAAAAAAATAATATTTTGGTCATAACTTTTTCGTATCTAAACCGATTTTCCCGAGTTTTTCAGAAAATATTTTCTATTAAAAATTTCCGATCTTCTGATATATAAGGCGTAACCATAGGTCCTATTACAGTCAAAAAATTCAGGTTTTTATAAAATTTTTAATACTTTTTGTATGAGAGGTACCACGCCTACTTCTCCAATCCCGCCCACATTTGGTAGGATGGTCGCAGTCGTGGTTTTTTGGTCATATCTCAGCCATTGTTGGACCGATCTGGCTGAATTTCAATAGCAAGAAATGGTGGACTATATGTGACATAAATGTTAAACAACGTAGCCGCTATCATGTCTGGAGTCTCCGGAAAACACATATCAAACGTAAGACGGACAGACGAACGGACGTATATTGTTAAATCAACTTCTCTCCTCATAAGGACCCAGAATATATATACTTTATAGGGTCTAAGATCAATATTGTAGAAATTACAAAGGGAATGACAAACTTATATATACCCTTTTCCACCTGTGGTGAAGGGTATAAAAATAGCATTTGAAGTACCACGGAGAATACTAAAAAATAACTGTAAAAAAACATTCAGTGTGTAAAGCTGATAGCTACGTTCGCCAGTTTTTATATGCGTTGAATAAAGTGCTTTTTGTGTCAAAAAAAATATTGCTTCAAAGTGGGAACTCACCATATAAAATTCATGCCTTCTGTAAGCGAGGTGGCAACAGAAACTCTACCTTTCTCCCTTACAAACCTGCTTCGTTTGATGCTCAATTTTTTATTGGGTACTTATAATATATGAGGCACTGATTTACAGCTGTTGAGTTTAAGCTTCATGTAAATTTAAGTTTAGTTCAACTAAGCCAGCGGTTAAACTGATTTATTAGAATCAATTTTTAAATCGATCTAACGATGTCCGTCCGGCTGGCTAGATGTCCATGTAAAAATGTAAAAAAGCGCAAAGTACATTTCGCAGTTTTGGAGATTATTTGATGAAAGTTGGTATACTCTGGTGTGATGCTATAACTTCTTTTCTATTTTGTTTTCGCACTTCCTTTCAACTTCAATTTTACATTAAGTGTTGCAAGCAAGTGTTAAAAAAGCAGAAAACTCTTTATGGTTTTTGTAGGCATGTCGTTAACAGTGCCCATGAAGACAATCTAAGAAACCAAAAAACCCATTTTCAATAGAATTTTCAAGTACCTTTTTCTTTTACTCTTTTTTTGTCACTTTGCATGGTAAAAGTACATACTTATAGAAATATTTTGGAGCGTTTACGGTTTTAATGTTGAATTCGCGTCTCCATTTCTTCTAGTTCAGTTTTTCTTTTCATTTTCTGATAAAAAAAACCAGGTCACTGTTAAGGCTTTGGCTAAGTGGTTTAAGGACATTTCCGCACAAATTCTAAAGGAAATCTAAATAAAATTTATAAGGGTGTTAAAATAGCTGCTTGGAAGAAAATTAATTTCTTTTTTTTCGTAACTTTTTTTTCAAGATTACCTTTTTGCTTCAATGTATTTTACTTGCCTTATTCACAGATATAAATCTATGATTAAAAAAATTGTATTTTTTTTTTGTAGTTAAAAGAGTTTTACTATAAACTTGTGGTTATAAAACAGATTTTTGTCATTTAAAAGATTTGAATGAAATTAACATAATTTTACTTGTACTCGTATTTCCTAAAATGTTTTTATTGCTGTGAGGAATCCTTTTTTTTGGGATGGTGTTTGAAGGTGATTTATCTTTTAAATTGAAACTTTTTGAATTTGCTTACTTTTGAATGGAATGTGCAATTTACGGTTACTGGAGGCTTAATGAAATAAATTTATCGAAATAATTTTAAATATACCCTCCATAACTAGTGGTGTATGAAGGTATACCGTGAAACTTAAAAAAAATAATTATATCTAAGACCCCGCAAAGATATATTCTGAGTCCTTGAGTAATTCTATATCGATTTATCCAGGTCCGTCTGTAGAAATTGCGCTCACTTTTGAACAACTCAACAGAAATAAATTACTTAAACGACAAATTGTTTGCACTTTGGGATTGACATCCAGCACAATAGGTTAAGTAGGAAAATAATTACGTACCCAAATGTGGTACAACCTCAAAAAAAAAAAAAAAAAAAAAAAACAAAGGGATATTTCTGTTAAAAAAATTAATATAAATTAGTAGTGGAATGCATTGATTATCACTAAATTTTGTCAGAATTAAATTTATATAACTAGAAATCATTCGAATAAATCACACTGACAAATTTCGTAAAGATCGGTCCATAATCCACCACAGGCCTACTTGAGAAAGTCTATAGGGTGGCTGCATTGATGATCACGAGATCACTTCGGTCTACTTTAACGAATACTGGTTACCAGTTGAATTGTTGGCTCTGAGTTCTATGGTCGTTGGTCTACGCGGAGCTATAGTTATACCAGCATCACACTCCACCCATTGGGTGACCTGATAGAATGTACTATTGCACATCGGAACCCTCTTTCAGTGATTTATTCAAGGTTCATCATGGCGATGGTGGTGAGCAGCTCAATGATACTCGATCCCTGGCAACAAACCTAAGGGTCTTCACTGATAGTTCTTAAAGGAACAGTAAGGCAGGCGGAGGTTTCTTCAGCGAGAAATTGGGCATAAAGTTTCCTTTTAGGCTGCTGGATGACAGCAATGTCTTACAACCGGAAGTCTTTGCCATAAAGCGGTTAGCAAATAGGCTGAGGTATTAGCGTATATCGAGAAATATATGCATATTCATTTTAGGCAAGGCTGCCATTGCAGACCTGGCTGTTGTCTTCACGACATCAAAGTAAACTGTGGCATTCCGGACGTCTCTAACTGAGATTAGGCACAGTTAGAGACTAGGCACAGCTGCAGACGGCATGGACAATTATGGCTATCTTTTGAACGACATGTTCGTCAACGGCCTAATCGGCCTTTTAATGGCTCGCTGTAGAACTCTCATCAGACGTGATTCGTATAATTGTGATATCGATTTACAAAAGCATCTGCACCATGGCACAATCTCACGGTGGATATCAATCACTTGTTGTGTAAAATTTTGCATCTACCAAATGCCCTAGTGTGAGTGAAGGATCATTTGCATAAACAGGTAGCAATTTCGAGTAAATAATCCACCAAAAATTATACACCCATCTCTGTTTCGGAGCTGAACTATCTAGCCTCCACTGCTATTCATTAATCTTGGTCTGGGATCACACTATGAAAGTTTTCTTTCAGAAAGTCTGAGTTTATTGGTGAGAGGGGAAGAGAACATGCTTTTCTTTTCTCCTCTCTTACCTATAAACTCAGACTTTCTGAAAGAAAACTTTCATAGTGAGAGCCCGGACTAAGCGGCTTTTGTTGAACAACTAAAGCACCTAGGGCCATCCACAGATCAAATTTTCCCACAAGGTTGCCAATTTTCCACGTGAACTCTACCCAACCCGCGACTTTGGGCTTAAACCACATCAATAAATCTGAACCCGTTTGTGAGCTCATGCCTTGAAAAAGCCTCTTCCCCATTGCACGGTCAATAACTTGCGGAAAACCAGCCCTCTATCATAAAAGCAAAGCATTATCAAAGACAATCATCCTGAAAGGCAGAAACCATTTCTCGCAAGAAGCATACTAACCGAGACCTTACCAATAGTCAGAACGGTGCTTGCACTCACCGGAGACTACTGATTACCTTAGCACCTCAGTTAAGGACTGAGGTACAGTCTCAAACTCAATGAAGTCCATAGGGCTCCAAGCAGCTTTGTCTTTGCGAAGTTCGGTGCAAGCCAGGTAGCATTCACCTGATTTAAAAATGTATGAGATTCCGAATAATGACAGTACATTTAAGCGCCGGGGTTAAGGAAATTACCAAGGCTAAATTGTCAATTGTCGCCTTGCGGATCCATGAATCACCTCAACCTGATTTGCCCCGGAGGATGTAACACCAAAAGGTGAAATGTTTTGTATACAATCTGTAGACAACCCCCGGGGGACGTGAGTTATGCAGGAGGGCTCAGGAGAGATGACAAGGTTGGAATACCTTCTCAATTAACAGGACTCCATGGCCTGAGTATGATGCGGGGAATACCCGCGTGCTATTTGGGCTTGGCAGGGAACAGATTAGGACGGTGACATCAGTCATTACGGGTCACTGGCTGATAGCAATGAGGATGGGTCTTGGTTATAACGACTACTGCAGAAGTTTTCATAAGGAGATGGAGTAAGAAACAGCGTTACAATTTCTCTGCCAATGCCTCGGTCTCAATGTTATTAGTATGAGGCATTTCGGAAGTGCAATGATATATCGGGAATAATCTGGTGAACACTGGCTTGACACTGGTCACTGGCTCAGGGTATCATAAAGGGACCTCGATTAGCACCCCAATAAACCGTCCTCATGTTGGCTGTCCATTGAACCTAACCTACTTTTGAATAACTCTTAAGTACGCTTACAAACGTAATAAATAACTCTATTTTAGTTAAATTTGGTTTAATTAATTTTCATAAGACTCGTAATTGGACTATCAACTTTCGTGATTATCGGGCACTCGTTAACCACAGGCCCAATATAAAGCCAATTTGCAAAAAACCTCAAGTAAGATTAAAACCGTAACGAATATTAAAATGTTGGTGAAATTCGGATTTATGGCTGGAAATAACACCATCTCGTTTTGTGATAATCGGTCCATCATTCACTGTGGGGGACATATAAACTGGACTTTCGAAAAACATGTTCAAACGAAAAAAAAGATTACTGTATGTCCAATTAAATTTTTTTTAATACAAAAAATTGATTTGCCAATTTTTGTGATGATCAGTCCATAATTCATCCCATTTAAAGCGTACTTTTGTAAACTAATAATGCTCTGACGTCAGTTTTATAATGATTGATTCGTAATTTATAGACGCCCTAAGGCCCACTCTTGTCATATTTTTACTCTCGGTGGAGGGCATTTAAGATTCGACACTGCCGATTATAGCACTTTTATTGAATTTTTTCCCATTTGGTAATTTTCAACTTAATTGCCTGTAATAAAAAGGATTTACATCTACAATAAGAAATCTTTGACTTAAATTATTTAGCGGTATAATAAAAAACCCTTTCCAAAATTAGCATTTACTACGCATTTTATAAAGATTTTTTTTTAGTTAAGACCTTTTGGCTGTTTTATTGTTTATGGTTTAACTAGAATTTTTTAACATCGTCACTGAATGGAAAATTTTGAAACAACTTAACGAACAATTTTGTTTTTGCAATTCATTCGTTTCAAATCAAATTAATATTTCATTTTATAATTTCATTACTCAACTGATTGGCGAATTGCTTGACAGTGTCTGATTTTAAAGTTGCATTCCTACAATTTCCTGATTTAATTATTTTACAGATTAAAGCCCCGCTTCTTACGTTGCACTCTAATTAAACTTTTTAGTTTGAAACAATTAAAATAAACTAGTTATCCTCTATAAGTGCAAATAAGACAAGTAAACTTGTTTTGCCCGTTTTGAGATTAAGTATTTTGCAAAAGTACTTTGTGCAATCTTGTTGCCGGTTTTGTTATAATTTACTTGCACAAGTCTTTTAAGTGTCAAAGTAGTAGTTAAGTACATACTTATAAAGGAGTGTTGTTATCAGTGTTGCCACTAATTTTATTGAAAAATACCTAGTCAATCTATATGTACGAAATACGATTTTTCCTATACACTCATAAAGCTTTTTATTAATTCGTGAAACAAATTTATCGTTTTCCAAAGTTTTTAAAAAAATTCAATTGCCAAAGGCTTTCAGCTGAATAACAGCTCCATAAAGGGATGATGGTCAACAATGCTGACTGAATTATTGGGAATATAAATGAAAATTTTAAAAACAAAATATGCTTATATTTTTATTAAATTTTTTTTTTAAGTTCATGACCTAATGCCGAGAAAAATCAACAAATTAGAAAATTTTAAAACGTTGTTCTTTAACAAGGAAATTTTAAAGCATTTATTCTCACAAAAATATTTATTTTTTATCAAAATCATACGTTACTCTTTCTTAGTGCGAAAAATAACCTTTATGGCAACTCTGTTGCAATACAAAAACAATTTCAGTTGTAATTATGGCCTTATTAATTCATTTTACATAATTAATTTAAGCCTTTATTCTAATAATGCTGTAAGTTTTCAGTTCGGAACGAAATCATTAGGGTACGTTTTTATATGCATAAGCAAATTAGAAAAATGCTGCCAACTATTAAAAAAAAAACAGGAATGTATAATTTTTAGAATTGTTATATAATAAGACTTATGCTCGTGAGTGGCTTCTCGATCACACACGCTCACAGGGGAAATACATGTTTACACGCGCAGTCATGATGCATTTTTTAATTCTTACAATTACACATGCTCTCTAGCAATATTCTTGTAATCACGCACGCACAATCACGCAAATGAACGAAATCTTTTATTAAAGAAAGTATGTATTTAAAAAACACACGAATCATGACTTACAGCAAACCTAAATCAGCGCGTAAAGCGTTCACTATCTGTCAAAAATTCTCATGCTCATACTAAATAAATAAAGAAAACCCAAATAGCGACGTCCACGCTTTGCTATTGAAAAATCATATTTTACTTGCATATTTTTTTTTTCTTTAACAAAATTTGAAAGTTGCAACAAAACTCATTAGATTTCAACCTAAAGCTTCGTACAGGCGGTGGTCAGATCTTACAATGTTGTCATTTTTCTGACAATGGTGCCATTGTCAGATGCATTAATTTTACAAATCTGCCAAATGAAAATGAGCTTACAATGTTCACACAGTTGCAAGACATTTTTAGGCAATTTGAATGACAACATTGTAAGATCTGACCATCGTCTGTACAATGTATCATGGAATACGTAAGACTTGTGTGATAGTGTACAGTACGCTTAAATAGTGATGTTGGCTGCTTAGTCTTCGTCCAGTGCCCATGTTCTGTAACTTTCGCGTCGAGAAACTTTTCGATTGAATTGTGTGAATGAAACAAAAATGCCATACATATATTGGAACAAACAGCTGTTTTTCTCACTAAACTGTGTCTAAAAATGGGGCGAGAACAAATTTAAACACTAAAAACCAATTACAAATGCAAAGAATAATAATGTTCTGTTTTTGGCAAATTTTTTTAATTTTTATTTATGTTGCTCAACAAATTTTTTTTAAATATACGAATGTTTTCAAAGTTCGTTTGCAAACAACAATTTTAGTAAAATTTGGTCGCCATCAACGATATGTGTTACTGGCGTTCTCAACGTCTGAAATGTCACATCGGCTTCGAGTGCAATGTTATGACATTTTTAAAGTAAATCTGAGTTCATACGGCTCATGCCTTATTGACAAGATTGCTACTTTATAGGCGAGAGGGACGAGGGGAAAAGAAATGAGTACACAGATGCATGTACTGTCTTACGTTTTGCTTTCTCATTCGTTGTTTAATTTTGTTATTGTTTTCAATATCAAAAAAGCACATTTCGTCAACATGATATGAATCATTTGAACGCCAATTCATGATCAAAGAAGAAAAAGGAAGAATCTTGTCAATAAGACATGAGCCGTATGAACTCAGACTTACATTTACACATTAAGCAAATCTTAGTGTGTAATAAAGAAAAAGTAATCGAATCTTATTTATGTAATTTAATTCATGACATTTAAAAGGGTTAAAATATTATTTACAAATAGTAACTTGAATTACAAAAAAACCATATTTAGAATTGAACAGTACTATTTCAATTATGACCAAACAATAGTTTTCGACATGAGTTACAGACATCCTTTTTTTCTCACTTTCCGAGAAACGATAGAATTGATTGTTTCACAGCGATGAGAGAAGTTTTCACTAAAGTTACAGAACATGGGTAAAGGTTACAATTTTTGTTGCAGCAATACTTGAACTTATTGGTGAGCGGGGTGAGAAGATTGGGAAGGAGCACTCATCTTTAATGTACTCTGTCATTATGTTTTGTTTTGTAATTGTCACACTTTTTCACTCTTGTACTTGTCTTTATACCCTAGGGGAAAGGGAACTAACACCAAACTTGTCACGTGATAGGTCTAAAGTGAAAGGAAACGGTTCTAGTCCTTACACTTTATACGAAGGCGACTTGTCACTTTAACATGGTGATGTCCTAGGAGAGGGTTAATTGAAATCTTTTTGATATTTTGTTACAGGTCACTAAAATAACATAAATG
The DNA here is from genome assembly GCA_930367215.1 of Pollenia angustigena. Classification (NCBI taxonomy): domain Eukaryota; kingdom Metazoa; phylum Arthropoda; class Insecta; order Diptera; family Polleniidae; genus Pollenia; species Pollenia angustigena. The sequence continues at coordinate 193,473,403 of OV884060.1, read as the reverse complement.
AACTAATTTAATTTCGGTTAATATAATGCCTGTCGCAGATATGGTCCCGACTTAACCATGTTAATATGACAGATTCCCTTCATATAAAGTAAAAGAGCCAGATAGAATCAGCCACTTCCCGCACAAAATCCAGTCACATAACTCCTCTGGAGTAACTACACTTTGAACACATTATCACTAGTTAAGTGTTTTTTTTTCATTTATTACCATTCCTTCCTTTTTATTAAAATATTGTGTTCAATGGTCACATCTTTCTACATCTTCACAAAATTTCTCTATCTCATTTTGCTCACTTTTACATCTCTCGAAATTTTTGTAATCATTAGAAAAGTGGCAACGAATTCTAATATTTGTATGGCATCAGTGACAAAATTAAAGAAACAAATTTATTTACTATGTATTTATACCCACACCACAATAGTGGAGAGGGTATTATGCATTTGTGCTGATGTGTGTAACGCCTTAAAATAGTGGTCCTAGACCCACCTTAAAGTATACCGATCTACTCAGAATCACTTTCTGAGTCGAACTAACGACGTCCGGCTGGCTGGCAGGCTGGCTGTCCATGTAACCTTGTGCGCAAAGTACAGGTCGCAATTTTGGAGATAGGACCACGAGGGAAGATAGGGGGAAATTTCTTCCTCTCAGAAACTATCAAACCGATTTTAATGAAATTTAAAACATAGATAGATCCATATCTATAGGGACACATTAGCTATACAGTTTTTAAAAATAGGACCACAAGGGGAGGAAGGGGGCAATTTCTGCCTCTCACAAACTTTCAAACCGATTTTCATAAAGTTTATAAACATAGATAAATCCATATTTACATGGACACATAAGCATGATGTGTTTTTAAAACTGTGGTGTAGGGTATCATATGGTCGGACTTGAGCGACTATACTTTCTTACTTGTTTTTATTTGTTAAATATCTGTGTTACTTTTTGTTTGTGTGTTATTTTGAAAACTTTAATTTTGTTAGATGTTGCAAGTGTGAATCCATGTTTCACATTTTCAACATCTTCCATGCAAGTGTGAAAAGACGATTAAGAAACTATTGTGTAAAAAAATTTAAAAATGTTTTTAAATAATTCTCTATGTTCAAAAAGTTGTTAGTGCAAAATATTTAAGAGAACTAAATCAGTGCGTCAAGCGTAACGGTTTTAAGCACCTAGCCTTAAAGGTCTACACCGCGCGTTCAATGCGTTTATTAATCTGTCAAAGAAGTATAATAAGTATAAAATTCTATTAAAAAGTTACACGGCGCAAATGCGTAGAATGCTTATACGTATCGAACAAATGAAGTAGGATTATAATCAAATATTTTATAAGAACAAAGACTCGTACGGAAGACCCGGTGAAATTATAAGGCGATTTTTAAAAATTTTAACAACCAACCAGTCTAATACGAGAGAATTTTTAGATCGACTTAGAAAGTAATTCTATGCGTTACAAACTACAGCACGAATCCTCAATGCGATCCGATCTACAGCAATGTGAGTAAAAAACAAGTTAGAGTGCTATATTCGGCTGTGCCGAATCTTTGATACCCTCCACCGACAGTTCGAATGTTTAAGGAGTAATATTTGTATGATGTTATTATTATCTTAAACTATGACGATTTGTTATTAATTATGGTTTTAGGCGACTAAACTGTTTTCCGGTAGTAGGGTTTATATGGGGCCCAGGGTAAATTATGGACCGATCATCACGAAATTTCACAGCGTCATTTCTAGTCCTTTAAAACTGTGACGTATCAATTTCTGTTATAATAGCATTATTAATTATGGTTTTAGGTGTACTAAACTCTTTTCTGGGAGTAGGGTTTCTATGGGGCCTAGGGCAAATTATGCACCGATCTTCACGAAATTTTACAGTATCATTAATAGTCCTTTAAAACTGTGACGAGCCAAAATTTGTTATGATTGCATTATTTTTTACGGTTTTAGGCGTACTAAACTGTTTTCCGGTAGTAGGGCTTATATGGGGCCTAAGGTAAATTATGTACCGATCGTCACAAAATTTCACAGTGTTATTTCTAGTCCTAAAAAACTGTGACGTACCAAAATTTGTTGCGCTAGCGTTATTTTTTTCGGTTTTAGGCGTACTAAACTGTTTTCCGGGAGTAGTGTTTATATGGGGATTAGGGTAAATTATGGACGGCTCTTCACGAAATTTAACAGCGTGATTTCCAGTTAAATAAAACAAATTTTTGCAAAATCTTATCTCATTCCGTGTCTTGTTCCAGCATTTATGTTATTTTTTGTAACAAAATTATCAATTTTTTTAGGTGGTGGTTCCACATTTTGATTCATAGCTCTGGTCCTACTGAAACGATTTTGCTGGATTTCAACATGACTAAGTCGCCTTAGAATTACTCAAGGACCCAGAATATATATACTTTATGGGATCTGAGATGAATAATAAAAAAGTTTCACACGGAATGACAAACTTAATATACCCCCTTCACAACTAATTGTGGTGGAGGGTATTATAACTTTAAGATCTGTCGCCTATCGCTTTTCACAACAATATCGTTTCTAAAAAAATAACTGAAACAGATGCTGATCTAGAGGTTTTTTTTATTTTGATAGAAGTCTCTATGTGTTGATGCCATTTCAATTTGACTTGAAAAATATTTTAAACTTTATTTTTCCTACACTGAACCAAAAATCCAATGAAAATTTTAAATTTTTGGTTCAGTGTAGTAGGGAGTCCAAGATTTTCGCTGTCGGAATCTGAAATCTTCTGCCAAATAAAGTTATTGCAAGTTGACAAATGGCAGTCACGACGTTGCGTGACTCTCCGTCTTCATGATACATAAATATTCTATGATTAATATCGAAATCGTGTTTATGTTAAGAGCGAGTAAGTTTTAGAAGTGTTTTTAAAAAATCTGTATTGAAAGCCCTTTTTTAACATAATTTTTTCAAAGCATTTCATGGCTCGTATAGATTTATAGGCTTTACACTTCCTCACATCTTACATCTTTCATCTTATCACAAAGATGATAACATCTTCCCATAAGAATTGTACAGGGCTTAAAATCAACATCTTTCTTCATCTTTACAAGAAGTTCCTATCTCATGTTGTTTCATTCAACATCTTTCGATTATTTAAATGTCATCAGTAGAAAAAACAAATAATTTGTTAAAAAGTATATACCATCACTAGAAAAAAATACAAACGAGCAGGACAGCAATATCATTTATATTGTTTTTGTTCGCTTTTACACGTGAAAATAAATATTTTTATGATGAAAGATGTTACGAATGTAAACAAGTTTTTTTAATTTTTAACATCTTCCACGCATTCCTCTAAGATGTGCTCAAGTGTAAAAAGGCTATTAGGGTAAGCGCTGTTGAAACCTTGGAAAATTTATTGACAGTTTGAGGGGTTTTTCGATTACTTAAATCAATGATAAAATCTTAGCTTTAATAAAATTAGAATTAAATAATGAAGCAGGCGATAACAAAAACCATAACTAACAGGACATTCGCAGATCGGTAGAGCATGATAAGAAATCCATCCTCTGTAGAACGTGGATAAAAAAAATAAATGCTATTTAGCAAAAACTGTGATTTTAATAAAAGCACAGCTACTTCCGCTATAAAAGGGACACCTCATAAAAACACCTAGTTGTCATCTTTGTATTAATTATTTTGTGCTGGTATGAATTAAATTGGAATTAAAATTTCAAATAATTGATATAAAATAAGGCTTTTATGTTGAGATGTTGAGTTCCAAAGATATCAATCGAAGACCGTTTCTATGTGTCCCACTTGAAGTATGAGTAGTAGGGTGACCGTCATTTTTTTTTCGTATTTTCACTTGGCAAACCCCTTGAAATGATTCCAAATTAAAAAAAAAAATATATATATAAAATTTTAGATCGTTTGCATAGTTATTAGCCGTGCCTTGAGCCCACTAAGTTTGCTAAATTACTATTTTTCTCACTATGAGTCGCTTTAATTGTTGATAACTTCCGTAATATTTATTTTAGAGAAAAACCTTATTTACAAATATTCTAGGGCTATATCTTATGAACAATGTTGCTCTGTGCTAGTTTTCTTTAACATGAATATTTAATCCAGAAAAAACCAAATTAAAAAATAACACCGAAATTTTCACATATCTTCTCATTCTTTGCCTGGTGATTACACTACGTGACAAATTTTCAACAAAGTCGTGACCAAATGATTCTGATAGCTAATCTTTATGTAAAACTTTCCCCTGAATCCGAATATGAAGTCAGAATTGTAAAAAGTATAACAGTTTTTTAGATATTCCAAAATAACCGTTATTTGTGTTTTTAAAAAAGATGGTGTGACTGAAATGCAAATATCTTCAACAATTTTGAACGGACTATGTATTTCTTTCTTTTTATTGAGAGGTTATACAATTTATTAAATAACCATGGGTCGTTTGTTCATAAGATATAGCCCTAAAATATTTGTAATAAAGGGTTTTCTCTTTAAAAAAAATATTACGGAAGTTATCAACAATTAAAGCGAAAATTGCATTTTAGCAAACTTTGTGGGCTCAAGGCACGGCTAATAACTATGCAAACTATCTAAAATTGTATATATATATATATTGTTTTTCTAATTTGGAATCATTGAGTAGTATTTGAATATAAATTCGCCCCTTAGTTTTGACAGTATAATTTTTAAACCTACATTCGTTTAACATGCATAAACCAAAACAAATTTTGTTAGTTTGTTTTTGTTTCAAATGTAAGTTAAGCAAATCAATTTTCCGTTCGCCTTCTAATAACTGGCATTTCACGTTAGTATATTTCCTCTCTGAAGATTCCATTCCCCAATTTAAGTATACAATATCTTAATTACTTTTGTTGAGTTTATTAATGACTTGTTTCAGTTGTAAGATTTATATTCTCAACTAATAGTAATAAAAGTTCTTTAAATCTGTTAATGTCATTGTCATGTACTTGCAATTAAATGTTTGTTGTATTAAAGTGACATTGTTATACAGAGAAAATTGTGGCCATTATTGACACTAAATTAAGCCTCTATTAAATCAACCAAATTTTAGACTGTTATATCACAAAGCGTTTTTTTATTTGTTGCTTTACAAATATTTAACGAATTTTAGATGTTGGTTTTTGCATTTGTTTCATTATTTTATTTTGTTTAATCATTCCTGTTTAATGATAATCGTTTTGCAATATTTTCAAAACGTTATTTGCGTATAATTATCGATACCAGAGATGGAAAACGCATATTCTAATCCAAAATTTACTCTTTAGACCATTTTTAAGTTTTTATAAGTTTTTTTAAACAACTTTTTTAAAGTTTTTTGAAATAATTTGAACTTTTTGTATTTGATATATAGGGCGCAGTTTGTATGTGTGCCTGCGAATGCAGAATATATAGATTTATTGCTACGAAATATTTCTAAAGGTCCCGAAACAAAACTCTTCTTGTATCAGGAAAACCGACAACTTTTGATAATTTTTTGCAATAAAGCTGGCCTTATGGCTTCAATGGTGGCTAGAATATTGGCTTCCAACACTTCAAGAGTTGCTCGTTCGTCTGCATACACCAATGACTTAACAAAGCCCTTTTAAGCGTTATCCCGCACGAACGAGGGGGTCAGTGAAGAGGACTGCTTCTGGAAATAAAGTTGTCACCAAATTGATTTTGCAATTAGGCGGTTTTTAAGCGTGCTATATTGCAAGTTGCTTCGCTTGTTGGAACCAAATGTTGTTGATATTTAGCTTTTTTTTCGCCATTCACCGTAACGGCGGCTCCTTGCTCTTTTCTTTCTTACTCTCTTTGCTACGCAAATCTCGCTGTCTTGTTCAGTGATGTTAACTTATATTTTTTCATTACCTTACGGCCCTCTAAAAATTACAGTTTTTGAGAAGAAATTACCGTACGCAAAGGTTTTTAATCAAAACATTACTGTGCTGTTTTCAAATGACTGGCGATTGATTGGGTAGTAAAATTTATATGAAAAGCACTCAATCGATCGCCTGTCATTTGGAAATAGCACATAAGAGCAGTATTCATAAACCATTTACATATTTAAATTTAAAATGTGTTTTAAGAAAATTTTTGTCTTAAAATACATTTTTAACAAAAATTATTGTATTTTTTTATGAATAAGGCAGTAAAATAATTTTCAATAAAATCCATCCATCTGTACTTAACTATAGCCACATTTAAGCCGTACTTAAAATAATCCGTAAACTATAGTTAAATGTATAACATTTAGGCTATTTTATGTTAAGAAATGTTGATTTTAAAACAAACAAAAAGTTAAATATAAAATTAATAATATACAAGAGCAATTTAATTTTTCTTATTTTGCACTTTTAGGTGTTACGAAAACATTTGGAGAAACTTAAGGCTCAGTTAGGCGAACGTTGCCGTACCCGTAATGTATCGCACCGTACTGTAAGCACGTTGGTGCAATTATAGAACGTTTAAAAACGTGTCACATATTTTCCCATACATAAACAAAAAGCAATAGTATACATAAAACAAAACACACAGTGATGGGAATCAAAAATGTTCAAATGGTGACCGTTGTGCAGAAAAGGTACCACGTGATTTAAATGGTATTAAAAGAGTATTTTGTGAATGTAAAAAATGTTAATAATTTAATATTTATATTATTGATTTGCAATAAATAAATTTGTATTTTAGCATATATAAATTTTTAGCATACATATATTGTAAATGTGCATACACGAAACAAGGTTCTGATACCATTTAAAGTCTCTTATATGTTTCACATTTCCATTGTATGTGTATGTATATGCATTTGTTAACTTTAAACCTCTAAACATATGTATATTTGGAAATACGTTGTATTGTAAGTTGTTTTGTCGCAATTCCATAGATAAACTGAAAAAAGTACCAAAAAAATAGCAAAATTACCCGCATTCAATGTAACATACAAGCCGCCCATCACTGTCTTACAAATGTCACGTAACAACGGCATGAAATTCTATTTTATACAGATTGGTACGTTGCAACTACGGTACATTGCATTTCGGTAAGCTTTTGTGTTGGTTTTCATATAACAAAAAGCGAACAGCTGATTGATACAGTACAGATACGGTACAGCAACGTTCGCATAACTGAGCCTTTAATGTTCTTAAATTTTTGTATAACATTAATCCATTTTTTAATCGAAAATCGTCTTTCAAAAGTTAAAATTATAAAACCTACAAAAATTCAAATTTCTTTAAATTACCGTATTTTAAATAAAATTACTTTCATACCTTTTGCGGCCCAAAACTACCCTTAAAAAAGGGTAATTACCGTACGGTTAACATCACTGGTCTTGTTGGTAGTTTTAATTCGAGAAGAGATACAATTTGTGCGAAAACGACCAATAACACTAGGTCACAAATAACAAACTTTTGTCTGTTATTTGTTTCTAGCATACTTTTTCTCATGGATTTGGACCTGCTGAACACGAAAATGAATTTTAAAAATTTTTCTGTCGATTGGTTTGCGAGATACAAATTTTTTAATTTTTTTTTTTTAATTTTTGGAGGTACACTTACTATTTTGAGCATATCTTTAGTCTTCTTTGACCTATTTTATCCTACTACTACTCAAATTAAAGACAATTGAGCCGTCTACAACTTATTTTCAGAAAATTTTCAAATCGGGTTAGTAGTTTTGATGTTGGCGGCTTAAAAAGGTTAAAAAACTGGGTTTTTTTAGTAAAAATGTGGCTGAAAAATTCATATAAAAATTCATATAAAATATAAAACGCGATGTTAACAGCGATTTTAATTTTTTTACGTATAGCTGACACTTTTCCAAAGAAAATAAGCCCTTACTTAACAAAATCTGATGACAAATGGCCGACTTATTATTTTTTTGGTAAACGACCGAAATTCCTCTATTTCACGATTTTTTGATTTTCATTATTTGCACAGCTTACCTACCCAACGCAAACGAATAAATACATTTGAACTTAATTTAAAATAAACAAATTAGTCTTCGTATATTATTTTTTAATTTATTTACAGCACTACATGCTCAATGTATCGCACAATTAGCTAAACTAACGAAATTAAACTAACTAATTAAATTAAGCAAATCAACGCACAAAAAAAATTAGTAAAAACAAAGATATAAGTGTACATTTTATGCCATGTGGAAAAACTGCTGACTTCTTCTTTGTTTTTTGTATTCGCTGCAATCGGTCTCACGTATTAGGGTCCAAATATAGTCACCCATCATAGCCGTGTCATACATGCCCTGATAGCGTCGTTCCATAGCCTTCAATTCCTGATGAAAGCGCTCGCCGTGTTCGTCGCTCACGTCTCCTAAATTCTCAGGGAAAAAATCCAAATGAGAATGCAGAAAGTGTATTTTAAGTGACATGTGCACTCCCATGGCTTCATAGTTCTTTAGCAGATCCTCAACTATGTCCTTATAATTCGGGCTTTTGTTGTTTCCTAAAAAGTTTTCCACAACAAGCCTGAAGGAATTCCATGCTGCGGCTTCGATGGGTGATAACAGCTTTGGGAATTTTTCATCTTTCAAAATTTTTTTTATCTCGGGTCCTGCGAAGACTCCTTCTTTAATTTTTGCCAGCGAAAGGTAAGGGAAAATTGACCGTAAATAGGCAAAAGCTTCACCTTCTTTGTCTAATTTTTTGGCAAAATTTTTAATCAAACCCAATTTTATGTGCAGCGGCGGAAGTATTATATTTTCACGGTTCTCTATTAGTGGTTTGCGCTGAACATTCGCTTCTCCAACTACAGGTTTCGTTCGTACCGACCATTTTTTTTTTATATAATGCTGATCATCAGCGCGGCTATTCCAAAGGCACAGAAAACAGCAATGTCGCGTATAGCCTCCTTGGAGTCCACACAGAATGGCCACAACTTTAAGGTCGGCGCATATTTTCCAATTGTATTTCCTATACTCTATGCATTTCAGCAAAATGTCCATAGTTTCATAGTTCTCCTTTGAATGAACCGCATGAGCAATAGGAACAGATGGCTTTTCATTCCCATTATGTAAGAGAACTGCCTTCAAGCTCTCTTTGTTGCTGTCAATAAACAACCTCCATTCGTTGGGGTTGTGAATTTGGTGAAGCTCTTGGAACAAGCCTGAAATGTCGCTGCAAAAACATATTTGGTCTTTCTTTGTATAAAATTTTGCATACTCCTTGTGACGGTTTCTGTACGTTGATACTTTCACTTCTGAAGCCGCAAATCCACACTCTATCATCCGAGACGCAAAAAGTTCGGATTTCTCCTTAGTGAGACCAAAATCGCGCACCCAATCGTTTAGTTCGGCCTGTGACAGTAATTTTCGCTTTGCACCCGGCTCAAATTCGCTTGCATTTGACTCGGACTCTTCTTCTGACGATTCTGCTTTTTGAAGAGATGCACCAGGGCACACTGGATATGGCACATCATGCGAATGTGGTACTGGAAGCGCAAACGATCCCACTTGAGCGTAGTTCCATTTAAAAAATCTTCCTACCCCACTGTTTGTGGTGAGGCAAAAATAACAGTCTGTGGAATGGCATAGCGGCTTTTTCCACATCATTGGTGTATCGAATTTCATATGGCGGCTAAAATTAAAATAAATTACTATATTCGCTATGTATAATGTGTTTAAATAAAAATTCTTACCTTCCGCCAGCTGCCCAGTTGGTTAAGATTATATAGCAAAGATCACACAGCGACTTAGGTGTCCATGGTTCTGTGATATTTGGTGAAATACCAAAATAATTCAAATAGTGCAATTGTACTGCTGGAGTAAACTTGTGTGCGTGATTTTTTTTTATAAACTGGCCACAAACATTGCAGAAATTGTCTGGATCGTTCAAACACTCGAACACACGTAGTCTTTTACTCATTGTCTTCCTTGCGTTTTCTAAATATTAACTTCTTTACACTTTCACAGACAGTTTTGAAATGCAATTGATAACCGTGTCTCCTTATGTTTAAATATGTATGAGCATGTAGTGCTGTAAATAAATTAAAAAATAATATACGAAGACTAATTTGTTTATTTTAAATTAAGTTCAAATGTATTTATTCGTTTGCGTTGGGTAGGTAAGCTGTGCAAATAATGAAAATCAAAAAATCGTGAAATAGAGGAATTTCGGTCGTTTACCAAAAAAATAATAAGTCGGCCATTTGTCATCAGATTTTGTTAAGTAAGGGCTTATTTTCTTTGGAAAAGTGTCAGCTATACGTAAAAAAATTAAAATCGCTGTTAACATCGCGTTTTATATTTTATATGAATTTTTATATGAATTTTTCAGCCACATTTTTACTAAAAAAACCCAGTTTTTTAACCTTTTTAAGCCGCCAACATCAAAACTACTAACCCGATTTGAAAATTTTCTGAAAATAAGTTGTAGACGGCTCAATTGTCTTTAATTTGAGTAGTAGTAGGATAAAATAGGTCAAAGAAGACTAAAGATATGCTCAAAATAGTAAGTGTACCTCCAAAAATTAAAAAAAAAAAATTAAAAAATTTGTATCTCGCAAACCAATCGACAGAAAAATTTTTAAAATTCATTTTCGTGTTCAGTAGGTCCAAATCCATGAGAAAAATTATGCTAGAACCAAATAACAAAATGGCTGTTGCCTAGTGTAACTGCACGAATTGCTTGCTCACTATACCGGTTATGTTGACTGCAAAATGGTAAAATTCATTTCTTTTGCAAAGTAAATTTCCACAATTTTGAAGCATTGTTTTAGTGTTAAACGATTCATGATACCTTGATAAGTCTTGCTGCCCTGAAATGTCAACGCAGTTTTACATTATCAGCTGTTAAACCATAGTTATCAATATCGAATTGTCATGCAGCTTAAAAACACCAGATACATTATTCTGTTGTTCTTGCTTTAAGCAAAAAAAAAACCAACGGTATTTTGTTTGAAAACAATAATTTACAGGGCTTGTAAATATGCGCTATCACTAAAGTCCGACGGGGGATTTACAGAACATGGGCACAGGATTCACTATACTGCACAATTGTACAATTTATTCACACGGAAATCTAAAAGATTACTAATCGATATAAAAAATGTCTGCAAAATCTGTTGTAAATTTCACATTATCACACAAAAAGGAGGCAAAATCATATGACGCAGCAGATCGTATACAATCTATCATTTAATGAAAACGTTCGTAAACATTTGCAAGTCGGAAAGACTTGTCTAAAAAATCTGTCACTCAATTTCCGTTTAAGGTCAGATTATCATACTTTGTGTGAACATACGACTTTTTACAAATCGTACAACTGAATGGGATAGAGAATCACTGGCTTAAGGGCCAACCAGGCCGTTTTTGTTGTTTTTTGTCTTCGGGTGTTTTACGGTTCCTCTGCATTGGTATCATGTTGGTTAAAATATTTAAAATAAATTAAAATCGACGGGGATATGAAACATGCTTTCCTTGACAAAAACTGGCCTGGGCTGTTCATAGGAAAACACTGTATTTGAGATAAAAAAATATAATCTTTAAATTAAAAATAGTTTATTGTGGCCAATAATTGGCGGCATTGTTCCTTAGAAATGCTCAGCAAAAAAAAAAAAAAAATTATTGAACTTAACATTCAATAAGAACAAGTCAGTTCTAGAAAATACAGGAGCATCTATGAATTAAAAAGAGATTTCCGCTTAAAATATATTGCATAAGTCATGGTAGTATCAGTGTACCAACAAAACCTTAAGCTGGAGGTTCACACCACGGTCCATAAGTTCCATGCGTTCTATAATTCAAGTTACTTGCAACACTTTTTATGCGGCATCACCACAAGTAAAATTTAAATTTAATTTGTCAAAACCAGCCGATTTGTTCGAAAGCAGAAAGTAAACCTACTTTTCGCATTCAACGCCTCAATACGTCCTACGATTTTGTGCATGTAGCTTGTTACATATACTACTTTTTTTTACAGCTGCGTAGACAGCGAAAATGCGTTTAACGCGTGGTGTGGACCTCCAGCTTAAAGTTTACACAAAAAAGAAACTTTGTGTAATTAATCCCTGCAAATAAAATTGGACCACCTGATCCATTTTGATAAAATGGACTACTCCATGGAATGGTCCGATGTAATGCAAGCATGGACCATGCCATTGTTAAAAAGTGTTTGTAGTGAGACGACATGTCCTCGTTTTTTAACGACATGCTTTCGTTTTTAAACGACTTCAAAACTAATCCTCTTGAGTGTACCATGGAGTAGTTTTAAAACTATTCCTTAGTGGTCCAAAGTTGGGTTAGATGGTCCTCTCCTAGGACATCGTAATGTTAAATAGACCATGTTTTTTCCATACGTTTGGGTTACTTTTGGACTAGTCCTGGTCCCTTGTGGGCTACTCTTTACACGCGTGTTTGGACTGGTCCTATTATTTGCAGGGATTCCATCCCTGAACGACCCTAGCGATAATTGTGAAATGTTCTTTCTTACTCGCTCTCTCTTGTATTGAGTTAAAAATGATACCAAAAATTAGTTGCTTTTTTATTTTTGTTGTTGTTGGCTATAATGATAATGATGATGACTATAATGATGGTGTTGATAATTTTTATGAATTTAATTGTCTGCTACTAATTCTATGGACGTGTTAGTAAAAACCCAATTCCAATTCAATTTTATTACTTTTGGTTTGTGGAGTAATTATGTTTTCAAATTAAATTATTTTACTAAATGTTCAATATGTACAAGAGAGAAAATGTATGTATGCCGGAAAACAATTACATTTTTTTTAAGTTAAATTGGGAGTGCTAATAATTGCGAAGTTTCGGAATAATAATAATTTTTTTAGAATTGTACTAGCTTAGTGTAATCTTTTTTTATAATTTATAGTTTTATATTTTTTTTTATTTCATATCAATTAGGTATTAACATGTTTAAACGAAAATACAAATTGTAGCATCTGTCATTAGCATTCAAGTTAAAGATTTTGTCTAGATAATTATAAATATGGAAATTTCTCCGTTGTTGCTACGATAATCACTTATTTGAATCAGAACGCAATTAAAGATCAAGTATTTTATATGAATAACCAGTGGACTTAGCACTAATAATTACTGCCTAACAGTGTTGCCAGATATACGAAAAATCCCTACATTTCGGTATTTTCTTTTCTAAAATAGTGGCGTGGAGAAAATCGTGCTTATGTAGATCTAATAAAATTTGGCCAAATAAAACTAATCTAATGCTTTGTGGTATAGGGTATAGATACTGCACATAGTGTGACTTTAAATGCGTTAATTATTTTTACTTGCATTTTTGTTGTACATCCCGATAGTTCTGATAACTAGCAAATTTCTAGCAATTTTCCGCTGTGTCAGAAAATCTTAAAGATGAGTTTAGTGGAACAATACTTTAGATTCTAAACCACTATGAAAATCATCTTTATCCAAATCTAAGAGTGCATCTGGCGACGACTTTGGTTTAGAAGACTGTGTCTATTACACTATGCTAGTTAAAAAAATAGACAAGCCGGGCACATGGAATTGTAACATAATTCGGGTACGCTGAATGGTGCCCACCGTTTTTTTAGTTTAGCTCTTGTTTTCGAGATATACCGTAATTTCGAAAATGGAGAATGTTGCACAACATATATTCGCGTAGCTCAAAAACGGTTAAGTTTATTGAAATTACTAAAAAAAAACGAAACTCCGCAATAAATAAATTTTTTTTCTGCACGTTTTAGAAACATTTGGAAAAAAAATAATTTTTTTTATAAAAATTTCGAAATTTTTGGTTTCTAATGCCCAATTTTCAGGATAGTATTTAAATCAATATTAAGTTAATTTTCATAACAAACTTAAATCGTATTTAAAACAGATTGGTTTTTTGAGTTTTATTTGAAAAGTTTTATTTAATGAAGTAAAAAGCATGGTAGCACTACTTAATACAAAAAAAAAAAAAAAATATAAAATAGTGTATTAATTACATGGTGGTCTGAAAAAACAGCTGACTGTTAATGCTTTGCCTGTTGTTGTATTCTTGTGATATTGAGGTAACCTTGCTAAAATATTACAATGGAAACTTAAGTTGAAATAAAGTGTACCACAGCGGTGACTTAAGTTTCACTTAAGTTTTTAGTGATGAAGAGAATTTTGTATTTAAAACGATTTTAAAAATAAATGTGTTTTAATATCAATCCTGAAAATTAGCCATAAAAATTCACAAAAAATTGGAAAATGTAGCTAGGCTTCTAATTTTTTGCAGACATATAGAAAACGAAGCTGCAAACAAAACAAACAAATAAATGATTAAAATCTGTTAGCGACTTTTGATTTTATTCAAAAATTTTAATTAATTTAAGAATTTCATAAAATTCAATACTTGTATGGGAGCCCCCCTTAGAAGTGGAGATAAGGGTAAAGTATGTCTGGAGAAAATGTTAAGGGCAAAAAATCAATTGAGGTCGGTCATACATTATATCCCATTAGGGCCAACTCCTGGGCATTTAAGGGACTTTTTCTTCAATATATTTCTAGTCTGCATTGAACATTTTATATAGGAGCCCCCTTAAGGAATGGAGATAACGGGAAGGTATGTTAGAAATTCATGATTGAGATGAAAAATAAAGTGGGGTTGGTCCTACAGTTGACCTATCAAGGAGCATCCTACGCGCTGTACCGGCTAAATTTAAAAAGTGCCCAGCTTGTCTAAAAAAAGTGGGAATTTCGAGCACAGTGTAATTTATCTACAATATTTAAAATGAAGTAAATGTCATCACTTAATTCGAATCTTGTTTTTATTTGGGGAATTTAAGACCGAATTTCAAATAACACCTGATTTAACCCACGCTTTACCCAAGACAGTAAAAATTACACCAAATTCGGTTAATTACTCACAAAGTGGCAGCACTGCAGCAGAGTTAGGTTTTTGTTTCTCTTTCTGTTCCAGCCGTTTTCTATGACCGTAGCCTTGTGTTTTTTTTTTGTTATCGCCTCATTTCAAACTACAGGGTTATACGAATCTGTCTGTCTTCCCATAAGTGCATTTAATACTAGCATTATTATTATTTAAATCGAAAACAAAAAATGTTAAATACGTTTTTATTGAGTAAAATAAAATAAATCAATCTTGTAGGAACATTAAAAATATGCAATAAATAAAACTAATGAGTAACCAGTAAAATGGCAGAACGTTTAAAAGTAATGACCACGGATGAAAATCAATTTATGACTTTTAAATTGAAAGCAAAAAAAAAAAAAAAATTTAGAGTGCTCTATTCGGCTGTGCCGAATCTTTGATACCCTCCACCGACAGTTCGAATGTTTAAGGAGTATTTGTATGATGTTATTATTATCTTAAACTGTGACGAGTTGTTATTAATTATGGCTTTAGGCGACTAAACTATTTTCCGGTAGTAGGGTTTATAAGGGGCCTAGGGTAAATTATAGACCGATCATCACGAAATTTCACAGCGTCATTTCTAGTCCTTTAAACCTGTGACGTACCATTTAGAGTGCTCTATTCGGCTGTGCCGAATCTTTGATACCCTCCACCGACAGTTCGAATGTTTAAGGAGTATTTGTATGATGTTATTATTATCTTAAACTGTGACGAGTTGTTATTAATTATGGTTTTAGGTGTACTAAACTGTTTCCGGGAGTAGGGTTTCTATGGGGCCTAGGGTAAATTATCTACCGATCTTCACGAAATTTCACAGTATGATTTATAGTCCTATAAAACTTTGGCGTACCAATTTCTGTTATGATTGCATTATTTTTTACGGTTTTAGGCGTACCAAACTGTTTTCCGGTAGTAGGGTTTATATGGGGCCTAAGGTAAATTATGGACCGATCGTCACTTTTAACAGTGGTATTTCCTGTCCTAAAAAACTGTGACGTACCAAATTTTGTTACGCTAGCGTTATTTTTTACGGTTTTAGTCGTACTAAACTGTTTTCCGGGAGTAGTGTTTATATGGGGATTAGGGTAAATTATGGACGGCTCTTCACGAAATTTAACAGCGTGATTTCCAGTTAAATAAAACAAATTTTTGCAAAATCTTATCTCATTCCGTGCCTTGTTCCAGCATTTATGTTATTTTTTGTAACAAAATTATCAATTTTTTTAGGTGGTGGTTCCACATTTTGATTCATAGCTCTGGTCCTACTGAACTGATTTTGCTGGATTTCAATCCCAAACTGCTTAGGATAACTACAAGCAATTTGGCACCAAGTTTGTTCAGTTCTTTTGAGTTGTTCGAAAGTGAGCGTGTTTTCAACAGACGGACAGACGGACATGGCTAAATCGACTTAGAATTACTCAAGGACCTAGAATATATATACTTTATGGGGCCTGAGATGAATAATAAAAAAGTTTCACACGGAATGACAAACTTAATATACCCTCTTCACAACTAATTGTGGTGGAGGGTATAAAAAAAATTGGAAGGGAAAAAACTATATAAAATACAAAAAAATTTTAAATGTTGTTGGAAGTTGTTTTTTTTTTATTAAAACCAAGCTAATGATACAAAAGTTTATCATTAAAAAAATAATAATTCATATGTATTAGAATAGCGATAAAGCACTTTTTACATGCAAAATAACATTTAAGCGAACGAAGTATTTTTGGCTAACAAAAAAGGTTTAGACAACAAATAAAAACATCATTGCCTAGCCTCAAAGTAATGGACGTGTTTTCATCTAGCAAAAAAAGTCTTAAGCCAAGTAAAGACGTTTTTTCGTCTGGTAAATAAGTGTATAGACAGCGAGAGGCTATTTTTTGCCTAGCGAAAAAGTCCTAAGCCAGCAATAAACTGTTAAGGCTGAATAAAATATTGAACCAGTGATATATACACCTATTGTCGCAAAGAAAAACAGTTTTGCTCAGCGATTAACTTATTTAAGGTTAGAAAACAAGTCTTTGATCAGAAAGTTAAGAGCCAGCGACAGACGTCTTTTTGCCTAACGATAAGCCTTGAAGCCAGCAATAGACTTTTTTTCGCTTAGCGAAAAAGTCTTGGGCAACCAAACTAAAATCTATCAACTAACCGATAGACTTTAGATTAGAAAAAAATTGTAAACAAGATATTTTCGTCCAGCGAAAAGTCTTGAGCCAGCACTATCCCCATTTTGGCAATACACATAATTTTGCGATTGTGCGTTGAATAATCAGAATTTCGAGCCCTAACCGAAAAAATAGCTTAAGCGACATCATTTTAAATCTTCGTTTTTTTTTTAATAAATTAATTTATTGGCAACACTTGCATTATCTCCTAAAATGTCATGGGCACATAAGATACCGTTACGATTTATAGCCAAAACTATTTTATCTTAAGCGACAATCTTCATACAAAATTTTTATGAAGTAAAATGAAAAAAACCTTCTTCTGCTAAATTATGTTTTTATCGCTTAAGCAAAATTTGCAAATAAATTTTTACTTTTGTTAAAGTTTTATATTGCAGATACAAATATACAACAAACACACATATCGCCATCTTGAATGCGAACAGACGTATCCCAGTTGGCCAGATCGTCGTCAATGATGTATGCACGACTTGTCCCCCGTTGTTTAGGTTTTCTAGAAGACAATTTACAGGAAATCGTCGTGCACGACAGTTTGAGCGACGTTGTCTTGTAAGTTGTCTTCTATTTAGCTTTATGTGGAACAGTATGAGCGACTTTGTCTTATAAGTTGTCGCCTATTAAACTCTATGTGGGACAGTATGAGCGACACTGTCTTATAAGTTGTCTTGTATAAAAGCTACTGAAGACAAAGTTTTATTGAATGCTATTCAATCACTTGCTTGGTTTTCTTCAAATTCCCACATTCTTTTTTTTTAATTGTTGATTTAAATACAGTCAAATCCCGATAATTCGTACCCCGATAAATCGTAATTCCCGATAATTCGTAATAAACTGTCGGTCCCTTGAAAAAATCTCGTTAATTCGTAAAATTTCCATACATTTTGGTCCCCTCGCTAATTCGTAATTTTTTTGCAAATAAAATCTTCTTTACCTCTTATAATTCGTAATTGTTTGCTAACTACCACTTATTATTCGTAATAAAAACAACAAAAACATGGAAAGAATGATTTTTAGTTTACTACTATTTTATTTCTGCGTGGATTTTTGCTTGTGTGTGGATTTATTTTCTTAAGATCAGTTTGTTACATGAATAATTTTTATAAATTTTATTTTTTACCATTGTTTTTTATGTTTTTTGTATCGTTTTAGTAAATAAATTGAAAAACCCCGTTTATTCGTATTTATTTTATTTAAACCCCGTTAAATCGAAACCCCGCTAAATCGAAAACCCCTATAATTCGTAAGAAATAGCCGGTCCCTTGCGATTACGAATTATCGGGATTCTACTGTACCTACAAAAAATTTACAAATTAGTTCTAAACAATAAAACCAAAAATGATGATGAAATTATTCGCGGGCGGGAAAATGGATTACATGGAATTGCGTATAGGAGTTGAATATAAAACATATAACAGAAATTAAAATTTAAACTATACTAAAAAACTGTCTGAATTAGATAACCATATAATAATTTTTGTCGTGGACGTCAAAATAGACGACATTGTCATGCAGGTAGTCGTTAATGATAAAGCAGGCGACATTGTCTTTCTTTGTGTCGTGCACGATTTTTGCGACACTTGTTCGAAAATGTCGTTGACGATTTGTTCCCGCTGTCCCTCACATGTCGTGCATCCGTCTTCGAGGAAGTCTTAAAGACGGGGCCAACTGGGTAACTACACTGATTTATTTACACAGAAGCAAAAAAAAAAAAAAAAAAAAACATACAATTTTTGAGCTCAGGATGGGTCTTAATATTTGTGTAAACATGTAGTTTAATAGAATGAGCCACAATCAATAGGTGCGTTTGAGTACTTTTACAGTAAAATGCAGTAAATGAGTAAACTAAACAATTTTCTCTCACAAAAACCTGTTGTCCAAAAAAGTACGCGAACGCAAAATTTGTAAAAATTCGTAAAATAAAGGCAACAGCTGATGGCAAATAATTGAAGTGTTAAAAAATATTGACACTTTTGACTACTTAACTCGTTTTCTTATCGGTACTCGATTAAATACTTTTTATAGCACGAACATTTTTGGAAAATACAAACAAACTATTTTATGTAATCTTTCATATTTGTTTGTTTTTTTATTTTATTTGATTTTTACTAATTTGTAGCGGGTTAAATTATTTAAAAGAACATGAATAATTTTTTTGCTATTGATTACTTAAGTCCCCAAATACTTCACACTTTGACAACTCTAAGAAATTAACATAACAAAAAAAATTTCAAAAGTTTGTATTTAGCCAAATAAATGCTTCACAAACAAGTTTAATTAATTAATATTTATTCACTTTTTGTTTTGGTTTAATTTTTATTTCAACTTTTCTTTTATTTAACAATTTTTTCACAATTTGTATGCTTTTAATTTGTTACTTTTGTTTGTTTACCTTTTGAAACATATGTTTTTTTGATTTACTAAATTTTACTGCAAAAATTTCTGCAGTAAAAATTTGCAAATACTCAGACAAGAACTGTCACTTTTCGCTCTCAATTTATGTTCTCATTTACTGCATTTTGTGTACTCGAAAAATGCAGTAAAGTTTAGTAGAAAATAGTAAAAACTTTTGTGTTCTCGAACGCAACTAATGAAAAACTCGATTTAAAATTTTTGTATAGTTACGTCCGTTGGCATCTAAGGTGACGATACATTCTATGGGAATAATAAATATTCTTTTTTAATGCTTGCTTAAAATATTTTCTTGTTTTTCCCCGTTTGCTAAGTGGCAAATAAACGAAACAAATAGTTTGACAACAACAACAAGGTTTTTGTGTAATGATTACAAAATCTCAATGTTCACACAAACATGCTCCATACTTTTTTTCATATGTTTGTATAACGGTTTGTGTGGTATATTTGGATCTCTTATACTTATTTTCTTAAAAAAGTTGCCAGATGTTATTGATAATGCTTGTTATTAGATATTAACGAATATTTGCTTTAAATTCTCGCGCAAACATTTTACCGAATATGCAAATAGCAAAAACAAGTTAGTAGTTCGCAAATGCTTATCTGATCGGTCATTTCCTCTTAATATTAAATGTAAATATAACTCACTAATAAGGGAATCGGCAAGCTGACTTTATGGCCAAAATATCTAAACGATTTTGCATAAATATTCATAAATGCTTAGAGATTTGCTCAAACCAACTTATTAGGAGTACAATGGAAACTATTCATTAAAGTAATTCTTCTATCTGTTTGCATTTAAAATAAAATTTTTATCATTAAAATTCTGTTCTCATTTACATAAAAATTTTTCATTAAAACGTTTTATTTCAATACAATTTTATTCATATTTTCATATATCGTTGGTCTCATGTTGAAAGGCCCTAACTCACATAAATGCAACTTTACAGGAGAAGGAAAAAACATAATAGAAACTGTATGTATCATAATGTAAAATGGCTTCTGCAATTGCTTGTTAAACTGATATTTTTGATGCTATTGTATTAAATTTTTGTGACTAAAAAACTCAATTTCGAAAAAAATCGAGTTAGGGCCTTTCTACATGAGGCCGACGATACGTATGTATGTAAGTGTTGCATTTACAGCAGTATTTAGTAACTCATTAAGAAAAAAAATAAGAAAAAACATTTATTATGTATATAATAATAAATATATATACTTTTTAACAAAATACAAATTAATCATGATGATGATATTCTGCAACCTGGTAAATTAGTGTTGTTAATGATGATGTTCAATTAACACCAATAAGAGAGTTTGTGGCAATTAAAAAAATAAAACCTTTGTACTTTAAGTGCAAAAGGTGGGATGTAAATTTATCATTAACCCTTTCTGCACAATAGTGGTGCTGTTGTGTGTAACACATAAAATAATACTTTCTGAGTCAATTTAAAGCTGGCCCTTCGTCCGGCTGGCTGGCTTGTTGTCTGTCCATGTAACAATTTTTATGGCAATTCGATGAAATTTTAAAGAAAGATTTTAATTCATAAGGACAAAGCCTACTAAAAATGGTCAGAATTGCTCTACAATTTCACATGTCCCCCTACAAACTTATTTCCGGAATAGTGTAAGTATCTATAAACCATCCTAAAACGTTGGCATTTAGACTTATTTTATTGCAATCTAAATCATCTTCCCATTTTTTATTGGAATCGGTCCATATTGGACGACTACCTTATCAATGCTGGTATTGATATAAAACTTGGGACAATAACTTTTACGATAGCCACTTTGTCAGTACAAAATATTGCGCTAATGGGTCCAAAATTAACCATAGGTCCTATATAAACATCCTTCCTAAAATTACTTAATCTTAATAATAGTCGACCAAAAAACTTTTACATGGCGGATCCATGATCTATCAAACAATTTTCTGTATATACTGTGGTGTAGAATACCAAATGCTCGGGCTTGACGGACTATAATTTCTTACTTGTTTTTTGTTTTGTTTTTATTAAATAACAAGCTAGAGTGCTATATTCGGCTGTGCCGAATCTTTGATACCCTCCACCGATAGTTCGAATGTTTTGGGAGTAACATCTTTATGATGTCTATTTATTATTATAATCTTTATGAAAACAGACATCTGCATTGAAATAGGGGCGGTTTAGACCTATATAATATTATTGACCGACAATTTTAAATAGCTTGAGAAAAACATCATGATTCATAACAGTCTAAGCTATACTTAAATGATTTTCAGGAGGGCAAATTATATTGGAGCCATGGAAAGCTATGAGCCAATCATCCCAAAATTCTGCAGAATGATTTCTGGTATTAAAAAACATAAATTTCAATACAGCGGAGAATTAGTTTTAGCGTTTGCAGTGAATTTCAGAAGGCTGCTAAAATGGGATTTTTAGGTAAATTATATCTATGTATATCAAATTTTGTTATGATTGGATTATTTTTTACGCTTTTATGCGTACTAAACTGTTTTCCGGAAGAAGGGGTTTATATGGGGACTAGGGTAAATTATGAACCGATCTTCGGGAAATTTCACAGTGTCATTATTTATCCTAAAAAACTGTGATGTACCAAATTTTGTTATGATAGCATTATTTCTTACGGTTTAAGGCGTACTTAACTATTTTCCGGGATTAGGGTTTATATGGGGCCTAGAGTAAATTATGGACGAATCTTCACGAAATTTCACAGTGTCATTTCTTGTTTTAAAAAACTGTGATGTACCAAATTTTGGTATGATACCATTATTTTTTACGGTTTTATGCGTACTAAATTGTTTTCCGGGTGTAGGGTTTTTATGGGGCCTAGGGTAAATTATGGACCGATCTTCACGAAATTTAAAAGTCGTATTTATTGTCTTATAGAACTTTGATGTACCAAATTTTGGATTGATATCATTATTTTTTACGGCTTTAGGCGAACTAAACTCTTTTCCGGATGTAGGTTTTATATGGGGCCTATGGTAGATTATGGACCGATCTTCACGAAATTTTACAGCGTGATTTCCAGTTGAATAAAACGAATTCTTGGGAAATATTATATCATTCTGTGCATTTTTCCACCATTTATGTTAGTTTTTGTAACAAAATTATCAATTTTTTTTTAGGTGGTGGTTCCACATTTTGATTCATAGCTCAGATCCTATTAAACCGATTTTGCTGGATTTCAATCCCAAACTGCTTAGGATAACTACAAGCAATTAGACACCAAGGTTAATAATTTCTTTTGAGTTTTTCGAAAGTGAGCGTGTTTTCAACAGACGGACAGACAGACGGACATGGCTAAATCGACTTAGAATTACTCAAGGACCCAGAATATATATATACTTTATAGGGTCTGAGATAAATAATAAAAAAGTTTCACACGGAATGACAAACTTAGTATACCCTCTTCACAAACTGAGTGAGAAAGGCTACATAATTTGGCAAGAGAAGTTTTTGCTGGGAAGGAAACTCTTTTAAGACTAGGCTTACACGCTTCATCTTTTGATGCTTAACTTTTGAGTTTAAAGGAGATGGAACGGAGATGCTTATACTCGTCAGCAAGATTTGAGATTTTATTTAATCGCCGTGTGGTTACTGGTTTGCCGTATGGAACAAAAATGTTTTTTCTAGAAAAAACGATAAAGAATTTTTGGATTAAATTTAAATATAAACTGCACGATAAATTTTTTTGTTAAACATGACGTGAGCCGCTAGATATGTTTTCTATTGAAACATAAAAATTTTACTAAAATAATGCAGACCTGTTTTGCGCCCCAATTACCATTTATAACACTAACAGTTTTGAATCTTTATTTAGGTCAAAGTTTTTGTTAAAGCAAACACAAAATAGAAACCACATATTGTATCGCAGGGTGGTTACTAGTTTGTCGCACGATACCAAAAATGTTTTGATATACATTCTTTTAATAGAACATGCAACAATTACAAACAATAATATCTTTGCTTTCCCATTGGATATTAGCTGTATAGCACAAAAAGTGCCGAATGAAGCAAAACAATGTTTAGATAACTGTAAAATTGAGGATATGAGGCAATGTTAGCGCTTGGTATCTTTTAATATATTCGAGATATAAAAAATGGATTAAGGCTTTGAAAAGAGGCACACATTTATTATATCTGTGGCATTTTGACAAAACATCTTGTTTGATTTTGCTTAAAACTAAAAGTTTTTGGCGAACTATTTAAGTTATAATGCCAGGGTATCACACAATTTTTGGAGCTTTAACCGCAAAACCTCGTTCGAACTAAACCTTCGTATAAAAAGGCGAGAGCTTCCAGAATCCGCTCCAGAGTAATTTGGTCTCCAACAGTACACGTCTGAGTTATTTCCTTGGTACTCCACCAGTAAAACGTCTGAGTTATATATGGTTCTCCACCAGTCAGTCACATTGAGTTTTTTCCTTTGGTTCTCCACCAGACAACACACATTAAAACATATACATAGGTTAAAAACGATTGCATATAGTTAATGTAGAAACCGCACAAAACTGTAACTCGGTACAGTTATACGACGCCGAAACACTCACTAACCAATGCGGGGTGACAACGCTAAACGCAACAAAAGCAGACAGACAAAAACGACCTGTTTGTCCTTAAGAAATAATGACAAAAAGCACGAGCTGCTTCTCCACTCAGAGCAGTTTTACGAGTGACAAAACATCTTAAGTCAAATTTAAAAAGGTTGAAAAAAGTGTTGTAAATCAAACGAATTTTCATTGTAATATTTTTTTTTTACTTTATTTTGGGTTATTTTATTATTTAATAAAAATAATTTTTTCACCGATTTTTTTTTTTTTTTTTTTTGATATCTTATATCGACTTAAGATATTTTGTCAAAATGCCACAGATATAGAAGCAAAATTTTTGTGAAAATGTGCCATGCGGCATACCAAAAATCATCGGACAAAATTTCTGCATGTTAATTTTTTCTTTTATTTTTCTCTTTGATTCGCTGTGAATAAAATTGCTAAGTATGATCATATAGGCAATTTTAAAGGCGAATTGGAAATAAATTGAGCAGCAAAAGTGGAAGCGTGAAAGCCAAGACTAAGCAATATGAAAATTCTCTGCATTAGATTTTTGGCAAATTTAAATTAAACAAAAAAATTAATAATTTCTAGTTACACTGTGCTAGAAATTGACACTGGGCACTTGTCGTGTTAACCTAATTCGGGTACGCTGAATCCAGTGGTGCTAGTCGTATATTAGAAAAAAGTTATACCTTTCCTAAAGGAAATTTTATTGCGGAATTTAGTTTTTTTTTATTAATTTTAATAAACTAAACCGTTTTTGAGTTACGCGAATATATGTTGTGCAACCTCCTCCATTTTCGAACTACGGTATATCTCGAAAACCAGAGCTAACCCAACAAAAAAAAAGAAGGTTGGCACCATTGGATTTAGCGTACCCGAATTATGTTAAAACGCCGGGCACATGGCGTGTCGATTTTTTCAAATAGCAAGTTGTATGGATTCCTTAGCGGAAATCCCTTAAGGATCCCTCTAGTTGTATGCGGCGCCACATTTGGGAACCTTTGCTATAGGGTGTAAAGGAAAATTAAAATATATTTCGTTTAATTTTCATGGACAGTACATCATTACAATAATTTTGCACTATCAATAGTACTCGTAACTTTCCATTCGATTGTGCTACATACCTGTGGTGCAGCTAGGGCAGTTTGTAGCAGACATGTTATTAAAATTAAATTTTTCATGTTTATCTTTGTTTTGTTGTTTTTTTTATTGGAGTTTTTAATAATATTTTCCGATATTTTTTTTATGTTTGTATTAAGGAAGGAAATTGAATTTCAACACAATATTGCTGTAATTTATTTAATATTATATTGGCTGTTTTTTGTTGTAGTTTTTGCTGTGTAAAAAGAATTATAACACGCAGAATCCTTATTACTGTTATAAAACACTATTTTGCTCGCAGGCGTTTTTTTTTTTTACCAAGTTTTGTTCGTTTTAATAGAATTTATTTAAATAATTTATTTATTAATGCTTAACACGTTTAAATGAATTTCATCTCAGTTTTTTTTTTAAATAAAATTTTTTACGTTTTTTGCATAAAAGATTCCGTGTTGCTGTAAATGTTACAGCAAATGAGAAGCAAAAAAAAAAAAAAAAAAAGAATTAAGTTAACAAAATTGTAGATTTTAAAATTTTTTTCGAACAGGTTTTATTTTTGTTGAAAGTTCAATTTCAGGCATCAACCAAATCTGTTGTGGTTTGATTGCGTTACGTTGCGATACGTAATTCTTATTTTCGTTTGTTTTGTTTTACTTTTAATTATTTTTGCTTTAATTAATATTTTAAAGTCCGTAGTATGTATTTGTAAAATATTCGACAGTTGGCTTTGGCGGTTGAGTGCACACTGTTGCTTTGGAGATTGGTCAACGATTAAGTATATGGAATCAATGAAACTTATTGTACTATGAAGTTTTATATTTTGGATTTGTTTCAATTGATGTTGTAGGGAAGCTTAACTCTCCTCAATATGTACATACATTAACAAGCTAAGCTTAAATATGTTTTAAGAGAGTAAGGAACAGGAGAGAACAAGCAAACTTAAAGCGTTTTGCTGAAAATTGAACTTTTTCGATTTTTAACAATCAGGGATGGCAAATGGATTTTCTGATTTTGTAGAAATATTAATAACAAAATGTTCTTTTTAGTCTATGAGGGTGCCAATTTTTATATAGTTGCCAGATGAGATTGGTTGAAAATTGAGGAAAAATCGTCAAATAGACTTACATACCTAAATTGTTACAAAAATTGTCATTGTAAAATAGCACAAACTTTAAATAAGTTTTGAAGTTTTATTGTAATTTTTATTTTCTGCTGCAAATAAAATTTAAAAAAATATTTTCAATATTTTTAATCAGGCTTAAGTTCATCAAATTTAATTTTCATTAAATTAATATTTATGAAGAAGGGAATTTTACAACATGAAATTAATTAAAATTGTTATTGATAATCATTCATTCTTGACTGAACTGAGATTCGAACCCAGGCGGCTGGTTACCCTGACATGTTTCGATCGCTACCACTCGATCTCCTCAGAGGGATTTGCCGTCTCACACTCGCTGCCATCGAAGACTGCCATGTTTGAGAAATTAAAACTGGAGACAATTCTTGATTAGAATCCAGAATTTTTCGAGTAAAACCCGGCAAATTTTTTAAAGTATTGGCATTCGTGAAAAGTAAGAAAACTAGGTACCACATGAACTTAAGTCAAGAGGATCTAATAAAAAGGCAACAGCGGAGCAAATTAGTAAATATGTACAAAATTTGTCATTTAAAATATCGTCAAAATTAGGGTATGAATCGTCAAATCGTCCTCAAAATTGTCAAACCTGGCAAATGTGTGCTCGAGCCTTAAATGATGTCACAAAAGAGCTTTCAAAGCAGAATTCTTAGAGTCCATTTACTTCAAGGGTGATGTCGCTGCGGCAATACTTTTTAAAAATGTATACGAAATAAACACATAAGTATATATTGAAGTGGCACATCAAATTGTTGCTTGATGTCACATTTCGTTTTACATTGTTTACCCCGCAAGAGTCTCTACACCCGACGCGTCAGCATAAAGCTGCTGTTTTATTCAATACTAGCTGACCCGACAGACTTTGTCCTGTCCAAATTTGCGTTCGATTTTTAAAATCCGTTAAAAAGATACGAACATTTGAAAGAAAAATTAGTCAAATCGATGGATCCGTTTTCTGATTTTAGGTAAAACGAAAAAGTGGGCGTTAAAGGGGGCGGGGCGAAATTTTCTTTCCGTAAAACCTAAATTGGACCATGGCGATGATTTAAAAAAAAAATCGTCCAAATCGGTCAAGCCGTTCTCAAGTTATGCACTTAATAGAAAAACTGGGCGTAAAAGTAGGGGTGGTTCATTTTTCTTTCGATGAAAACGTAAAATGGATTAATACAAACATTTAAAAGAAAAATTAGTCAAATCGATGGAGCCGTTTTTTTATTTTAGGTAAATCGAAAAAAGTGGGCGGGCCAAAATTTTCTTTCCGTAAAAACCTAAGTTGGACCATGGCAATCATTTTAAAGAAAAAATTATCCAAATCGGCCGTTCTGAATTTATGCGCTTAATAGAAAAAGTGGGCGTAAAAGTAGGCGTGGTAAACATTTCTTTCGATCAAAACTTTAAATGGATTAATACGAACATTAGAAAGAAAAATTTGTCAAATCGATGGAGCCATTTTCTGATTTTAGGTAATTCGAAAAAAGTGGGCGTTTAAATCAAAGTTGGACTATGTATGTCATACATACATACATACATACATACATATATACATACATACATACATACATACATACATACATACATACATACATACATACATACATACATACATACATACGTACATACATACATACATACATACATACATACATACATACATACATACATACATACATACATACATACATACATACATACATACATACATACATACATACATACATACATACATACATACATACATACATACATACATACATACATACATACATACATACATACATACATACATACATACATACATACATACATACATACATACATACATACATACATACATACATACATACATACATACATACATACATACATACATATACACATCCTATTTTATATAGTATATTTTTGATACTAATCCAACATTTTTAAAAATAAGTCGCTGCAAAGTTCAAAATGTACCAAAAGCAAAAAGAGTTAATTGGTACCATGATTTCCATCCCTGATAAAAACTGATCATTTCACGATGATATTTGCACCAGGGTTTAAAAATACTAATATATTAGTCATTAATAAGCATAATTTTAAACACAAGCTAACAGAAAATCTAAAAATATTAAATAATCAACAACCGTAATATATTTAAATGCATCGCTGTATTAATATAATTTCTAGTCAAACTCAAAAATATTTAATCAGTGGCAATTTTATATTATAACAATTTGCAAAATATTAATATTTTCCCCGTATAAATATATTTTCTATAGAAATATTTTTAGTCACCATAAATATTAAATGTTGTGTGTCTCAATATCAATATGTTACTGCCACACATTACAAACTGTCGAAGTATATGCGAAATGTACGAATATAAATAACATAACAAAACAAAATATGCCGTCTTGTTGATCATCGACTGCCAAAATATGCGACACAAAATATGCGACCAAGGCGAATTCAACAAGGTAAACTCTTTAGAACATCTGTTCGTCAGCTGTATTATCCGAGTTGTCAATAAATTGTATTTTTTAATTATTTTTGTTTTTCATTTAAAAAAAAATTGTGATTGTGTTAATTTGTGAAATTTTATGGCAAAAAAATTAATTGTGGCTTAATTCTAGTTAACCAACGCAGTTCCAAGTAAAAAAGCAAAGGGGAATAGAAAATTAAAAATAGCAAGAAAAAATAAAATGGCACAAACGTTTAGTTTCCGAGCCATAAATATCTTAAGTCTTCATATAAATTTGCGGTTTCCCACTACATATCTGAACGTATATAGCTAATATTGGTAAATTTTAAGAGCTTTTATTTAAAAATTCTTAATCCATAAAGGAGCGGCGATGAGTTTGCAAAAATATATTATAGTAAGCATATCAATTACTATGCGAAGAACCTTTATTTTGCAAAGTCGGTGTTTGTTATACCATAGATGAGAAAATCCTTGCGCCCAACCGAAGGCCGGCTATGTGGAGAAGGTTTATTAAGCGAAGGTGGGGTTTATTTGATTAAATTTTTGATTCCTAGTGCACTTCCGTGACGTTTTGATATAAATTTTTGTAAAAACTGTATTAGGAGGTAAATAGTTAAAAAGTTTGCAATAAATTTTACATTTTCAGAAAGATCTGTTAAAAAGCTTTCAAAAGACACTAATAATGGCCACATACGTTTACAAATGTAGTGGAAAATCTCAAATTCATATTAAAACTTCAGAATTCCATTACGCTGAAACTATGCGTTTTGTAGAATTTTACCATGAAATTTGTTCTTCTTATTTTTCAATTTTCTATACCTCTATGTCCTTTGTTGTTGGAGCTGCGTTGGTAAGCTACATTTGTTTCTAATTTTTATGCATATGCTGGGTCCTTGAGCAATTTTTAGTCTATTTAGCCATGTCCGACTGTTCAAAATACTCTCACTTTCGAAAAAACTCAAAATAAAAGAACAATATTAGTGTAAAATTCTTTCCACTTCTCCTAAGCATTTCTGAATTGAACTCCAACACAATTGGTTTAGTTGGAAACGAGTCAAAAAACCCAATGTGAAACATCGTGCCTTAAAAATTTATACACACTTTGATTAAAAAAAACTAATATAAATGCATGGCAGAATGCACCCTTAACATTAAATCTTCAAAAACACAGAATACATTAAATTTTGTTTAGATCGGTTCATAAACACACAACTTTAAATATAAAAAAAATCAATAAAAAATTTTATAGTTTACTTTTTATTCACACTTTTTGTAAACAACTATTTTGACAACTCGGATATGTTACACTAACAAAATGCCTGTTATTTTTGTTAGAGTTGTAATTGTTGTAGCGACGAGTTTACCTTGTTGAATTCGCCTTGTATGCGACTATTACACACGAAATATTTAAATATTTCAGGGCGAATAGTAAACATATTATTAGTCGAAAAATAAACTAATAATAGTCGCAATACGAAGAACAAAATATTTTTGTGTGTACATACAAAAAAGGTTAATAAGAGGAAAGATTTAAAATAAGAAATTTTTTGTATGATGTTTTGGTAGTAGAGTTGTCAATTATTCGCCTTTCAACTTTGTTCGAATAATTCAAACAATTGTTTTTGTTCGCTCGAACAAACGATTAAATCTACAAAATTATTCGATTAATCGATGAGAATAACGAATAAAAAAATTATTTTTACAAAAAAATTACTCTTCTGTGTACAATTTCTTTTATACAACAGCCGCTATCTCTCTTAATATATTTTCCATTGCACCAAGTTCGGCATTTCTTGCTGTCGTTGGATTATCTTCCACTACATCGTTTTCAATGGTTAAATTTTGGCGCTTTATTAGATTGAATGACCGTGCTAAAACATGGCAGAGGACATGCATTGATACAATTAGTATATTTCTTCTCATAAAGCGCCGAAACAACTGTAACAATCAATTGTCATCTAGAATTTTTAATTTTGTAGCGAACGAGTTTTGCAACTCACCTACTCAATTGTTTGTTATGACTTGTTTAATAAGAACATAAAAAACACATTTTTGAAATACTATGAAAAAAAATTCGGTTCTTTATATCCCTTTAAACGGATGTTTGCCTTTATAGTCAAAAGAACATTATAAAAACTCTAGCCACTTTCAAATTTCCCAGTACTGCATTCGGAAACTTGTGATACCTTTTTTAAAGAATATTGTTTTCTTACACTGTGCGTATTTTTTTAAGTCATGGAAAATAACCATATGCGGACACCACTACGTGATAAAAGTCCAAAAAAAAGACCCGTGTCTCCCAGTTTTGCCCAAAGGCATGCACTTTTTTTACGGGCCCCCAAAGATTTTGGGCCTCGGTGCCAGTTTTGCTTAAAAGTGATCATTTTCTCAGGCTCATCTTTCAAACCGCTCGGAATTTTGATTTACTCTCTGAGACAAAGTTGAAGCCCTTGCCATAAAGAACAAAAATTGTGAACACATAAAATCAAAAATGATGGAGGGCAGTCTGAAAGCAACGTGCCTGTGGACACCATAAGCTCTGAATTAAAGTTTGAACGATTGAACGGTTTGCTACCAATAGACCTGAACAGGTGAAAAAGGTAAAAAAACGAATTTTTTAAAGTTTCTTGCGATAATTAGTATTGTGGTTATTTTGTTGAACTATTTATGGGTTTTAATCCAAATTTTTAATATTTTTAATTAGGCTTAAGTTCATGAAATTAAATTTTTATTAAATTATTTTTATGAAGAAAGGAATTTTTACAACATGAAAATCAATTTAAATTTTTATTGATAATCTTTCATTCTTGACGTGGCTCGGGCTCGAACCCTGGCCGGCAGGTTACCATGACATGTTTCGATCGCAACCACTCGATCTCCTCAGATGGATTTGCCGTCTTACACTTGCAGCCATCGACGACTGCTGACGTCACCAGTCAAACATCAATCCTTAAACCAAATTGTATTTTAACATTTGGTAGATCGAAATTTGCTTTCCTGAATGATTATCCATTTTAATTGATTTTACATGTTTTTTCCTTTACTTCTGTTTTTTCGTACTTTCGTCAAGAATTTTTCTTGAAGTCCAAGTACATTTTTTTGTTTTTTCACTTTGTCTTTCTCTTTTCTGTTGACCTTTTTCAGCACAACTTGAAGGACAAATGTACACATAGAGCTCGTGCCTTAGCTTTAACAATAATTAGTATTGTGGTTATTTTGTTGAACTATTTATGGTTTTTAATCCAAATTTTTAATATTTTTAATTAGGCTTTAATTGCGATTTTAATCGTGAAGATGAAGTTTTTTTGATTTTAAATGTTAACAATTTCTGTATGGCAAGAGCTACAACTTTTTCTCAGAGGGTAAATCAAAATTCCGAGCGGTTTGAAAGATATGAGCCTGAGAAAATGATCACTTTTAAGCAAAAATTAAACTGAGGCCCCAAATCTTTGGGTGCCCGTAAAAAAGTGCATAACTTTGGGCAAAACTGGGAGACACGGGTCTTTTATCACGTAGAGTTGCCCGTATATGGTTATTTTTTTTCGTGTTGCACTGTGTTATCAAAGTAATTTTTTGGAATACAAAATGTTTTAATTAAAAAATTTTGTTTGTCATGATTAATTCCAAATTTTTATTCTTGATAAATACACTGAAATTTATTGTTGGAGGATAAGCTAGTTTCTATGCGCATTTCACATTAAGTTAAAACATAAATTGTAATTATATTTGTAACTCTTGTAAAATAAATAAATTAAATAAATAAATAAATAAACAAACTTTATTACGAATGTTAACATAATTAATACAATCTTTTAGGGTTTAAGGTTTCGGAGTTTTTATTTTTTTTTAATTTATTTTTTTACTTCTTTAATAAAACTAAACAAATGGCAATAAATCTTATTAAGTTTTTGTTGTTGAAAAATTTCTGTTTTTCTTCTTTTTGTTGCTTGCTGGTGATTTATAAATTGTAAATATGTACTACGAATTTTAGTACGTTTTAAGTAGTTATTGTATTAACCTTAAAAACAACTAAAGTTTTATATCAATAAAAATAATAATAAAGATATAAAAAAAGTGTAGACGAGCAAGCCAAACTATATGATGCCCTACAACACAGGTTAATCCGTGTTTGGAATCTGTGGGTAATAATCGACCAACTAGCACACAACTTTATTATGACGCAAAGATTTATATATGTGTATATATTTGTTCTCATCGATCCTACAAGGAGCATAGGGCCTCAATAAATTGGTTGAACATATTCCTGTCTTGTGCGAACGCTCTCACTTCGCCCCAGGTTTTACCCATCCCAACCGTTTCTACATCAATTTGCCTTCTCAACGTATGAGCTGGGCGTCCTCTTCTTCGATTTCCTCGCGGGTTCCAGTCTATGACATTTACTGTAATGTCGTTCCGTTATCTTCTTAACGTGCGGCCAATCTACCTCCATTTACGTCTTTTTATTTTTTTGGACATGTGTTGTTGGTTGGATTGTTCCCAAAGACTGTTGTTAGACGCCATTCTAGGCCAGAATATTCGCAATATCCTGCAAAGACACTGATTAACAATCACTTGGATCTTCTTTATAAGTGACTATAATTGTATTTATAAAAACGTACATACAAACTATCCCTAAAAGGTACTTTACACTATCACACAGGTCGTATGAATTTCATAATTCTTTGTAAAATAAAAATCTAATGAAGTTTGTTTCGACTGTCAAAAAAACTAGTTGAACATTACAGTGTGAATTCACACTATGAAATAATAATTATACTTTTAAATGCAACTTTGATCAAGAGTTATTATGAAGTCGTATGAGTTTTTTTTTTTCATATTACTTGTCGTTTTCATATCATATTGCATTCACTCTATCACACTTTTTTTATATATTACTTGAGTTTTTGACATGTCTTAATACAAAGTATAATAGTGTAAAGTACCCTTAACTTATCATCTCCAAAATAGCGACCTGTACTTTGCGCACAAGGTTTCATGGACGATCTATCAACTATCCATCCAGCTGGACAGATATCTTTAGATCAGTTTTGAAAGTATAAATATAACATACATCAGTATAACCTCATAATACCCTTCCCAACAATGGTTGGTTGTGTAGGGTACAAAAAGCTTTTGTATATCATTGACTCGCTAGATTACATTAATATTTAATTGTTGCAACATATTTGTTCATGGTAAAGTGCAGTGATGCATGGAGAGTTACATAAAGTGAAGTTGTTTTAAGTTTTACTTGTATAAAACAAGACAGCATGATTAATATCTTTTTTTTTCATGGCAACAATGAATCTGATTTAACTAATATCATTTAAAAGTTTCAAAATTTTAAATTTAAGACATAAACATCCTGTATAAGAGCTATATTTATACCGACCACAATACAGATGGGAGGGTATATTGTTTTTATACCCTCCACCACAATTAGTTGTGAAGAGGGTATATTCAGTTTGTCATTCCGTGTGAAACTTTTTTACTATTCATCTCAGACCCTATAAAGTATATATATTCTGGGTCCTTGAGTAATTTCAAGTCGATTTAGCCATGTCCGTCTGTCTGTCCGTCTGTCCGTCTGTTGAAAACACGCTCACTTTCGAAAAACTCAAAAGAAATCAACAAACTTGGTGTCAAATTGCTTGTAGTTATCCTAAGCAGTTTGGGATTGAAATTCAGCAAAATCGGTTTAATAGGATCTGAGCTATGAATCAAAATGTGGAACCACCACCTAAAAAAAATTGATAATTTTGTTACAAAAACTAACATAAATGGTGGAAAAATGCACAGAATGATATAAGATTTCGCAACAATTCGTTTTATTCAACTGGAAATCACACTGTGAAATTTCGTGAAGTTCCGTCAATAATTTACCCTAGGCTCCATATAAGCCCTACTCCCGGAAAACAGTATATTAAGCCTAAAACCCTAACTAACAATGCTATCATTACAAATTTTGGTAAGTCACAGTTACATAGGACTAAAAATTAAACTGTTAAGTTTCGTGAAGATCGGTCCATAATTTACCATAGGCCCCATATAAAACCTACTTCCGGAAAACAACTTAGTACGCCTAAAAACGTAAAAAATAATGCTATCATAACAAAATTTGGTACATCAAAGTTTTATAGAACTAAAAATAAATCTTTGAAATTTCGTGAAGATCGGTTCATAATTTACCATAGGCCCCATATAAACTTTACTCCCGGAAAACAACTTAGTACGCCTAAAAACGTAAAAAATAATGCTATCATAACAAAATTTGGTACATCAAAGTTTTATTGGACAATAAATAAATTTGTGTTATTTCGTGAAGATCGGTCCATAGCTTACCCTGGGCCCCATATAAACCTTACTCCCGGAAAACAGTTTAGTACGCCTAAATCCGTAAAAAATAATGCTATCATAACAAAATTTGGTACATCAAAGTTTTATAGAACTGGGAAAAAGACTGTGAAATTTCGTGAAGATCGGTCCATACTTTACCCTAGGCCCCATATAAACCCTACTACCGGAAAACAGTTTAGTCGCCTAAATCCATAATTAATAACAAATCGTCACAGTTTAAGATAATAATAACATCATACAGATATATATTAGTTCCTTTAAACTCCTACAAGGAGCATAGGGCCAAAATACAGATATTACTCCTTAAACATTCGAACTGTCGGTGGAGGGTATCAAAGATTCGGCACAGCCGAATATAGCACTCTAACTTGTTGTTATTCCGTTTGTTGCAAATCGCAATCATAATTGGCGACACTTTAAAGCATTGTTGAGAAAGAACTCTTGACTACCAAAAATTTCTTTATACGGGCTAAACTAAAATAGTAAACGGCCTCGTTACTCATGCGTAAGTGTTTTGGACACGTTTACGTTGTGGTCGACTTCAATCGTTAGTAGTTACTAAAAATACCAAAACGTGTAATGTGGTGTTGAAATGTTTTAAAAAGAGAACAGAAAATTTTTACCGGTGATTACAAAAAAAGACTCCCTCATGGTGGAATAAACAGGTGGCACCACTAAGCCAGATGACGATTTTTTGCTCTTGCATTGTTTGTCTAGGTTTATGTCAAAGTTTTGTTTATGTTTACAAAAAGTCCACGTTTTGTGCTGTGATTATTGTATTTTATTAAAGTTTTTGATAATTTTAAATTAAAATAAATAAGATATGGACCATAATTAAATAAAAATTGGCTAAAAATGTATTTATTTTATCACGTTTTGCGTCACGCTTCGATTTTTGTTTAAACAATTTTTTGACGTAAACGGTGATATAATTTCTATTTTTGTTGTAATGTTGTATTTGTTGCCGTAACGATGCCACCTGCTTATTCCACCATGGACTCCCTTATTAATTTTACAAATAAGAAGAGAAAACGTTCGCTCTGTCAATAAATATATCGTTCTCTAACAGCTGATACGTAAAAACCAGGGTTGTCCGACCTCAAAATTTGGGGGCATAAAAAAATTAAAAAAAATTTTCTAATTATTTTCAAAACAAAAATTCTTCAAAATTAGCGATGCATCGATTTGCAATTTAACAGCAAATTTTCTTGCTATATTTCACCATTTAAAAGGTACTGCATTAAAAACAAAGTTTAAAGTCAAATAAGGACCAGTCTCGTATACATTTATTTAGCATCAATGAAAAAGTAGAAGTCGGAGTTGGACTTAAAAAATTTCTGCGGTTGGAGTCGGAATTAGAACTAATTTTTGACGACTACACAGCCCTGTGCCCATGTTCTGTAACTCCCGCGTCGAGAAACTTTTCGATTGAAACTGTTTTTCTCACTTAACTGCGTCTGTTACATTTGTGGCGAGTAATAGCTGTAACGTAAGAAAATTTATCATCAGTTTACAGAAAAAGTGTGTCTGTACAATTTTATGAGAAAGTTCCCGTTTTGAACTGTCAAATAAATTCATGAATAAAAATCGGGTGAGTAAAAATTTTGAAACAAAAATATATATTAAAAACGCAAAATGCTATAAATAATAACACGGAAGAGATAAATATTTTTTCTTGGTTGATTTTTTCATTGTTTAATTATTTTACTTTTAACATTTTTGAGAAATATACGAATGTTTTTAAAGCCATTTAGTACTTTGTATTTTCCATCGCCGCCAACGATATGCGTGACTGGCGTTCTCATCGTCTTCAATGTCATATCGGCTTTGAGTTTAATAATGTGACATTTATTACGTAACAACGTTATCTCTTTAGATAATTTTCGACATGACCTACAGGAACGCTTTTTTCTCACTTTTTAATAAACGATTCGCACTTTACGTACGGAATAAAATATTTTTTGATTTTATTTTTGTTTTCTAAATGCTTTTGGTTCATTTTTGACATAAGCTTAAGCCAGCTTATGCATATTATAGTTGGGCCTTAGTTGCAATTTCAAAATGTTTGAAAGCAACAGGATTTATCTAAATTGGGTACTCCACGAGTTAAAGTCGAGAGATATTATAAGACGATTTATACAATAAAAAGAAGATCTATGACGACAACCAGAAATCGTAGGAGGATCCCGGCCAACGAGCCACATATGTATGGCGAAAGTTTCGTGGTCGTTATAGATTTTATTTGTGAACTGTACCCATGTTCTGTAACTTTGGTGAGAAATTCTCGCATTGAAAAGATGTGAAACAAAATATTCCATCGTTTCTCGAAAAGTAAGAAAAAAGTGTATCTGTAGCTAATGTCGAAAAAAATCATAAGAGATTACGTCGTTACGTTACGCCATAATATTCCACTCAAAGCCGATATGACATTGCAGACGTTGAGAACACCAGTCACACATATCGTTGACGGCGATCAAAATTTACTAAAATTAAAAATTTTTCAACGACGGCGGCGAAAATACAATCGTCGGCTAAACCAAATAAACTAGTTGCGACTTTAATGTTTGTTGTTTACAAACATTCATATCTATATATATAAAATTGTAACCTTACTGACTGATTCATCATCGTACAGGGTCTCTCCCCAAATCGGTCCACTAAGACGGGATTTTTGGAAATTCGAATGTTTAGGGGGTAAAAAAGGGTAAAAACAGGTAAATTCGATAACCTTATATCCAAAACTATCGTTGTTCTTTAGAAAAATAAGCGCACAGGTGTCTGCTATTTTTTTGAAATTCGGCTCTTTTAGGGAGCATTTTTGAACTTTGGTACTTTTTTGTCACCCCATCAATCTTTTGAACCAATAAACCTAGAAATTAAGTTTATACCACGTTCGAAATTTATCAAGAAAAAATACGAATAAAAATTTGGTACTTTTTTAAAATCCGAACGTTTAAGGGCTGAAAATTGTAACTATTTTTGTTATTTTTTTTTTTTTTAATTTTTCTACATTAATTGACATATTCATATATCATATATATTTTTGATACTTTAATTGGGGGAAAAAAATAGTACCAAAATGGGAAATACGGGAAACTTACAACCGTTTTCAAAACGAAAATTTGTATACTCCGACTATACTCCGTTCATCGGGTGAGCAACTAAAATGATATTTAAGCTTAATCACCATTTGGTCACGAGTTTATTCAAAACACTTTAAAATCGTCCGAATATGAAAAATTTGTACATCTCTGTTTTAGTAAAATTCAATTGAAAGAAAAAGCCAATTGACAGCAGTTAATTAGGAGTTTAACAGTCTTTGATCATTCGATAATCATAGTTTATTGAAAAGTTTTTTGAATAAGAAATCCTTAATCAAGGGATATGCAGTAATTAAATTTATGTTTTGAATACTGGTGTTAACATCCTTCTTCAGCTTTTTGGTTCTAGAACTGGTATTTTTTTGATTATCGTTAATATTGGACCTTAAAACATAAAATTTAACATGCAATGTCCTGAGTGGATACGAATCTATGAGGGAACTTTTTGGTACTTTTTTGTATATTAACTGGTACTTTTCGAATTTCCGGAATTTAAACAAGTTAAAACCTAGAAAAACAAACTTTGGTATACAGATATGTTCACGAAGAAAAAGGAGACGCTAACGAAGTAGCGAGTTAAATGCTTGTATTTTAAAAATGTTAAAAGCAAAATAATTTAACAAAGAAAAAATCTGCCAAGTTCATTTGAGAGTTTAAAGCGGGAATTTTTCTCATGGGCTGCATATGTGCTTTATGGGCTCTTAAGGCGACCGTACACGACATGTTTTTGTCATCTGACATGTCAAATTTCCCACTGCAAAATATATACATGTAGTGTGTTACCTTTTTAACTTTGCTTCTGTAAAATTCAGATGCAAAGTCATCTGACAAAATTTCAATTAGAGCGTTCTCTATTTTCTTCTGACAAACCATCTGACATCAGAAATCTATGCCGAGATGAAACCGGCAGCGGCGTCCACTATTGACGGAATCATTAGCCGGCTGCAGTTAATATTTTAAAATACCGAGATATGTATGATCATCGCACCATTGAATAGAATTTATGTAAATATATATATAAAAACCGTTTCATTATAATATCCTAAATTGGTATCTTTGAATTAAAAGAAAAATAAGTTAAGATGGCTAAACTATTTTACGGCGTAAATAAAAATTTTCGAGGCGGCATTTTTATTTTGGATTTTGCAATAACTATGCGAAAAAAACAGAGACAATGTCAGAAGCAAATTACATTTGCGTTTGTGACCGAATATTATAAACCTTCTGTAAAACAGCAATTTTGACAGACATGCACAATTACATGTGACTTGAAAAGTTGACAAGTCAGATGTAAAAACCATGTCGTCTACATGCACCTTTAGATGAATATTTCTTAGTGTTACATAAGGAGTGACAAACTTCATAAACCATCATTCACAAGTCGTGGTAGTGAAGGG
This sequence comes from Pollenia angustigena, assembly GCA_930367215.1. NCBI lineage: Eukaryota > Metazoa > Arthropoda > Insecta > Diptera > Polleniidae > Pollenia > Pollenia angustigena. The sequence continues at coordinate 193,433,853 of OV884060.1, read as the reverse complement.
TAAAATATGTATGTGATAATTAGATGACATTAACTGTGCTTGCTTAAATAAGAAACTAGTCTTTTCAAAACAAGGTTCCTCTTCACTGCTACCGCCCTGCTATTAACCCATTATTATTATTATTTTTCTTTTTTGTGGAGAAAGAATTCTTGCTATTTATTTTGCTTAGAATTTGTTTTAAAGATGCTTAAAACGGAATATATAGTAATAATAATTTTTTTCTTTATTCATATTTAAAAAAAAGTCTAGAGTCCAAATATTTGAAATAAAAATTTTTTTAACGAAAATGTTTTAAACAAGTTGCTGGTTTCTATTCTGTTTTAGAAACATTCCAGAAATTTTTTATGAATTTACATTAATTTCATTCACTATTTTTGCTGAAGCAGTATGAATATTTAAACATAACATAACAAAGTTATTTTTTTTAATTATTAAATTTAATTTAATATTGTGGATTTTGACTAATTAAAAAAACAGCTCATGTATTGAAAAAAAAACTCGTATGAGGAATAGAGACGCAAAAAAGTCCAAAAGAAAGACTCCATACAAAATTCTATTGAATAGACAGACAGACGGACAGACAGACTGCCGAACAAACGTGTTGAATTTGCTAACCACTAAAAGCCATTTTTTTCATTCTTTCTTTTTAGTAGGAGTATATAATAAATAAATTAAATTTAAATTTTGCATATCAATTTAATTATTTTACGATGAAGCAATGAAAAGTTTCTTTTTTTTTGAGTCTGATTACAATTTCTACGCATGAATAATATTTTGCATATTTTTTCTGTGGAAATCATTTTTGGTTATTCGTTTAATAATTCATTTTTGCTATTTTTTTGGGTAAAATATTCAACAAAAAAAACTTTTTATAAAATTCTTATCAAAGAAATTTATTTTTTAATATTGAAAATGTTAAAAAATCGCTTTTCATTTCCCTATTTTAAATGCAATAAATAATTTATAATGAATAACTCTTATCATTAAAGTATTTTTAAATGGGAAATGAGTTTTTGTAGAAATTTTGTTAATCAAGGTTCGTTAACTTTGGTTACATCTTTAAACAGTCGAACTTCTCTATAGTCAACTTCTATACAAAGAAGCTCTCCCTGTAATAAAATTGATTGCAAAAACTTTACTTTTCCGTTAAAATTTAAGTGTTATTCAATCTCCTTAAAATGAATTTCCTTACAATGAATTTTTCTTTAGAATGAAGAAATTTTTCCAATAAAGGGTGGTTAAATTTTAAGGGCCGATGTTGATTTAAAAAAAAAAACCCCAAATTATTTAGGAAATTACTGTCGTTTCTTTTTATACCCTTCACCATAGTTTGTCATTCCGTTTGTAATTGCTATAATATTGATGTTAGATCCTATAAAGTATATATATTCTCGGTACTTATGAGGAGCGAAGTTGATTAAACGATGTCCGTCTGTCCGTTGAAATGGATTTTCCGAAGACCCCATATATGATGGGGGCCAGGTTATTATACATTTATGTCACATATGGTCCGGAATTGTTTGCTATTGAAATTCAGCAAGATCGGTCCACAAATGGCTGAGATATGCGTAAAAAACCACGACTGCCTCAAATTTTTTCCTCTAAAGGTCCAATTAGACGTGGCATTACCATACCAACACTGTATTACCAAAACGACATAAACATATTATACAAACCAATTCAATTTTGGTTTCTACGGTCATACAGTGGCTATGGTAATACAGTGTTGGTAATGTGTTTTTTTTTGTTGTTGTTTTTATAACTTTCACTACAAGTGGTGGATTTTATTTGAAATGTGTTTAATTTTACGCATACACATACACATTAATGCATGTATATGATATGCAGCTCAAATAAAGAAACAAACTCAGACTCAATATATTTTAATTTAACGCTTCTTCAGTAAAAGCATTCGTAGCCGAGTTGTTAAGTTCTCTCCTGATACTGATGATATTGCCAGTTCGAATCCCAAAAAGAATTTTTTTCACTTTATTTATTTAACATAAAAAGTTTTAAAAAACGATTTTAAGTTTATAAAACGAATTTCAAACCTGACCGGCCTCATTTTGGAAAAAATACGGCCCTATGCTGCCGCCAGCCCATAAACCGCACCAAACAGTCAATCTTTGTGGGTGCATTGGTTTTTCGACAATCACTCTTGGATTATCATTCGCCCAAATGCGGCAATTCTGCTTATTGACTAATCCACTGAGGTGAAAATGGGCCTCATCACTGAATCACGAAGTGCAAGATATGCATTTTGATTTTAACGCCCATTTTCATAAAAAGCCTTAATAACTTTAACGCGTTGCTCGATTGTGTATCTTGTCATGGTTCAAATTGAGTTAGTCTGAAATTGAGAAACGTCAAATGAAATGCAGAAAAAACACTTGACGTTTAGGTGTGGTTCACATTCAACATCGGGCCTTAAAAATTAATTATATCAAACAATTTACTATAAGGGGATTCCCAAAGAAAAAAGAAAAATAAGAACAGAAAAAAGTCCCTGTGATAACAATTTTGATAGCAATCACTTGTACTCAGTAAACGAAAATATCGCACCGAAATTGCATTTCTCTTTAAAAATATTTTTCATATTTAATAAAGTTAAAGAAGGAGTAACAAAAACAAACTATGGGGGTTTCCAGCGCTTTATTAAGTAAACAAATAATGAAATTTTTCCTTAAATACTAATAGTCCCTTAACAATCTCCGCAACTTTCGTTCTAATGATGCCAACTCTTTTGAAACTTAACGCGTGAAGTCATATAAAAAACAAGCTTAAAAGAGCTAATATGACGGTTTAAGTACATTTTCGTGTTCCTTTTTTCAAAGAAGCGCAAAAAGGGCTAAAATCAATTTATTTTGTAAACACAAAAAGTTCTAAACAAAACAATTTGTTAAAAAATTAGTATTGAGTACACTGGCAAGAAATATCAAGCCAAAGCGGTGTCAATAGTACGGATTTCTACAACTACAGAATGCTTGATTCAAGTGCGGATTATTCAAGTGCCCCGTACTGATAATAATCTGGACTTAAGTAAAAGTGAGATAAAAGTTAATCTCAAACTGTAATTGATTCTTGAATAATTAACTTGGTTTTAATTCAAAATTCGTACTTGAAATAATCCGAAAGTGAAATTGATTCTAAACTAAGCAAAAAGGGCTTAATTGTTATAGCAAAAAGTCCGGAAAGTGCGTTAAAAGAACATCAATTTCGCGCTTTAGATACCTAAGAAAAGGCTAAATCTAGCACAAAATGTGCAAAGACGGCATTACTGGTTCTCTCGGCTCGCATTTTATGGGAAGTTACATATTTTGAAAATTTTTTCACAACACTTTTTGTAGTCCAATTACAAAAAATATATTGTTTGTTGGTAATAGATCTACCTAGGTTTCTTACAGATGATCTTAAGTATAAGATTGTTATTTCCATTGAAACTGTGAAAAATTCAAATACTTAAATTATTTAATTATTGGCCAAAAACGCCCGGAATATGCGCGATCAGACATGAAGTCATAATAATCCATTATGACAACGCTTGGCAACATAATGCAAGACCACGTTAAATCAACTAAGAAAATAGAGGTTGGGAAGTTGTTAGGTGACCATACGTACTCTTTTTTAGAAGACAATCCTCTTTTTTAACTGGCTGTCCTCTATAAAATTTGTGTCCTCTTTAATCATCTTTTTTTCATAATCTGTCATCTTTGTCCTCTTTATTTTTAAATCTGTCTTTTTTTCATAATCTGTCATCTTTGTACTCTTTATTTTTAAAAGCATGACCAATATTTGCTTTTATTTTTATAAATAAAAATAAAAATTTTATTTCACGGTGATCAACGGTTTTTTCTGTGCAATCGTATGGAAAATGTTGTGCCATGCTTGTTCTGTTCATACTCCGGACTCTCATACACTTGCAGTATAACATTTTGAATAATTTTTTGCAATGATTATTAAAGTTTAGTTGTTTTTTTTTGTAACTAATTTTACTTAAGTAAATGTAAATTTTTATACATCGTCGGCTTAACATGCAAACCTGCTAACTCCCTTTCAACAAATTTTACAGGAAAAACTTTTTATTTTTCCTATTTACTGCTTGAAATATAGTTGATTTGACACACTTTAAGACTCAAATTGAAGAATAACTACATGCTGGTCGACGAGGCATATATTTCTCTACCACACGGCATCAAATCTCAATTTACTTAAAAAGTGGATTTCGCAGGTCTGCATATTAAGCCGACGATATGTAATTCTTTTTAAATTTTCTTTACATTTAATATGGGAATGTAAATTTGTCTGTAAAATATGTAAAAAAAAATCTTGAAGTCAAAAAATTTTTTTACTTTTTTTCTTTATGTCCTCTATTTCTATTTTCAAAATCTGGTCGCCTTAGTAGTTGAGCGACACCATCTTTATACACCAGGCCATGCCCCTATACGAAGTTAGCTTGTGAACCTCATATAAAGAATTTTTTTTCTTTAAATATCTATAAAAATCATTTATTCTTTTCAATTTTCAAAAACCCCGAATTCCGATTTGATTTTTTGAAATTCCTAATCCCGGGATTTGCGAAATACATTAGTGATTGGTATCCCTAATTTAAATATATAAATATGTACTTAATGACTAGTTGTTAACAAATATTTCTCACATACCTTAAGCGGCAATTATATTTCTACAAATTGCTCAGTAATGAAAAGCTTTTAAATAGCTACAATGAAAATGTAAAGCATATTTTAAGGCGTGACAGTTATTTAACTAAATATTTAACCCTATAATTAACGATTTCTTTTTTCTACAAAAAGCCGACATTAATTACAAAATAGCGGTAAATATTGAATGGCCATCTTATGCATATATGTAAAGACATAAGAAATTTAAAAATTTAATTTAAGTTTCACGTTGAGCAGTAAAAATTCACTTTAAACAGTGTAAACAATTTCATTGAAAAAAATTGAGCTAAAGCAAAATTACCTGTAGCTGTATTCTGTAACTCGCTAAGCTAAAGCTAAGGCTCTAAATTTGTAAAACGCAAACGCAACGCCAAAAATTATATTGAAAGCAAAAACAAAATCGAAAATATTTCATAATTTTGTTGCTGTTTGCTATAGAAATGTATATTGAATTTTTAAATTTTAAACGCTGCATATCTGGTGGCGTTGATAATTTGAAAACGCAATATGTATTTATGTAGAAAGCAACAACAAAATGTTGACAAATTTTTGACATTGTTTTTGCTTTCAATGTTATTTTTGGCATTGCGTTGCGTTTTACAAATTTAGGGCCTAAATCTCGATCGATAATATGCCTTAGGGAATACAAAATGTAAAAATTTTAGCGATTATATCAAAAGCTAAAAATTTTTTATGGCATTGCGAAATTTAGCAATGCACGTTACAGAATTGCATTCGTAGCCAAAAATCGCTAAATCAACTTTATAGATTTTTAGCGATAAACTTAAAAACGTTTACATAAAATAAGAACACAAAAAAATTTGTCTTAAAGTGATCAGTACACAGAGAAAACAGATTCGTGATCACAACCGAATTTGGCGCCAATCGAATTTCGTCGGTTGCATGTACTATCACACAATTCGGTTCCAATTACTGAAAATTTCGTTGCTTAGCCTAATAGTTTTGAAAGCAACATCTGAATTTTAGTACACTATCAGTCATAACAACAGATATTGTTAGTTGTTAGTATGATTATTAGAAACAAAATTGTGCTTATACCCGAATAAATGATAGCTGCAACTGAATTAACACATAATTGGTGTTCATAACAAGATATTCGATTGTCGTAATCATATATATATTTTTTTAACCGGTCAAATGTAGCCCATAAGGGGCAAGGACTTGTCCAAAGGTAATCCCAATGAATGGAAAAAATGGCTTATTTTACAGTACGATGTCCTAGGGCAGGACCATATAACTTGCATTACAAAGGAGAAGTCTTTAAACTACTCCATGGTATACACCAATCCTCTGAAATCGTTTCAAAACGAAAACATGTCGTTAAAAAACGAAGACATGTCGTTTCACTGCAAACTCTTTTTAATAATGACATGGTCCATACTTGCACTACATTGGACCAGTCCAGGATCAAAATGGATCAAGAAGTCCAATATAATTTGCAGGGTATAAAACATAATACATACATTCATACATACATATGTATGTACGTGTTTATGTTCATACCTATAAGAATACGTAAATTACTTACCCCTATTTATTACGTTTTTCACATTTTCCATTTTTGACCGCAAAGATATTTTTTAAAAAAAAATATTAAAATTAATTTAATCTATCAAATGTTTTGACAGGAAATTTAGTAAGCAATTGGGGCTTTTAACTATTTTTTGGTTGTGAATTCCGAATAATTATATTTTCATTTGTTGTACTCGAATTGAATATATTCCAACAATCAATTATTAGCTGCAATAAATGAATAAACATTTATATTACAAAATTTATTGACGAAAGCAAATTATTGATTGCAATGACCAATATTCAGTATTGCCCTGTAATAAATTCGGTTGTGATTCTTACCATTTGTACTAATTTTTAGAACTTAATTAAATTAGTTATCATAACTAATAAAAGAATTGAAGGAATCATATTTCAGTTGGAACATCATTTTTATAATCAAGAGAATTAAAAATCAGTTAGACTTATACATTTTTAATAGTTGCAATAAAAAATCATGTTACTTGATCAATATTTTATTACTGCAACCGTTTCCCAACCAATTTGTTTTCTGTGTGTGCAACCGTTTCCCAACCAATTTGTTTTCTGTGTGTATAAGTCATATTATAAAGAGTCATAGAGTAATATCGCGTTTAGTTCCACACATTTGTCGAGGGAGGATTCAAAACGTACATTGCTGTTGTTTCTTATACCTCCTTTAAGCCCCCTGCAAATAATAGGACCATTCCAAACACGAGTGTAAAGAGTAGCCCACAAGGGGCCAGGACTAGTCGAAAAGTAACCCAAACGTATGGAAAAACATGGTCTATTTAACATTATGATGTACTAGGGGAGGACCATATAACCCACCTTGGGACTACTAAGGAGTAGTTTTAAAACTACTCCATGGTATACTCAAGAGGATTAGTTTTGAAGTCGTTTAAACACGAAAGCATGTCGTTAAAAAACGAAGACATGTCGACTCACTACAAACACTTTTTAACAATGACATGGTCCATGCTTGCATTACATCGGACCAGTCCATGGTGTATTCCATTTTATCAAAATGGATCAGGTGGTCCAATTTTATTTGCAGGGCCCTTATGACTCTACATTTTTTATTCATTGAATTGATATAGAATTGATAGAAAGAAACAGGAATTGTTGGAAAGAGAAAACTTTAAAAAATGTAAGCAAACATTTTTTTTCAGATTTTATTTTGTTGTCCCATTAACCGCTGATTCAGCAACACTTTTAATATTTTAAGCTTGAAATGTCAATTTAAAGTTGAACAATTCTTAATTTTTTCTGACATAACTTCATTTTTTATCAATAATTAGTATTGTGGTTATTTTGTTGAACTATTTATGGTTTTTAATCCAAATTCTTAATATTTTAATTAGGCTTAAGTTCATCAAATTTAATTTTCATTAAATTATTTTTATGAAGAAAGGAATTTTACAACATGAAAATTAATTACAATTTACTGATAATTTTTCATTCTTGATTCAATCTGGGCTCGAACCCAGGCGTTTTTACGGACAGGTTACCCTGACACGAAAATTAAATTTGATGAACTTTAGCCTAATTAAAAATATTAAGAAATTTGGATTAAAAACCATAAATAGTTCAACAAAATAACCACAATACTGATTATTGTTAAAGCTAGGGCACGAGCTCTATGTTTGCATTTGTCCTTCAAGTTGTACTGAAAAAGGTCAACAAGAAAAAGAAAGACTAAAAAATGAAAAACAAAAAATGTACTTTGAACTTCAAGAAGAATTCTTGACAAAAGTACGAAAAAGCAGAAGTAAGGAAAACACATGTAAAAATAAATAAAAATAGATAATCATTCAAAAGGAAATTTCGATCTACCAAAGGTTAAATACAATTTGGTTTAAGGATTGATGTTTGACTATTGACGTCAGCAGTCGTCGATGGCTGCGAGTGTTAAACGGCAAGCCCTCTGAGGAGATTGAGTGGTTGCAATCGAAACATGTCAGGGTAACCTGTCCGTAAAAACGCCTGGGTTCGAGCCCAGCTTCAGTCAAGAATGAAAAATTATCAATAAATTTTAATTACTTTCATGTTGTAAAATTCCCTTCTTCATAAAAATAATTTAATGAAAATTAAATTTGATGAACTTTAGCCTAATTAAAAATATTAATAGATTTATTTATATTTAAAGAGCGGCATTTGTATAGTTTTCTGCTCTTATCGCATCATGTTGAAGCGTTTATCAGATTCGGCATTGCCAAATACAGAACCCTAAAGGCCCAACCATAATATGCTTAAGTTGACTTAAGCAAATGTGCGAATACATGTTAATTATATGATTCAAACCATATTGAACTTAAGTTTAAGCTTAGTTTAATGAAAATGTCATTTGCTTAAGCAAGGTGCGAAGTTAATCGTACATTCCGTAAGGAATCAAGTGTTTTTATACCCTCCACCACAATTAGTTGTGAAGAGGGTATATTCAGTTTGTCATTCCGTGTGAAACTTTTTTACTATTCATCTCAGACCCTATAAAGTATATATATTCTGGGTCCTTGAGTAATTTCAAGTCGATTTAGCCATGTCCGTCTGTCTGTCCGTCTGTTGAAAACACGCTCACTTTCAAAAGAAATCAACAAACTTGGTGTCAAATTGCTTGTAGTTATCCTAAGCAGTTTGGGATTGAAATTCAGCAAAATCGGTTCAATAGGATCTGAGCTATGAATCAAAATGTGGAACCACCACCTAAAAAAAAATTGATAATTTTGTTACAAAAACCAACATAAATGGTGGAAAAATGCACAGAATGATATAAGATTCCGCAACAATTCGTTTTATTCAACTGGAAATCTCGCTGTGAAATTTCGTGAAGATCCGTCAATAATTTACCCTAGGCCCCATATAAGCCCTACTCCCGGAAAACAGTATATTAAGCCTAAAACCCTAACTAACAATGCTATCATTACAAATTTTGGCAAGTCACAGTTACATAGGACTAGAAATTAAACTGTTAAGTTTCGTGAAGATCGGTCCATAATTTACCATAGGCCCCATATAAAACCTACTTCCGGAAAACAACTCAGTACGCCTAAAAACGTAAAAAATAATGCTATCATAACAAAATTTGGTACATCAAAGTTTTATAGAACTAAAAATAAATCTTTGAAATTTCGTGAAGATCGGTTCATAATTTACCATAGGCCCCATATAAACTTTACTCCCGGAAAACAGCTTAGTACGCCTAAAAACGTAAAAAGTAACGCTAGCGTAACAAAATTTGGTACGTCACATTTTTTTAGGACTAGAAATAACACTGTGAAATTTCGTGACGATCGGTCCAAAATTTACCTTAAGGCCCATATAAACTCTTCTACCGCAAAACAGTTTAGTACGCCTAAAACCGTAAAAAATAATGCAATTATAACAAATTTTCGCTCGTCACAGTTAAAAAGGACTATAAATGATACTGTGAAATTTCGTGAAGATCGGTACATAATTTACCCTAGGCCCCATAGAAACCCTACTCCCGAAAACCGGTTTAGTACACCTAAAACCATAATTAATAATGCTATCATAACAGAAATTGGTACGTCACAGTTTTAAAGGACTAGAAATAACACTGTGAAATTTCGTGAAGATCGGTACATAATTTACACTAGGCCCCAGAGAAACCCAACTCCCGGAAAACAGTTTAGTACACCTAAAACCATAATTAATAACAACTCGTCACAGTATAAGATAATAATAACAAATAGACATCATACAGATATTACTCCCTGAACATTCGAACTGTCGGTGGAGGGTATCAAAGATTCGGCACAGCCGAATATAGCACTCTAACTTGTTTTATTTTGTTTTTGTTTTTTGAAATACAATTGAGAGACTTTTTGTTAATTTTTGATAGTAGGTTAAGCAAGGCTATGCATATTATGGTAACGCCAGGTGATGGGTATAAAGCATTCGGCGCAGCAAAATATTGCGCTCCTACTTGTTTTTTTTTTAGGGTTTTGGTTCATTTGAGAGTTGATGATCTTAGAGTTCGAGGCATTCCACAGAGGGGTGAAATCGCAAAAAATGGAGATTAATTAAACTACTTATCCAATTTTAAAAATTCTTTCACTATTTGAATGCTACGTTACCACTGAGTGACATATGCTACACATCTTTTGGAAAAGTGGGCGGTGCCACTCCCCCTATTAAAAATCGCTCTAGCTGCCATAGCAATAGACCGATTGCCATGAAACTTTGACCTGCTAATAGTTCTTGGATATACTTGGTTATGATTGGATAAAGGGGCGTGGCACCGCCCATATAACCTGAAACTAAGAACGGATATATCTCATGAACCATCAAAGGTATGAAGATAAGATTTGGTTTATATGTTGATCTAACAGTATGAATTATATCCAAGGTGGAATAGGGTGGTGCCACGCCCCCTTTTAAAAATAGCTCTGGCTCAGTCGGATTTTTTATTTTAAAAATACTTCTACACAACTTTTGTTAAAACAATTATTTTTAGAACAACGCTAAAATACCTGAGGTTGAAGATTCCATAGTAAAAGTATTACTTTTGACTTGCAAAAACTATATATTAATCGTCGAAATATACCGAATTTCAATTAACACTATTGTGCGCGAATAACTCAAAAATTACTTAACTTTAATACAATGCAGCTTGACAAGTAAACATCATATGCCATTGAAATTTTCAGTAGTGATGTAGAATTTTATATACTGTAATCGGTTACTAAATATTTTTCAAAAAAACAAACTTTCATTTTTCAATTAATATCCATTTTTTACGATTTCACCCCTCTTACATTACAACGCTACAAGAAATAAGAGGGAAAGATGCTACATATGTATGTACATATGTTTGTGAATGCCAATAAGAGGGTGAATTTCAAGACGTCATTCCTAAACGCAGCCATTAAAACATCGACAATGTGATACGTCCCTAAATATATAAAAAAAAGTTTTTGATGCCAAATAAAAGGCAAACTGTGCATCAATAATATTTCTGATGCTTTGTTGACACTTTTTTACAAAGTAAACAACACAGTTGGTTACTTTGTGAAGGGTGATTTTTTAAGAGCTATGGGAAAGTTAAAAAAAACACATAAAATTCAGAAAACAACATGAAATCTTTATTTGAATCGATAGTACGGTCCATTTAATTTAATGTTTGAAGATTATTTCATGCAAATGTTGACCGTGACTGCGCCTCAAATGGTCCATCTGCTTATTCCAATTTTGGCATACTCTTTCCCACATTTCCGCCGGTATCTCATGAATAAATGCTTCAATGTTGTCTTCCAATGCCTTAATTGAAGCGGGCATGTGTATTTAGACATGAGCCTTAACATAGCCCAAAAAAAATAGTCTAAAGGCGTTAAACCGCACGATTTAGGCGGCCAATTGACCGGTCCCGAACGTGAAATAAAATGTTCACCGAACTCGCCTCTCAATAAGTCCATTGTTAAGCGTGCTGTGTGGCATGTGGCACCGTCTTGTTGAAACCACATGTCATGCAAGTCAAGGTCTTGCATTTTGGGCAAAAAAAAAGTTGGATATCATCTCACGGTAGCGCTCACCATTCACAGTTACGTTACGATTCGCATCATCTTTGAAGACGTACGGTCCAATGATGCCATCAGCCCATAAACCGCACCAAACTGTGACTTTTTCTGGATGCATTGGTAGCTCTTGCAATGCTTCTGGCTGATCTCCACTCCAAAATCGACAATTCTGCTTATTAACGTACCCATTGAGCCAAAAATGAGCTTCGTCGCTGATAACAATTTGTCGCGATGAACTTTCTTAACAGACAACGCATTTTGATAATAAAATTCAATAATTTGCACGCGTTGTTCGTTTGTAAGACGATTCATGGTTAAATTATAGACCAAACTGAAGATGTTTTACAGTGACCCAAAACACGAAACGTGCGTTAGCTGTTTAAACCAGTGTTGCCAAAAAGATAATAGCTAAAAAATCACCCGATATTTAAACAATAGCGAATCCGTATCACTGTAATGTGCTTTGAAGTTTGAACTCATCCAAGGCGAATTGACTACAAGGTGAGGTCAACTCTACAACTACAATGCTTCTGTGGTCGGGTTGTCAAAAATATTACTAGTAAAAAAAAACAGGTTTGTTTACATAAAAAACAAGTTTGTATACAAACTTTGACAAGTCGACCACCAAAAAAAAAACACCATATGTTGACTTGACCCCACCTTCTAGTCAATTCGCCTTGAACTCATCCAGAAGGAGAATAATTGTGATTACTTAAAATATTCATCGCGCGTAAGAGAGTGAGCGTGATTGCAATGTAAAATTATCATGTGCGATCGTGAGTGATTAAGACTTTTAAAGCGCGCAATAATTCTCGTACACTTTCTGAAGAAAATATTAATATTTTTTTTTCAAAATTGCCCAAACTTTCAGAATTGTAAATTAAAAACAGTCAAAAGAACTAGTTAATGCCAAGGCGAATTGACTAGAAGGTGAGATCAACTCTACAACAACACTGCTTCCGTGTTCGGATTGTCAACGATATTGCTTTTAAAAAAAATGGTTTGTTCACATAAAAAACTTGCTTGTATACAAACTTTGACAAGTCGACCACCGAAAAAACACAACATGTTGACTTGACCCCACCTTCTAGTGAATTCGCCGTGATAAATGCCTCATGTTTCATTTCAAAAAAATACTCTTACAAAATATTTCTTGAGCCTACGTAATTGAGAGCCTTTGGAAACAATTCATAAGTGAGTGTACGAGAAATAAAAATATAAGAGGGCCTGTGAGATTTTGCGAGAATTTTAAAACTCTTTGTACAACCCCATAAACAACTTTTGTTGGAATTCCTTAATATTTGGCTTAACTATAATTCTAGTAGTTATGAATGAGTGTGCGAAATATTTTATTCGAATAATGTTCATTTGTCGAGTTACAAGGTGGTAAAGTGTTGCCGTTTTCAAGAATTTTTTTTTAAATTATTTTTCGAACTGAAAACTAATCAAACAAAATTAAATTTTAAATGATTCTTATAGGAAATTAAATGATCTTTAAATTAAAAACAATTTATTTGAAAAAAATTTTTTTTTTTTTCATCTGCAAAACCAGAAATGACCAATTACAATTAAAATTTGTCAAGCTTGGCCATAATTTTTTAATAGAAATTCGCCTAAAGTGTTCTTATTACATTATAAAAGTTTTATTGGGTACACAGAAAAAATTTTCACCAAAATTTTTTCAATTAATTCAATAATGCTGTTGAAAACAATTTTTTTAATTGTTCTAATTAATTTCCCTTAATTGAAAATAAAAATTATAATGTTTGTGTGTATATGTGCAAATATAAAAACATACACACAAACTTTAAAATATTTAAAATTTTCAAACAATTTTTTAATTGTTTCAATTAACTGTGTTGATTGAAAAAAATATTTTAATTTGTGTTTACGTTTTATTTAGCCTCTTTTGCTGGTGGTCACATTTCAATTAAACCTATTGATTGAAACTGAACAGCAAGAAAAGCTTACACTTACAAACGTGTTAATTGATATGATCAATTCGTTTGCTGGCGGAAAATCAGTACAGAATTTAATTAATAGTACAAATTTCTAACAAATACGTTAATTGAAGTTAGATTTTCATTTTTTCTGTGTATTAGCAGGGATGATAAATGAGAAAACCAATATCGTACCAACGAACTTTTAAAATCGTAATTTTTCGGCCCCAATAGTACTAAATAATTTTTTAATTTTATTTAAAAAAAAAAACATTGAATACAACAAAATCAAAAGGTACCTTAAATTAATTTGTACATGTAAAGTATAGATAGCAAAAAATACATGATCATTAATTATACATAATAATAGGTGGGTAAAATGTTTTCGCGTCAAAAGTACATCGCGATTCTTATTCTATAAGTCATTCCAAGAAACTTAGCCAAAAATTAATTTCGAGCCCCGGAATTTTCAAAATATGTAGTTAGTTTTCGAAAATATTTAAGAATGGAGGCAAAAAAATTGTATTTGGTCTAGCCAGACCTGTATGATGCGGTTTTTAGGGTCGAGAAATCCATTTATTTTTTTTTATTGCCGCCAGTGAGCGTTTTCCTACACTTTTTATGGCTAATAAATTAGTGATGTTTAAAATCTGGTTTAGTTGAACCAAACTAAACTTTATATGTAGTTTAAACGCAACAACTGTAAATCAATTTCCCATGTAGCCAGCACTACGAATTTATTTTTTTTTGATGTGTGAGGTAGGGTTAAAAATGCCTTCGCACTTACAGTGACCGTCGTCAGCTGCGTCGAGTGGTGTCGCCACTGAAACAATCCCTCCTCATTTTCTGTGGAAGTGCCTTCCCGGAACTGCTGTTCGTATTACTTCGGGAAGGCCCAGAAACTTCATCCCTAGAAGGACTACTCTATTTTCCCACGTCTGGGTCCATCATGTTCATAGCTAGCGTGATCCTGCTGCTCATCTTCTGTTCGTTGGGATTCGCGTTGCCTTAAAGTATCGAGGTCTTTTTTCGTCGTCCGTAGCACATTTTCGACGTAGTGTCCTACTACATTCCATTTGTCTCCCCATTCGAGCATTTTTTCGACTATATTATCAGGATTTAACTCGCCGATTTGCTCCCTCAGTGCGCTTCTTTCTGCAGACCATCTGGTGCAGTTGAATAACGTGTGTTCCGCATCATCGTTCGCCTCACCGCAGTAGATACAAGCGGGGTCACCCGTCTTGCCCATGCGGTACAAATACTTTTGAAAGTATCCGTAACCTAAAACAAACTGGGTCAGAAAGTAGTTAACCTGCCCAGATTCCCTCTGCGTCCACCTTTCTATATTGGGGATTAGCCTTGCCGTCCATCTGCCGGTCGTTTCTGTGCTCCATCTGTTTTGCCATCGCTGGATGGTTTGACATCTCCGCACTGCAGCACTTATAGCAGGAAGCTCTCCCCTAGTTTTCCATGCTTCATTTCGTTCCAGCGCCAAGATATCGACAGGTATTTCTCCACTTATAACAAATACCGCTTCGCCCGAAACCGCCCGATGGGCTGAAGCGACTCTAAGTGCCGCCGTGCGCAGTACTGCCCCCAGCACTTTGCGTTTAATTTTCGCCCGCAACGCTTCTCCCCAGATTTCACTGCCGTACAGTAGTATTGAATTGGTTGTTGCCATAATCAGTCTCCTCTTGCTCTGTGTTGGTCCGCCGATATACGCCGTTAGCCTGCTCAGCATGCCCGTAACCCTTGCAGCTTTCGTGGCCGCGTGTTGTATTTGGGCCCAATAAGTGAGCCTGCAGTCAAGTTTGATGCCCAAATATTTCACCTCCTTCTTCGTGATCAGGGGAGTATCACCAATATGCATGCTAATTTCAAGTGGCATGTGTCCTCGCGTCAACAGCTTCCTTTTGGCGTCATCTATACCTCGTGCTGAGATTACCGCCGCTATATCATCTGCGTATCCTACAAGGTGTGTGTCTTGTGGCATATCTATCGCAAGTATTTCGTCATAACTCAGGTTCCAAAGATCAGGACCCAATATTGATCCTTGAGGTGCATCGGATGTGATCATTTTACACCTACTATAAATCTTATCTAATTCATATGGTCTTAATTTGTAGTTTAAGCGCCCAATTTTATGCGTTTAAAGATAGTTTATATGTTTACTGATTTATAGATTTGTTGGTGTAAACACATTTTAAGCCAAAAAAGAAAGTTTAACTTGCTCTGATTTATTAACCTTTAGAATTTATCGTCTTTTTTGTGGACATTTTACGAATATTTTTCAAAATGCAATCTCTAATTTTAAACGAAAATAAAAATTTTAAGCGTTCTAAAAATATGTGCATACGAGCATCTTCGGATTGCATTTCCAAATTTATTGTGTTTACAATTTTCAATATGTCCTGCAGAAACAGGAAAGGAGTAGAAAGTCCGAATATGATAAAATTTAATTTAGCGCTTGTCAAATATCCTTCAAAATAATTCGGAGTAAAATAATAATGGAGTGGGCTCCCACTGTCCCAAAATTCTGTTGGTTACTTCTTGACGTGACAACCAACTTGTTGATGAATATTTGAAAATATTTTTAGTTCGTTCCAAAATAATCTTGACTTGAGAGGAAGTCGTCTCTTCTGTAGAACTTTTGGAGAAGTGGTTTTCTATATCTTTCAGAAACTTGTCAATATCATCAGAAAATGCACGCTTATATGCTGCCGCTGATACTAAATTTAGATTTTGGAATAAGCAATCGTTCAATGAACAAGTGCAGAAATCTATTCACAATAGCGGAGTTCTGTGTTTGGTGCAAATGGTCTTGCAAAATATCCAACAACAAAAAATAGAGTTTCCCTTAGATTTCATAAAAAAGCTACGACATTTTCGCAAGACTATTTGCAACAAACGCTAAACTCCGCTTATATTCATTGGACAGTAAATGCGAGTTGCTATTTTATATCAATTATTAATATCTAGGTTTTTTTTTAGTTTTGTATTGTACCAAAAAAAGTACAATTGTACCAACTTTGTCAACCCTGAGTAATAGGAAAAGCTTCGCCATTTATAAATTTATATCTAAAGAACCCAATAGAAAATGTTCATATTTTGAGAACATAGTGCAATAAGAACAGAAAGTTACATAAAGTCCGTTCTTTAGCAATAAAAAAATTTATTTTGTGCCACGCCCACTTCTATTCCCCCCCTCACATTTTGCCGAGTGTTGCCTTTTGAAACTTTGGCTCTTGCCATTTTCCAAAATTACATAAAATAAAAAAACAATAAGGGATTAATGGATAGAATTAAAGGCAGTCGTGGGTTTTGCTCATATCGCAACCATTTGTGGTCCGATCAGTCTGAATATCAATAGCAAACAATTCCGGACTATATATATTAATGCATTTTTTGTGTCAAAGATGAGTTTCTTCAAAGTTGAAACTCGCCATATAAAATTCAAGCCTTCCATAAGCAGGATGGCGTAGCCTTTACATTTCTTTCTTTCAAGCCTCCTACGTTTGAAATTTCAGTTTTTTTGGGAATGCTTCAAAATACTGCATTTTTTTATACCCAATAGTTTCTTGGAAGACCTCTACAATTGTTATGATTCCTAAGCCAGGAAAAGACGCTAGTCAAATTACATCGTACAGACCAATCAGTCTACTATCAATATTAACAAAGGCCGTTACTGTAAATAATATATACAGCTGATATGCCAACAAGCCCGAGCACACATACTTCTACGTTTACAGACGACACAGCATTTATTAGTGTTAATCAGGACCCAAAAGTTGCATCGCAGCATTTACAGTCCCACATCAATGAACTAGAAGCCTGGCTAGAAACTTAACTTTCACGCTGAGAAGACAAACGTGCCATGCTGTAAAAATAAATAACATCACTGTTCCAGTAGAAAGCCATGTTAAATACTTGGGAATTCATATAGATAGACGCCTGATCTGGCCTCGTCATATTGAAGCGAAATTAACGGCTATGAAACTTAAAGCAGCTCAACTACATTGGCTAATCGGTCGAAACTCAAACTTATCCTTAGACAACAAAGTTCTCTTATACAAGTCTATCATAAAACCAATATAGACATATGGCATCCAATTATGGGGTACTGCATGCGCATCAAACATCCAGAAGCTAAAGAGAAGACAGTCTAGGATATTACGGCAAATTGTCTGCGCCCCATGGTATATTCGTAATGACATTATCCACAGAGATCTTAACATCGCTACCATCCAGGAAGAAATTAAAAAGTATTTAGTCAAATACATAGATAAACTAATGGTCCATCCCAACTACCTCGCTCGGGATCTAATAAAGTTCGAAGGCCACCGGAGGCTGAAAAGATCCGACACTTTGAGCCTATCAGGCTTTTTTGACTATTGAATGCAATTAATTAGCGGTTTCATTGGTAACGGCTTACAAATACAAATAAGAATTAGGATTAAGCTTTGAATACATATTAGCCCAATTCACAATCATGTGCAAATGGTCTTGCATCGTAGCATTTGCAAAATGGAATAGTAAATACCATAGCACACTTTTGGGATTATGGTTAAAACCATAACTATATATCGTAGCATTTGCAAAATGGAATAGTATATTTTAACTCTACACCAACAAAATATACAGCAATGCACTTGCTACTCTTTTGCAAATATGCAACGCCTAAAACCAATAGTTTATATTTACTCGAGTTGATTGCAAAACGACAGCTAACACTCAGTGAACCAAGCCGATCTGAAAAATGTTATAGTATTTACTATAATCCCAAAAGTATTCTACAGTATTCACTATACCATTTTGCAAATGCTACGATGCAAGACCATTTGCACAAGATTGTGAATTGGGCTATTGTAATTTTCGACAAGAAAGATTCAATAAAAAATAAAAAAAAAAAAATAGTTTCGAAAACAAAAGCGATTTCATTCATACTTCAATATTTATTAAAAACTAGCTCATCACCCCGGCTTCAATCGGAAGTAATTTGCTAATGACTAGTATTAAACATAGAATTAAAAATTAAAAGGCGTAAAAGTGTGCGGGGCAAAATGTTCTTTTCGTAAAAACCTAAGTTGGACCATCGGTCCAGGCGTTCTCAAGTTTTGCGCTTAGCAACGGACATCATTTAATTTTTTATTTATATAGATTTCATTCCATTTACTTATTACTTTTCTCAGCTTTTTTTTTATTTTATTGTTTTAAACATTTATTTTTTAATATTTTTTTTTTATTTTAATACTTTCTATCACAACTATTATATTAAATTAATTAGCTTAATAAATTATTTTTCTCTTAATTACTACGTGAAATTGATGTTCAACACTTATAAAATTTGTAAACCTAAAATATTTTGAAATTTGTTACTTTTCGATATTTAAAATTTTAAAATAAACAAAAATTTTTAATAAGTATCTTGTTTAATGAAATTTATACTTTAATTTTTGCTAATCCTCTCAAATGAAAAGCAAATATAAACTCATACATACACACATGCATGAGTTGGTTACTTAAACATACATAAATTATTACTATTATTATGATTATAAAGAACTATTTCTGGTTGGACTACGACTTTTACAAAATACCAGGGTAAATGTATTCTATGCCTTTTAACCAATAAAACATGTGTAATATCCCAGCAAACAATATGAGTCCTAAAAGAGTCTTTTAGGACTCCTTTTTATGAGCAAAAGACACATAAAAAAGCTCATAAAACGCTCATATCTGACTCCTAAATTTAACGATTTGTATGGAAAATTGTGAGCCTTTTTGCTTACAAAACAATCATAACAACCTCTTAAAAGAGTCATAAAAGAGGGATTTCGGAACCAAAAAAGAGTGTTATAGGAGTGTTTCTTTTTCTTGAAATTAGGGTATTCATTTTATATGTAAATTTGTGCTTTTTAGCTTTTAATGGAAAGGTTTTATTAATACACATTAATTTCATCATGAAATCCTTCTGGAAAGAGTCGCCTTACACTCCTATCTATTATGTATATGTTTTGTGCATGGAAATCATAATCATTTTAAACAAATTTCAGCGGACAAAACCACCTAATTTTCTTTTAACAAACGCTTCAAATGGATAGTTTTTATTTAAAAACACAGAAATAAACCTACTTTTTGCACAATTGCTCAAAGATTTTATCAAAACCACAACCGAACTGCGCAAAAAGATCACAATAATGACAGTCAAACGCAAAATACTGAAATTATCAAGAAAAAGAAAACAAGCTACCGTTGCCCCCCAGAAAACCCTCATAAATAAGAGTTTTCTAGGAGGGTGCTCCTAAATTGCTCATAAAAATTAGTCTTTTCGGAATCCTGAATTCTACAGGCTTCGAAATCAATCAGAATTGCTCATAAATTAGGAGGGTAATCATAAAACCCTCAAGAAAAGGAATGTTTTAAGAGTCATATTTAGGAGCGCTCCGAAAATTGTTTGGTGGGATGTTACATAAATATATACACTCATACATACACATACAGAGGCAAAAACACAGATATGGTTACAACAAAAAAGTATTTAGTTGTTTATAAAATTACATTAGAGTTTATAATTTATATCAAGAACTTCGAATGCGAATACGATGTACGACATACAGTCATCTACCTAAACTTTATAACAAGTTTAAAACTATCTACAACGAAGTAAAAATACAAAAACATACTTATATTTAATGTTTTAAAAACACACACTTATGGAAACTTATACATACATAAAATATATACTAAGAGTGTTAGGATAAAAGGAAATACCAGCACTGAAAAAAATCCATGGTTTTTTTTGTAAGAAACGTGTTGTACAAGAAATGAAACAGGGTTCGAAACTTTTGCCTACAATGTACAAAGTTTTTTTTTTGTTCTTAATTAAGCCTTTTAGGGCCATTATTATAACTTGGCGTTAGCTGTTATCCGACAGTTAAAAGACGCTTTTTGACAGATAACACATTATTATTTGTCAATTTAATCTTAACTTCAGCTAACTTCAAGTTGTAATAATGGCCCTTAAAAGTTTTCTAGTTTTTTTGTACGCTACTTCCTGTATGGAAATCGTTAGCTTTCTTAAATCACATAAAGGTCAGCACCTTCATTTCTTGCGTTGAATCGATGCTTTTAAGCGTTTGTGAATCTTGAGAGACGTCACCACACGACATAAGCGCGATCCAAGTATTCGTTAACCGATGTCTGCGAAGGCTACGAAAGCTACCTTAAAAAAAGCTGCAAGTGTTTTTTTTTTTTAATGCAAAACATCTTATTTGCATTCAGTTTATACAAAACTAACTTTTAGAGCGCAAATTCAACACCACCCGTCTAGACAATCGTTATGTCGGTTCGTTTTATTGAAAATGTATTGGGAATAGAATTTTGATGTTTAAAAAGTGCTTTTGTTTAGGTGGATTGGTAACGCTCTAGGAAGGTCTCAATGTGATATTACTAGATCAGATACTGCTACTGAGGATTGGGCTGAGGATTCCAATCCTATTATTGGAATCCGCAGCCCAACAGTCGAAGAACTGCCGCTTAACGTTTTCAACAGAAATGGTCTTAAATGGAGATAAATAAAACATTTCCCATTGAACCGAACCGAATAGTTAGAGATCGGTGTGGCCCTTTGTTCCTAATAGGAACCCCCGGACGTTAACCATTAAGTGGTTTTAAAACATCCGGTCTGGCAGCGCTGTCAGCTGTTAAACATCTGTCATTTGAAGTGTCATTTAATGATGAAACAGAACTGAGTCTTCAACTTCAGGCAAAAATTTTAAAGCCCATAATTAAAACGTCGGCAGTAACTTCAAATTCTCTCTCATTTCTTTTATTTTCTTTTGTTCTTATTTTTCTTTGTTTACAAAATGTATGAAATTGAATGAAAGTATGGTAGCATTGTTAAGAGAATAGTTGTACATATTTATGTGAGAGCATTAGAAAAAACGTCCTCAAAATAAAATTGATTTTATTTCTCGACCGCATTCTCTGGCATAATTTTATGTCAAACTGTATGAAAAACATCGTTCAGTCCCAGTTCTGTTTCATCATTTATTTAGTGAACGGTTTGTAATTTCTCCCCATTTCCACATGCAAGTGCAGGTTCGAAAAACTCAATACACTAACACTTTTTCACTTACCCTCACACAATTTTTGTACTTTCAGCCAATCGGCTGTTTCCTCGATTTTTCGTTGATAATACGTATACACTACTTTACATGTTACATGCATGTGGAAACGTACGGTTACGCGTTCTTCGGTCGTTAAACCATCCATATTCGTAACCCTACGTTTCCACATGCTTGTAACTACTTGCAAGTAGTGCATAGGCACAGAATACTAACAGAACTGTAAAAAGTGACGTGTGGAAAAGGCCCAAATCAGTTGCGAGGGCAGCTTTCGAAGAAAGAGATAGAAAGCTTTTTTGGTAGTGAAGTGGCAAGGTGTAAAAACAGGCCGCAACAATCAACACAAATGACGTGATCAAGACAAAAATAACAAAGCACAAACCACGTTAAACAAATGCATTAGTTCAACAAACGTTGTTTTTTGTGCAAAAAAAAATGTATTTAGTAATATTGTTTTGTTTTATAATGTAATTTACTTACATAAATATTATTTTCTCGTGTTGTGGTGAACTTAAAAGTTAACTTTTACAACATTTTTGCAAATAAATCTTAACTAAATAAATTTGTGTTCATTGTATTGCGGCATAGAATATGATGAAAAGAGAAATGCAAAAGGGCAGCTTTCTTAGAAAGAGACAAAAAAAAAACGCAAAAACTTCCTTCTCGTGACAGTTCTGTTAGTATTCTGTGGTATAGGTATTATCAATGAAAAATCGAGGAAACAGCCGATTGGCTGAAAAATCGTGTGAATGTTAGTGAAAAAGTGTGAGTGTATTGAGTTTTTCGAACTGAACATGCATGTGGCTACGGGGGGTTACTACAAAAATGATGGTTCAAACGTTGCCACCTTTCGATCATTAAGGGATGAATATGGTCGTTAAAGCCGATCTACAGTTCAAGGAATTGGCAAGATTATAAAGAAACTTGAAGAGACTGGAAGCGTTACAGATGTGATATGTGCGTGATCGCAATGTGCGCAATGCTGAAAATATCTGAAGAACCGTTACCGTCAATCCAGAGCGCAACATTCAATTGATGATTATGATCATGGCGATATGCGTTTCCAACAAGACGATGTCACGAGCCAAACATCACTACCGATTTAGGCTTTATTGCATGGAAAGTTTCCAAAATTCGTAATTTCACGTTTTGGCGTCGTCAATTTGCCACCATGATCATGCGATTCAACGCCGTTAGAATTTTTTTGTAGGGCTGCGTCAAAGACCGTGTCTACGCGGATAATCCCCTAATGATGGAGCAGTTCCAAATCTATATGTGTCAAGTAATCGCCGCGATACCGTCCGAACTGGGCGAAAAGGTGGTCGAAAGCGACGTCAAAAAGACCGACTGCTCCAACCTGCAAATCTAGAGGCGGTTGTTTAACTCACATTACAATTTGTACGTAATGCCAAGATCCAAGTATTATAAAGAAGTAAAAGTTTATTCGAAGTCAGAGCCTTATGCTTTATTTATTTTTACTTTTGAAACCGAAAAATGGATAAACCGGGTTATTATATATATTTAGGCTGGGTTTTTGAAATGTGGACTAAGTTTAAACTTAGTTTAACGTAGTCTGAAACTTAGATTTTTCCGGCGAAATGTAATTCTTTTTATTATTTCATTAAAGATTAACGTTTTAAGCAAAACTAAGCTGTTCCGTCAAAATCGTGGTAATGCCGGAATTTAAGAACGCTGTAACTGACAAAACAAAAACTATACAGCTTAGGAACATGATTGTAAAGACGTATTTTTATTTTTTCTCGCTTTATATATTGGCTCTAAGCATTTCCTCTCAAGTCTATTATTCCCGGTGATTCTGCGTCTTACAACTTTTATTTATTTTTTTTTGTTTGCGTAAGTGATTTTTTTTTCATCATACAAATATGGGGCCGGGACCAATCGACGCTGTATTTTTTTCTGATAAAAATGATGCAAAAAAAACGTATTTTCGATTTTTTTCAGTTACAGCGTTCTTTAATTCCTGCGACGATATGTATCTTTTAAATTAATCCTTGGAACACAATTTGGTCGTGCGTCGTAATATCGTAGGACGTAGCGCCGTTAACTTGTAAAAACTTCCGCTTGTTAACCGTAATGCCTTCGTAAAGGTATCTTGTTATACTCTTCACCACAATTAGTTGTGAAGAGGGTATATTAAGTTTGTCATTCCGTGTGAAACTTTTTTATTATTCATCTCAGACCACATAAAGTATATATATTCTGGGTCCTTAAGTAATTCTAAGTCGATTTAGCCATGTCCGTCTGTTGAAAACACGCTCACTTTCGAACAACTCAAAACAAATGAACAAACTTGGTGCCAAACTGCTTGCAGTTATCCTAAGCAGTTTGGGATTGAAATCCAGCAAAAGCGGTTCAGTGGGACCAGAGTTATGAATCAAAATGTGGAACCACCACCTAAAAAAATTGATAATATTGTTACAAAAAATAACATAAATGCTGGAACAAGGCACGGAATGATATAAGATTTTGCAAAAATTTGTTTTATTTGACTGGAAATCATGCTGTTAAATTTCGTGAAGATCCGTCCATAATTTACCCTAAGCCCCATATAAACAATACTCCCGGAAAACAGTTTAGTACGTCTAAAACCGTAAAAAATAACGCTAGCGTAACAAAATTTGGAACGTCACAGTTTTTAGGACTAGAAATAAATTTCGTGACGATCGGTCCATAATTTACCTTAGGCCCCATATAAACCCTTCTACCGGAAAACAGTTTAGTCGCCTAAAACCATATTTAATAACAAATCGTCACCTTAAACATTTGAACTGTCGGTGGAGGGTATCAAAGATTCGGCACAGCCGAATATAGCACTCTAACTTGTTTTATTTAAAAAAAAATAAGGCAATCCACAAATTTTTCTACTGTGTCATATTGATTGTATATGCTATAATATTATAAAAGTGTCGTTAGCAAATACATACAACCAATATGACACAATAGAAGACTTTGTGAATTGCCTAATTATTAGAAATTTTTATACGACGTAGACACCTTTTTACGCTTTCGCCAGCTTTTGTGTGCATTTGTATACGTTTTAATTTGACAACAAATCTAAAGCCCCAGTTAATGTAAACCGTACAGTAAAAATGTAAGAAAAATATTTTTTCTACAGATTTCGACGTTACGGTTAAATAACATCTTACTGTTAACTATTGTCGTTCTAATTGCTTTACATGCAACAAAATCAAGCAGCTGATTTGCAACGTTACTGTTACTGTCAGCTAACTGGGGCCTAAGTCGTACGCTACATAAACATAAAATTTTTCTTAATATTAACGAAAAAAATAGACTAAAAACGAAATGGTTTGTTCTGTTGAATATCAAAAAGGCTAAAATACTTTTATTTTTCATAAATGCCTTTGTAAATAATACAAAAAGAGAAAATGTAGCATGGATTTTATTTTTTTCAGTGTAAACACAAAGAAATGCTTGTGTAGAATTGCAAAATTACACAAAAGTTTATGAAAGTCGTTTTTAAAGGACTACAACAACTACAAATTGCTTGGCATTAAATGGACAAACTGCAGACATATTTTTGTGCTAAAATGGAATGGAAAGTTAAGAAGATTTATGTTTAACTTAAAGAACCTCTTTACATTATTAGGGTTAAATTAGTATGAAATAATTCTTGTAATTTGGCTAATGCTTAAACATGTGGAAAAGTTTTTAATTAATGCGAGGGTTTCCATTTTTAATTAGATAATTTGGAAGTGTTTCGAATAGTTTTACAGCTTTAAAACTCGAATATAGTGGTGAAAGAAAGCACTTACGTTCAGTGTTCGAAAATAAACACCAAATAACGTTTCTTAATGTGCGGTTCGGTAGATTTGTGGAAAACACAAACGCTAATAGTGTTTGTGTGGAAAATCATTAAAAAAAATTACGTTTTCCTGTTAGTCATCTTTCGAACACAAAAATATTACTGTTTTTATCAAACTCAACAAAAGATGTGAACACTTAATTCCGTTCGGTTTTTTTTTTTTTTTTGAAAATCCACAAACTTCAATGTGTTCGGTTCGGCTCATTAATGTAAAAAAACCAAACATTTTTTACAAAACCAAAATACAACATTATAGAACATTAAAATATAATTTTTGTCTACAGCATCTCTACAATTAATCTGACGAAGAACCGAACATTATAAAATGTTCGGTTCTTTCTTGAAAATAGTTACGAACGGTATTTAGGGTTGTGTATATCTACACAATCACTAAAAAAATAGATATCGTTCCTGGGTGTGTGAGCCGAACGTTAAATAATGTACTGTTTATTTTCGAACACTGCTTTCGTTACACGCAGCAAAAAGTCGGGAAAGGATTGTCGGAATTTTCAAGACTTTTACTTTAAAAAATTAACTTTAAAACATAAAATTTCAGCTGTGCTAAGTCGAAATCATACACAGACAAAATTGTCGCCTATTATTTTCCAATTAAACCAATAACAAAAAATTAAATCAGTTTTAATTAAAAATGTAACCAAGGGAATTCAAAGTTTACTTAAATCAACAACATAACTCCAGAAAATATTGTTAATTTGATTAATTTTTTAATTAATTTCACAAATGTTTTTATGGAAAACCATTTTTATTTTCCTGTGTGTATATTTATGTTTTTATTATGTTTTCGAATTCACGATTCCATGCTTAAAAGTCGTTAAAATTTATTAAAATAGCTACCAACTGCACTATAATACGCTCTATCAAATTCAGATTCCCCAATTGCAAAACGTTGATGCAGCGCTATTTAGGGATGCTTTAATCAAATTGTTTGGGCATGACAATTTTTGACATCTAAAAACGCCTGCCGCTTTTGTTTTGGTATGGCTTTTAGATGACTTAGTTTGTCCGTGGCAAGGGTTGCCAAGTCGAAAAGTCCCTAAGATTCGCGAATTTTTTTTTAACGAACACTTAATAAAAGCTGGCAAGCCCGTAATTAAACAGCAAATATCTTAAATTTGCCAGGTTCAAAATATTAACCAATATGAAGGCAGTTCGCGTGACCTCATTTGTCCGACACGCGCCGAATATTTTAACTTTATTTGTAGAATGGCATAATCTTTATTTCTATCATTCTCGCTTCTATTCATATTAAATTTTCCCTTTCATTTCATTGAAACTTGTTAGAAATCTATTGATTTTCTTAAATATTTTGCTGAAAATTCCATAGAATTTGTGCTTTTTTTTGCCAAACATTTATAATTTTCCAAACACCTTTGGGAGAGAGAAAAATTCCTTAAAGTCAATTGAATTAAATTTAATTAAAATCTATTAATAAAAAATACTTAAACACAACTACAACAACAGGATACAACAGGAAACTTTATTTAGTACTGCCGCCAGTACTAAATTCTCCAAGGACTGGTACATGTTTTCTTTTTGTTGTTTTACTTATTGGCTTTTCTTTGAAAATTTCAAACTTCAAACGTTTCTCGTGGC
Organism: Pollenia angustigena; assembly: GCA_930367215.1. NCBI lineage: Eukaryota > Metazoa > Arthropoda > Insecta > Diptera > Polleniidae > Pollenia > Pollenia angustigena. The sequence continues at coordinate 193,406,562 of OV884060.1, read as the reverse complement.
TGTAGCAGCAGGAGCAGCATTTTGTGTTGCTGGTGGTCGTGGTGGTACCTCAGCCGATGAACGTATTCGATTTAACATTTCAAATTGTGATTTTGGTTGAATAGCGCCAGCGGATCTTTGCATGCCGTAGTACGAGGACGGTAGCTGTGATAATGTTTGGTAAGACGGATAGGAAGAGTATTTGGGTGGCTGCTGTTGGGGCAGCATTTGATGTGGGTGTTGCTGCTGTACTTGTTGATCTTGTTGTTTTTGGGGCTGCGGAAAACCTCCTGTTAAACGTTGCACAAAATCATTGACTGCACGTAATGTTGATATGGGTATCTGTGATAATTAAACGGAATAGAAAATGTTTGTAATAAAATTTCGCAAGCAGGTTTTTTCTTTAATTAAAAATAATTTTCTTGAGACGAGACTACAAAGGAACAAAACATTTTTTTAATTAAATTTTCTGCTTTTCCAGCTGTGTAGTATGTATTATTATTTCTAATTTTTTCTAATATACAAAAGTATTTCTTTCCAAGTTTCTCATTATTTCTACGCACTTACCTCAAATATGCTGTCGATAATGGGGCGAAAACTGAACGTCTTAACATCCCCCTGGTCACTGGCCGCGTTAAGAATATTGTTATTGCTGCTGCCACTTGCAGACAGCTGGGTTTGTTGTTGTTGGCCATTTTGGTTGTTATCGGTTAATTGATTAAGTAAACCACTTAAAAAATTATTATTATTTTTATTGTGGTTTTTGTTATTGGCGTAGTTGCTGTATTGATTGTTGTCGTTGTAATACTGTTGGTTTTGCTGCTCGTAAAGTCCATATTCCTGACCAGGATACAGCACTTGATTCTGTACTCTTATAGGTTGAATTAAGGACTATAACAAAGAAAAATAAAAGGGAGAGGGAAGAAGAAACATTATTAAATGTTCATAAGAAGCCGTACCAACGTTAATAAAGAATTAAAATAAAAGCTAATTTAACGCACGTTTGTCTTCGATGTTAACAATTTGGAATGTAAAACTCTTGGCATACAAAAAGAAAAAGAACAAGTTAGAGTGCTATATTCGGCTGTGCCGAATCTTTAATACCCTCCACCGACACTTCGAATGTTTTAGGACTAATATCTGTATGATGTCTATTTATTATTATAATCTTTGTTAAAACAGACATCTGCATTAAAATTTGTTGCGGTTTAGACCTATATAAAATTATTGATCGACAATCAGAATCAATTTTAAAAAGTTTGAGTAGAATATCAGTTTAAGACGAACTTAAATGATTTTCAAGAGAACAAATTATATAAAAGCCATGGTAAGCTATGAACCAATCATCCCAAATTCTGCAGAACGATTTCTGGTATTAAAAAAACATAAATTTCAATACAGCGGTGCAATTAGTTTAAGCGTTTGCAGTAAATTTCAGAAGGCTGCTAAAATGGAATAAAAGGAAAATTATGGACCGTATATCACAAAATTGCATAACATTTTTTCTGGCCATATGAAGCTAAACTGGAAGAAAGTTTACCGCGTATTTAATTATTTTACCAGAGTGGGCTTTATATGAGACCTATGGTAAGTTATGCACCGATCTTAACCAAATTTCACAGTGTCATTTCTAGTTCTATAAAAGTGTGATGTATCAAATTTTGTTATGATAGCGTTATTTTTTACGTTTTTAGGCGTACTAAGCTGTTTTCCGGGAGTAAGGTTAATATGGGGCCTAGGGTAAATTATGAACTGATCTTCACGAAATTTCACAGTCTTATTTCTACTCCTCTAAAACTTATATGTTCCAAATTTTGTTATGATAGCATTTTTTTTTCGTATTTAGGTTTACTAAGCTGCTTTCCGGGAGTAAGGTTTATATGGGGCCTATGGTAAATGATGGACCGTTCTTCACAAAATTTTAAAGTCTTATTTCTCGTTCAATAAAACTGTGATGTACCAAATTTTGTTATGATAGCATTCTTTTTTACGTTTTTAGGCGTACTAAGCTGTTTTCCGGGAGTTAGGTTTATATGGGGCCTATGGTAAATTATGGACCGATCTTCACGAAATTTCACAGTCTTATTTTTAGTTCCAAAAAATTTTGATGTACCAAATTTTGTTATGATAGCATTATTTTTTACGGATTTAGGCGTACTAAACTGTTTTCTGGAAGTAGGTTTTATATGGGGCCTATAGTAAATAATGGACCGATGTTCACGAAACTTAACAGTTTCATTTCTAGTCCTATTTAACTGTGACGTGCCAAAATTTGTTATGATAGCATTGTTAGTTAGGGTTTTAGGCTTACTATACTGTTTTGCGGGAGTAGGGCTTATATGGGGCCTAGGGTAAATCATGGACGGATCTTCAAGATATTTTACAGCGTGATTTCCAGTTAAATAAAACGAACTGTTGCGAAATCTTATATCATTCTGTGCATTTTTCCACCATTTATGTTAGTTTTTGTAACAAAATTATCGATTTTTTTTAGGTGGTGGTTCCACATTTTGATTCATAGCTCAGATCCTATTGAACCGATTTTGCTGGATTTCAATCCCAAACTGCTTAGGATAACTACAAGCAATTTGACGCCAAGTTTGTTTATTTATTTTGAGTTTTTCGAAAGTGAGCGTGTTTTCAACAGACGGACAGACGGACAGACAGACGGACATGGCTAAATCGACTTAAAGTTACTCTAGGACCCAGAATATATATACTTTATATGGTCTGAGATGAATAATAAAAAAGTTTCACACGGAATGACAAACTTAATATACCCTCTTCACAACTAATTGTGGTGGAGGGTATAAAAACATCACTCTAATGAACGGCCATTGTTTTTGAAGGAATGTTTCATTAAGAAAATTTTCTAAAACCATTTGGAGCAACACCATAGATATAAAGAATATTTGAGCCATAAACGATTAAAATCTATTTGCAACTTTTGATTTTATTCACAAAAGTCGATTTTAATTAATTTAAGAATTTCATAAAACGCAATATTTGTATGGGAGCCCCCCCTAAGAAGTGGTGATAAGGGGCAAGTATGTCTCGAGAAAATGTTAAGGACAAAAAACTAATTGAAGTCGGTCATAAATTTAAAAATTTTATCCCACTACACACAGAAAAAAATCAAGTTAAAAACGTCGAAAACAAGGTTGATTTAAATTTTTTCGGTGGTGATTTTGCTTCATACGGGTTTCATGTTAATTCAACCTGATTTTACAATAACTGCGAACAACATTTTTTTCTTTTGATATAACTATAATTCATGTTAATTTAACATTGCAGTAAAGTTAGAGCAAAATGTAAAATATATTGAAATAACAATCGGAATCACGTTGAATGAAAGTTATTTCCAGTTGAAACAATGTGAATTTCATGTAGAATCAAATGGGTTTGAGTGTATTTTAACAGTGTGAAGAAGCTTCAGACAACATTTGCATTTATGTAAGAATAATTCAAAACCCTGTAACACATGTTTCACTTATTTTGTATTCTCCTTTGTTAACAGAAGCATCAGCAGAATCGCCCGATATGGTCATCATTCTACTTTGAAAACTTGATGTACTATTTAAATAAACAATTTTAATTAAAAGAATACGGGAATTGTCTTCTTTTTATAACATATTTTAAAAGTGAAAATAAAAAATGTACATAATTAAGTAGGTATGCATGTTAATTTAACAAGATAAACTTTTGATTTTAATACAAAACAGGTATTTATGGGTTCAATATTGAATCCAGATTTATTTATATTTTAATATTTTTTTTTTTTTATTTTTTTAACAGTGAATAATATTAAATAAACGTAATTTAAGGTTATTTTGATATTTTTTATTAAAAATTAATATGAAATAATGATAAATTTAAGTAAAGGGCATAATTTTTCTGAAATTTAACATGATTCTCAATCAACATTTTTCCATGTTAATTTTACATGGGTATTTTTTTCTGTGTGTAGGGGCGACTCCTGGGCATATATGGGACTTTTTCTTCAATATATTTCTAGTCTGCACTGAACATTTTGTATGGGAGCCTTGTTAAGGAATGGAGATAGCGGGTAGGTATGTTAGAAATAAATAATTGAGATGAAAAATAAAGTGGGGTTGGTCATACATTTGACCCATCTAGGGGTATAGTCTTAAATTTAGCCGGTACAGTGCGTAGGATGGCTCCTACTTATTTAGAAATATGCCAAAATCGACTTTTTGCGAAAAAGAACTTTTTTCTTGCTTTTTTATTTTTAAATGGTTCTTTGGAACTTCAGTGTCAACTTTTCTCTGCGACTTTTTCATAATTCCGTTATATACAATTTTGACCTTTAAATTTCATGAATTCGACCAAACGATGTTTGGCAATTTTGTACTAAATCCTTTAGCGAGTGTTTTCGCTGAACATATGAACTCATAATATTTGCAAATACAGGGTGTTTTGATGCATTTCTCAATAAAAAAGAATTTGCGCCATCTAGCACCAATAATTTGCATATTCAGTAATTAGAAAGGTATATTGGTCAACACGACATTTAACATCACGGTATAGAGTTTGTTGTGTAAGGCTTATGATTTTGGGTGGGACCCCTTTGCAAGCAAGAGCGATCTACATTGCGTTTTTGTTCAGGGTATCAAATGCTTTTTCGGAATCGATAAACAACAGGTAAAGCGGAGAGCAAAGTTCTGTGGATTGCTCTTTAATAATTCTTAGACTATTGATGTGGTCTACACAGGATTTTTGGGGCCGGAAGCCAGCTTCCCTTAATACATTGTCGGATATTCTTTGGTTCATGATTTGCGCTATAATCTTATTTACTGCACTAAGAATGGTTATGCCTCGCCAGTTCTTAAAGTTTGTCAGGTCAACCTTATTGGGGATATTTACTATAAAACCTTCTTTTAAATGGGAATCAAGTTCATGTGTGAGGCAGATGTTCTGGATAAGGGGAAACTATATGTTCCCTGTAGTATGGGGGTCGGCTTTAAGCATCTCGGGCGATATGTTGCCGACTCCAGGGGCCTTATTCGCTTTTAGGTGATTTACAGCATGCATAAGTTCTGCGATATCTGGGCATTCAATGGAGATATCTTGCCTTATTTCGTGGGAAACGCAGGTGCATATGTTTTGGTAGTTAGAAGTTGTTAACGAAAGCATATTGGAATAATGCTGTTTCCATACTTCCAGTTGATCTTTCACAGGTGATGTGAACTCCTTCGGCTTTGGTCATAATTACTAATGAATAATTCATTCCAAAAATATAAATGCCCGTTTTTTAATATTCACTCTATTTTTTAAATGAATAAATAAAATTTTCCGTAAATAGGCTTTAATGTTTTTATACGGCACAAATTGGACTGAATATTATGCCTTGAAAGTCAACATAGTAGTTGATAACTATAATATCTAAAATTCTGCGGTGGTGCGTAACGATTGAAGTCATTAACAACTGTGTTAAATGGCAAGACATAATATTCAGCCCAATTTGTGCTGCGGTTAATGTTAGCAGTAGGGATGAAACGACAAGTACATTTTTGATACTTTTATATAAGTACCAAGTATTTTTGTAATCGATACTTAGCAACCGAGTACCAAGTAGTATCGGTAAAAAATACTCGGTATCGGTCAAAAGTAATCGTTTAACTTTGGTATTGAAATTAATCTTAAATTTTTGATTATTTTCCAAAGCTGAAGCAGCAGTACAGTATTAAGAAACCGTTTGACCAGTTAACACTAGGGATGCCAATCCCAAATACCGAAAACCCGGGATTATTCTAAAAATGTAAGTCCCAAATCCCGGGGTTTGAGATTTTGGGCTTAGTAAAAATTCAATATTGAACCATACTGGCCATGAATCTAATTTTTAACTGGTTACAAAAAAAGTCACAAGTGAATAAATGTTACATGCAATGCATTATGTATGTACCACGAAAACAAAATCAGATGGTGGGCACGCAAAATGCAAGTTGTATAAAAAGGTGTTAACAACTTTAGGGGGTTCTACCAAAGGTCTTTTGACAAATATAAGTTTATTTTATTAGATTAATACTTGCATTAATATAATTGAGATAAATTAATTTAAATATTGTCATATAGCATATATGTAGTTATTTATTTACGATGCCACCCAGAAGTGATGAATGCGAATATTGGTTTCGTCGGCAGCATATGTTTGCGATAAAATAAGGTATCAATTATCTGACGTCATTAATTTGTTTAAGAATCTTTTTAAAATTTAAGGGGGAGCATGTGTGACAGCGACTACTTTGACGATAACCCGGATTCAGAATTCGTTTATTATTTTGTTTAGTTGGACTAAGTTTTTTTTTTATATGACTTTATGTATTTTTTTTTTTTTTTTTTATCAAGTTTGTATTTTATTAACCTTCAATAATTTGTCAAGCCTTTGACAATTTTTATTCATAAATTTAAATTTTTATACCCTCCACCACAATTAGTTGTGAAGAGGGTATATTAAGTTTGTCATTCCGTGTGAAACTTTTTTATTATTCATCTCAGACCCTATAAAGTATATATATTCTGCGTCCTTGAGTAATTTTTAGTCGATTTAGCCATGTCCGTCTGTCTGTCCGTCTGTCCGTCTGTTGAAAACACGCTCACTTTCGAACAACTCAAAAGAAATAAACAAACTTGGTGCCAAATTGCTTGCAGTTATCCTAAGCAGTTTGGGATTGAAATCCAGCAAAATCGGTTCAGTAGGACCAGAGCTATGAATCAGAATGTGGAACCACCACCTAAAAAAAAATTGATAATTTTGTTACAAAAAATAACATAAATGCTGGAACAAGGCACGGAATGAGATAAGATTTTGCAAAAATTTGTTTTATTTGACTGTACATCACGCTGTTAAATTTCGTGAAGATCCGTCTATAATTTACCCTAAGTCCCATATAAACACTTCTCCCGGAAAACAGTTTAGTACGCCTTAAACCTTAAAAAAAACCGCTAGCGTAACAAAATTTGGTACGTCACAGTTTTTTAGGACCAGAAATAACACTGTGAAATTTCGTGATGATCGGTCCTTAACTTACCCTAGGCTCCATATAAACCCTACTACGGGAAAACAGTTTAGTCGCCTAAAACCATAATTAATAGCAAATCGTAACAGTTTAAGATAATAATAACATCATACAGATATTACTCCTTACAGCCGAATATAGCACTCTAACTTGTTTTTTTTTTTAAATTTGTTTGAAATATAAAAAAACCAAAAAATCCCTGAAGAAGCTATCCATTGAGATAGCGAAATATTGGATAAATTTTAAATAATATTCTTTATAAAAAACGGACCTTGAGCTGGAGAAATTATTGAAAGGACATAAAATACATATTAACATTTAAGATGAATTCATAGTGACATTGTTGATTTCTGGAATAAAAGGTGAATGAAGGTTGTTATCCTGAACGTTCTATAAAATTTTGTTTCCTAAGATAAAAAAGATTTTTCGAAAGGAAATTGGTACTAGATGGTACCTAAAAGTGGTCTCAATCTTTACACGTATCGTTTTGAACAAAAATTCTAATAGGTCGTAGTTCTTATTTTATTTTTTACTAATAAAACACTAATAAGAACGTTTTTAAATGCTGCTTTTTATTATTTTATCATACAAACCGATACAAGTACCCATACAAATAACTAAGTATCGATACTTTTTTTCGATTATAAGTAGGTATCGATACTTTACGAGCGATACCACATCGAGTAAAAGTATCGATACCTTAGAGGTATCGTTTCATCCCTAGTAAGCAGTAACATTGTTCTTACTTCCAAGTTTTGTTGTTGCCATTTTTTTCGCTGTGTATTATTGCAACAATACACTACCCAAACTAACTATCAAAAAAAAAAAAAAAAAAAATATTGTTTTAGTAGCTGTTAATATAAATAATGCGTTAAATTCATGAAAAGTTAAAAAAATCCAAGTTTTTAAGGCCACCCTTAATTTCCGTTTTAGGACACTCTAATAAGCAATTAAGGCATTCATAGCTTGAAAATGAAAAAGTTCTTTTGGCATATCGTTATTTATATTAAAGAAATATTTGTGAAAAAGTTCTTCCTCCTCGCTTCTTTAGTATCGGCGCTATTGTGCCCAAAACCATACCAGCTATCTTTTAAAATTTCCAAAATTTCCAAACAAATTCAAAATCATCATGCACACTATGACACACCAAAAAATTTTATAAATGTCAATGAACCAAAATCCCGAACCTTATAATCCCAAATTGAAAGGCCCGCGGACATCTTTTTGGTGTAACTTCACTTTCAAATGTCTCGCAATGTCCACTTTAGTAAGTGAAGCAAATGTTTGTCATACCACAGAAGAGAAAATAGTGTCATCCACGTTTTGACATTTTTAAAATTTTAAGTTTATAGTTTAACAAATACCAGCTTCGCTAATTTAATTCAGGATTTTTAAAATAAGGATTTCAAAAAATTTAAAATTCGATATTTAAGAAAATTTGGGATTTTGTTAAATCTTTTCTTTCAAAAATCATTATTATTTTGTGTGGAAAATAATAAAAAAGTTAAATTTTTTCTTAGAACGGGAGGAATGCCGTCCCGTTCAGAGTATCGAAGGGAAACGGGTCATTTTACTCCAAAACTTGCCTGTAGTGCAATTTGCTAACTGTTAATACTTTAAAAAGTGTTTACTTTAACCACACATTTTGAAGTTTGTACTAACCACTATGTAATTCACTAACTTATTTATAACCGCTGTAAAAAGTTTTATATTTCTCTCTATTCAAATTCATATATCGTGGCAACTCTGCCAAGAGAAACATCGAAATAGGACAAAATAACAAAGAAGAATAAAAAAAAAACAAAACAAAAACCTTTTAATTTATGGATTTTAAATGATATTATGCAAAGTGCGTAAAGCATTACTTATTTTTATTATTTTATTAATTATTTTATTTTATTATTTTATTAAATTTAATTAAATTTATTTTTTTTTAATTTTTCAATTTTATTTGAGTCAAATGGTTGGCTTTACGATAAATAAATAAGAAGCTCCACGGAAAATTGGTGTGTGGCAAGAAGTGGATAAATTGTAGGCTAAATACCTCAAATCCATGTTATTTAAGGACTATAAATAAACACTTTTCTAAGCGGATTTAACCACACCAAAAATGTTGGTGTTAATAAACCACAATTTGTTTTGTTAAAAATAACAGCTGACTAAAACTGCTGGCTTTAAACACCAGCAGATGTCGTAACAATTGTTAGTGAACAGCAAAATCGTTAATTTTGTGGTTAACATATTTAAACGAAACAATGATGGTTTAAAAAGCATAGTGAATCGCACTACTGTTCCTATGAATATTAGACGGTAGCCAAGTTTATCTGTGTGTAACTCTACCATTTCTACCAGCGTAAAAGGGTTTAAATAAAAAACTTATGTACATAGTATGTGCGTATGTAATAATTTATAAAACTCAGGCCATGATTACAACCTAATGATATAGTTGCTGATAGTATAAAGTGAACAATAGCTATCGTAGTGATATAGTGACCATTAAGTTTTCTCCATTATTAATCTGGAGGTCCACACCACGCGTTACTCGCTTTTTCGCAGCATACGCAGCTGTCAAAAAAGTAGAATCTGTGTAGTTATGCGTTGTAAGTTACATGCACAGAAGCGTAGATGAGTTGAGGCGAAAAGTAGGATTACTTTCTACTTTTGTAAGCGTCACAAGCAGCGTTCAAACAAATCAGCTGATTTTGACATATTAAATTTTATTTTTACTGCTGCTGCATAAAAAGCGTTGCATGTAACTTGAAACGTAGAACGCAAGTAAGGTTATAGAATCATGCGCTGCATTGAGGCGAAAACGCGTGGTATGGACCTCCAGCTTTACAACTGTCCGATAATATAAAAAATTTAATTTGTATACTGTGGCAGCATCGCAGTAGATACACCGACTACTGTTGTATGTTTTGAATACGTAGTGGCAACGACTTAGTTTTGTTTATTCCTTTAATTGAAAGCAGAACGTCAGCTCATTATTTGTTTGGCGCATATCATTCGCCAAACCAATAATGAGCTGACGAGAAGTAAACTTTCTGCGCTTTTTTTGGGTTGTTATGGTTAATTGTTTTGGGTTTTGTGTTCTTTTTGAAAAATTTTGAATAATTTAATTTGACATAAAACAGTCACTGATCTTTTGCAGAAAATATGGCAGCTTCAAATCCTATGCTCCTTGCAGGAGTAAAAGGAACGAATATATATATATATATAAATCCTAAAAGTTCAATTGTAAAGTTACCATGAGGATAAACCTGCTGTTAGCTTTTCAGTCACTCTTTAAATTATTGTTAACTGGTAATAAACAAAAACCATTTGTCTTGCAGATATCATCCTGAAAATAACTAATTGTAAGTTGTAAAATGGCCCTAAGTTTAGCAAACTTAAATTATCTTCATTAAATTTATCATAAAGATCTCTTTACAAATTTCAATGTTATGCCAGGTCATGATAGTGATTTTTGGTCTCTTCGTTTTAGTCATTAAGCCAACTTAAACATCAAAGACAAAAATAAATTCAAGTGCATAATAAATATTTACAAATTGCAACTCATGAATAAGAGCCACAACCAAACAAATATAAAATTGCAAAAAAATAAAAACTAAAAATACATAAAATTTTGTAAAGATTGAAGAAAAATAGAATAAATAATAAATAAACTTAGAAATAGCAACAACAAAAAGACACAACATTTACTTACTTACGTCGTTTACCATGACCATATCGGGACGAGGCCCCCTGGTGTAACCAGTGACGCGGGTAAACTCCGTCACAAGATGCGAAATTACCACTAATAAAACAAACCATACAAAACGATCCATAGCGGTAATAATTATCTGCAAAAAATTAAAGAGAAAAAAGAAAAATCTTAACAAATAAAATTCAGGTTCACATAGCGATTAAGAAGATTTAGATAAAAAAAGGAAAACATAATAATATTTATAAACAAATATTGAAATATTGAATAAAACATTAGCCTAAACACAGAGTTTAAAAGGAATGTATTCAACACAATTTTAATTTGAAACAGAGTTTAAGAGGAATGTATTCAAGAAAAGTTATTTTTTCTTTAAGGTGGAAGTACATAACACGCGTTAGTGCGCGCGCGCTCTGTCGTCTTCTGTCAAAAAAAGTTGAACTAGTGTGTTTTCATAGAAAAAACTACATGCAAAATATTTTGACGCGTTTGCGCCAGAAAGTTGGTTAACATTGAACTTTTTAACGCGTTGTGTATTTTTGACAAGTAATCAGCTGACAATAAAAAGAATAATTTAACAAATTTGTGAATCATGAAAGAAAAACTTATTGAAGAGCTTAAAAAACATACAATATTTATATAAAAAGAATAAATTGAATAAAATAACAAAATCTTGATATACTTTCGAACCCGATTTTAATGCACAAATAAGTAAACAAATAAAAAACAGCTGACAGGAATGGCTTTTGTAACGCGTGTTTTGTAACTTGCAGTTTTTGACGCGCTAAAGTTTTTAAACGCCCGATACTTGGCGACGAACTAACGCGTGTTATGTACTTCCACCTTAAGTATGTACTATATCAGGGTTGATAAAGTTGGTACAATTGTACTTTTTTTTGGTACAATTCAAAACTAAAAAGTACGCTGGTACCCCCGTGACTCATTTGGTACTATTTCCAAATTTTTCAAGCCTACATATTGATAATTGATATAAAATGGCAAATCGAATTTGCTATCCAATGAATATAAGCTGCGTTTAGTGTTTGGTGCAAATAGTCTTGCGAAAATGCAAATCTAATCTGAAATCTAAGGAAAACTCTATTATTTGTTGTTGGATTTAACAAATCAGCTATGATATTTGGCAAGACCAGTTGCACCAAACACAGAACTCCGCTATTGTGAATAGATTTTTGCACTTGTTCATTGAACGATTGCTTATTCCACATTCTAAATTTAGTATCAGCGGCAGCATAGAAGCGTGCATTTTCTGATGATATTGACAAGTTTCTAAAAGATATAGGAAACCACTTCTGCAAATGTTCTACATAGTAGAAGAGACGAATTCCTCTCAATTCAAGATTATTTTGGAACGAACTCAAAATATTTTTAAATATTCGTCAACAAGATGGTTGTCACGTCAAGAAGTAATTAACGCAATTTTGGAACAGTGGGAGCCCACTCCATTATTATTTTACTCCTAAATTAAATTTTATTATATTCGGACTTTCTACTCCTTTCCTGTTTCTGCAGTATATCGACCCATTTGCGCGAAATTATCGTATGTTACAAAAACCAAATTTTACAGGAGAGCCATTTTTATACTTTTCTCTGCTATCACTTGCAATATAAATATGAAAATATACATTAAATTTTTGGAGCAACGAAGTGGAATTCGCCTACAATATTTTGTCAGGCGACGTCTCTTTGAATGTAGAACAAGATTGCATCAAAAACTCAATTTCAAAAAAATTGGCATATACGATAATTTCGCGCAAATGGGTCGATATATTGAAACAATAAATTTTAAAGTGCAATCCAAAGATGTTCGTATGCACATATTTTTAGAACGCTCAAACATTTTTTTTTCGTTAAAAATTCGAGATTGCATTTTGAGAATTATTCGTCAATTTTCCACAAAAAAACTCTAAAAGTTGTATGAAAACGCTCTCTGGAGGAAATCAAAAATTAATGGATGTCTTGACCCTAAAAACCGCACGATAAAAGTCTGGCTAGACCAAATACATTTTGTTTGCCTATATGTATTCTTGAATATTTTGGAAAACTAACTATTTTGAAAAATCCGGGGCTCGAAATTAATTTTTGACCAATGGTTTCTTTGGCAAAGTTTCTTGGAGTGACTTATAGAACAAGAGGCGCGTTGTGCTTTTGACGCGAAAAAATTTTACCCACCCTATTATTATGTAATATTAATTTGCAAATGAATTTTAAGTACCTTTTGTTTTTGTTGTATTGACAGCCTGTTCATGGCAATGTTCGAATTGTGTTTTTGATTTAATCGTTGGATTAAAAGCTACGACATTTTGCATTTTCGCGAGACTATTTGCACCAAACACTAAACGCAGCTTATATTCATTGGACAGCAAATTCGATTTGCCATTTTATACCAATTATAAATATGTAGGTTTGAAAAATTTGGAAATAGTACCAACTGAGTCACGGGGATACCAGCGTACTTTTAAGTTTTGAATTGTACCAAAAAAAGTACAATTGTACCAACTTTATCAACCCTGTTAAAAACTGATTTATCACTTAAACGAAGGAAAGGGATTGGCTAAAAAAAGCCCAAAACTTAACATCAATGATAGAAACAAACCTTTCACTATCTATATTGGCAAGTGGCAGTAATTAATCAAAGATAGCTAATATAAACTAAAGGGGGAAAATCAAATTTTCTTTAGCAATTTCTGAAAAATTAAATTCATAGAATCTTCATTCTTCTAAAAGAGAGTTTTACAAATCTACCTTAAAATCTAATTTGAAATGGTAGCAAGCGATCACTCAAAGAAATTTTAAGATTTGTAATGTTGCCGTATCAACAATTTTATTAGTATCTTGTCACAAATCGAAAGAGATTGCCAAATATATGTACAGTTTGGCCACATTTTCGAAAAATCCCTACGTTTTAATGATTTTAAAAAATCGGTGCTTTTTTCCCAACGGCCATTTTTTAGAAGAATACCACTGCGAATAACATCACTGGTGTTCGAAAATTAATAGTACATTATTTAGTGTTCAGCTCACACACCCAAGAATGATTTATATTATTTTACTGATTGTGTAGACGAGCACAACCCGTTCGTAAATATTCTCAAGAATGATCCGAACATTATATAATGTTCTGTTCTTCGTTAAAAAAACAGAACAATTGTAGTGATACTGTAGACAAACATTTTATTTTAATGTTCTATAATGTTTCTTTTTTTTACATTGATAAAGAGATGAACAAACGAAAAATTTTAGCAACGACCGCAGCACGAACAGCTTGTGTTTGTAGTGTGTATATGTTTTGTTTGTGTAAAATTATTTTGCTGGCTTTTTGTTTTTTTTTCGTATGTGTATTTTGTTTTTGTAAAAAATGTTTGGTTTTTTTTACCAGCTAAAAGCGATGAACATTAATGATCCGAAACGAACACAATGAAGTTTGTGGTTTAAAAAAAACCGAACGAAATTAAATGTTCTTATCTTTTGTTGAGTTAGGTAAAAACAGTATTATTTTTGTGTTCGAAAGATGACAAACAGGGAAACGTAATTTTTTCAATGATTTTCTACACAAATGGTACAAGTCACAAAATTATACTTCTGAGCTAAAAGACTATGTCAGATGTCTTCAGTAGAATTGCATGGCGATTCTTTTCTTAGAATAAATTAACACTCAATTTAAGGTGTAATTTTTGTTGTATTTTAACTTCCCCCACAAAGTATACTTAAACGACACTTAGAGGGTTAAAATATTCCACGAATATTTTCTGCATCAAATTTTACTAGGGGTCATCTAAGACCAAAAAATCGTGGAATGTATGTAAAACGGATTTCTCAATTCGGCCTTGAAATGTTTGAATTTTTCGAAAACCCGTTTTACATACATTCCACGATTTTTTGGTCTTAGACGACCCCTAGTAAAATTTTAACCCTCTAAAGTGTCGTTCTAGTATACTTTTGTGGGGAAGTTAATAAAAGGACAAACACTACCCCTTAAAATGAGTGTTAGAGGGTAAATATATTAAACGAAAAGAATCGCCACGCAATTCAACTGAAGACTTCTGAAATAGTCTTTTAGCTCAGAAATATAATAACTTTTGCAAGTATTGAGGCTGGCGGCGATAATTCGAACTTTGTTGCATTGTGTTATTAAACATAATTAAAAAAAAAACTTTGTTTAGTACATTTCTTCGTTGAAAGCACACTTTTCAATTTAAGCAGCAAATCATTTATGCATTTGTTATGTGTAAAAAAAGCAAAAAAGTCTGCACTTAAAAAATAAAATTTTTATACTCATATCTCAGTCATCGGGCTGAATTTCAATAGCAAAATTCAAAGGAGCACGTGTGACAGAAATATGTAGCAACCTTGTTCCCATAATTTCTGGGGTCTTCGGAAAACTGATTTCAGCAGACAGATGGACTGACGGACATTGTTAAATCAACTTTGCTACTCATAAGGACCCAAGATATATGTATGTTTATAAAGGGTGCTTTTTTAAGAGCTATAGGAAAGAAAAAAAAAACACATAAAATTCAGAAAAATGCATGAAATCTTTATTTGAATCGATAGTACGGTCCATTTAATTTAATGTTTGAAGATTATTTCATGCAAATGTTGACTGTGACTGCGCCTCAAATGGTCCATCTGCTTATTCCAATTTTCATGAATAAATGCTTCAATGTTGTCTTACAATGCGTCAATTGAAGCGGGCATGTGTGTATAGACATGAGCTTTAACATAGCCCCACAAAAAATAGTCTAAAGGCGTTAAATCGCACGATCTAGTCGGCCAATTGACCGGTCCCGAACTTGAAATAAATTGTTCACCGAACTCGCTTCTCAATAAGTCCATTGTTAAGCGTGCTGTGTGGCACGTGGCACCGTCTTGTTGAAACCACATGCCATGCAAGTCAAGCTCTTGCATTTTTGGCAAAAAAAGTTGGATATCATCTCATGGTAGCGCTCACCATTCACAGTTACGTTACGATTCGCATCATGTTTGATGAAGTACGGTCCAATGATGCCACCAGCCCATAAACCGCACCAAACTGTGACTTTTTCTGGATGCATTGGTAGCTCTTGGAATGCTTCTGGCTGATCTTCACTCCAAAATGGACAATTCTTCTTATTAACGTACCCATTGAGTCAAAGATGAGCTTCGTCGCTGAACACAATTTGTCGCGATGAACTTTCTTAACAAAGCACGCATTTTGATAATAAAATTCAATAATTTGCAAGCGTTGTTCGTTTTTAAGACGATTCATGGTTTAATTATAGACCAAACTGAAGATGTTTGACAGTGAAACAAAACAGGAAACGTGCGTCAGCTGTTTAAACCAGTGTTGCCAAAAAGATAATAGCTAAAAAATCACCCGGTACTTAATAGGATCTCAGATCAATATTGTTGAAACTTTAAACGATATGAGAAACTTATATGTATATACACAGCAAGAAAAAACTGGTGTTAAATATAAGTTTTTCTATTTATATACGGCACATAAGAAAGTCGTACATTAAAATTTAGGTACGAATAAAGCTAAAAAGTACTAAAAACAATCCAAAATAAGATAACTTTTGAAAACCAATATTCGTGCATACGCGTGAGTTTGTAAAAGTTTGTTATAAAAACCACATCAACACAACTAAAGAAGGTTAAAAACGGTTTGCTTGTTTTCTGAAAAACCAACAAGAAAACTAATAGTGGAAAAATATCAATTGTTATCATGTTTATAAAGCAAAATAAAAAGCAATAATTCCCATATTCTTTTTGTTAAAATTATTAAGTTAAATTTCATAAAATTTTCAAAGTAGAATGGTTACGAAAACCATATCGGGGATGCTGCTGGTGTCTTATCATTAAGACTTCTTTTGTAAGCAAAGGGCGGGCGGGCGTAATACAACAAAAGTGAAGTTAACATGTGTAACGGGTAAGTAAATATTAATATTCCCTCTATCTCTGATTCTCTGGGTTGCAAGTGTTTGGGTTAGAATCAATTTAATCTCACTTTCGGATTATTTCAAGTACGAATCAGGATTAAACCAAATTAGAAATTCTTAAGTCGAGCACAGTTTGTGATTAATTTTTATCTCACTTTTACTTAAGTCAATCCCGATTTCGGATTACTTTAAGTGTGGAGCACTTGAATAATACGTGCTTGAACCAAGAATGTACTTGATTTAAGGAAATCCATTCTTACCGTATAATTGACACCGCCTCTTGATTTAAGTGCGGATGAAGTGTTTTCTCTTTTCAGTGTACCCTTTCCGCTGGTAGTGAAGGGACTTTTTAAAAAAACTTTGTTAAAATAAAGTTTGCGTGAGAGAAAGCGGTATAATTGGAATAAAATGGACTGCCATTAAATACTTTGTTTTCTTCTGAATAAAGTCCGATTATCTCTTTTGTATTCTCTTCACCGATGGTAAAAGTTTTTACAAATTTGATTTGACCCCTGTAATAGTTGCTATAACGATGCCCTTGTGTTAATATAGTGTGTTTCTTCTCCTAAAGAAGAAGAGACCCTGCAGCACTTATCCAATCAGAATAGCGCCAAGCCCTCATATGAACGGAAACCGTGATAAGGAGAATTTTCATCAGGCATTGGCAGGACGTTAACTTAGGAATTAGATTAAGATTTGATAAATTATTGTTAGTTCATATCACAATATATGAAGCTTCAATAAATAAATAATAAAAAAAAGTTTATACAAACATTTATTCTCCTTATTTCTTTACAATTAATTGGTAATTTTTGTGTGTAAAATAAACTTTTTAACCATTTATGTTTATCGAGGTTAGACTGTCGAAAACAAAAACGGAATAACTCTTATCCCGTTACTACAGGACGGTATTATAAACTGCAAAATAATACAATACAGTTATTGCTAACTTAATATTAACAAATAAAAATACACTCTTTTTAAACTCTGGCATTAAGTAAAAATTTTAAAATATAATTAAAAATACAAACATCATCATATAAACTCATCTTGGATGATACAGCAAAATTAAATAAATGAAAAATGTAACAAAAAAAAAAAAAAAAAGATCACGAAAATTATCTTAAAAATAGTTTAAGGAAATTAAAAAATAACAAATCAAACTAATTGAACACTTAAGCACAGACACTGCTACACATCACACGTAAGCACAAACGCACACACGAAAGCGTCACAAAAGTTCAATTCAAAATTTAATGCCTATTTGATCTTGCACGACGACTACTCGTTATTCGATTTGAAATTAAAGTCAAAACAACAACAGCAACAACATTTTAATCCTCAATTCAAAATAAATGAATTGTCGTTTTACGATTTTTGGCGTGTAATATTTTAGACTTTTAATCATTTATGGCTTATTTTGCAATTAAAACATAGAAATCTAAGTTTGTCTAGTTTTTCTACTCAACAAAGTCAAGCTCAAGACATTGGAGAGGGGACAGAGCAAACTTTTAGTTTTTTATATCCAAACATGACTCTGGTATTTTCAACGAAAAAAAAAAACAACATCGACAACAAAATGCTGCAAAGTAGGTGAATTGTTTGTGTATGTGCGGCAAAAAATGTATTTCATGGAGCACTTCTTTTGTTGTTGCAATGCAACTATTTCTAATGTTGTAAGGTGAGGTTTAGATTTCTAAAGTAAATGTTGTTGCAGGTTGTCTGTCCCAAATGAAAAAGAAGTTATACTGGCAACAATTATTCTTTTTGTTGTTTTCTATTTTTTTAATTTTTATTGAGCCCGTATTGTTCATTAAACCGTGCAACCGATGCGCGTTTTGTCTTATTGCGAACTTAACCGATTGATCGTTGGAAACATTCTGACACTTAAATTTAAAAATTTTTTTTTTTAAGAAAAAAGACTATTTGAAAATTGCACACAGAAAAAAAACTGAAGTAAATGAAAATCAAAACAACTATTTAGTTTGAAGTATGTTTGTGGAAAAAGACAAGATGAAGTACTAAAATTGAAGAAATACTTGTTTGTGTTTTCTTTCTTTTGTTGTTAACATTGACTTACTCACGAGAAGATACCGCTACACTCACAGGAGAGCATACGGAGGGGGAGGGATACCAAATGATGTCAAAGAAGAATTTTGAAATATAAAGCCGAAGCGGCTTAAGGGTCTCTTTAGCATGACTTTTTCATTGATGATTAATAAAATAGTTCTTCCGCCTGGCTGTCTATGTGGCGATCCAAATGCTCTTTTGTGCACGTCATGTGTTCACTGAAATATATCAAGGAGTGTGACAGAAAATATTTCAAAACCAAAATATTTTTGACTTGATATTATATCTGCTTCCTAAACAAAAGTTGAACCCATCTTCAAAAATGTAGTTAGTTACCCATTAATCCGCGAACTTTTTAACACGCTTAAAAAAGAACGCGTATTATTGGTCCGTGTTATATCGAAATCGCGTAAATGAAGTACATACTGCGTGAATCGAGGCTTACTGTACAATTTTTATATGCATTTAAAACAATTATATTTCCATCCCAAAATAATAATTCTGCATTATAAATGCTCGGACATTTCTTGTTAATCCAATCCGAAATATCTTAAAAAAACTTTTGCTCTAAACTGCTGAAGAAATAATAATTTATAAATTTCAGCCAGGGACCCGAAATAACTGTTATTATTTTTTAAATAACCAATAGGTTATGGACAAAATAACTGAAAAAAATTGGTCCTGTAATAATAATTATAAATTACGAAGAAAATTATAGTTCTGCCATAAACATTATGCAAGATTATTAATTTTTTTGGTCTTTGGTAACCATTGTGAAAGATTTTTATTCTTATTGGTCTTCTATAACCATTATAAAAGATTTTTATTTTTTCTGTCTTCTATAACCACGCTACAGTTCGCAAATCTTAAGATATTTTTATAAAATTTCGCACACTGACTTATATTTGCACAAGGACGAACTTTTTTTTAATGATTTTGGTAAGGATCCGCAAATTTTTTTATATCTTTCTCATATTTGGTAAATAGAAACCAATTATGCCACACAATCATGGTGCTGAGTTTAAATAAAATCGCTCCAGTTTTAGGCATTTTTTCCCGATTTTTTTTAAATACAAGAAATTTCGCACTAAAATTGTATTTATATACCATTGAGTAGTCAGTGCTGTTGGTGTAGTAGCTAAGATGTAGACTCTGAAACCGATAGGACCCGGATTCGATTCCTGGCTCGAGCGACCAAAAAAAAAAACATTTTTCAAAAAGAAATAATTATTTCTTAACATCCTCAACTGTCGGTTGGCTTGAGCGAACTAATGAAAGTAATTTCTGTTCTAAAGCACTTCAAATCTTGCCGTTTGAATTCAGCATTGAACTGTAGGTCTCGTCATGTATTCTAAGAATATGCAACACACCTAATTACGCATGAGTGGAAGCGCAGTGGTATCGCAACGGACATTCAGTCAGTGTTTATGTGAGCTGGCGAATAAAGTCGGCTGCCACCTCTACCTAACCGAAAATACCATTAAGTAGGCTTGTTCGAATATTTTGAACCCAAGTCGACTTCGGAACCATACAAATTTCGGACCCAAATAGGTGTAGGATATTATGTGGATTTTTCTACAGCTGAAACTAGTGGTACCCCAGTGACTAATATTCCGAGTACTCAGAATTGTAAGTGGAATTGTAACACAGAGTATGCTTTCACTTACTTCATATTGTACAATGTACATGAAACAGTACTACAGGCAGAGAGGAAGTAAGCTAATCGTGGTATAGAATTGAGTGTAACACACTTTCTCTGAAATACGTATGCTATACTTTGTGTGTACGGGGTACTCGGAAGTGTATATACGTTTTTCGTTTACTTTCTCGTACACTTTGTGGGTTGATGGTAAGCAATGAAAAAGCGGCCATGTTCTATATAAAAGTAAACGAAAAACGTATATACACTTCCGAGTACCCCGTACACACAAAGTATAGCATACGTATTTCAGTACGTATAACACACGTGCGTCACTGGGACTGTTATCAGTTATTTCTGCAGAGGCGCTTAAAATTGATGAAAATCTCATCGATTCTAAAGTGAGGGTGAAGAAATCTTAAACAAAAACCGCAACAAATGCAAATATTGCTAGTAATACAAATGTTAATTTAATGAAGCTCTTTTAAGGAATGACTTTTATGAAACTGTTTCATAGATTCTATAAAATGCTTCATTACCTGACAATTTATTGTTTCTGTAAAGAGTTTCATTAATTCTATGAAGCTTTTCATAAACATTGACTGTAACGAAACCTGTTTCATAGATTTTATTAGGAGTGTCATTGGCTGAACTCCAAATAATATTTTCATAAAACTTGTGTGAAATTCGATATGGAAGACCGAAAAAAATAAAAACGAACTATAACGGTTATCAAAGACCAAAAAATATTGGTTTTTTGTAATAATTATTCAGAGAGCAAGTTTTAAAAATTCGTGATAAATTATTATTTCAGGATTTTTTCAAATATTGGTTATGACTGTTATGTCCCTGATTTCAACTTTTCTTTAATTATAAAATATTATTCAGTTTCGCATACTTTAATTAAATTTTTAACAAAAAATCTAGAAACAGATGTTGCATTATTTTTGCATTTTTAAAAATCAGTTTAGCATTTTTTGGCCATGTCTATTAACAGATTTAGCTGTAAAAAATTTTAAGATCAGGGCCCTATTTCTCAAAACTACAAGTTACAAATCTACAAGTAAAATACATTTGAAATAAAAACAAAAATTGTAAAATTGTTGCTTTTTTAGTTTATTTTACTTTCGGGCCCTGGGCCCTGTGCCCATGTTCTCTAACTCTCGCATCGATAAACTTTTCGATTGAAATGTGTGTAATGAATGAAATAGAAATGCCATATATTGAAACAAACAGCTGTTTTTCTCACTAAACTGATTCTGTAACTTTTTTTTGCCGAGTAATAGCTGTCACGTAAGGAAATTAAGCGGCAATTTACAGAAAGAGTGTGCCTGTTACATTTTTGTGAGAAAAGTTCCCGCTTTGAACTGTCAAATAAACTCGCGAATAAAAATGAGGCGAGAAAAAATGTTTACACTAAAAAACAATTAAAAATGCAAAATACAAAGAATAATAAAATTTTTTTCTTGGAACATTTTTTTATTGTTTAATAATTTTGCTTCTAACATTTTTACAAAAAATACGAATGTTTTCAAAGCTCGTTTGCACACAACAAACATTCAAGTCGCACATTACATTAGTTGGTATAGCCGCCGGTTGTATTTTCGCCGCCATCGTTGAAATATTTTCAATTTAAGTAAATTTTGGTCGCCGTCAACGATATCTGTTACTGACGTTCTCAACGTCTGCAATGTCACATCGGCTTCAAATACCATGTTATGACATTTATAACGTAACGTCGCAATCTCTTTTGATAGTTTCCGAAATAAGTTACAGACACACACTTTTCTCTAACTATTCGAGAAACGATGGAATATTTTGTGTCACACCTTTTCGATGCGAGAAGTTCTCAATATAGCTACAGAACATGGGCACTAGTCACACTAGTTGTTCGGAAGAAAATACTTTAGAAGTTGCTGCAGCCACCTATGTGGCTTTTTTTCACATATTTAATTAAGGTTTTTTCCATATCTTTCTTAACTTAGTTTTTTACTTATGAAACAAACTATTTAGTTTTCCGCCCGTAATTATTGTTTAAAAAGCAGAACGAAAGAATCTCTCGCAGAGTCTCATTAAATGTCTCATGCATTTCAGTTATATTTTCCACAGCAGCGAACGCATTTCCAATTGGTGTAATGAGATTGGAGCTATGTTGATTTTAAATTGACCCATTCCACATGTCCGGTTTTTTTGGAGGTATTTTCAAAACATTCGCTTGAATTTGGCGAATGAGATCACAAATAAATGTCAACAAATATTTTTACGTTCTCTTAACCCTTAAATTATAGCACCAAGAAAGCACTGTTATCTATGCTAAAGTTTATGGAGGGCGCGATTCTGGGTCAAAGATAATGGCAAAAGGAGTAGCGCTTCGAACGTGAAAAAAACAGAAGTAGTTTTTGTGGCCATGTATAAAAAGGCGTGATTCAGCGAAACCTGCCACAATTTTTTAGTCAAACTACTTTCAGAATTTAACGTAGCAATGTAACATTAAAATGTCTTGGTTTGATTCCAAAATCTTCTGCATTTTCTTTTTTATAAGCCAAAGTCTGGGTCGATACGTGACATTTCGAACGTGAAATTATTTCCATAATAATTTAACTAAATAATGATTAAAACAAAATAAAAATTTACCGTTAATCCGAATAACATATTTCTCTTCGAACTCTTCCTTAGACCATGTAAGACAATAATAATTTTTTATCAAATATCTCCTCTTTTAAGGAAGATAATAAAAAAAAAAAAAATTTATGGGTAAATTTATAAAATTAGTAAAATCTAAATATTTCTCTATAACAATATCGTAAAATAATCAGCTTTTAATAACTTTTAAATTTTCGGTCACGGTGGACCTTTTGACGGAAATGCCCATATACACAATACACACACAAGCTGTTCGTGGTGCGGTCGTTGCTTAAAACTTTTGTTTGTTTGTTAATTTATTTATAAATGTAAAAAAAGAAACATTATTATAGAATTTTAAAATATAATATTGTTCTGTTTTTTAACGAAGAAAATAGTTACGAACGGTATCAAAGGTTGTGTTCGTCTACACAATCAATTAAAATAGTACATATCGTTCTTGGGCGTGTGAGCCGAACGCTAAATAATGTACTGTTTATTTTCGAACACTGCTCGTAACATAATTAATTTTAATTTTATCGCATTATTTAATGCGTTGATTTGTTTGGTTAAAACTTTCAAAATGTTTAAATACTGAAGATCGTTACCGTGGGATAAAACTGTTTGAGATGTGTTATTAAAGGCTAGTTTACACTATCACACTAGTCTTACGTATTTCATGCTACTTTGTGAGATAGAAATCTAATGAGTTTTGTTGCGACTGTCAAGAAATCTAGTTCAACATCACAGTTTCTGTTCACACTATCACACATGAACATGCTTTTGTTAAAATGCAACCCTGATCAAATGAAAGGTATTATTGTTATGAAAAATTTCAAAAACGATCAAGTCGTATGGGAAGTCAAATTGTTTCGCGTAATACTTGTCATTTTCATGACACATTGCATTCACATTATCACACTTTTTCATATTACTTGAGTTTTTGACATGTGTTAATAAAAAGTATAATACAGTAAACCAGCCTTAGAGTGCAACAAAGTGTGTAAGAGTTAATGTTAATTAAAAGAAAATTATCTAACGCATTTTTTAAAAGCTAAAAACGTTACAATATATATTATGTTTCTTTAAATCAAATTAATATTTTACATGGTTAACCTTCCCAATTTTCTAAAAGTTATTGTATTCAAAATTATTCTGTGTTTTTTTTTTAAATATGTGTTTATAATATATTCTTAACTCACAAAAATAAAATATTTATAACTTTAACTAAAAATAAACAATTAAAAATAACTTGAGTCAGAGTGTTTCTATTTCAAAGTCTTTCCCATAAATTTAAGTTTTTTAATGAGTTTTTTTTTGTGAATTCTAGATTGTAAAATTAAAGTTTGCAGCTTAAAACAAGTCAAGCTTGTAATTATAAGTTTTGAAAACAAAAACAATAAATAAAACATTTGCAATAAAAATTACACCATTCAAATCTAAATAAATAAAAAAAAGTTTCCACCATAATAGATCTGGTGGTAACCACCCGTATTATAAAATATCTAAACTTGACGTTTAAATTTGTTTTTTTTTTATTATTTTGATAATTTGAATTTTAAGTTATGGCTATACCCTTCACCACAGGTGGAAAGGGTATACATGAGTTTGTCATTCCGTTTGTAATGTCTGCAATATTGTTCATTGACCCCTTATAAAGTAAATATTCTCTGGATCCTAAGGAAAAGGGAAGTACAAATAACGATGTCCGTCCATCTGTCCATCCGTTCGTGTGTCCGTTGAAAAAGGCTTTTCGAAGACTCCAGATGTGCTGTGGAACAAGTGTTTATTTGTTTATGTCACATATAGCCCGGGACTGTTTGCTTTTCAATTTCAGCCTGATCCATCCACAAATAGCTGAGATATGAACAACAAACCAGGACTTTTTCCAATTTTACCTATAAATCCCTTCTTGTTGTTTTTTATGTTTAACAGTTAAAGTTTCCGAATAAGGTACTTTAACCATGGTTATCAATGCACAACATCCGTTTAAAGGTGGGCGGAAGGGTAGAAGTGGGCGTGGCAGAAAATAAATTTATTTAAATCTTCAGAACGATAAGAGAAAAATTGTCTAAAGTTGGTATACATACATAGCTGGGTTATAAATAGACAACCTCTCTAAACAAATGGGCGGGATTAGATAAGTGGACATGGTACCTTCCGTACAAAGACATTATAGATTTTTGTATGTCTGAAGAATGGCAACAGCCAAAGTTTCCAAATTAAGAACAAGCATCTTGAAGTAGAGGCGTGGCACAATATAGATTTATTTATATCCAAATAATCATGGGCAAGGGTTAATAAGATTCGGCAAAGCCGAACATAGTACTCTTTTTTGTGTTTTTTACTGCTTTTGACTTTTGAATTTTATTTACACAATCTTTAAGTGAAAAATTATTTCCAATCGCTTGTTTGTGGCTTTGGATTTTTCTTCACATTCACGTTACAATCAAAACGTATTCTCTGTCTCTCTTGCCAAGCGTAATTACGAGTTAAGTAAAGAAAAATTAATAAAAAAAAACTTGTAAGAAAATGTGGGTTACAACAAGGTCATGTTGCCGCAACGTGTTGTAAATAAACCAAGCATAAACATGTTTGTGAAAAATAGCAATTCAATGCGATCATAAGTATGTACAACAATGTATTCTTAAGTTTTATAGAATTTAACTTATAAACTCCATAGGCAAGAAATTTTTGTTTATAATTCCAATTGAAAGACAGTTAAATCAGGTTCTTCATGCAACAGAATGGTTTGTAATTGGAGTTTTTCCAACCTGGGATTTCCCGATAAAGGAGGAATTGCAAACATTAAAATTTTTAGCTGGAGGCTCGGAGACACTTTATAAGTGTATAGCCAAACTCCTCCTAAGGCCTTGAAGGGCTGATTTGTGATTGATTGTAGGTAGGAAAGCTTAAAGGGAATTATAAGCGGAGTTTGTGATGAGGCTATGTTAGGCTTATAAATGGAGGATCCTTAATGTGTGGAGACATTCAGACTTTCAATGGGCTCTTATCTTGGAAAAATTAGCGAATGTGTTGTAAGTAGGATTTATTATGCCTGAGGGAATATAAAGGACTGAGTGTGACTACCAAATTAGCCTATTCATTGACTTAAGAACAGGGACCGTAACGGTTATAAGTGATTAAAAAAAGTTATTTTATAACAGTTATTTTAAGAAATAAAAAAAACTCAATCTTTAACAGTTATTTTTCAACGTAAAAATAAAAGGTCGAAACAAACTCTTAAAAATAGAGTTTTATTTTGCCATCATAAAATAAAACTCGTTTAGGAGTTTTATTTTTTCCGTCTAAAATAAAACTCATTTGAGGAAATGTGAAAACGCCTGTGCATGCATGCTTGGTGCGGTTTATGGCCAGGCGGCATCATCGGGCCTTACTTCTTCGAAAATGAGGTATACCAAGCAGTTACTATAAATGGTGTTCGCTATCGCGAGCTGATAACGGATTTCTTTTTGCCAGAAATTGAGGATATGGACGTGGACGATAAGTAGTTCTAAAAGAATGTGTCACACGGCCAACGAAACAATGTCTCTTCTGCACGAGAAATTCAATAGCCATGTTAATTGGCCGTCACGATCATTTGACACCGTTGGCCTTCTTTCTATGGTAATATTTAAAATAAAAAGTGTACGTCAATAAGCCAAGAACAATTCAAGAGCTTAAGGATTAGATAATTTTACACATTAAGGACATTGAACCTCAATTATGTCTCAGAGTCATTGAAAATATGGACCATAGGACAAAGGTATGCTACCGAAGCCGCGACGAGTATTGGCCGATATTTTGTCTCACACATAGCTGTCATAGATCCTTCTATAAAAATAAAAAATATTCAGATAATTCTCTAAAAACTTTTTGTTTTATTTACAATTAACATTGTGCATTATGGTTGGACCACCCTGAATATTTAACCTTTAATTGCTTAACAATAAAATCCATTTAGGCAATATAGCAATAATTTCATCAATATAAAACTCCTAAAATGAGTTTTATTTTTGACGGAAAACATAAAATTGATATGTGACACTATAATTCTTCGTTGGCTCTAACATGAAGAGTTTTTATGTTTAAATTTTCCGGATAACTGTTATTTACGGTCCCTGCTTAAGAATTCACTTTACTTGGAAAATACTTGTCTAGCAAAATACAAGTTTGCTTAAAATTTTACAGATATTTTTTTTTTAGATTAAAAAGAAACTCTTTACCCGGTGCTCATTTATATGAAGTGTAATGCAAACCCCATATACAATTTTTTGTCCCTTTACCTGGCCTTTACACGTGAAAGTACTTTCTTGCAAGTAGAGTATACGTATTAGTCCCAATATACACTAGGGTCATTTCTTGCCGGACAGACGAAGTTTGAGGGCGAGGGGTCGAAAAGGTAGAGTGTGTAGTACATGACTATCTGTACTGGACATTTTTCAATTTCTCTTTCTTACTTTTCGTAGTTTACATACAAGTATTAATTTCTGTCTGACTTCTAATGTTTCATATGGGCATTTCCGCCAAAAGGTCCACCGTGACCAAAAATTTTAAAGTTATTAAAAGCTGATTATTTTACGATATTGTTATAGAGAAACATTTAGATTTTACTAGTTTTATAAATTTACTCATAAATTTGTTCACTTAGCTGAACAATCATACTGCAAAGTTGCGCAAACGTAATTTCTTATTTTTGAGAATATTTTATTGTATGTTTTCTTTAATATTTATCTTTCTTAAAAGAGGTGATATTTGATAAAAATTATTCCAAAAAAATTTTCTTACATGGTCTGTAATCTAAGGAAGAGTTCAAAGAGAAATATGTTATTCGGATTAACGGTAAATTTTTATTTTATTTTGATCATTATTCAGTTAAACTATTACGGAAAAAATTTCACGTTCGAAATGTCACGTATCGACCCAGATTTTGGCTTAAAAAAAAGAAAATACAGAAGATTTTGGAATCAAACCAGAACATTTTAATGTTACATTGCTACGTAAAACTCTGAAAGTAGTTTGACTAAAAAATTGTGCCGGGTTTCGCTGAATTACGCCTTTTTATGCATGGCCACAAAAACTACTTCTATTTTTTTCACGTTCGAACCGCTACTTCTTTTGCCATTATCTTTGAGCTAGAATCGCGCCCTCCATAAACTTTAGCATAGATAACAGTGCTTTTTGCTTAAAATGTTATTGCATTTTTGATGCGTACGCCTGTCACGTTCAACACTTTGGAATTACCCATATGTAAACGCTTCAGGTAAGATTAAAAGAAAATTCAAAAAATGTCCGGCAAGAAATGTCCCTGGTGTAAATTGGGACTTATCAACGAAAAATCGAAGAAACAGCCGATTGGCTGAAAGAACCAAAATTATGTGTGTGTGTGTGTTAGTTAAAAAGTGTGAGTGTATTGGGAATTTCAAGAATTTTCCTTTCACGTGTAAATGCTATGTTAAGCAATAAGAAAATCCCTAATTTGGGGTCAAAGCCGCAAAAACTGGCATCCCTGCCTACATTTTTAGAATCTGATAGCCAGAGCTGCCACTACAAACAAGTAATTGCAGCCAAAATTTTTGAAAAATTACCAAATGTGAAAAAATTTAACCAAATTGAAAATTTTCCTTGTTAATTGAAAAAAAAAACCTTAAAATTGATTTTAAGTTGCATTGTATATAATATATCCTGTAGATCCCATAAGGAACATACGGCCACAAGTTGCATTATAATTAGGGTTGCCATACGTCCTCTTTTCCCCGGATACCGTCCTCTTTTTTTGGGTATCCGGGGCAGTCCTACTTCTTTTTCATCAATTGTCCGGGGTTGTCCGGCTTTTTACACCTTCATTGAAAATTTGTTCCTACATTTAAACTTTAAATCACAGGTCACAAAATTCATTAAAAAAAAGATTTAGGTGCTGTGGTTTTTTTTTAAGAAAGGTATGATTTAATTTTTGGGGACGTAACGTGACAAAAAGAGTACTTTCCTTTGAAAATGGAGCTTCCAAAAAAAAAAAAATGCAACATATAAGCAAAAGCAACCTTATCAATGTCGTCACTTTGTTCAAATAAATACTTAATGCTCAAATGATCACATTAAAATTTTAATTTAAGATTATATTTGGAAAGAAATAAAAAATCATATCTTAAACAAAAGTACATCCTTCAAAGTTTCAGGATTTTGAAAGAACAGTTTGAAGTATTATATACAAAAAACAGCCAAAAATAGGGTTTTGACTAAGTCCATTTTTAAAATTTAATATTTTGCAAAGACATTTTTTTCAATATATTTATTGTAGCCTCAAGTATTCTCTTTAAACTACAAAAATCATCTTCGTATGCAAAGAAGATATTAAACAAATAAACTCAACACATTCGGCTTATTCGGCGAAATTATGACACTTTGAATATGACATAGCTTTTGAAAAAAATTAAAATATTGTTTTTTGTTGATATATGTTCTTTATTGGATGAAAGCAACCCTCTCGCCAAATTTCATTCAAAGCGAAAGGGGTCAACTCCCACTCTAGGTCGATTTGACATGGAATTACCCAAATTAAGTTTTTGTGTAAAAACAAATTTTGGTTGTTAATTTTTATGCCGTCGTTAATTTTATTAAAATTAGGTTGTTTAGAAAGTGTCCTCTTTTTTCAAGCAAATGTTCTATATTTTTTATGGTGACGTCCTCTTTTTCTCCAAATAGAAATGGCAAGCCTAATTATAATACATGGATTTTAAGTAAATTTTATTTTGAATTTAAAATTGCAATTATTACTGTTTTAAAATTGTTCTTTTTAAAATATTTTGTGAACCATTGTATTATACTTTGGCGAATTAAAATAAATTCACATTTCGGAAAGCACATTCTTCATAAGGGAAGAAGTTTAAAATTGACAGTCAAAGGTTGTATTTAATATAAATTAAAACATTGGCAAACAATTATCTAAAAAAACATACATATGTCCTACTACATATAAGTTAAAAAAAGAAGAATTTCCATTTCCTCAAATGCACAGCAATTTTCATACGGTAATAAATTGTATATATGTATGTATATGCGGATTAAACCTCAAGGGCTATAAGCTCCTATATGCCAAAGCAACAGGTAAAATTAGATCTTGTATTTTGGCTAAAAACACGCTGGATATCTTCATTCTTTCTGATTTCAGTGATGAAGACACAACTTCAGCGGCCCTAGAGATGGGCGACATGCCGATCTGGATCGTCTCGGGCTATATGGCGCATGACCAGGACAATGGGCCACCTAATGGGCTTGTTCGTGGCTTGGTAGCCAAAGCCGGCTCCATGGGTACCCCGGTGGTTATCTGTGCTGACGCTAATGCGCACCACATCACGTGGGGCAGCTCCAACACCAACTCTAGAGGTGAGTCGCTATTTTCTTTTATCTGTAGCAGTAATTTGGAAATAGCAAACATAGGCGCGGAACCTACGTTCATTGTAGCTAATAGGCAGGAGGTTCTTGATGTGACATTGGTCAGCTCGGAACACTCCGACTTAATAAGTAACTGGGCGGTCTCAAATGACTGTTCTTTTTCGGACCACAGGTATGTTGAGTTTCAATTAGGTCCACCCCCCTTGGGGGTGTGTACTTTTGTGAATAGGAGGAGAACGAGGTGGGACTATCAGGCTAGTCTACTCGCTGATTCTCTGGGCTCAGTCCCTGTCATTAGTGGCATTACGGAGACTGAAATGGCAGTGGAATTCCTATCGGGGGCACTGCGTCAGGCAACGGCACTGGCCTGTAGGTTGTTTTCATCCCAAAGGGAGGTAAAGCATCCCACACCAGACCTAAGGACTACAGGCCAATTAGCCTGTCGTCATTTCTTCTCAAGACCCTTGAAAGGGTCATTGATATTCATCTGAGGATGTCTATTCCTAGACATTTGCTCTCTTCATCGCAGCATGCCTACACCAAGGGCAAGTCTGTAGAGACGGCGCTCCACTCACTGGTCGGCTACATTGAGAAATCCCTTGAATTTCGGGAATACTCACTTGTGGCCTTTCTGGACATTGAGGGAGCTTTCAATAATGTCAAACCCAACTCCATCTTGGAGTCGATGAGGGAGGTTGGGGTTGACGATGTAATTTGTAGATTTATTGGTAATCTACTCGATAATAGGATCATTGAATCCACAATGGGTGCTACTAATGTTTGCAGATTTGTGCACAGGGGCACCCCGCAAGGTGGGGTTCTGTCCCCTCTACTGTGGAACCTGACGGTGAACACTTTGCTGGGCCGGTTCGATAGATTAGGGATAAAAACCGTCGCGTATGCGGATGACGTGGCGGTGGCGGTCGCGGGTAAACACCTGGACACACTGTCCCATTGTATGGAATCTGCATTGCAGATTCTAAGCTCTTGGAGCATTTCCTGTGGACTTGGTGTCAATCCACAGAAAACTGAGTTGGTACTCTTTACCAGGAAGTACAAGGTTGGCAACTTTAGGCTTCCTAGGCTAAACGGCACGGAGCTGAGGCTCTCGAACAGTGCCAAATATTTGGGCGTAATTCTCGATAGCAAACTATCATGGGAACTCACCGTTCGGACGAGGGTTGATAGGGCTATTGTGGCCTTATACACCTGCAAGAGATCCTTGGGCAGGAGCTGGGGCCTGGGCCCCAGGGGTGTCGAATGGATCTTTGAAGCGGTGGTAAAACCGATTCTCTTCTATGGGGTCATAGTGTGGTGGCCTGCCGTGGAAAGGGGACCGTACTGTAGGATGCTTGAGAAAGTATATAGGTTGGCTGCGCTGATGATCACGGGATCACTCCGCTCGACACCGACGAAGGCACTGTTTACTATGCTAGACTGGTTGCCGATTGATATCATGGCCGAACAACAGGCCTTGACTTCCGCTATGAGACTGGGGGCGGTGGGCCTATGGTCTACGCGGAATTATGGTCATGCCAGGGTCACGCTTCACGCGTCATACGACCTGGCGGGGCTGGACTATTGCACTCCGGAACCCTTTTTCGGTGCTTTGTTCACGGTTCATCATGGTAGCTATGATGAGCTGCTCGATAATACGCGATCTCTGGAGCCGACCCTGCGGGTCTACACCGATGGTTCCAGGATGGGCGACAGAGTGGGTGGAGGTTTCTTCATCGAAGAATTGGACATCAGGGTCTCTTTTAGGCTGCCAGATGGCAGTAGTGTGCTGCAGGCGGAAATCTCTGCCATAAAGCGGGCGGCAAACTGGCTGAAGTACTATCGTATATCGAGGGATATATGTATATTTACGGACAGCAAGGCTGCCATTGCAGCTCTGGCTGGTGTCTTTACGACATCTATGTTGACAGTGGAATGCCGGATGTCTCTAAATGAGATCGCGAAACATTCCAGTGTAACGCTGACATGGGTACCAGGACACAGTGGGCTCCTGGGCAACCATACTGCGGACAGTCTGGCCAAACAAGGCTGTCTCTTGGACGACATGTTCGTCGACGGCCTAATTGGCACTTCAATGGCCCGCTGCAGGACTCTCATCAGACGGGAGTCGTACAGAAGGGCTCAGGGGAGATGGCAGGGCGAGCATACCTGTTTGATGGCCAGGACTCTATGGCCTGGCTATGACGCGGCGAAAACGCGCGTACTACTCGGTCTCGGCAGGGACCGGATAAGGACAGTGATATCGGTTATCACGGGTCACTGGGTGATAGGGACTCATGCTAGAAGGATGGGTCTTGAGTATAATGACTGCTGCAGGAGTTGTCATGATGAGGAGGAGGAGGAGACGGTGTTTCACTTCCTCTGTCAATGCCCCGGTCTGGCGGGCGTTAGGTTGAGGCATTTTGGGAGACCGGAATTGCCATGTCTGGACGATTTGTCCAATGCGGGACTGAAATCGATCTCCCTGTTCTGCAGGGAATCGGGGTGGTTCGAGACTGCGGTGACCTCTGGGGAATAGTCTGGTGGATACTGGCTGGCCCTTGTCACTGGCTAGGGGTATCACAAAGGGACCGCTATAAGGACCCAAGTGAGTCGTCTTCGTGACGGCTACCCATTTAACGTAACCTAACCTATGTATATACATACATTTTTGAAAAATC
Organism: Pollenia angustigena; assembly: GCA_930367215.1. Taxonomy (NCBI): domain Eukaryota; kingdom Metazoa; phylum Arthropoda; class Insecta; order Diptera; family Polleniidae; genus Pollenia; species Pollenia angustigena. The sequence goes on along the minus strand of OV884060.1, from coordinate 193,373,503 downwards.
TTTTAAATTCCCATGTCTATTTCTAAATATCAAAACACGTTACTGGAAATAAGCTAAATTTAGACAATTTTACTTAAATTCAGGTTTTTAGAAACATAATTTAAAAGATATTTTTTTCGTGTTTAATTACCAATTTTTATTCTTGATAAAAACACTGAAATTTATTGTTGATGGGATAAACAATTCCTATGCGCATTTCACTGGCTGCTTAGGCCAGATCGTCAGGAAACTTCATCCAAAAAGATTTTAGAGAAACTAAAGATAAGAATTATAAGCAACAGTTCTTCTTGTAACAATATCAAAGTTTAAACAGAAACTTCAACAATAAACAGTGAGCTTATCTCTTCTTACATTCCCCCCTACAATTATTGCAATTCTTCCAACATTAATTGTAGTTGTTAGTAGGTTAAGAAAAAACAAAATGAAAACAAAAACAACTTGCAAGAGCATGTTTCCAGTTTAAGTTTTTTTAAGCCGTGCACTTGCCAGTTAATTATCAAAGTAAGCACGGATAACAAAATATTTTAAATAAAAATTTTTTATTCCTAAAAATTACTTTGGTTATTAGAAACACTAAAATCACTTTTGCGTACTTTTACATACATGTTCTGAATTCAATTCCGAGTAATATTAAAATCGAACATATTTAAGATAATGATCTTGTTTTGAAAGTTCTTAAAATGAGCGCATTTAAACATTTCATACTAAATAAGTAAACTCATCTGTCATTAAAAAAAAAAATAATGGAAAACTTCCATAGATTTTAACTTCAACTAATTTCGATATCTGGAACATTAACGTTTCTAAAATACAAATCACATTTGGCGATTTTTTCGGCTTAAATCTAGTTTACCGACGCAGCTCCAAATAAAAAAAAAGTACCTACGTTGATAGAAAATTAAAAAATAAGAAGAAAAAATTAAATAAAAAAGTTGGCGGAAACGCTTAGTTTTCGAGTTATGGACGTTTTAAGTTTTTATATAAGTGGGATTTTCCACTACATTTTTATCTTTATATGGTCAATATTGGTAACATTTTAAAGCTTTTGACTTAGCGAAGCCGGTACTTACTATCCCAAAGAGGAGCAAATCCTTGCGCCGGGCTGAAGGCCGGCTATGCAGAGTAGCTTTACTTAGCGAAGCCGGTTCTTGCTATACCATAGAGGAGAAAATCCTTGCGCCCGGCCGAAGGCCGGCTATGCAGAGAAGCTTTAGTTAGCGAAGCCGGTATTTTTCATACCAAAGAGGAGCAAATCTTTGCGCACGGCCGAAGGCCGGCTATGCAGAGAAGCTTTAGTTAGCGAAGCCGGTATTTGTCATACCAAAGAGGAGCAAATCTTTGCTCCCGGCCGAGGGCCGGCTATGCAGAGAAGCTTTACTTAGCGAAGCCGGTTTTTGCTATACCATAGAGGAGAAAATCCTTGCGCCCGGCCGAAGGCCGGCTATGCAGAGTAGTTTTACTTAGCGAAGCGGGTTCTTGCTATACCATAGATTAGAAAATCCTTACGCCCGGCCGAAGGCCGGCTATGCAGAGAAGCTTTAGTTAGTGAAGCCGGTATTTGTCATACCAAAGAGAAGCAAATCTTTGCGCCCGGCCGAAGGCCGGCTATGCAGAGAAGCTTTACTTAGCGAAGCCGGCTTTTGCTATACCATAGAGGAGAAAGTCCTTGCGCCCGGCCGAAGGTCGGCTATGCAGGAGTGTTTTCGTTTGCGACGCCCATGTTTATAATTTGATTACGTTTGTATTACACTTTTATTTAAATAAACTACATACTAACCTGGTGCACTTCTGTAATATTTTGATGTAAAATGCAAAAACAATGTAATGTGAGGTAAAGATATAGTAATTTTCAAATAAATTTTGTGTATCTAAAAAGATATGGTCAAAGGCTTTGAAATGATACCAATATTGGCCATATAACGATAAAAATGTTGTGAAAAATCGGACCTTTATATAAAAACTTAAAACGTCCTTAACTTGAAAACTAAGCGTTTCCGCCAACTTTTTTTATTTAATTTTTTCTTCTTATTTTTAAATTTTCTATCACCCTGGGTAATTTTTTTTTTTATTTGGAGCTGCGTCGGTAAACTAGATTTGTTCCATTTTTTCTTAACAAAAATCCTAAGAAAATTAAATTTGTCGAATTTCGGCGTATTTCATAGGACATAAAATTTGTGTTAAGCAAGAATCGTAATGAAAATAGGTTGATAAAAATGTTAAAAATTAAAAAAAGACATTAATTGAAAGCTTATCAAGAAAATTGCAAATATACATACGTTTTATTATATTAAGAAAGAAAATATTCGCAACTCCACATTGAAAAAAATAAATTACCCAAATTTGGTAACAAATAACCAAAAACGGCACCGTTGGTAACTCTACCTTTAACATGAATTCAGTTTTCTTGCTGCAATTACTTAAATCGGTCTTCTTATAAACGTCGTCCGTCCTTAAATACAAATTAAATGTGTTGTTGATGAAAAAGAAATTAATAATAAATTTATTCCCAAAGTGTTTAACAAGTGTATTCATTAAGTTTATAAAAAGAAAATAAATAATTCAATTATTTTTATTAAATTAAAATGGCGCTATAAATGTTTTATGAAATAAAGTAAATTATGTGTGAAGTTTTTAGAGTTATGATTATTGCCGGTGTTCAGTTTATTTGTTGTTGTAGTTGTATCACATTAAAATGCTTTGTATTTGTAGTGGTTTGTTATTGTTTTTGCATATGAAAATTTGAAGAGATGAAAAAAGAGAAAAAAAACATATCTCTCAATGATAAAATCAAAAAAAAAAAGTGTAGCATGTGTTTGTTGCTTTTGTTTACGCAAATTTAATGCATTCAATTGTTTTTGTTTTAAAATTTAAATTAATAGCAAATAGTGTTGCCGCGTTAGAAATAGAATAAATAAAACGGGTATCGGTTCGCGCGTTTAAAGAATTAATAAAAGGGTAAAAAAGATTGGTAAAAATAATGTGCAGGGTGAGTTAATGTTAATTACTTTTAATTAATTAATTTTAATAGCCTATAAAACAAATCTTGTTTAATTTTAAAGATGTATGTAAATCAAGTCTTTGGAGAACATTGAAAAATAAGATAATTGTTTTACACAGGGCTTAACAAACTGCAGTCGAAACCAAAAACTGTCGAACATAAAACGAAAATTTGTGTACAACTTTTCGCTTTTTTGAGTTGGTTTGACAGCGACGGTTTACATTTAATGAATTAGAAGTAAAAACAACAGTTTTTCTTGGGCCAATGACAATTAAGTAAGGGGAAGAAATGGCAGTTTTTCTACTTTGACTGCAGTTTTCTTAACGTAGTTAGAAAGGTGTTGACCACAGCTTGAGATTTTAGTCAAAAATTAACACTTAACTGTACTCTCTTAGTTTTTATAACATTCACTTAGACATTATTAACAATCCATTTAAGAACCACAAAAAGCATATCTTTGTGCAGGAAACACGTTTTATTAATTTATTTAGCTACCATTAAACTAACCCCTTCATGACCAATATTTTTAAGAAAACATTAAAAAAAATAGATTTTTAACACAATTTTTAATAAAAGATGGAAAACTAATGGTGTGTTCTTTTCTAAAAAATAATAATGCATTATAATTATGTAATATATTTATCAGGTTACGCGCACCCTTACAAAGTGATACAATGAGTATTAAGCGTGTTAAATATTGAATGCAAAGTTTGTACTAATAAGCGATATTCATCACGGTTGTAGCAATATTCAACATAAAATTTTCTTTGAATTTAAATAAGCGTTAATTAACAAAACTGATTTTCAATAATTAAAATCAGCTGTTGTTAAAAATTTTGCACAAAAAAAAATAATTATTAATTAAAAGTAAAAGTAAAACGAACGAAAAACAAAAAGTTTTTCTATCCATCACAATATGAACGAAAATCACAATACAAAACAAAGAGCTGGTTCACACACGTCAAGATTGACTCTTCAAGACTTGTGTTTTCAGGAGAGAGGGGAAAAGAAATGGCCTTTTCTTTTCCCTTCATATTGTGATGGATAGAAAAACTTAAGCTTATGTCCGATATGTGACATTAGGGCCCTAAATTTGTAAAACGCAACGCCAAAAATAACATTGAAAGCAAAAACAATGTCAAAATTTTGTTGTTTAAAATTATCAACGCCAAATTCAAATTCAATAAACATTTCTATAGAAAACAACAACAATATTATGAAATATTTTCGATTTTGTTTTTGCTTTCCCTATAATGTTTGGCGTTGCGTTTGCGTTTTACAAATTTAGGGCCTAGGAATATTCAAGAATAAAAACTTTAAGAAGCTATAAACGCAGAGAAGTGCTGATTATGTTAGAATAGGATAACATTTTCAAAACTCTCCTTTAAAGTTTAAAACTTCTTTTCTACAAAAGTAAGAAAATAGTCTTTATTGTCACAGACTTAATGCAAAGCCAACAGCATTGGTATAAAACTCAAAAAAGTTATATTATTTAAACAAAAATATTACAAAATATTTCTTTAAAAATAGGATTTTCGTAAAGAAAAAGCATTTCGTTACTTTAATATAGAAAAGCCCTAACTAACGTTTTCCTTACTTTACAGGAGAAGGAAAAAACTTAATAAAAATTATAGTCTTGTAGTCGCGATTTTTTTTAAACGCAATTTTTTATTAAATTCTCTAAACAATTAAATAAAAAACTGCGTTTAAAAAAATCGCAACCACAATACTACAATTTTTATTAAGTTTTTTCCTTCTCCTGTAGAGTAAAGGTACGGTCACATATGGCAAACATTTGACAAAAAATATCAAATATTTATTTGCCCTAATCTGACCACAAAATATTTTTGAGGGGCAAACAGAAAAACAGCTGATTTTGAGTAAACAAAATTATTTGCTAGCAAACAAAAATGCTCCTAATGTGACCATTTAACGTCAAATATTTTCCTCGTTTTTAGGCAAATAAATATTTGTTCTTACAAAAATTTTGTAAGACCAAGCAGCGGCAAACAAAAAGCTTTATAATAAAAATTTTTGAATAAAATTGAAAAAATTAACAAAATTAAAACATTTTTTAATGAAAAAAAAATGTAGTGTAAACAAATTTGGCTGTGTTCTCTTTTTAGCAAAGAGTTGCGCGGTACCTAAGATTCAAGATGTTATAAAATACATTTTTCTTAAGTAAATGGGTAATTTATTTAATATGGGTATTATATATAAGCCTATGTTACGAAGTATGCATTGCAATCATGGCGTATCTAAATAAATAAATCAATTTTCGAGATTGTACCAGTTTGGGGTCAGTGCACAGCCATGGACCCGCCAAAATAAAATTATATAATGAATTTAAGATTAATATAAAACTTATTAGTGCCGAATAATTTCTGACATCGACATCTTTATGAATTTATAAGATTATTATGACATTAAAAGCTATTTACAGAAGTGGTATTTGTATAAGAGCTATAGTAAAATATGGATCGACTACAATAACATTTAATAAGGTGATAATAGATTGTCTATGGGCGCAAGGACTCTTCTCCAGAAATAAGTTTTTATGGAGGCTTTGTGAAATTATCGACCGATTCTTTCCACCTCTTATGACAATAAAAACGTAAACATCAAATTTCATTACCATCAGGTGTGTTTTAGGTATCGACTCGTATTGAAATCGCAAAATTTTTTGAATCCGCACAATTCATTCTGAAATGCGCATGTTTTTGTGTATTCGAAGCTCTTGTTCAAAAAAAAAAAAAAAAAAAAAAATTATGATGTTTTCTTTGATAGTGCCCTGTGAAATAAGTGACTACGATTTGTATATAGAGCTATTCTAATAATGGCGACGAGCAACAAAGATACGCGAAAATTGCAAAAAATTTGCAAAAATAGCGATCATTTTTAATATTTCAAACAAGCCATAAAATTTATTTAAAATACTATAAAGAATGACAAAAATTCTATAAAAATGGCCAAATTAGCGTAAATTCGCAAAAATGTGCTAATAGCGGCATGATAGCAAAATTTAATATTTATTAAAAATCGTTAAAGCTGTAAAGAATCAGAGAAAACAATTGCATCTATCGCGAACATTCACGAAAAATTGCAAACTTGGAAGCAAACCCAAAAATTTATTTGAGATGGCTAAGGCCCGTTTTCACAACTTACCGATAGCTAAAGGTAGGATTTTATCGACCGTATAAAAAGTGTTCCATTATTACAACTTTACTTTAACCTACCAGGTAGGATGCACCTTAATTGACTTTATCGCTCACTTTAGGTTAAAGTAAAGTTTTAATAACAGAACACTTTTTATATAGCCTAAAAAACATGTTCTAAATATAAGAATAAAAGTCGATTCGCTTTACTTTCACTAACCCCTTACTTCTGTAATTGAAAACGAATAAAAACATGTGGAGGTGTATTGCAGAACACATGAAATGCTAAAGTAATCCAGTTTCGAGTAAATTCGGATTCTAGAACACACCCGATTATCTCAAAAATTGCGACATGTACTTTGCGAAAAATTTTAACATGGTGGCAAGTTCGTTCAAGTTCTTCCAAGCAGTTTTGATTGAAATTCAGGACTTTTGATTCAGTAGGAAAAGAGTTATGGACCGGAATGTGAAACAACCTCCCGAAAAAATCGATATTTTTGTTACAAAAACTAACGTAAATCGGTGGCGGAATACACCTTTTATCGTTAAATTTTACAGAAACTCAATTTATATGCCTAGAAATCAATTAACTAAATTTCGTGAAGATCGGTATATCATTAATAATAGATCCACTGTCTAAAAACACGGGCATGTGCCCGTGCAGAAAACTGAATTGCCAAATTGGTTTTTTGTTGTTGTTTTCTTGCGAAGACAATAGCATGAAACAATTTGTTATTTAATTTTGTTTTTTCTTTTTACCCACTTACAACTACAATTCGAGTCGGAAAGAACCCAACCAATTGTAGGGGGATGTAAGAAAAGATAAACTCACTGTTTATTGTTGGTGTTTTGTTTAAGCTTTGATATTGTTACAAGTAAGACTTTGAGTGTTTAAAATTCTTATTCGCTTTAGGGTTTTATTTGAATAATATTTTTAGCTTTTCTAAAATCTTTCGAAAAGGTTTCCTGATGATCTGGCCTAAGCAACCAGTGAAATGCGCATAGAAGCTAGCTTTCCCTCAACAATAAATTTCAGTGTATTTATCAAATATGAAAAATTGGGAATTTAGCACGTCATACAAAAATCTTAATAAAAAATACTTTTGTTTCACAATTAAGTTTAATTTGGCTGTAAAAGACTGGAAATTACTTCGCCAAATTGCCTTATTCCTTTATTTGTTATCTTAATCCTCTTTTACTTTGAAAACTCGCTCTTCTGTACCATTAAACCATAAAAATTTCAATATTTTGCATCAAAATATTAATTTTAAGATTTATGTGGTGTTTCCAGGTGACAATGTGGTGTTTCCAGGTGACAAACAATTGATTGTGTATAAATATTTATACGAAAATCACTCAGTTTTTTGAGTGCTTTTTATATAAATTTTTCTACACAATCAATTGCTTGTCACCTGCAAACAACACATTAATAAAAAGTAATTTTATTTATTTAATTTATATTTTTGAAAATTTGCTCAAATATTTATTTTTAGGCAAATATTTTTACATGTGAACACAGGGCAAACATGTTTTCCCAGTTTTTATTTGCAGCTATTTTATATCTGTTTGAACAAACAAAAATGTGCAAATAAATGAGGGTAGTGTGACCAGCAAATACAATTTTAGTTTTTTCAACAAATTTTTTAAAAATGCCGGCAAACAAAATTTGACAATTGTTTGCCATATGTGACCGTACCTTAAGGAAAATGTTAGTTAGGGCTTTTCTATATTAAAGTAACCATTTACAGAATCGTTTGAAAGCATATTTCTTATTATATTTAAGAAGATGTTGGCCTTATAATTCGATTAAACAAATCAAATTTTCAAATTAATCCATTAATTTTTACGCATATCTCAGCCATTTGTGGACCGATCTTGCTGAATTTCAATAGCAAATAATTCCGGACTATATGTGACATAAATGTATAATAACCTGGCCCCCATCATATATGGGGTCTTCGGAAAACCCATTTCAACGGACAGACGGACATCGTTAAATCAACTTCGCTCCTTATAACGACCCAGAATATATATACTTTATAGGGTCTAACATCAATATTATAGGAATTACAAACGGAATGACAAACTTATATATACCCTATTCACCACCTATGGTGAAGGGTATAAAAACAGAGTGAAAATAACTCAATATTAAATATTATTGTACTCAAACATTTGCGTATGAGTATCTGGGAATGATTAAATTTCGCCTTTAACAATTTTATCATTCATTCATTCATTCGTTTATTACAACATTAAAGACCTAAATTTTTATTTTATTCGAATGTTTTTTTTTTGTTCATTTTCTGAACGAATTTTTCTTTATTGCTCGATGGCAGATTCCTTGAAAAGGGGTAAAAGAAAAATTTAATGGATTGTTCTTTTTTCATGCCTCTCTTTTGAGGATGTTGACGCTGATAAGGATGGGTAGTGTGTGTGTGTGTGTGCTGTGTGCGTTTATATTACAAAGGATGTGTATGTATGTGTGTGTGTTTATTCTGTTATCATAGATTTATTTATTGTTCTTATTGTAATTTATTTGGCAAACAATAATATTTGGAAAATAAACAAAAAATAATTTTTGTTTTTTTTTGTTAAACTTAAACACATCCTTCTTTTACAATATAAATGTTTGATTAATATTTGTTATTATTGTTCTTGTTTTTCTTTTTGGTTGTTTTCTTTTACTTTTATGTTCATGTTTATTATTTTCACAAAAGTTTCTTTTCACATCGATGTTGAAAAAAGGTTTGTTTTCTTTAAATACAATTCCCTAAAAAATAAAAAAAAAAATAAATGTATTTGAGCATTCAAATTGATTCGATATTTACATATTACCATGTATATTATTTAATAATGGTTTAAGGGTTAGACACACATAGCCAAAAAAGAATTATTAAACATAAATAAAATTTACAAGTAATTTAACTAATATGTTTAAAAAAAAGTTATCACGATTTTCAATGGTATTTAAGAAACCAAAAACTAGTAAGAAAATAAAGTTATGATGTTAAGAAATATATAAGAGACGCTTGTACCGAATATTGTCTACACAGAACAATATAAAACTTGATTTTAATTAAAAGTTTGTAATATTAATTAAAAAATTAATTGAATTTGCACTAGTAAACAAATTAATAAAGGGTGGTTAAATTGTAAGGGCCGATGTTGAATGTGAACCACACCTAAACGCCAAGTTTTTTTCCGAATTTTATTTGACATATCTCTATTTCAGACTTATTCAATTTGAACGATGGAGAGATACACAATCCAACAACGTGTTAAAGTTATTATGAAAATGGGCGTTCAAATCAAAATGCATATCGTGCACTTCATCTTCAGTGATGAGGCACATTTTCACCTCAGTGGATTCGTCAATAAACAGAATTGCCGCATTTGGGCGAATGAGAATCCAAGAGTGATTGTCGAAAAACCAATGCACCCACAAAGAGTGACTGTTTGGTGCGGTTTATGGGCTGGCGGCATCATCGGGCCGTATTTTTTCCAAAATGAGGCCGGTCAGGCAGTTACTGTGAATGGTGTTCGCTATCGTGAGATGATAACGAACTTTTTATGGCCCGAATTGGAAGATATGGATGTGGACGATATGTGGTTTCAGCAGGACGGTGCCACTTGCCACACAGCTAACGAAACAATGGCTCTTTTGCGCAACAAATTCAATGGCCGTGTTATCTCACGTAATGGCGATGTCTATTGGCCGCCAAGATCATGTGATTTGACACCGTTGGACTTTTTTCTTTGGGGTTATTTGAAAGAAAAGGTGTACGTCGATAAGCCAGCAACAATTCAAGAGCTAAAGGATGAGATAATTCGGCACATTAACGGCATAGAACCTCCATTATGCCTCAGGGTCATCGACAATTTGGACCATCGGATGGAGGTGTGCCGCCGTGGTCGCGGCGCCCATTTGGCCGATATTTTGTTCCATACATAATTGAGTAATACCAATATATCATAATAAAATAAAATTACAATAATTTCCTAAATAGTTTGTGTTTTATTCAAAATCAACATCGGCCCTTGAAATTTAACCACCCTTTAGTATCAATTATACTTATATTTTTTGATATCAACTAACAACATTTTCTGCACTAATGGTATTGATAAAAATAAACTTTTAATTCACTTGACTAAATTTTTTATTAAAACTGATTATCAGGGGTGTCATGGAAATCGAAAACGTAAAACGAAAGAATTTGTCAGTTGTTTTTAATAAACTTTTAGGCCCGTTTTCACAACTTACCGATAGCTAAAGGTAAGATTTTATCGGCCGTATAAAAATTGTTCCATTATAACAACTTTACTTTAACCTACCAGGTAGGATTAACCTTAATCTACTTTATCGCTCATTTAAGGTTAAAGTAAAGTTTTAATAATGGAACACTTTTTAACGGGCCATTTAAAGTCTACTTAAAGCTATCGGTAAGTTGTGAAAACGGGCCTTAATCTATTTTTTACAATTTTTGTTAAAAACTTCTGTTTAATAGAGCATTATTTGTATAATAATTGTCATTAAATTTTTTTATTAAAGAAATCTTATTGAAAAACGACTCTTAAAATTCTTTCGTTTTACGTTTTCGATTTCCATGACACCCCTGTAGTTAAAGAACTTTAGCCTAATAAAAAATATTAAAAATTTGGATTAAAAACCATAAATAGTTCAACAAAATAACCACAATACTGATTATACAAGAGAAATTTAATTTTTCTTATTTTGCACTTATAGGTGTTACGAAAACCTTTGGAGAAACTTAATGTTCTTAAATTTTTGTTTAACATTTATCTATTTTTAAATCGAAAATCGTCTTTCAAAAGTTAAAATTATAAAACATACAAAAATTCAAATTTCTTTAAATTACCGTATTTTAAATTAAATTGCCTTGCTACCTTTTGTGGCCCAAAATTACCCTAAAAGGGTAATTACCGTACGGTTAACATCACTGACAACAACACACAAGTAGTTAAAAAACGATTTGCTTGTTGTGTGTAAGAACAACAAAAACACATTATTTTCATGTTTAAAAAGTAAAATTGAAAACTCTTGCTTCTCATTTAGTTTACATTTTCAGTTAAATATGTACATTGAGTTTTAAAGCAGAGATCTGCAAAACACCGTACATCAGTGATGCCAACTTTTTGAGAGCAAAAAGCACTTTAAAATTTAAAAAAAGCACTAAAAGCACTATTTCTAACAAAAAAAAAGCGTTAAAAAGCACTAAGCCATTTTAACAATTTAATTAAACACAAAGCAAGTTGCATTCGGCTGTGCAAAATATAACATACCTCCAAAATTGAAAAAAGGCGACGGCTTTGATTGGAGATTTTCATTTAAAATTTAATTAAAACAATATATTTACATTCTTATATGTATAAAAATTTTTAAATGTATTATTATTATCTTCAATAAAAATATCATCCAAGTCACTTGTATCCAGGGCTGCCAGAAATTTTCAGCAAAAAATCTTAATTTCACCAAAAAAAAAATCTTATTTTTGAAGAAAAAATCTTATTTTTGCAATATTTTATTTAATACATAAAATAAACAAAAAAAATTCAATTTCTTATACTAAATTGTACATTTGTTTCTGCCGTAGAATGTTGCAAACAAAATCAAACTGAGCACGTCCTAAAACGTTTTTAACGAGACAAGTCGTTTTTTACTGTCAAAAGAAATTTTCGGGGTTATTTTTGAATCTGGTATCGATTGTTTTAAAGACAAGTCAAGTGGCCCATACAGGCAAACGGTAAATTATGTTCAGCTAAAAAAGCACTTAATGCTAAGTTCACACTTAGGTTTTTAAACGCGTTTAAGCAAAATGTTGATTAAGCTAATCAAAGCCGTTCACATTACATTTGAGATGATTAAGATGAGAGATGATTAAGAAAAAAACACAAAAAAAAAAAAAAAAATTTATATTTCTTTAATTATTAAAAATGGATCAAAACACTTTTATAAAGTTATCAGAAGATTATTTTAATCATTTTAATGATGAAATTGTGAAAATTTATGAATTATTTAAGGAAAAAAATAAAAACATTAAGCAGAAATCTTGGCCGGTTGTACACGACATGTTGGCTATTCTACATTATTAGGTATGTTCAGTGGATTCTATGTGGTTTATGAAGTGATTTAGTTGTAATCATGTCGATTTGAAGTGATTAACAAATCACTTCAATGTATGGGTAATCATCTCGATTTTGAAGTGATTAGAGCTTAATCACGTTCGAGCTGCTTAAACGCGTTTAAGAACTCAAGTGTGAACATAGTATAATTTAATTTCCAAATTTTGCACGCACCTTAATTCACCGGTATTTTTTCGAAATTCCTCGTCTATTGTTGTTTAGTTGCCACTAATACAACTGGCCTTTTCCTTATGCCTTTTTGTATTTTAGTGTTTTATAAGGTCAGACTTACCACCACTTCCTTTAAAGCTAACGTTGCATATTTTACAAAATAGTTCATCCTCACCAGACGAGCTTTTAATTCTTGTCAACCAACTGCTAAATTGTTGTAACAACAATGAATTTATTTTTGTTGCCTTTTTAACCAAGAACAAAGGATATTTGAAAAATAAAGAAAAATAAATCTAGGAGTTCTAAATATGAAACAAAATATATAGGTTGACAGAAAATCGAAAAATAAGACGAAAAAATGATTGAAGGATTTTTTTGGCTTTTTTTCCCATGTTCTATAATCCTGTACACTTTTTATATTTGGAGTCGCCAAAAATTAGTATCTTACCACAATATCTTCAACATTCAATGTCATTGCTATTATTTAATTTTTGCGAACCTTAGTCTAACTTGCCAATATTTTCTGTTTTGCAAAAGAAAAAGCGCGCAAAGCTTACACCTGGGGGCCTAATTCTGGCAGTCGTGATCGAGTACTTTCTCGATTCGAAAGCAATTTTATTTCAGTCGATCCTGAACGAATCGAAATAATTTTTTCAGTATTTTGAAACTCAAATTAATGCTTTACAACACCGTAAAAATAATCCAGATTTGTTCAGTATTGACTGAAATAATTAGATGTTAAATTGCTTTCGAATCGAGAAAGTACTCGATCACGACTGCCAGAATCAGGCCCCTGATTAATCACTCTTGAACGCCCAACAGAGGTTGCTTTTTAAGTATTTTTTTTTCCAGTGAACCGCAATGATGCATTATTAAGTTTAAAAATTTTCAAATGGGAACAAATAAGTTTTTTTTTTAATTAAACCTAACCTTCGTCTTGACAAACAAAAAGTCTTGTTTTTGGGGGAAAAATCTTAAAATCTTTTTTCGGTTAAAAAATCTTAAAAAATAAGGTAAAATCTTACTTCTGGCAGCGCTGCTTGTATCACCATCAGCTGAGTTTGAATTGGCCATAAAACAGTAATAAAGTGCGAGCGCGATTTTCGTAACTCGAAAAAATTTGCAATGACCGACCATTTTTTATTTTAATAAAAAACCTTACATTTTATCGTTTAAATAATTCTAAATTAAAATCGTGCAAAGTTTAATCAAACAATTGGCTTATGATATTATCCAATTATTTTTACATATGCACGCTTCTGAATAAAGAACACACATAAGGTGCAAAATAGAAATAACATGTATGTTTGTATTCTGATACTTAGTCAACCTTTTTGCAATAGCACTAGAGGTAGAAGTGTACAACACATGGTTATTCGGAGACGAGTGTCGTGCGTTTGTAAACTAAAGCGCATGAAAAATGGCAGTTTACTCAACGCTCTTTATAAAAGCATTTTCTGTCACTTGTTTTTATACCCTTCACCGAAGGTAAAAGGGTATATATAACTTTGACATTCCGTTTGTAATTTCTACAATATTGTGGGCGTGGTACCTCCCATACAAAAAAAATTAAAAATTGTATAAAAACCTAAATTTTAAGGCTGCCAAATGTCCTATGGATATGATTTATACACTAAAATATCGGAACATATTTTATAAAAAAATCGGGAAAATCGGCTCAGATACAAAAAAGTTATGACCAAAATTAAATTTTTTTTTTTAATACCCACTTTCGGGAACCATAGATCTCCCCGAGTCCAAGCTTTATAACTAAAGTAAATGGTAAATTTCTGCTTTAACACGTCGGTATATAAATTTGTTAAAAAACAATGACATAACAAAAAAACAATTCTTGAACAAAATTTGTATGTTAAAAGTAGATAACTCCATGCATTTTTTGACAAAACTAAGTAACTCCATAGCGTCTTAAAAAAACAGAAGCATTAGAAGTTTAAAATGACGTTGTTTCGAAAACTAAGACAGAAAGAGCGAAAAAGAAAAAAATCCGATCACAAGCTCTTTGGGTCAAAATGTTAAACCTAAAGATTGCAACTCCCGAGAATTCAGAGAATATTATATGCGTTCTTTTCATGAAAATTTGCTCGAATGTTAAGGGGGTAAAAAGGGTAAAAACGGATAAAATCGGTGATATAATATATCCATAACTAAAAGAGATACAAAAAATGTAATACCTATCGTTGCTCTTTAGAAAAATAAGCGGACAGGCGTCTGGTACTTTTTAGAATTTCGGCCTTTTTAGGGAGTAAACGGGTGAAACCTGTAATTTGGGAAATTTTTTGACACCCCATCTATCTTTTAAACCAATAAACATATAAATAAAGTTAATATCACATTCGAAACTAATCTAAAAAATCCAAATACGAATTCGGTACTTTTTCGAAATTCGAACGTTAATTGTCTGGCTCCCAGTGCAATATTGCAATTTCTAATACTTTAATGGGGAGGAAAGTGTACTAAAAAGGGGGAGTACGGGAAACTAAATTCCTTTCCTTAGATTTTTTTTTTTACAATGGTACTTTCTTTAATTAAAGTTAATATTTTACCTATAAACATAAGCGTTCTGAGTGGATAAGAATTTTTTGGTACTATTTTGTTATTTAACTTGTATTTTTTTTTTTGAATTTTGGTTAGTATTGGACCTAAGGTCCTCAGACAAGCAAGGTCCTCACAAATGAGGTGTCATTTTGGTACTTTTTGTTCGTTAACTAGTAACTTTTTCAATTTTCATTAATATTGCACCTATAAAAATAATTTAACATGGAATGTCATGAGCGGATGAGAATAACTTTTTGGTACTTTTTTGTTTTTCAACTGGTTGTTTTTTTTTTTTTATCTAGAAACATAAACTTTGTCATAGAAGTACATATGTTCACGAATGAAAGGGAGATCTCGAAAGCAATTCTTAATGCAGCTTATCATATTTCTCAATTCTTTTCCAGTATTTCTCTAAACATTTAAAATCCTCCATTATGACATAATTAGAATTCAGTTTCAATTTTAAAAATTTTAAACACTTCTAATTGCTTCGGTTAATTAATTAACTAAATTCTGTTAAAAGATTGTTTGTGTTACAATCGAGAGTTTATTTTATTGTCAGTTCATCATCTGACTCATCCTGGCAAAGCTCAGCACCGAACATATTCTTATCTCGTACTGTATTTAAAGAATGTATTGCAAGAAGGAAAAAATATTTTACTATACAAATACATTTTTGTAAAACACAAAAATATATGTTAAAATACTACATAAAAATTTAAAATTTTGTTACTTCGGTAAATCGGTTAATCAACTGAAATTAACCGGTTTAATCGTTAATCGAAAAAAGCCAATTTTAAATTAACCGATCAGTTAATCGGGTAGTAATTAATCGGTTAACCGATTAACATATAGTTATTTAACGAATAATTTTATTTTTTAACATTTATGTTTTTTATTCAAAAAACAAACTACCAAAAAATAATGTTTTTCCGTATTTATTTTGTTATTATACCCACACCACAATAGTGGAGAGGGTATTATGCATTTGTGCTGATGTGTGTAACGCCTTAAAATATTGGTCCTAGAGTCTAGGACCTAGACCCTCCTTAAAGTATACCGATCGTCTTAGAATCACTTTCTGAGTCGAACTAACGATGTCCGTCCGCCTGGCTGGCTGGCTGTCCATGTAACCTTATGCGCAAAGTACAGGTCGCAATTTTGGAGATAATTTGATGAAATTTGGGTCATAGGTTCTTATTGACACAAGGACCAAGTCTATTGAAAATGGGTCGAATCGTAGGACCACGAGGGAAGATAGGGGGAAATTTCTTCCTCTCAGAAACTATCAAACCGATTTCAATGAAATTTGAAACATAGATAGAACCATATCTATATGGACACAAAATGTATAAATTTAAAAAAAATCAGACCACGAGGGGTGATAGGGGCAATTTCTGCCTCTCAAACCGATCTTAATGAAATTTAAAACATAGATAGATCCATATCTATAGGGACACATTAGCTATACAGTTTTTCAAAAATAGGACCACAAGGGGAGGCAGGGGGCAATTTCTGCCTCTTACAAACTTTCAAACCGATTTTCTTGAAGTTTATAAACATAGATAAATCCATATTTACATGGACACATCAGCATGATGTGTTTTTTAATACTGTGGTGTAGGGTATCATATGGTCGGGCTTGACCGACTATACTTTCTTACTTGTTTAGTTTGATTTTTGTGGGTTAAAATATATTTTTTAAAAGTAAAAACGTTTCAATTTTAACGAATATGCTGTTCAATAAATAAAAAATTTAAAAATGAATGTAAAAATCATTTGTTTTAAATGAAATGTAAATGATCCGTTTTCTAAGTGAATTTTAATTTGTTTTAAATAAATTTTCGTTCGAATTTAACTACTAATATTTTGAGTGTATGAATTTTACAATTTGGCTTTTATATGGGCATTTCCGTCAAAAGGTCCACGTGACCGAAAATTAAAAAGTTATTAAAAGCTGATTAGTTTACGATATTGTTATAGAGAAATATTTAGATTTTACTAATTTTATAAATTTACTCATAAATTTGTTCACTTTGATGAACAATCAGACTGCAAAGTTGTGCAAACGTATTTCTTATATGTGAGAATGTTTTATTGTATGTTTTCTTTAATAATATCTTTCTTAAAAGAGGCGATATTTGATAAAATTTATTCCAAAAAAATTTTCTTACATGGTCTGAAATCTAAGGAAGAGTTCAAAAAGAAATATGTTATTCGTATAAACGATAAATTTTTATTTTATTTTGATCATTATTCAGTTAAATTATTACGGAAAAAATTTCACGTTCGAAATGTCACGTATCGACCCAGATTTTGGCTTAAAAGAAAAAAAATACAGAAAATTTTGGAATCAAACCAAATACATTTTAATGTTACATTGCTACGTAAAATTCTCAAAGTAGTTTGAGTAAAAAATCGTGCCAGGTTTCGCTGAATTACGCCTTTTTATACATGGCCAAAAAAACTACTTCTGTTTTTTTCACGTTCGAAGCGCTACTTCTTTTGTCATTATCTTTGACCTAGAATCGCGCCCTCTATAAACTTTAGCATAGAAAACCGTGCTTTCTTAGTGCTATGATTTTAGGGTGTAGAAAACGTAAAAATATTTTTTGCTTAAAATGTTATTGCATTTTTGATGTGTACGACTGTCACGTTCAACACTTTGGAATTACCCATATATAGGAAATCCAGAAAAATCCCGGGATCCCGTTTTTTTTAATTAAAAATCCTGAATCTCGGGTTTCAAAAAACCTGCTCCCGTTTGGCATCCCTAGTAAACACCTATAAACCACATATCGTCTAGGTCCATTTCCTCAATTTCTGGCTATAGAAAGTCCGTTATCATCTCGCGATAGCGGACACCATTCACGGTAATTGCTTGGCCGACCTCATTTTCGAAGAAGTACGGCCCGATAACGCCGCCAGCCGCAGAACTAACTGAGCAGCATGTGCATTTGTTTTCCCATTTCCTACAGACCCTGTTTTTCTGAAATGTGTGCTCCGGTAGTCTATTTTTTTAAATTATTTAGTTAAATACATCAAAGTTTTAAAGTAGAATGATGACGAAAACCATATGGGGCATGGAGCCAGTGTCTTATTATTATTGAGAGTTCTGCTGTAAACAAAGCTCGTAATTCAACAAGGTGAAACAAACATATGTAACGGGTAAGTAAATAATAATATTCTCTCACTTTGACTTAAGTCAATTCCAACGACTTTGACTTAATGACAAACTGTCATTAAATTGATGCTAATGTGTCCTTTTTCCGATGTTACTGCGTCATCGCACCGAGGACATGTTCGTCATTTCTGTGATGCCGATGTGTCATCCCATTGATGACTAAATTTTATTTTGACCCTGATGACACTTTCGCCCAGTGATGTTAAAGTTGACATCACCATAATGCAAAAGTGTCATGGGGTCAAAAACGAAGACACTTGCCATAATACTGATGTCAAAATAAATCAGCGTTATGACGTCTTTTCTAGCAGTGTAGAAATATCACTACCAAAAAAAAAAAAAAAAAAATTAAAAAAAAAAACAAAAATGATTTTATTTTATTACCAAATTAATTAAACTTTGAAAGTCATTTTGAGTCTACTGAAAAGAAAATGACAAACTTGGACGGTTATTGTAAGCCATTACACACATCAGCCTAAACACCTTAGACTAAGAAGGTGTGGGGTACAAAAATGTCATGTTCAAAAATCCCCTTAAAGTATTATCTGAAACAATAATAAATCTTCAAATGCAAATTAAAAAACTTAAAAACCAATTCATTATTAAAAAAAAAACAAATTAATAAATAATTCATGTCTCTTTTGTTAAAATCTTTGTCTATTCAATCTGCAAAAGACTTTCAGTTTCATTAGAAGTAAAAAAAAATTAAAACAGAAATAAAAAAAAATTATTTTTGTTTAATCAATCCAAAAGTTATAAACTTTTTTCTATGGAATTGATAACAGTTCATTGATTTTTGCAAAAGGTTCCGCTATTTATTTTTCCATTTGTTTTATTTTTTTATAATTTTTTTTCTTTTTTTGTTAATTTACATACAAGTACCAGGTGTCAACAAAAGAGTTGAGCTTTTGGATACTTTTTAATTGATTTAATAAATACGGCGGAGTAAAAATTTATTTAAAAGACAATAACGATAAGTGTACTCACTACTTTCATGTGGAAAAAAACTATAAAAATTTCTCTTTACGGAACAAGAAACTTCTCTAAAACGAAATTTTTTTTTCCATCCCATTGACGTAAATTAATGTTATTAACGAATTTTTTTTTATTGCTTATGAAAAATGTTCTGTAGGAAAAGCTTTTTTGGCTGCTAAAGAAATTTTTCTTGACACGAAAATTTTGTTATTGCTTTTAAGACTACTTACAAAAAGTTTGCTATAAAAGGGGAAAATTCTTATTTAATCACCAAAACTCAAGGAAAATGTTCTTTGCACAGAAAAAATTATTGCCGAATTATTTTCAAACAAACGCTTGTTTGAAATTTTTTTTGATTTCTACAAATTTTTTTACTGATTCAATCAATATTTTTGTTTGATTTTTATTTAACCAACAAAAATGTGGACAACTCTTCAAAAATTTAATAAGCGCGCTATTGGTTTGAAGTTTTCATAATTTTGTATGAAATATTTAACGCTCTTTAATGTTGTCGTCTTTTTGCATTTTTTTTTTATTGATTGTAAGCAACACTTCTTTATGTGAAATATAAGAACTACAACAAAAAACACATGCAGTCTACTTTTGGACGCTTTAAAAAAGTACAGCAATAAGAAAAATGATAAAATAGCGTGACGAGGTTTGTAGTAAAAAAAAACAACAAAAACAAAAGCAGGTAAAAAAAACGTTTAATTTTTTTTAAACAACAGAAAAAACACATTATAAGAAACAAAATAAATTTTTAGTTGGTTTCAAAGTCGGTAAAAAAATAACAAAATCCCGTATTCAATTTTTTCAAATAGTTTGTTTAAATACATCAAATACAAAAATAGAATGATGGCGGAAAACATATCGAGTCGGTCTGCCGCCGTTTTTGGTTACATTTCTTCTTCATTAGCAAAGGAAAGGATAAAGCAACAGTGAATGATGAAGAAAAACACTGTGAGTATAAATATGACTTCGTTCAAAAATTATTCCAACAAAAAAATGTGTCTCAAAGCCAGCCGGCCGCTCTGCTCTGCTTCATCTTCGCCAACAGTGCTTGCTTCTGTGCGCGTCATTGCTTGTGCCAAAACTTTTTTGTTTGATTCAGCAAAATTATTTGTTTGAAATTTATATGAAATTCAGTAAACTTTTTGTTTGATTCTGTAAAATTATTTGTTTGAAAAAATCGGCGTTTTTTCAATAAACAAAATGCAAACGAATTGTTTGAATATGCGAATTTGTTTGTAGGACCGATTTTAGACAAAAAATTGTTTGATTCTACAAATTTTTTGTTTGAATTGGAAAAATAATTTTTTCTGTGTGTGCGAGGAAAGTTTAAACGAAAATATAATTTCTGGTTAATTAATAGAAAACATAGAAAAATCTTCTCGTAATTGTAAAAATATATCTCGCTTGCTTATGTAAGAGCTGCTGTAACAAAAATAAATTCTTAGTTGCTAATGAAAAACATTCTATAAGCGAAATTTCTGCGATTGTTTCCTTATCGGAAATGTAAAATTATTTTAAAGGAAACTTTCGCTGTCGCCAATATAAAATAAATAAAAACTAAAAAAAAACTTTCTATTTGTTGTTGTTTTGTCTGCGCTTTGATATCGTTTGTATGTAGGACTTGAATATTTGTAATTCTCATTCGCTTTGCAGTTTAATTTGTGTAATATCCTTAGCTTTTTCAAAATCTTTGGAAAAAGGTTTGCTAATGATCTGGCCTAAGCTACCAGTGAAATGCGCATAGGAACTAGCTTTCTCTCAGCAATACATTTCAGTGTATTTATCCATTATGAAAATGGGAAATTTACAGGTCATAGAGAGATCCTATTTATACTAAAATGTTTCTTTTGCAAACAAATAATTTACTGTAAACGAAAATGTGTAAATTGGTAAATAAAGTTTTCCATTTATGATAATTTTGCGACATAAAAAGAAAAAATATTTTTCTATTGCCAAAAAAAAACTTATTTATAAACAATTTGTTTATAAACGAAAACTTTTTATAAAGCGTATTTATATTCACCCTTATTGTGTTTGGCGTATTTAAAATACGACTACGACTGTTTGGTAATAGATTAAAGGATACAAGTTCACGTTCTCTTTAATCTATTACCAAACAGTTGTAGGCGTATTAAATACGCCAAACACAATAAGAGTGATTGTTCGCTTGTTTACGCAAATTTCTCTCTTAACTTAAAACTTCTCGTTTGCAAAGCGCAAGTAAAAGAAAAGCTGAAGGTCCACACGATGCGTTCTTGCGTAGTTGCGTATGATACTTTTTGTGCATTTTATGCGTTTCTAAATTCAAGTTACATGCAATGCGTTTTATGCGCCAATTTTTTTTTTTATCAGCTGTTGTGCTAATATGTTTAACAATTAAAAACTTTTTTTGCAAAAAATGGAGAGTGTAATTGATATTTAATAGAATTTATTTAATAGAATTCATAGAGGGGTAAGCTTTTATTATAAAAATATTCGTGATTTTTCACGGTATCAGTAAGTTTCCAATTCATGGCATTTGTTAAAAAAAAATAATAAACACAATAAAGATGACACTCAGAAGATAAAAGTAATCGATGACTAGAATGGCAAATTTTGTTCTTGTTAAATTGTGCTAAAAATTAATTTTAATGTATTTTATTCTTTATATCGAAAGCTTTTTCTCTTATTAAAAACCCTTTTTAATGCAAAAACATAGTAAAAAGTAATCAACCACACAAACATATTTATCGATAACATTGAAAATGAAATATGATTTGCCATCCATGGCCATCAATAACAGCTGACTTTTTTTCACCACACATGCGACGGATACAAAAGTAGAAAGTAAACCTACTTTCATGCGTTGATGCGTCTATGCATTCTTTGCATTTTGTTGTGTAACTTGTCATACACAATTACACTGATTCAACTTTTTTGTCAAATGCATAAAAAGGACAGACGCATAAACGCATGGTGTGGACCTTCAGCTAAAACTAAAGAAACATTTCTCATTTGCAAACGAAGAATTGGGTATAAACGTGGAAATTCTCATTTGCAAAAGAAAATGTTTCTTTTAACGAAGATATTCTTCTTCGCAATCGAACATTTTTCTATAAACAAAGAAATGGTTTTTTGCAAACGGACATTTTTCAATAAAGTTTTCAACAACAACTTAACAACAGCATAAAGAATATAAAAAATTTAGTCGGGGGTTCTGCCAGAACGAAATTGAGCTTTCAAACAAAATTCTCCTATAAACTAAAAAGCTTTTATAAACTTAAATCTCTGACTTGCAGCATAAAACTTTTAAATTTAAAAAGCAAATTTATATATTAAGGAAATTTCTTATTTAGAAAACGACGAAAAATATTCTTTAAAGTAAAACTTTTCGCTTGGAAACATAAATATTCTACAAACTATAATTTATCGCTTGTATCAAAAATGTTTCTTTCGCAACGAATTATTTTAATAGTGTAAAACTTCTAATTCCTTTAAACGGAGAAGTTCTTCCTTGTTAACGAACATTTTCTTTAATGTAGAAATGATCGGCTGCAATGTAATTTATAGTTTTAAAACGCAATTTAATATATTAACAAATTTTTTTCTTTCGCAAACGCAAAGTTTTTAAAAAAGAAAAACTTTTAGCTTGCAAAAAAAAAAAATAAATAAATTCTATTTTCTAAACTACATTTTTCGTTAAATTAAAATTTCTCGTTCCCAATGTAGAATTTCTCGCTTTCAAAAGCAATTATACTATTGGCGAAAATTTTTCTTTCGCAAACGAAATTTTTTTTGTAAAGTAAAACTTTTTGCTTGAAAACAAAAAACAAATTTTTTTCTTTCGCAAACGCAAAGTTTTAAATAAAGAAAAACTTCTTGCTTGCAAAAAAATCGTATAAGAAAAAAAAAAAAAAAAAAAAAATTCTCTTTTCTAAACTGCATTTTTCGTTAAATTAAAATTTCTCGTTCCCAATGTAGAATTTCTCGCTTTCAAAGGCAATTATACTATTGACGAAAATTTTTCTTTCGCAAACGAATTTTTTTTTGTAAAGTAAAACTTTTTGCTTGAAAACAAAAATTTTCCTATAATCAAAGAATTCTCGTTTGTAAACGACATTTTTCTATAAACTAAAATTTCTCGTCTGCAAGATAGAATTTCTAGCAAATTTCTCTTTTTACGAAAGTAATTTTTGCAAACAAAAACTTTTCAATAAAGTAAAAATATAAATAAAAAAGTAAAATAAAAATTTTCGAATAAACAAAAAAAAAAACTCTTTAGTAAACAAAATTTTTCTATAAACTTTAAACACTTCCTTTAAACTAAGAAATTCTCGTTAACAAAGGCAAATTTTTCTTTAGATTAGAAAGAAAATTCTCGTTAATAAACGAATTTTTTTCTATATTTGAAAAAACTCTTGTTGGCAATTGAAATCTATTATATAAAAATAAGTCGGGTTTTCCTTCCTGACGCTATAACTCCAGAACGCACGAACCGATTTCCACGGTTTTGCATTCGTTGGAAAGGTCTCGGGCTCCGTGAGGTTTATAGCATATAAAATTGTTCCCCGCCCACTTTTACGCCCACTTTTTCTATTAAGCACATAACTTGAGCAAGGCTTTACCGATTTGGACGATTTTTTCTTTAAAGTAATCGCCATGGTCCAACTTAGGTTTATACGTAAAGAAAATTGTTCCCCGCCCACTTTTACGCCCACTTTTTTCGATTTACCTAAAATCAGAAAACGGCTCCATCGATTTGACTAATTTTTCTTTCAAATGTTTGTATCAATACATTCGAAGTTTCCATCGAAAGAAAAATTTTCCACGCCTACTTCTACGCACACTTTTTCTATTAAGCACATAACTTAAGGATGGCTTGACTGATTTGGATGATTTCGTCTTCAAAGTGATCGCCATGGTCCAACTTAGGTTTATACGGAAAGAAAATTGTTCCCCGCCCCCTTTTACGCCCACTTTTTTCGATTTACCTAAAATCAGAAAACGGCTCCATCGATTTGACTAATTTTTCTTTCAAATGTTCGTATTATTCCATTTTAAGTTATCATCGAAAGAAAAATTTACCACGCCTACTTTTACGCCTACTACGAAACAATCAAAGCCGATTTGGAGGTACGATGATTTGTTGGCAGGTGATTTTTGGCAAACACTTCCAGTGATACCACGATCAACGCCCGCCGATGAACTAAATGTATGTTTGAAGTCGTCTGCTTTGTGGAAACACGTTAGGAAACTCAAATTGACTCTGAAAATGCGGGTCGAGCTGCAAAACAATCAATCTCGAGACGTATTTTCCAAACAATTGCTGGACATAGGAAACGACAAAATCCCGGTGGATATTTCAATTTCTGCCGGTTCACCGAAGCAAAGTCCGAACTCATCCGAAAGGTGTTTTCAAACATTACACCAAATTACAGAAATCATGATTTGTTGAGCGAACGTGCTATATTTGCTACGTTTATGTCGACGAAATGAATTTTAAGATTCAAAGTGAAATCGCTGGCAAATTGGGCCGTACAAATCGGTAGATTCCATTACTTCTCAGAGCGATGTCGTCAACTATCCAATCGAACTCCCTGGGATTACCCGGATTACCTCCTCATAAATTCAAAATAATTATGTTACGAAATATAAACCAACCACGTCTTTGTAATGGCACCCGACTTACGGTAAAAAAACTGATGAATAACGTCATCGAAGCAACAATGCTTAAAGGAAAGTACAAGGGAGAAAATGTTTTGATGATCGGATCCCAATGATTCCAACCGATATGGCATTCAATTTTAACGCCATTTACTTAGAGAAGTTCAACTAAATAACACTTCATTTTTGTAATCGAAATGAATTCATTACTGTTGTGAAATGAAATAAAATTTTTCCTTTTCAAATATAAAACAAAAAAAATTTTTCTTCATCTTTTAATCACCAAACGAAATGTTACATAAAACGAAGCCATCTGGTGGCGAAACGGAGTTCGCCGGGTTTGCTAGTTTCTTTATAATTCTCGTTGGCAAAAGAAAATTTTTTCTTTAAATGCAAAAGTTCTCGGGTGCAGACGAAGTATATTTTTCTATTGCAAAATGTAGGGTACATTTTTTTTTGTACGCCCACATAAACGAAGGTGTGAAACTGCAGTAATATTTACTTCAAATTGCTGTGAAAAATCTTAAATAAATACTGGGTATATTTTTTAATTCATGTAGAATTATTTATAGTTCGTTTTTTTTTGCTGGCAAATATGTATTTAAAAATCACACAATTTTTTTTTGTTTCTGGGCAAAATCAGTTTGAAAACTAGTGAAAAAACGATTAAAGCTTTTATCATCTGTTAAATGATGTAGTTTAATTAATACTTATTTACATGTGAAAATTGTTTATTTAAATTTTATTTTATAGCTGGTGTTGTTTTTAATATTTGCTTGTTAATGGTAATTAAAAATTGAAAATAAAGCAAAATAAATAAATTTGTTAAGTCAATAAATTAGGAGTAATTAATAAAAAGTTTTAAATAGAAGTGTTAAAAACGTATTAAGAGACATTATTAAGTAAATTATGTGTAATTAAAACTAAAAAACAACA
The DNA here is from genome assembly GCA_930367215.1 of Pollenia angustigena. Taxonomy (NCBI): domain Eukaryota; kingdom Metazoa; phylum Arthropoda; class Insecta; order Diptera; family Polleniidae; genus Pollenia; species Pollenia angustigena. Next base: position 193,347,729 of record OV884060.1, on the reverse strand, counting down.
CAATTATTTAAAAAACAGTCAACGGCTACAAAATAAAATTAATATTAAGTTGTTTCGTTAAAGAATCTATAATTATCGATGTCATATGGCTGTCTGGTTAAATCAATAGCGAATAGTATTGGGTGTATAACTTAAAAGTGCGGGATACACAACAGATCGTCAGCTCAGAATTGTTTTGACCTACCGACCATTTAAAAAAAAAATTGTGTTAGGTATGGGGTAAATACATTTTGAATACCCCCTTTTTGAATCCAAAATCTGTTTCGCGAAATTTTTTGTGGTGTCTGAGATATAAATCATTCATTCAGGACATTGCATGTTGAATTGTATGTTTTTAGGTCAAATATTAACGATAATAAAAAAAATACCAGTTTTAGAACCAAAAAGCTGAAGAAAGATATTAAATTTCCCGTATTTCCCATTTTGGTACTATTTTTTCCCCCCATTATAGTATCAAAAATTGCAAAATGCTAAATGTTGTGTAAAAAAGTACCAAAAATAGTTACGATTTTCACTCCTTAAACGTTCCAATTTCGAAAAAGTACCAAACTTGTATTCGTATTTTTTTGATAAGTTTGGAATGTGGTATAAACTTTATTTCCAGGTTTTCTTGGATCAAAAGATAGATGGGCTGACAAAAACGTACCAAAACTCAGGTTTTACCCGTTTTCACCCTAAAAGAGCCGAATTTCAAAAAAGTACCACACACCTGTCCACTTATTTTTCAAAAGAACAACGATATGTATTACAGTTTCAAGTCCAAATTTCAAGTCTTTAGCTTTAGGCGTTTAGGCCGTACGATGATGAATGAGTCAGTCACTCACGCAATAAGTATACGTACGTATCAGAGATCAGCAATGAGAAGTGAAAAAGTGAGTAGAGCTAAATCATGACTCATAAATTATTGTACTTATACGCACGTACTCATACTTATTCCAATGTTATTCAAACTCATATTCACTCAAAAGTTTCATTTTATTCATCGTACAAATACTAAGTTTTTGTTCATACGGCTCTTGTGTTATTTACATGATTGCTACTTTATAGGCGAGAGGGACGAGGGGAAAAGAAACGAGTGCACAGATGCATGTACTGTCTTTACGTTTTGCTTTTTCATTCGTTGTTTAATTTTGTTATTGTTTTCAATATCAAAAAAGCACATGTCCTTAATATGACATGAATCAATTGAACGACAATTCATGTTCAAAGAAGAAAAAGGAAGAATCTTGTCAATAAGACATGAGCCGTATGAGCTCAGACTAAGCAACATTTGTAGTGTTTGATTTTGAATCTACTCAACTCAATGTGTATAGGCGAAGCAAAATGCGAGGCTGCCAGATTTGTCCCCGAAATAGCAAAGTGACGATTTGGCAATTACAGTTTACTTAAGTTACATGTATGAAGTGGACGATTTTTCGGCAAATTTATCTGGCAGCGCTGATTATTAAGTTGTGTGTTTTATCTGTTGTGTTAAAAAGGTAAATTGATGAACTAAATGATTTGAATGATTGAGAGTATTGTAAGTATTTTCTTGAAATTATAAATCAAGCTGAGGTCATTTATGAGTATGCGTATAATGTCGACGTTGCACTCATAAATATTTCTCTTGTGAGTATGAGTGAATCAGAGTAGTTTAGTTTAAATGATTGCTACGCACTTATACTTACAATTGCATGAGTCAGTATGAGTAGCGAAAAAACGATTCATTGCTGATCTCTGGAACGTATGCAGCACAAAAAGCCGCTTTTTTAATTTTTTTTTAGAAAAGTGGCGTATGCGGCACAAAACAATATTTTTCATTTTCAAAAAAATACTTTTAAATTCTAACTTTATTCATGAAAGTGCGCAAAAATTTACATTTTTCTTCAAAACATATACCGGAAGCAGTGGTAAAAAATATAAAAAAATTCTATCGGGTACATTTTAAGAACTCTTCATGTAAATCTTCTTTGTCGTTTTTCTGCACTCCGACTTTTTGGCATATGCGCCAAACCAATTCTGAGCCGACGAGATGTAGTATTGCTTGCACATGGTTTGTGTATTTAATAAAGTATGTATGTGTCTTTTTGAAAGGTAAACATTTGTCCAAGGTGAATTTATGTAAATGATGTTGGCAACACTACAACAAGTACAACACCAAAAACACAATATTGTATTTTATTTGTTGCTTTCGTTGGTCGATACGTCAAAAACTCAAGCAACTTTAGACATTATTCGCTCTAAGCAAGAAAAAAGTAGGTGAGCTGTGCTTTCAACGCCACCTGAAAAATAAATTCGCCTTGCATTTGTCCTTTAACCTCTTATTTGCCGCCAAAAGAAATAGTGAAATGAACAAAGTGTTTTTCTTTTTATCTTTGCAATGTCACATTTAATTCCCACAAAGCAATAATTGAAGCACAGCCGCGAATAACGTTTTAAGTTACAAAATAATAATTTTTCAGGAGAGCAAAAAAACGTTTTTTGACAAGCAGCATTATTTGTTTTAAAAAATTTTTTTTTCTATTATTTAAAATAGTGATAATAAAAACTTTAATGCAAAAGGCTTTTAAAAAATTATTCCGCACTGCAAAACCATTTCGGTTTCATCATTATGTTAGTAACTTGCAATGTTCTTCCACTGGCTGACACTTTGTACGCCATTTTGAAGGCGTTAAGGTGCATAGTTTTGGTTGATTTGATGTTTAAACTGTGTAAGAGAGTAAAGTCAACGTTTATCTGCAAAAAAACAGTTTTTGCAAAATGTGGCGTTTACAACGTTTTTCGCGGCTGTGCTTCAATTGTAGGATTTTTTTTATTATTTATGGTTTTAAAATCTATTTTCGGGACTAGTATTTGTATGGGGGCTATGGTCAAATATAGACCGATTCCAAGACAAATTGGTTAGATATTTAAGTTGCAATAAAATAAGTTTGAATTTGGTCAGCCAGATGGATGGACGGACATCGTTAAAATTATTCATTAAATGATTCTCAGTTGATCGGTATACTAAAAGGTTATACACATCCGTGCGAACGCATAATACCCTCGCCAATATGGTTTTTTTTTAACCGATCAATAGTAACTTGGCCCCGTTGTAGTGAAACAGACCAGGGGCCTAATTATGGCAGTCGTGATCGAGTAATTTCTCGATTCGAAAGCAATTTTATTTCAGTCGATACTGAACGAATCGAAATTATTTTTTTCAGTTTTGTGAAACTCAAATTAATGCTTTACAATATTGAAGAAATAATTCCGATTTGTTCAGTATTGACTGAAAAACTTAGATATTAAATTGCTTTCGAATCAAGAAAATACTCGATCACGACTGCCAGAATTAGGCCCCAGAGTTTTTGAGAAAATCCATCTTCTTATGAGTGACGCAAATTCGACTGCTTCGGAATCTGCTGCACATTTTCGCGGACGGCGGCGATGTTTTGTCAATGTGTAGTTCTTTACTAAAGCAATTGTCCTCTTCGTGGGACAATTATGGCGACCGTAAAATGGGCGCAGCTTGCGGAACAGAACAACTAATTTTATTAAACAATTCAATCATTGAACGTGTTGTTGAACGCCTAATTCGTCCATGGTGATTTGGCAAAACAGACTGAATAAGTGAGCACTTTCAACTATCTAAATTCCGAAGTCTTTATAAGTACCCCCTTTATTGTAGGAGTTGCTATTAAAAATCGCATTTTTTAAGACTTAATTCAGCATCTTTCAAGTGCGATTTGTAACTTTGAAGAGGCGATAATTTTTTTAATTGACCCATAAACATAAACAATAAATTTTTATAAAAAAAATAATTTTTTTTTAATCTACACCTAGAGAAAAAATATGTTTAAATATGGTAATATCCAACAGCACTATTTTTATGGAAAATTTTAAACATATTATGTTTAATTTAACCATATTATTGTCACCTGCAACCATGTTATGGTTAAAATAGTACTCCATCAAGAAGCCACAACCATATTATATTATGATTGTCTCCGAACATGTTATGGTTAATAAAAACTAAAATATGTTTAACACTTATAATAGCATGGTCGGTTTTCAACAATATCATGTTGTTCTGAGAAAAGAGGAAAATACTATTGTTAGTTTAAAAGCAAATTATTGTCATATTTAACCATGACATGTTTAGATGCAACCAAAATATGGTTGTGGCTTCTTGATAGAGGACTTATTTAACCATAATATGGTTGCAGGTGACAATAATATGGTTAAATTAAACAAAATATAATTAGTATTGTGGTTATTTTGTTGAACTATTTATGGTTTTTAATCCAAATTTTTAATATTTTTAATTAGGCTTAAGTTCATCAAATTTAATTTTCATTAAATTATTTTTATGATGAAAGGAATTTTACAACATGAAAATTAATTAAAATTTACTGAAAATTTTTCATTCTTGACTCAATCTGGGCTCGAACCCAGGCGTTTTTACGGACAGGTTACCCTGACATGTACGAAAAAACAGAAGTAAAGGAAAAACATGTAAAATAAATTAAAATAGATAATCATTCAAAGCAAATTTCGATCTACCAAAGGTTAAATACAATTTGGTTTAAGGATTGATGTTTGACTAATGACGTCAGCAGTCGTCGATGGCTGCGAGTGTTAAACGGCAAGCCCTCTGAGGAGATTGAGTGGTTGCAATCGAAACATGTCAGGGTAACCTGTCCGTAAAAACGCCTGGGTTCGAGCCCAGATTGAGGCAAGAATGAAAAATTATCAGTAAATTTTAATTAATTTTCATGTTGTAAAATTCCTTTCTTCATAAAAATAATTTAATGAAAATTAAATTTGATGAACTTAAGCCTAATTAAAAATATTAAAAATTTGGATTAAACAAAATATGTTTAAAATTTTCCTTTAAAATAGTGTTGTTGGAGGTGACCATATTTTTTCTACGTGTAGTTTTAATATGCACAGGTTTTAGACTCAAAACCACATACAAACGAATAATTAAAGATCATTTGAAGACAGATAAACAACAAAGATGAATTATAGAAAAATTATGGAAATAAATTAAAAATTCTTTAAAATTTTTCATGAAGCTACTGTTTTTTTTATTAAAAAAACAAAATTTTAATAACAATAAAAACATAGTCATTATAAAAAAAAAATGCAAATTAAGATGGCTCATAGATACTTACACTCAAATGCTTAGACACAAATGAATACCCAACAAACATAAAATATTTGGTTAAGATTGTGGTGGCTTGATGGTAGGGTTTTTTCCTGCTTTCCCGGAATTTTTGTTGCGGGATCCCCGGAAATAAAAAGTTCTTCGTAGTTTCAGAAAACAGCTATTTATACTTTGAAATTTAGTTTTCTATTCTCTAAAAATTAACATCTGTTGATGGGTTGTCGATTAGATCAGTTACAAGAAGTGAGTACATTCGTAAATCAATGTCTACTGATGCAATAAATCTACCTAAAGCAGAATGGGCAGTGCAGCAGTTGATAATTAATAAATTTAGTGAAAGGAAGAATTAATAAAGAACACAAATTCAAAATAAGAAGCAGGCAGTAAATTTTCATTGTCCATGGACTAGTCTTATAAATAGGAGATACCTAAACATATCGCTCCTTTATTGTAACAAAGTCATATCTACAAAAAAAAATCGAAAATATACCGATTTATAGATATATTTTGCTATAACTTCGGTTCAGTTTCAGATATACAGACCTTTTCTGCAAATCACTTTTACTCAAATCACGTGATTTCAAATCGCATGTGCCTACTAAAATCACACGTGTGATATTAAAGTGTCCCGTTTTTGTGTGTTTTGGTCTGATCTTCAATTGCCGAAAGCACACCGAGAAACACAAAATGGGTATGACTTTCAGAACACCACAAAATCATGCGTGTAATTTCAAAAACACGTGATTTTCAGAACAGGCCAGGTATGAAACAGGTATGAAAGAACACTGCATAATACTGCTTTACAAATTTTTAATTTGGAAAAATACCAAGAACGCCACATGCCTAGATAAGTTAATTGGGACCTCCTGACCACGAAAAACGCTGTAATTTGTTTGCTTAGTACCGTTTTTTAGATAACGGCACTTTTGTGTTTTTCGGTGTATGGTGCCACTCAAACCCTTGTTGAGCCCAACCAAAAACTCCGATCGAAATAAATGGCATATTTTACATATCGATAGCAAAAGTGTAGTCAATTACTGTAAGATGTAAAATAAGACAAAGTAGACTTGATATACATCATCGTTTTGGAAATATTGTCTTGTTTTTATAAAAGTATAAAATTTTTACAAATTTTAAAATTAAAAACCGACTTTTTCTTAAAATCAAGAAAAAAGGTTTTAAATAATGGTTTTTTCTATGCGAATAAAGTTTGATTTGTTTCCCAACAAGAGTTTTTTTTTTATTATAGTATTTGAATAAAATGTTACGGTAGTGTAGAAATTGTCTCAAAACAGATTTTAAATTTGTATAAAGTGATCCGCGGAATTCCAAAAAAAAATTTTTAAAATTCTCAAAAATCGATTTTTGTTTGTTTTATGACTGTTGGTCCTACAACAAATGTCGGGCGGAAAATTCCCTTTGCAGCGTTTCAAAGAACAGATTAAGACATATAAAATAGATTTCAGAAGTCTGATTAGATTTGTGATTGGAAAACAACCGCCTTTAACTAAAAATTTATATAAAAAAGCTCTTTTTCGAAGTTGTATAAAGAGTTGTATTTTAAAAAAATATAAAATAATAATACCTTGTTTAAAACTATTGTTCCTTATTAATATGCGACCTTTGAATTTTCCCTCTACCAGCTGATATGGCACCACAGCTTCTGTCCAAATTTTAATAAGCTGCGTCAATTAGCTATGTTTGACAGCCCTTAATAGTGACTGCCGCTCGATTAAAGGAGAAAATGGAAAAAAGTAAAGTTCGTGTGGGCATCACTCAAACCAATGCAAAGCTTGATAAATTCTGTGGCAACTCTGTCTTATAAATTTTAATGGTAAAAAGGTCATTAAATCAATTTTGTTGTGGAGGATGCCGAACGTTGTGGACGACCAGCACCTAAAACAATTGGAAAAAATGCAGGATGCAAGAGATTGTCTAAGTCATAGGCATCTCATATGGCTCAGTGGATTCAATTTTGAATGATCACTTGGATATGAGAAAGCTTTTCGCAATCGACAACAAACCCAATTTTGCGACGACTTCGCTGAAGTGTTGTTCAACCGCAATATGGACGAGTTTTTACGCTATTTAGTAACCGTAGACGAAACGTGTATCCAGCATAAACCACCAGAGACGAAACAGCAGTCAAAACAGTGAGTTTCTCGAGTCAAGTTGGCGCCAAAAAGGCTTTAGTGGGTTTGTTTGCCAATAAAGTCATGTCGCTCCTTTTTTGGAAAACACGCGGTTTAATCCATATTGAGTACCTTCGAAAGGCTCGATAAAAATTCGAAAAACAACCGAATTTGGCTAAGAAATTTCTTTTGCACCAGGAAAACACTTACGTGTGCAGTTTTCTAGCAAAAAAAATCATTAACTAGGCTACGAATGGCTCTGCTCCGGATTTAGCTCCGAGTGACTTCAGCGATGAAATCATCTCACAAAGAAATTCATCGACAAATCTTGTTTTTTGATGAAAGGTTGGACAAAGTGTATAGAACTTAAAGAGCATGCAATTAGAACAAATTTTTAATGGGGTTTTAAGCCCGAAATTAACTTTTTTAAATTGTATTTCCATGTGCTTATAACTTTTAATTCAGAAATGATTTAAAAACAATATATTTAAAATTTCAAAGTTGAATATCTCCTTAACTAAAAGAGAAGTCGATTTCATATGCAGTACGATCTTCTTAATCGGACCAAAAATAAAATACTGGGATCGTTTTGAATTATGTGTACAGCTAAGGAGTTCTACTTTAAAGCCTCCTGGGTCCGCCCTCATAACACACACCTTCAGATTTTTATCTGAAAAGTTTAACTTTACAACATCTCTGCTCTTGGCATGTTAATCTTTTATCGAAATTGAAACATCCTTTTAGAAACTGAAGATTTATTTACTTTTTGATATCATTCGCCATAAAATTTGTCACAAATGATTTTATAATTAAATTTTTTAGATTCATAGCTTCCCATAATTCCGCATAGAGTATAATTTTTCTGACATATTTGCAAGTGATGTAGGTCCCTAGGGGAAAGCAAACTAACACCAAACTTGTCACACGTGACAGCTCTGATATAAAGGGCACTTTAACATTGCGATGTCCTAGGATGGGATAAATTGGCACCATTTTGATACTTTGTAACAGGTCACTGAAATAACCTTAATGTATACATTTAATTCCTGTTGAATTAATGTCTGTCGCAGATATTGTCCCGAATGAACCATCTTTATATGAAAGATTCCCTTCATATAAATACACAGAACCCGATAGAATAAGCCACAAGTTTTGTGTCAATGCCCAGTTCTCTGGAATAACTGCACTTAAAACACATTATCAAAAGTGATTGATTTGTTTTATTTTCACTAACCACCATTCGTTCCTTTTTATTAGAATATTGTATTCGCTGATTGCGGAATAAGTGCTTAAGAACAATTGACGCAAATTTCCCCTAAGAGAAAATTATACAGTAATCGATTGCAATTTGGTTAAAATTCATTTTATTTTAAACGAAAACGAAAGTGTTTGCTGGGTAATGAAGAGGCAAAGACTGTAAGCGAGTTTTCATTAATTTGTTGAAATTAAAACACAAACAAAAACATTTTAATAAATCGTTTAGGGCTATAAACAGTTTAGAATATTGGAAAATAAAAGCATTAATTTTGAAGTTCATTTGGCCAAAATGTCTATTATTCCTTTTGTAAATTTTTGAATATGCAATGTAAACTAACGAAATACAATTTAAAAGACTTGCAAAAATATATACTACGTTGGAATATATTAAAAATTGAAAAAATTTAAAAATGGTTTGTTTTTTGTTCTAGTTTTTATTTGTTTGTTTACTTGGTCTTCCTTAATTTTTATGATAATTTAACTCAATTTGTTGTTCTTTTTTATTTGATTTGTGGTTTATTTGAATTTCAAGATAAATGATAACAACTTGAAATATGTATGTACTTCAAAAAAGCTGGAAGCTAAGGAACTCTACTCGTTTGTGTATTTTTAAATAAAGTGCGGAAGAAAAAGGTTGAAGTGCTCATTTATTTGTTTTTTGTATTAAACTCTAGAGTCTAGAGAAAGTAAATAAATAATTGGCAAAGCAGGAAGACTTTATTTAGAAGTTTGATTAATGACTAGATTGTTTGATTTATAGACTTTAAAGAAGTTGAAGTTAAATAATACTTACAAGTATTAAAGATAATTTGTAAATAAATAAAGAATTGACTCCAAAACCTTTTTTTTTAAAAATGGGTTTTACTTTCTAACTTTTGGAATTTATTACAAATTGTCCTGCAGGGATTAAAATTTACTTTAACTTGAAAGCATTTCCGGATGTTCATTAATAAAGACAAAATGGAAAAAATTACATACGAGCTTTGTATAAAATGTGCCGATATGTTTTTTAGATAAGAATTAGTACCAGCCTTGCGGCCTAAACTCAAGATGCTGTAAAATCCGGGTGAATAAAATGCTTAAACCAGCGACCCGTTTTACTTCCCGATACGAGGTGCAAGTGTTCCGAATTCGAATTGTTGATTTGGACATGTTTTCCCGCTCGACTAAGGGCGGCGGAGCCTATCTAACAGTTCTACCTAAATGTATCGAGTGATTTTTTAGCTATTATCTTTTTGGCAACACCAGTTTAAAAAGCTGACGCACGTTTCGTGTTTTGTTTCACTGTCAAACATCTTCAGTTTGGTCTATAATTTAACCATGAATCGTCTTACAAACGAACAACGCTCTGTTAAGAAAGTTCATCGTGCGCTTCTTGTGTTCAGCGACGAAGCTCATTTTTGGCTCAATGGGTACGTTAATAAGCAGAATGGTCGATTTTGGAGTGAAGATCAGCCAGCAGCATTGCAAGAGCTACCAATGCATCCAGAAAAAGTCACGGTATGGTGCGGTTCATGGGCTGGTGGCATCATTGGACCGTACTTCTTCAAAGATGATGCCCAGAATGCAGGAGCTTGACTTGCATGACATGTGGCTTCAACAAGACGGTGCCGCATGCCACACAGCACGCTTAACAATGAACTTATTGAGAGGCGAGCTCGGTGAACATTTTATTTCACGTTCGAGACCGGTCAATTGGACGCCTAGATCGTGGATTTAACGCCTTTAGACTATTTTTTGTAAGGCTATGTTAAAGCTCATGTCTATACACACATGCTCGCTTCAATTGACGCATTGGAAGACAACATTGAAGCATTTATTCATGAGATACCGGCCGAAATGTTGGAAAGAGTATGCCAAAATTTAACTAAGCGGATGGACCATTTGAGGCGCAGTCACGGTCAACATTTGCATGAAATAATCTTCAAACATTAAATTATATGGACCGTACTATCGATTCAAATAAAAATTTCATAAATTTTTCTGAATTTTATGTGTTTTTCTTAAAACTTACCTATAGCTCTTAAAAAATCACCCTTTATATGGTTGCGATGCAACTCCACACCGAATAACTTGCTCTCCCCATGATTTGGAGTTTAGCCACATCCAAAGGAGATATTATAAAATGCTAAGATGTGGAAAAGATTTACATAGATACCTTCCCTAGAGTCTACTCCATGATCGAACTTAACCACTAGGTGGCAAGCAATGCGACAAACCTTCCCACGAGTACAAGGGCAACTAGCACACCCAAGTTACCATTTTGAAAGCATAACACACTCGCCCCGTGCTTAATAGCTGGAGCTATCTAACCTATATGCTAGCGGTATCTGTTGAATAGCAACCTAGGAATGATCTTCCATCAGGCCAAACTCTCCGATGAGTTGTGAAAAATCAGCCCTTCAGTGCGAGTCGATTCGTCGATTTCGAACCAACACTTCGTTCGGTTAACTTACATTTAAAACAAAAACAAATTATAAAATATTGTGAGTGTTTAACATGTAAGTAAAGTGAACGAAGTCTTCTTTCGAAGTCGACGAACAGACCTTTAGAATCTCTTTTCCCATGAAATTGGGTGTTAAAGCATAACCACCTCGTGATGAAAGCTTCATTTCAATGGAAAGGTGCAACTCATATAAGAAATAATCTTTCTGAAAGACAGAAAGCATTTCCTACAATAAGTATAATTACAGAAGCCTCAAACAATAACCAGTCCAGCGCGTACCTTGCCGTGCGAGGTGTGTAGAAAACAAAAATTGTTGAATGTTTTGTTTTCAAATAAGATTTTGATTTTTTAAAGCATTTTTTTACAATTTTTACAGCATTCAGACGATTTTGTAATATCGGGTGATTTTTTAAGAGCTATAGGAAAGTTCAAAAAAAAACACATAATATTCAGAAAAATGTATGAAATCTTTGTTTTAATCGATAGCACGGTCCATATAATTCAATGTTTGAAGATTATTTCATGCAAATGTTGACCGTGATTGCGCCTCAAATGGTACATCCGCTTAGTTCAATTTTGGCATACTCTTTCCAACATTTCGGCCGGTATCTCATAAATAAATGCTTCAATGTTGTCTTCCAATGCGTCAATTGAAGCGGGCAGGTGTGTATAGACATGAGCTTTAACATAGCCCCACAAAAAATAGTCTAAAGGCGTTAAATCGCAAGATCTTGGCGGCCAATTGACCGGTCCAGAACGTGAAATAAAAAAGTGGATCTTCGGCAAACTTTCCAAGAGCCCATTCACCAAAAATTCTACGTTGCGGTAGGTCGTTCGGCTTCAATTCTTGCACCAACTGTATTTTGAAAGGCTTCACACCTAAATCCTTCCGCAAAATTTTCCACGTTGTTGAGTAACATATGCCCAATTGCTGCCAACGGCGACGAATCGATAATTGATGGTCATCATTAACACTGGCCGATACAGCTGCGATATTTTCTTCACTTCTCTGCAAATAAAATTGGACCACCTGATCCATTTTGATAAAATGAACTACTCAATGGACTGGTCCGATGTAATGCAAGCATGGACCATGCCATTGTTAAAAAGTGTTTGTAGTGAGACGACATGTCTTCGTTTTTAAACGACATGCTTTCGCTTTTAAACGACTTCAAAACTAATCCTCTTGTGTATACCATGGAGTAGTTTTAAAACTACTCCTTAGTGGTCCAAAGGTTGGTTATATGGTCCTGCTCTAGGACATCGTAATGTTAAATAGACCATGTTTTTTGCATACGTTTGGGTTACTTTTGGACTAGTCCTGGTCCCTTGTAGGCTACTCTTTACACGCGTGTTTGGACCGGTCTTATTATTTGCAGGGTTCGTAGTCTACGTAAGCGTGGTGGTGGTTTAATGTCCAACAATATAAATTTGGTGCGAAATTTAGTCACTATAGCCCGAATAGCCGCTTCAGTGGGTCGATTAAACTGACCATGATGAACTTTCTTAACAGAGCACGCATTTTGATAATAAAATTCAGTAATTTGCAAGCGTTGTCCGTTTGTTAGACGATTCATGGTTAAATTATAGACCAAACTGAAGATGTTTGACAGTGAAACAAAACACGAAACGTGCGTCAGCTGTTTAAAGCAGTGTTGCCAAAAAGATAATAGCTAAAAAATCACATGATAGTTTTCGAATACATATGGGTAATTCCATGTCAAAACGACCAAGAGTGGGACACGACCCCTTCCGATTTTAATAAAATTTGGTGAGAAGGTTCCTTTTATCTTATTAGGAACATATATGAACGAAAAAAATTTGTAAAATTTGTTTTTCGAAAGTTATGTCATATTGAAATTGTTATAATTTCGCAGAATTAGCCGAATGTGTTGAGCTTATTTCTTCAATATCTCGAAAACTACTTGACATACGAAGATGATTTTGATGTCATTTTAAAGAGAATACTTGGGGCTACAAACCATAAATTGAAAAAAACATACATTTGACCCATCTAGGAGCATCCTACGCGCTGCAGGGGCCAAATTAAAGAATTTTATTAATTTATTAATTTTAATTAATTAAAATATTAACTCTGTCCTTTTGCATCTTATCTTGCTTTCTGTTTTATTAAATTTTTTATTCAATTTTTTTTATGACATATATAATGTTCTACATACTTATAACTAATTGGTTGACATTTTTAATTAATAACTTTGGATTGTTCATTTTATTACACAAAACTATTATACAATTTTTTACATTCAAATATGCTATACCTTATTGCGTTGCACTGAAAATATAAAGGGTGGTTAAATTTCAAGGGCCGATGTTGATTTTGAATAAAACACAAACTATTAAGGATATTATTGTAATTTTATTTTATTATGATATATTGGTATTACTCAATTATGTATGGAACAAAATATCGGCCAAATGGGCGCCGCGACCACGGCGGCACACCTCCATCCGATGGTCCAAATTTTCGATGACCCTGATGCATAATGGAGGTTCTATGCCGTTAATGTGCCGAATTATCTCATCCTTTAGCTCTTGAATTGTTGCTGGCTTATCGACGTACACCTTTTCTTTCAAATAACCCCAAAGAAAAAAGTTTAACGGTGTCAAATCACATGATCTTGGCGGCCAATTGACATCGCCATTACGTGAGATAACACGGCCATTGAATTTGTTGCGCAAAAGAGCCATTGTTTCGTTAGCTGTGTGGCAAGTGGCACCGTCCTGCTGAAACCACATATCGTCCACATCCATATCTTCCAATTCGGGCCATAAAGAGTTCGTTATCATCTCACGACAGCGAACACCATTCACAGTAACTGCCTGACCGGCCTCATTTTGGAAAAAATATGGCCCGATGATGCCGCCAGCCCATAAACCGCACCAAACAATCACTCTTTGTGGGTGCATTGGTTTTTCGACAATCACTCTTGGATTCTCATTCGCCCAAATGCGGCAATTCTGTTTATTGACGAATGCACTGAGGTGAAAATGTGCCTCATCACTGAAGATGATTTCCTTCGAAAATTGATCATCCACTGTTGCCATTTCTGGATAACTGTAACAGGTTGTTGGATTGTGTATCTCTCCATGGTTCAAATTGAGTAAGTCTGAAATAGAGAAATGTCAAATAAAATTCGGAAAAAAACTTGGCGTTTAGGTGTGGTTCACATTCAACATCGGCCCTTACAATTTAACCACCCTTTATAATGACAGCTTTAAATATTTATCAACTTGGTTCCAGAGACGGTAATCATAATATGCTTCGTATATTGACAAAACAAAATTTAGGCTTCAATATTTGTCACATAAATGTTTAAAGCCTGTATCGCAAGATTGATGAATTCCGTTATTTTTTTGGGGAGTCTGGTATTGATGTTATATGTATCTCTGAAACGTGGTTCACTGATGCTCATAATGATAAACTTGTTGAATTGATGAATTATCAACTTTTTAGAAGTGACCGTCGTGGTAATGCTGGTGGAGAGCCTATTTATATCAAAAATAACATTTCATGCAAGCTTCTTCGCAGTTTTAATGCAGAAAATGATGTTGAATACATATTAGTGGAGTTAAATTCGTACGGTTAAAAATTGCTACTAGGATGTGTATACCGACCCAGTAATAACATAAGATTGGATTCGATTGTAGCTGAGTTAGAACAATTATCTGTTGCCTACACAAATAATTTAATATCTGGGGACTTTAATGCCAACTTAATGTCTAATTCCGGATCAAATCTTTCTTTAGTAATGACGACTCTCAACCTATTTCCAGTAAATAGCATAAGACCCACACATTTCACAGCAACGACTGCCTCCTTATTGGACCTTTTTTGGTTGCTGATAATCGTAAAATAATACATTATGAACAGTTGTCAGCACCCGTTTTTTCTAAGCATGACCTTATATTTTTGTCTTATAAATTTAAAGTCGCAAGACAAGAACATACATTTACCTTTCGGGACTATAACAACATCAATATGGCATCTCTCCAAGAAGATCTTTCCTATGCCAACTGGGATGGAATATATTACGTTTCGTCTGTAAGTGAGCAAGTCGAGTATCTTAATGGTCTTGTTCTTCCTATATTTAACAAACACGTTCCCCTTAAACATAGAAATACAAATGGTCGGATAAGTCCTTGGTTTACATCAGAGACTAAACTGTTAATAGAGCGTCGTGACTTACTTTATAATCAGTGGAAACGCTACAGAACACAAGATTTACTAAATCATTATCGTTTGGCAAGAAGAGCAGTTTTATTTAAAATAAGACATGATAAACTAACATACTATGGTAATAAATTTCAGACCGCAGTCAACACTAAACAAAAATGGAAGCAAATTCGTGAAATTGGTATAGTTGGTACACAGGCTAATGTAAGTTTGATTGATGTTAATGCATTGAATCAAAAATTTACTAATATTCTACAACCACCGGTACAACTTGATTTTTATGACGATATTGCTTTAAGTGATTCTGTAAACCAGTTTAGCTTTCAATGTTTTAACTTAGAAGACACTGCTGAAGGATTTTTAGCCGTTAAGTCCAATTCTGTCGGTCTAGATGACATTCAACCTCGTTTTATTAGACTTATTTTACCATGGATAATTCGTCACGTAAACCACATTTTTAATACGGCAGTCACCACAAGTACTTTTCCATCTGGGTGGAAGTGTGCGAAAATTATTCCTATACCCAAAGATGGTAAGGAATACAGGCCAATTGCCATTCTTCCCTTCCTTTCTTAAGTTTTCGAACGCCTTCTACATAAGCAGATCTCAAAACACATATATGATAATAATCTTTTAACGGACCGTCAATCTGGATTTAGACCTCAGCATAGCTGTACTACAGCCTTAACCGAAGTTGTTGAAAACATCCGAAGTAGTTTGGATGATAACAAGATAGCGTTATTGATTCTACTCGACCACTCTAAGGCCTTTGACACCGTTGAACACAAGATGTTAACTATGAAACTTGCAAGAATGTTTAACTTTTCAGAAACTGAAACAAAATTAGTTGCTTCATATCTAGGTGATAGATCGCAGAAAGTTGCCAACAATGGTATCTTTTCTAGGCCTTTGAGTACATTGAGAGGTGTTCCCCAGGGATCTATTCTTGGCCCACTTTTGTACTCGTTATATGCTAATGATCTTCCCTTGCAAATAAAATACTCGTGTATACAAATGTATGCGGACGATGTCCAACTTTATTTGAGCTGCAACAGAACATCAATTCGTCATGTAGTGAATAAACTTAACCACGATCTGTACATGAGTTTTCAATGGGCATCCGCAAATGGATTACGACTAAATCCAAACAAGTCAAAATGTCTTATAATCGGTGCGAGGTCTAACACTGACATTATAAATGACATTAATGTTAATATTGATGGTACTCGAATCGAACTAGTACATACAGTAAAAAACTTGGGTGTTACTTTTAATCGTACGCTTACTTGGTCGGATCATATTAACCAAGTATGTGGCAGAACGTATGCCATGCCTAGAAGCCTTTGGTGTAGTCAACATTTTACTCCACAGAGGATAAGAATGATGCTAGCCAAATCGTATTTTATACCAACACTTTTGTATTGCTGTGAAGTCTTTGCTGCTTGCAATGCCACTGACAAACGTAAGCTTGTTACAACATTTAATAACATTACTCGTTACATTTTCGGCTTACAGAGATTTGATCATGTATCTCCATATTCCAAACGTGTTTTTGGCATGCGCTTTGATGACTATCTCAAGTTTAAAAGTTTAGTCTTTTTGCAAAAAATAATAGTAACAAAAGAGCCTATAAATATCTATACAACAAGTTAACATTCACCTCATCCTTTAGAAACAATAGCATCCGCACCTTTAGATTTCGCAAGAGTGCTTCTTATAACCAATTTTATATATCCACAATATATCTCTGGAACCATCTTCCAACTGAAATACAACTCACCCGCAACGCATTAAAATTAAAAAAATTGTTAATAACTCACTTTGCTAATAACCAGAACATTTAGGACCTAGATATAACTTTGTTTTAAATTTTGTGTTTGATTATTTTTATTTCTTAAATCATAAATAATTTAAATGTTAAATGTTTATTTAAAATGTTAAATGCTAAGTTTAAAAATTGTTTATGCAAACCATGCCCTATAATTCTAATGCTGTAATTTAGAAGATATTGTATCTTGTTGTGTTAGAAAAGCAAATAATAAATACAAATACAAATACAAATACAAAGAAATTAATTTAGAACATTTTACAAAATCAACACTTCAGCTGATAACTATATCAATAAGTTAATCTATGTCAGTTCAAACTATTGCGGTCTATATAAATAACGATACTTTATTTACAAATATTGTAACTTTAAGCCAGCTTTAGGGTTAAAATTTATCATTTGATTAGTTTGTTTATTGTTTTTTGTGTTTTTAATTTTGCGGCAGAATCGGCAGTTAATTATACTCTGGCACGTTTTTTATAAAGCCTTTTTTTATAACAAGTGACACGATTTTTTGTTCGTCTTTGTACTTAAAATTTTCTTCAATTGTAATTACTTTAAGTTATTCATTCTAATTGGATTCGTATTTTTGTAGTTTAAATAAATTAGAAACATGGATTTCAAGTTTACAGCAGAAAAAAAATAACAATTAAATATGATCAACCTGAACTTGACCGTTTTTTTCAGAGTTTTTATTTTTGCTTTTACAATTTGTTTTATTTAACTTCATCGCATGTCTGTATTTATAATTTTAATTTTGGCAAATTTACTTACAGCTACAATTTTGTACATACATTTAAATAATTTACGGTTAAATTAAAAAAAAAAACAAAAACTTTTCAAATGATAAATTCACTGGATATGAATTGTTTAAAGTTATTGTCTGTTTTTAAGGTTTTTTATTATTTGCCTGAAATTATGGGATTAATGTGTTAGAAAATTTGAAAACATAAAAAACAAAAAAAAAGAGAGAAAAAAACTGGGGCTAAACGATATTAAAATACAGATAATAATTATTAACAGCGAAAAACGATTTACGACAGACAGAACAAACACCCAAGCAAACATCTCTCAATTTAATTTTACATATTTCGAGTTCAAGGTAGTTCCGGTGGTATTTTTTTTTATTGTAGTTAAATAATAATTTTTATCTTTTGTCTTTATAAACAAAAAGCGTGTGAAATATTTGCCCTGCAAATAAAATTGGACCACCTGTTCCATTTGGATAAAATGGACTACTCCATGCAAGCATGGACCATGACATTGTTAAAAAGTGTTTGTAGTGAGACGACATGTCTTCGTTTTTTAACGACATGCTTTCGTTTTTAAACGACTTCAAAACTAATCCTCTTGAGTACTCCATAGAGTAGTTTTAAAACTACTCCTAAGTGGTAAAAGGTGGGTTATATGGTCCTCTCCTAGGACATCTTAATCTTAAATAGACCATGTTTTTTCCATACGTTTGGGTTACTTTTGGACAAGTCCTGGTCCCTTGAGGGCTACTTTTTACACGCGTGTTCGGACTGGTCCTATTATTTGCAGGGTATACAAACACACAGACCGGTAAATATGTTTGTATATCCATATGTAAGTGGAGACAGCTCAAATGAATGAATGCATGAAACTGCTTCAGGCTCCCTACAAACAATTAAATGAATTATTGTAATTATCATTTAGCTCCACAACCCAAGGTGTATTTTTGTTTTCTCCTTAACTCTTCTTCAATTCTTTTGATTTCCCATTTCTTAAAGGCAAAATAAACCACTCAAATTGCTTGGCAAACATGTCAAAATTTTACGTTTGTACAAATATTTGGTGTTGTTTGCTGTTTGAACAAACATTTAAAGCAATGTTTGTAGAAATATTAAAAAGTTTTAATATTTGGCAGACAGGTTGGATGTTTGTCAAACTTTTTTTTGGTGTATAGAGCAAAATGTTATCACTTAAGTGGAAACTTTGCAGAGTGAAGACATAGAAGAAGTAGCATAAAAATCCTTTTCAGCCATTAATTCTAGTTTTTGTAGCCCCAAAACAGCTTGTTGTTTAAATCAGGGACCGAAAATAACAGTTATATTGGAATTTTAAAACAAAAAAAGCACATAGAAGTAAACGTCGAAAAACTGATTCAACTATACCATATTGTTCCTTATGCACTTGTCAATGATAAAATATATTGATTTTTAAAATTATGATTTTTATTTTTTCGATCAAAAATAACAGTTTTTTTTTGATTTTATTTTTTTGATCAAAAATAACAGTTATTTTTTGATTTTTATTTTTTTGAACAAAAATAACTGTTATTTTTTGATTTTTATTTTTTCGATCAAAAGTAACAGTTATTTTTTGATTTTTATTTTTTCGAGCAAAAATAAAAGTTTTTCTCGAAATAAATTTGCGTGTTTTAATAATTTAGATGACTTTAATAATTATTTTAATGTGCATAAGGAATTCCAATGATTATTACACACTAAAATAAACATTTAAAGTCAACTAAATTATTAAATCACGTACATTTTTTTAGAGAATAACTTTTATTTTTACTCAAAAAAATAAAAATCCAAAAATAGCAGCTATTTTTGTTCAAAAAAATAAAAATCAAAAAATTACTGTTATTTTTGTTAAAAAAAATAAAAATCAAAAAATAACTGTTATTTTTGATCAAAAAAATAAAAATCAAAAAATAACAGTTATTTTTGTTCAAAAAAATAAAAATCAAAAAATAACTGTTTTCATCTGACTTTTATGAAAAAAGGTATAACTGTTACGGTCCCTGGTTTAAATCAATACTTATCGCAAATGCTTTTTCTTTACTTTGTCCCAATTCACACGTTGCAAGTCTTATTGATCAGCTTGCTACTTTATAACGAGAGTGACGAGAGGAAAAGAAACGTTTCTCTCTCACTCTCTCTCGCCTATAAGGTAGCAAACTGATCAATAAGACTTGCAACGTGTGAATTGGCACTTAATATTTCTTTTACGTTTCAAAGAAATAGCGAGCCAATCTTCGCCAGCATTCATTGAAAACAAAACAAAATTGAAAAATTAATGCTTGCACGATATGACTGTGTTGTTTATTCGCAAAACGGAAACAGAAACAAAGTGTGTGTTTGCCAAGCCATTTGTCTGGTTCATTTTGGCCTTTACTTCCATTACTTGCATATCAGTGTTGTCAATTAGACCCTTACGTGAAAGACCTTTTTTATTCCTTAAGGTATATGGGATTTAGTTAAATATAAACTTTTGTACTTGGTTCTGATTTACTCGTAGTACATGACCTTTCCATCCAATCAAAGTAGTTTTACAACATTCCCGCCGTGGTTAAGCTGTAGAAGCTCGCAATTGCTCCTTAGGATGTCATGATCGCATTTGGGTCAAATATTTGTTAAAGAACACAAAAATTTCTAAAGACTTTTCCTTAGAATTTGTCATTGATCAAAGTTCTGATCGGTAATTAACTATGGGGTTTTTTATAAGTAAGGTTAGGCTAAAAGGTTGGTGTAACGTCAATTTTCATTCACACCCTTAGCCAGGGATCAGTATGATTAATTGTGATGTCTTAGGTAGGGCCTCTTAATTTTATTTTAAATTTTAACCTCACAGGTATTTTATAATAGCAGTTTAGATTTAAAAATTTTATTATGCGCAAAAATAGGTTTGATTTTGGTGATACAATTCAATATTGAATATAGTCTATGGCACTGTTATTGTTTCAGATTAGAACGCTGTAGAACTTTAACTTGGGTTCTCCTTTCAAATGATGTTCGCATATATCGATTTCCCGTGGCCTTCTTATTTCATCGCTTTTAGACAGTATATTTTATTATTGATTGATCTACTACTAGCCCTACCTTCTTTGCAGCTGCTTGTAAATGGCTCTGCTACGTCTCGCTTGTTTCAAGCTGAAATCGCAATGTCATCATTGTCATTATCATGTTTTTAATCTAGATGATTATTGTCATCATCGTTATTATTTTTCGTTAAGTAAGTTTCTTCTCAATTGGGGTCGTACGTATTTATAATAAATTAAGTTAAAAATATGTACAATTATAAATTTTATTTAAAGCATCCACAGCCAATTCATAGTACAATTGTGCTGATACGAACTCACACATATTCTGATGCTCTTTCATTTAAGCTATGTTCCCATTATGTGTATTTGTCATGTGGAATGTCACTTTTCTACCCACATGTCTATGCCAAAATATAAGTTTTACATGTTCGCATGTTGGTATAAAATAAATACTACATACATATCATCGGTTGATTATTTAATTGTCGTATGTCGTATGTAATTTGTGTTCACATACGACAATTAAATAATCAACCGACGATATGTACTTATAATAAATTTGTTTATTTTTTGTATTATTTATTTACTATTATAATTTATATTTAATAAAATTTCAATTAATTTTTGTTGCCACAAACAATTTTGTTAACAAAAAACAGCTGATGTCACATGCTTTGTCACTTGAAAATACAACTCGTTCAAAATCAAAACTGTCATATGGGTGATTCCTTATAGGATAAAAGGAACCTTATCACATAATTTCATTAAAATCGAAAGGGGTCGGGTACCACTCTTAGTCGATTTGACATGGAATTACCCATATGTACTGTACACAGAGAAAAAACACATGATATTGTTTGGAGAGGTTCAGACGATGTGTACAAATTTAACATGTTCCTATGTCCATCAGTGGGCTACAAAAAGCTCTAGATTGATAAAAAAAAGAGGGCCGCACGAACAAGGAAACTATATTTAAAGATTTGGGGAAATTTTTTTAAAAAAAGATACTGATTTTTCAAGAAACAACATTTTCTGTATTGACTAGAAAAAATATTATAATTAATAATATATTTAAAATAAGTCACAGAGGTACCACCGTACACACAGAAAAAAATCAATGCATCGGTTGATTTTTTAGCTATTATCTTTTTGGCAACAGTGGTTTAAACAGCTGAACGTTTCGTGTTTTGTTTCACTGTCAAACATCTTCAGTTTGGTCTATAATTTAACCATGAATCGTCTTACAAACGAACAACGCTTGCAAATTATTGAATTTTATTATCAAAATACGTGCTCTGTTAAAAAAGTTCATCGCGCGCTTCTTCCTTTTGATGGTCAGCTCATTTTTGGCTCAATGGGTACGTTAATAAGCAGAATTGTCGATTTTGGAGTGAAGATCAGCCAGAAGCATTGCAAGAGCTATCAATGCATCCAGAAAAGTCACAGTTTGGTGCGGTTTATGGGCTGGTGGCATCATTGGACCGTACTTCTTCAAAGATGATGCGAATCGTAACGTAGCTGTGAATGGTGAGCGCTACCGTGAGATGATATCCAACTTTTTTTTTTGCCCAAAATGCAAGAGCTTGACTTGCATGACATGTGGTTTCAACAATACGGTGCCACATGCCACACAGCACGCTTAACAATGAACTTATTGAAAGGCGAGTTCGGTGAACATTTTATTTGACGTGCGATTTAACGCCTTTAGACTATTTTTGGTGGGGCTATGTTAAAACTCATGTCTATACACACATGCCCGCTTCAATTGACGCATTTATTCATGAGATGCCGGCTGAAATGTTGGAAAGAGTATGCCAAAACTGGACTGAGCGGATGGACCATTTGAGGCGCAGTCACGGTCAACATTTGCATGAAATAATCTTCAAATAAAAAGTAATTTCAATTTTTGGGAATACAAAATTTTAATTTCAAAAGATTTTGTTATTCGTGCTTAATTCCCAGTTTTTATTATTGATAAAAACACTTGAAATTTATTGTTGATGGGATAAGCCATTCATATGCGCATTTCACTGGTTGATTAGGCCAGATCCTCAGGAAACTTCATCCATAAAGATTTTAGAAAAACTAAAGATATTAAACCAAATAAAACTGTTAAACGTATAAGACTTATAGCAACAGTTCTACTTGTAATAATATCAAAGTTTAAGCAAAACACATCAACAATAAACAGTGGGTTTATCTCATCTTACATTCCCCACTACAATTAGTTGAAATTCTCTCACACATTAATTGAAATGTTGTATTTGTTGCCGTAACGATGCCACCTGCTTATTCCACCGTGGTCATCCCTGAGGGGCACCATTTAAATATCTTTTTTCTTTAAATCATTATGTGAACTATAGTTCCCCTGGATACGATGAAATAAACTATAAAGGGTTTTTGGTATGTTTGTGTGTTGTCGTGCTTTTTCCGCTACACGTACGCTCGTTCAGCTTTAATTGATACAAATCAAAATAGTTTGATATTTTCGTTTGAAGAATGGTTTCAAGTTATGCTTGACGAAAAAATGTGTAATTTGCTTTGTGCTTGTCGTTGTGGAGAAGTGCGCGAACTTTCAAACGAACGTAGAAAACTCAAAATTTAACTGCTGAGGACGAGTTTATTTGTACGTATTCCAAAAGGCGACAAATAAATTCATTCTTGAGTTTATTTGATTGTTTTCTAGGGCACTTGTAAATAAATGACAACCTTAAATAAAATTTAAAAAAAAAAATATTTACTTAATAAATCATGACGTTATCAATGCTTCCGCTCATGTCACATGCACGTGTAGTGTGTATTTCATTACAGAAATGAATCTGTAAATCAAGTCAGTATCTTGATATGAAAATGAAACGCGGTCAAGTGAGAAGGTAAACTACTATACTGCGATATGTGTTTCACTCTGTATTTACGTTTAAAAATTGTAACAGTATGAGTTTTTAATAGACTTAAAAGTGGTATTTCAATTGTTGTGAATCTCGTCAAAAGGTTTTAAGTACTTTATATATAAATAAGTTCAGTGAACTTTAAGCAAGTTTTTTTTTATAGTTAAATTAGCGTGCAAATGTACTCTACATAGAAAACACAAACCAACAGTCAGTTATTATAACCTGCAATACAGGTAAAGAAGAGATCTGTAAGTTAGTCATTTTATTTGAACTTTCATCAATATTGATCTTAGACCCCATAAAGTACAGGTATATATTCTGGATATTAAGCCGAGATATAGATAAATAACAACCTTCCCCCCACCCCCATAATGAAGGATTTAGCGTAACAAATTCTACACCATTTAAGCTAAGAAAATTTATCTTTTCCAAAATATATTTTTTGCATAAAGTATTTATGGTACTGAAAATGAAACAAATCGGTCCCTTATTTTACCTAGTCCACATACAAATGTCTACTCTAAAAGAAACATTTTTGACTAAAAAGACGAGAAAAGAAGAGCTGAAAAGGGTTGTCTGTCAAACGAACTGTCACACTGCAGTCTTTTTTTTTCTCACTTAAGCAACGCTACTTAATTATAGAAATTTTCTTAAAAAATGAGATATCGATTCGCGAAACTAATAGACGACTTCGTGATCTTAATGTCGCACGTAAACTGAACGGCTTTGTAAATAAATAAAATAATAAAATAAGTAAATGGAGATCGTTACCGCGCCATGATTATTGAGTTTTTAGCTTGACAATATGGATACCATTGATTCGGAAGAGATGTGGTTTCACAAGCATCGACCTACCGAAATCAAAGTTTGGCGCTAACTCTATTTGGTGGGATGAACCTATCACTGGGTCTCCAAGGTGGTGGTAATATGGCCAAAATTATTTTCAAATGTAAATGCCATGTATTGATCTTTTAAAGTTTCATAGTTTTTTATTATTGTTGATTTTGTTGTGTAATTTTTTTTTAATTTCAAATTTTATTGGGCTTAAAAACTTTTTATACAATCCAATTTGTCCTCGATTGAATACAAACAAAAGATTTTAACGATGGTTAGTGAAAAATTAAATGAGAATCTGTGCATTCTGACTGCAATTTATGTTAGTTTTTGCAACAAAAATATAAAATTTTAAGGATTTAATTTCCACATTTGGATTCGTAACCACAAAGCATACTGAGATGAAAAAAGTGACGTATGGAAAATGCCGTAAATCATTTGTGAGGGCAGCTTTCGAAGAAAGAGAAAGAAAACGTTTTTTTTTTGGTAGGGAAGTGGCAATGTGTAAAAACGGCCACTACTGTGTTATCAAAACAAAAAATGAAAAAAAGGGCAGCTTTCGAAGAAAAAGACAGAAAAAATACAATATTTTCTGTCTCGTGACACCTCTGTGCACAGAAAAAAATTTTGCCCCAGTAAAGACATTAATCAAAAATAAAATCAGTTTTAATTAAAAATTTAATCAAGTGAATTAAACGTTTAATTAAGAGAATCAAACGTTCAATCAAGTGTATTAAACGTTTAATTGACAACATTAATTTGCACCAGTATACAAATTAATAATATCAATTAAACTTTTAATTCACTTGATTAAACGTTTAATTCACTTGATTAAAACTGATTTTATTTTTGATTAATGCGTTTACTGGGGCAAAATTTTTTCTGTGTGTGCTCTGTCTTCGTAACTCTTGTCCTTCTGAACCGTTTGCGCTGGGTTTCAATCTCAAACTGCTTAAGAGAACGTCATACAGAAATCTTATTAATAATAAATTTTGTATTCCCAAAAATAACTTTAATAAGAACTAGAAATAGTTTGACACTAATTTTGTTATATTCTGTTGAGTCTTTCGAAAGTGTGCGTGTTCTAAACAGACGGACATATCTAAATCAACTTAGAATTACTCAAGGACCTAAAAGATTCGGCAAAAATGGTAATAACACTCACTCTTCTTGTGGACCAACTTAAAATAAAACGGACCTGAATATAGTTTTTATACCCTCCACCACAATTAGTTGTGCAGAGGGTATATTAAGTTTGTCATTCCGTGTGAAACTTTTTTATTATTGATCTCAGACCCCATAAAGTATATTTATTCGGGGTCCTTGATTAATTCTAAGTCGATTTAGCCATGCCCGTCTGTCCGTCTGTTGAAAGCACGCTCACTTTCGAACAACTCAAAAGCAATGAACAAACTTGGTGCCAAATTGCTTGTAGTTATCCTAAGCAGTTTGGGATTGAAATCCAGCAAAATCGGTTCAGTAGGACCAGAGCTATGAATCAAAATGTGGAACCACCACCTAAAAAAATTGATAATTTTGTTACAAAAAATAACATAAATGCTGGAACAAGGCACGGAATGAGATAAGATTTTGCAAAAATTTGTTTTATTTGACTGGAAATCGCGCTGTAAAATTTCGTGAAGATCCGTCCATAATTTACCCTAAGCCCCATAAAAACACTACTCCCGGAAACCAGTTTAGTACGCCTAAAACCGTAAAAAATAATGCAATCATAACAAATTTTGGCTCGTCACAGTTTTATAGGACTATAAATGATACTGTGAAATTTCGTGAAGATCGGTACATAATTTACCCTAGGCCCCATAGAAACCCTACTCCTGGAAAAGAGTTTAGTATACCTAAAGCCATAATTAATAATGGTATCATAACAGAAATTGGTACGTAACAGTTTTTTAGGACTAGAAATAACACTGTGAAATTTCGTGACGATCGGTCCATAATTTACCTTAGGCCCCATATAAACCCTACTACCGGAAAACAGTTTAGTACGCCTAAAACCGTAAAAAATAACAAATCGTCACAGTTAAAGATAATAATAACATCATACAGATATTACTCCTTAAACATTTGAACTGTCGGTGGAGGGTATCAAAGATTCGGCACAGCCGAATATAGTACTCTAATTTGTTTTTATGTATATTCCTAATTTATTTGCATAATTACCAGAAAAACTTTACTTACCTGGTAAGTTAGCAAGTAATGTAATGTAAAAATAAACACTACTTATTTTTCGGCTGAATAACTACATATTTTTGTTTGAGGTGTCTACAAAAAATATCAAAAATTGTATAAAAACCTGAATTTTTGGACTGTCATATGACCTATGGTTACGCCGTATATAGCAAAAGATCAGAAATCTTTAGTAGAAAATATTCTCTGAAAAATCGGTTCAGATACAAACAATTTTTGATATTTTTTGTACGGGAGGTACCACTCCCACTTCTCTAATCCCGCCCACATTTTGTGGGATGTTGTGTATTGATAACCTTAATGTGTGTACCTAATTTGGAAACTTTGGCTCTTGCCGTTCTCCAGATATATTGAAAAAAGTAATAACAATACAACAACAAGGGATTTTTGAACACAAAAAAAACTTAGAATCACGTTCTGGTCTATAACTCTGACACCAATCGAGTCTCCACCTTTAAATTTTCTGCAAATGTAGAAGAGGGTCTAATACTGGACATATATTTTTTTAAGAATTTAAAAAAATATACTTTTCCAGATATGAACCTTTGAACTCAAGACCCCAAAAATTGACCTGTGACCTTTTCTTAAAAAAACACAATATGCATATCATTTTAAAGGGTGCACTTTTACCTTTAAAACGATACCAAAAAAACTACATATATTTTCTTGCGTAGTTCAAATCCCCTTTTGTAAGGAGACTTTTGTGTTTTTTTTTAAATTTTTCACATCTTTTATGACGTCATATTTCGGAAGCCAAAAGAATCTGGGGACTGAAAATTTATGTTTTGTTAAAGTCCAATAACATACAACATTTGTGTTGAATTTCATTCAAATCGCAGGTGATGATGTCGAAAATGCAATTTTTCGTGATGGTTTGACGTGTTTTAACTCAGTAAAGGCCAGTTTACACGGTAATACAATGTATTACGACTTTGTAGAATCAAAATAATATGAAATTCTCTCCGTGTTTAAAAGAAAATAATAAAAGTCTGTTGAGAGTATACTTTATGTTTACACGGATGGTATAAGTAAAATCAAAAATCATAACAAAAAAGCAGATGGTTGCAGTTTTACAATTTTTACAAAAACAACATGAAAATTTCCTGAGTTGTTTTTGTAATTGTATAAAAATGCTACCACCTTCAATATACCGTTAAAATGCACCTCTGGTGTGATGAAAATACATAAGTTTCTAAAATGGTTTAGAAAAAAACCATTTACCGACCGCTTGTCAGAATTTGTATTCGTATTCTCTCTTACTCAATGCATTTTGCTTTTACATGATAAGATTTCTCTCATTCTACATTATGTCGTAATACAATGTATTACCGTGTAAACTGGCCTTAAGCCTGAGTTCATACGGCTCATGTCTTATTGACAAGATTCTTCCTTTTTCTTCGTTGAACATGAATTGGCGTTCAAATGATTCATGTCATGTTGACGACATGTGCTTTTTTGATATTGAAAACAATAACAAAATTAAACAACGTTTCTTTTCCCTTCGTCCCCCTCGCCTATAAAGTATCAATCAGGTCAATAAGACATGAGCCGTATGAACACAGACAAAGTAAATATTCAGTACTGAAAACAACACAACTAATAAGAAGTTTTTGAGCTGATTATTAGTAAGCAAATAATAGAAGTAATAAGTGGTTGCTGAGGATTACTAGTAAGTATTTATTGAAGTTTTCAGAATAATTACACTTTCAATGACAACTACTTACCAGGTAACGCATGAATGAAATAACTACCACCTATTACTAAAAATCAAAAAGTTTTTCCTGGGTACTAAAAATTTCTTAATATTACTAGAATGCAACCCACTGTGCATCTTCTGATTGCCTGAGTTCAGTAATAGCTAAAAGAGGATAAAGTTCACAAAATATTTATTGTAATACAAGTTGCCTGATCATGATTAAAAAAAAAATAAATTTTCAACATAAAAACAATTTTTGTCATTGGGTTAAAATTTTGTATATAAATCTAGAACTGAATGACCTTGATGTTTTATTTTTAAATAAATGCGAAAAGGCTTAAAGAGTCTATTTTATAAATGACTTTGACATTGAAATGTTGAAAAAGGCCAAGCTTCTTCGTTTTTTTTGTTTTTTTTTCAAAAAGGATCTGAGAATTAATTGTTTTGTGAATTTATAAGATAACAATATTAAAAAAAAAAAAATCTTAATTAATAAGCCGGTTTTTTAAATACTTGAAAACGTGTAAAGCACTTTTAACGATTTTTGCATTTTTTTTTTTTAAATTATTTATTAAAACTAAATACATATAAGCAAATTCATTTCATTAAAGATGATTTAATTTGTTTAAAAGTTGTTTATTTTGTAAATTTTTTTGTGTGCAGATTTGTTGTAGAATAAGTTTTTAAAATGTCTAGCGAAAATAATTTTAGTATTTATTCAAGAGATGTGCAATTAATCAAATACCAGAACTAATCAAAGTTATAATTAATCAATTATTCGAATAATCTAATATTTAATTAATTAAATTCTCGATTAATCAATTAATTCTAATATAAATTTATTAAAATAACGATAACTTGAAATTTAAATAATTGAATAATTTGAAACTTTTCATAACTGTTTTATAACATTTTTTTATATTTTTTAATTGGGTTGACTTTATTTGAATAGTGTGTTATGCTTAAGCCCCTTTCACACTATTCTACATGTCACACTATTCTACATTTCTAAAGTTTCTGCATTTCTTAAGATTTTTGCGACGATGGTCGTAAGGCTTCAACTGTTTCTCGAGCTGTATTTTAAAGCAGTGTTAGAAAATAAACAGTACATTATTTAACGTTCGGCTCACACACCCAGGAACGATATCTATTTTTTTAGTGATTGTGTAGACATACACAACCCTTAATACCGTTCGTAACTATTTTCAAGAAAGAACCGAACATTATATAATGTTCGGTTCTTCGTTAAAAAACAGAACAATTGTAGTGTTACTGTAGACAAACATTCACCCCTATCGTGAATAATTTTTCCCTCGTAATTTTTCCCCTTTTCACATATTTGCGATCATGAACAACTCCCATGAAAAATTGTAATTCAAAGGAGAATAATAACGTGAAAAATTGTTCACGGGAAAAATTTCCCCTTATCGTGAAAAATTTTTTCCCTCGTAATTTGTTCACATTTCCCTTAGATTTTCTCACTTTATTTTTGCTAGGGAACAGAACATGTATGTAAGTAGCTCCTCCTATAAATCGAATATAAAGGGTTAATAAGTTAATTAGACATAAACCGATATATTGCTCAACAAAATGCAAAACAACAGGTCGATTGCCTGCGGATTTGTGAAGCTTTCAATTGACTTGGTGGCAGAATTTTGGAAAATATTTTACAACATTAAATTTAAAAAGTGCAAAAAACTAACATTGTAATCAAACTATCCCTCCAATACTAAATATTTTGCTTTATTATTTTACCTTTTCTTTAAAATATATACTTGTATATTTTTGAACAAAAATTTCATGAATTTTTAATATTTTTTAATCTTTCTTCTTTTTTTACATTCACTGGAACTGATAGCGTGGAAAATTTTTCACATGAGATTCACGATTGTTTTTTCCCTTCGAGGGGAATGAAAATTTCATGGGAACAAAAATTCCACTTGTTATTCACCATAGGGGTGATTATATTTTAATGTTCTGTAAGGTTTTTTTCGTGTGTGTATTTTGTTTTTGTAAAAATGTTTTTTTACCAGCTAAAAGGGACGAACATTAACGAGCCGAACCGAACACATTGAAGTTTGTGGATTTTCAAAAAAAAAAAAAAAAAACCGAACGGAATTAAATGTTCACATCTTTTGTTGTGTTTGATAAAAACAGTAATATTTTTGTGTTCGAAAGATGACTAACAGGGAAACGTTATTTTTTTTAATGATTTTCTACACAAACACTATTAGCGTTTGTATTTTCCACAAATCTACCGAACCCAACATTAAAAACCGATATTTAGTGTTTATTTTCGAACACTGTTTTAAAGGCATGTAAGCCAACACCTTTGCACGTGAACGAAGGACAAAGGCCAACAAATTGAGAACGACGACGAATCGACATTTCAGCGTCTTCTTCAATAATTCGCGCTACAATAGCAATATTCTCTTCAGTACGCTCATTTCTATGTCTTGTTTATGGTTTTGAATCGAGAAGAGTTAAATAAGTACGAAAATAATCAATAACTGCACGAATTTCTTGCTCACGAGGCCGCGGCCGATTATGTTGACCGTAAAATGGACGAAGTGCTTTTTTAACTTTGCCTTTTGTTTTTTTTTTCAAAGTAAATTTCTACAATTTGGAAGCGTTGTTCTAGCAATAAACGCTTAATGATGACTTGCCAATCCTTAGATATGTCAACACAGTTTGACATTCTCAGCTGCCAAACCATTGTTTGTTTGTTTGTTTTTTTTTTCAAAGTAAATTTCTACAATTTGGAAGCGTTGTTCTAGCAATAAACGCTTATACCATGTTCACACGGACAGCAATATTCGTGTTTCGCTCTCTTATTCCTGTTTCGCGCCCCAAACATGATTGAAACGACTTGTTTCCCCATACAAAATTTTAAGAGCGAAACAGGTCGTTTCATTTTGAAACAGGCTGCGAAACAGGAAAAATGTACTATCATCTCCAATTTCGATAACATTTATCGTTATTTTATCTGAACTAGCTCTCAAAAAAAATCAAAACAAAGAAAAAAACAAAATATAAATTGATGTTTAATAAAATAAAGTGATAAAATGAACATTATAATATTAATAAAAGTATTAAATAACATATTTTTAAGTTTTATTTACTTTCTATCTTTAAAAAAAAAAAATCACACTAACAACACAAAAATGTCAAAATGAAACAAGAATGAATCGTATGAACAGCATGTTTGGCATCTACGTTTCAGAGAGCGAAACCAGTGGTTTATATCGTCGTATGAACATAGCATTAATGATGACTTGCCAATCCTTATATATGTCAACACAGTTTGACATTCTTAGCT
Organism: Pollenia angustigena; assembly: GCA_930367215.1. Lineage (NCBI taxonomy): Eukaryota > Metazoa > Arthropoda > Insecta > Diptera > Polleniidae > Pollenia > Pollenia angustigena. The sequence continues at coordinate 193,315,999 of OV884060.1, read as the reverse complement.
GCCAAACCATTGTTATCGATAGTTCTTATGCAGCTAAAAAAAAACACCAGATATAATCGAAAAGAGTTGTAACAGATTTCTGCGTTAATGCTGCATATGTCCATTTAGGCAACCTAAAAAAGGGAGTTGGAAAGAAATGGTAGGTTTAAACCTTGACTTATTTGGAGTATTCACAAGGTGTGCTATCATGTTATATTGTCATAATGTTCTTACACTTTACAATGGTTTAAAAATATTGTTGTTGCTTTGTAAACAAAAAGTGTCTTATATAAATAGAACTTTGCTTGCTATGTTGATTATGCAGTCGTAATTAATCAGAAGAGACCTGCGCGCTGAGCGGCTGAGCCGATCCGCATTAGTTTTTGTAGACGTCGCCGTTGATGGCAAAATTTCATCCTGCTAACAAACACTTGCGGCGTCAAATCATATAGGCTTAGGTCTCTAAAGGCCCAAATACACTTGTCAAATGCTTGACATGACATCAAGCTCGTGTACGTGTGCTTGATATTAGAACATACATTTGCTGGATGAGCTGTCAAGCATTCATTTTGCATTTTATTTTGAAGTGACAACAGCAGGAGCAAAAAATATTAAAATATAGATAAAAAGTGTTTAAGTGTGATTACATACTTTTAACTGTGTTGCTTTTTAATAAATAAAAAAAGAATTGAAGAAAATTATTAAATAAAATTTTTCATTTTTTTGTTTTTCATCCGACATTTTTAGTGTCTGTTCAGTTTGAAATCACGTTTAAAGTGTGTGGGCGCTTGAAGAGTAACGCCAATACATTCATCAAAATCACTCGTCAAGCATGCTAAATATCAAAATTTTTTGATTTTCCATCAAGCATCGTCGGTGTCACACATACAAACTCATTTTCACTAATACTACCTTAATGCTGGATGGGAATTTGACCAGTGTATTTGGGCCTTAATATTTGTTAAACAAACAAAATAAAATTTATTTGTGATTTGCGTCTGAAAAATGGAAAATAGTCAGGTAAGATCTAATTTAATTTATTAATTCATGGATTAGAATTAAAAATATTTTGATGTTAGGTAAATATTTATTTTTTATTATTTGTTTTAAATCAGCTGATTTAAATTCAAAATAGCATACTAAATTATGAGGGGTTGTTCACAACAGTCGTATTTTTCCATGTTATTATTTTAAGACTTATGACTTTATGACACCTTGTGAATCCCCCAAAAAAAAAAAATTTCAAAAAATTATACAACTGAAGTATGGAATGCAAGAAAAGATAAACTCACTGTTTATTGTTGGCGTATTGGCTAAGCTTTGATGTCGTTGCAAATAAGACTTGAGTGTTTGTAATTCTCATTTGCTTTATAGTTTTATTTCTATAATGTCTTTAGCTTTTCCAAAATCTTTGAAAAAGGTCTCCGGATGATCTGACCTGACCTAAGCAACCAGTGAAATGCTCATAGGAACTAACTTATCCCCTAAACAATAAATTTCAGTGCATGTATCAAGAATAAAAATTGGGAATTTAGCAGACAACAAAATCTTGTTACGTATGCTTGGACATGTCGCAATATTCAGTATTATAGTGTTAAAACAACAACAACTTACAAAAGATGTTGTCAATTAAGTGTTTTCTTAACCTACTTACAACTACAATTAATGTTGAGAGAATTTCAACTAATTGTAGTGGGGAATGTAAGATGAGATAAACCCACTGTTGTTTATTGTTGAAATATTAAGAAATTTTTAGTACCCAGGAAAAACTTTTTGATTTTTAGTAATAGGTGGTAGTTATTTCATTCATGCGTTACCTGGTAAGTAGTTGTCACTGAAAGTGTAATTATTCTGAAAACTTCAATAAATACTTACTAGTAATCCTCAGCAACCACTTATTACTTCTACTATTTGCTTACTAATAATCAGCTCAAAAACTTCTTATTAGTTGTGTTCACCCCTATCGCAAACAACTACTCCCATGAAAATATTCCCATATTTTTTTATTTCGTATTGTGAATGATTCCCATAGAATCATGACAACATCTTTTGTAAGTTGTTGTTGTTTTTATTTTGTTTTTCTTAACCTTCTTACAACTACAATTAATGTTGAGAGAATTTCAACTAATTGTAATGGGGAATGTAAGATGAGATAAACCCACTGTTGTTTATTGTTGATGTGTTTTGTTCAAGCTTTGATATTGTTACAAGTAGAACTGTTGCTATAATTCTTATACGTTTAACAGTTTTATTTGGTTTAATATCTTTAGTTTGTCTAAAATCTTTATGGATGAAGTTTCCTGATGATCTGGCCTAAGCAACCAGGAATAGCTTATCCCATCAACAATAAATTTCAAGTGTTTTTGTCAAGAATAAAAACTGGGAATTAAGCACGATTAGCAAAATCTTTTGAAATTATGATTTAATTATTTTAGAATTTTGATTCATCAGAAACGCTGATTACTCAGTATTCAGATTAATTACAATTTCGAAGAATCGATTAATGGCAAACACCTAAACTTTTCGATTAAAGTGTTGTTGAACCTTAAATCTTAAAATAATTAATGAAATATTTATTAGCTGTTTAAATAAAATCGTCTGGTTTTGGCAAATTGAAAAATTAAAAGTGTGATAAATGTTAAATATAAAAAACGGCGAAAAATAATAAAACCATTGTTTTTGAGAGTTTTATCCCCTAATTAATAAAAACTGAAAAAGGGTAAATAAAGGTTTTTTAAAGAAATTTTCATAAAATCTGTTTCAAAGACAGACCTTTTATGTTTAATTTTTTGTTATAAATAATGCCGGTAAAATTAAGAATATAATAAATATCCCGGCAAATAATAGGACCAGTCCAAACGCGCGTGTAAAAAGTAGCCCACAAGGGACTAGGACTAGTCCAAAAGTAACCCAAACATATGGAAAAAAGATGGTATACTTAACATTACGATGTCCTAGGGGAGGACCATATAACCCAGCTTTGGACTACAAAGGAGTACTCTTAAAACTACTCCATGGTATACTCAAGGGGATTAGATATGAAGTCGTTTAAAAACGAAAGCATGTCGTTAAAAAACAAAGACATGTCGTCTCACTACACTTTTTAACAATGACATGGTCCATGCTTGCATTGCACCGCACCAGTCCATGGAGTAGTCCATTTTATCAAAATGGATCAGGTGATCCAATATAATTTGCAGGGATAGATCGAATTTCTCCATTCAATCGGCTTTGCCGTTACTTATGTACCAAGTTTTATCAAATTGCGATGCAAACTTTACGCAACAGGTTTACGTGGACATCAGCCTCTCTCCATCAATTTGTTGTGTATGGTTAAATAATATGGTACAAAAATTATTTGTTTCAAAAAAGGCATCCTTGTTACTGACAGACGGACATATGTACGTAGATAAATCGGTTGAAAATTTCAGGAGCACCCAGAATACTTTATTACGTTTGTCTTACACATGGAATGACGTAATTAATACACCCTCATTTGGTACCTGTGATACAGTAAAAAGACTATTTAACGCTATCCCTTACATACAAAATTTAGGTCTTGCTACTTTACCAGGGATGGAAAACTAAAAAGCAGGACTTAATTAAACATTTTTGGCACTCTTTATAGAAAATATTTTTTTTTTTTACAAAAATACATAAAATTTAGAGCAATACCAGCAATCAGTAATGCTCATTGGAAATCTAGAGCTATTCTGGGACTTTTGTCTATTATACTTATTCCGGAATTTTTATCCCATTTGTAAGATTGTATGTGATGCTTCGAGCGAAGTCTGGTTTTCTGATAATACTTTTAACAAAAATAATTTCGCCGCGCTACAAAAATTAATTTTATTGTCCGGTTTTACAAAAGCAAATGAATGTTTTCTCAGACATTGGGTGAAAAAAGCAGAACGTGCAATTAAAATTATGCAAGACATTTTGCTTTAGTGTAAATTATCATTATGGCCCCTATTACGGTTCACAACTCAACTCAGTTGAGTTGAAATTAAGACAACTGGCTGTGATCAGTTGTAATTTTTGTTTATGTTTTGGCCCACTGCAATATAGCAAAGTTGTAAACCATAATACAAAAATTAAGAAATTTCAACTCAACTTAGTTAAGTTGTGAACCGTAATAGGGGCCTATATTTTAAACTTATTTCATATAACAATTGAGTATTTAAAAATTAAGATATTAAAAAAAAAATCGTTTTTAATCAAAATAATTTTTGGGAATACAAAATTTTAATTTTAAAAGATTTTGTTATTCGTGCTTAATTCCCAATTTTTATTATTGATAAAAACACTGAAATTCATTGTTGATGGGATAAGCAATTCCTATGCGCATTTCACTGGTTGTTTGGGCCAGTTCGTCAGGAAACTTCATCCATAAATATTTTAGAAAAACTGAAGATATTAAACCAAATAAAACTGTTTATTGTATAAGACTTATAAGCAACAGTTCTACTTGTAACCATATCAAAGTTTAAACAAAAACATCAACAATAAACAGTGAGTTTATCTGGCATAAGCAAACAGTGAAATGCGCATAGGAATAGCTTATCCCATCAACAATAAATTTCAGTGTTTTTATCAATAATAAAAATTGGGAATTAAGCACGAATAACAAAATCTTTTAAAATTAAAATCCGTTTTTTTTTTAAATCGCGTATGGTGCGGAAAATTTTTGAACCCAAATCACCTTTAGGATCATAAAACGTGGTTATTAAATTTTCTAGATTATCGTGAATACCTGTCGTGTTGACCCTACCTTACGTTGCTCTCAACACAAAGTGAATACAATGCGCCAATCAATATGCCAGTGCGTGAATACCTACGCACAGGCTGCAATTCTTGCAATTGAATTTCAGGATAATGAACATACCGCTTGCTTAGGAGCTTGAGGCTTCTTACCTACACTGCAAAGCAACTGTCATTGTATAGCACTTTCACACAGAGAGATTTGGCAGCAGGCATAACTTTTTACTAGCTTACGGGTTAAGATGAAATATCGGGTGATTTTTTAAGAGCTATAGGAAAGTTAAAAAAAAACACATAAAATTCAGAAAAATGCATGAAAGCTTTATTTGAATCGATAGTACGGTCCATATAATTTAATGTTTGAAGATTATTTCATGCAAATGTTAACCGTGACTGCGCCTCAAATGGTCCATCCGCTTCGTCCAATTTTGGCGTACTCTTTCCAACATTTCGGCCGGTATCTCATTAATAAATGCTTCAATGTTGTCTTCCAATTGAAGAGGGCATGTCTGTATAGCAGTGACGGGCACATTTGCAAATCCTATGTACGCGTGCATAGGAATAAAAATGCTGCTTGTGCGACGTCGACACATGTACACTATAAACTTCTTTGTGTTTTTGTGACAATGTACGTTCGGCTGTTGCTTTGTTGTTATTTCGTCAACACAAGCATAAATGTGATAGTATGTGTGTGCCCTTCACTGGTGTATAGACATGAGCTTTAACATAGCCCCACAAAAAATAGTCTAAAGGCGTTAAATCGCACTATCTTGGCGGCCAATTGACCGGCCCCGAACGTGAAGTAAAATGTTCACCGAACTCGCCTTTCAATAAGTCCATTGTTAAGCGTGCTGTGTAGCATGTGGCACCGTCTTGTTGAAACCTTATGTCATGCAAGTCAAGCTCTTTCATTTTGGGCAAAAAAAAGTTGGATATCTTCTCACGGTAGCGCTCACCATTCACAGTTACGGTACGATTCGTATCATCTTTGAAGAAGTACGGGCCAATGATGCCACCAGCCTATAAACCGCACCAAACTGTAACTTTTTCTGGATGCATTGGTAGCTCTTGCAATGCTGCTGGCTGATCTTCACTCCAAAGTCGACAATTCTGCTTATTAACGTACCCATTGAGCCAATAATGAGCTTCGTCGCTGAACACAAGAAGCGCGCGATGAACTTTCTTAACAGAGCACGCATTTTGATAATAAAATTCAATAATTTGCAAGCGTTGTTCGTTTGTAAGACAATTCATGGTTAAATTATAGACCAAACTGAAGATGTTTGACAGTGAAACAAAACACGAAACGTGCGTCAGCTGTTTAAACCAGTGTTGCCAAAAAGATAATAGCTAAAAAATCACACGATACAACAACGATGTGTTCCCAAAATGTGGTCCTTCCAATAACACGTCCAGAACCTGGTAGTACCAAATTGGACTCTGGTCAGCCGTGACCTTGAGAGATCTGCAAATTTTAAGACACAGAAAAGCGTAATTCATTGCAACGCTGAAAGGAAGGTAATCGTCATGACGCCTATGCACAATCCCTGGGGGCAGAAAAAAAAAAAATGTTTCTGCTAAAACAATGTTCTATACTGCAATAAGAGGCTTTATGTCTTGTGTTTAGAATTGGAAATAAATAAATAAAATAACAAGATTTTGTTTATCGTGCTTAATTCCCAAATTTTATTCATGATAAAAACACTTAAATTTATTGTTGAAAGGATAAGCAATTCCCTTGCGCATTTCACTGGTTGCTTAGTCCAGATCGCCAGAAAAGATTTTAGAAAAACTAAAGATATTTAACAAATAAAACTGTTAAGCGAATAAGAATTATAAGCAACAGGTTTACTTGTTACAATATCAAAGCTTAAACAAAAGCAACAACAATAAACAGTGAGTTTATCTCTTCTTACATTCCCCATTAAAATTGGTTGGAATTCTTTCAACATTTCGTCGTGCCGAAGTTATCTTGCCGTAGATCACAAAATTTTTTTTTGGGAAATCGAATCTTAAAAAATGTACGTGAAAAAAGTCGTCCAATATTTTTGTCAGATATTGTGCTTGAAGTTCTTTATCGATTTATGTAAAAATATCCAAAGTCATGGAAAAAAAATTTCAAGTTATAGCCATTATCACGTCCGAAAAAAATTTTCAATTTTATCGTATACGCCACTCTTTGTGATATATTTTTTAGTTTGTGGGATATAAGTCAAAAAAAGGTATTAGAAACCTACATTCACGTGTATTACCAATACTGAAAATTAAGTTATAATAATTTTCGAAACGAAAATTTATGCAAGTGACAAATATATTTACGTATAGTTATAGTTTTTATATTATCGAATTTCCTGATGTATGAATAATTTTAAGGTTTATTATTACTTAAGGGTGGTCTAACGATAATGCACGATGTAAGCTGTGAGTCACACCATAACGTCAAATTTTTGTCCAACTTAATTTGACATTTCTTGGTATCAGTGCCAAATTCAACCATGGGGAGTGCAGCATTGAGCATCGCGTTAAGGTTGCTGAACCTTTTACGAAAATGTGCGTTCAAACCAAAAATACATTTTGTGCACATCTTGATTTTTTTAGGTCAGCATACTCGATCAAATGTGTCAACAATCGGTATAGTTGTGGGCACATTTTAGCAAACCGGCTCTGTATGAAATGTGAAAACGCCTGTGCATGCATGCTTGATGCGGTTTATGGCCAGGCGGCATCATTGGGCCTTACTTCTTCGAAAATGAGGTATGCCAAGCATTTACTGTGAATGGTGTTCGCTATCTCGAACTGATAACGGATTTATTTTTGAGGATACGGACGTGGACGATAAGTAGTTCCAAAAGAATGTGTCACACGGCCAAAGAAACAATGGCTCTTCTCCACGAGAAATTCAATGGCCATGTTAACTGGCCATCACGACCATATGATTTGACACCGTTGGCCTTCTTTCTATGGTAATATTTAAAATAAAAAGTGTACGTCAATAAGCCAAGAACAATTCAAGAGCTAAAGGATTAGATTATTTGACACATTAATTACATTGAACCTCAATTATGCCTCAGAGCCATTGAAAATATGGACCATAGGACAAAGGTATGCTACCGAAGCCGCGACGAGCATTGACCGATATTTTGTCTCACACATAGCTGTCATAGATTCTTCTATAAAAATAAAAAATATTCAGATAATTCTCTAAAAACTTTTTGTTTTATTCACAATTAACATTGTGCACTATGGTTGGACCATCCTGAATATTTAACCTTTAACTGCTTAACAATAAAGTGAATTTATGCAATATAGCAATAATTTCATCAATATAAATAGCCGCTGTGTACTTCGTCCGTAAAATATCTTTATATATAAAAAGAAAAATTTTAAAATAACAGTAATATTAACAAGATAGTCTCTTTTTTGTAACATGCCTAATATACTTTGTTCACATACAACAAGATAACGCAAGATTTTTTAATTGAAAGTTTTCATACGTTTTTTGTCGTATATCCACAATTATGCTACATACGATATTATAACGTATTAAATTTTTTGCAAAAGTGGATATACAACAAAATGGCTTTGTAATATCTCATTAACCATAAGAGATAGAGACGTGAGGATTGCGCAGATCGATAGCTCTGTTACATTTACCACAGGAAACGGTCTTATCTCATTTTTTTCCATTTTGTGATATACGACAAGATAACTTCGGAGCGGCGATTTATTGTAGTTGTAAGTAGATTAAGAAAAAACAAAAACTATTTGCTTTATTTTTTGCGAAGTTTAGTTTTTTTTTTAGCCGTGCACTTGCCAGTTTATTATCAAAGTAATTTTTTTGGGAATACAAAATTTTTAATTTACAAGATTTTGTTTGTCGCGCTTATATAAAATAATGTATTTTTTTGGTACTGGAAAAACTGTCTTGCAGAAACTTTATTCAATATGTGGACAGCTATGGCTTATTTAAAACCAACCACAAGAAGTTTTTGTGGAGAGATTTCTGCTCTCACACAGAAACAATTCTCGCCAATTTTTTTTTTCAATTAAACCATTAATCAAAAATTAAATCAGTTCGAATTAAAAATTTAATCAAGAGAATTAAACGGGTACTTATATCAACAACATTAGTGCATAAAATATTATTAATATCAAAAAATGTTTAATTAATTACTGATTTACTGGTGCAAATTATATTACTTTTTAATTAATATTACAAACTTTCAATATAAATCAATTTTTTTTCTGTGCAAATGAGTAACTTCTGCTGAACTTAATTTTTCCAGATTCATGCTACATCAAATTAAAATTTAATTTTCAATGTCGAATTTCTTCAAACCATAAAAATAAATCTTTATTTGTGCAGAATATGAGGAGACGTAGAAGAGGACTGGGGCAGTATAAACTATAAATTATGGTTAATTTTTAACATAAATGACTGTGTATTATTATAAAAAGAATTTCTTTTAGATTTTTCTTTATTTCTTTACACGAATCAGCAATTTTGCTGGAAAAAAAAAAAAAAAAAAATAAAAAAAATTAATAATGTTATTTTACATTAATGGTTTTATAACGATTGTTATTATTGTTTATAAATTTTATGTGAAAACTAATACGGCCAAAAGTTTATTGAACTTAACATGTGCGTTTTTATATTTCAGTTGAGTGATTTTTTATTTTATTACTATTTTTATACCCTGCACCACAGTTGATGAGGGGTTGTATAAGTTTGTCATTCCGGCAAACGTTGTTTTGCCATATAACTTATTTCGTTCAGATGTTACAGTGTCTGCGTACCAAATTTTAGGAAAACCGGTTGATAAGCTTAAAAGAAATAGGGATGGGGAGATTTACCCCTCTTGCCCTAATTCACGCCCTTAATAATAAAAATTATGGGCTCTTATTCCTTCCAGATGTTACACTATTTGCCTGCCAAATTTCAAGAAAATCGTTTAATTATTTAAGAAGATATAGGGAGGGGGATATTTCACCCTTTTTGACCTATTCCACGCCCTATTCCATATTTCCTGTCAGTGTTTGCGTATCAAAATTTAAGAAAATCGGTTGATTATTTAAGAAGATATAGGGAGGGGGAGATTATACCCTTCTTGCCCAATTTCACGACCTATTCCATATTTCCTTTCAGATGTTACAGTGTCTGCGTACCGAATATTTAGAAAACCGGTAGATTAGTAAAGATGATATAGGGAGGGGGAGCTTTTACCCCTCTTGCCCTATTTCACACCCTAAATAATAATAATTATTGGCTATAGTTCCTTCCAGATGCTACGCTATTGGCCTGCTAAATTTCAAGAAAAGCAGTGGATTATTTAAGTAGATATAGGGAATGGGAGATTTTTCCCTTCTTGCCCTATCTCACGCCCTATTCCATATTTCCATTTAGATATTATAGTGTCTACGTAACAAATTTTAAGAAAACCGGTTGATAAGTTAAGAAGAAATAGGTAGGGGGAGCTTTTACCCCTCTTGCCCTATTTCACACCCTAAATAATAAAAATTATCGGCTATAGTTAATTCCAGATGTTACACTATTTGCCTGCCAAATTTCAAGAAAAACGGTTGACTAGCTAAGAAGGTATAGGGAGGGGAGCGTTTACCCTTCTAGCCCTATTTCCCACGCTAATCCATATTGGCTTTCAGATGTTACAGACAGTGTCTACGTGCCAGATTTTAAGAAAACCGGTTGATTAGTTAATGAGATATAGGGAGGGCAGCTTTTACCTCTTTTGCAATTTTTTACGACCTCTAGCGATACAAAATTTACCTTACGCCCTATTCACATACCTAACGAATACACATACAAAATTTCTTAACAATAGGTCAAGCTGTTTCGGAGGAGTTTCATAACAAACACCGTGACACGAGAATTTTTTATATATAGATAGATGAAACACATTTTGAGAAGTTCAGCCCTTAAGTTGCCATAGGTCCTATATAAAGCCCAATCCTGAAATCTTCTAACGGTCGATGGAGTGTATTAAATATTCGGCGCAGCCGAATATATCACCCTAACATGTTTTTTTAAATCAAGTTTTATGTCTTTAACATAAAAAATTTTATGTGTTAGATACGCCTTTTGGAAATTATAGTGACTTCATGTGCTGGGTTTTGCTGTGATAGCGATTACAAGAAATTAATAAGGGGTTTTTTAAATTGATTTAATTATTTTGCAAATAAAAAGCTTGTTTTTTCTGCTAATACGTAGGACTATATTACATTCGGCACAGCCGAATATAGCATGCCTTCTCTTTTTTTATTTCTTTGAACTTGGTTTAAAATAATTTATCTCTCTTTTATATTTATTTTCTTAATGTTCAAACTTATGTTTAATTTCGCCAAGTTCCGTTATAATTAACTATCAATTATAACTGTCAAAAAGTAATACATAGTTAGTTTTAACTGAACGTGGTGAAATTGGCCGTAGTTAAATTATTAAACAACAATTTTTTTAAATGTTTTGAATTTTCAATATTCAAACCAATTAAGTTTTATAGCAAATTTTAAAATAATCACTTTTTGACACGAGTTATTTGAAAAAGTTAATTGCCACTGAATTCGACAGGGTTCATTCTTCTTAGTCCACATGTCAAAATTAAAGTAAATTATCTGCAAAACTGTTGCCTGTGTCGTGTTTAAAAGCTTTAAAAAAGTCCGTCAAGCTAAAAGTTGTTTGTCCCTCTTTATATTTTCAATAATTCAATAAAATTTATTTAACGTAATTAAAAATTAATTGAGCAATTTTGTACTGGTTAATTTTTTTTATAATTAATTTAAATGATTTGTTATTTGTTATTTGTATTTACAGATGTACAAAAAGTTGAAAGGTTAATTTGTTATTATTTATTAATTATCTAATTAAAATGCATTTTATATTTAGTTTGTTATTAATACAATAATTTGAAATTTGCTGACAAAAAAAAAAAAAAAAAAATAGTAACGAAAAACAATTAAAAACGTAAAGTCGATTAGCCCCGAACATATGATTACCCTACACGTCATAGAGGTATAATAAACATTGTAATAAAATGAAAAATACGGTGAAAAAGCGATTGGTGTAGAAGTAAGTAAATGGACGAATTTAACACCAGGCTATATACCGATGGTTCTAAAGCAGTGATAACCAAGCCCCGAACTAAAAAAAGCCCCGAACGCACGCACACAAATATATTATGCGCTTGTGTGCGGTCGCAGAGACTGATGATAGTCTGATGTTTTGAAACGAACAAAGTTGTAATATACATGTGAATTGCCGACCGTGTCTGTGTGAAAAATACGATTATTGACTGGCTCGCGAGTCTATGGAGTGGTTATCACTGTTCTAAAGGGAACGGCGGAGTAGGATCCGGTGTTTTCGGTGAACAGCTTGCGATATAGGAAAGACCTCTCACCGTCTTTCGAATGAATGTTGTTGTGTTCTTAACAGCCGTACCTAAACAAAAGCGCCAGGCGTTTTCTAGATTTTAGAAACTTGTATGAAGCATCCCTAAATAACGCGGCGCTAAAGCTTTGCAATGGACAAATCCGATTTTGGCAGTGCAGTTTAAAAGTTAAGTTAGTCGCTATTGTGAATAAATAATGACAATTAAGCTATTTTTCGGTCAATATAGCGGTTTTATCACCATTTTTTTCTATTATGTGGGTATTATTGAACAAAAAAGTAAACACTTTTGTTCGTGCCACAACGTTGACGCTCTTGCTTAGGTATGGCACATCAGTGTAAAAGCAGCGAAAGAAAACGTTCCGCCTGCCGCTCTTGTTTCGAGATGATGGCATAATTCAAAATACATTTAAGTTCAATATCCGTGGCAATATTTAATTTTTGTCGGTAGCCAGGCTGAGCTTCTCCTAGTAAATTTAAAAAACTTCTACTGGTTAGATAAAGTAAGAATGATCTATCGAGGCTGTGCTTAAGGAAAATTAATAATAAACGCCTTAATTAGCTTTAAAAAATGCATACTTTGGACGTCAAAATCAGTTGTTGTGTCAAACACAAGAACGTGTGTTTTAAATCAACGTGTATTTCAAATTAAGAGGAAGAAGAAAAATATATGTGTCAGTTTCAGTTAAAAGGGACCTATGGATGAAAAAAAATCGATTTCTACTATTTTGGTGTTTCTTAAAATAGACAATACGCTCTTTCTAATGCAGCAAACCGCAGTTTTCCAACTGCACTACTTTTGTCAAAAGTAAGCTTTTAAATAAACCTTTGATAAGAAAAAAAATTAGCTTGTTAACTTCAAAATAGTTTTTCTCCAAAACTAATTTTTTGGCCATAGGTCCCTTTTAACTGAAACTGTCACATATATAAAAAAATGTTGACAAACAAACTAGATACAATGCAAGCAACAAAATATAATCACAGGGGCTGTCAATTCTGTATGAATTCGTATTGGCTGCACTAGAAAAATTAATCTTCATATGCCCTAACATCAGAATTATGAATCAGAATTATGTTGCCTCATTAATTCCATTAACAAGTGACATCAATTCAATAATGAACGTCATCATAAAATTTTGTCATATTTTATGCGTCATCTAGGCTTTGACTACAGTGACATCAATTCGATGCCATATTTTGTGTGTGTTTTAACATTATTTTCATATTTAAAAAGTGAAATAAGAAGCAAAAATTCCCATATTCTTTTTGTTGAAAAATGTACATCCCATACGACTTCTTTGTTTTTTAAAAGTTTTTCAAAACAATATTACTTCTCATTCATGTATGATAGTGTGACTACAAACTGTTTACATTAGATTTTTTGACAGTTGCCTCAAAATTTATTAGATTTCTATCTCAAAAAGTAGTTTGTAATACGTAAGCCTTGTGTGAAAGTGTAAACTATCCCTAAGTAAATAATTATATTCTCTAATTTTGACTTAAGTCAATCGCCATAACTAATTAACCGATGTTACTTAACCATCGCACTGATGACAGTTTTTTTTACTAAACTGACTTCGATTCGTCGTCAGTACTCGATAAAATCTGGCCTGTTGCAATTACCGAAAATTAGCAATGACCGACCATTGTTTATAAAACTTAATGACAGCCTATATTTTAATAAAAATTCTTATATTTTATCGTTTAAATAAATCTAAATGAAAATCATGCAAAGTTTAATAAAACATACGTACGCTTCTGAATAAAGAACAGAAATTAGGTGTAAAATAGAAAAAAACATGTATGTTTGCATTATGATACTTATGGCCATTTTCTCAATGTATCGAGAAACTGCCTGTTACTTAATGTCAACATAAATTTATTGGACCGATAAACTGTCCGTTAACGATTTTGGTTTTCTCAATATACCGACAAAAAACATTGTTTTCAGCTGGCAACGCCACTCAAAATACATGTAAAAGTTGGGAGTCAGCTGATTGAATTTATCTGTACGACAAATAAGAGGAAAATAAATAATTGGCAGATGGGTGCTGGTTAGCTTTGCGACAGAATGGAAGCAAATTAGACATTGAGAAAACCAAATTTCTTTAATGTGCAGTTTTTCGTTGGGAAAAAAGATAATTGCCTAATGAGAAAATGGCCATTAGTCAAACTTTTTTTCAATAGCACTAGAGGTAAAAGTGCACAACGCGTGGAAAATAAAGCGCATGAAAAATGGCAGGTTACACAACGCTCGTTATAAAATTATTTTCTGTCAGCTGTTTTTAATACATTTAACACTTTGCTTATATGTACCAAACTACGGCTCTTTTTTTGTCTTTAAAGTCTTTGCGTTTTTTTGTACGGTTTCCGACTGCATGTTTTTTAACAATTCCTAATATTTTCCAAGCCATAGGTATTCTATTTTTTAAACAGTGCCTACATCTTTAAAAAAAAAATGTTTACCGAAATACATCGTTTTTATTAATATCAATAAATATGTCGTCGACTCTAAAAAGCGCAACGTTCGTTTAATTTCCAAATTGCTTGGCAGCCTAGCTCTAACCTTAAAAATAAAGTTTTTGGTAAAACGAATGAAACTTTCTTTTATCACTGTTTTTATCATTTAAAATCTTTACAAGCCTTCTCAAAATTGTACCCCAAAAAGTAAAGCTCATCTAATCTAATCGTAGTTTAATAAAATGGTAGAAAAAAAATAAAAAATAAAAAATGTAAAAAGCACTAAAGACACTAACTAAGAAAAAGCACTAACTTGGTGCTATTCCTTAGTTTGGCACTATGGATACAATTTTGGCGTTTTGAGGCATCAAAAAGCACTAAGTTGGCATCACTGACACAAACAATAAAATTTTTATTTTCACTTACTTGTGAAATAGCCCTAAGGCTACACGATCAAGTTTTGCCTATCAAGTTTTAATACACTCACACTTTTTTACCAATACACTCATACTTTTAAAAATTCCCAGCTAGCATTTTCAATCGTCTAGGAGTCAACTGGGAATCTCATGAAGAGTGTTTTTGATCGTCGACGAGCTCATTTTTTAATCGTAGACGATTCCTAGCACGGGAGAAACTGTTACACGTGCTGATTCGCCTGTGAGATTCTTCTAAGACGCTTATATTAATCGTAAAGTGAATCGTTTGTGATGTATGTAGAGATTATCTAACGAGTCTTTTAAAAAGCATGCCAAGAGTCGTATGAGACTCATGTAGGGATTATTTTACAACTCGTGAAATGCTCAGCCGTATAACTGAGCTACCTAAAAAGGGGCATGAAGCGTGTTTTTCATGTTAAAACTTTTAATTTTCATACAATTTATATAAAACAAACCTTCGCCTGTCGCGAGATCAACACCATCCATCGGAAAAATCCTTTTTTACTGATCCTTAGGCCGGTTTGTTTTATTGAAATTGTATTGACAATAGAATTTTTATATTTCAAAAACAATCTTATATAGTAATTGTTATATGACTCTTACAGAGAGTCACAAAAGGTTCATTCCAAGATTAAAAGACGAGCGTGTCAAAAAATTTATAAAAAAGTAAAAAATTTAGATGTTTTTGTTACTCGTCAGATAATCATCAGAAGACTCTTTTGCGAGTTGTATATTAAACACAATCGTCTAACAAACAGCCTATGCTAGCTGGGTTGATACGAACTTGCCTCTAAAATTCTCTTGCCAGTGAGTGTATCAATTTTCGTTCAAGAAAACATCTTATTACAAATTTTTTGAAGTTGTTTTTGTTTTTTTTTTCACAAATATTTTGCCGGCAAAAGCTGAAGTTCTTTTTTTTTACAAATTGTTGCGAGAATTTTAAAATTTTAACCTAAAAAAATAGTGAAATATGTTTTTTAATAAAATTTATTTATAAAATTAATAAGTTTTATTCTAATTTCTTCGACCTTTTTTTTAAATATTTTTCTTCTTTAATAATTCTTGAGCTTAAGGTCACTTTTATTTTAAATATTTCTTTTATTATTTGTATCGATATTTATCGATATTTATCGATACAAATAATAAAAGAAATATTTAAAATAAAAGTGACCTTAAGCTCAAGAATTATTAAAGAAGTAAAATTAATAAGCAAAATGATGTTCTGCGATTCATGGAGCTGTACAGAAGCCATGAAATTTTATGAATCTTTCATCATATGGGCGAAATGATTTGAAAATAAAAGCCTACGAGTCTATAGCTTCTGAAACAAAAATGCCAGTGGAAGAAGTAAAGAAAAAAATAAAGTCCCTTCGAACAGCCTACAGTGCAGAAAAATCAAAAGTGGAAAATAGCAAAACATATTGAGTTGTTTTCTCGGCGACGACATCTTGAAAAAGTAAATTGCTTTCAACTTGCGCGCAGCCTACGTCACAGCTGCCAATTTTTGCATATTTTGACAAACAGTATATGTAAAAGACTATCAAGAAAAGCTTGATCGTGTGGCTGCAATGTTAAGGCAAATTAATTGGAACAATTAAAAAAAATTTTTTGAAACAGCATAACTTGATTTCAAAGTTTTTTTTGGGATTCAAAAAATTAATTAACAAGATTTCGTTTAAATGTACTAATTACCCATTTCATACTATTGATAAACTCAAATTTATTGTTAATGGGATAAGCTATTCCTTTACGCATTTCACTGCTCGCTTAGGCCAGATCGTCAGGAAACTTTATCTAAAGATTTTAGAAAAACTAAAGATATTAAACCAAATAAAACTGTGAAGCGTTTAAGAATTAAATGCAACAGTTCCACTTGTAATAATATCAAAGTTTAAACAAAAACAGCAACAATAAACAGAGAGTTTATCTTTTCTTACAGTCCCGACTACAATTTGTTGATTTTTTGTCAACGCTAAATTAAGTTGTAAGTGGGTAAAGAAAAAGAATTTCATTATTATTTAAGCGAATTATAAATCTCTTTATAATTCGCCTTCGATTTTACAGACATCACCAAAAACGCATTATAACCAAGTGTAGGGTATAAAAAGACTTTAATAAAATTTTTTTTCATAAAATAACCTGATAAGTCTTTTATTCATCAAAAGAACGTCAAATCAATTATTTTTATTTTTTTTTAACTAGATGACACTTTATAAACATAAATAAAATATTATTATGTATTAAAATTATATAACCACTAATTTTGTTTAATATTAAAATGTCTAAAACAATCAACTTTATTACTTTTTTTTAGGTTTTTTATCCTGAAAACCATAAAATTTAATAAATATCCATAAACAATATTGATTTATAGTCTTTCTTTTAAATTGAACAAAAAACAAAAAAACGAATTTATTTTAAGAAATAATCCTCATAAATTCTGGTTACGGTTACTTCTTGTCACTAATAAAAAAATTTAAATTTTCTTAAAGATTAAAAAAAAAAAACATTTTCTTATCCCGACTACGTGACTTGCGGCATAACGTTGAAAATAAAATTAAACGTGATTGAAAAATTGTTGTTTAAGAAAATTTAAAAAAAAAAAAAACGAAACAACATTAAATGAACACTTTTATGGATTAGAAATTATCGTCAGTAATTGTCGTTGCTATACAAAGGCGGTAACGCAAAACAAACTGTTGGTAAACAAGATGGGAGGAGAGCGAAATATGTAATGATTTTTAGAGAGAAAAATCGAAAATGTTTTACATCATTTTCCAAATTGGGTGGTTATGGTTTTATGTGATTTATTTTGTGCTCAGAAAATGTTTGGCAGATAACTTAAAAATGCGGAAATCTAATGTTTTTTTACACATGGTTTGTGTCAGCTATACATTATTTAACATTTTGGAGGGTGAACATCTGTCTTTACATAATAGTGGCAATAAAAAAGTTTCTTTACATTGTTAATAACGATTTGGCGGGAAGTTTTTTTTTTTTTTTTAACATAGTCAGCCCAATTATGAATACAAATTCCCTGGGAGTTGTTTTCCCTTTCCAATTTTTGCAATTGAATTTACATAGGAAAAACGGGAGAAGAGAAAAACTCCCGGGGAATGCCTTTGCGGCTTTTTTTTAAATGTATTTTTTATAACTTTTTTTTCTTTTTAATTTTAATTGCCTAAGCTAAGCGTCGCCCTGCGAAGCTCTACGCTTGTCTGCAGGAAAGAAACCAAAGTCTCTTGCGGGAATCGAACCCGCAACCCCTGGTCTGGTCTTAAGAATTTTAATTTAAAAAAGTTTAAGAAAAAAATTTTAAAACTAATTACAAAATTCATTGCAGGCTTAAAATACATTAATCCTTTCTTAACCCAAAATCCTTTTCGCGAAATTTATTTTATTTATTTATTTAATTGAAGTGCTCCATACACAAGACTTACGAGTATTATATTGCAGTATGGAACTGAGAATGTGTATAATTATAAATCATTAACTAATTAACAACTTAATAACTAATTACAGTTAAATAAATATAAAGCAAAATCAATTAAAATCAAACAATCACTCATATTGTGTTTGGCATATTTAAAATACGCCTACGACTGTTTGGTAATAGATTAAAGAAAAAAAAGTTCACGTTCTCTTTAATCTGTTACCAAACAGTCGTAGGCGTATTTTAAATACGCCAAACACAATATGGGTGAATATTTAAATAATTTAATCATATGTACTTTAATCTCAAATAATTATGTTTCAGTTTGTTATGTTGAAAACAGTTTAAAACTATTTTCTTTAAATTTTCGGTCGTTACTTAAAAGTTGAAAAATATGGGGTTTAGAATTCCAGAGAGATATTTAGAATAGTATGTAGAAATGCCGCTCCGAAATTAAACTTTTGTATCCAAACGATCAAATTTTGTTCCCCTGCTTACGCGTACATTCTTACATTACAATTTGTTAGGACGGCTAGGAGGTCATTAGAGTATAGTGAGAATAATAGTGGCCTAACAATGGACCCCTGTGGTACCCCTCTTGTTGCAGGCAGTGCTCTGGACTCCTGGATTCCAGTTTCAATATACTGATATCTGCTACCCAAGTATGTTGACAATAACTAAATAGCGGTCGAAGAGAAATTGAAAAAAAATTACTGAGCTTGTAATAAAGAATGCTGTGCTCCACGGTATCAAACGCTTTTGATTGATCTAAAAGTTTTAAAAATGCAGTCTCACCATCATCAAGTTTCTTTCTAATCTCCTCCGTAACACCAACTAAGGCTGTTACACAGGAAAAAGTAAAAAACGGTTTTGATCACCAAAATAATTGAAACAAGCAAAAAATTGTTTAATGTTGCACCTATCACCGAAATGATTATACCAATTACTCAAACTTGCAAAAATTGCAAAACAAGGATTTTTTTCCAATTAAAAAGTTTTTACATATTAATTACAAAAATAATTGAAAAAATTATCAATATTAAACAATATTTTAATTGAATGAATTAACAAATTAATTTAAAAAAAATCAATATTTTAATTGAATGAATTACTAACGTAATTGATTACAGTACAGAAAATTAATTATTTTAATAATTGTATTGATTAAAACAGTGATTGAATTTTTGCATTAAATTCATTACATTTTTAATTGAAATAGTGTATTTGAAATACAATCTTAATTCAATTACGCAAATTATTCAATCAAACAAATAGTTAATTGAATAAGTCTGTTAAATCAATTCAGTTGATGGTTAAATGAAGAAAAATAATAATATTTAAAATATGTGTTTTATTTAAATATGGTTTAAAAGAAACTTGTTTTATTTGTTTAATTGTTATATCTCATGCTTAATTGTACAAATTTTGGAAGATTTTTTTGACAAAGGAATCTCATACATACAACTTTGTATAAAATTGTAGAATAACTCTGATTCTTCAGGGTATTCAAGATTGAAAACAAAAAAACTGTTTTTGTTGTGTAATTTGGCTGTACTTTTTTCACCTATTCACTTTAAACGCACAACATGAAATGACGCCAAAAATAATTCAAGAACTAACAAACAAAGAAAATAAACACCAAATTTCGATAGCGACCACAACCACCGTCAACATTGTGGTCAGCCACAAGGCGATTTTTTATTTTACGCATAATATACATATGTATGTAGGCTCATTATTGACATTGTTGGTGGTCATAATTGTAATTCGTCTATAACAAATTTCAGTTCATTTTTTACTTGTTGATAGTTTTTTTTTGCACGCGACGCTTACGGTTCTCTTTGATGACAAAAACATGTGTGTATGTACATGTAAGGGCAAAGACAATAAATTTATAAAGATGTTGGTTGCACTTGTAACATTTTTCGCAAACTGTTGATGAGGGAGGAAAGCAACAAGGAGAAAGCAACAAAGTGTTCAATTCAAACAACCGAGTTGATTGATTCAATTAAACTTATAATTAAAATTAAGCTTAAAACCAAGTAAAATTTTAATTGAAAAAAAATATTTTTTTTTTTAATTCAATCAATTAAGAACGTAATCAAATTTATTTTAAAATTCATAAATCACTATTAATTGAAAAAAAAAAACCGCCAATAATTGTTTCTGTGTATGCAGCTTTTGTTCTTTCTGAATCCAGATTGACGATCTGTTAGCAAGTTATTGTTATCCAAGAAACAGGTTATTTGGCTATGCATAATACGTTCAAATACCTTAGAGAGAAATGGAAGAATGGCTACTGGTCTAAAATCAGAACCAGTTTCCAATTCGAGGGAAAGTAACTTGAGGTTAAAATTTTATTAAAGAAAAATGTGATTATCGGAAGAAGTTGGGGTAAAAGAATTTTCAGAAATTTTGGATTAATCCGGTCCGCTCCTATGGAGTTGGATTTTATAGACAAAAGGCTAGATAAAACATCACATCAAATTCCTTATGGTATCTGAAATATTAAGCATTCATTTTGTTCCATATCAACTATATTAAAGCTTTTGAAGTATTGTTTTGCTCTACAAGCCACAAAAAAAAACGTACAAAATAAATTTCGCTCTTGCTTTGCCTCATTGCCGTAACTTGGAGCCCACACGATTAAGTTTTGCATTTCAATACCTTTTTATTTGCCTTTCACCCTCTTAATTTTTTTAACAAATACACTCACACTTTTTAAATTGACCACGAGATTGCTTTCAATTTTACCTTTCCAATTGTTTGGCAATTTAACGTTCAATTTAACGGCTGATCACAAATTAATTTTGTCGCTTTATTTTTAAAAACTATATATCTTCAAAAAGTGCTTTATTAAAAAAAATCGGGTTTTAAAAATGGTTGTGCTCTTTTACAAACTACTTTGAAACAAGCTACTATTTTGAGTTGCTTCTTTGTCGAGGGCATTTTTAAAATGAAATTTATTTTCGAATTGAGTGCAGCCTGTGCCACAGCTGTCAATTCCAACAAGTTTTGACAAGCAGTTTCTGTGAACAACTTGAAAGTGATTATTTGCAAGTGTGGCTGCAGGGTAAGAAAAAAGGTAGTTAAAGCAAAACCAAAATAAAACAGTCTTCGAAAATAAACACTATATATGTATCGCTTCTTAGTGTTCGGTTCGGTAGATTCGTGGAAAACACAACCGCTAATAGTGGTTGTGTAGAAAATCATTAAAAAATAACGTTTCCCTGTTCGTCATCTTTCGAACACAAAAATAATACTGTTTTTATCCAACTCAATAAGAGATGAGAACATTTAATTCCGGTTTTTTTTAAACCACAAACTTCATTGTGTTCGGTTCGGCTCATTACTGTGTTCGTCCCTTTTGGCTGGTAAAAAAACTAAACATTTTTTACAAAAACAAAATACACTTACGAAAAAAAACAAAAAACCAGCGAAATAATTTTACACCAACCAAACATATACACAATACACACACACAAGCTGTTCGTGCTGCGGTTGTTGCTAAAATTGTAAGTTTATTAATTTCTTTATCAATGCAAAAAAAGAAACATTAAAGAATTATAATATAATCTTTGTTTACAGTATCACTACAAATGTTCTGTTTTTTAACAAAGAACAGAACACTATATAATGTTCGACTCTTTTTTGATAATAGTTACGAACGGTATTAAGGGTTATATTCGTCTACACAAACACAAAAAAATAGAAATCGTTCCTGGGTATGTGAACATTTTGAAAAATGTTGATGTAAGCCTGCCTTATTTGTCGTTTTTCTCCATTCGAAATTTTTGGCATATGCGCCAAATCAATAATGAGATGACGATCTATAGGTAAAGTGATGAAAATGGTAGGTTAATTTGTTGCTAGTGTTTTCCTCCCGTATTCGTTGTATAAGTTTTGGATTTTATATCTTCCTCGGCCTTATTCCGTCTTGTTTGGTAGTTATGGTCGATTTTTTGTAAGTATCTCCTATCGTTGTAATAAAATTCAATCACTAGTGTAGTCTTATATAAACATTGTTGATATTAGGCACATGTCGATCTTTTGCTATGCTGTTGTATCTTTCAGATCGGTTGCTAGGCATTATTTGAATAGTTCTGCTATTGCTTTGTGTTTTTAGAATATTTAGAAGTTGGTTTTGAATTTATTGAAGTTTGTTACAGTACACCGAATTCCCCTAGTCTCTGATTCCGTTTCTCACATGTGATTCTGCCAGTAAAAATTTTGCTTATTTTTATACCACATTGTTTGAACAGTTACTTAAGAGTGGAATCATATAAGAAGCTTTCATGAGCTTTTTCCTTGTTTCCTCTAGATGTTATTACCATTGAAATTTTGGTCAAAATTCACTCCAAGGTACTTGTATGTGTTAACAATTTCGATTATGACGTAACACTGATCACTATCATAGGAAATATTATTCATTCTGTTTTTGTGGAGGCATTCTTTCGTAATATGAAATTTTATCTTTATATCTGCGTATCTGTGTTTAAGGGATTTAATATGCATCAGTTTAGTTTTCGACGCGTTTATAATTAACCCAAAGTCATGATGCTATCGAATGGCGGTGGCCAACTGTTGTTGCATCTTCTACGTTCATATATGCAACTACAATCGCAGTGTCATCCGCATAAACAAAAACTTTACTTATTGACAATCTATTAATCAGTTCGTTGGTAAATAACAGGTGGTATACCATGATCCATAATTGGAACTTCCTTAATAATAAGATTTTGAAAAATTCGATACAATGTCCTCTTATGCCAATCTTATCTAGAACTATCTATTACTCACCACCCAAGCAGTAGGATGCATTAAAAGCAAGAAAATATTGGCATCACACAAGTCTAACCTGAGAAATGTTTTAAGACGAATTTGCTTTTAAGCGCTACCATAAGAAATCACTTTTACATCGAGTCATTACTGGCCATGAAAAATAAATTTGTTACCACATACAACCCGAAACATAAGAAGTTGCCAGCCGAATAAACTCCATATCTGTGGCGCCTAGGGATAGCTTTTTATTTAATGGGAAGATATGGGTTATAATCGTTATGACTGCTGTAATAGGGCTAGATGATCACAGAGAACCTGCACCGCAGACAATTGACTTTTTTAAATTAGGATTGTCCAAAAAAACGGCTGAAAAATGCGACACGATAAAAACACGTAGTACTCCATCATGACAACGCTCGTTTAAATAGTCCAGATCGACGCTGCGTGTTTGTAAGAATACGGCGATACGTCCTATGACGCACGATACAAGCATTATTTAAATTTAAGCAAGGTTGGCAACCGAAACGAGTTTCAGTATCGGTATTAATCCTTGTACTACACCTTTTCTTATTTCGGTATCGGTATTAAATTTTAAATAGTATTTAAGCGGTATCAGTACTAAAAACGATTTCGTTTGTCAACGTTGAATGAAACTGATTTTCTAAGGTGTAATTTCTATGGGGTTATAACTAACGTAAGTATGGAACATAATACGTTTTTGTATTTATCTTATGAGCAAAATCTTTTATTAATGACAATTATCAGCACCATTTTTGGCAAACTAGGGTTAAAATACCGTATCGAATACTGAAAATAAATTAATAACATAAAACGCATTTAATACAATCGATGAATCGATTTCGTGCGTAACCAACTTTAGTAGTTTAATAACGTTGCAAGCTGAATACATAAAAATGTTTGTGTATATGCACGTATGTATGTATTTTTAGTTATCAATGATCTTTTGGCACATATGTAAGTATGTATGTAACATTTTTTATTTGTAACTTAAAAAATGTGTTTTTTTAACACTGTTGCAATTTAATCTTTTTTTGTATACAAATGCTGTTTGCAATTTTACCCAGAGACCCAGTAAAAATAATTAATTATTGACGTTCATATCCGTAAACGTGCTCGCGATACAATGACACTAGACTTCCAATAGTGCTCTACACGAGTACAAATGAAAAAGGTGATACGAAACAAAAACGATATGTGTTTGTAAAGAAATATATGACAGGGATGGAAGTTACTGCGGTAATAGAAATTTTCATGAAATTTTGGCCATACACAGGACAAAAAATAATTGCTCATTTAATTTAAGGCTTGATCTAAAGTGACCTTTGTATTGGCCAAATATAAATCGATTTCATATATGTTTTTCAGGGAAAGGAGCTCTACATAAAAGCTGTAGATCTACTTTCTAGTGGACTTTTTCACACTAAATTTTATGAACACATCGTTATATTTGAAAAAAAAAAAAAAAAATTAAGTAGAGTTGTTTTTGTTTGTTAACAAAAGAACAGAACATTATATTATAAATTGATATCGATCTTGGGTGTGTGAGCCGAACGCTAAATAATGTACTGTTCATTTTCGAATACTGGTTTCTGTATTGTGGTACAGCTATAGACAAATCTATTTTCATATTGATGATGCCCTAACATCAGAGTTTTGTAATGTTTAAATTTGTAACGGGTAAGAAAATAATAATATTCCTCTACTTTGACTTAAGTCATAGTCCTTTCTCCGATGTTACTGAGTTTTATCGCACTGATGAAAGAAATTTTTTATTAAACTGACTGCGTTTCGTTATTTCTGTGATGCCGATGTGTCATCCATTGATGATATAATTTCATCTGCACAGGAAATTTATTTAAAAATTTTTAATCAATTTAAGCATTAATCAAAAATAAAACCAGTTTTAATTAAAAATTTAATCAAGTGAATGAAACGTTAAATCAAGAGAATTAAACATTTTATGTTTACTGGTGCAAATTCAATTACGTTTTTAATTAATATCAAAAATTTGAAATTTTCCGTCATAATACAATCAATCAGCTGTTTAGAACTGAACGAGTCTTATTTTGAGCTGAACAAAAATTAACAATTACCTAAAAGAACTATTTCCCAAGACTAAAAAAAGACATGCAATTAATAATTAAGTTATGGACCACCCCTGTATAAAGATTTACAAATTGAAAATGTACCAAATGGAACCGAGTTTTCTTTTGGAATGGGATTGTTTTTGCACTACAGTGGGCACACAATAGAAAAAAGAGAAGCTGGAGATAAAATCTAAGTAAGTTTTGTATCCCAAGTGTTTTTTGTGTAACTTGGCGGCCACACGATTAAGTTTTGCCTTTCAATTTGCATTACAATCTTACTTTTTTACTTACACACTCACACTTTTTAAATTGACCACGAGATGGCTTTCAATTTCACCTTTCCATTTGTTTGGCAATTTTACTTTTAATTTAACAGCTGAGTACAAGTTTGTCTTTATATATTGTGTTGTTGTTGACATCTTAGAAGTAAATTGCTTACAAATTGACTGCAGCCTACGTCACAGCTTTCAATTTATGTACATTTTGACACGCAGTCTATGTAAAAGACTATCTAGAACAACTTCAACGTGTGGCCGCAGGGTAAAGGCCTCGAATTGGGTATTTTTTATTTTTTAAGGATTTTGGTGCAATATGTCTCAGAATAGGCGTTCAAAGGTACTATTCGGCTAAAATAAAATTAATGATTAATTAAGATTTTAATTTATTTTATATTGGACATTCAATAGTTAGTGTTTTTTTTTTACATTCAAGCTAAATCTATTTAGAAACTACCAGTAGTTAAACTGTATTCAATTAGCCTTTTCGATTTTCTTCAAAGATCCCAACCTGTCTCGTTTTAACATGCTTTTAGTGACAACAGTTTTCCATCTCTGTTATTAACAATCTATTTACTCTTGCGAAAAAATATTCCATTATGACAATTTGAAGTGCAAAGAATTGTATGCCAAAGACCGGTTTATACGTAGATTATATGCCAAAGTTATTTCATTAAGGAAGCCAAGATAACGTTTTGTATATGATGTGAATGGAAGAGTCCCGCCCGTCACAAGCTAACACAATCAAGCCAGTCTATTAGAGGGGACTTGTACCGTACATAATTGATAAGTTTTAAATGAGCACACACAAAGCCGTAGTTAGTATTCCAGCGTGACACCGTTTGGTCACATGTTGTTAGAACAGTAAAAAACTATTTAGAAAAATAAAGTATTGAGAAGATTTTCTTCAACCGCCTACTAGTACAGTTGTTGTCCCGTACAACAACCATTTGTTTCGATTAATGCGGAACGCTATCATTGGAATACGCAAAACTTTAAAACGGGGTATCCAAAATTGACTGATTGATGATTTCTTAGGCCGAATGATGAAGTCTTCGCCTTAAAAAAGAGCAGTTGTTTTAGCGCCCACTTCACATGTTGCCCGAAAAATGGGAACAAGTCATCGCTAAAGATGGTCAATACTTTCTATCTATATTGCACAAAATGTTTATTTACTGGCAGCACTTGAAATTTAACAAAAATCCACTCACCTAATAGTTTTTTTTCTTTTGGCATAGCTTAAGCATATTTTCTTAAGTTTTTTTTTTTTGGATATTCTTTGCTCTTATAGTTTTAAAGTTTATTATGCATATAAAAACTTACCCTGCTTAAGTAATTTATAGCAATTAATGAGATAATTAAATTAGTTATATTTAAGTGATATTGCTTGTTTATTGTTTGGATTTATTACTTTCAATTATTTTAAATATACGTCTGCGAATAAAGTATTCATTTATTTATAGTTTTTTTTTAAAGGTTTCCGGTAATTTAGAAACAAAATGTATTTAGATTAGAAAGTTATTTACATTTTATTGAAAGATTTTTATACGCATAAAGAATATAAGTATGTATAGCCAAGGGCGGATATAGAATTCAGTTTAAGGAGGGGAGGGCGTCCAATATAAAGTAAAAACTTCTAACTTCACTCATTTCTTCTATGCCCACTTTTTTTTGGGATGTATTTGGGTATACAAATAATTGCTTACTTTTGAATGTGTTCATTTTGACGTCCCTTGAATAATTTATTGGTTCTTTTAACCGAATTGTAAATAGGATTTTAACTTTTTTCTGGCTACTCAACACATTATTTTGTAGGCGAAGTTTTAAGTGGGTAGTGAAAATTCTTTTGGAATATTCTCAAAATCCAATATATAATTTAAGAATACAAATGCTCAAATGCCAAGAGGGGTCTAGACTCCCACGATTTTCCTCTTCCCTCCTGTGATCCGCGCTTGTATATTAAACTCAAATTTTAAAGGCTTCCTCCCTTAATTCCTTCCTATTACAATTTTTGATAAATTTTGTTTTAAACCCTACCCTACACTAAAAAGAAAAATCAATCCATCCGTACTCTATTACTTAACTTATCCATATTCTATCCCGAATTCGTTCTTGAAATAATCCGAAAATGAGATTGATTTAAGTAAAACTAAGATTGAATCAATCTGAAAATGCACTTGAAGTATTATCGGGTGATTTTTTTAGAGCTATAGGAAAGTAAAAAAAAAAACACATAAAATGCAGAAAAATGCATGAAATCTTAATTTGAATCGATAGTACGGTCCATAAAATTTAATGTTTGAAGACTATTTCATGCAAATGTTGACCGTGACTGCGCCTGAAAGGGTCCATCCGCTTAGTCCATGAATAAATGCTTCAATGTTGTCTTCCAATGCGTCAATTGAAGCGGGCATGTGTGTATAGACATGAGCTTTAACATAGCCCCACAAAAAATAGTCTAAAGGCGTTAAATCGCAAGATCTAGGCGGCCAATTGAACGGTCCCGAACGTGAAATAAAATGTTCACCGAACTCGCCTCTCAATAAGTTCATTGTTAAGCGTGCTGCATGGCATGTGGCATTTTGGGCAAAAAAAAAGTTGGATATCATCTCACGGTAGCGCTCACCATTCACAGTTACGCTACGATTCGCATCATCTTTGAAGAAGTACGGTCCAATGATGCCACCAGCCCATAAACCGCACCAAACTGTGACTTTTTCTAGATGCATTGGTAGCTCTTGCAATGCTTCTGGCTGTTCTTCACTCCAAAATCGACAATTCTGCTTATTAACGTACCCATTGAGCCAAAAATGAGCTTTGTCGCTGAACACAAGAAGCGCGCGATGAACTTTCTTAACAGAGCACGCATTTTGGTAATAAAAATCAATAATTTGCAAGCGTTGTTCGTTTGTAAGACGATTCATGGTTAAATTATAGACCAAACTGAAGATGTTTGACAGTGAAACAAAACACGAAACGTGCGTCAGCTATTTAAACCAGTGTTGCCAAAAAGATAATAGCTAAAAAATCTCCCGATATAAAGTTGATTTTATCCCGAATGCGTTCTTGAAAAAACTAAAAACGAAATTAGAAAGAGGAAATTATTCAGCCCAATAATGAATAATTATTCCCCGGGAGTTTGTATTTAATTGTAATTGGGCTGATAATGATTGAGTTGCTTACCCGTTTTACACCTTACAGAATGATATAACACCAGCATCATGCCCAAAATGGTTTTTACTTAAAAAACTTCATGTATATATTAAACTGAAAATATAAACTAAATGAGAAGTCTTGCTTTCAATTTTACTTTTTAAACATGAAGAAATGTGCTTTTATTGTTTCTACACAACAAGAATGTCGTTTTTAACTACTTGTGTAGTGTTGTTGTAGTGTCTGCAACAAACTTTGATAAGTTAAATTAGATTAAAACGATCACTTTGTAATTTCACTCTCAGAGTGGCACTACCAACGAAAAGTTTAATTCCAGAATTAATTTCGAAAGTAATCCTATTTAGTATTGTTTTAAGTCCGTTTCAGTGTTATTCTACTAAAATTTTTAAGTACGACTCGTGCTTTAAGTAAGTGTAAACACTTTATTTGTTGTTTGTTTTTGTTACTGTGTAGTTGTGAAGATTTGTCATTCCGTGTGAAACTCTTTTAATACCCTGCAAATAATAGGACCAGTCCAAACACGCGTGTAAAGAGTAGTCCACAAGGGACCAGGACTAGTCCAAAACTAACCCAAACGTATGGAAAAAACCTGGTCTTTTTAACATTACGATGTCCTAGGAGAGGACCATATGACCCACCTTTGGACCACTAAGGAGTAGTTTTAAAACTACTTCATGGTATACTCAAGAGGATTAGTTTTGAAGTCGTTTAAAAACGAAAGCATGTCGTTAAAAAACGAAGACATGTCGACTCACTACAAACACTTTTTAACAATGACATGGTCCATGCTTGCATTACATCGGACCAGTCCATGGTGTAGTCCATTTTATCAAAATGGATCAGGTGGTCCAATTTTATTTGCAGGGTATTGACTTAAGACCCCATAAATCTACATATGTATATATATTTATAAAACAGGATGTGTGTATGTATGTAACGTATGGACTCCAAAACGGCTGCGCCGATTTTGAATTTTCAGGGAATCTTCAGGATATTCAGGCGAGTGACACTGTGAAGTCTGAATTTTCATTTTCGTTCTGCGGGCGGAGGGGCGTGGCAAAATCCAATTTACATATTGCACCACCAATGACATCTATATAATTTGGACGATTTTTTCTTTAAAATGATCGCTTTGATTTATACGAAAAGAAAATTTTAGCCCGCCCACTTTTACGCCCACTTATTTCGAATTACCTAAAATCAGAAAACGGCTCCATCGATTTATAAAATTTTTCTTTCAAATGTTCGTATTAATCCATTTTAAGTTTTCATCGAAAGAAAAATTTACCACGCCTACTTCTACGCTCACTTTTTCTATTAAGCGCATAACTTGAGAACGGCTTGTACGATTTGGACGATTTTTTCTTTAAAATGATTGCCATGGTACAGCTTAGGTTTTTGCCGAAAGAAAATTTTGCCCCGCCCACTTTTTTCGATTTACCTAAAATCAAAAAACGGCTCGATCGATTTGACTAATTTTTCTTTTAAATGTTCGTATTAATCCATTTTACGTTTTCATCGAAAGAAAAATGTACCACGCCTACTTTAACGCCCTTTTTTTCTATTAAGCGCATAACTTGAGAACGGCTTGACCGATTTGGACGATTTTTTCTTTAAAATCATCGCCATGTCCAGCTTAGGTTTTTACAGAAAGAAAATTTTTCCCCGCCCACTTTTTTCGATTAACCTAAAATCAGAAAATGGCTCCATCGATTTTGCTAATTTTTCTTTCAAATGTTCGTATCTTTTAAACGGATTTTAAAATCGAACGCAAACATTTTTCCTAATTTGGACAGGACAACGTCTGTCGGTTCAGCTAGTTATGTATATAAATTATGGGTCCTTGAGTAATTCTAAGTTGCTTAAGTTGATGTCTGTCTGTTTGGCCGTCTGTTCAAAACACGTTTTTTTCGAAAGACTCAACAGAAAAGAGCAAATATAGCAACGAATTATTTCTAGTTCTCCTAAGATTGAAATCCAGAACAATAGGCTCAGTAGAAAAACAAACAGGAACCCGAATGTGGAACAACCTTTCTTAAAAAAATTATAATTTTGTTGCAAAAACTAATATAAATTGTTGACAAAATGAACAGATTCTTTTAAAATGTTGCACAAATAAATTTTATATGACTCGAAATCATACTGCACAATTTTGTGAAGATCGGTATGTAATTAACCATGCGCCCCATATAAAGACCACTCTCGGAAAACACTTCAGTACGCCTGAAACCGCAACGAGTAATGCAACTGTAGTAAAATTTAGGCCGTCATAATTTCAAATTACATATTTATTTTCCAAAGGCCCCATACAGAGCCCATTCTCGGAAGACACCTAAGTACGCCTAAAACAGTGATGCGCAACCCATACCACAATTGTGGCAATTGATTCACACACATTCTGCACACGTATTTTTCTGCTCTTTCTTTCTGTCCACAGAGTTCACAATTCAGTCGTCAATTAATTAGCGATGAGTGCACATGCGGCGGATGCTTAAATATTTTTTCAGGATTAATTACCCAACAAACATTTCATATTTAGAGCAATAATAGAATGATGCCATTTGAAATGCTTTTGACAATATGCCTCTGATATTATAAAAGACGTTGCAAAAAAGTGGGAAGATGATTTCAAAACGCATTTTGATACCTTTTATTAAAAAAATTACTAAGCAAAAATTCAAGTTGGAAAAAAACAACTAGTAATTTTTATACCTTCTCTGATTCAAACTATTAAAAAAATGTTTTATTTTTTTTAGTTTGATGACATAAAGAATTACCCTAGAAAATACAATGCAGCATCATATATCAATCGCTTAACTTTGTGTTTGCTGGGTAAGCGGTTCTATTCACTTTTACCAATACATATTTAGCAATACAACCACAGTTTAAGCTTTGCGCATCATAGCCTAAAACCATTACAGATAATTCTAGTGCAGTAACATTTGGTCTGTCAATGTTTTATTAATTAGAAATCACCCCGTAAATTTAGTGAAGATCGGCCCAAAGTTAACCAAAGTACCCTTAAGAAAAGCGCTTTAAGACAAATAAAATGCTAAAGCTGTTATGATACTTGCTATTTTTTGTATTTTTTCTATATTGGAGAACAGTGCAAATATATTTGCATAGGAAAACTGACTAAGTGTAAATATTATGATTATATCATAAAAAATCTTGAAATGCCAAACAAATATACATGTAATATCGATAAATAATCTAAGACTGTCAAAAAAAATATAAAATTTTTTAACTTAAAATTGACATTTCCAGATTAATTGTTAGCACTGTTGCCAATTTTTTTAGTTTTTGATCGAAAGAAACGGGTTTTAACTTTTTTTCAAACTGTATTTCTTGTTCTTTCTCGCATTTGTTGTTTCATTCAGTCAATCCTAAAAAAATCCAATACAAAAAATAGCAAGTATCATAACACCTTAAACAAATTTTGATACTATTTTGAAACACGCGAAGGTTTTTAAAACGGCTGTAGGAAATATCGCCCAAAGAAAAATGGCCCAAAAAAATAAATGAAAAATCGCCCAAAAAAATTCCATGTAAAATTGGGCCTGAATTCATATGAAAAGTGACCCAAAATTGTTGGGCTATTTTTCGTTACAATTGGCTGATTTTTCGTTTTTTAAATTTGGTGATTTTTCATTATGAAAAATCACCGAAAAATTTTGTATGAAAAATAGCCCATTTTGTCTAAATCATTCATTATTACTATACGACGTATTCCTAAATGTTATTTAGAAAAATAACGGGACATATTGCAAAAAGGTGGCATGTCATAACGTCCAGTGACATAGTGTCCGTGGACAAACTCGAAAGCATAGCCGGCCTCTTTGATAAAAAAAAGTACCGGCTTCGCTAACTAAAGCTTCTCTGCAAAGCTGGCCTTTGGCCGTGTGCAAGAATTTTCTCCTCTATGGTATAACAAAAACCGGCTTCGCTAACGAAAGCTTCTCTGCCCAGCCGGCTTTCGGCCAGGCGCAAGGATTTTCTCCTCTATGGTATAACAAATACTGGCTTCGATAACTAAAGCTTATCTGCGAAGTCGGCCTATGCCGAAAAGCTTTAGTAAGCGCTGCCGGTACATATTTGTTACAACATAAGGGATATAATCCTTGCGCCCAAAAGTGTTTTCGTTATAAGTTTAATATATGCACCCAGAGAAAAAACAACAAAACCATTTTTAAAAAAATGTTGACCATATTATGTTTAATTTAACCAAATCATTGTCACCGACAACCACATTATGGTAAAATAAGTTTCTTTAAAAATAGTTTTGTTGGTTGTGACCATAATAAAACATGTTTTTCTCTTACATTTGTAAGTTACTAAATTTATATGAATAATAAACACTGTTTTGCAAAATGGGTAATTTTTAATATCTTTTTTGGGAAAAAATTCGTTTTTTCTTTTTGGGTCATTTTTCATTTTCAATTTGGGCTCTTTTTCGTTTCTTTTGGGCAAAATTTCATATATAACTTTTTGGGTTATTTTTCATGTTCTTTTGGGCGATTCTTCATTTGGGCGATTTTTCATTATTTTTTTTTGGGCCATTTTTCTTTGGGCGATATTTCCTACAGCCTTTTATAACACTAGAAATCACTTTTCCGAATGTTGTAATGCAGTAGGTACAAAATAAATCCCTCTCCTGAAAATCACTTTAATATGCCTAAGAGTATTTATAAATATAAATAACTTGTATATGCGTATGTATGTATGTATGTATGTATATTTTTATTTTTTCAATCAACGTGTACTTCTCAATTTAACCAAATTGAAATACACTTTAAAGTAATTGACCTTCAAATACTCGTGTCTGTCAGTTGCTGTGACTCATAAATAAAGTCCATCTTGTTTTTAGAATGTTTATTTTCTAGTTCAAAACAAAACAAAAAAAAAAAACTTTCAATACAATTAAATTAGTTGTATTAAATTTCATTATGACAGTTAAAACACTCGTAAATGCAACAAAATCTTTTTATTTTTCTTAATTACCAGCATTAGTTGAACTTTAATTTGAATAATAATTAAATCTTAGATCGTACGACTTTAAATAGTCATTTAAATCCAACGTATGTGACATGTGAGTAAATAAGATTTAATACATAGTAAACAGTTTCATGGGAAATTAGCATATGGAAAAAAACTTTGGATGCTAATGAATTATTTTACAAAATTCTCTTTAATTGGGAATTATGGAGAAAATGTACATATATTAAGAAACTAGACATTGTTTCGTAAATGTTTTTTTCCTAAATTGCTGTTTAATTGGCTGTGCCGAACCTTTGATACCCTTTAAGATGTGGACTTTATAGAGGATCTATGATAAATTATGAACTAATCTTTTTAAAACCTGATCTTACAGTATGAAAGTTTATTCGTCATAGAAGACGTAAAAGAAAAAGCTCAAAATATTAGGAATAAAATATTTATTGGAAAAATTAACAAAGTTCTTAATCGAAATTTTATACATGCCTCAGGTTTTATGAAAGATAACATTTTTTTACACTTCTTCTGCCGGCTTAAACCTGAAGCGTGTAAATCAGAACTTAGTTATAAACATAAATGTTTAACCATAAATGTTTAACCATAAATGTTTAACCATAAATGTTTAGCACTTTCTACTTATAATAAATCGATAAAACCTATTAAGCAATTTTTTTTCTAAATTTATATAAATTATAGACCATTCGTTAAGTATTAAAAAAAAAAAAAAAACACTTTTATAATAATTTGAAAATATTTTGGCAGCAGAGGGTTTTAAAAGTTATTTATTTTAGTTATTCACACGCCGTCCCACGTAAGCTTTATAAACAGGGGGAACTTTTTCAAGCTTTTTGCTGAAAAAAAATTTTTTTTTCCATAGTTGTACAAAACTATTCGAAAAAATCATGTCTTGCAATTAATCAAGCACACTTAACACCCTGGATTTAATTTACTTCGTTGATCTCAACATTTCTTTCTTTTATTCTCGTGACTATTTGAGTAATTTTTTTTAATGAAAAAAAAAAACTTAATAAAATGTATTTAATTACACTGTGCTAGTTGCAAAATTAGACAAGTTTTTTTTTTTAGGTTAGCTCATGTTTTCGAAATATACCGTTATTTCGTAAATGGAGGAGGTTGCACAACATATATTCGCGTAACTCGAAAACGGAGTCAATTTCGAGCACAGTGTCATTAACAACCAATGGGAATTTTTTGAAAAATAACGTGCTTAATCAATAAAAACTGAATCGTTGGTTACGTTTGGACTTTATTTCAGACATGAGAGTCCTAAACAATTAGAATTGTCTTAAAATCTCCTAATCGCTTTACAAAAGATGTCAGAAAAACAAATCGTTATAAAAATACTTATTAATGCTAAAATCGGCATTCTTATCCACAGGTGGCATGCAAGGATCATTTTAAGAATATTTCAACATCTGGTGTTGCATCCTCCGGGTAGCCGAACATAAGCTGCTAGCGGCGGCATGAAATAACCCCCCAAAATATAACCCCCCAAAAAAATAATGAAATAACCCCCCAAAAATGTGTACAGAGAACAACAAAAACGATGTTTGGGGGGTTATTTCATTTTGTTTGGGGTGTTATTTCATTTTTTTAATTGGGGTATTATTTCATATGAAATTATACCCCAAAAAGTCATTATGAAATAAAGCCCCAATATATTTTTTGGGGGATTATTTCATTTTCAAATTTATAATGAAAACGTTTTTGGGAGCAAGGATTTATCCACTTTGGTATACCGGTTTCGATAAAAAAAAGCTGCCCTGTATAGACGGCCTTCGGCCGGGCGCAATGGTTTTCTTCTATATGGTATACCAAACACCGGCTTCGCTAACTAAAGCTTCTCTTCGTAGCCGGGTCGAGTCGGTATTTGTATACTAAAGAGGAGAAAAATCCTGGCGCTATGCAGAGAAGCTTCAGCTAGCGAAGCCGGTGTTTGTTATACCATAGAGGAAAAAGTCATTGCGCCCGGCCGAAGGCCGCCTATGCGGAAAAGCCTTAGTTGGCGAAGCTTGTGTTTGTTATATCATACCATGCTATCTATCGCGTGATTCTTTAAAACAAAACTGTATAATTAATTGTATTACATATATTGGGCCTTTATTTCATTTCAGAAATTGGGGTTTTATTTCATATGAAATAAGCCCCCAAAAATTAGGGAATTATTTCATTTATGTTTGGGACGTTATTTCATTTCGTTGGGGGCTAATTTCATTTAAAAAAATGGGGCTTTATTGCATTTGAAATAAAACCCCACGCTTTGGGGGGTTATTTCATTATTTTTTTGGGGAGTTAAATTTTCGGGGGTTATTTCATGCCGCCGCTGCTAGCATGTTCTCAAAAGCTGCAGAGGTAGGGATGAAACGATACTTCTAAGGTATCGATACTTTTACTCGATGTAGTATCGCTCGTAAAGTATCGATACCTACTTAGTATCGAAAAATAGTATCGATACTTACTTGTATCGGTACTTGTATCGGCTTGTATCATTAAAGAATAAAAAGCAGCATTTAAAAACGTTCTTATTAGTGTTTTAGTACTATAAAATATAATAAGAACTACGACCCATTAGAATTTTTGTGCAAAACAAAAAGTGTAAAGATTAGGACCACTTTTAGTTACCACCAAGTACCAATTTCCTTTCGAAAAATCTTTTTTATCTTAGGAAAATAGAACGATCCTTAACGTTATTCCAGAAATCAACAATGTAAATATTTATTTTATTTTTAAGTTAAAACGGTTATGGTACAACCATAATCTACGATGTTAATAGTGAGTCCCACCTTAACGTCAAGTTGTTTGCGCAACTTAAATTTACCTTTTTTTGTTTCAGTATTTAACAACTTCTATCATAGAGAGGTACCCAATTGAGCAGCTCATTTGAGCATTTCGTGCACATCGTGATTTTTATGGTCAGCATAATCGGCCAAATGTTTCCACAATCGGGAGAATTGTGCGCAAATTTCAGCAAACCGGGTCTGTTGAAAATGGGAAAACTAATGTGCATGCTCGCCCAGTTAGTTCTGCGGCTGGCGGCGTTATCGGGCCGTACTTCTTCGAAAATGAGGTCGGCCAAGCAATTACCGTGAATGGTTTTCGCTATCGCGAGATGATAACGGACTTCCTATAGCCAGAAATTGAGGAAATGGACCTAGACGATATGTGGTTTATAGGTGTTTACTGGTCAACGGTTTTTTTATACCGTAATTGCTGCTTCAGCTTTGGAAAATAATCAAAAATGTAATATTAATTTCAATACCAAACTGAAACGATTACTTTTGACCGATACCGAGTATATTTTTACCGATACTACTTGGTACTCGGTTGCTAAGTATCGATTACAAAAATACTTGGTACTTATATAAAAGTATCGAATATGTACTTGTATTTACTCGTATCGTTTCATCCCTATGCAGAGGTAAGTTAGTTCCAACTCCTAACACAGCGATTACATCTGACAGTACTGGCAAGAGTGTAAGAAAATTCATATTAGTTGCCAAAAACACTACCAACTGTCTTCATGACGTAGGCGTCCAGACAGTAGCCAAGACAGTTCACTTTTGAAAATATGTCAAACGTAAATATTGCGGTACAAGTTCAGCTAAACGTGTTTATTTATGAACAACATATTTAAAAATGGCTTAAAACACCTATAATGTGTTTACAAATATAACACTTAACTAAAACATAAAAAAATCAAAGCAGAATATGTTGATTTATTTTACTTTTTTTTGACAAATGTCAAATCACTGTCCAATTTTACTAGCAAAATTTGCTAGTCAGTAGACAAGACAGTTGGAAAAGTTTGCATGTATTGCTACTGTCTTGCCAGTTCTGGCAAATGTAAACTCCATGTAAATGAGAGGGAAAGTGTATAATGTTGTTGGTTGTCTGCACTATAGAGTAGGCCCTAAAGCGGTACACTCAAAAGAAAAATGTATCCATCCGTACTAAAATAAATCCAAAGCGGTATTAATATTACGGAGGGTACGAATTTTCTTGAATCAAGTACAGAAGGATTGATGCAATATTTTTTTTCAATCGCGAAATACTTAATTTTTCCATATTCAAACCCGAATTTGTACTTGAAATAATCCGAAAATGATATTGATTTAAGTAAAACTAAGATTGAATCAATCTCAAAATGCGCTTGATTTAAGAATTATAAACTTGATTTAATCCCGTACTTGAAATAAACCAAAAGTGAAATTAGAAAGAGAATTTTATTATGATTGATTAACCTCCCCGTTTTACATTCCTGCTATGGTTTTTACTTTAAAAACTTTCTGTACATATAAAAATTAAACTATAAACTAAATGAGAAGCTAGAATTCTCAATTTTACTTTTAAACATGAAACTAATGTGTTTTCATCTTGTTCTGTTGTTTTTGTTGATTCTACACACAACAAGCAAATCGTTTTTTATCTACTTTGTAATTTTACACTCAGAGTGGAGCTACCAACATAAAGTTTATTCTATTCTTTACTTGGCCTAGAAATTTTGAACTTATTTTAAGAAATTCCGCGATTGATTTTTGAAAGTTATCCCATTAAGGATTGATTTAAGTACGTTTAAGTGTTATTTGCACTTGAATTTTTGAGTATAACTCGTACTTAAAGTATGTATAACAAACTTAATTTATCCAAAGTATTTTTCTTTCTGTGTATCTCCTACTTAATTTAAGTTTTTTCTACTTACTATAAGTGCGAGGCGTACTTAAAAATTTAAGTACAACTAACACTTAAAATTACTTAAAAGAATCCAAAATGGGATAACTTTCGAAAACCAATATGTGTGCATACGCGTGTGTTCGTAAAAGTTTGTTGTTGAACCAACAACAACACTACAACAGAAGATAAAACCAATTTGCTTGCTTTGCGAAGGAACAACAGTAACACTACAAGAAGAAAAACATAGAATTTGTTCATGTCTAAAAAGTAAAATAAAAAGCCATAATTCCCATATTCTAGTTGTTTAACTTATTTAGTTAAATGCATCAAATTTTCAAAGTTGAATATTTACGAAAACAGTATCAAACATGCTGTTGATGTCTTATAGCTAAGAGTTTGTCTGTTAACAAAGGGCGGAATACAAAAGAAGTGACATAGTCAAAAATATTCTCCCTATCTTTGGTTCTCTAATTAATCTAATCTCACTTTCAGATTATTTCAAGTACACATTCGGGATAATCACAGCCAGTCTTTTTTCTTCAAAAATCGTCAAAAGTTTTAACAAAATTCGTCAAAATCGTCTTATTAAGAACTAAAACTTCTTACTTCCTAACACTCAACACTACTTAGAATAACTTACCTAACATAATTAAATGGGAATTCGCCTTTTTACACGCAAATAGAAAATTCTTCACATATGATTATGACTTCAGCGCAAATCGAAATCATTAAAACACAAAGCGGATTAAACCAATTTTTAAAAAGTGGACCAAATAGCACCGACGCAAATCGGGGCTCTAGTGTATATTTTTTGCCATATCGATGGCATTCGAAAAATTGATTTTTACGTTTTGAACTGTTCCCAATATAATTGTTAATATTTCTTGTAAATGTTTTATTGATGCCAGAAAACCGTCATAACACTATTACTTTTATTTTAAAAATCGT
Source organism: Pollenia angustigena (assembly GCA_930367215.1). NCBI lineage: Eukaryota > Metazoa > Arthropoda > Insecta > Diptera > Polleniidae > Pollenia > Pollenia angustigena. The sequence goes on along the minus strand of OV884060.1, from coordinate 193,276,556 downwards.
CAATCGTCATTTTACTCTATTTTCTCAAAAAAATCGTCAAAATGACGAAAAATCGTCACATCTAACAACCCTGATCACAGCTAAGAAATTCTTAAATCATTCATAGTTCTTAAGTCAATCCCGTTTTCAGAATATTCTAAGTACGGACCACTTGAATAATTACCCAATAAAAAATGGAGCTTCCAACGAAGCAGGTTTGTAAGGGAGAAACATCAACGTTTCGCTTACCATTGCGCTTACGGAAGACATGAATTTTATATGGCGAGTTCCCACTTTGAAGCAATACATTTTTGGCACATAAAGCGCATTATTCAGCGCATATAAAAATTGTTGGATGTAACGATCAGCCTTACACACTGAATGTTTTGATACAGTTATTTTTTAGTATTCTCCCTTACAAACCTGCTTCGTAGTAAGGGAATGCCGTAGCACTTGAATTTTTTTTTTTTTTTTTTATAAAAGTTGTTGATAGTTCTTTCACTTACTTTACTGCATTTCTGTATGTCTTATTGCGTAGCGCATAATTGTGCGCTTGTTTTTTAAATGTACCATTAGTGCTTCGCAAAATGATAACATTTTTTATTGGGTAGTGTTTGATTCAAGCATTCTCTACTTAATTTAGAAAATCCGTTTTTGGCACCGCTTTGGCTTAATTTACGGACAGATTGATTTTTCTTTTCAGTGTATGATTTTGAAAACTTGGCTGCCTGCCGCAATTTTCTATAGCCTGTGGTAGAATTAATGTAAACCATAAGCTCACTTTCGTACGTTACCCCTATTGCTGTCGGTTGTAAAAATTTTGCTCCAACCTCAACCACTATGATTTCCTCTGCTGCAACACGCACAAACCCTAACATTCAGGCCTGTCACAGAAATCAATTCCGATCGAAAGTGATTTCGTTTTATGTACAGCAAGATGCGAAATCACTTCCACTTTCGATCGGAAATAATTTCTGTGGCAGGCCTGATTATACACCCGGCTCAAATAACAACCAAACAATATTGACTGATTTACTATGTTTTTCAATATGCCCTCTTCTATTCAGCATACATATTTCTTTTTGTATATGCCTGGTTTGTTTTGAACTTTTTCTCTTGCATAGTTTAACATTGTTTTGGGCATATAAAAACTTGCCCAGCTAATAAACCATATTTGGAAACTTAATTATGATGCGTTTAAAAATAAGATTTCTTTTAAATAAATATGGAAAAAATAAACAAAAACAAATAAAAGTTACAAAAGAAATTTTAACTGTTTATTCAATACGACTCTAAAATTAAGTTTTCGAAAGAGTTCGTTGGACTTAGAAAAAAGAAAAAGAAAATAAAAAAGTAAAAGAAAAATACAGGAAAAGTCGTTTTTAAATTAAAAAGAAAAACATTTTTGTTTCTTGCAACCGGTATCAAACACCTGATTCGGCTATAACAAGACAACCATCTGGATGGACAGACAGACAGGCAGGCAGGGAGACAAACTATCAGACAGTTAGCAAATAGCCAATTACTTACCTTATCAAGTTGATTGCGCATATTTAACATGTTGGCTGGTGAATTTTGAAAGTTTGGGTGTTGAAAAATGGACAAAAAACTTTCCTTAAAAATTTTGTTTTTTGCATAAATTATTCAACTTTTGTTAATTTAATTTGGAAAGTTGTCAGGAGACTTAAAATAATTTTGATAAAACAGTTTGAGTTGAATTAATTTTTATTTAGAATTTAAAAGAAAAATTAGTTTTTTTTTTTTGATAATTTCATATATTAATTTTATAAGTATTAAAATAATTTTTGTATTTTTTTTTAAATATTTTCTTAAATATTTTTTAATTGATTTAGCACTTTATTATCAAAACAAAAATTTTTTGTCTTTATTTACTTTCATGCTACAAGAAAAACATTTTGAACATTTTTTTCTTTTTAGTGGCTAAATTAAAAATATTGTTGTGTGTTTTTTTTTTGATTTTTATGAATTTAAACAACCGTTTCGTTTTGTATAAAATTCGCAACTGAATACTGGATGACTACAGGCTTAAACTCAAATAAGCTTAAGTAAAACAAAAACAAAAACAACAAGAACAGAAACCAACAGCAGTAATAAATAAATACTTGGTATAATAACAACAACAACAACAGCACCAGCAAAAATGTTACTTATATTATCAAAATAAACAATAAGTACAAATAAATACTCAGTTAAAATAAAAAAAAAACAAATAAATAAAACTAAAAACAAAACTCATACAAATTAAACACACACACACCCACCCATATGTACATTCATTAAGAAGAGAACAAGCAACATAGAGAGGGCCAATTACTCTGTTCATATAAGCCAAATTAATACAACCAATTCCATCCATCCAACCAACCAACCAACCATTTAAGCTTCCAACCAACTTGTAATCAACCGGCCAGTCTAACAAACCAACCAACAAACAAGTTTTAATTGAAGCCACTCAATCGAACAGATTTACAAAAGCGTTACCAGATTTCTTCTTTAATATGTTTTACTAAAGCTTAAAGGATTTACTAAAGGACCCTACTAAGTTCATGGGAAATATTAAAAAAATAAAATATCTTATTGAAAATCGGAATATTTTATACGCTGTGTATACCAGAAAGCCAATTTGTGTTGCCAATTTAGTAGGGTGATCGATTATTCGACTTTTTTCAATAATCGGTTTTCGAATATTCCGAATAGTTGCTATTTAAAAAAACCGGTTTTCGGTTAAGCATTTTAAAAATAACCGGTTTTAATTCGAATACATAAAAATACAAAATTCAAATTAGATTTAGTAATAAAAACTTAATCTATATATAAATCGGCTAAGGCAAAACAGTTAAGAACACTTTCCTCCTCTGTATGTAAACCGATTTGAACAAAAAAAACACCATTTCAGAGTTATTTACTCAAAGAAGTGCACAATGTATATTTTATTAAAATCTGTTCAATAATTTCAGAGTTATAAGCGTTCAAAATTGTTACTAACACAAATGCAAAATAAATAAATAAAAATTTCCAGCAGTAACTAGAATGAGTAAAGAGGCCTAATATAAGACCGTATTTAGCAGTCACAAGCAGTCAGAAGCCCTTCTCGCTGCATTCCATACTTATTTACTTTTTACACAGGTTGTCATTGGGCGCAAGGCCTTCCACACTTCCTTTAAAATCAACTTCGATCCCTTCCCAAAGAAGGGAGTATAGGAAGGTCACTGAAAATAAAAAGTAAATAAAACTGAACATCTTCCTTTCTCCCTTCTCAAAGAAGGGAGTGGCGAATGTGTACTGAATATTTCAGAAGGTCTTTTAAAAAGAAGTTTGTACCTTCTAGAATGCATACTTCTGAAGGCAGGATATCATGCGAAGCGAATCTTTTAGAAAGGAGTATAGAGGCCTTCCAAAAAGCCTGCCACTTGCGGTCCTTTCAATATTTACCGCTGGGTTTATTTTCAATCAGTGTTCGAAAATAAACACTAAATATAGTTTTTTAATGTTCGGTTCGGTAGATTTGTGGAAAACACAAACGCTAATAGTGTTTGTGCAGAAAATCATTAAAAAAATAACGTTTCCCTGTTAGTCATCTTTCGAACACAAAAATATTACTGTTTTTATCAAACTCAACAAAAGATTTGAACATTTAATTCCGTTCGGTTTTTTTTTTTAATCCACAAACTTCAATGTGTTCGGTTCGGCTCGTTAATGTTCGTCCCTTTTGGCTGTTAAAAAACATTTTTTTTTCAAAAACAAAATACACACACGAAAAAAACATTATAGAACATTAAAATATAATGTTTGTCTACAGTATCACTACAATTGTTCTGTTTTTTAACGAAGAACCGAACATTATATAATGTTCGGTTCTTTCTTGAAAATAGTTACGAACGGTATTAAGGGTTGTGTATGTCTACACAATCACTAAAAAAATAGATATCGTTCCTGGGTGTGTGAGCCGAACGTTAAATAATGTACTGTTTATCAAATAGTAAAAAGTTAGGGTGATCGATTATTCGACATTTTTCAGAAACCGAATATTTCGAATATTTCGACTATATAAATCAGACCAGGCAAAACAGTTAAGAACGCTTTCTTCCTTCGTTTGTCAACCGAACCTCTATGGGGAGAAAAAAGGGGAAATATGAGAAACTTAATTTCTTTTTTCTTACTTTTCTGTGCTTAAAGTTGTGTAGGGTAAATGAAACATACTTAGTTACAACTCCAACTAAACCACCAACAAGTTATCGCACCAAGCGATCGAACGAAATTATCCAGTCTCTCGCACAAAATAATTATAACAGTAAAATTATAAACATTGTCTCTAAGAACTTGAGCATGTGAGAAGTAACTATTCGTACATGAGTAGTGAGAACACGGTGGTACTGGAGACTTCAATATGACCACGTTTTTTTGAGTACCGGCTTATTGAAATAATTGCTTGTATTTCTCACATAAAAAAAAAATGTTTTTTTTTTGCGTTTTCGTTTGTTTATTTAGGTAATAATTTTTTTTGAACTCGATCCGGTTTTATTTCAAAATTAAAAAAAAAAAAACTGAGTGTTGATCTGTAATTCCAATTACCCAGTCATAAAGTAGATGTTTATTAAATCAGAGAATACAAAAAAAAAATCTTTTATTAACATCAATTACTTTTCGCTTGCTTTGGAATATTTTTTTCTGTATTTTTTAAAAAGATTTACTTTTTATTATTTGTATAAATTTAGTTTTTATTTGTGCACATACCAGCTTTCAATACATTTTCAATATAAACGACGTCAAACAACTATAATTGCTAAAAATAAATTTAATGAAAAATTACTCATTCGAATAGAAATTTATGGCAAAGAAACAGTTGGTGGTTTTTATGCGAATTTCTAATTCGTGTTAAATGAATTCCTCCTACAACAGAATTATTTAATAAGGAGTTTTTATACCCTCACCACAATAGTGGAGAGGGTATTATGCATTTGTGCTGCTGTGTGTAACACCTTAAAATATTGGTCCAAGACCCACCTTAAAGTATACCGATCACTTTCTGAGTCGGAACTAGCGATGTCCGTCCGGCTGGCTGTCCATGTAACCTTTTGCGCCAGCACCAAGCCTATTGAAAATGGGCCGAATCGTAGGACCACGAGGGAAGATAAGGGGAAATTTCTTCCTCTCAGCAACTATCAAACCGATTTTAATGAAATTTAAAACAAAGATAGAACCATTTCTATATGGACACATAAGCAAAAAAGAATATTTAAACTAACCGGTTTTTATAATTAAACTTAAAATTTAACACGAACTGCTACAAATTCATTAAAATATTAAATATTTGACGTCCTTCACGTGACCCTCAGTTTAAAAAAAAAATTATTTGCTTTTGCAAAACGTTTGGGTCGATCAAACGTCATTTAACAGTTTCAAAATTACATTATACACACAGAAAACAATTTTGCACCAGTAAAAACATTAATCAAATATAAAATGAGTTTTAATTAAAAGATTAATCAAGTGAATTAAATGTTTAATCAAGTATATTTAACGTTTAATAAAGTTAATAAAAATAATTTGTTTCCTGGTGCAAATTAATATTGTCAATTAAACGTTTAATACACTTGATTGAATGTTTAATTCACTTGATTAAACGCTTAATTCACTTGATTAAACTTTTAATTGAAACTGATTTTGTTTTTGATTAATGCTTTTATTGGTGCAAAATTTTTTTTCCGTGCAATTATCTTCTTACCAATAATGTTAAGTAAATCAGCACTCATTTTAGAAAAAAACAAGTAAGAGTGCTATATTCGGCTGTGCCGAATCTTATATACCCTTCACCATTGTGCGAGCAGAATACAGAGCAACTAGACAAAAACTAAATAATTTTTACATATACATACATACATACATACATACATATTTACAATACCGAAAACTTCATTATAAAAAAAATTTAAAAAGCGAAAACTGGTAAATAATTTTTTTAAATTGTTTTTAGAACATAAAAAAATACAAATATTAAAAAAAAAAATTTTCTTTTTAAGCTCATATCTCAGCCATTTGTGTACCGATCTTGCTGAATTTCAATAGCAAACAATTCCGGACCATATGTGACATAAATGTATAATAACCTGGGCCCCATCATATATGGGGTCTTCGGAAAATCCATTTCAACGGACAGGCGGTCAGACGGACATGGTTTAATCAAGTTCTCTCCTCATAAGGACCCAGAACATATATACTTTATAGGGTCTTAGATCAATATTGTAGAAATTACAAACGGAATGATAAACTTATATATACCCTTTTCCACCTGAGGTGAAGGGTATAAAAATAAAGCTAATGTTTGATCAATTTACTGGTCACTTACTAGAAATAACCTAGAAACCAACAAATGTCACAAAAACCCACCAGAAGATGGCAATACCAAGAACAGCCAGCACAATACAACACGCCACTGCTTATAGGAAGATGGCAGCACCATAAACATCACACAAAAATCAATACGCCAACAAATATCCACAAGAAATGTTGGAATCTTTCAATATTATCGACTTTATTGACAAAAACAAATGGTCCTATCTACTAAAGTTTATATGATAAACGCTAAAAGACTGAACTAACAGTTTGTGTAATATGCAACATTGTTAATTTTCAAAACAACTGGTAGGTTTTACAAGAAAAATTGAGAATTTATTAATTTATCATATTAAACGGGTTTTTCATCTCCTGTATCTAGGGCCTTTTGCGTTTAAGGTGACGATATACGAATAAACATCCCTATGGGAAAGAGAACAAACACCTAACTTGCCACTTGACAGTTCTAAAGTGGTAGGGAACGACCGGTTCTAGTTCTTACACTTTATATGAAGGGGACATGGCGATGGCCTAGTTGGGGGTTAATTGGCACCCTTTTGACACCTTGTAACAGGTAACTGAAATAACCAAAATGGACACATTCAATTTCGATTAAACTAACGCCTATCGCAAATGTTGTCCCGAGCGAACCAAGTTAATATAAATGATCCTCTTTATATAGAGTAAAAAAATCAGCCACTGACCGACAAAATGCAACCACATGACTAGTTTTGTGTCAATTACCTTTCCTTAGGAGTAACTACACTTTAAACCAGTGATAGCCACTCCATAGCCTCGCGAGGTAGTCAATAATCGTATTTTTCACACAGCCACGGTCGGCAATTCGCAAGTATGCAACAACTTTGTTCGTTTCAAAACATCAGACTATCATCAGTCTCTGCGACAGCACACAAGCACATAATATCTTTGTGTGCGTGCGTTCGGAGGTTGGTTTTAAACACATAATCACCAGTTAAATGATATGTCATGTTTTTACTTTTCACAACTCGTTCCTTTTTATTGTAGTATTGCGTTCACTGTTCACGGGATAAGTTTCCCGCAACGACTCAAGTCCGGAAATGTTTAATTTAGTTGAGTAATTTCAATAATATTTAATAAAAATTCAGAAAGTACCAATTAAAAAACTAAAAAATTTCCAAAAGTCTCCTCTAAGCTATATTTTGTCAATCACTCTGGACACTGCTCAAAAAGTACCAGTTGTAGAGCGAAAAAGTACCAAAAAGCTCCCCCTTACAGATTCTTATTCACTCAATACCGTGTGTGTTTAATTTTTTGTGTCTAGGTCGAATTTTAACGAAAATTATAAAAAGATCAGTTGAAGAGCAAAAAAGTGCCAACATTTTTCATCTTAAAGGTTACCATTCACTCAGGACCATGCACCGATAATTTTATATTTCCAAGTTCAATATTATAAAATATTTCAAAATTACCACCTGCAGCACGGAAAAGCAAAAAAAAAGGAAGAAATTTATTTTTCATATATTCCCTTTTTTATAATTGAAGTAAACAGAAAAAAAAAATTTTCATATTTGAATATGAAAATCGCATTTTTGATAAAAAATATTTGAATTTTCTGTGATGACAATTTTTGGGGCATTGATAAAAAAGTTTGTAGGTATATTTATTAAACCTAGTTTATTGAGTCAATAAAAAAAATTGTTGGCCAAAATATTTTTTTTCAACAAAATGTTTACTTGATTTGTTAAAATAAATTGTTGGAAATTTTGAAAAAAAATCAAACAAATTGATTTTCAAATCTTTATTTATTAATTCCTTATTTTTATGCTTTGACAAATACACTGAAATTTATTTTTGGGGAATAAGCTAGTTCCTATGCTATTTTCGATGGTTTACAAGTAAACCTTTTTTCAAAGACTTTGGAAAAACTTAAGATACTATACAAATAAAGTTGTAAAGCGAATGAGAATTACAGACACTCAGGTCTTATTTGCAACGATATCAAAGCAATTAAAAAATGTACAAGAGTTGTTAAAATACTGTCTTTACTTTGATTCAAATATTTTTTAAATTGAATATGAATAAATATTTAATTATTTCATTATGAAATATGTTTTATTGAGTGCTATTTTTCAAAGTGTAATTTTGATAAATTTTTTCATAGAATCAAATTACAGTGTAACCTCGGTGAACGCAAGCAATAGAAAGTTTGGGCTTTTGCGATAACTGAGTTGTTGCGCAAACCAAGTCACAAATTTCTAGTCATATTTTTCTATTAAAAAGCTTATTTTAACCAATCAAGAATTTTATGAAAAAAAAACTAAGTTAAGCTGTTAAAAAACGTATTTATTTGATTGAAATAAAGAATAAAAACAGAAAAACAAAATATACATCTAATAAAAAATTAATAAAATAAACATTCAAATGTATGTTAATTTGTACTGAAAGTTATTATCGAGTTAAAGATTAATTTTTTTAGGGGAAAAGTCTGAAATTTTCGACTGAGTTTTTGTGCTTGCCATATTTTTTTGAATTGCAATTTCACGAATCTTTTGCAATATTATTGTATCCTCCAAAGAACAGCTATTCTCCTCTGCCCATTGTACAAGGTTCTAAACATAGATAGATCCATATCTATAGGGACACATTAGGTATACAGTTTTTAAAAAATAGGACCACAAGGGGAGGCAGAGGGCAATTTGTGCCTCACACAAACTTTCAAACCGATTTTCATGAAGTTTATAAACATAGATAAATCCATATTTACATGGACACATAAGCATGATGTGTTTTTAAATACTGTGGTGCTGGGTATCATATGGTCGGGCTTGACCGACTATACTTTCTTACTTGTTTTCATATGCGTTTTAACATAATTTCACGTGAAATGTTGAACAGAGTACAAGCATGTTCTGTAACTTTAGTGAGAACTTCTTGCATCGAAAAGATGTGAAATAAAATATTCCATCGTTTATCGAAAAGTGAGAAAAATGTGTGTCTGTAACTCATTCGAAAACTATCAAAAGAGATTACGTCGTTACGTTATAAATGTCAAATTATTGCATTCGAAGCCGATGTGACATTGCAGATGTTCAAAACACCACACAGTGGCTGAAAATCGTTTTTTATTGGCCAAAAATCTGTAACTTTTGAACCGTAGGAGATATTTTAGTGAAAATCGACTAATGGAAAATTTTTTAGCGACGGCGGCGAAAATACCACCGTCGCAAAGAGGAGTATTTGGCCTGAAAAGCTGGCCAAAAAGGCAAAACTGAATTTTAAGAAATCTTAAGAACTAAGTACGCAGCTCGGCAGACAACAATATTTTACATTATATTGTAAATTTTGAAAACTTTTAGTTGCGATTTGTAGCACTGAGACCCTGCTAAAGTCAGGAAAGTGAAGAAAATTATATGAGATTTAAATGTTTTTTTTTTTCGGTTTCTGGATGTTTATATGATATTTTTTTGCGGCTAAACGAATAAAGGTTTAACAAAGATTTTTTTTCCGCTGAAAGGTTTGATCAAAAGTTATTTAAAAAAATTTAAAATATGTTGAATATTCATGTTGAAACAATTCGTTCAAAAGCTGAAAAAAAAAAACAAATTATACACTTTTTTTTGCAAAAAAAAAAAAGGAAAAGAAGAGGTTTTTAAAAGTGAGGTTAGCATGTCTACGAATAATGTTTGAAACCACAATAAAATTTGGAATCTCTAATTTTAGAAGCCAAAAAAAGTGTGCGCAAGTTTGCGCCATTATTTTTGACGATTTTTTTAAAAATTATTAGTATTGTGGTTATTTTATTGAACTATTTATGGTTTTTAATCCAAATTTTTAATATTTTTAATTAGGCTTAAGTTCATTAAATTTAATTTTCATTAAATTATTTTTTATGACGAAAGGAATTTTACAACATGAAAATCAATTAAAATTTACTGATAATTTTTCATTCTTGACTCAATCTGGGCTCGAACCCAGGTGTTTACGGACAGGTTACCCTGACATGTTTCGATTGCAACCACTCAATCTCCTCAGAAGGCTTGCCGTTTAACACTCGCAGCCATAAAGCTAAGGCACGAGCTCTATGTTTGCATTTGTCCTTCAAGTTGTGCTGAAAAGGTCAACAAGAAAAAGAAAGACAAAAAAATTAAAAAACAAAAAATATGTACTTTGAACTTCAAGAAGAATTCTTGACAAAAGTACGAAAAAACAGAAGTAAAGGAATAACATGTTAAAATAAATTAAAATAGATAATCATTCAAAGCAAATTTCGATCTACCAAAAGGTTGAATACAATTTGGTTTAAGGATTGATGTTTGACTAATGACGTCAGCAGTCGTCGATGGCTGCGAGTGTTAAACGGCAAGCCCTCTGAGGAGATTGAGTGGTTGCAATCGAAACATGTCAGGGTAACCTGTCCGTAAACACCTGGGTTCGAGCCCAGATTGAGTCAAGAATGAAAAATTATCAGTAAATTTTAATTGATTTTCATGTTGTAAAATTCCTTTCTTCATAAAAAATAATTTAATGAAAATTAAATTTAATGAACTTAAGCCTAATTAAAAATATTAAAGATATTTTTAAATTTTCACATTTCGTCTATTTTTGCTCATCGGGCACTTTTTCTTATACCTTTATATCGTCATAAACTTTTATGTATTTTGAATTATTGATTTCAACTGTTATTCACATCACTTTTAACACTTCACAATATTAATACCTGCCTATATGTATTTATAAATTGTAAAAATTCTTAATTATCCGTAATAGTTTTAAGGGAATGTCCCACACATCCCCAAAAAAAAATTTTTTTTGAAAAAATAGCTTTTCCAAAATGAAATCAAATTTTTTAAATAAAATTGTTTAGTAACGTAGTTCTTTTGGACTTTATATTTTTTAACAACTCAAAATTTTTTTTACATTAAAAAAAATTTTCACCCAAGTAAAAAATTTTCAAGTCGAGAGGCGCGGATTAGGATTTTATTTTAGACCCATGGTTTCTTCGGAGAATTTTCTTAGAATTTTATGTAGATTACGTTTTTGCTATACGATTTTTAATTTTTTTTTTCATCCATACAAATCGACCCGCCCTAATGTACATACAGTCTGTCAAGAATGAGTTTAAACCTTTAAAATCAGCATTTGTTAATTGAGTTTTGCGATTTATACCAACTTTTATTTCCTAAGCTTCATTCAGACGATGGTCAGATCTTACAATATTGGTAAGCAGCGTTGCTTAAATTGCATTAAAATTGGCTAAAATGTCTTACAACTGTGTGAACATTTTAAGCTTATTTATATTTGCAGATGTGCAAAATTAATGCATCTGACAATGGACCATTGTCAGAAAAATTTTGCTGTTGGCAACGCCTGCTTACAATATTGTAAGATAAGACCATCGCCTGTACGAAGCTTTAGGAATGTGGCTTTTAGAAAAATCTTAAAAATTTAAACTTTTTGGTTCTTAAATTTTTTTATTGCATGTTGAAAACAAAAAATTTGACGCATTTTGCATGTAAATTTTTTTTCGCCATTAAATTTTTAATAACTCCAAAATAGTATAGATATAAAATAAATGTGTATGGTTAGTCAGAATTTTTCGGTGCATCTTCTGATGCTCCTACTATTAAAATCGGAGAATACGTTTTCAAGTTATGGCAAAATATATAAGGCAACCCAACGATTTAGGGGGTGAAGTATGCCACGCCTTTAAAAGAAAAACCTTACGTACTAGAGAAAAACGGAAAACAGACTTGAATTAAAGGCATCAAAATCCATATAGTCCACATACTTTTATTTCTAGGGTAGAGAAAAATTTTTTTGTTGCGCAGTGTACTTTTGTTGCGCAGTGTAATTTTTTCAAAATCTGCCACTAGACTTTTTATATCATACTACACCTAAAACTATCAAAAAACTAAAACTTTTAATTCAAAAAACACGTTTAATAATTTTGGCCAGCTTTTCAGGCCAAATACTCCTCTGTGCGTCGGCTATACACAATTGTGTAAGAGCGACTTTAATGTTTGTTGTTTGCAAACGAGCTTTGAAGACAATAATAAAACAATGAAAAATGTGCCAAGAACAAAATGTTATTATTATTATTCTTTGCATTTTGCATTTTTAATTGTTTTTTAGTGTTAAAAATTTTTCTCGCCCCATTTTTAATCGTGAGTTTATTTGACAGTTTAAAGTAGGAACTTTTCTCACCAAAATGTTACAGACACACTTTTTCTGTAAATTGGCGAGTAATTTTCTTACGTGACAGCCTATACTCGCCAAAAAAAAAACCCTGCAAATAATAGGACCAGTCCAAACACGCGTGTAAAGAGTAGTCCACAAGGGAGCAGGACTAGTCCAAAACGAACCCAAACGTATGGAAAAAACCAGGTCTATTTAACATTACGATGTCCTAGGAGAGGACCATATAACCCACCTTTGGACCACTAAGGAGTAGTTTTAAAACTACTCCATGGTGTACACAAGAGGATTAGTTTTGAAGTCGTTTAAAAACGAAAGCATGTCGTTAAAAAACGAAGACATGTCGTCTCACTTGATTGCATTACATCGGACCAGTCCATGGAGTAGTCCATTTTATTAAAATGGATCAGGTGGTCCAATTTTATTTGCAGGGAAGTTACAGACACAGTTAAGTGAGAAAAACAGCTGTTTGTTTCAATTAATGGCATTTTTGTTTCATTTCACACATTTCAATCGAAAACTTTCTCGACGCAAGAGTTACAGAACATGGCCACAGAAGTACATAACAAGCACAAAATATTTATCATTCCTAGAATAACAGTAAATCATAAAGACTATTGCACGTAAGCAAAAGATTTTACATGCACACGTTTTACTTTTGAATTTATTTATCAAAAACCAAATTGAAAAAAAAACAAAAGTAGCCTTACTTGTTTTGCTTTTGCAAAGTTGCGTTAATTGATGCTTTGGTTTTTGAAAAGTTGCGTTTACAGAGTCACCAATGTTACGAAATTGGGTGTTGCGTTAAGCGAGGCGTTGCGCATATCGAGGGTTGCGTTCAACGAGGCTTCACTGTAAATGTTTGTTGACCATGGCCCCTATTACGGTTTACAACTCAACTTAGTTAAGTTGTAATTTCTTAATTTTTGTATTAAGGTTTACAACTTTGCTAAATTGCGGTGAACAAAAACATAACAAAAATTACAACTGATCAAAACCAGTTGTATTTATTACAACTCAACTGAGTTGAGTTGTAAACCGTAATAGGGGCCCATATATTTTATTTTTAACAAACTGTGTTTTTAAAAATTTTCTTGAGATATTTTTTGCTGAATTGCAAAAAAAGTAACACTAAACTGTCTGCTTTTTTCTCTCTTAAAATACAATATAATTATGATTTTTTTTTATCTCTTTTAGATTTGGAGATATGAGGTTACCGCATTTACACTTTTTACCCCGTCAGATTGTAATGAAATATACATTGTGCAGCACTTCTGTAAGTAAATACCCTTCAAAAAATGTATTTTCAAATCGGTTGGCAAACAGAGGAGGAAAGTGTTCTTAACTGTTTTGCCTTTGCCGATTAATATATACCAGTAGATATGTTTTAGCAAGATCTATTAGTTGTTTTACCATATCTAAATCCGTTAAATGAACATAGATTCAGTGATTAATATATTTCGCATTAACGGTTTTCTACGGTATTCAAATAACAAATATTTTACTAATTAAAAAAAGGTATTTGCATTCATGGAGTATACGATGTTGTATTTCCCATAGAAAAACCCTTAAGAATTTCCTATTAAGTTGTTGTATTTACATAGATTTTAGAGCTGTGCGCGTGAGTGGGGTATGACTTATATGCGCACACGCCGTAAAAAGTTAATTGTCGTCTAAATTAGAAACTAATTGGAAAAACGCTTAAATCTTTTGAGGGGATGTTGGGATGGTTATTAGTTATCACTACGAAAAACATATCGAGCCCTAACCGCGAAAATAACGTAAGCGACATGATTTTAAATTTTCGTTTTTTATTAATAAATCCTTTATTGGCAACACGGGCATCATTTCCTAAAGTGTTATGGTCACATAAGGTACCGGTACGATTTTAAAGCAAGAACAATGTTATCGTAAGCAAACAAATTTCATACAAAATTTATATGAAATAAAATAAAAAAGCTCTCTCCTGTTAAATTTGCTTTTTGTCGCTTACGTTATTTTCGCGGTTAGGGGTCGATATAAACTCATTTTTTTTCAATTCTGGTGGCTTATGATGTTTTTACAATAAGTCCTTCAAAATATTTTTAGCTAGAAACTTAAATAAATGTATGAAAACATTTTTCAAGTTTTATTTTTGCAATTGTTTCTAAAAAAAAGTATTCGTAAATTAGTAAAAAATCGTGCGTGATTTTAAAATATTAATCACGTACAAACATTATATCCAGTGATGTTAGATGTTTTTTTCAAATTATCGTCAAAGTTTTATAAAAAAATCGTCATAATCGTCATTAGTTTTGAAAAAAATCGTCAAAAAATCGTCATATAAAAAATCGTTTTTTTATCAACACTAATCATTCTATTAAAACATAAAAAAAATATTAAGTATAAGATCATACAAAACCAAAAAAATATAGAATTTTTAATATTTAAGACGATTTGGTGGGGCTTTGATATTGCTCTGCGGAGATTTTCGTCAAACACTTCCCGTCATCCCCAAATCGTCTGCTGCGGATGAACTTAACGCGTGCCTGAAATCGTTGTCTTTGTGGAGGCATGTTCAGAAGTTGCAATTGACCACAAACATGAGAGTCGCGTTGCAGAACGACCCATCGGCTGCTGAATTCTCGAGACAACTGCTGGAGCTTAGCAACGGCCAAATTCCTGTTGATGTTTCAAATGGATTGATATCGTTCCCTGAAAATGTTTGTGAATTCACATCGGAGGAACTCATCAGCAAAGTGTTCCCCGGCATTGCACAAAGTAACAAAAGTCTTGATTGGATTTGTGAACGGGCAATACTTGCAGTGAAGAATAAGGACGTCGATAGTTTAAACTTACTTATTCAAAGTCAAATCGCAGGACAACTGCATACGTACAAATCTGTTGACTGCGTGATCGACGAAAATGAACCGACCAGCTACCCGACGGAATTTTTGAACTCGCTGGATGTACCAGGAACTCCGCCCATAATTTACAGCTGAAGGTGGTATCGATCATAATCATGTTGCGGAATCTCAATCCCCCAAAATTTTACAACGGTACGCGGTTGTCCGTCAAAAAGCTAATGAACAATTTGATTCAGGCGACAACCATCAAGGGCAAATTCAAAGGAGAAGAAGTCTTTATCCCACGAATTCCCATTATTCCGACTGAACTTCCATTCCAATTCAAGCGGAATCAGTTCCCCGTTCGATTGGCATTTGCAATGACAATCAATAAATCGCAAGGCCAATCACTAGAAGTCTGGGGTTAATCTCGAATTTCCCTGTTTTTCGCACGGTCAGCTGTACGTTGCATGTTCGCGTGTTGGGAAACCGTCTTCGTTATTTGTTTTTGCGCCGGAAAACAAATCGAAAAACATTGTTCATCAAATCGTTCTCTACTGATTCCATTCAAATAAATCACATTGAAAATTTAAATATTTGTGTTGTAATATCACACTAAAGTTTGTCTGAAAGCTTAAATTTGGGACGAGGCGAAGTTCTTCGGGACCGCTAGTATAAATATATATTCGCTTCTACATACGTATGTAAACTAACCCTTCATTTCCACATGCACGTACAAGTTCGAAAAACTCAATACACTGACACGCTTTCACTAACATTCACACAATTTTTGTTCATTCAGCCAATCGGCTGTTTCCTCGATTTTTCGTTGATAATACGAATACACTTCTTGCAAGTAATTACTTGCATGTGGAAACGTTGGGAATGAAAAAACTTTACTTGCCAGATTGAAGTGTTATAAAATTGATGTTGGATTAAAGTTTAAACTAAATTTATTGACGGGATTAAATCGTCAAAACCTAAGTGACTCTACATTAAAAATCGTCAATCGTCATTTTGGTAAATTCATCGAAAAAAATCGTCAAAATGACGTAAAATCGTCACATCTGACATCCCTGATTATATCTAGCATTTAGGCTCTCTCTCTCTTTCTATCTCTCAAGTGTGATTGATCTTAAAAGCAATCGCAAACACAAGTAATTCACGCGGCGTAACACGAACAATTCACGTCACTTGCACATTTCTAATACATTCTTAGCAAATAAATTTAAATAATATTTCATTATAATGAATAATAATTATTATTGATAAATCCATTTTAAACTACTCTCACATCATTTACATAGATATTTGTTTAAGACGATGTAAAGTTATTACATGAATACACCAGGGTGCAAACAAAAACACAAATAAATCACTGAAATTATTACTATTAATTAAAATAAAAAGATATTTAGATAATGTTTTATACCAAATGTATTTATAGTTGATTATTTAATATCTGAACGTCAATCAAACGTTGGCACGCGATACACGTGATGTTTGGTGCACTAAGTTGCAATTCGAATAACGAGAGATTTGAGGAGGTGTTATGTCACACGAATGACGCATGATTTTCAACAATTTATCAATAAGTTTTAACTTTTAAATGCCCTACTTGCTAACATATAAGATCTATATAATGTTTGACAGACCCTTGTGTAAAAGTAAATTTTCAACAGTGGAATCAAAAAGGTACTTGGAAACACGGTACGAAACAACGAAATTTTTACGTGGAATCTACGAAAATGTTCATAAATTTACGAAATTTTAATATTTATTAATTCGTTTATTTAAAAGAAAGTTTAAGGCGAATTTCCTTGTCCAATTAATGACTACTTATTGCATTCTATAGAGTTGTACGAGTACGAGACTTTTTTTGTATTCCGCCCTTTGTTTACAGAAGAACTCTCAATTATAAGACACGAGCAGCATGCCCGATATGGTTTTCTTAACCATTCTACTTTGGAAATTAAATTTATTTAGCTAAAGAATTTAAACAAATAGAAAATGGGAATTTTTGCTTTTTATTTTATTTTAAAACATGAAAATAACACACACAAATAAAACAAAATTTGGCATCGAAATGATATCACTGTAGCCATAGCATAGATGACGCATAAAATAAGACAAAACTTAATGATGACGTTCGTCATTCGATTGATGTCACTTTTTGCATCACTGATGCCAATTGTAATAACATTGATGTCATAATTCTTATGTAAGGGCATCACGAACAAGAAGATGCATTTTTCTATGAGCAGCACAAAAATGTTAATAATGATCGTTGTTTAAAAACTCCACTACAGGTGTGGAGGAAAGTTTGTCATTCAGTTTTTATGGGTTGGAATCTACATTTAAAAGAACAATTAATCCATCCGTACTCAAATCAATCCGAAGCAGTATTAACAGTACGGTGAGTACGGATTTTCTTAAATCCATTACAGAAAGATTGATTTAAGTACGGATTTTCAAGCGCGAAATACTTAAGTTATCCATATTTAATCTCGAATTCGTACTTCAAATAATCCGAAAATGAGATTGATTTAAATAAAACTTAGATTGAATCAATCTCAAAATGCGCTTGATTCAAGTATTATAAAGTTGATTCAATCCCGAATTCGTACTTGAAATAAATCAAAAGTGAAATTAGAAAGATAATTTTATTATGATTGATTTACTTACCCGTTTAACACTTAACAGATTTATAAAACGCCAGCATCATTCCCGATATGGTTTTTGCTTTTAAGATTTAGTGTACATATGGGTAATTCCAAAGTGTTGAACGTGACAGGCGTATGCATCAAAAATGCAATAACTTTTTAAGCAAAAAATATTTTTAACGTTTTCTTAACCCTTTAATTATAGCACTAAGAAAGCACTGTTATCTATGCTAAAGTTTATGGAGGGCACGATTTTAGGTCAAAGATAATGGCAAAAGAAGTAGAGGTTCGAACGTGAACAAAACAGAAGTAGTTTTTTTGGCCATGTATAAAAAGGCGTAATTCAGCGAAAACTGGCACAATTTTTTAGTCAAACTACTTTCAGAATTTTGCGTAGCAATGTAACATTAAAATGTCTTGGTTTGATTCCAAAATCTTCTGTATTTTCTTTATTTTAAGCCAAAATCTGGGTCGATACGTGACATTTCGAACGTGAAATTTTTTCCATAAAAATTTAACTGAATAATGATTAGAACAAAATAAAAATTTACCGTTAATCCGAATAACATATTTCTTTTTGAACTCTTCCTTAGATAACAGACCATGTAAGAAAATTTTTTTGAAATAATTTTTATCAAATATCACCTCTTTTAAGGAAGATATTATTAAAGAAAACATACAATAAAACATTTTCACAAATAAGAAATTAAGTTTGCACAACTTTGCAGTCTGATTGTTCATCTAAGTGAACAAATTTATCAGTAAATTTATAAAATAAGTAAAATCTTAATATTTCTCTATAACAATATCGTAAAATAATCAGCGTTTAATAACTTTTAAGTTTTCGGTCACGGTGGACCTTTTGACGGAAATGCCCATATATAACAAAAAATATAAACCAAATGCGAAGCAAGAGTTCTCAATTTTACTTTTCTAACATGAAAATAATGTGTTTTCTGTTGTTTTTGTTGTTTCTACACACAACAAGCAAATCGTGTTTTTACTACTACTGGTGTTGTTGTAGTGTCTGCAACAAACTTTGATAAGGTAAATGAGATTAAAACACTCACTTTGCAATTTTACTCTCATAGTGGTACCAGTAACGAAAAGTTTAATCGTTTAATCGAAATAAATAATTTTCATATTTGGATACGAAAATCGCATATTTGATAAAAAAAAAAATTTTTTAATTTTCTGCGATGACGATTTCTGCGGTATTGATAAAAAAGTTTGTTGGTATAGTTATTGAATTTTTAGTCAACAACCAATTTTGTTGAGTCAATAAAAAAAGTTGTTGCCCAAAATAATTTTTTTGACAAAATGTTTACGTGATTTGTTAAAATAAATTGTTGGAAATGTTGAATAAATCAAACAAAATGTTTATGGAATCTTTATTTTTATTAATCATCTCAGACCCCATTAAGTATATATATTCGGGTCCTTGAGTAATTCTAAGTCGATTTAGCCATGTCCGTCTGTCTGCCCGTCTGTTGAAAACACTCTCACTTTCGAAAAACTCAAAAGAAATAAAAAAAAACTTGGTGTCAAATTGCTTGTAGTTATCCTAAGCAGTTTGGGATTGAAACCCAGCGAAATCGGTTCAGTAGGATCAGAGCTATAAATCAAAATGTGGAGCCACCACCTAAAAAAAATTGATAATTTTTTCAAAAACTAACATAAATGGTCGAATAATGCACAGAATGATATAAGATTTTGCAAAAATTCGTTTTATTCAACTGGAAATCACGCTGTAAAGTTTCGTGAAGATCGATCCATAGTTTACCCTAGGCCCCATATAAGCCCTACTCCCGGAAAACAGGTTAGTGCGCCTAAGACCATAATTAATAATGCTATCATAACAAAATTTGGTACATCACAGTTTTATTGAACAAGAGATAACAATATTAAATTTTGTGAAGAACGGTCCATAATTTACAATAGGCCCCATATAAAACCTACTACCGAAAAACATTTTAGTACGCCTAAAACCATAAAACCGTAACTGTCGGTGGAGGGTATCAAAGATTCGGCACAGCCGAAAATAGCACTCTAACTTGTTTTTATTAAATATGTAGAAATTAATTAGTATTGTGGTTATTTTGTTGAACTATTTATGGTTGTTAATCCAAATTTTTAATATTTTTAATTAGGCTTAAGTTCATGAAATTTAATTTTCATTAAATTATTTTTATGAAGAAAGGAATTTTTACAGCATGAAAATCAATTAAAATTGTTATTGATAATCTTTCATTCTTGACGTGGCTCGGGCTCGAACCCCGGCCGGCAGGTTACCATGACATGTTTCGATCGCAACCACTCGATCTCCTCAGATGGATTTGCCGTCTTACACTCGCAGCCATCGACGACTGCTGACGTCAATAGTCAAACATCAATCCTTAAACCAAATTGTATTTTAACATTTGGTAGATCGAAATTTGCTTTCCTGAATGATTATCCATTTTTTTAATTGATTTTACATGTTTTTTCCTTACTTCTGTTTTTTCGTACTTTTGTCAAGAATTTTTCTTGAAGTCCAAGTACATTTTTTGTTTTTTCATTTTGCCTTTCTCTTTTCTGTTGACCTTTTTTCAGCACAACTTGAAGGACAAATGTACACATAGAGCTCGTGCCTTAGCTTTAACAATAATTAGTATTGTGGTTATTTTGTTGAACTATTTATGGTTTTTAATCCAAATTTTTAATATTTTTAATTAGGCTTAAGTTCATGAAATTTAATTTTCATTAAATTATTCTTATGAAGAAAGGAATTTTACAACATGAAAATTAATTAAAATTGTTATTGATAATCTTTCATTCTTGACGTGGCTCGGGCTCGAACCCTGGCCGGCAGGTTACCATGACATGTTTCGATCGCAACCACTCGATCTCCTCAGATGTAGAAATATTTAATTATTTCATTACTAAATATGTTTTATTGAGGGCTATTTTGCAAAGCGTAAATTTGATAAATTTTTTCATTGAATCAAACAAAAAGTTTGTTGATCTAAAATTTTATTTTTGACAAACTGTTAAGTTAAAATTTTTTTGGATATATTTTTTTCTGTGTACTTATTTTAAGAAATTCCGGGATTGATTTTCGAAAGTAATCCCGTTTTGGATTGTTTGAAGTACGTTTTAGTGTTATTCGTACTTGAATTTTTGAGTACGACTCGTACTTAAAGTTAGTATAAAAAACTTAATTTATCACTTCTGTTTTTCTTTTTGTGTACACTGAAAGAAAAATGCTTCATTTATTTAATGAATCATTTTCATAAAAAAATTTTCCTTGGGTAAATGAAAATTTTCATTGTCTAAATGGAATTTCATAGTTATAATGAAATCTTTTCGTTAAAATCGCTTCATTGGATTTCGTAATTACGTTAAAAATTTTCATTGGATATATGAAAACTTAAGTTTGTCCAATTTAAACAAAAAAATTTAATTGGGAACATAAAAAAACAATATACAAACATAACTGTATTCATAAATTAATACAAAATTATAGTTTCCTTAAAAAAATGTTTAATTGTTAATTAAAAAATGTAAGATTTAATAATTTCGTACATCTAATGTTACATGTATGCCATTAAATTTATGAAATCAAAAATTTTTTTTATAAAAGCAACATATTTCAATAATTGCCTTTATAAATTTAAATTTTAATTATGACAGTAAAAATGTCATTATAGTAATGAAACAAAAACTTTCAATCCACTTTCAATCAACGTTGTTATTGTTATTATTGACAATTTAATCTCATATTTACGCTTTTAATTGAGTAAAAAACATTGTTTTTTTGTGCAAAAACTACACTGCCCCAATAGACTAGCTGGTAGTGAGCTAGTCTATCAGCACCGAGGTTGCGCGATCGAATCCCGCCAGAGACAGAAAAAAAAAAAAATAAAAAAATAAAATAAAGTAAAATAAAATACGAAAAAATAAAAAAATAAAAAATAATTAAAAAAAAAAATAAAATTTTTTTTACTTTATTGAAAGTATTCCAATGAATAATATTTATAGATCTAATGTAATGTTTCATTAAATCCTTTTAATGAAACAGGTTTCATTGATCCAACGAGGCGCTGCATAGGTTCATTTTTAATGCAATTTTTCATGGGATTAATGCCAAAATTCATTGGTATTGCGAAGAAAAGTCTTTCAGTGTATGTTCGGGGTTTCTATGAGTAGTAAGGTTGGCTCTACGATGTCTGTCTCTTCGTCTATCTGTTTGTTGGTTGAATAGGGCTTTCGTAGACCCCATGATATCATTATATAGCCCAAAATAAAGGGTGGTTAAATTGTAAGGGCCGATGTTGAATGTGAACCACACCTAAACGCCAAGTTTTTTTCCGAATTTTATTTGACATTTCTCTATTTCAGACTTACCCAATTTGAACCATGGAGAGATACACAATCCAACAACGTGTTAAAGTTATCCAGACTTATTATGAAAATGGGCGTTCAAATCAAAATGCATATCGTGCACTTCGTGATTTTTTTGGTCAATTTGATCGTCCAAATGTGCGTACAATCGCAAAAATCGTGGAAAAATTCGAGCGAACCGGGTCTGTAGAAGATGTGAGAACACCAGTGCATGCTCGTACAGCTCGTACTGCAGAAAATATTGCTGCTGTTCGCGATAGTGTGGCTAAAGAGCCGTCCACCTCAACTCGTCGTCGTGCCCAACAATTGCACCTCTCACGCTCGTCGTTGATTATATTGCTATAAAAACTCAGTCAGATCGGTCTGCAAATGGCTGAGATATGATGAAAAATGCGACTGCCTCTTATTTGTATCCATAAATCTCTATTTTAGAAAGTTTTTATAGGAATATCTAAAAATCTGGAATATATCTAACGAAAAGTAGAGTAGTAGAGCGCATTGATGTCGTTCTTTACCAACTGCATTCTTCGTAAAAAATATTTATAAAATGTTAGTTGAGGCGCCAATTAAAAAGTTATTTAGTTTTACTTACAACAAATTAAATGATTTTACATTTACTATCTTTTAAGTAACTAAATATTTGCAATAAGAAATATAAATTACTGCTAAATATTAAAAAAAAATTTACATGAAAATGAAATTGATTTGAATGCTACTCAACATATTTACAAAATTCCGATGAATTTATGCAACTAAAAAGAAATTTAATTTCGCAAACATTTTCTTTGGAAGCCAGAAGAAGGTTTTAAATATGTACAAGAGATTCAATGAAATGAACGCCACTTTCTGGAAAAGACATTACTCGTATTTCGTAAAGTAGATCATATTTTTTTTTTTTAATTTATGCGAATATAATTAAATTTAATTTCAAAAATAAGGCAGTATATCGAAATAGTTTTAAAAAAAGTTAACTTAAAGAAAATTTTTAAAATTTCACTAAAAAAGCAAATTTATAGGAAATTTTGCAAAAATTTATAAAAAAGTTCGCAAAGTTATAAAAAATTTTGTGAAATTTCACTAGTTATATTCAATTTTGCGAAATTTTTCTTCATATTTGTACGAAATCCTAGAAAAATTTTTTAAATATCATTA
Source organism: Pollenia angustigena (assembly GCA_930367215.1). NCBI lineage: Eukaryota > Metazoa > Arthropoda > Insecta > Diptera > Polleniidae > Pollenia > Pollenia angustigena. The sequence continues at coordinate 193,253,023 of OV884060.1, read as the reverse complement.
TTTTTGAAAAATTTTGCAAAATTTCACTATTTTTATAAAATTATCCAAATGTCACTACATTTATAGGATATTTTGAAAAATGTCCCTACATTTATAGGACATTTTGCAAAATGTCACTATTTATGGGAAGTTTTGCAAAATGTCACTATTTATAAGAAATTTTGCAAAATATCACTGTTTATAGAAAATTTTGCAAAATGTCACTATTTATAGGAAAATATCGAAAGGTGGGCTGGACTGGAGAAGTGGGCATGCCACCTTGAAAACAAAGACAATATAATAGTAAAAGTTTCTAAATTTCTTTATCAATACGCGAGATCAATTTTACTTATTTTAGTTCCCCAAGTACTTTTTAACAAAATTCTTTTTGAACACGTAATTTAAAACAACTATTAAAATAATTTTTAGAAGTTTTATTTGAATATCATTTTTTTTTTAAATTTTAGAAGGAGTCCCTTATAAGGGACGTTATGCAATATCGTTACATGAAATGTGAAAGTTTTTGAAATATTCTTTCGGGTCAAGGCCCTTGTTGCACATAAAATTATACTTGTTGCCGAAGTTGCCGAAGCACATCTTTATCCGTTTTGAGTAGTCTATTTTGTGATTTCTACCGTCAAATCGATTGACAGCACTGAAAATCGATAGTCTGTAAAAGCCAAAATACACTGGTCAAATTCCCATCCAGCATTAAGGTAGTATTAGTGAAAATGAGTTTTTATGTGTGACACTGACAATGCTTGATGGAAAATCAAAAAATTTAGATATTTAGCATGCTTGACGAGTGATTTTGATGAATGTATTGGCGTTACTCTTCAAGCACCCACACACTTTAAACGTGATTTCAAACCGAACAGACACTAAAAATGTCGGATGAAAAACAAAAAAATGCTTTGGAGGAAAAACAATGTTATTTAATAATTTTCTCCTTCTTTTCTTCAATTCTTTTTTTATTTATTAAAAAGCAACACAGTTAAAAGTATGTAATCACAATTAAACACTTTTTATCTATATTTTAAAATTTTTTGCTCCTGCTGTTGTCACTTCAAAATAAAATGCAAAATGAATGCTTGACAGCTCATCCAGCAAATGTATGTTCTAATGTCAAGCACACGTACACGAGCTTGATGTCAAGCATTTGACAAGTGTATTTGGGCCTTAACAGAGATCAGCAATGAGTAGTGAAAAAGTGAGTAGAGCTAAATCATGACTCATAAATTCTTGTACTTATAGGCACTCATACTTATTCCAATGTTATTCACACTCATATTCACTCGAAAGTTTCATTTTATTCATCGGACTCATACTTAGCAACATTTGTAGTGTTTGATTTAGAATCTACTCAACTCAATGTGTATAGGCGAAGCAAAATGCGAGGCTGCCAGGTTTGGCCCCGAAATAGCAAAGTGACGATTTGGCAATTACAGTTTACTAAAGTTACATGTATGAAGTGGACGATTTTTCGGCAAATTTATCTGGCAGCGCTGATTATTAAGTTGTGTGTTTTCTCTGTTGTGTTAAAACGGTAATTGGATGAGCTAAATGATTTGAATCATTGTGAGTATTGTAAGTATTTTCTTGAAATTATAAATCAAGCTGAGGTCATTTATGAGTATGCATTATACGACGTCGCACTCATAAATATTTCACTTGTGAGTATGAGTGAATCAGAGTAGTTAAGTTGAAATGATTTCTACGCACTTATACTTACAATTGCATTAGTCAGTATGAGTAACGAAAAAACGATTAATTGCTAATCTCTGGTCTGTAACCCCTTACAGAGGGCACACCGTACGTTTCTAGGTAAGAAGTGGCTATATATCTGCGGAATTGCAACAAGTTAACAACCATTAACAACGGAGGCATCCAACAGATATGCGAAAATTGGTCACCATCACTTACGTTGTTTAATACATGACCGGCAAACAGCAATTAACTGGTCCATTTTGTCACCACCATCCATGCCTTGATTGTAATGTTGAAAAACTTTTGGCTGGGTATCTGCATGTCGCCTTCTCCTCTTGCATAACGCTTTCACGTTCCAATTTCATGTTTGTTAAAATTAGTTCCTAAGGTGACTACATATCCACTATCAGAAAAACGATAGTCCGTAGATTCTCTTTGATCTTTTTTCATTTCCGAAACGGGACGGAGTGGGCATTTTTCGGTTCGACTATCGCTTATTGTACCAAATGAGCATATTCCATAAGCTGACAAATGCCGAAGAAGCTTCGCGGATATGAAATAATTGTCAATAAAAACCTTTATGTAAGAAAAATTCAAATTTTCAATTGAAAAAATGTATGAAAATAATTAATTAATCATTTCCATCCAAGGGAGGTATTGCAAATATGTCGCAAGTTGTCGTCTATATATTCTAACTGCTCCAATATTTCAGCAACAGTTAGTCTGTATAAGAATAGCAATGAATATTACCATAGAGCATAATGTCCCTTAAAAGGGACATGAATAAAAAACTCCAATTGCTAATATTTTTAAAATCATTTGTATTTTTAAACTTTAACAATTCAGTTACTTAATCTCATTTTAATTAACACACATTAAGAAATGTAATTAAAGCAACAAACTGTTAATTTTTTTTCATTCTTAAGGCTCAGTTAGCCGGGAGTAACAGTAACGTTGCAAATCAGCTGTTTCATTTTGTTGTATGTAAAGCAATTATAACGATTACAGTTCGCAGTAAGATGTTACGTCTCAATCTGTAAGAAATAGATTGGTCTTACTTTTTTACGGTAAGGTTACTGTTACTGTTACTCCCGGCTAACTGAGCCTTTACAAACCCTTCACGTGAAGTGCGAATTTGTTTATTGCCGTTATACATTTTTTGCACAATATTACGCACTCAATAGAATAAAATCGAATAAAAACACTTGTTGTTTTGACGAAGATACAAAAGAGAATGAGATGCTAAATGAAAGTTTAATTTTTAATTCTTCGAGTTGCTGTAAAGTGGAAAAAGAGAGCGTCCCTTAAAAGGCACCATATGCACTAATGGGTTAATGTAGCGTAGTGTTAGTACAAATATTTATTTTTGCTTTATAAAGCTTAGAATTTCTTTCGCTTTGTTTATTTAAAATTTTGCAACTTTTATTTGTAAATAAATTTTATTTTTTACTTACCAATTGACTTTAAATAATTAAGAAATATAAACTCTTTTTCTTTTGAATTTAAAATCTCTATTTCTCTAGTCAGACATCACTAGAATAAAAAATGTTTTTTTTTTCTAAGGACTTTTATGTTGTTGTAAAATTGACTTTTTATTGTTGTATATTGAAAATATATTTCTGTAGTTTATGTTTAATTGAATGTAGAATGTTCTTTTTTTTATAGTTTTATGTGTTTTTTTTTATCGTTCGTTATCAACATTTAAATATGCACAAATATTTACAGTAAATAAAATTTATTAATAAAAAAAACTTTTGCCCACAATTAAAAAAATAAAGAAGAGATAAACAAACACATTTCAAATATTTGTTTGAAACTAAAGCAAATAAATCAAATTTAGGAAAATTTATAGATTTTTATATATTTTTTTTTGGTAGAAAAATAGTTTTTATACCCTACACCACAGTTGTTAGGGGGGTATAATAAGTTTGTCATTCCGTGTGAAACTTTTTTAATATTTATCTAAAGCCATTTATACTTTAAATATACTTCTGTGGTCTTAAAGTAATTCTTAGACGATTTAGCCATGTCCGTCTGTCTGTCTACCCGTTTGTTGAAGACAAGCTCACTTTTGAACAACTCAAAAGAAAATAGTTAAATTGGTGTGTAATTGTTTCTAGTTCTCCTATGAGCCGTTCGCAATTGAAATCTAGCTAAATCAGCTGAGTAGGAACAGAGTTATAGACTCAAATGTGGGACAACATCCTTTGAAAAATCGATAATTTTGTAACAAAATAATAGTTTTATAAGACTAGAAATCACTCTGCTGGTACTTTTGAAAATGACTTTAATACGACTTAAGCCCGCATTGAATTATATACCATTAAGCCGCGTTATAGATAAACATTGGTTTATGATTTTTAGATAATGGGTGATTTTTTAAGAGCATAAACATAAAATTCAGAAAAATGCATGAAATCTTAATTTAAATCGATAGTACGGTCTATATAATTTAATGTTTAAAGATTATTTCATGCAAATGTTGACCGTGACTGCGCCTCAAATGGTCCATCCGCTTAGTCCAATTTTGGCATACTCTTTCCAACATTTCGGCCGGTAGCTCATGAATAAATGCTTCAATGTTGTCTTCTAATGCTTCAATTGAAGCGGGCATGTGTGTATAGACATGAGCTTTAACATAGCCCCATAAAAAATAGTCTTAAGGCGTTAAATCGCACGATCTTGGCGGCCAATTGACCGGTCGCGAACGTGAAATAAAATGTAAACCGAACTCGCCTCTCAATAAGTCCATTGTTAAGCGTGCTGTGTGGCATGTGGCACCGTCTTGTTGAAACCACATGTCATGCAAGTCAAGCTTTTGCATTTTGGGCAAAAAAAAGTTGGATATCATCTCACGGTAGCGCTCACCATTCACAGTTACGTTACGATTTGCATCATCTTTAAAGAAGTACGGTCCAATGATGCCACTATACCATAAACCTCACCAAACTATGACTTTTTCTGGGTGCATTGGTAGCTCTTGCAATGCTTCTGGCTGATTTTCACTCCAAAATCAACAATTCTGCTTATTAACGTACCCATTGAGCCAAAAATGAGCTTCGTCGCTGAACACAAGAAGCGCGCGATGAACTTTCTTAACCGAGCACGCATTTTGATAATAAAATTCAATAATTTGCAAGCGTTGTTCGTTTGTAAGACGATTCATGGTTACATTATAGACCAAACTGAAGATGTTTGACAGTGAAACAAAACACAAAACGTGCGTCAGCTGTGCTAACCAGTGTTGGCCATAAAGATAATAGCTAAAAAATCACCCGATATAAGGCACAATTTTGAAGTATTCATATTCTGGGTGGAGGGCATCACAGATTCGGCACAGCCAAATATAGCACTTTTACTTGTTTCATTAAATATTTTATTTTGTTTTTTTTCAAAGTTTTTCTAACTATTAAATAATTCGTATTATTATTATATAAATATGTAAACCGATAAATTGCAATTAAAAATAAAATAAATGGTTTTTAATAGTGTTTGAATATGAACATCGATAGGTTGCATAATACTATAAATATGTTTGTTGTCGTTGTTGCAAATAAATGTTTTAAATTCTTGATAATCAAAAAAAAATACAATACGAGGGTGAATAGACAATTATATTAGATTGCTGCTGGCGAAAATTTTTGGAAGTGGCTTGTTACACCCCATTCTTACTTGCGAGTATAGATAGAATGATTTTCGAGTGGTTTTTTTTGTTTAAAAATCGGTCATTTATAAACCGATTTTGTTTAAAATACTATTGTTCCACAAAGTTTATTTATGGTAAAAGTGAAAAAATAAGGTTCATAGATTATAAGAAAACTTAATAAGTAAAGGTTTATGGGTAAAAATTAAAAAATTTTTGGCTAAAAATTAGAGACATTCGTGGGTTTTTGCTCACATCTCATTCATTTGTGGACCAATCTTGGCGAATTTGAATAGGAAACTTTTCCTGACTGCATTTCAAATAAATGTATACAAACCAAGTTCTCATAATATCTGGGGTTCTCGGAAACACCATTTCAGCAGCCACACGGACGGCGGTGAAGGCGGTTAATAAACTTCGCTGCTCTTCGGCCTATAAATATTTTTGTGGCTAAATTGATGCTGATTTTGAAAATAAAACAAAAATTATTTAGGAAATTATTGTCATTTCTTTTTTTTATGATGATATTGGCATGGTTCAATTATGTATGGAACAAAATATCGGCCAAACCTCCATCCGATGGTCCAAATTTTCGATGAAGCTGAGGCATAATTGAGGTTCTATGCCGTTAATGTGACGCATTATCTCATTCTTTAGTTCTCGAATTGTTGCTGGCTTATCGACGTACACCTTTTCCTTTAAATAACCCCAAAGAAAGAAATCCAACGGTGTCAAATCACGTGATCTTGTCGGCCAATTGACATCGCCACCACGTGAGATAACACGGTCATTGAACTTGTCGCTTAAAAGAGCCATTGTTTCGGTAGCTGTGTGGCATGGCAAGTGGCACCGTCCTGTTGAAACCACATATCGTCCACATCCATATCTTCCAATTCGGGCCATAAAAAGTTCGTTATCATCTAACGGTAGCGAACACCATTCACAGTAACTGCCTGACCGGCCACATTTTCGAAAAAATACGGCCCGATGATGCCGCCAGCCCATAAACCGCACCAAACAGTCATTCCTTGTGGGTGCATTCGCGGCAATTCTGCTTCTTCGAAAATTGATCATCCACTGTTGCCATTTCTTGCCACCATTATGACAATTGGCGACGCTTGGATTGGTCAAGAGGCTTTAGGTCTTGAGTCAATTACACCTTGTTAGCGTGTAACTGCAAGTCTTTATGCATAATGCTCATCAACGGCGAGCGTGAGAGGTGCAATTGACGGGCACGACGACGAGTTGAGGTGGCCACACTACCGTGAACAGCAGCAATATTTTCTGCAGTATGATCTGTACGAGCATGCACTGGTATTTTCAGATCTCCAACAGACTCGGTTTGCTCAAATGTTTGCACGATTAAATTGACCGAAAAAATCACGAAGTGCACAATATGCATTTTTATTTGAACGCCCATTTTCATAATTAGCCTGAATAATTTAAACGCGTTGCTCGATTGTGTATCTTGTCATGGTTCAAATTGAGTTAGTCTTAAATTGAGAAATGTCAAAGGAAATACAGAAAAAACTTGACGTTTAGGTGTGGTTCACATTTAACATCGGCCTTTAAAATTTAACCACCCTTTATATGTAAATATTTATAGGCGATAGATCGTTTTTCCAAAAAAAAAAAAAAAAACAGTTTGAAATTTTGTTTTATTTCTTTCTAGGGCTAGACCAAATAATTGACCAGTTTATATTCATTTAAACTGAAATTTTTAAAAACAATTATGAAAACTATCTCGTAGCTTCACATATTAATTAAGATCAAGGTTGTCAACAGAAACATTTTTATTTGATTCAAATTAAACAAGTTAATAGAGCAAAACAATTCTATAAAATTAAAACAAATAAAATATTATTTGTTTGTAATTGACGAATTTTTATGACATTTTTGTTTGAGTGCTTAATAAACATTTGATTATACATTTTTGAAAAATTGGCATAAAGTTAGCAAAAAGTTTATTTATAATACAATAACCAAACTCTGGCTAACGTTTTGTTAAACTCTTGTTAACGAGCTGTCAAATTGTAAAAAAAACAGCCGTATAACGTCAAACAATAGGATGCTCCTAGATGGGTCCAATGTATGACCAACCCCACTTTATTATTTATTGCGGAATTTGGGGTTTTTTTTAATAGTAATTTCATTATCCTTGACCGTTTTTGAGTTACGCGAATATATGCTGTGCAACCTCCTACATTTTCGAAATAACGGTATATCTTGAAAACAAAAGCTAACCTAAAAAAAATTACAATGTTAAAATTCTTTTTAAGGATTATATTTTAAAGTTTGCGAAAGAAAAAAATCAAATCAAAAGGTCGTGGATAAAATATTTTGCAGTGCGCTCCGATTTGGCAAAGAACGGCAGTGTAAATGAGGCCGTCAGCTCAAAAATGGGGTAAGCCACATAACATTTATTTCATATTTGTGTGGCTTATGGCTACTTTTGTATAATAAGTAGAGCAAAAATAAATAAATACTACACAAACTTTTGCAACGCTTTCTGTAGTGGCGTCTTCTTTTCTAAAAAAAAGTGTTGCATAAGTGTTACATGTGAATTGGCAACATTTTTAAATGTTCCCCTAATTTTTAAGAAGTGTTTCATATTTTACGTTTACAAAAGAACACAAATTTCGGCATTAAACAATAAAGTACAATTAACACAAGGTAAATTCAATTACAGGTGGTGGAAAGACTGCAACAACCCAAAGCCAACAGAAACAACAGATGTTTTTTGTATTGCATTGTTAGTGTTTACGGCTGGAAAATTGCCACCACCTTGTACTGAATTCACCTTGATATAGTGCTGCACTCATGCCCCTTTAATTAAAATGAGTGTTGAACATGTAGAATTTTTTTAATTTGAAAGGGAACATCATCAGAAAAGAACGCTTTACACTTTTAAAATAACACATGTTTTTCAGAAAAGAACATAACAAATTTAAAAGGCAGAATAAATGCAGAATTATACTCAGAAAAGAAAACGCCATTAGTGATTGGTAAAACAAGGGATAAACTAGTTTCTTATTTTATTTTCGCAGTTTTAATCAATTTGGCGTAGATAAGTCAAGGTAGGCAAAATTGAGCCCTACACCACTTTTGCGCTAACGGCCTCAAATATCTCTTGTTCTATTCGATTAAGGTGAAAAGCTACATACAAATATTGCCAGTGTATCACATATGGATCCTTCTCTAAAGTCATCGGACGGCCTTAACCTATGTTTATATATAAAGCCGTAACCTTTCACAATCCACTTCAGAGTATTAACGCCTCCGCCATTAATCAATCTGAATTTTTAATGGTACTTCACCATTTATTCCTGTGGCTCTTCATTCATATGGTACTCCGCCAAGGCAATTTCGAATTTTACTTGGTTCTTGAGCAGATAAAAGGTCAAGAATAAGAATATTTCAGAAGAGGCGTTTATTTGGGATCTACAAATTAAAAACCAATCGTTATAAACACCGGCCTCACAGAATTATAATTCGTAGCGGTTTAAGGCCTATTAAAGTCTATTCCAAAAGGCATATAAAACTTAATATGATCTAATTAAAATAAAACATCATGGCATGTTGCAGTTTCAGGTGTTCTTATATTGAACCTCTTGTAAATTATGGATCCATTATCACAAAATTCGGTAGAGCGATTCCTGATATTAGAAAACATAAGGACCAAATTTCAATAGAGTAGAGCATTTTTAACCATTATATGCGTGCGTTTAAAAGTCCTTTTTGAAAGGTCGCTTTATATGGGACATACTCACCCCTATCGTGAATACAAATTCCTTGGGAGTTTTTTGCCGTTTCCCATTTTTACAATTGAATTAACATAGGAAAAATGGAAAAAGGGAAAAAATTCTCAAGGAATTTTTATTCACGATAGGGGTGATTGTAAATTATGATAGTTACAAAAATATGGATTTTTTAGGGTACTATTGTCCTACTAGCCCGATTGTGCTGGGTTTCAATCCCAGACTTAGCGTGTTGGCAACAGACGGACAGACAGACAGACAGGTAGACGGACATGGCTAAGTCGATTAAGAATTGCTTGAGGACCCATAGTATAAATTAGTTTTGTTGTAATTACTTGCTATGCAAGTCTTGAGTGTCACTTAGTTTTGTTGTCAATATAATTAAAACACAAATTAATCTCTGTTCATTTTCCGTTTATTTAAACAAATCAAAAATAATTAAATAACTTTATTTAAACAAATCCAAATATAACTATAATTACAATTACTTGCTATGCAAGTCTTGAGTGTCAGTGCTGAACTAACTTTTAATCTGAAACTATAAACTAAAGAACTCTACAACTTCTAGAGGAAGAAGAAGAAGCCACGGCAAAAATGCTTATCAGCATAAACGGACTCACATTTCATGTGAACGGAATTTGCAGGTAAGAAATGCAACGTAGCGTCTGCTATGAAAAAAAAGGTATTTTATTCAGTTATTTTGGGACGCGCGTGCAGCGCTAATTTTGAAGAAGTGTTTATTGTTGCAATTTTTTTATTTTGCACAATAGCTTTTGTTGCTGTACTTTCGTACCTTAACTGTTCCCCCCTTTAAGCATCGGACGTCCTCGTCTGATCATATCTGCTAAGAATATTGTTGATTTCAACCTTACGTTGCCTTTTGGCGAGAACGTATGCAACGCATATTATTACAATAAGAACAAAAAGAGAGGCTGAGGTGTAAAAAGTTCCTCTTACTTTCAAATTAAGGTGCGATATATGGTCTAGGTTTTCAATATTTAAATCATGAAGGTATTGAAGTGATAAGATAGCGGTATGATCAGTTAAGTTAACAGTGTGAGCTATAGGAATTTCGGGGCTTTTAAAAGCAATTTTTCGGCAATTTTTGAATTCCGTTGAATTAACTTTTAAGGTATTGTCAAAAGTTATGAGGTATGTACCCGTTTGTAGGGTTTTTGTTACATTCTCGTAAATCACTTTGGAGGGTTGATTATTTATAATAACAATGCCATCGTCAATCTCTTTCAGAGGTGGCATATTATGCGCGGAATTTGTGTTACAAGTTGCCGTGTTATTATTTAATAAAGTGTCTAGGCATGAAGTATTTTCAAGGTTAAATGTTTTACAAAATGAAGTTGTAGATTTCTTTTTACAATCTTTTAACATGATATATTTGTAGCCACATTTTGCTACATCACTTACTTTAAATGACAAAATTTTATTATTATGAACGACTGGAAAAATTAATTTTTTATTACAAAATTTTATAATTTTTGGAAATTTTATCAAAAACGTAATAACATTTTCGGTCTGCAAAATCTTTAGTTTTGAATTTACAATTATCTCAGTAATGCTTACATTTAAATCTATTTCGGATTTTAAAACAAAACTTACTTCCGAGCTATCTAACAGAATGGGATTGATCATTTGGAGTTTCCCCAAGGTTATGGACAAAGCTAGGTTATCTAGTTCCCTAAGTACTGCTCTATTTCTTTCGCCTAACAAACTATAAAGGTATCCTGAATCGATTTCAGTAGCCTTAGTTTTACTTACAAGTGTGTTCACAGTCGTAGTTAATTTGTTTATTTGCGATTGCATATCGGTGTTTATGATTATCTGGGCATTACTTGCAGTAACTAATTCATCTTGTTTGCTACGCACTTCGGTAAAGTCATCGTAATCTGGCGTACCAGCTATGTATTTCAGCGCGGTTCCAAGAACGTTAATGCTACGTGCGTGCCTGTGGTGTATGCGCAGGGATTCTATTGTCTTCTCTATTTGGTCCACATCTGATTCTAGCAGTTTTCTCATGTGTGATTTTGGTAGTAGGTCCGTTAGATTTCTGGTTTCTTCTGCTATGGTAGTAAAGTTTGTCAAGTCCGTTACATGGGCCAACATTCCATAATTTTCATAGATTGCAACATTTCCGTCTGCTACAGGAATATAGTGTGAAGAAGTATAGTCCAGGATGGTGGCATAGCTAGCGAGTACAAAGACTGCAAATATTAGGATGCTGTAATGAGGAAACGAATGTTATCTTTATGCACTATTTTGTCATCAATTTTAAGAGTTGTGCCTAGATCTTGTTGGACAGTCTTTTCGACAAAAAGTTTGCTAATTTTATTCCCCAATCTCTTATTAACTTTCACAAACACTTTATCTCCAGGATTATATGTTTTAGTTACTGTCTTTTTGTTATGATAATCAAGGTCTGATTTTTGTTTGGCAAGAATTTTCGCACGAATATTTTCTTTCAAGTTTTCTGGAATTGATTGAATTATATCTATGGGCTTATGGTTAGTAGTAGAATGGATTGTTCTATTGTATTTTGCAGTTGCCATTAAGACAAGCTCTGTAGAGTCATCTATTGCGTACTCTAGTTTTAGGCATCTTGCAATTTCCGCAAGTGTTCCGTGGAAACGCTCGACTTGGCCATTAGAGGTACTATGCATGGGTGGAGTTGCGTAAATGTTTGCTCCGAAGTTATTCTTTATTAACGATCTTATGGTTTGTGAAGTTAGTGACTTTTCGTTGTCGCAAACTATTGTTTCCGTGCCTTTGTAAAAGTTAAGTATCTCCAGAAGGGCTGGTTTAACGTCTACTATCGCTCGAGAGGGTATAGGTTTTACAATAGCGAACTTAGAAAATTTATCGAGACATGTTAAATAGAATTTCTTATCAGTATTGTAAATATCGACATGGAGGATCTCGCCTGGGAAGGAGGGTATGGGGGTCTCAGCGATCTCATGTTTTTTTGGATGTCTTTGATATTTCGCTAGCCGACAGATTTTGCAGTTTGCTGTAATTTCTTTTAACTTTTTAGCTATATCTGGGAAAAAATAATCCTGAAGAACTTGTTTCGTATTTTCTGAAACAGAACGGTGTGCCCTATTGTGTTCATTTGTTAAAATTTCAATTTGATCACTTGCATTAAAGATATCTGTAACAAATTTATTAGCGTACCTGAATTTTACAGAAGGGAAATTCGATATAAGAAGGTGTTGGATTTGAGCAAGGGTATGTAAATCACAATTAATCGCGTTCACTACTTCTGGGTTTATGCAGTCCTTAATAGTATTTAAAAGATCGTCAATTTCTTGATATGAAATGCGATGTCGAATGCGATTTTTAAAAAGAATTTTTGTTTCTTTATTTTGTTCTGAACCATGATTGATTAAAATCTGGTTTTTGAAACAGTTAATTGGGTTTTCGACCGCGGGAATAATTTCGGTGAGTGACATCTCACTTCCACAAGCTTGTAGTGAGCATGTAGATGTGGTATCCATTGTAATGTTAACAAATTGTCTGGAAAGGGCGTCTGCAACAATATTGTCTTTGCCGGGCTTGTAGAAAAATGTTGGCGAGTACTCTTCAATGAAAGCTCTCCAGCGCTTTAATTTAGAGTTTGGGTTTTTATCAGATATCGAAAAGGTTAGGGGTTGGTGGTCGGTGAAGATGTTTAAATTATTTACCCCGTAAAGATAGTGTCTAAGATTTTTTAAGGCCCATACGATAGCTAAAAGTTCGCGTTCGTTGGTTGCGTAGGTTTCTTCGGCGGGTGACAAGGTCCTTGAAATCATGGTAATTGGACGACCATTTTGAGAAAGAACGGCGCCAATAGCATGGGATGACGCATCAGTCGTAAGGTCAAAAGGTCTATCGAAATTTGGATAAAGGAGAAGTACATCTTCGGAAGAAAGGATATTCTTAATTTTTTTGAATGAGTGAATAGCATCAGCATCAAGGTCAATTTTAACTTGCTTCGAATGTTTTGTCCCCACATGACCATTTTCTCCACGTAAATATTTAGTCAGAGGTTTCGCTATAGCCGCATAGTCTTTAACGAATTTTCTATAATAACCGGCCAACCCTAGAAATGACCTTAAGCTCCTTAAGGTTGTTGGCGTTTCGTAGTTGACTATGGTTTCAATTTTCTTTGGACACGTTCTGATACCGTCGGTTGAAACGACAAAGCCCAAATACTCGACAGAGGTTTTAAAGAATTTGGACTTTTCTAAAGAAACTCTCATGTTAGCATGGTAAAGTTTTAGTAAGATGTTTTGGATGTCATCTATATGCTTCTGCTCAGAGTCAGAAAATATGATGATATCATCGATATAGACGTGACATGACTTTCCGATTTCATCACGTAAAACATCATCGATGGCACGCTGAAAAATGCTCGGGGCGTTTTTTAATCCAAATGGTAAACGACAGAACTCGTATTTACCATTATTCACGCTGAAAGCAGTTTTTTTCCGGTCGTGTTCGGCCAAGTTAATCTGGTGGAAGCCACTTTTTAAGTCCAAGGTTGTAAAGAACTTAGATTTGCCAAGATTTGAAAGTATAACAGACGGATCAGGTATAGGATATTTATCAGGGATAGTTTTTGAATTAAGTTTAGTGTAGTCGAACACGAGGCGTTTATTGGGCTTGCCCAATTCGTCTGTGCCTTTCTTGTCGACAACCCAAACAGGGCTGTTATAGGGAGATCGGGATGGCTTTATAATGCCATTTTTTAAAAGTTCCTTAACCTCTTTATTGACAAATTCTATCATCGAAATGGGGTAGGATTGGTATTTAGAATATATGGGCTCCTGATCTTTTGTTTTAATTGTTGCGGAAATTTTCGTGTTAAAGGGTAAGGCTTCATTCGGGTTAGCGAAAACACCAGCATTTTCGTTTATTATTTGAAAAAATTTCTTTTCTACATTTTTTGGGATAGAGACATTTTCTATTAAAGAATTCACTGCATCTAGCTTAAGATATTTCAATTTTTCTTCGCCGCCGTTATAATAAATCATGTCTTTTTCTGTGTTAATCACGCCCTTTATGCTTTTTATGAAGCTAAAACCTATGATACCGTCAAATAGAGACAGGTTCGGTAAAATAAAAAATGTTTCAGTATGATTTAGGACATTTACTAGTGTTTTGTTGTTGATTGTATCAGCACCATGAATGGATTTGACTAAAAATGGTTTTTCGACTTGTTTAATGTTTTTTAATCCGTTAATATTGGTGATATAACTTTTAGAGGCACCAGTGTCGATTAAAAGTTTAATGTTTTTGCCACCTATCATTCGCTCAATGTAGGGGAGAACTGACCCTCCCTTAAAAAATTAATCTCATCTTCGAAAGGTGGATCAGAAAAAGTAGGGTTTTCATACGGCTCTTGGTTACCAGAGAAGTTTGGCTCATCGCCGTAGTCATGTGTTTCCAAGGTTTCGAGACCTTCGTTTTGCAACATCTCTTGGCCAAGGTGGTTAATCCTTTGGACCTTCTGAGGGACCTGTCTTTCGGATGTTAAACCTCGCTTTTGTGTTTGAAAACCCTGAAAGTTGTTTGTTCGCACCGTACGCATGCTTACATCAGTGTCCAGGGATTGGGATACTGGTTGAGAGTCACTAGCTTGTTGGCCTACAGGCTGAAAAGGATTTTGGGCGAAATTTCGGAAATTCGAATTTGCAACATTATGGCGTTGTGATTGGTTAGATGCCTGTTGAGGGCGATTTTGATAAAATGGAGTAGTTTGTTGACCGACAAAGTTTTGCGGAGGCTGAGAATAGTTATTTTGCTGACCGAAGGAGTTCTGTTTAACACGCTGTATGTTTTGTCCTAAGGCTGTGTGTGTTGAGGGACTCATTAAAGCCTTGTTTAAACCATTACTGTAAATGGCAGCAAAATGATAGCGGTTTTGATTTGCTTCTAGCTCTTGTGCTAGTGCCAGAGCTGATGGCAAGTCTGCAGGCTTGCACGAAAACAAGGTGTCACATAAGGGCTTCCTAACTCCCGAAACAAAGACACGCAAAGCCTGTTCACGGTATTTTTGGTTCAGTGACTGAATCAAATTGGCATCTCCTTCATTCGACATTATAATTTTGTTCACAATCGCGGTTAACTTACGCTCTACTTCGTCGTAAAATTGGATAATAGTTTTCTGTCCCTGCCTTAAAGTGGAGAGCTCTTGCTCTAACGTAAAGATGGATTTTTTATCCATGTAAGTAAAATCAAGCCGTGCTATAATAGCCTTAAAGTTAAGGACTGTGTTATAAGTGCTTAACGCAGCGTCTGCGTTACCCACGACTTTGTTTCTCAGAATAGCTACCGCCTGGTAGTACTTTGAGCTTCCTACATAAGGTTCAAATAATTTATGGGCTGTTGTGGCGGCCTGACGCCAAGAGACATATCTGGTGGGGTCGCCTTTAAATTCTGGGACAGATTTAATTATATCTAGAGTTTCCTCACACGTCCTATTGGGTACTATTTCTATTTCCTTATATGCTTCTACGGCAGAAGGTGGCTCTAAGGATTGGAGTCGCCTAGTAAGGTCGGCAATAGTTGCTTCAAAGCTTTCTTTTGTTCTTTGGACTGCTTGTTGGATAGCAGTGTCCAAGAGAACTTGCAAATTTTCAGAATTCATTTCCTCTTTGTTCTCAATTCTTTTTTCAGAAATTAATAGTGATTGTAGCCTAGCTAAAATAACGTCAAACTCTTCAGGATCTTCCTGTGGTCTTGACATGAACTCTAGGGAAAAACCAAAGATCAACTCAGAATTCTTTTCACGTAAATTTCACTTTAAATTGCAAAGGTAATAACTGTTACAATAATAAAAATAAAAAATTTTACGAAATTTCAAAAATTTAGATCCGATTTGTTTTTTTTTAAAAAAAAAAATTTTATAAAAAATAATAGATAGCAATCAATAGTAATAATAAAAAATAGAATTCTTACAAATAAATCATCACGGCTTTGGCTCCTTCTGGTTCTAAATGCAACTTTTCTGGCTGGAATGTAACTGCTCAAGACTCGGCTTCACTAAGGGTCCTTTGCAACTGCTCACGGCTTGGCTTTTCTAAGTTGTTGATTGATGGATTAGTTTTTGTTATATTTTTTGCTTTTTGGTGATGAATGCTTTTTATATTTTTAAGAATTGTATTAGGTTTTTAGCACCAGTATGGTAGTAATTTTTTAAATTTTCAATAAGCAATGTAATTTTTATTCACAAGTATGGTGAATGTCTTTGTTGTTTAAATTTTAATTTTTTCTTAAACACTGTTTTTTATTATAAAAAAGTTATTTTTCTTTTCACTTCAATGATGACTTAGTTTTTATCTGCTCACTGTATGGTGATTGTCTTTGTTGTTTAAATTTTAATTTTTTTTTAAACACTGTTTTTTATTATAAAAGGTTATTTTTCTTTTCACTTCAATGGTGACTTAGTTTTTATCTGCTCACTGTATGGTGATTGTCTTTGTTGTTTAAATTTTAATTTTTTTAAACACTGTTTTTTTTATTATAAAAGGTTATTTTTCTTTTCACTTCAATGGTGACTGTTTTTTTCCGTTGGGCGCCAATTAGTTTTGTTGTAATTACTTGCTATGCAAGTCTTGAGTGTCACTTAGTTTTGTTGTCAATATAATTAAAACACAAATTAATCTCTGTTCATTTTCCGTTTATTTAAACAAATCAAAAATAATTAAATAACTTTATTTAAACAAATCCAAATATAACTATAATTACAATTACTTGCTATGCAAGTCTTGAGTGTCAGTGCTGAACTAACTTTTAATCTGAAACTATAAACTAAAGAACTCTACAACTTCTAGAGGAAGAAGAAGAAGCCACGGCAAAAATGCTTATCAGCATAAACGGACTCACATTTCATGTGAACGGAATTTGCAGGTAAGAAATGCAACGTAGCGTCTGCTATGAAAAAAAAGGTATTTTATTCAGTTATTTTGGGACGCGCGTGCAGCGCTAATTTTGAAGAAGTGTTTATTGTTGCAATTTTTTTATTTTGCACAATAGCTTTTGTTGCTGTACTTTCGTACCTTAACTTATATATTCTCTATGTGGTATTTTAATATACATATATAAAAAGTGTTTACGGAATGACAAACTTTGTATACCCTCATTCACCATTTGTGGAGGAGGATATAAAAGTCAGGGTTTCAAAAACTTCAGTCGAAACCAAAAACTGTCAAACAAAACAAGAAAATTTGTATACAACTTTTCGCTTTTACATTTTGAATGACAGGGACTGTAATATTTAATGAATCAAAAGTAAAAGCAACAGTTTTTTTGGCTAATGACAAATGAAGAAATGGAAGAAATGGCAGTTTTTCTACTTTGACTGCAGTTTTTTAAACGCTGCAATAAATCCCTGGTGGTTGTGAAGCACTAGTTGTGAATGAGGGTATACTAAGGTTGTCATTGCGTGTGAAACTTTTTTAATATTCATCTAAGACGCGATAAAGTATATATATTCTGGCTCCTTAAGTAAGCCTATTTAAGTCGATTTAGCCATGTCCGTCTGTCTGTCTTTCTGTCTGTCCGTCTGTTGAAAACTCGCTCACTTTCGAAAAACTCTAAAAAAAATTAACAACCAAATTGCTTGTAATTACCCTCAGCAGTTTAGGATTGAAATTCAGTAAAATCGGGTCTGTAGGATCACAGCTATGAATCAAAATGTGGTGCCACCACCCTAAAAATGGATAATTTTGTTACAAAAACTAACATAAATTGTGGAATAAGGCACGGAATAATATAAGAATTTCTACAAAATCTTTTTATTCGACTAGAAATCACACTGTTAAATTTCGTGATGATCGGTCCATAATTTAGCCTAGGCCCCATATAAACCCTACTCCCGGAAAGCAGTTTAGTTCGCCTAAGACCGCAATAAATAATGCAATCATAATAAAATTTGGTACGTTACAGTTTTATAGGACTAGAAATCACACTAATGAATTTCGTGATGATCGGTCAATAATTAACCATAGGCCCCATATAAAGCCCACTCTAGTATATTAATTAAATACGCCTAAAACCGTAGCAAATATTGATTTTTTTCTTTTAACTAAGCCTCATATGGCCAGAAAAAAGGTCTTGCAGTTTTGTGATATATGGTCCAAAACTTACCTTAAATCCCATATTTAGCAGCCTTCTGAAATTCACTGCAAACGCTAAAACTAATTTCACCGTTGTATTGAAATTTATGTTTTTTAATACCAAAAATCACTCTTCAGAATTTAGCATGATTGGTCCATATTTGACCATGGCTCCAATATAAATTCCCCTCCTGAAAAACATTTAAGGTCGGCTTAAACTGTTACGAATAATGATATTTTACTCAAGCTGGGGCCAGATTCTGGCAGTCGTGATCGAGTAGTTTCTCGATTCGAAAGCAATTTTATTTCTTATTCTTTCAGTCGATACTGAATGAATCGAAATGATATTTTCAGTATTGTGAAACTCAAATTAATGCACTAAAACACTGAAAAAATAATTCCGATTCGTTCAGTATTGACTGAAATAATAAGATATTGAATTGCTTTCGAATCGAGAAACTACTCGATCACGACTGCCACAATCTGGCCCCTGGTTCAAATTTCTAAAAAAAAACGTATAAAATTTTCTATTTGTCGGTCAATAATTTAATATAGGTCTAAACCGCAACCAATTTCAATGCGAACGTCCGTTTTTACAAAGATAAGTTAATAATATATAGATATCATATAAATCTCACTCCTGAAATATTCGAACTGTCGGTGGAGGGTATCAAAGTCTGAGATCACACTATGAAAGTTTTCTTTCAGAAAGTCTGAGTTTATTGGTGAGAGGGGAAGAGAACATGCTTTTCTTTTCTCCTCTCTCGCCTATACACTCAGACTTCCTAAAAGAAAAATTTCATAGTATACTCCCAGACAAAGATTCGGCACAGAAAGGCAAGAGACAACATGTCCAAATCAGCTACAAGCAACTTCATTATCAATACATACTACCGACAAAATGTGGGCGGCATCATTTAGTGGGCGTGTCACTTCCCATACAAAGACATTTTAGATTTCTGTATATCTGGAGAACGGCAAGAGCTAAAGTTTTCAAATTATGTACAAGCATCTTGGTTAACGATAGACAATGTCCACCAACATGTGGGCAGGAGTGGATAACTGTGCGTGGCACAAAATAGATTTACTTATATCTAAAGAACTGTTTTTCCAAATTCGGTACACATAGCTGGGTTTGCAATACACCACCTCTCTTAAAATATGGGTGAGATTGAAAAAGTGGGCGTGGCACCTACCATAAATGGACATTATTAGTTCTGTTTACCTGGAGAAGGCCAGAGCGAAAGTTTTGAAATTAGTTACAAGCATCTGGGCTAGACAACATAGACAACATCCTCCAAAATGTGGGCGGTATTGCAGAAGCCGTGGCACAAACCATGGTAATATATATCCTTCACCTGGTGCGATTAAAACAGAAAGTTATTAAAATAGTATTTCTTAGGCATAAATAAATAAATGTTTTTTGTGCCACGCCTACTTCTCCAATACCGCCCACATTTTGGCGGATAGCACTCTTGTTTAGTTTAAACTTTGTACGAGCTTTTGTTAGATGAAACGATTCAAGATTTTCTTATTACTAATTAATAATATGTTTTTTGAAAAAAATCTGGCAACACTCAATTCTACGGACGATTTAATCTGGTAATAACAATTTAATTGTAAAGAAATTTTCCTTTAACGTAAGAGGATTAAGAGTATATCTGTCTCTTATATGCATGTGTGTAATAAAATAAAATTTAATTTGAATAAATTTCACATTTCGAAAACAATTTAAATGTTTAGTTGCCATTGTATCTGTTTTTGAATACGATAATTAAACCTGTAAGTGTTTAATCAAGTGAGATTAACTAATGAATAAACAAACTAATGCAATTACAAGAAAATTTAAATGTTCATTCTGATTACCAACATTTGTAAAAGTCAAATGCATGCGAACCAAATAAATTAAATATTTACAAGCAAAAATCCTACAAAAGATCCCACAACTGGAATTATTTAGTAATAAAGTTTTTACTATTCAAAAAACTATTAAATTTGTTAGATAATGCGATGTGAAAACGAGCTGGGAAAATGTTAATTTAATTTTTGCATAAAATTATTAGTTGTAATTTAATCTTTATTGATTCTTGCATAACTTTAACCCTTCAAACAAATTGTATAAAAACATCACAGGCAAAAAAATTGGAATAAAAAACAAAATTTAAGAAATTCTTAGTGAAAAAATTTCTTTATAAATTCAAAAAAGAAAAAAATCATTTGGGATTTCCACAATACATCACAAGTGTTGATGATTGAGAGTCAAGCCCATTAAAGTTTGATACGCATGAAATCCCTGTGTAGCATGTGAACAGCTGTATAAGAAAAATTTTAAGTAAAAAAAAAAAAAATAAACAGATTTTAAAAAGGATGACGTCCTGAAAAAAAAGTTATGTGCCAAGTGTTTGCTCTTATGCCAAGAAAACCTTAATTTAAGTGTGTGAGTGTGTTTTTTTTTTGATACTTTGAAGATTTAATAAAAGTTGTTCTTTCTTTTTTAATGCTCTTTTCTTATCGTTTTGACTTACTTTTTTAAATCAATTTAACTATTTAATCTGGCAATCCCAAAAGGTTTGCCAAAAACCAAGAAGAAGTAAATGTAGATTGTCAATGCTTAGAGAAATATAAGAAAGCGAATAAGTGATGAGCAGGGAAACTGTAAATGCGCAATTTTACATTTTTTCCTGTGCAACCAATGAAGGCAGAAACAATATATTTATCCGTTTTGGAACTTTTTTTTTGAATTTTGGCATCAATTTATTAGTGCATATTTTTGCATATTTCACCTTTTTATACATATTTTGGTACATATTCAATATTTTGCCTACAAGTGCTTTCCAGCGAATTTAAATTCTGGTTAGCAGATGGTTTTTTAAACCCTCCTATGTTCATGTGGGTCTGGCCAGACCAAAAGGATTTTGAAATATGTGTATCTCCTTTTTAAAAAATATTAAAAATATATGTGGTTCGAGGTCACCTGATGTCATTTTAGCGGAAATTTGTTGGTGGAGTAAAAACTTGTTTGAAGAGAAATTATGTGAATGTAAGTCGGAAGAAATATGTGAACGTATATCAGAGACAGAAGCAGAAGTAATGACTACTTTTCATTCGCACTTAGGGATGAAACGATACGAGTAAATACAAGTACATATTCGATACTTTGATGTAAGTACCAAGTATTTTTGTAATCGATACTAAGCAACCGAGTACCAAGTAGTATCGGTAAAAAAATACTCGGTATCGGTCAAAAGTAATCGTTTCACTTTGGTATTTAAAATAATCTTAAATTTTTGATTATATTCCAAAGCTGGAGCAGCAGTAACGGTATCAAGAACCCGTTTGAGCAGTAAACACCTATAAACCACATATTGTCCAGGTCCATTTTCTCAATTTCTGGAAGTTGGTTACCATCTCGCGATATCGAACACTAATCACCGTAATTTGACCTCATTTTCGAAGAAGTACAACCCGATAACGCCGCCAGCCGCAGAAATAACTGGGCGAGCATGCACATATGTTTTCCCATTTCCTACAGACCCGGTTTGCTGAAATAACGCACAATTCTCCCGATTGTGGAAACATGTGTGCCCCAGTAGCGAGCTAGTCTATCAGCGCCGGGGTTGCGGGTTAGATTCTCGCCAGAGGCTCTGGTTTCTTTCCTGCAGACACGCATAGAGCTTCGTGGGATTAGCTTAGGAAAAAAAAAAAAATTTGGTTGATTATGCTGAACAAAAAAATCAAGACGTGCACGAAATGCATTTCGATTGAACGCCCATTTTCGTAAAAGGCTTTAACAATCTTAAAGCGCTGCTCAATTGTGTACCTCTCAATGGTAGAATTTGTCAAATACTGAAACAAAGAAAGGTCAAATTAAGTGGCGAAAAAAACTTGACTTGGATTACGGGTTTTCCACCCTTATTTTTTATATATATCAATTCAAAAGTAAAATACATATTAACATTTAAAATAAATACATAGCGACATTGTTGATTTCTGGAATAAAAGGTGAATGAAGGTTGTTATCCTGAACGTTCTATAAAATTTTGTTACCAAGATAAAAGATTTTTTGAAAGAAAATTGGTACTAGGTGGTAACTAAAAGTGGTCTCAATTTTTACACTTTTCGTTTTGCACAAAAATTCTTATGGTTCGTAGTTCTTATTGTCTAAAACACTTATAAGAGAGTTTATATGTGCTTTTTCTATTATTTTATCATATAAACTGATACAAGTACCGATACAAGCAAGTATCGATACTTTTTTTCGATACTGAGTAGGTATCGATACTTTGCGAGCGATACCATATCGAGTAAAAGTATCGATACCTTAGAGGTATCGTTTCATCCCTATTCGCACTCACAAGCTGATAGAAATGTTCACCAAAATTTGCGTATCCCAAGACATAGTTTTTAATATTTTTTAAGGGGAAAAATAATTCGTTCAGCTTGTTTTGCAAAATAAGTGTAGAACATTTTAGGCATATTTTTTTAAAATCAATTTTTTTTTTTTTTTTTAACAGGACAAATAAGACCCCGTAAAATGAAAATATAGTGTTTATATATCTAAAAACTTCCAAAAAGATTTTTTTCTTGTATACCAAACCACTAAGATCAGAAATACTTTTCACTTATTTGACTCAATTACCACTACTTTTATCAAAACTGGAAATATTTGCTTCTTTTCAATTTTCCTTTAACCCATTAAGTATTTTACACACAATGCACGATCTTTTGGTCTTAGAAGACCCCTAGTGAAATTTGATGCAGAAAATATTCATACAACATTTTAACCCTCTAAAGTGCCATTTTAGTATACGTTTGTGTGAAAGTTGGAAAAAATGACCCTTTAAAAAGAGAGTTAGAGGGTTAATGTGTTCTAAGCAAAGAATCGCCATGCAGTTCTACTGTAGATCTCTGAAATAATTTTTTAGCTTAGAACTACATTTAGTATATTTTTTCTGCCTTTCCAAAAAATTCAAAAAAGGGGCCGAAATTTGGAAAATGTGCTCAACCAGTAGTCTAGTTTCATTTCGCATTGCAATGATTGAGGCTGGCGGAGATGACCCAAATTTTGTTGCACTGTGTTATTTCTAACGTTATTTTTATGGGTCTGGCCAGACCCTTATATTTTTTTTCACTGTGCCAATCCCGATAAGCTCTACGCTTGTCTACAGGAAACAAACCAGAGGCTCTGGCGGGAAAAGAACCCGCAAAATCGGCACTGATAGAAGAGCTCACTACCGGCTAGCCTACCGGGGCAGTCTCCGTACTTACCGTATCATAAGTCAAAACCATCGTAGGGTTAAATATCTTGTATAGCTTCAATTTCGCCCTCTGCATTGTATGCTTTTGTGCTGATGTACATTGATAATGAATTAAGCCATCGTTTAGTATACCGATCGACCGAGAATCACAAATATATATTTAAAAATTATTGTTTCTAAATGAATTTCATTGTTGTCTTACATTTCATATTAATCTGAATTTTATTGCTAATTTTGGGGCTTTTTACTTTATACCATACCAGCCGTTCCCGCGGCGTTGCCCGCATAGAATGAATTTTTGATTAAGAAATATAAAGCCTGTGTGTTTTATTGTGTGATTCTCATTCACTCAGGACCTTGCATGTTTAATTTTATGTTTCTAGGTCCAATATTAAAAAAAATTAAAAAAGAACCAGTTAAAGACCAAAAAAGTACCAAAAAGTTCCCCCATATAGTCTTATCACTCGGGGTATTGCATGTTTAATTTGATGTTTCTAAGACAAAAATTAACGTTAATTAAAAAAAGTACAAGTTCTAGAACCAAAAATCTAACGAAAATATTAAATTTTCCGTATTTTCCCTTCTTGGTACATTTGAAACATTTAAATATTGTAGTGGGTGCCAATCGAAAACGTTTAAGCCAAAGATGGAATATTTATTTCAGTTATAAGGAACTTAAGAATTAAATTATTTTATAGTCCCGAGGACTACATACTTTGTAAAAAAAGGTATAAAAAAAGTTACATTTTTTTCGAATTTCTAAAAAGTAACGAAGTTGAATTTGTATTTTTTAGATAAGTTTTGAAAGTGATGTCTAGTTTATTTTCACGTTTAATGGTTTAAAACAGAGCCCGGCAACACATACATGCAGACTTTTTGTTTTTTGTGAGAGAATAATAACTCTCCCTCTAAGAAGCACTTAAAGAAATGTTTGTGTTATTTTCTTGTTTTTAAAATCAATCTGGCTGTTAATGTAAACACTCAAAACATAAGTGTATGTTTTATATAAAATAAAAAACAAAAAAATCATTAATATTAAACAAATCATATTCTTCAGGAAAAATAAAAAAAAAAACATAATATCATTTCAACGTGTTAATCTATTGAAACAAAACAAAATTCAGAAATTAATGACTTGCGTTCATTAATCTTAACTTAAACTTAAAAGATTCTTCAAGAAAAATAAAAAAAAAAACTATAATTTCATTAACATTCGGGAGTGCAAAAAAAAAAAAAATTCGGCAAACAAGAAATTAAATTCCAATTCTTCTTTAAACATTTCTCGCAGTGGAATTCTAAAGCAAGCGTCAACAGAAACTTCTTGTTTGGATGTTTGTTTGTTTTTTACAAAGTGAGAGCGAATGTTATTGTGAGAAAAAAGCACGGTGTAGTACTTTTGCCGGGCTCTGGTTTAAACAATAGACGGGGTGACAACAAAGTACCAAAATTCAGGGTTTACCTGTTTCTTCCCTAAAAGGGCCTAATTTTCAGAAAATACCAGACACCTGTCCGCTTATTTTTCTAAAGAACAACGATAAGTATTACAGTTTTTTTCTGTCTCTTTTAATTTTGGAGATTTAAGTGAGGTTAGAATAGGAGGTTTAGCATCCCTGGACCCTATCCTAAGTACTTTGGTGGAACCTTTTAAAACATATGTCCGTTAGGAGCTTGCAATCTTCATTTTGTTGAAGAAATTTTTAAAATTGGATCGGCAGTTAATCTTATAAACATAGAAAGATACAAACTTTTCAGCTTTATAATGTTAGTATAGATTTAAAAAAGCTGCTAAAAGCAAAAATTTATTGATTTGTTAAAAAAAATTCTAAAAAGTCCCCCTCCCCAACCAGTGGCTATAGGAGTAAAAGTTTATACGAAGACAGAGTATACGAGTATAAAGTCTAGAGTTTACTAGTATAGAGTATACGAGCATACCCGATTAAAGAGTATAGGAGTATAAAGTATATTAGAAGATATACGAATTGTACGTACATGTATCTTAACTATACTGCCGTGCTTAGTTAAAAGCATTTAAGTTAAAAAATCAGGGAAAACTTCAATTTAAATTTTGTATTTTGCTATATATTTTTATACCCACACCACAATTGTGGAGAGGGTATTATGCATTTGTGCTGATGTGTGTTACGCCTTAAAATATTGGTCCTAGTAAACCGATCACAGAATCACTTTCTGAGTCGAACTAACGATGTCCGTCCGGCTGGCTGGTAGGCTGGCTATTGAAAATGGGCCACGAGGGAAGATAGGGGGAAATTTCTTCCTTTCAGAAACTATCAACCCGATTTTTAAAAAAATTTAAAACATAGATAGAACCATATCTTTATGGACACAAAAGGGATGCATTTTTTTAAAAATAGGACCACGAGGGGAGATGGGGGCAATTTCTGCCTCTGAAACCGATTTTAATGAAATTTAAAACATAGATAGATCCATATCTATATGGACACATAAGCTATACAATTTTTCAAAAATAGGACCACAAGGGGAGGTAGGGGCAATTTCTGCCTCTCACAAACTTTCAAACCGATTTTAATGAAGTTTATAAACAAACATAGATAAATCCATATTTAGATGGACCTATAAGCATGATGTGTTTTTTAATACAGTGGTGTAGGGTATCATATGGTCGGGCTAGACCGACTATTCTTTCTTACTTGTTTAATATTTGACAAACCTTTAGGAATTCTCTTACTTTGAAATATCATTATTGATGATTTATTTTATAATTAATAATTTTTTTGGCATCAACATTTTAAAATTGCCTTTTTCTTTGGCACGGCGGTATAATCAACAAATCCGAAAGTTTGTAGCAACTTTCAAAATTATTTAAAACTTGTATATTCAAATATTGTTTGAATAAAGGCAGTGATTTGCGTACGTCGATCTCATTGCGCTTAGTTTGACTTACCCAAATGTATTTAACTGCTCTTGATCTACAGAAATTTGATGCTGCATATCCTTAAATATCGAAAAAAAACTCAATATTTAACTACCTACTAACAGCTTATTTTTGAAACTGTGTATGTTTTAAGTTCCATATCCACTACACCATTTTGAGAAATGAGAATTTCAATTTCAAACTAAGAAAATTTCAAATTAAATTGAGAAATTTTTTTTTTAAATTATACAATTTAATGATATAATTTTTATTATTTTCATACAACAAGCATAAGGATGGAAAAATAAATACAAATCGCAGTATTATTGACCAACAGGCATGTCTTCCAGATCCAGAACAGATTGGTAAAATGTTGGGTTGTGTGGCTCTACTGCAATCTCCAGTAGTTATACCTCTTCTAAAAAGGCAAGCCTCTGCTGTCATGCATTGGGGGCTATTACGTATGGTATATTCAATTTTGTTTTCACCGTACTTTTTATTTTTGACCAAATTATTTCAGTTGTGTAAAACACACAGAAAAAAATAATTTTCATATTTGAACACGAAATTCGCATATTTGATAAAAAAATTTTTGAATTTTCTGCGATGACGATTTTTGCATTATTGATAAAAAAAGTTTGTAGTTATTCAATTTTTAGTCAACAACCAAGTTTATTGAATCAATAAAAAAAGTTGTTGCCCAAAATAATTTTTTTCAACAAAATGTTTACGTGATTTGTTAAAATAAATTGTTGGAAATGTTGAATAAATCAAACAAAATGTTTATCGAATCTTTATTTATTTGTTTATTAATAATGATGTGCTAAATTCCCATTTTTATTTTTTGATAAATACACTTAAATTTATTATTGGGAGATAAGCTAGTTCCTATGCGCATTTCGCTGGTTGCTTAGGCCAGATCATCAGGAAACCTTTTTCTAAAGACTTTGACAAAACTAAAGATATTTAACCAAATAAAAGTGTTAAGCGAATGAGAATTATGACCTATTATAAAATGGGCAAGAATTGTAAAAATACTGTTTTAACGTTGATTCAAATATTTGTTTTATTGAATATCAAGAAATATTTAAATATTTCATTATTAAATATGTTTTATTGAGTGCTATTTTGCCAAGTGTGTATTTGATAAACTTTTTCATTGAATCAAACAAAAAGTTTGTTGAAAAAAAATTATATTTCTAACAAACTGTGTTGTTAAAAATTTTCTTGAGATATTTTTTTCTGTGCATCGGTGGATAAAGCAGACCATACACGATTCAATTCAATTGTCAACTGAGTCGGTTGTTGTCCAAATCAAAGCGTGTATGGCCTTGTCAGTTGATTAGTTTGACGGTTGTCGAGTTGGTTGAAGAAAAATCAAAAGATTTTAATATTTTCAAGTTGACTACTAAGTCTTTCAATTCGATTGTACTGTGTGTGCTCAAGTCTCTTGATCAGCTGTCAAAATTAATTTTTGTAGTTAAGTTTTTTAAAAAATGTCTTTTATTTCATTAAATTTTAAAATAAATTTAAAATCTTTCAATTCAGTTGATGAAGTTGTCAACTGAGTTGAAAGACTCTGTTGACAACTGAATTGAACCGTGTATGGGGCGCATAAGGACTAAATCGCAGGAGTGTAGCTGGAGAGTTGCCAAAAATAATTTGTTGCACACTGTGACATGGAGCATTGTCACATACCAATACGAGTTCTGTAGTGCGATTCACTAACTTTTATAACGATAATCGAATCGTTAAAATAAGTATAACGAAAATTTATCGAATATGCTATTCTGTAAAATTTTTAACGATATTCGCTGTCGTTTAAAGTCAGCTGTTACTTTAAGCAATTTTTTTGTCGTTATCTTAGCGACAATAATTTAGTTTGTGTTTATTTTATCGATAAAATGTTTTTTATGTTTAAAATAGCTTACATACATACAAAGATATATTCATATGTATGTGTATGTATGAACAAAAACAAAATAATAAATTTAAAATTTGCAAAAAGAAAGCAAATTAAGAACAAAAATAAAATTCTAAATGTAAAATTCACAAAAAAAAAATATAATACCACAAATTAACCCTTCGTCTTACTTATGAGTCTGGCCAGACCTTTTTCAGTGCATTTTAAATGAAAAAATATGTGTAACAAGGGGGGTTAAGAACATTTTCATATGTTTTTATTTTATTCTCTTTTGTGCTTTTCGTTTTTTTTTTAACATTTTGTAGACAGAGATGTTACAAAAAAAAAACAGCTGTGTACTATCGTTAAAAAAAATTACAGAATCACACTATCGTTACTGCAAGCGAATATAAATGTCGACAAATATTACGATTGTCGGATCGTTAAAAGTTAGTGAATCGCACCACTGATAATCCATTCGCCAACTCTTCCCACCTGCGAAAAACGCTTCTGACCTATTCAATTGATTGTTTATATGAGCTTTTGTGGAATACATTTTTCCGGGCAGAGTATTGCCCACAGTTGTGGTAGAAACTGCGAATTTATTTTTCCGACATTTTCACGAAAGACAAGGATCTGCTCTGGACCTGAAAGATATACCTGTTGGTCAATAATACTGCGATTTGTATTTGTTTTCATTTGTTTGATCCTTATGTGTGTTATGTACGATTGTTGTATGAATATATAAACCAATTTAATAAATTAAAATTTCCCAATTCCATTTGGAATTTTCTCAATTTTAAATTAACTGCCTGTTTTTAGAACGCGAGTGCAAAAGTAACTCGTTTTAACAAACAATTAAAACAAAAACAAAATTTCAAAATTTGTTTTAAATGTTAGTTGATCAAGTCATTTTTGCGCTCGCGTTCTAAAAACAGGCAGTAAAATTTCTTAATTTAATTCTGAGTTTTCTCAGTTTCATTAGTAATTTTCTCAATTTCAATTTGATGTTCTTCATTTCATTTGGAATTTTGTCAATTTCAAATTGAAATTCTTATTTTTATTTGGAATTTTCTTATTTTAAATGAAAAATGATGTAGTGCCAGGGCTGCCAGTTTTGACGATTTTTTGTTACGAAATTATCAAAGTGCCGATTTGCCGATTTTTTTCTAAAAAGTGACGATTTTTTTCAGTCTCTAAAGTCTGAATACATATTCGGAAAATTTAGTTTTTTAATCTTACGGTAATTTAACAAGAGCGGAAGGCGGAACGTTTTTTTTTCGCTTAGCTTTTACGCTGATATGCCATACCAAAGCAAGAGCGTTTACGTTGTGTTACGAAGAGTAGTGATAGCTTTCTTGTTTAATAAAAGCCATAAATTATGATTAAATAAAAATAGAGATAAAAACGCTAGACTGACCAAAAAATAGCTAAATTGCCATTATTAATTAACAATAGCGGCAAACTTCACTACTAAACGAGCTGTCTAAATCGGTTATTCCAATTGCGAAGCGTTCTGACCGCTCTATTCAAAAACCAGGTTTATCTTACGTCAAACCATCATCGAATGAACCTTTTAAGGCTCGCTGTATAAATCATATTTTCAACAATTATAAGGCAAGCATATCACGAGTTGTAAGAGAATATCTACATGAGTCTCATACGATTCTTGACATAAAAGTCTCGTTAGATTATCTATACCCACGTCTGAAACGATTCCCACAACGATTGAAGAAGCGTCTTTCGCTGGAAGAATCTCACTCGTGTTACAGTTTTTCCCGTGTGAGGAATCTTCTACGTATAAAAAATGCAGCCATCGACGCTCTTCACGAGACTCCCAGTAACTCTTACGTAATTGAAAATGCTAATTGGGTATAAAGTAAATTATGTTTTTGTTTGAATGTTTTTTATAAAAATCAAACAAAAATTGTTTAAAAAAAACTAAATTTTAAGTTGTCCGATTTTTTTTTGACGATTTTTCGAAATGATAGAGGCGATTTTTTTATTTTTTCTCAGGAAACTGACGATTTTCTCACAAATTTATCTGGCAGCCCTGTGTAGTGCTCTGAATTGAAAATTTATTTTCATAACTTACATAACGCTATTTTACGTACACTATGGCAGCGAGACTAAACTTTCGTCTTGATTTGAAAAATTTTTCGCCAAAAGAGGTACGATTTCGTTAATTGATAATTTAAGGATAATTAAAAAACAATAAATATACTTTAACTAACTAGCTGACCCGACAGACTTTGCCCTGTCCAAGTGGGCGGGGCAAAATTTTCTTTGCGTAAAAACCTGAGTTTGACCATGGCGATGATTTTAAAATCGTCCAGATCGGTCCAGCCGTTCTCAAGTTATGCGCTTAATAGAAAAAGTGGGCGTTAAAGTAGGCGTGGTACATTTTTCTTTCGATGATAACGTAAAATGGATTCATACGAACATTTAAAAGAAAAATTAGTCAAATCTATGGAGCCGTTTTTTGATTTAGGTAAATCGAAAAAAGTGGGGGGGGGGGGGAGGGCAAAATTTTCTTTCCGTAAAAGCCTAAGTTGGACCAAGGCAATAATTTTAAAGACAAAATCTTCCAAATCGGTCAAGCCGTTCTCAAGTTATGCGCTAAATAGAAAAAGTGGTCGTAAAAGTAGACTTGGTAAATTTTTCTTTCGATGAAAACTTAAAATGGATTAATACGAACATTTGAAAGAAAAATTTGTAAAATCGATGGAGCCGTTTTCCGATTTTAGGTAATTCGAAAAAAGTGGGCATAAAAGTGGGCGGGACAAAATTTTCTTTTCGTATAAACATAAGTTGGCGATCATTTTAAAGAAAAAATCGTCCAAATTGTATAGATGTCATTGGTGGTGCAATATGAAAATTGGATTTTGCCACCCCCCTCCGCCCGCAGACCGAAAATCAATAATCAGACTTCACAGTGTCAGCCGCCTGAATATTCTGAAGATTCTCTAAAAAATTCATCAAAATCGGCCCAGCCGTTTTGCAGTCCATACGTTACATACACACAACCTGTTTTATATATATAGATAGAAGATTTCTTTTGATCTTAAAATATTTCAAATTTAAATACAACTTTTAGGCAATTTACACAAATTCTAAAATGTACTTAAAAAAAAGTAGTAAAATTTACCCATGATTTCCATCTCTGAACCAAATGTTACCTGTCCTTTCTACATAGTTCTTTTAGTAAACAAAGCAACACAAACTATGAAAGCTTAAAATATTATAAAAAGTTTTCAACTAGTAGTTAAAACAATCAGTTGTTCGTTCGTTCGTTCTTAAGTGAAAAGCAACAAAATGAAAGCGACTTTGGTAAATTTAAGTGAATTTTGAAAACAGCATCACGTATTCAACACCAATTATCGTTGTAGCTTTTTTGTTTTTTTTTTCATCTTCTATTACTTTTAAGTCGTTTTATTTTTTCATTGCATGACAACAACACATTTATCGAGTCCACATAAAGTCATTCATTGGCATTGCGATAAATGAATTACGAACTACGTATGTTTGTACTAGGGAGATCGAACGATTATTATTCGACTGGTTTTAAACGATTTTTTTTTTAGTTTTGCTCAAGTAAGTTAATTTTTAATGTTAGTTTTTCGACTATCGAGTAAACCGGTTATTTTATGTTAATAAAACGGTTATTTTAATATTATGTAATTTGTATACGCTGTCAACAATCAGTTGTACTGCCAAGGATAGAATGCCTGTTAAGGCACAAAATTATCTTCATGTTAAAAACTACAAAATTCCGCCGGAATCAACGATACGGACTAATTCAAACAACAAGAACTAAATAACAAAACCCAAGAAATCAAACAAATGTCATTGAAGGTTTTTAATTGAGGTCGACGAATGGACACAACTTCAGTTGTGTTGTCATCCGTAATCAGTATTGCCAATTTAGCATTTTTCATAATAGATGTAGCATTTTTTAAAGACATTTTGCATGAAAAACAACTAATTTAGCATGTTTAAAAAATCCTAGCATTTTTTAGTTCTTGTGATATTTCTAATATTTTCTAATTTTTTTTATAATGTTTAATACAAATATAAAAGAAAAAATCGGAAGATATTAACATTGAATTAGATCTAAAAAAGCAACAATGTTAATGCCCATTAATGCTTCACTGAAATAAAGACCAAAAAAGGAGAAAATCTTAAAAACAAAGTTGAACCTATTCACAAAAGTCTCGCAAAGATTGACACAAGCACCTAAAGTTAAAAGAATGGGTGAAAGAAATTGCAATTACTGCAAATGCGATATTGTCTAAAATTAGTGGCCTGGAACAACACGCAGAAATAAGAAAGCATGATTGATTACAAAGTTCAGCAGAGGCGGCATTAGGCTTATATGCTGTGCATATTTCAACTGCACCTGTTGAGTATCTGGAAAACGTTGATTAAAGGCAATTTGACAGATCGTCGTTGAACTTTAAGGACAATATGAAGCATTATAAAAAAAATTTATTGGCCCTTACTTTAATCAGGATCTATGCAATTAACGCCGAGTTTTTTTTTCTATTTTCTTTTAAAGTAGTTTCTACGAAACTCTTTTCACATTTACATTTAAATTTTTTTCAAGCATTTTTTCAACTTTTTCAACCCCGTTTTCTTCCCTACACCTCTTGCTAACAAACAAAAAGTTGCATGCGAAAGTTGCGGCGTTAAACGCATAATGTAAATATGGTCTAAATTATTAAAGCATTTATTCAAGCATTTATTTACCATTTTTGTTAACTTAAACAATAAGTTTTGGCAACACTGTCGGTAATCAACCCGTAAGTCATAACCAGGGAAACCAGAAATATGGAATTGCATGTTTTTCCTTGTGCAACCAATGAAGCCAGAAACAATATATTTATCCGTTTAAGAGCTTTTTTATGAATTTTGGCATCGATTTGGAGCCTTTTTGCAGCATTTTTTAGGTTTATAGCGCAGATTTTGCCTTTTTAAGGCATATTTTGATACAATTTTTTTAGATGCCTACAATAGCTTTCGCAGCAATTAAATTAATTTTTTTTTTTTCGAAAATCTGTTACTTCAATTTCGACATCTGCATTAAATTTTTAATCTAAAATTGTAAGATAAAGCAGGTTGTCATTAAGGATAAATCCCAATAAAAAATTTTATCATTTTGCGAAGCTCTAAAGGATACAACAACTTTTATAAAAAAAAAAAAATAACATTTCAAGTGCTACGGCATTCCCTTACTACGAAGCAGGTTTGTAAGGGAGAATACTAAAAAATAACTGTATCAAATCCTTCAGTGTGTAAAGATGACCGTTACATCCGACAATATTTATGTGCGCTGAATAATGCGCTTTATGTGTCAAAAATGTATTGCTTCAAAGTGGGAAATCGCCATATAAAATTCATTTCTTCCGTAAGCGCAATGGTAAGCGAAACCCTTATGTTTCTCCCTTACAAACCTGCTTCGTTGGAAGCTCCATTTTTTATTGGGATGTTATGCGTTTTGTATCTAGACCAATCTTTTAGTATCCCGATCGACTCAGAATCACTTTAAAACGTGATCTAACGATGACTATCCGTCCGTCTGGCTGGCATGTTAGCATTGTGCGCAAAGTACAAGTTTCAATTTTGTATAAAATTTGATCAAATATGGACAATAGACTTCGTGGTGAGTGGTGGGAATCGGTTTATAATTTCACATCCAAATAAGACTCTTTGTGTCCGTAAGCTATCTAGTTATGATGGTATTTAAATTAAATTCGTACCAAAAATATATTTTACTGCAAATTAAATTACTTTCCAATCGGTTCTAATTTTTAGCAATTTTCAGGGCATATTTTCCAGTTTTTAATGCATATTTTATGCGCATAAAACGCGTTTTTTAGAGCATATTTCTGGTTTCCCTGGTCATAACAATGTATTTTGCTAATTCCTTACCCCTGTGAATTGTTTTGTGTATATTCAAATTAATTGTATTTCAATAACTAATTTTCGTGTTTTTATTTATTCGAATAAAACTGGTTAACCGGTTTTTTCCAATGCTTAACCGATGACCGGATTTTTTAAAATAGCAGAAATATTCGAAAACCGGTTTTTAAAAAAAGTCAAATTATCGAGCTCCCTAGTTTATGCAAGGAAAAAAGTACTTGCAAAAGTACTTCTATTTTTTTTACTTATGCTGGTTTTTTTGAATAAAAACTTTTTGAAAACTCTAAGCACTTACCAAGTACTCACGAGGAATTAAAAGCGCTTGAAAAAAAGACAAGAGAAGACATTTCTAGTGAACATTTAATTGAAATTAGTTTAACAATAATTTGTCATGGAAATTTTAAATTGCAAAATTGGGATTTCTATATGCTAATAAAACCAAAACTCGGGGAAAATCGATTTAAACTGTTTTTTTTTAAGCAAACTGTCAAGCAATGTAGAGAGTTTTGCAGGAGTTTTGAATAGTTGGCCAGCAATTGCGCGTATTCTACCAAGTTTTAAACGAGATTGATAATGGCTTAGGGAGGCATTTAAAAAAATAAATAAACTGGCGGCTTTTACGGATTTTTTTTTAACTAAGCGGTGTTTGTAACAAAATTATCAATTTTTCCACATTTGAATGCATAACTCTTATCCCACTGAACCGATTTGGCTGGATTTCAATCCCAAACTGCTTAGAAGAACTAGAAACAATTTGACACAAATATTGTTCTTTTCTTTTGTGTTGTTCAAAAGTGAGCGTGATTTCAACAGACGTACAGACAGACGGACATGATAAAAACGATTAAGAATTACTCAAGCACCCAGAATATAAAGGGTGGTTTAAATTTAATGTTGATTCTGAATAAAACACAAACTATTTAGGAAATTATTGTCATCTCTTTTTATTATGATAATATTGGTATGGTTCAATTATGTATGGAACAAAATATCGTCCAAATGGCCGCCGCCACCTCGGCGGCACACTTCCATCCGATGGTCCAAATTTTCTATGACGCTGAGGCATAATTGAGGATTGCCGTTAATGTGCCGAATTATCTCATCCTCTAGCTCTTGAACTGTTGCTGGCTTATCGACGTACACCTTTTCTTTCAAATAACCCTAAAAAAAGAAGTCCAACGGTGTCAAATCACATGATCTTGGCGGCCAATTGACATCGCCACCACTGTGTAGAACCGTCCTATTGGAACCACATATCGTCCACATCCATATCTTCCAATTCGGGCCATAAAAAGATCGTTATCATCTCACGATAGCGAACACCATTCACAGTAACTGCCTGACCGGCCTCATTTTGGAAGAAATACGGCCTTATGATGCCGCCAACGCATAAACCGCACCAAACAGTCACTCTTTGTGGGAGCATTGGTTTTTTGACAAACACTCTTGGATTATCATTCGCCCAAATGCGGCAATTTTGCTTATTGACGAATCCACTGAGGTGAAAATGTGCCTCATCACTGAAGATGATTTTCTTCGAAAATTGGTCATCCACTGTTGCTTTTCTTGCCACCATTCTAACCGAAGACGTTTGGATTTGTCAAGAGGCTTTAGTTCTTGAGTCAATTCCACCTTGTAAGCATGTAAATGCAAGTCCTTATGCATAATGTTTATCAACGACGAGCGTGAGAGGTGTAATTGGTGGGCACTCCGAAGAGTTGAGGTAGGCGGCTCTTCAGCCACACTTTCGCGAACAGCAGCAATACTTTCTGCAGGATGAGTAGTACGAGCATGCACTGGTGTTTTCACATCTCCTACAGACCCGGATTGGTCTAATTTTTGCTCGACTTTTCCGATTGTACGCAGATTTGGACAATTTAATTGGCCGAAAACATCACGAAGTATTGAAAATGAAAAATGTCTAATGAAATGCCGAAAAAGACTTTCCGTTTAGGTGTGGTTCACATTCAACATCGGCCCTTAACATTTTTACGTTATCGCGTCTTAGATAAAAATTAAAAAAGTTTCATACGGCATGGCAACCTTAGTATACTCTCATCACAACTATTTGTGGTGGAGGGTATTAAATAAAAATTTTCAGTAGAGGAAAATAACAGGTTGTCGCCCCACGGTGTTTAAAAACACCGGATGGACACAATGCTATCATGTGTGAGTGGCACATTCCACAACTTACATGGCAGTTTTAAGCGCATGTATTTCAGCCGAAATCAGTATAATTGTTTCTTACGTAAAAGCTGAAATGCAGAAATGAGCAGTCCGAACTTCCCTATAGTGGCTGGAAAATCGGCCCTTAGAACTGACTTTTTGCCGCGCAACAACAGCATCTATGTGATTTTTGAAGAAGCCTCACTAATAACCAGTTCAGGACCAAAGTCCTAGGGCCTCCTGGATTCCGTAGTCCCAGATAATAGTCTGTGGTCAGCCGCGATCGCAGATGTGAATGTGTCAATTTTACCCTCTCATTTTCAGGGTACTGCCTAACATATTATACCGATGATGTAACAACGAAAGATAAACTATATCCAAAATATATTCTTAGATTCACTGGGGAGGAAGAGTACAACAACGGAGAAATTTCTGCGTAATGGAAGAAAACTAAAGACAGCTGTGTGGTCTGTTTTCACCATTTCCCACTTTGGGTGCATATGACTTCCACAAAGCATCTTCATCTTACACGATTTTTTGCAATTGCTTTCGTTTCATTCCATATAAGATTTCACTGCACTTGTTCTTGGAGTAACGATTCATTTAATATTGTAATTTTGCTATTAGTTTCGTCAATCGGTTGTTTTTCCAGCTAAAAAGATGATTGGTCTGCTGTAGCAGGTCCGAGTTTAAAGGGGCTACCATCTGTCGTGACATAGAAACAACGCCTTCCGTTTATTTTGGAGTAGTGGTTGGAACCTTGCTAATCTTTGATTCCTACCTTTTTTTCCCAGGAGTTGGTGGTTGCCTGACTTTTGCCAATATCATAAACCTCTTCCAGGGGGAGGGGAAGTCAGAGGGCTTCTTGGACAGATTGTTTGCAGGGGGATTGAAGCCACTTAATTTTTAAAACTTGAAAACCTGATAAACATTTTTCATCCTCTGCTGAATACAGCTGTGTGTTTAACACAAAACTTCTGACTTTAGCAATTTAGAGTTATCAGATACTTTTGAAACAGATGTTAGCAAAGTTTATTTGCATTAAATTAAAGATAAAAATTACTTTAAACTTGACATCAAAATCTTTTAAGTTATTTTAAATTACCATTGCGTTCGAGTAAATTAAGTTTTACGAAGACTACAATTAACCTTAACCTTATTAAGTCTTATTATTTTCAATTTATAGGAAAATAGTAGAGGTGTTCCGATTCACCTTTTTTGGGCTTAACAATTTCTAAATGTTTGTGACACATTTTACAACCTAAAAACTAGATGGCTAGTCGTTCATATAAATCTAGAGAAATTTCGATATCTTTCAAAAAGTACGCGTATTACGTATTACAATGAACCACACTAATTTCCAGTGCACATACATGAACTTTTTTCTAAAAATTTTTATGCCATATAATTTCACTAACGTGACAATAATTTTATTAAATCCAACAATTTACATGCTAAAGCAAATCGTAAAGATGTTTTAATTCAAATAATTATTGTTTGCATGTTTCTTTGCCTGTCAAAGGTCACTTAGTTGCTGCTGTAATAAAATTACACTAAAAATGTCATAATTTAATTTGTACTGAATATTTAAACATTTGACAATAAGCAAATAAAATAATGTTAGTTGAAATTTGTCTTTATTAGATTTGAAAGTTCTTAATGTCTTTTATCTGTTTGGTTATTTCTGTTTAATGTGATATGACTATTGCTTTTGTTGTTCGTTTGTTCCATTGCACTATGGGATTTAATTAAAATATTTCCGGAATAAATTGGCCATTTCTAAATGAGTATTTGCTGTATTTTGACAGCCTTTTTAATTGATAAAAAATTCCATAACTCCCATCTCTGTTATTTCACCTTTCCCTAAAGGAAGAAAGAAAATAGTTTGTCATTCCATTTGTAATATCAACAAAATTGGTCCATAAAGTTTTAACTTCGGACCCATAATATGGGGTCCAAAGTTGATTTAACGATGCCTGTCTGTCCGTCTGACTGTGTGCACGTTGAAATGGTTTTTCCGAAGATTCCAGATATGATGGGGACTAGGTTGTTATATATTAACGTCATATATTCTACGTTCAAGCTTGCTATTGAAATTCAACTAGATCGGTTCTTCATTGGCTGAGATATGAGAAGAAAATCAGGATTTCCTCAGATTTTTACACTGAATTGAAAAAAACTTCAGCTAGGAGGATAAAATTTGGCTTAGATAAGGTATTTTTAGTAGGGATTGCTCATTAGCCTAGATGCTAATGAGCTAGGTTATCAACGCCGCGGTTGCGGGTTCGATTCCCGCCAGAGACTCTGGTTTCATTCCTGCAGACAAGCGCAGAGCTTCGCAGGGTTTAAATTAGGGAATTAAAAAAAAAAAAAAAAAAAAAAAAACCGCGATTTTAAGTGCCTAAAAACCGAAACCGAAAACCGACAAAAAATCCTCGGTTTTAGCTTTTACTTTAACAGTATATTTATGCTTAAAGAAATTTAAAATTATACATAAAACTCGTGCTTCATATACAAAAACTTTATACATAAATATTAGCCTGCAACAATGACAAGGTATTACAAAATTCTAAAAATTCAAAATAAATAATAAGAAGAACAAATGTTACCTTTTTTACTCTTAAGTAGATACCTAATTTGTGAGGCACAAACAACCGCCTGGGCCTGGCTGAACCACTAGTATTTTGTAAAGAGTTTTTGTGACTATTGAAAAAACTCACACTAACGAACCCCTGGGCAAGGCTGGGACTACTTTTATACATATGTATGGAGTTGTATGGCTATAGCAGGAACATTTTATTGGGAAATAGAATAATTCTTCGAAAAACATTTCATACATATATAATAGGGAAGGGCCTTGCCAGGCCCAGGTGGATACAATATGCACAACATTTTCATTTGGCCAATTGCGGCGCCCACGATGTTTAAATTACCACTTTTTACTCACTTTCTTATAAAAAACACTTTGATTGAGGAATACATAAAGTTTCGTTCTTATATACATAATAATTATATAAAAAAAACTGGGAAAAAGTCAAAAAAATGCCTGGCTAAGCCCAGAAATACACTTAAGGGTTAATAAAAGTACCTGAATTGAAACAAATAAAAAAGTGTATTACATACAAAAAAATATATATATGTTTATGTATGAAGTTTTACTTTGATATTTTCAAAACCGAAAACCAAACCGCAACCGACCGGTTTTTATCATTTTAAAACCGAAACCGCGGGTTCACATTTTTACGGTTTTTAGCAAACTCTAATTTTTAGTACTGAAAATAAACCAGATCTTTCAATGATTTTTTTTACTTGGCACCTATACAAATGTCCTCTCGAAAAAAAAATTTCGAAAAATGCTAAATTAGATTAAAAAATTGCCAAACATTTTTCTTTCTAGTTCAGTGTGCATCAGGATTTTGGCAACATTAATTTAGGCTCAAGAAACATTTTAATTAAAACAGAATACCAGAAGCAATAAAT
This sequence comes from Pollenia angustigena, assembly GCA_930367215.1. Lineage (NCBI taxonomy): Eukaryota > Metazoa > Arthropoda > Insecta > Diptera > Polleniidae > Pollenia > Pollenia angustigena. Next base: position 193,213,204 of record OV884060.1, on the reverse strand, counting down.
ATCTTTGATGCAGACTTTCACTTTAAAAGATTGTGTTTGTGTTACAAAAAATATTGGGAAAGTTTCACAAAGTATGCAGAGTAATATAAATTAATATCTACATGACAAAAGTTCTGATTAATTAGGAATTTAGTTTTGACTTTAACTTTGCCCTCAACGTTTTTAGTAATAAATAATAAGCCATCAAACCAAAGTCCAAGTCAAAAATTAATCACCCGCAAGTCAAATCATACACAGTTACATTTTGTGAACGCATCGATAACTTTTTAAGCATGAAAATAATGTGTTTTCGTCTTGTTTAGTTGTTTCTATACACAACAAGCAAATCGTTTTTTACAACTTGTTGTAATTTCTACAACAAACTTTGAAAAACACACGCGTATGCACGCATAAAAGAATGCAATACTGACAGATAAGACTAATAAGTTGTATGAGATTAAAACCCTAATTTAACTCTTCATAAATCACGTAGAATCCACTGAACATACCTCAAATGTAGAATCGCCAACATGATCGTGTACAACCGGCCAAGATTTCTGCTTAATGTTTTTATTTTTTTCCTTAAATAATTCATAAATTTTCACAATTTCATCATTAAAATGATTAAAATAATCTTCTGATAACTTTATAAAAGTTTTTTTTATCCATTTTTAATACTTTAAAGAAATATAAAATTGTTTGTTGTTTTTTTTTTTGTGTGTTTGTTGTGTGTTTTTTTTTTTTCTTAATCATCTGTCATCTTAATCATCTCAAATGTAATGTGAACGGCTTTGATTAGCTAAATCAACATTTTGCTTAAACGCGTTTAAAAACCCAAGTGTGAACTTAGCATAAGAGTGGCACTACCAACGAAAAGTTCAATCTTTTTTGAATTGGTTTAAGAATTTTAGAAATTCCGGGATTGATTTTCGAAAGTTATCTTATTTAGGATAGTTTAAGGTACAATTTAGTGTTATTCCCACTTAAATTTTTAAGTACGACTTGTACTTAAAGTGAGTAAATAAAACTTAATTTATCCCGAGTATTTTTCTTTCTGTGCACGTTTTGGAATGTATAACGTTTGCATTTAAGAATACGAGACTTTGCTTAGTTCCTTAAGGTGTTATGATACTTTCTATTTTTTGTATTTTTTCTATATTGGAGAACAGTGCAAATATATTTGCATAGGAAAACTGACTAAGTGTAAAGAGTATGATTATATCATAAAAAATCTTGAAATGTCAAACAAATATACATGTGTTATCGATAAATAATCTAAGACTGTCAAAAAATATAAAAATTTTTAACTTAAAATTGACATTTCTAGATTAAATGTTAGCACTGTTGCCAATTTTTTTAGTTTTTGATCGAAAGTAGCGGTTTTTAACTTTTGTTTTGCGATTTTTAGCTTTTTTGACGGGTTTTTGTGAGAAAAAACCGTGGGCAATATTGTTTGTTTGGCTTACATTTTATTTTGGAATCACAAACAATTTTTTTTAATAATGGGTGATTTTTTATCTATTATCTTTTTGGCAACACTGGTTTAAACAGCTGACGCACGTTTCGTGTTTTGTTTCACTGTCAAACATCTTCAGTTGGGTCTATAATTTAACCATGAATCGTCTTACAAACGAACAACGCTTGCAAATTATTGAATTTTATTATCAAAATGCGTGCTCTGTTAAGGAAGTTCATCGCGCGCTTCTTGTGTTCAGCGACGAAGGTCATTTTTGCCTCAATGGGTACGTTAATACGCAGAATTGTCGATTTTGGAGTGAAGATCAGCCAGAAGCATTGCAAAAGCTACCAATGCATCCAGAAAAAGTCACAGTTTGGTGCGGTTTATGGGCTGGTGGAATCATTGGACCGCGAATCGTAACGTAACTGTGAATGGTGAGCGTTACCGTGAGATGATATCCACTGCCAGAGCTTGACTTGCATGACATGTGGTTTCAATAAGACGGTGCCACATGCCACACTGCACGCTTAACAATTGACTTATTGAGAGGCGAGTTCGGTGAACATTTTATTTCACGTTCGGGACCGGTCAATTGGCCGCCTAGATCTTGCGATTTAACGCCTTTAGACTACTTTTTGTGGGGCTATGTTAAAGCTCATGTCTATACACACCTGCCCGCTTCAATTAACGCATTGGAAGACAACATTGAAGCATTTATTCATGAGATACCGGCCGAAATGTTGAAAAGAGTATGCCAAAATTGGAATAAGCGGATGGACCATTTGAGGCGCACTCACGGTCAACATTTGCATGAAATAATCTTCAAACATTAAATTATATCAACAATCGATTCAAATAAAGATTTCATGCATTTTTCTGAATTTTATGTGTTTTTTTTTAAACTTTCCTATAGCTCTTAAAAAATCACCCATTATAATAAAATTAAATGGAAATAATGAAAAATATTTCGAATTACATCGTGGTATATTCTTTAATTGAAAATGTATGATTTGAAATCCCATATGAAGGGCACCTGCTTCATTTCGTTTTTTATCAAAAACAAAATAGTTTCATCTGGCCAATCTTTTGCCATTTTTTTTTTTGTTTTAGTCAAAGAAAAAAATATACATGAGAAACGTCAATCAGAAAAAAGGGTTTGTTTACATATTGTATTTCTTGTTCTTTCTCGCATTTGTCAGTCAATCCTAAAAAAATCCAATACAAAAAATAGCAAGTATCATAACACCTTTAACTTACTTAAATTGTTCGCCTAATTTTTGTTAATTATAAATTTAAACTTTAAACTCTTTGATAAACAATCCATTAATATTTATAAGCATAATTGTTTAAACAAGGACAAGGACAAAATTCATTTACATATTCGCAATCAGTAACTAAAGAGAAGGAAAATGAAGGCAACGGAAATAAATGACAATAAGGCGTCATGTTGTTACACTTTTATGATTAATGATGTCTCATTTTTCTAACTGCAGAAACATTTCTTTTCATAAAATATTTTTTATTTTGTTTTGCAGAAACAAAAGAAATTTGTTTTTAAGTTCAGATCTTCAATGCAAAAGTAGCCAGGAAGTTAAATGATTATTTATTACGCAAATAGCATTTAAACCTTTTTCAATAATAAGGTCTTTTGTTTTATATTTGTATCTTATAAATTATTTAAGAAACAATTACTAGTGTTGTGGTTATTTTGTTGAAGAAAGGAATTTTACAACATGAAAATTAATTAAAATTATTATTGATAATCTTTCATTCTTGAACGTGGCCGGGGCTCGAACCCTGGCCGGCAGGTTACCATGACATGTTTCGATCGCATCCACTCGATCTCTACAGATAGATTTGCCGACTTACACTCGCAGCCATCGACGACTGCTGACGTCAATAGTCAAACATCAATCCTTAAACCAAAATGAATTTTAACCTTTGGTAGATCGAAATTTGCTTTTCTGAATGATTATCCATTTTAATTGATTTAACATGTTTTTTCCTTACTTCCTTACGGGCTTCGAGCCCCGGCCACGGTCAAGAATGAAAGATTACACAGGCCAACACTCAATTTGCTTCTTTGAATTTATCAACTGATTCTAGTTAATTTGGGTGCGCTGAATTCAAAACTGTAATCAGTTTGCCTCTATCAGCTCTAGTTTTCAAGAAAAAAAAATTCCCACATTTTTTTAAGTATTTAAAAAGTAAAACTTTTCCATGGGAATTAAAAAAAAACAAGTTAGAGTGCTATATTCGGCTGTGCCGAATCTTTGATACCCTCCACCGACAGTTCGAATGTTTAAGGAGTAATATCTGCATGATGTTATTATAATCTTAAACTGTGACGATTTGTTATTAATTATGGTTTAAGGCAACCAAACTGTTTTCCGGTAGAAGGGTTTATATGGGGCCTAGGGTAAATTATGGACCGATCATCACGAAATTTCACAGCGTCATTTCTAGTCCTTTAAAACTGTGACGTACCAATTTCTGTTATGATAACATTATTAATTATGGTTTTAGGTGTACTGAACTGCTTTCCGGGAGTAGGGTTTCTATGGGGCCTAGGGTAAATTATGTACCGATCTTCACGAAATTTCACAGTATCATTTATAGTCCTATAAAACTGTGACGAGCCAAAATTTGTTATGATTGCATTATTTTTTACGGTTTTAGGCGTACTAAACTGTTTTCCGGTAGTAGGGTTTATATGTAGCCCAAGGTAAATTATGGACCGATCGTCACGAAATTTCACAGTGTTATTTCTTGTCCTAAAACACTGTGACGTACCAAATTTTGTTACGCTAGCGTTATTTTTTACGGTTTTAGGCGTATTAAACTGTTTTCCGGGAGTAGGGTTTATATGGGGCCCAGGGTAAATTATGGACCGATCTTCACGAAATTACACAGTTTTATTTCTTGTCCTATAAAACTTTGATGTACCAAATTTTGTTATGATAGCATTATTTTTTACGGATTTAGGCGTACTAAACTGTTTTCCGGGAGTAAGGTTTATATGGGGACTATGGTAAGTTATGGACCGATCTTCACGAAACTTAACAGTGATCCTATGTGATTGTGACTTGCCAAAATTTGTAATGATAGCATTGTTAGTTAGGGTTTTAGGCTTAATATACTGTTTTCCGGGAGTAGGGCTTATATGGGGCCTAGGGTAAATTATTGACGGATCTTCACGAAATTTCACAGCGTGATTTCCAGTTGAATAAAACGAAATGTTGCGAAATCTTATATCATTCTGTGCATTTTTCCACCATTTATGTTAGTTTTTGAAACAAAATTATCAATTTTTTTTAGGTGGTGGTTCCACATTTTGATTCATAGCTCAGATCCTATTGAACCGATTTTGCTGAATTTCAATCCCAAACTGCTTAGGATAACTACAAGCAATTTGACACCAAGTTTGTTGATTTCTTTTGAGTTTTTCGAAAGTGAGCGTGTTTTCAACAGACGGACAGACAGACGGACATGGCTAAATCGACTTAAAATTATTCAAGGACCCAGAATATATATACTTTATAGGGTCTGAGATGAATAGTAAAAAAGTTTCACACGGAATGACAAACTGAATATACCCTCTTCACAACTAATTGTGGTGGAGGGTATAAAAATAAAACGAAGTAAAACTGTTTCATACAGATTTATTAAAATAAAAAAAAAAATACTGAAAAAAATTTGCGATTTTTTTTTTTTTTTGACAATAATGGCCATTTTCTCAATGTATCGACAAACTGCCTGTTACTTAATGTCAACATAAATTTATTGGACCGATAAACTGTCCGTTAACGATTTTGGGTTTCTCAATATACCGACAAAAAAACATTGTTTTCAGCTGGCAACGCCACTCAAAATACATGTAAAAGTTGGGAGTCAGCTGATTGAATTCATCTGTACGGCAAATAAAAGGAAAATAAATAATTGGCAGATGAGTGCCGGTTAGCTTTGCGATAAAATCGAAGCAAATGAGACATTGAGAAAACCAAATTTCTTTAATGTGCAGTTTTTCGATGGGAAAAAAGATAATTGCCTAATGAGAAAATGGCCATAACTATAACAGTAAATACAAAATGTTGATAAAAAAAATATATCATGAAAACTAGAGCTGATAGAGACAAACTGATTACAGTTTTGAATTCAGCGCACCCAAATTAACTAAAATCAGTTGATAAATTCAAAGAAGCAAAAATCTTTTTTAATTTTGTCGGGCTGAGTTATCAATAACAATTTTAATTCATTTTCATGTTGTAAAATTCCTTTCTTCATAAAAATAATTTAATGAAAATTAAATTTGATGGACTTAATTAAGCCTAATTATTTAAGAAACTTTTTTTTCAAATGTACTTTTAGCAGTAGAAAGACTATTCAATTAAGGCTAGTTTACACGGTAATACAATGTATTACGACATTGCAAAAAATAGTGTAGAATGAGAAAAATCTCATCATGTTAAAGCAAAATGTATTGAGTAAGAGAAAATACGATTACAAAATCGGACAAGCGGCCGGTAAATGCTTTTTTTGTCTAAAAAATTTTAGAAACTTATGTATTCTCACCACACCAGAGGTTTATTTTAACAGTATATGTTGAAAGTGGTAACATTTCTATAAAATTACAAAACCAACTAAAATCAACTCGGGAAATTTTCATGTTGTCTTTGTAAAAATTGTAAAACTGCAACCATCTGTTTGTTTCCTGTTATTTTGGATTTTACTTATACCATCCGTATAAATATGAAATATACTTACAACAGACTTTTATTTTTTTTTCTTTTAAACACGGACAGAATATCATATTATTATTTTGATTCTACATTGTTGTTATACATTGTATTGCCGTGTAAACTAGCCTTTAAGTGGCCCATGCACTTGCAATATTATAGTATGTATATATTATTCGCCATTTTGTCCTCTATTATGCAATAAGTCGCACAATGGTTTCAACTTAAATATTGCTCAACTTTCACTGAATAAAAAGGTGAACATAACCTATAGGAATAACATAAACCGCATTGTGCAATGTTGCCAACACATTTCACTTTCTTTTCGTTGTGCAATAAAAATCAAAAGTCTTTTGATTGTTGCCAATATATTGTGCTACCTTCGAATATCACATACACATTAACCATATAATTGTACAAAACGTAAAATTAAACAATTTTATTGCAAGTGTATGAGCTGCTTTAGCAGCAACAAGGGGATTTTAATATCGTTTTAACTTATAGTATGTGCTTAAAGTTTAATAATTTCCATCTTTTGCAAAACTTTGATTAATATAATATAGAATGATTTTAAACGTTTTTTTTCTACTGAAATTCAAAATTTTAATTCAACATATTATTTTAAAATAAATCTGCAAGTTAATTTGGTAAACTTATCGGTAAATATGTTGAAATGGCAGCTTTGTTCTGCATCAACTTAAAAAGCTTTTGATTTTTTAAATCTTAAATATATTTTCAATTGCATACTTTTAGCCTGTTGAATAATTAGAAAAATAACCATTGATGAAATCATGGTACAATTTTAACTTTTTATACCCACACCTCAATAGTGAAGAGGGTATTTCGCTGATGTGTGTAACGCCTTAAAATATATCGATCGACTCAGAATCACTTTCTGAGTCGAACTAAAGATGTCCGTCCGGCTGGCTGGCTGACTGGCTATCCATGTAACCTTGTGCGCAATGCACAGGTCGCAATTTTGGAGATGATTTGATACATAGATTCTTATTGGCACAAGGACCAAGCCTATTGAAAATGAGCCGAATCCTAGTACCACGAGGGAAGATAAGGGGAAATTTCTTTCAGAAACTATCAAACCGATTTTAATGAAATTTAAAACATATATAGAACCATACCTATATGGACACCAAAGGTATGTATTTGTTAAAAAAATAGGACCACGAGGGGAAATAGGGACAATTTCTGCCTCTCAAACCGATATTAATGAAATTTAAAGCATAGATAGATCCATATCTATATGGACACATAAGCTATACAGTTTTTTAAAAATAGGACCACTAGGGGAGGTACGGGACAATTTCTGCCTCTCACAAACTTTCAAACCGATTTTAATGAAGTTTTTAAACATAGATAAATCCATATTTATATGGACACATGAGCATAATGTGTTTTTAAATGCTGTGGTGCTGAGTTCATATGGTCGGGCTTGATCGACTATACTTTCTTACTTGTTTTTTTTTTGATACTTTGCGATAATAAAGGGTAGTTTTTAAGCCTTATAGAACTTACGTAAGGGTTAGCTGTCAATCGACCTGGGATCACATTATGGCATTGATGATCATTAAACTTAAGTGCAAAATTTCCAATTTTCATTCTTGATAAATACAGGTAAAGTTTTTGTTGGGGAATAAGCAAGTTCCTATGCGCCTTTCACTAGTTGCTTGGGCCAGATCATCAGAAATCCTTTTCCCAAAAGACTTTATGCAAATAAAACTGCCGAGTGAATGAGAATTACAATCACTCAAGTCTTATTTGCAACGACATCACAGCTTAAACAAAATACCAACAATAAACAGTGAGCTTATCTTTTCTTGCATTATCCACTACAATTGATTGAATATTCCCAAAATTAATTAATAAATTTAATGGTAACGGTAAGTGGATTAATAAAAAAAGACAAAATAAACACTAAATTGTTTTATTATTTTCGCAAGAAAATCAAAATAATGATTTCATCATGAATATATTCACGCTTTAACAACGCTACCAAATCATCTGAAATCACTTAAAAAAGCAGTCATCAATTCTTTAAGGCAAAACTATGTTCAGCGATTTGGCTCGTTATAGGTTTAACGGGCATATTAATAAATAAAATTGCCACATATGAAGTAAGGCTAATAAACAGAAACCGCTTTGGGCTCTATTAAATCCAGAAAAAGGCACAGTTTAGTGCGGCTTATATGCTTATGGTATCTTCGGAACTTATTTCTTTAAAAATGAAGCCGGAGCATGTGTTATGGTCAATGGAGATCGTTACCACACAATGATTTCTTGCTTGTAAATATGAATAACTTTGATCTACGCAAGGCTGTTGCTACTTGCCATACGGCAAAAGCAAACGCGACATATTGAAAGCAACAACGACATATGTATATGTTAATTTCAAGTATTGGCCTCCAAGGTCGTGCGATTTAAAACCCCTCGATTATTTCCTGCTAGTATACGTGAAGTGACTGGTATATTGACGCCTTCAAGGTCATCATTGTTCGTGTTATTTGTGGAAAATAGCCAGCAATGCTAGAAAAAATACCCGAAAATTGTACGTGCAAAAGACGTTTTGTCAAGAACAGGCACGATACCTACATGCCCGAAACTACTTTCAAATGCTAATAATATGCATTGATCTTTGGAAGACATAAAAGTATTTTGCTGAAAATCAAATTTTTTGTTTTATTTTGCAAAATTTCAAGTTCTATTGGGCTTAAAAAACAACCTTTATAATAGACATGTTAACGCCGCGGTTGTTATTAGGAATGGGGAAAAAAATATCGATATATCAAAATATCGAAATAAAAAAAAAGGAATATCGATATAAAACGCCGATATATAAAATATCGATATTAAAATACGACTATCGAATTCGATATTTTTTAAAGTCAGTCTTCATTAAAAACTTAAAATTTTAGCCGTTTTTCAAACAATATGTTTGAATTGGCATCACTGCATGCATCATATGGTTCTTTTTTTGACTAATATGAATTTCTAAAATGATTGGCATTTATAAGAAGAAGAATTATGAAAAAGCGGTGTTTTCACATTGCAGATTTCTAAATAAAATAATAATACGTTCGATATATCGATATTGTTGAAATAATAAATATCGATACTCTTAAAAAATATCAATTCGATATATATCGATTTATTTTTTCAATTTGTAGAGGGTATTATGCGTTTGTGTTGATGTTTGTAGCACCTTAAACTATGGATCCTATACACACCTTTAAGATACCGATCGACTCAGAACCAATTTCTAAGTCCGTCCGTCCGGCTGGCTGTCCATGTAAACCTTATGCGCCAAGTCCGGGTTGCAATTTTAGTAATAATTTGATGAAATGTGGTGCATACGTTCTAAGTTTCACAAGGATCAAGCCTAATGAAAATGCTTAGAATCGGTCCATTATTTCACAAAGCGTCCATACAAGCTTCTTGCCGGGTTTGTGCCCATACACCATTTTATTATCTTTTGATAAAGATTAAATGTTGTCACAACTTATTTTATTGCAATCTAAATCATCTTGCTAAATTTATTGCAACCGGTAAATTTTTGACCAAACCTTGCTCCCGAAACTACTCCCGAAAATAGCTTTTAATGCCAGAAACTTCCTTATAATGGGTGATTTTTAAGAGCTATAGGAAAGTTAAAAAAAACACATAAAATTCAGAAAAATGCATGAAATCTTTATTTGAATCGATTGTACGGTCCATATAATTTAATGTTTGAAGATTATTTCATGCAAATGTTGACCGTGACTGCGCCTCAAATGGTCCATCCGCTTAGTCCAATTTTGGCATACTCTTTCCAACATTTCGGCCGGTATCTCATGAATTAATGCTTCAATGTTGTCTTCCAATGCGTCAATTGAAGCGGGCATGTGTGTATAGACATGAGCTTTAACATAGCCCCACAAAAAATAGTCTAAAGGCGTTAAATCGCACGATCTAGGCGGCCAACTGACCGGTCCCGAACGTGAAATAAAATGTTCACCGAACTCGCCTCTCAATAAGTCCATTGTTAAGCGTGCTGTGTGGCATGTGTCACCGTCTTGTTGAAACCACATGTCATGCAAGTCAAGCTCTGGCATTTTGGGCAAATAAAAGTTGGATATCATCTCACGGTAGCGCTCACCATTCACATTTACGTTACGATTCGCATGATATTTAAAGAAGTACGGTCCAATGATGCCACCAGCCCATAAACCGCACCAAACTGTGACTTTTTCTGGATGCAGTGGTAGCTCTTGCAATGCTTCTGGCTGATCTTCACTCCAAAATCGACATTTCTGCTTATTAACGTACCCATTGAGCCAAAAATAAGCTTCGTCTAAAATGGAAGAAGAGCGCGATGAACTTTCTTAACAGAGCACGCATTTTGATAATAAAATTCAATTATTTGCAAGCGTTGTTCGTTTGTAAGACGATTCATGGTTAAATTATAGACCAAACTGAAGATGTTTGACAGTGAAACAAAACAGGAAAAGTGCGTCAGCTGTTTAAACGAGTGTTGCCAAAAAGATAATCAACCGACGTAATAGTTAAAAAATCAACCGATATACAGGAGTATTGACTTGAAAATTGGCGACAATATTTTTACGATAGTAACTATAATTACTGGCTAAGGGTATCACAAAGGGACCGCTATAAGGACCCAAGTGAGCCATCCTCGTGTCGGCTGCCCATTGAACCTAACCTTACCTAACCTGCTATAATCCAACGATAGGTCCCCCGTTCCTAAAATCACTTAAAGGCAAACAAATTACATATAGATGAATATATCAAAATAGTATTCGGCAAAACAAAAAACGCGGAAAAAAATCTCCCCACTTTTTTTTTTCAATTAAACCATTTATCAGTTTGGATTAAAAATTAATCAAGTGAATAAAACGTTTACTTATATCAACAACATTTTTTAATTAATATCACAAATTTTTTAATTGAAATCAATTTTTTATTTTTTTTTCTGTGAACTTTTACATGAATCTTAACTTTATAATATAATTTTGTTCTGGCGGGTCCATGATTGCCCATGGGTCACTCAGAACTCTAAAAGGTATCCATGGGTCTTAAATAGGCTATACACCCAGAACTCCAAAAGGTCTCCGCGAGACCTGAAGAACAAATGGTGCTGAGATGACAAACCTGGGCCGTTACTTGTTGAACTACCAGTCGTTTTGGTGTTGGGAATGTCATGGTCTTCGTTTATAACTTCGGTTTGCTACAAATGAAATGACTAAATCGGTATACCCTCCATTTTTTATTTGGTTTAAATTCTTCATAATAAAAATCATAGTGTGGTCGTTTGCTTACTTACTTTAAAAATAACCAATGATTTGAACGATTTAAAAAATTTTATGTTTTTAAATCCATGAATTGTTTAAAGCAAACTTTCGAAAAATAATTTCTCCTTGAACTCGATGCTGGTCCAACAGTTCAAGGATGTTTTTTCTTTTATTTTTTGAATTTTTTTGTGATTCTTCTTTAAAAAGTTTATAAACTTTTGTTCATTTCGATGCTTTTTTACTCTTTGAATAAAATTTCTAAAATTATGTTTTTCATTTCCTTTACGTTTTGTTTCCTCTTCGTTTGTTGAAACTGTGTTTTTTTACTCATTATCATATTTACTTTCTTCTTTTAACTTTATTACCACTTATGCAGAAACTTATTTGCTTTTTAAGTAAATTTCATAGCAATTTTAATTTATATTTTTGCTTTGCATTTAACAGAAAAGGCGGCAAAACTTTTCTATTCCCATAATGAATTCATAAAGTTAAAATGGCAAACGATCTTTTGAGGCAAAATTAATGATTTCTTGGGCAGCTGAAATAATTTTATATTCTTTGTGAAGTTGTAACGTATTGATTGGGTACTTGTGATTATTTTTTTATATTTTATCCCCCATATTCATAAAAACATTTTAGGTTTATTAAAGGTTTATGAAAAGAATTTTCTATGGAAACTTGTTCAATAAACCTTTTGTAAATCAAAATTTTTTTATGAATATGGGGGTATATCTTTAAGCAATTAATCAATTATTTAACTCTTTTTCATTACACAGACCTGCAAATAGAAGTATTTTTTTTTTTTGGAAAATTTTCTTAAATGATTTTAAAATAGTTAATAAATTTGAAAAAATAAAAAATTGCATACAAATTGTTTATATTATGGTTTTGATAAACAATAGTGCTTCAGCCTGCCGACCTTTCCTGCTTATTTTATTTTCATACCATTATTTATAAAGTCACCTTGCAGAAATATGCAACTTAAAGTTTGCCATTTATTATGTTTGGCAATTGTTAAAATAAAGAAAACTTTATTCAATATTTTCTTTATAATTTTTAAAATCATATACAGTCGAACTTCCATAACTCGAATCACCATTATCCCAAAAAAAACTTCGACTTATGGAGGCTTCGAGTTACAGAATTTTCTTGTTGAAAAGAGAATAAATTGCAAACTTGTGTACATTTTGTATTTTTTGTTTAAAACAGGCACTATTTGAAAGCTTCATACCTAAGCATGTAGGTATGTATTTGTAATAAAAAAGTTACAATGAAGTAAAATATCGGCATGGTTTGACTTCTAGCTGCTGTAAACCAATTGAGGACTGCTATGTCGATAATTTTGTATATTTGGGTCTTAATCATTTGACTAAAGAGATGAGATACTGACTCAAACGAGTTGATAATTAATTCTTTATTTTTAAAAATCTATGAGACCGTACTAGCTGGGACACCATATTTATTGTCTGCTTCCTTTTTCTTGAATCCACCCTCGACTTCTTTTATAAACTTATATTTGCCTCCATCGAAAAACATTATAAAACACGTTTACTTGCCATGAAATAAACACATACAAATAATTTTTACATATTTAGGCAAACCAAAAGACACACGTAATGTACAAAAAGGGATTTCCTCGAAAACAAGAGCAAAGTAAAATATACAAACCTGCTAAACAAGCAAAAGAAAGCGAAATAAATAAACAAAATAAATAAAACAAGCAAAAAACTTCGAGTTATAGAATACAAATTTGAGTATTTGGTTCGAGTTATGGAGAATTTGGAGTTATGGAAGTTCGAGTTACGGAAGGAGAATTGTATGTAGTTTATTGTTTTAGAGCTACTGCCAATTAAATTGGTTCGAGTAAGAGAAAATTCGAGTTAGAGAAGTTCGAGTTATGGGAGTTCGACTGTAATTGTTATTTTCTTTTTATACCCTCCACCCCTGCAAGTTGTGTTTGGTGGAATATGTAAACAATGCCTGTGCCTTACAAACATACTTAAGCTAAAAAAAAGCTAAAGTTTCTTTTGTTTAATATCAAATTTAAATAAAGGGTGTCCAAATTAGAGGTATCAATGGTCAATGTCAATTGAAAAATGGAGATGATCGGACGCATTTTGTGGCGGAAAGTTTATGAATTTATATGTGGAGAACAGAGAACTGCAAAATCAATTATTTTCTTGATTCATTCATATGCTCAAATTTACATTCACTCTTTGCTTGCAAAACAAAGTTCAACGGTGGTAATTTTTACATCGTTTAGTACACATTTGATTTTTGCATGGACTCGTTTTTTCTTGAAAGTGCTTTGTTTGCATTTTTGTTGCGCACGCAATATAACACAACTGTGTAAATTCAAATGGAACATATTCTTATACTTTTGCATTCAAGTAGTCATTGTCCACTCGATGTGACGCTTTGTTAGCATTAACAACAATAAACCACTCGATGAGACACTTTGGTAAAATTAACAACAATAACAAGAATACATTGTACATACAGAACTACTGTACTTTTTAAGAAACGACAAAAAAAAGTCTTCTGTTTCTATGGAAATTTTTTGTACCTACATATATGCGTTTAGTTTCATTTCAACTTTTTTCTTGTACTACATAGTAACTGCTGAATGTCTATATGAGTTGATTTCTGGCTTTTTTGTTTGTATTTTTTTTTTCTTTACCAAAACAGTCATTGTCGCACCGAACACACAAATATCTTTATTAAAAAACGAAGCTAACGATGCACAGTGGGTCGGCTAGTACATGCTAGGGGGACATTATTATTTCTTCACTTATTTCAATTGTTTATTATGAATATTTATGTATTCCAGGTATCTCAAGCTATTTTAGGAAAAAAAAGTTTAAAAATATGTACTGTTACTTATTATCTATTAAAAAATCCGAAATTTGAATGTTTTGACTTTTTCTCATTTTTTATTTTTAAGATTTTTTAGCAGGCAATAAAAAAAATCAGCTGATTTATTTTTTTTTTAATAAAATTAGGCAGTATCGATTGCTAAATCGACCCACCCTAATGTAGCTGCAAGACGGAAGTGGTTTACTCCTGTGTCTCATTTGTTCACTATTCTCGCTAATTGTTCTTTAATTAGCTACGTCTACCTATGTTTGTTTACAAATTAGTACAATAACAGTTTCTGTTTATCAATTATTAACAATTACAAGGTGTATAAGTAAAAGAAATATAATATTAAATAACTTATATATTAACGTCATAAAATAAGAATAATAGTTATAACAAAAAAATACTTAAACCTACTAATCACCATCAGATGAGCCGTCATCACTCTCCCATTCAGTAGAATATTCAGAGACTAAATAATCCTTCTCAGTTAATTCGTAATGATGACTTACTGATGTTCTTTCGGATGGAAATGAAGGTGGGATAATCAACTGCAGAACCTCCAATGGCAAATAAGTAAATTTCTGCGCGGTAACTCTTTACGAGTTGATAACAGGATCAGACGTAATTAAAAGCATTCTCAAAAGATCTGTTTTTGTGGCAATACGTGACCGCTTTCTGGTTGCCTCCTGGGCTCCTTAGGTGAGTTGTCCAATGGGAAGAAGAAAAGACTTCATAACTTCCGCACTGTGTACATGAATTTTATGCACAGTAACGGACATGGAATACCAGGAATACAGATCAAGTATAATTTTCTAGCTTTGTCGTTATCTCTCCTGACTTGCCAATTTTTTATTTCTAAGCGATAGCTGATGTGAAGCAAACATTCAAACGTGCGGATCCATGCATGTAAAGTAGATAATCCAAATGCAAGGCGTTGTTCGTAAATGGAATATTTCTTTAACTCCTCGTTCATAGTAGACAGGGTGGCACCGCAAATATAACCCTTTTGTGTTGAACTGGTATCTGTTAAGGCATTGCATACTTTGCCATCAGTCATTGTTTGCAACAAATCGTGTTTAACAGAGATTTGAGATCCAGCAACGTTACATAATGTTGGAAGAAAATAAATACTCACTTCATCTAAAATTTTAGAAGTTTCTTCTTTCGTAAACTCTTTTGTCTCCTTGGCAAAAATAAACTTAATAGGACGGCAATATAATGAAGAGGAAGGTCTTGGATTTTGCCAGATCACAGTTTCGCTATCAAGCAGTCTCAAAGGGACAAATGAGTATACGAACAAAAATTCGTCTGTAGCGTTAGTGTTCTCAAATTTCTGCTTATACGTGCTATGCCCCGAACTCCCATCACAGCTTCATTTGCTTACCAACGTATAATATGAACGAGGTAACACACTTCTAATGACCTCCGTCTGAACTTTAACTAATCGTTCAGCCGTCTTATTTTTTTATAAAAAGATGGATACACTTGATGTCCTGCTTTTATTGACCACTTTCTTGCTTGTTTATATGACTGAGAAGTTGATTTCGAGTCCACATAATAAGCTAAAGCTTTGTCTGGTGTTAACTGCCGACTTTGTTCAGAACACTTATTCTTTTCTTTAGTTTCACTCACCGCGACGTTATGGATCTGTTTAGCAACACTTCGATGCCCTTCTTTTCGAGTAGCTAACTCAGCTGCGGTAAGAAGCTCACTTGCAGTTCACGGTTCCAAAAGATCTTCTACTCTCCGTCTCTTCGTTTTCGTTGATGAGTCTTCAAATGATTTTCTGGGTCGTCCTACAGAGAGAGCCGCTGATGATGTTGAAGTGCACGGATGGTTAGAACACATCTTTATTTCGATTTCGGATCCCTCTAACCATTCTTTATGTTTGGTTAATAACATTTCTTTGTTATACTTTAAAGAAGTCCACTTTTGACTGAATTTTGCTGAAAGGCTTGATATTTTCATTATGAGTTGTTTTAGAGATTCATCAGAAACATCAGACATATTGAATTTTTCACTAATATAATAAAAAATGCCATTGTTCCGTTCAGTGGATATATGTCGATAAAAAAAGTTGCTAATCTTTAAAGTTTACAATCAATGTAAAATTTGCTGGATTTATCTATACATTCACAAATTGTTATTATACAAAAAGTATACATCTTTTTTATAAAAAATATAAGCCATAATATAGTAGATACCTTCAACAGAATATTCCATCACAAAAAAAATCGTTTCACTTTGCTACAAATTTTAAAATATGTTACCACAAGTGTGCATAAAATGCAACTGATTTGCAAATGAAAATTACATCTCTTATAAAGGGTAACTTTAACCCCCTGATAAGATGCCTTTATGAGGTGATAAACAAATAAATTTTTGGAATTCGCTACCTGGGGGGGTTCTTCACAAGACGCTATCAGTGTTTAATGGAAATTACGTCATGAATATTGTCCCGCTAGCATGCTCTAGCCGAATCACTGTGCGATGGTATAAATAGCACGATGTGCATTATTTGAATGATTGCAAACCAGCAGCGAATATTTGTGGTTGCGCAAGTTTGATTGTATGACCGCAAGCGAGTGTATTTGTTGCTGTTCATTTAATGCGATTTTTTTGCAATTGCACAAAGCCGTTCTCTGGTAGAGAATATGTGATTTCAACAGGATGGTGGCACTTGCCATACAACAAGAGAAAATATGGATCTTTTGGAAGAAAAGTTTAAAAATCGCATTATTTCTCGTAGAGGAGGAGTGAATTGGCTACCAAGATTGTGCGATTTTACAGCTTAAGACTTTTTTTGGGGTTTTCAAGTTCAAGAACATAAACACAACATCGTCGAGCAGATATCCACCATTGACATCAGATTATTGTAAAACGTGATTGAGAATTTTGGTGATAGATTGGTAGCTTGCCGAGCGAGGGGGTCACTTGACCGTGATCATTTTTAACCGGAACCTATTTATAAAAAACTAAAAAAAAAAACATTTTTAATATCTCAAGAAAATAAAACTTTTTTTTTTTAAATTAAAAAGTACCTGAATTTTCGGACACACTTTTCTTTATTTTAAAGAAAGTCATTGATCAGACTTGCAATCTTTGTTACTGCAATTTTTTAAAATTCTGCTTTGAATTTGCATTTGTGTTTAGATTATGAAATTCTACGGTTGCAATTTTTATATTTTCATCTTGTATATACATGTAAATACAAGTACACCTACAGCCAACTTCAAGTTTAAAAGTGAGAGAATTACAAAACAACACAGAACTGCAGAGTACATGAAACTGAGTACCCCTCTCACCAATAAACTCAAGCATTGCTGCCAGCGTGGCCATTTTGGCATTTTTGCAGCTAGATTTAACATTTTTTTTGGCTGATTTAGCTGCAAATTTTTCATTTAGTCTTAATTTACACGTTTCATCTTTTGATGCTCAACTTCTTTTAAATTCCCTTTTAAAGATGCCAATATAATCACACGCAGCAATCGGTTTCAACTTTTTTCGGTTCAAAACAACAACAATTTCTTTAACAGCGAATCAAAGAGAAAAAGAAAAGAAAAAAATTACATGCAGCCATTGCTGGCATATACCAACGAATAAAAACACAAAGCGTACTGACCGAGTACAGGCATCTCTGTACTAACCCCCATTCTTCTTTCTTCTCTCACCTAAAAACTTAAGAGTTGAGCATCAAAAGATGAAACGTGTGAAAGTAGACTTAGCAGTTAGCATTTTTATTAGCATTTGCAACTACATATTTAGCATTATTTAATTTAAGAGTATTCAAGTAATCTTTTTTTGAAAATCTACCACACTTTTTTGTTGAATGCATATACAAATCCCTACTCTTTTGCTATAGAAACTGTACAATCTTTTAAAATATCTTTCATATCAAATTGTTTTAAATTTCGAACAGCTTGATTCATTAAATTCATGTTAAGCTGATTTTTTCCCTCAATTACGATTTTGAAAAATTTTTGGAAACGAAAAGATATACCAAATTTTAAAATAGAAAAACAAATACGAATTACATGCCGCGATTATATTATTATAGCTTAATTAATAAGTTAACTTAGACAACGGTTGCCAAAACAAATATTTTTTGTGCAGAAAATACTAATAAATGCAAATTAAGTCTGGGTTCCACTATGAAAATTTTTCTTTCAGAAAGTCTGAGTTTATGGGTGAGAGAAGAGAGAAGAAAAATATGTTCTTTTCCCCTGTCACCAAAACACTCAAACTTTCTGAAAGAAAACTTTCATAGTGTGATCCCAGACTAAGCTAACAATTTAAAGAAGAAATGATTGATTTCACTGTAGAAGAAATAACGACTTTGGAACATCAGCGGCGGAAACAAAATTCATATGAATTGTTAAATAAGATCTCAACAGTTGATTTCTGGATAAATGTATATGGATATAAAAATGCATTTAATGAAAATCCATTCATTGAATTAAATTCTTTTGCAACGAAGTTGTTGGATTTGCCATTTAGCAACGCGGAAGTTAAAATAGGTTTTAAGTGGTATAAATCTCTTCAAAATGAAGAAGAAGATTATTCATTTGATAACGTATTTAATTTATAAAATTTAATTTAATTAGTATTGTGGTTATTTTGTTGAACTATTTATGGTTTTTAATCCAAATTTTTAATATTTTTAATTAGGCTTAAGTTCATCAAATTTAATTTTCATTAAATTATTTTTATGAAGAAAGGAATTTTACAACATGAAAATTAATTGTTAAATGTTTGCATTTGTCCTTCAAGTTGTGCTGAAAAGGTCAGCAAGAAAAAGAAAGACAAAAAAATGAAAAAACAAAACAAAATATGTACTTTGAACTTCAAGAAGAATTCTTGACAAAAGTACGGAAAAAACAGAAGTAAAGGAAGAACATGTAAAATAAATTAAAATAGATAATCATTCAAAGCAAATTTCGATCTACCAAAGGTTAAATACAATTTGGTTTAAGGATTGATGTTTGACTAATGACGTCAGCAGTCGTCGATGGCTGCGAGTGTTAAATGGCAAGACCTCTGAGGAGATTGAGTGGTTGCAATCGAAACATGTCAGGGTAACCTGTCCGTAAAAACGCCTGGGTTCGAGCCCAGATTGAGTCAAGAATGAAAAATTATCAGTAAATTTTAATTAATTTTCATGTTGTAAAATTCCTTTCTTCATAAAAATAATTTAATGAAAATTAAATTTGATGAACTTAAGCCTAATTAAAAATATTAAAAATTTAATTTTTTATTAAAACTGTTATATACATTTTATTGAAATACTAAATAATAGCCATTTATGCGTCAAGTTTCTTTGATTTTTTGTTATGGTATGGTATCTTTTGTTTGAAAACATTTATGTACATACTTATATAAAGACTGAAATATATTTGTTTTATAGTTTTAAGACTTTTTATATTTAATAAATATGTTATTGTTATTATACCCTCCACCACAATTAGTTGTGAAGAGGGTATATTAAGTTTGTCATTCCGTGTGAAACTTTTTTATTATTCATCTCAGACCCCATAAAGTATATATATTCTGGGGCCTTGAGTAATTCTAAGTCGATTTAGCCATGTCCGTCTGTCTGTCCGTCTGTTGAAAACACGTTTACTTTCGAACAACTCAAAAGAAATGAACAAACTTGGTGCCAAATTGCTTGTAGTTATCCTAAGTAGTTTGGGATTGAAATCAAGCAAAATCGGTTGTAGGACCAGAGTTATGAATCAAAATATGGAACCACCACCTAAAAAAATTGATAATTTTGTTACAAAAAGTAACATAAATGCTGGAACAAGGCACGGAATGAGATAAGATTTTTTTGTTTTATATGACTGGAAATCGCGCTGTAAAATTTCGTGCAGATCCGTCCATAATTTACCCGAAGTCCCATACTCCCGGAAAACAGTTTAGTACACCTAAAACCATAATTAATAATGGTATCATAACAGAAATTGGTACGTCACAGTTTTTTAGGACTAGAAATAACACTGTAAAATTTCGTGATGATCGGTCCATAATTTACCCTAGGCCCCATATAAACCCCTTCTACCGGAAAACAGTTTAGTCGCCTAAAACCATAATTAATAACAAATCGTTACAGTTTAAGATTATAATAACATCATCACATATTTCTCCTTAAACATTCGAACTGTCGGTGGAGGGTATCAAAGATTCGGCACAGCCGAATATAGCACTCTAACTTGTTTTTTAATCAGTTTGTTCTATTAATATGATTATAGAGAAGAATTATGTAAAATAAATCATGTATAAAGGTATATTAACTAAAATAACAAAACAATAATACAAATTAATTTTTAGCATTATTTTTTGGCAGTTTAGGATTTTTTTTTGGCATTTTTTAGCATTATTTGAAAGCCGATTTAGCTGTAAAATATTTTTGGATATGGCCACAATGATTGCTGCAACAAAAATTACTAAACATAACTTTTTCCCAAAAGTTATTAACCCAGTATAAAACTTCGCCTACAAAATAAGTGTTGGGTAATCAGGAGAAAATAAAAATACTACTTCCAATTCTACGGAAAGAACCAATGAATTTTACAAGGGAGGTCCCAAAATGAACGCATTTAAATGTAAGGTCATTACTTTTGACCTACATACATCTGAAAAATATGTTGTTATAGAAGTATTTATTGTAGTTATATAGAAGAAAGCTACTAAATATTAAGTGAAAGAAGCTATTCATTTGAAAAAAGTAGGCGAAGTTTTTACTGGGAAGTTATTAAGTCCATTTTTGTTAAAAATAAATACGAAAAGATATTCTCTTCCATCCGTTAGAGGGTTTCAGATAGTTGCTTTAAAAAAATCAAATCTTTTAGCCAAAAATGAAATAGAAAATTTCATTAACTGCGTTACCACACTTTTCATCTTTGTACACCGAAAGAAAGTCGTAAGGGCAAATGATTTTAACCTTACCCGAACTAGAATTTATATTCGGAACGTTCCAAATAGCAGCTGCTATTTGTTGCGACTACAGCACTAACCTCAAATACAATTCGGCAACTGCAAAAAACGCTTAACGGAACGCAATTTCAAAAACATTTTGTTCATTTTTCGATTTATTTTTTATTTACATATATTGAGCTCTTACTAGTTTTAAGTCGAATAAACAAACCAAATGTAAGTGTCCGTTGGGATTAAAAAAAAAAAACAGTCATAGGTATTTAGCGAGTAATTTAGCTTTTATCTTTTACATAACACAATTTAATAATTCATTTTCCAAAAGAAAAAAAACGAAAAAGGTATGTTAACCCAAAGATTTATATTAACTAGGATCGCCCGGTGGCCGAAATTCGACCACTTCGCATTTACTTTTGAGAGAACCTGTGCGTTGTACAATAAAATCGTACACATTTTAAGTGAACAGCTAAATTCACTATTCACCTATCTTTGTACGTGTGTCTATAGGATAAATTAAAATGCTTTTTAAACACTTTTATTCCAAAAATTTAGAAAAAAAATATATTGTGCATATCCCCGTAATTTATTTATAAGATTTTCATGAAATGTTATCAAAGTAAAAAATAGAAACGCAGATCTTCGTTAAAAGTCATTAAAAAAGTTTCCGACTTTTATTTTTCTAAACGACGTTTTTGCGCGACTTCATTTTTTAAAATGTCTAAGGTAACCCTGTCCTAATACGTTTATACATGTGTGTTTGCAAGTGAAAAATGAAAACAAAAACATTTTGGGAGAACAACATAGAGCACACCGTCTTTTATACATGTGTGCACATGAGTGTTTGCCCGTATAATGCAAGAAAAAAACACATTTTGGGAGAATAACAAAACACACAACTTCTTTTTATACATGTATGTGCGTGTGTTTGCAAACAAATTTAAAACGCTTTAAAAACCATTTAATCCTGAAAATTTAGTGCATTTCTACACAAAAATACCTTTAAAACGATATATGTTTCATTAAAATCGGTGGACGTTAAGATACTTAAAAATCAACGATAAAAAAATTGCTTCCGTATTTATTTAAGTATAAGATTTATCGGGTATGTTCTAGAAATCGAAATAATGTCAAATTGAAATCGAACGATAATTTAAATTCAATTATTTTAAAAGTTGTTCGATTTTAAATCCACTTCATTTCGATTTCTAGAACACCTCCGTATTTTTTAACAAAACAGTTCATTCTTTTTATAATGAGTTTTGTTTAAAAATATTGTACGAAGGATAAATCTCATAATGCTAAATGTAACAGGTGTTCAAAAATGTATTAACGTAAATGATCTTCAACAACTTCACTAATTTACCACTTACACAGTGACTATAACATAGTACTTGAAGAAGATGCTCCACCAACAAAATCAAAGGTGGTCCATTGAGTA
This sequence comes from Pollenia angustigena, assembly GCA_930367215.1. Taxonomy (NCBI): domain Eukaryota; kingdom Metazoa; phylum Arthropoda; class Insecta; order Diptera; family Polleniidae; genus Pollenia; species Pollenia angustigena. Next base: position 193,190,503 of record OV884060.1, on the reverse strand, counting down.
AATATTTTAAGCAAGGTACTTCGATCGATTCTCTAGAGGAAATTAATTGCAGAAGCATAGCAGAGGATGAAATGTCCGTGAAAAGTTTCCAAAAATCCAAACGTATATTGACTCTTTTAAAATTTAGAGCAACATTGACCAGTTTTATTTAAAAAAATAATGTTTATTTACTCAAGTTTTTTTCGATTAATCGATTAATCGATTAATTTTTAAATTTTATTCGTTTAACCGAATCGAACAAAAATAAAACCCGATTAATTGAACACCCTAGTTTTGTCGCTTTAGCTTATTTTCCGACGGGGGCTCGATATAAAGAAAACATTAAATTTTCATTATTTATTTCTTGCCCGATTAAATATTTTTGGCTTGTAGTCTGATAAAGTTTATGTATTATGGCTAATAAAGCATATTGTAACTTGCTTCTTAGTAACGTCATCTTCTTTTTTCGCACCCAGATTTACTATCACAAACTAAATTCAAATAAACGAGCGCCTGTGGTTTCAAACACCACAACAACACTAATTGCGGATTGTAAAATTTTTCTCATGTAGACTCGAATAAAAAAAAACATTAGATTTTAATGAATTGCTGTTAACATGCATTTGTATCAAATTATTTTGCTCTGGACTTTTGTCAACTGTAATTTTTCTGTTGCAATTAATGCAGCGCATTCGCCGCAACTTTTTGGAATTAACTACTTTTTTTGCCACAAATACAGTTGCAGTTGAGCAAAAAGGATTTGTAATAATTACATTTTTCTTTTTGTGTAGAATATAAAAAGCTATTGAGCTAAACAAAATTTATGGTTTAACAGTTAAGCTTCGTTCACAATGGCAGCAACATTTTCACTTGGTGTTCACAATAAAGCAAGAATTTTTTTTTCGAACCACAAACATTTTAAATTTATTTATATTTTGATTCAAAACTTAATAAAACTATTCCCAGTAAAAACTTCGCCTACAAAATAATGGCCCATAATCATAGTCAAACGCTAAAGTCGGTTCTTTTTAAAAACAACTTTAAAAGAAAAACATTCCTTTAACTATTTTGCTACTATAGTGAAATTAAAGTATGTTTTAAATTGAAACGACTTTAACTGGGTGCCACCTCAAATGTAGAAAATTTTTTCATACAACATACAAGAAAACTGAAAATTAAAATATAAATAAAACACTGCATACTAAAGCCCTGTACGAATGCATTTGTTTCTTTTTCACAGTTCTCCACACCAAGTTATTGTTGTGTCAAATACTGTGTTTTTTTTTTTTTTTAAATCAGTTTGAATGATACACAATGAAAAACCGAATCAATTTTAAACAGTAGTTGGTTTCAAACAACTCGTTGTTAAGCAGTAGTTTGATTTAAAAAATAAAATCAAAGCAATGTATAATTTGATGTGAAAGAAAACATAACACACAACAATTGTGAGTCTATAACAGCCCTGTCGGATATTCAGTTAACTTTAAATTAATTGAAAGCTAATTATTTCTCAAGTAGTGGTGGTTGACACTTGCATTACTTTTATATAAAATTAACTAACTATTTTAACATTGCGATGTCCTCATTTGACGGCAGGGAGGGAATTTCATTTCTTTGCAAAATTGTGTATACCACTACTAACACATATTTTTATGCTCATCAATTCAGTCGTCGATGTGACTTCGACAAGTGTACAAAAAGTGTAAAAAAATAAGATAATTCATATCACCTATTTTGTTATTGTTGTTTGGTGTGATTCGTTTGATTCGTGTGATTTGGTGTAGTTTGTGTTATTCGTTAGTTTCGTTGTAGTGTGGAGTATATTCCGTGCTCTTTACACTTCGTATTCGGTCGTTTATAACACATTAATTTAAATTCATTTGCATTTGTGTGTTTATATTTTTTCGTGCTTTATGTGTTTTTCACAATACAGAATTTGATTCGTTAGCAAAAAGCAATCGACAATCAGTAGTTGAAAATCAAACGAATGTTTTGAAACGGCATTCAAATGCATTCGTGCAGGGCTTTACTGCATACCTTGTAGCGTTGAAAATGTTAAAAACGCAATGTGAATTAATGTAGAAAGCAACAACAAAACTACAAAATATTTTTAACTTTGTTTTTGCTTGCATTGTAATTTTTGGAACTGCGTTTTACACAATTAGGGCCTTTACATATGGGGGATTTCATGTCAAGTGACCCAATTTTTAAATGGATGTCTTCCGATTTGGGTGAAATTAGCACCAAGCTATTAAATAGTAGTTTATACACAAATTTTCAACAAGATTGGTCAACAAGTTTCTGAGTTGAGGGGGCCAAAGTTTGGCATTTTGTCCATACAGGTGTTCTTTCTCATCCATGTAACTTATTACCTATTGGTGTTAGACAAATTTGTCCCAAGTAGCTTAGATAGCTATTTGATCACTCTTTTAAAAAGAATATTTTTGTTTTTTTTTTTAAATTTTTTAAAATTTTTTTTCTTAAATGTAAAACTTTTTTTTAATTTTTTTTTTAACCGGTAATGTTTTTTTTTTTTTTTGCTCAAAAGAAAGCTTATGTCTTTTCCTTAATGGTAGTTTTGGTCGCTTTTTGGGATACGAGTGGGTTATGTATAAAAAAAAATTATTTTAAATTTTTAGCATATGCAGTGTTCTTTCTCAGCCATGTAACTAAAAAAATACTCTGGAGCGGATTCTGGAAGCTCTCGCCTTCCTAAACGAAGGTTTTGGTCGAACGAAGTTTTTGCGGTTGAAGCTCCAAAAATTGTGTGATACCCTGGCATTATAACTTAAATAGTTCGCCAAAAACTTTTAGTGTTAAGCAAAATAAAACCGGTTTTAACGTGTAAAGTATGCTTTTTCTTGTCTATAGTAGATCAAAAACATATTTTTTATAAAAGTTTACTTTAGAAATCTTAAAGTATGCTTTGTTTATGACTTATGGGTAGTGTTTGGGAATTCCCGGACTTTTTCATTTCCCGGGAAACGGGAAAAAAAATTTTTATTTCCCGGGAATCCCGGGAATTTTTATTATCAAAAAAAAAAATCATAAAAAAGTCATTAAAATGTAACAAAATTTATATTTAAAACAGTTTTATTAAAAATGAACAATATGTGTATCACAAATTTGCTTGTGTAAAACTAATTACCCAGCGGTAACTAGAATGAGTAAAGAGGCCTAATAGAAGGCCTTATTTAGCAGTCACAAATAGCCAGAAGCCCTTCTCGCCGCATTCCATACTTATTTATTTTTTACACAGGTTGTCATTGGGCGCAAGGCCTTCCACACTTCCTTTAAAACAACTTCGATCCCTTCTCAAAGGAGGGAGTAAGGAAGGTCTCTAAAAATAAAAAGTAAATAAAACTGAACACCTTCCTTTCTCCCTTCTCAAAGAAGGGAGTAGCGAATGTGTACTGAATATTTCAGAAGGTCTCTTAAAAAGAAGTTTATACCTTCTAGAAGGCATACTTCTGAAGGCAGGATATCATGCGAAGAGAATCTTTTAGAAAGGAGTATAGAGGCCTTCAAAAAGGCCTGCCACTTGCGGTCCTTTCAATATTTAGCGCTGGGTAAATATACAAAACACAATTAAAAATTTAAAAAACTAGAGATCTTTATTACCAAATTTAAAAAATAACATACATATAAGTTGCGAGTAAAAAAAAATAAAACAAAACACTTTGAGCAACTGAAGTTTTGTTTAAAATATTTTTTGTAAATTAAAAAAAAAAAAACAAAATTAAATTAAATTAAAATTAACGTTTTTTATGTAAAATTGCTTTTTTTATGAAATTCCCTGATTTCCCGGGAAAAATAAAAAAAATTTCCCGGGAATTGCCGTCAGAAATTTTCCGGGAATTCCCGGCAAATCAGACCAGGGAAATCCCGGACCCCAAACACCACTTATGGGCCAATGCGTTTAGTTATTAGAAAAAACTATAAGCACTACTTACGTAGGTAAAATACAAGTAAGAAAGTATAGTCGGTCAAGCCCGACCATATGATACCCTACACCACAGTATTTAAAAACACATCATGCTTATGTGTCCATGTTGTTGAACCGTGTTCAACCTAATCATCATTTATTTTTATTATCTTCATGATCTTTTTTACTACCGTCATTAACTCCTTTAATTTCTCAATTTGAATTATCGATCTCTCTCTCATATATTTTTTTTTATCAAAAAATTCGTTAAGTTTTTTCACTCAAGTGCTTTGGGAATTTTTTTTGTACAAATATTATTGTAACCTTTAAATTAATTTGCAATTCAATTTACTTCATCAGCCAAGAAGGCAATAAAAGTTTAATTTTAATTTAAATAAAGGTTTTAAGTCTTTTATTTGCAATTGGCACTGATTTGGGAAATTGCCCGAGTCAACATTTGGTCCTTCGACAAGTCCTAGAATAGACTAGGGCTCGATTGAATTGGCGACAGGAAGTCCAAAATAATCTAAGGCGGTTGGGCGATACCAGCACCAACTCCAGGTTAAGGCGACAAGAAGTCAAATATTATACCTATAAAACGGTTAAGCATCAACTCCAAGTTATGCAGCGACAAGTGGTCTATAATTACTAAAGCAGTGTATTAAGCGCAGTAGTCAAAATCAAAAAATACGTACACATTGCATTTGAGCAAAAATTGCAAAAGTAAGGTAATCGAACAGAAGGTATGTACAATATGAATTAGTATTCTATGCGACTTAATTTTCAAAAAAAAAAAAACAAGAAAAGGGTTATTTTAACATTTTAATTTCTACTCGAAAAAATAATAGAATAGAAGATCTTAAACAAAAGTCGTAACCTTAAAATACGTACAAGGTCAAGATCAACCTGAAAAAATACATACATACATACATATGTACATTGCTTTACTCAAAAATATTTACTTTAAATCCAACGGAATTTGCAAAGTCAAGCAAAAACATGTACATATGTACATACCTACATAATTATTTAAAGTTCTTTCTCAACACTTGATTAACTACAACCGGCATTTGTTTCATTCCACGCGTTCTTATATAAACGAATATTTAGGTAGCTGCAAGCAATGACAAATTATCAGCAGTGGCCGTCGATTCTTCAAACGAACAACAGTGAAAAAAGGAAAAACAAAACAACACAAAATATATATTGGAAAAAAAATATATAAAAAATAGTGGACCATAAACAAAAGATAGTGACTTTAAATAAAAAATACAAATAATTAACAAAACGATATAATAACAAGTGGTAAAAACAAAAAGTGAGTGTAAAAATAAAAAGTGGCTTGCTAGAAAAAAAAGGGAATAATATTTGCAAAGAAAAAACACAAATAGCAAAGTAAATTTATTGTTGGTAACATCCACTGTTGCCAATTTAGAGATTTTCCCGCTAAATCTAGCGTTTTTGAAATGTCAATCGCGGGAAAAAATACGTTTTAGCGGTAAGCGGGAAATCTAGCGATTTTCAAAGAACTCTCAGCGGCTCATTTTCGCTACAAAAACCTTTCTCAAATTAAAAATTTACAGATTTTTTACTTTTTGTTTTTGTTTTTCTGGCTAAAAACTTCTGGTTTATGTTCACGGTTTTAATTACTTTTATACAGGGGTGTTCTTGAAATCGAAAACGCAAAACGCATGAATTTAAAACGTCGTTTTTTAATAAAATTTCTGTGATAAATGAATTTTATGACAAATATTTTACAAATATTTCTCTATTAAACAGAATTTCATAACAAAAATTATAAAAATTTGATTAAAAGTGTATTAAAAATAACTACCAAATTCTTGCATTTTGCGTTTTCGATTTCCAGAACGCCCCTGATAGTTTTAGTGAACTGAAGATTGTATATGACATTTTTTTTCGATTTTTAGTTAGTATTTCGTTAATTCTGTATGTAACAATTCACAACTTTAAGCAAGCATTAAGGCATCTCCGTCGTCTATGCGTCTGTTGTCACTTTCAAACGACTCAAAAGGGAATATAAATATTGCATCAAATTGTTTAGAATTCACCTAAGCAGTTTGGGATTGCAGTCCAGCACAATCGGTTCAGTAGTAAAAGTGCTATAAATTAAAATGTGGAACAATCACCCTAAACACTAATATAACTAGTGGCGGAATGCACATATTGATATAAGATTATGCACAAATTCGTTCCATATGACTATAAATCATACTGTTAAATCGGTCCATAATTATCGATAGGAAAAAACCTCTAGTGTGCCTAAAAACGTAACAAATAATGCTATTGTAATAAATTTGATCCGCCACAGTTTAATATGGCTAGAAATCACGCTGTCAATTTTCGTGATTATCAGTCCATATTTTACCATAGCCTCTATATAAAACCTTCTCTTGGAAAACAGAACGTCTAAAGCCCTAAAAAATAATGCTATTTTTTAAATTTTGGTTTGTCACAGTTTTTTATGACTGGAACTTACACTGTCAACTATCGTGCAGATCAATCCTTAACTTACCATAGGCCCCATATAAAGCATACTCTCGAAAAAAGCTATAGAACGCGTAGAACCATAAAGCTTTCAATCTATGTTCTTTTATAATAACATTTGGTCAGTCAAAGTTTTATAAGACTATAAGTTACTTGTTAAAATTTTGTGAAGATCAGCCCATAATTTACCATATGTCCCATATAAACCCACTTCGGAAATATTCTAACTGTAGGTGGAGGGTATCAAAGATTCGCATAGATGAATATATAACTCTAACTTATTTTCTTTTAAGAATAAAATGACTGGGGAAGTTGGAAACCATAGTATGTAACGTAATTGAGAGTCATATACCTTTAAAAAAGCAGCCTATATCTTGATTTATATAAAACTTTAAAAAATGTTTAGGTTTTAGCGGTATTTTTAAAAAAATTCCCGCTATATTAAACATTTAGCGGTTTCTAGCGGTTTTGACGTCCGATTTGGCGGGAAATGCTCAAAAAAAGTTGGCAACAGTGGTAACATCGAAACTAAAACAACACAAAAAACATCAGGCAAACGTATTCCTATACAGCATATAAACAACAATAATACACAATTTTAAGAGTGGATGCATAAAAAACAAAAATTTGTGGAAAGAAAACAAAACGATCAACATAAACAAACGCACATACAAAATTCTTCAAGAAAACAAAGCAAGGGTTTCCAGCAAAATAAAATAAATCGGTAAGTGGAATTTGTTGAAAAATATATTAATAAATACACATACAATAATTGATACATAGTTCTACATGAAACATTAAACGAAAAAAAGCTGACTTGCATTAAAATAAAAAGAAATTTTTTTAAAAAAAAAAAAAAGAAGAAATTTTTTTTTATAAATTTTTCGCTTAAAAGAAATATTCTACCTAAAAAAAAAAAAAGTTTTTTTTGCACAAAATGTCTACACGAAGAAGGTGTAAATTTGATATTCATCAAGTGACGGGGTTTGTTAATAGTTTTGGAAATATTCCTGAGGAAAGTGTTACAATATCTTTACTCGAAATTAAACATTCAGAATTAGAGAAAAGATGGAACAAACTGTTGGAAAGTTATGAAGCCTATGTAATGGAAGAAGGCACTGAAGCGGGGGACGATTTCAAGAATAGCATTTCTGTAAAATATGAGGAAGCTAGTGAACTTTACCAAAACCTTAAAGCTATTATAATGGATAAAATAAGGGTACAATTACCACAAAATCAAAATGCATCTAAGAATTCAGAAGTAATAAATCGGCAATCCAGCCTAAAATTACCCCCATGTGATATGCCAAGCTTTGAGACAGGGTATGCAAAGTGGCCTGAATTCCGGGACATGTTTACAGCAGTAGTCCTGAAGAATAAAGATATATCCCCAGTAGAAAAACTTCAATATTTGCGCAGCAAAGTTAGGGGGGAGGCTTATCAAATCGTTAAAAGATTTGATCTGGTAGCAGATAATTTTGAATTAGCTTGGGAGGCCTTACAAAAAAGATTTGAAAATCCTCGGATTCTGGTTCATCAGCAAATTAACCAACTTTTTAGTATACAAACGGCTCAAGTAGAATCTTCAAGGTCTATTCGACAAATTCAAACCACAATTGATGAGACAATAGCCATTTTGACAACATGCCAAATAGATGTCAATAATTGAGATCCAATGTTAATTTACATATGCTCCTCCAAGCTACCAGAAGAGACGTTGAGAGCGTGGGAAAATCAACTTAATAATCATAAAGAGCTACCCACATGGCGAGAGATGAGCGAATTTCTCAAAGGGAGAATAGAGATGCTGGAAACAGTTTTTGATATTAGAAAACCAAATTCGAGAGAGGGGTCAACTCCCAAGGCACAAGCATTTTACTCTCAAACCGAAGGAGGAAAATCAAAATACTGCAAAGTATGTAAAGAAAACCACCCTTTGAAGCTCTGTAAGCACTTTAAGTCATTGTCAATAAGTGATCGAATTAAATATGCATTTTCTAATAAATATTGCACCAATTGCTTGTCTCCAAGTCATTTTAAATCTAAATGTCCCAGTACAAAATTATGTTCCCACTGTCAGAAAAAACATCATACTATGCTTCATCTGGAAAACGTCAATAAGCACCAAAATGACTCAACCCAGCAAAATCAACAGCCCTCTCAACCAACCTATGAAAGGCCTTCAACTTCAGGAACCCAGTCTAAAACAATATCATATAATACGCAAGTAACCCGATCCACTTTTCAAAATTTTAACCAAGCGACACATTTTCCACATGAAGCAACGACAGTTTTACCTACCGCCCTCGTTTATATAAAGCACGCAGGAGAAACGGTTCTTGTTCGCGCATTATTAGACACGGGATCGGAAAGGAGCTTTGTGGCTCGACATATTCAACAACAATAAGCGATTCCAGTAAGCCGCCATAATTTTAAAATTCCGGTCTAGGAGGAGCGGTAGTAGGAAAATCCCAGGGAATTTGTAATATTACCCTCCAATCCACAAAATCCAATTTTCAAATTCACATTAATGCCATAGTTGTTCCCAAACTAACTAAATTTTTACCTTCCAAGCCAATAAAGATACTACATCTCCCAGATGTTCAATCGTTAAATCTAGCAGACCCATCTTTCTTCAAACCAGGGCCCATAGATATGATAATCGGAAGCGTTTATTTGCCACTGATAAACTTGTGTGGAGTAAAATTTTTTGACGGAAAAGGCTTGGAGGCTCGAGAATCTAAATTGGGATGGTACTTATCCGGTCCTACGCCTCAAGCTGAAATCAACTTGTTTTCTACCACGGTTTCTGCATCAGATGAGATTGTCTTATATGAACAACTAAAAAAGTTTTGGGAGCTCGAAGAAGTAGAAAATGGCTGTACTGAGTCAGACAGTGACGCATATTGCGAGCATTTTTTTCAAAGGACTACCCAACGCCGACCAGATGGCAAATATATAGTCCGATTGCCCTTTAAGGAAAAATATCCAAATGAAATTTTTTTGGGCAGTTCAAAAAAAATACGGCTTTCGCACAGTATCATCAGATGGAAAATAGACTAACTAAAACCCCAGCATTAAAGTTGCAATACCAAAAGGTTCTACAAGAATATGTTGAGATGGATCACATGGAAGAAGTAAAATATAAGGAGAACATGGAGGGGAAACAATTTTCGTTTTTTCTGCCACATCATGCCGTCATCCGACCTGAAAGTAAATCCACCCAGTTACGAGTTGTATTCAACGCCTCCAAGAAAACCATCAGCGGATATTCACTAAACGATGTATTGTATCAAGGTCCTACGTTACAAAGGGACTTAATGCAAGTAATCTTATCATGGAGATATTATAAATATGTCTTTACTGGGGACATCCAAAAAATGTATCGCCAAATTTTATTGCATCAAGATGATCGGCCGTATCACCTGGTCTTATTTAGAGAAAATGAGAAGGCGGCCATTAAAGTTTTCCAGCTTAAAACCGTCACCTTTGGCGTTAACAGTGCACCCTATTTGGCAATACGAACTCTACTCGAGTTAGCTGAAGATTGCAAAACCTTGTATCCCCTGGCCTCAGAGATTATAAAAAAGGAAATTTATGTGGATGATATTTTGTCGGGAGGACATACTCTTGAAGAAGCAAATTTAAAATTAACGCAAATAGGGAAAGCCTTGAATTCGGCAGGCTTCCCCATAAAGAAGATTACAGCCAATGAAAGATTTCTACTTAGTAATTTAAGCCGGGAGGATCTTCTTGACGAAGATTTTTTAAAGTTCGACGATTCCAGCACTATAAAAACTTTGGGAATCCGTTGGAATGCAATGTCAGATTTCTTTTATTATAAAGTTGAAACCAATCAAATCTTATCAAACCCAACAAAAAGGCAAATATTGTCAATAATTGCAAAACCCGTCCCGGTTAATACAGATTCACGGGTTCTGCGATGCATCAGAAAAGGCGTACTGCGGGGCGGTCTATATGCGAACTTCATCTTCAGAGGGAGAAATAACGTCACACCTTTTAGTGGCGAAAACTAAAATTGCTCCTATCAAGAGGACTACGATACCAAAACTAGAATTATGCGGCGCTCTCTTACTCTCTAAAGTAGTGAGGAAGTTAACAGAAACCCCAAAGTTCCCTTATGAGCTGTATTTGTGGACAGACTCCTCCGTAGTTCTCGGCTGGCTCCAAAAACCACAAAATCTTCTGAAAACATTTGTTGCGAATCGGGTAACAAAGATACTAAGTGTCACGGGTAATGGCCCATGGAAACACATAAAAACAAAAGACAACCCAGCGGATCTGGGGAGCCGCGGATGCACTCCGCAAGAACTTCTTAAAAGCAAGCTGTGGTGGCATGGGCCCACCTGGCTCACCCAAACTGCAGATCTTTGGCCAGAACCACTCACATTCGTTCCAACAGACTTAGAAACAAAAAATACTTCCAACTTTCATATGAATTTGACACAAGAAGAAGTATTAGAGAGATTTTCTTTGTTACCGCGAGCTCTAAGAGTAATAAGCTATCAGTTTCGTTTCATTAATCGTACGCTCAAACGCCCATTTGAAAACCAAACTTTCATAACCACCCAGGAGATATCGTTTGCAAAAACTCGTTTGATACTTTTGGCTCAAAAATGTCAATTTTATCAAGAGTACAAATGTCTTGAAAATCAAAACCCAATCAGTAAAAGAAGTAGTTTACTATCTTTGAGTCCTTTCCTGGATCGAGAGGGTCTTCTGCGGGTAGGTGGGAGACTGAACAACTCGGGATTGAGCTTTGAAGAAAAGCATCCAGTTATTATGCCTGACAAATCGCGATTCGCCACCCTTTTCATTGAATATACCCATCAGATTCTGCTCCATGCCGAGCACCACATAATGTTGCGGGCTATAAGACAAGGGTTCTATATACCCAGAGTAAAGAGCCTCATTCGAAAATGCATTCGAAATTGCAAACCTTGTACCATATATAAACATAAGCTTCAGCATCAAATGATGGCAGCTCTTCCTCCTGAAAGAGTCAACTTCTCATTACCTTTTACCTATACTGGTGTGGACTTCGCCGGCCCCTTCACTTTGAAATCGTCCACTTTGCGAAGTGCCAAGCTGATTAAGGGTTACGCCGCAGTATTTGTATGCTTTTCGACCAAAGCAGTTCACTTAGAAGCTTGCTCAGATCTTTCTACCGATGCATTTCTCGCCTGTTTTGCTAGGTTCACTGGTCGAAGAGGACTACCAAAAACAATGTTCTCGGACAATGGCAGAAACTTTCTGGGAGCTAATTATGCGCTTCTAAAAACACACAATGAATTCTTAAAGACCGCTGAAAAATCCATAATAGAAAAATATGGAGCACACGGATTTTCTTGGTCCTTCATACCCCCTTATGCGCCCCACATGGGTGGCCTATGGGAGGCGGCAGTCAAAAGCATGAAATCGCATCTAAAAAAGGTAGCAAGCAATCTTACGTTCACCTTTGAAGAATTTGGTACCCTTCTTATCCGTATCGAAGCTGTCTTAAATTCCCGCCCACTTTCTCCTTTAACGGAAAATCCGTCGGAACTTCTGCCTTTGACTCCAGGCCATTTACTAAGAGGGGCTCCCCTGGTTGCTGCTCCAGAATCTACACAAGAATATTGCTTAAAGGACGTTCCATTTTTGAAGCGCTGGGATCGGTTACGGGCTCTTCACCAGATATTTGCTCGCCGTTGGAAAAATGAATATATCACTGAACTTCAACGCAGAAGCAAGTGGAAAACTGAAAGAAATAACTTAAAGGAGGACGACTTTGTTCTTGTGAAGGACGATTTGTTGCCGCCGGCAGAGTGGCGTATGGGCCGAGTAAAGAAGGTTATATATGGTCGAGACAGCAGAGTTCGAGTAGCGGAAATCCAAACTAGCAATGGGGTTATTACACGGCCCATTGTAAAGCTCTGCATTTTACCTACAAAGAGTAGTAATTCTAGTACAAAACACCCAAACCCAATGAACTGAATAACATTTTATAATCGTAGAGAGAATGGTCGCTAATAGAATTCTAATTGTATTGTATTTTATTTTCTTGTTCTTTTACTTACAGTTTCGATGTTCAACAAACCCCCCTGCAAATTGTGTTACCGCAATCATGCAAATATGCAAATATGCTTCACCGAGAGGGAAAAGAAGTGGCAAAAGAGTCATCCAGTTTTGAAAGGAGCAGCATTAAGGGCAGTACTGTAGCCCTAGAAGTAGTTATTTCGGAGACAATGCTGCCAAAGCCAGTTACCCCAGAAGGTTGCTTAATTCCGCCTTTCATTCAGGTTTCCCTCATCTATAAGGGTTCGCCCATGTGGGTCACATTTTTATTACAAAACCAGACGAACCAATGTTTTCTGCTTAGAAAAGTAGCCAACATATTTTCCAAGTTCCAGGCAACCTTTACCAGTAACGGTACGCCATACGGGGTGTTTCAAGTTGCCCCGGCTTATGACAGCGAAAACGTGCAAACAACCTGGAAGTTGGAAATAAAGGACTACGCGGACTTTCGATTTCCTCATCCAATAAAAGTCCGCGCTCTCACCCGGCACTTTGCCCAGCTTAAACCACAGGCTCATCCAAAGTTTGACACATGCCGTGATGTCGATGGAGTGATTGGCTACACAACCATGGCAAAATTTCTGACAACAGAAACGTATCGTCCATCCCCAACTTTGCCACATGCACACAACTCAAAGTTTAGTTGGATAATCTACGGTCGATGGAACGGATGCGAATGTCATCCCGTCGCCCGGGAGGATGTTGAACCGTGTTCAACCTAATCATCATTTATTTTTATTATCTTCATGATCTTTTTTACTACCGTCATTAACTCCTTTAATTTCTCAATTTGAATTATCGATCTCTCTCTCATTTATTTTTTTTTTATCAAATAATTCGTTAAGTTTTTTCACTCAAGTGCTTTGGGAATTTTTTTTGTACAAATATTATTGTAACCTTTAAATTAATTTGCAATTCAATTTACTTCATCATCCAAGAAGGCAATAAAAGTTTAATTTTAATTTAAATAAAAGTTTTAAGTCTTTTATTTGCAATTGGCACTGATTTGGGAAATTGCCCGAGTCAACACATGTAAATATGGATTTATCATGAAAATCGGTTTGAAAGTTTGTGAGAGGCAGAAATGGCCACCTGCCTCCCCTTGTGGTCCTATTTTTTAAAAACTGTATAGCTAATGTGTCCCTATAGATATGGGTCTATCTAAGTTTTAAATTTCATTAAAATCGCTTTGAGAGTCAGAAATTGGCGCTATCTCCGCTCGTGGTCCTATTTTTTAAAAAATGCATCCCTTTTGTGTACATAAAGATATGGTTATATGTATGTTTTAAATTTCATTAAAATCGGTTTGATAGTTTCTGAGAGGAAGAAATTTCCCCCTATCTTCCCCCGTGGTCCTCCGATTCGGCACATTTTCAATAGGCTTGGTCCTTGTGCCAATAAGAACCTATGACCCAAATTTTATCAAATTATCTCCGAAATTGCGACCTGTACTTTGCGCACAAAGTTACATGGACAGCCAGCCAGCCAGCCAGCCAGCCTGCCAGCCGGACGGACATCGTTAGCTCGAAAGTGATTCTGAGTAGATCGGTATACTTTAAGGTGGGTATAGGACCAGTATGTTAAGGCGTTACACACATCACAACAAATGCATAATACCCTCTCCACTATTGTGGTGTGGATATCATAAAGACTTACAATTAAATGCGTGCATTTTGGGACATCCCTTGTAATTTTCATTGGTTCTTTCAGCAGAATTGGAAGTACTATTTTTACTTTTTCCTGATTACTTAACAAATTAGTTTGTAGGCGAAGTTTTTTCTGGGTTTTAAGTTCATACAAATTGTTGCTGAATTCTACTTAAGTAGAAGTAGACTTAACTTTATAAAAAACTTTATTTACACTTTTGTTCGAAAAATTAAAAGAAAATGTATTAAATACTTTGGGAACAAATAAGATAGAAGAAAAAACGAAATTGTTGCTCCCATTGAAAACAAAGCTTTATTATGAGGGCAGATAAATTTGCTAGACCTTGCACTTCTTTACGGAACCTTCTTGATTTTGAAGGCGTTGGGTGCCTCTGCACTCCTGCTCATAACAAATGGGCCGCAAACACTGGATACAAGATTCCCAGGCAATTATGGCCCGCATGGATGACCGGCGAAACATGTCTCTACTATCGATGAGCAAGTGGAACGTATCACTTTTGTCACGGAACAGGTACGCACAGCGTCTAGGAGAGCCCGACACTACGATTACTTGCGCAACTGCGTTGACGTAAATGAGGGGGAAACGCAGAACTCTTTCTTTGTAACTATCCTGCACAAGCGAGAAGCCGAAATAGAATCCGCCACCTTTGCCGGATTGTATGATATCTGTGGCGTTGAACTAATGCGCGTTTTGCACTACGTTGAGAAGTTCTAGTTGGTTCTACGGTGGGAGTTCTGTTTTGAGGAACTCCGCGGTATCATAATGAATCATTGGGTCGCAGTGTGTTAGGTGGCTACTGACATCAATTTCTACCTAACCTAACAGTTATTTAAAAATAAATACCAAACTAAAATGTAAAATTTCTTAAACATTAAATAATTTTTAATCTGATGCAGGCGGTAAATTATTGAACAGCTGTTTCTTTTATTTTTTTAAGAGTAAAATAGTTGATAAGATGGACCTTTTGTATACTTTTTTCGTCTGTGTACCGTATTAATAATTTTCTTCAACCAATTTCATCGTAACATACATAACAAAAAAAAAAAAAAAAAAAAAAACACGCAAACACTCACCTAGGGTACATTTGTACCCAATTATAAATTTTAATAATTTTTTTTCGATTAATCAAAGTCTAACAAATGAATTAATTGTTTTATTAATTATAATAACAAAAAAATGATGCCAAGCTATAAATCAATATACATATATTAAGTAGGCAAACCACCAACCCTCGACGCAAACATATAACCAGGGTACCCCATGGTAATTTTAACCTTCACAAAAACAATATTTATTTAAGAATCCTTTAATTAAAAATTTTGAAAAACAGCCTCTTATTTGCTGATTTCTTCATATAAAAACTATTGGGGTAGCCGTGTAACCCCAATTATGTGTTTGTGTAGGTATCATCTTTGGAAGCTTATAGTTATGCGACCGCTGAACCGAATTTCATAAATGGTCAATAAAACAACTTCAAAAGACTTAATTTCCTAGAACCGGAATTTTAATACTCTATTAGTATTGGTTTTGCAGCTAGAAACGTTTAAAGTTGCTATTGGACAGACTTCTACCCTGTTTTGCATTCTACGGTTAATAGAAAACTCTTGAAATTTGTTTGTTTCTTTTTTTATATTAATTTATTTACAGCCGTATTCATAATGAAAATTTGGCATGAAGTTTGCAAAAAGTTTATTCATAATACACTAACCAAACTCTGGCTAACGATTTACTTAACTCTTGTTAACGAGCTGCCAAACGTTTGCCAACATGTGAACAGCCGTTTAATGTCAAACAATTTTGTTTATTTTTATAAAATAACTGTTTATTTTTTAATTAACTGTCTTTTAATTAATTGATTTTTATTTTAAAACCTTTTTAAAATTTTTATATGTGAAGCGAAAAACAAAAAAAGAAAAAATGACAAATTCAGCGATGATTAATGCAAAACGTGTTGCATTTTTGAGTAATACAATGTGGCATCATAAAAACTCATAGTTGATTTATTAAAAGTTGGCAAATGGAGAAAAGTTCGTTTTGAATTAACTTTGTGCCAACAGGCTGCTAAGCTTAATCGGCATTTAGGTAGCAGCTCGTTATACGTAGTGTACAAACTGTGGCTAACTTTATGTTAAGAATACGGCTGTTAATCTTCATATATTAAATGGGCTAACAAAAGTTAATCAATTCTTAATCTTATTCTTAAGTTTGCGTCCTGCCAATGCCGGACAAAAGTTATTTTTATCACGGTTCCCGTTCACATCGGCGCTTAGCGCTCTTCTGATTAAAAGTGCTGCAGTATAACTTCTGCTTGACATTTAATACCATGTGAGATAAGGCCATGATGGCTTTTCCTCTCATTCAATAGGGAGATAAAGCCTTTTTTATTTATTTGAATTGGAGTTGAAGCCATCATGGCCTTAGCTCACATTAGCAATATTAGAAAATGGCTTTATCTCTCATTTCAGTTCCGGAGACACTAAAGTTAAGTATTGAAATCTGGCTTCGCATACTAAAGTTTTTCTGCGTGGTGGCCTGCGGCCGTGCTTAGGGGTTTTTTTCCTCCAGTAGGACGCGGCAGGTGGCTTCGCTGAATAAAGGTTTCCTGCGTGCGTCACAAGAATAAAAAAATGTTTTCCAATGATAACTAAGGATTTTCCCTTTTGCAGAATGTTAACACCATGCATAACAATATTCTGAAAAAATATGGCTTAATCTCTCATTTGCGAAGAATATATTCTATAGTTAATATAAAATACTTTGTCTTGGTCTACTTAATTGCAATTTTTACTTAAGTTTGGTTTATTTGAAAAATTGTTATACCTTAACTTTTCTAAGTAATTTGTTAAACTGAAACCACAAAATTTCTAAAGTGTATATACATATATTAAGTTATTTAAAGAAAACGTTGCTTTTTAGAGGAAAATTTCTTTGCTACCACAAACTATTTCTTTTGGCCTACAAGAAATAAGAATAAAAAAAGAAGAAGAAGAAAGAAGTATACAAGTTTAAAACATTTAAAGTTTTGGGTTGTTCTTGTTTTTAAGTTTAAGTTTAAGTGAAAATAGCAACATTAATTTACTTAAGAAAATAAAGAAGGAAAAAGAAAAAATAAGATCTTACTGTGTTGTTTTTAAAGTACATGAAATTCTTTTTGTGGTTAGAAATCCATTTATTTTTCTCAATTTACTTTTTAACCGCACAACTGGTAGTGAGTCTGTGAATAATTTGAACCATTGACCTTTCTCCAATAACTTTTTAAGTTTTTCTGTTGTTTTCCAAATGTTCATTTCAATGTTAAACATAACAATATTTTTACAACCGTGGAAACAGTGGGACTGAGATGGACAAATAATTGAAAAAAAAAAATTTGAAGAGATTGTCGAACAAAAAATTTTTTATACAAAGATTTCAAAGCGATTTAATAATTCAGCTCAAAATTAAAAAAAAAAAAAAATTGTGCGCTAACCGGTGCTGGTGTGGTGAGCTAGTCTATCAGTGCTAGTGCTACGGGTTCGATTCCCGCCAGAAACTCTGGCCTGTTCCACTAAAACGGGCGGAAGGTGTAAATTACTATTGCTCGGTTTATTAAGTTGGAATATAAATTCTTGTAAAAAAAAAATTTTCATTATTAACAAAAACAAGTATTAAACTGCTTCAGACACTGTAACCTAATGCATTGTAGCACAAAAGTCATTGTTACAAAGGGTCTTTTTTTAATTCCGATATCTATATTTATCAAAAAAAGGTATTTTGGGAATGGCGCAAAGAAAAAACATGGTTGCGGTAAACATATTGTAAGAGCAACATATTATGATAAGATTCAGGATTCTAGTCACCATATTAGGATTATTATTGAATTATATTATGACCAAATATGTTCGTAATATTGCGTCATACTATTTTTCCATTAATTAATCATGTTAATCATAATAAGTTTAGAAGTAATCATATTATGATACAACACCACTTTCACAACAATAAAAAAAAATTAAAATTTTTTTGCATCGATTTTTTATTTTGTGTCACTATATAATTTTTTTAATTGTTGCACAACTCACTAAAAAATAATTCGATTGGCATATTTGAAACAAACGACACAACTGATACAAAATTATTTTACAAATGTCGATAACAAAAAACAAGTAGTGACCATTTTCTCATTAAAGAAATTTGGTTTTCTCATTGTCTCATTTGCTTCGACTTTATCGCAAAGCTAACCGGCACTCATCTGCCAATTATTTATTTTCCTTTTGTTTGCCGTATAGATAACTTCAATCAGCTGACTCCCAACTTTTACATGTATTTTGAGTGGTGTTGCCAACTGAAAACAATGTTTTTTGTCGGTATATTGAGAAACCCAAAATCGGTAACGGACAGTTCATCGGTCCAATAAATTTATGTTGACATTAAGTAACAGACAGTTTGTCGATACATTGAGAAAATGGCCATAAGAGTGCTGTATTCGGCTGTGCCTTCACCATTGTGCGAGCAGAATACAGAGCAACTAAATAATTTTTACACATACATACATATTTACAATACTTAAAACTGCATTATAAATGAAATTTAAAAAGCGAAAACTGGTAAATATTTTTTTCAAATCGTTTTTAGAACATAAAAATATTAAAAAAAAAAAAATTATTTTTAAAAAACCAAGTTTCGAATCAGGGAACTCACAGTTTCTAACTTAACACACCCCCTAGACAACTAAACCGTGAACAAATGCTGTTTAAATATCATTAAAATGAAATATGGACCATTTACTGTTCACAACTCACCACAGTTGAGTTGTAATTATTTTTGATGTTTTTGTTCACCGGAATATAGCAAAGTTGTTAACCATAATACAAGAGACGACAACCGGATTTGAACTTCACTTTTCATAAGGACCCAGAATATACATATATACTTTATAGGGTGTAGGACCTTCTGTGAAGGGTATAAAAAACAAACTTAATTATAAAAAAAAGAGTAATTTTTGGAATTTCAGTATTTTGGTCATAACTCTGATATTTCTAAACCGATTTGACAGATTTATATACCGACGTGTTAAAGAAGAAATTTGCCAGTTATTTTGGGGAAGAGCTTAATGTTTGTACCTAATTTGGAAAAAAGTAATAAAAATACTACAACAACAAGGGATTTTTAGAAAACATTAGAGGCAGTCGTGTTTTTTGGTCATATCTCAGCCATTTGTGGACCGATCTTGCTGAATTTCAATAGCAAGAAATGGTGGACTATATGTAACATAAATGTAAAACAACCTAGCCGCTATCATATCTTGAGTCGCTAGAAAACACATATCAAACGTAAGACGGACAGACGGACGGAGATCGTTAAATCAACTTCTCTCCTCATAAGGACCCAGAATAGAGTATATACTTTATATGGTCTAAGATCACTATTGTAGAAATTACAAACGAAATGACAAACTTATATATACCCCTTTCCACCTGTGGTGAAGGGTATAATAATTAAAGTAAAGATATTTTGTTTGCATCTTAAACATAATTTGATAAATGTACAGAAAGTTATCATGGTATGGATCAGAGATCAGCAATGAGTAGTGAAAAAGGGAGTAGAGCTAAATCATGACTCATAAATTTTTGTACTTATACGCACTCATACTTATTCCAATGTTATTCAAACTCATATTCACTCAAAAGTTTCATTTTATTCATCGTACTCATACTTAGCAACATTTGTTGTGTTTGATTTAGAATCTACTCAAGTCAATGTGTATAGGCGAAGCAAAATGCGAGGCTGCCAGATTTGTCCCCGAAATAGCAAAGTGACGATTTGGCAATTACAATTTACTTAAGTTACATGTATGAAGTGGACGACTTTTCGTCAAATTTATCTGGCAGCGCTCATTATTAAGTTGTGTGTTTTCTCTGTTGTGTTAAAACGGTAAATGGATGAGCTAAATGATTTGAATCATTGTGAGTATTGTAAGTATTTTCTTGAAATTATAAATCAAGCTGAGGTCATTTATGAGTATGTGTATAATGTCGACGTCGCACTCATAAATATTTCTCTTGTGAGTATGAGTGAATCAGAGTACAAGTTAAGTTGAAATGATTTATACGCACTTATACTTACAATTGCATGAGTCAGTATGAGTAGCGAAAAAACGATTCATTGCTGATCTCTGGTATGGATATTAAATATCATGAAATGTTTGTGAGTAATATAATATGTTTTCAAAGTTATCATTATTTAGTTGTTAGAAAAATAATTATTTTCAGACAACAATACTCAAATTTATAATTGCGATTTTTTATAATAATTTTTTGTGTGCGAAAACGAAATATTGTAACAATTAACATAGTGTAGTTGCCGTAACCATACCCAACCATATTTTTTCTCTGCGAGTGTTCTTGATGAAGCATTGCTGGTAGTTTGCCACGAATAATTCAAACAATGTAGGCCTCCAAAGCGCCAATTGTTGCTGGTTTATCAGCATAAATCAGTAAGTGTTAATTTCCACGATCTTTGGGGCCAACTAATAGGATCATTTCTCCAAATCAACTTATCGTCTATTTTATTGAGCCGAATACACTGTGCAACAAGAAAAATCTGCCGCAATAGTTGCAATGCGAAATTAAACTATACAAGACTAGAATGGTTGAGCAAATTTGCTAAAGGGTTTCGAAAAGTTAACTCGGGTTTTCGAAATTTCGGCCCTTGAAGTTTTTGAAAATACGTTTGGAATAAGTCAAAAAATTTTTTCAAAAAATTCAAACACTTCAAGGGCCGAAATTTCAGGAACCCGAGTAAACTTTTCAAAACCCCTTAGCAGATTTGCTCAACCAGTAGTCATTAATTTCATTAATATCGCTGTGCAATTATTGAAGCTGGCGGCGATGACCCGAATTTAGTTTTACTATGTTGGTACTTAGATACCTTCATCTATATGAGATTTTAGGATGGGGGTTAAAATGGGACATATGTATAATCTTGGAACTACCAGGACAAAATTTTGTCATTACAAAGACCTATCCAACATTTATAAGGAAGTTATGGTATTAAAAGCCACTTTCGGGAGTACACTGATAGAAAAATGCATCTTCATATTGATGATGCCCTAACATCAGGATTTTGACATCAGTGTTACGACAAATGGCATCAGTGCTGCAAAGAGTAACATCAATCCAATGACTAAAGTCTTCGTACAATTTTGTCATTTTTTACGTGTCATCTATTTTATGACTATAGTGACATCACTTCAATGGCACATTTTGTATATTATTAACATTATTTTCATAATAACAATGTATTATAAGAAGCAAAAATTCCTATATTCTATTTTTTTTAAATTATTCAGTTAAATACATAAACTTTTTAAAGTATAATGATTACATAAACCAAATTGGGCATGGTGCTGGCGTCGTATTAATGAGAGTTCTGCTGTAAACAAAGGTGGTAATTCAACAAATGTGAAACAAACATATGTGACTTTGACTTAATGAGAAACTGTCATTAAATTGATGCAAATGTGTTCTTTCTCTGATGTTACTGCGTTATCGCACTGTGCACTAGTTGGTCATTTCTGTAATGCCGATATGTGATGCCATTGATGACATAATTTCATTTTTACCCTGATGACACTTTGGCCAAGTGATGTTACGGTTGACATCAACGTGATGAAAAGTGCAATGGGGTCAAAAACGAAGACACTTGTCATAGTACTGATGTCAAAATACATCAGCGTTATGACGCCTTTTCTATCAGTGTAGTATTTGTATGGGAGCTATGGTCAAATTTTGATTGCAATCTAAATGCCAACTTAATAAGATGGTTTATAGGCACAAAGGCTCTTTTCCGGAAAGAAGCAATAACCTTGGTCCTTGTGCAATTTTTGTGCCAAATTTTGTCAAATTATCTTCGAAACTGCGACCTGTACTTTGCGAACAATTTTTACATGGGAAGCGAGAGAGACGGACATCGTTAATTCGACTCAGAAAGTGATTCTGTCGATCGGTCTACTTAAAAGTGGCTCTAGGCTCAATATTTTTAGGTGTTACCAACATCAACACAAATGCATAATATCCTTTCCACTAGTCTGCCCTCCTAAGAAAGAAAGTCACATCTCCATTTTGGTAGTTTCGAGCAGGGAAGGAAACAATTTTACTCGCGAAAACAATTCGAATCATTTCTCTCGTCTTAAAATTTGTGCTCGCGAGCTTTATTTCTAAGCTCGCTGCAGATGTGACTTTGTTTCTTAGGAGGGCAGTATTTTGGGTATAAAAATGGTTGATCATGATGCGGTAACGATCTCCATTGAACGTAACGTTAATGGTCCGATGATGCCACTAGCGTTAAAACGCATCACACGTTTCCTTTTTTGCTGCATGTAAAGGAGTCTGTAAAGTCGAGTCTATTGTGGATTAGTCTTATTCCATATGGGGCAATTTTGTTTCCTTACAAACGCGTTAAGCGAAAAGTTTGCTTTGTCGCGAAACATAATTTTCCGATAAAACATAGATGACAGATTTTTAAAGGAAACTTGGATAATTTAGCACAGTTGTGCAAGTTTGAATCTATCCATGATGATTTTCAAGAGTAGACTGATCATAAATTTCAAAAAGTGGGCGCTCTTTGACAGTTAACTCTTTTGTAAACACAATCAAGCTTAAAAAAAACACCATTTATCCTTGTATATTTGAGAACTTAATTGCATAAAAAAGTAACATCTGCCCAAATTTTTGTTTTTTGTTTTTTTGTATGTAATGCAATAGTTGCTCTCTATATTTGCTTTTAGTGTTAGATTCTATATTTTCTATTTATTTACAACGACTTTTTCTGCCTGGTTTGTTTGAATGGGTTGTTGCTGCTGTCGTCGCAAGCCAAAATCAATCGTTAGCAAATACCACAAAAACTTTTCTATTTATTTTACACATTCTTCTTCTTCTTCTCTTTTTTAAATATTACATTCCACAAGCAAACAACATTCTTTATTGTCAAAGTTTAAATGTTTTACTCGAATGTTTTAAATTTTTGTTTATAAAAGTATGGCGGAGGCCGGCCATAAACAAATCAGTTAGTTGATTTGTATGTAACAAAAAATTTAATAAAAAAATCTTTTTACTTGCCTTAAGCCCTTATGACACTACATTTTTAATGCATTGTTCAAGTTTTGGTGAACAGTGCAAATATAAAGTAATAGAAAAATGTACCAAGTGCGAAGGGTTCAGCTGTATTAAGATAAATGGCAAACTGTCAAAAATTTTACTAAAGTTATCGATAAAAAATGAAGTTATGTCAAAAAAATGTAAAATTGTTCAACTTAAAATTTACAGTTCAAGCTTGAAATATTAAAAGTGTTGCTGAATCAGCGGTTTATGGGCAAATTCAACGATTTACCGCTTTTTGTTCTTAGGTTTCTCATAAACAAAAAGTTGGCAACATTTAATAAAATTAACAGAACAGGGATGGCTAAGTTGTTTTAATTGTACTTTTTTGTTGATACTTTTTAAATAAATATTTATACAGTAGAATCCCGGTAATTCGTAATCGCAAGGGACCGGCCATTTCTTACGAATTATAGGGGTTTTCGATTTAGCGGGGTTACGATTTAACGGGGTTTAAATAAAATAAATACGAATTAACGGGGTTTTTCAATTTATTTGCTAAAACGATAAAAAAAATTGTTAAAAATAAAATATATAAAAATTATTCATATAACAAACTGATCTTAAGAAAATAAACATACACACAAGCAAAAGCAAAAACCAACGCAAAAAATAGCGGCAAAAAATCATTCTTTCCATGTTTTTATTACGAATTATAAGTGGTAAATAGCAAACAATTACGATTTATAAGAGGTAAAGAAGATTTTAATTGAAAAAAAATTACGAATTAGCGAGGGGACCAAAATGTATGGAAATTTTACGAATTAACGAGATTTTTTCAAGGGACCGACAGTTTATTACGAATTATCGGGAATTACGATTTATCGGGGTACGAATTATCGGGATTTGACTGTAATACCTTTTTGTGGTGTTTTTTAAGAACATAAATAAAACTAATTTCAACTAAAAAAAATCTTTTAGTACAATAAGGGTAAACAAGTACAATTTTTAAAGGTTGTTGGTACAATTTTAAAAATTCTCAACGCCATCCCTGAAACAAAACCAAAAAACTTTGTTTACATTTTTTCTAGTTTGTTCTTTCTAGCATTTTCTGTTTCTTTCTATCAATTCTATATCAATTAATGAATAAAAAATGTAGTGTCATAAGGGCTTTAGAAATGAAATGAATAAAATATTTTTACTTGTTTTAGAAATGAGTTCTACTACCGCCAGTTTGCTACGGGTACAGGCAATCGTAAAAATCGGTCCATGATTTTACTTAGACCCTGTTAAGATTGTCTGCAGGAAACATATTTCCTTCGTTCCTTTGACGATGTTTAAGAATCAACATCAAAAAATCGATTTTAAATTGGGAAAAGATGGGGACCACAGAATATCGTTTTTTTTATTGATTTGAGTGGTATTAAATATAAAAAACTACAGCCATTTTTTATTTTTCCTTACTTTATTATACAAACTTAATTTTAAATAAAAAATGCCTGATACTACAGAATATCTTCCATTTTTCGATTACAGGGTAATTTTATAAATAAGATTTCGCTATAATATCTTAAAAAACAGCTAGTAGCATGCTTTTCCAAAAAGTTGTGACGGTAAGTCTAGATCGAACTAAAAGTCCCACAAAACCCCTTCCAAAATACACTTCAAAACGAAGACATCTTAACTAGAAGTTGGTTTCTAGATCGAATTCAGCACAAAGACCAGGGCAGCACCAAAATGAGTCCAGCTGGCGTATAGATAGCAGCAGTAGTTAAAAAAATTGCTTTGGAAAAAGGGGTTACCATTATGTAAAAAAAGAGCAATCTCTCTTAATGGATACCTTCCTTAATCGGCCTCCCTCTTTTAACGGCTTTTGTTGCTTGTTCTCAACAGCTTGAGTCCCTTTCAGAGGACATCCCCCTTGTATGTACATATTTCAATGGTCCCTTCGCTGTCCGGATATGAGAGACTCTACTTTAATTCAATACATTAATTTTAAAGGTCTCAGTCCAACCAAATATGGGGTAGCAGAATTAAAACGGTGCCCTACGAGCTGCCTACATAAATACCATAGTGGTCGATTTTTAGGAGTTAAGGAGTCAACGCCAGCATCGGTTTTGAAATTACAACACAATTGTATCGATTGTTTGTTGACGCTGGTTCGCATTTTGCAAGTCTTGAATTTTTAGGAGAGAGAGGAAAATAAATGAAATTCTGTTTTCTCTCTCTCATAAAAAACAAGACTTGACAGCTAAAACTTGAAGAGTGTGAACCAACACTTAGCTAGCTTAAGTAATAGGGCGTAGTTAAGCAGCTTGAGGAAGTTCGGCCTCTTGATGTTTCATCTTCTGTGGTCATTGCCTGCACCAAGTGCCTGGTAACAGGAGGCGTACCATATAGAAACTGTCGAGACGTATCGGAAGATTTATAAATTCCATTTTATAGTCGTACTTTCATTGAGTTCTTTTAGAACATAAATATAGTAGCAGGCTAGAGGAGCTTGACACTTTCTTTTGTGTCGATTTTCTCTTCTCGGACATTAAAAATCTATGGGCGGCGCGGCACGTGCATGCAAACCTGGGATACAACAAACATCCAAAATGTCAGGCGTCTTGAAGTTCTCAGATTTCTTGAGACCGGGTACTCACCAAAGTACCCTTTTTTCATTTGACACAACGGGAAGCAGTAGCCCCCTATACTGACCTGACTATTGGCTGGTGCCTCCGTTAGAATGCTTCTTGTGAGAAATGCTTCCTTTCGGGGGCAATGTCTATGCGGAAACCTGCTCCTCTTTGAAGGGATACTTTCGGGGATCACGTAGGGGCTGTGGTTCGTACCCAAAATTGCGGGAATGGATCTTCATCATAGTGGGCTGATTTTTCATTCTTGTGGGAAAGTTTGGCCTATGGAGGGCTCATAAGGTGCTGTACGGAAGCTCCGTCTTCTTAACAAGGAGCGAATATATAATTTTTGCAACCCGTTTGAGAATGTTATCCTAGCACATACAGAGACACTTGTTAAATGTTTTAAATGAATCACCTGGTAAAGTTAAGATCTACTTGAGATTAGGCAATATAACAGATGCTCGTGTTAACCACAAACCAAATTATACGCAAGATGGGTGCATCGTTTGCTTACAATAGAGCTAAACCAGTGGCGTTAAGATGTTTTAAAACAATGTTTAGCGATGATTTATAAAGCCAAGTTTTTGCAAAAGATTATCGAGCTATTGAGATAAAGTTGAAAAAAAAAACTTTGTTTTCTTTTTTTATTCGATCGATTAATTTTGGGACCGCTTTGTTGCTTTTAGGCTTATACTTGCCTTTAGGTCTCATAAAGATCCAGTCTCAGAGTCATTTTGCCAAATTTACCAGTGGTGTAGAGTACTGAAAATTCGTCATGTGACATAAATTGCCTATTGCACACGTACTTATCATTTTTATCAACAACACACTCATGAATTGAAAAGTTAAAAAACTGTTGATTTTTTATTTTTCGTATTTCAATCACAGTAAATAAAAAGGCGTGGAATATTATTTCGCAGGAACTGATAAAAAATGTCATCAGAAATCGTTCAAAAGGTTGATTCAGCAAAGTACAACTAAAAAACTTCAAAGTTCTTTTATAATATAATAAAGCATTTACGATAATTTATCAGCAGGGCAAGTTATTTCAGGCACTACAAATTAAAAAAAAAAAAAAAAAAAAATATAATAAAGAAATATGCACCCAGAGAAAAAAAATGTTTAAATATGGTCACCTAGAACAAAAATTTTTTTCAACAAAATTTCAAACACTTCATTTGAACATTTTTCATTTAACCATATTATTGTCACCGAAAACCATATTATGTTTAAATAAGGCCTCCATAAAGAAGTCACAACTATATTATGGTTGGCTCTAAAAATGTTATGTTAAATATAAAAAAATCTTTTATTTTCATTCAAAAAAATGGTACTGCATTTGCCCCTTGTTGCGATCTGCCCTAGATGTTAAGGACTTTGAATGCTTAACTTCTCTTATCATAAGAACACCTATGAGAGAAACTATTTAAGCTATTTTTTAAAAATATTCTGTCGAAATATTATACATTCTGATTGCCCCTTTCATAAACATCAAATGGTTTACTACGCCTCTGTATATCAATGTGTATAATGTTTTGATTTGTTTTAGTTTTTTTATTGCAAATTGTTCTGATACTTTTGCCTTTTTCAAATATGTTTTATATCTTGTTCTGTGTGGGAGAATATATGATATTTTAAAGGAATGTCTATAGCAAAACAGCCAAAGAAATTGTATTCGTAATATCTTTAGATAATGATAAGTACTCATTGCTATTCTAGTATTTTATCCCTTTTTTGTTTATTACAAGTAAAATGTTTTACACCATTTACTGCGAGTATTAAGTTTAGATCACAATATCGACGCAATGTACCAACTTTCGTTGCATTTCATGTGCCGATAATGTGAACGTACATAATCTTATATATTATTTCTAAAGCACTTTTTTTTGTCGGTTGCAAATATCTCCCATACCACCGCATCAAATTTAATGAATGATATCTCATTTTAAAGCTTATTTCTAGCACTAATGACGAAAAATAATTAGAAATTGAAAAATAACTTTTTTTATTGATAAAAATTACGGTGCGAAATATTCGCACGGGTCATCTAGTTTTATAATAAACGACAATCTGCGCCGAAATCGTTCTCACTTTAGACAATTTTGACAAAAGCAACCCTGATATACCGATAATATGTACACTTTTTAGCACAATGTTAAGCAATCGCAATTTTACAAATGGGCCGATTTTTATCGGCCACATGTGCGCCGATCTAAGTGGACAATCAGGCCGATATAAACTAACATCTGTTTAGAAAATTATAGGAAATTTTTTCATAATTTTCTGTTTATTAAAATTTACCATTTATAAGAAATAATGCTAAAATATAAATAAAAAGTATGGGAAACTTTTCCATAATTGACTTTTTATATGAACTTTTGCCCAAATTAGTTTTTTAAAGGACATTTTGTTAAATTTTCTAGTTTTTATAGGACATTTTGCTACAATTTATCTTTTATTGGAAATTTTGTTAAAATTCATATTTTATAGGAAATTTTGCAAAAATTAACTTTTTATAAAAAATTTTGCTAAAATTTACTTTTTAAAGGAAATTTTGCTTAAATTTGTTTTAAAAGGGATTTTTTTTTTTAAATTTACTTGTAATGAAAATTATGCTAAAATTAACTTTTTATAGGAACTCACTTTTAATAGGAAATTTTGATTAAATTTACTTTTGATAGGAAATTTTGCTAGAATTTACTTTTTATAGGAAATTTTGCTAAAATTTATTTTAATAGAAAATTTTGCTAGAATTTAGTTTTTATAGGAAATTTTGCTAAAATTTACTTTTTATAGGAAAATTTTGCAAAATTTACTTATGCAAATTTTGCTAAAATATATTTTTTATAGGAAATTTTGCAAAAATTTACTTTTTTAGGAAATTTTGCTAAAATTTACTTTTTATATGAAATTTGGCTAAAATTTGCTTTTTATAGGAAAATTTTGCAAAATTTACTTATGCAAATTTTGCTAAAATTTTTATGGAAAATTTTGCTAAAATATATTTTTTATAGGAAATTTTGCAAAAATTCACTTTTTTAGAAAATTTTGCTAAAATTTACTTTTTATAGGAAATTTGGCTAAAATTTACTTTTTTAAGGGAAACTTTGCTAAAATTTACTTTTTTTTAGGAAATTTTGCTAGAATTTACTTTTATAAGAAATTTTTTAGGAATTCAGGAAATGTTGCTATAATTATTTTTTTATAGGAAATTTTGCTATAGTTAACTTTTTATAGGAAATACTGCTAAAATTTCCTTTTTAAGGAAATTTTTGCTAAAATTTACTTTTTATAGGAAATATTGCTATAATTTACTTTTTAAAGGAAATTATGTTAAAATTTGGTTTATAAAGGAAATATTGTTAAAATTTACTTTTTAAAGGAAATTTTGTTAAAATTTACTTTTTAAAGGAAATTTTGTTAAAATTTACTTTTTAAAGGAAATTTTGTTTAAATTTACTTTTTAAAGGAAATTTTGTTAATATTAACTTTTTAAAGGAAATTTTGTTAATATTATCTTTTTAGAGGAAATTTTGTTTAAATTAACTTTTTAACATTGTGATGTCAGCCTAAACATCACTTGTTTAAATTGTCCTCACGGTCAATGGGATGACACATCGGCCTTACAGAAATGACGAATCGGAGACAGTTAAGTAAAACATGTCATCAGTGCGATGACTAAGTAACATCGGAGAAAGGTAAGTAAGAGAATATTATTATTTACTTACCAATTAAACGTGTTTGTTTCACTTTTTTTTTGTATTCGCCCTTCCTTTACAGAAGAACATTACATTTTAAGCCACCACCAGCATTCCCGATATGATTTTCATAATCATTCTACTTTGAAAATTTGATGTATTTAACTAAATAATTCAAACATATAGTAAATGGGAATTTTTTTAGTTTTTAAACATGAAAATAAAGTTAATTATACACAAAATGAAGTATCGAATTGATGTCACTGTAATATCAAAGTCATTTTCTGGAATACAAAGTTTATTATTAATACGATATCCGTATAACGTGCTAAATTCCCAATTTTTCACATTTGATAAATACTTTATTATTAATACGATATCAGTGTGACGTGCTAAATTCCCATTTGATAAATAGTGTAGATAGAGCATAGATGATGCATAAAATGTGACAAAATTTTATGATGACATTCGTCATTAGATTGATGCCACTTTTCGATTCATTGATGCCATTTGTAATAACATTGATGTCACAATTCTGTTGTTAGGGCATCATCAATCTGAAAATGCATTTTTCTCTGAGTGTATATATCAGTTCGAATACGCCCACCGTAATCAGGCCGACCAGTTCAGCTGATTGCTATGTAAAACTTCGAATATTAGCTCCGTATATTATTATTATATTAACTCATCACCATTTACCATTTTCAGGGAATCCCCCACAATTAAATCCATTTTTAATAACTTAAAAATTTATTAAAAACTTCGTGGGCTCCCCCTAAAATAGGAAGCCAAGTTATATAGGGACCACCTGAAATGGTCTCAAGCCTGATTACCTGAAAACATAAAAGTTTTTAAAAAGTGTTTAAGATTTTGAAATATATTTTTTTTTTTATTAACAAAAACAAAATTTTTCTATGATTTTCACTAACCGTGTTTTTTCGAGTGCACTGGAATTTTGTTTGAGAAAGAGAAAAATGAATTATGTGTTTTTGTTCGACATTGAAGTTTATTTGAGAAATTTTATAGAATGAAAAATTGCATTTGTAAAATAATTTTGTTTATTTTTTTGCTGAACTTTATTGCAGTTGTAGTATGAAATATTGTATAGATTTTAAAAGGTTTTCTGTGGCAGTTTTTAAAACTAAAAGTTTATTTTTTCTTTTTCTTTTTGCAGCAAAGCAAAAATAAAAACCTATTAAATTTGGGTAGGTTGATGCTGTACAAATAAATCTCTAATTCAATTCTTTATAATGTAAACTAGTTAAATGAAATAACTAGACCCCGTTGTAAACAAAGTGAATTTAGAACAAGAAATTCTTAACCAGCAAAAATTGTTTGATTTGTTTATGCAAAAAAAAAAAATAGTAGAGGGTAAAAACATTAATCATTTTGAAATTATTGTTACTTTCGCGCATTTTCGCCAAACGGAAAAAAAACAACAACAAGTAATAAAGGTGATTTGTAAAGGTGATTTACATGAATTGTGCCATCAGCACCTGCTGACCGACATGTTCAATTTGTAATTTTTCTTGTTCTCATTTTTTTCAGCAACAACAAACAAGTTAAATAAATAATTGTGGTTTAAAACTGTCAGTGTATTTTTTGAATGATTAAAAAGAGAGATGAATTTCATTTTTTGTGGTTTCATATTTTAACAATTTAAACAATTCACACTTTCGTTGCGATTATTGAATATAAAATAGAAACGTTAAATAACTTTAGAGACATTTTCTTAAATATTTTTCAAAAAGATGAATAAATACAAAATTTTTTATAAACATTTCCATCGTTAGGTCTACCAAAACAAACAAGTTATAATTTCTTGAAAATACTTTTTTGTTTTTAATATTTTCACAGTGAAACAATAAAATTTAATTAATGTAAAAAACTTTTATTGTTTATTCATAAAAACGTTTCGATAATTATTGAGTGCAAAGTTGAACAAGTGCAACTTTTCTCATTTGGAAATTTGGGGAAATCCTGCGTGACGAACGCTACAATCGCACGCGTTTTCTGATTGAATTATAAACATTTTTTGACCTTTCAAAAAAGATTGCTTCAACTTAAATATAGTATTTAGTGACATTAATATGTTCTTACGAATGGCATATATCATAATTTCTTAGCAAGTATTTGTTGCGAAATAATATATTACAAAGTTTTGTGACGCACGCTACAAAAAGTGAAAGTAACTTTAAAGGTTTAAGGGTGTTTTCCTAATTTTTAGCGAATTTGGCATGATAAGGTATACAAAATCTAATTCCTAAAAGAAAGATGACTTTAAGAGAATTCTAAACGCACTTATTCGCAGCCAAAAAATGTTGTGATTTTTTGACAAAAGCCGTGAAACCTTATATTTTATTTATTTTAACAAAACAAATTATATTTTTATGAATTGCATTTTTTAAACTTAACTTCTTAACTAATGAATATCAACTTTTTTTTTAACGAAATTTCTATTTTGATAAGTCTGCTGTAAGTGCTATTTTGAAATTATTGCATTAATGATAATTGAAATACATATTTTTTAATATAAAAATGAAATTATACATCTAGTCTTATATTCCATTAAAAAAAAATTCATTTGAAAAATTTTTGGTTGGTGGACTATGCGATTGCAAATATTTGTAATTTTTTTTCTTTCGATGTCACGTGCGACATTTCCAATAAATGCGTCGCAAGTTAATGCAGAAAGCTAATGAAATCCCAAGAACAAACAAGAGATTTTTTATAAAATTAAAAAATAAATAAATTTTACTAAAAAAAAAGAAGATTAATGTTCTGGGTACTGATATAAAGTTGGTCACGTGCGACATCATAAGTGTGAAAATTAAAACTTTTAAATATTTATTTATGTAAATGATTTATTTATGTAAATATTTACACAGAAAAAATATTCACCAACATTTTTTCAATTAATTCAATACTACTGTTGCAAACTATTTTTTTAATTGTTCCAATTAATTTCCCTTAATTGATAATACAAATTATAATGTTTGTGTGTATATTGGCAATTATGAAAACGTACACACAAACTTAAAATATTTTAAATTTTCAAACAATTTTTTTATTGTTTCAATTAACTGTGTTGATTGAACAAAATATTATAATTTGTGTTTACGTTTTATTTAGCCTCTTTTGCTGGTGGTAATATTTCAATTAAACCTATTGATTGAAACTGAACAGCAAGAAAAGCTCAAACTTACAAATGTGTTAATTGATATGATCAATTTGTTTGCTGGCGGAAAATCAGTACAGAATTTAATTAATAATACAAATTTCTAGCAAATACGTTAATTGTAGTTGGTTTTTCATTTTTTCTGTGTACATTTACTTGCAAACACACATGTATAGCGTACATTGCACACGCCTGTTTAAACCCCTATATATGATACTAGCTTAACCCGATGCGCTTCGCTTCACTGCTTTAACCACTTCTTCAGTTGAGAGATATTTAATAATTATATGCATCCTATGGGAGGTATTTCCCCCCTGCGCCTACCCGCTTTACTTTTATTTCTAAAAGTGTAGTATACCATAAGAGTGACTTCTACAAAGTTTGAACATTCTTACTATAACACTTCTTTAGATATGCGATATTAAGCATTGGCGTCCTATGGGGGTAACACTTCCCCCGCTGCTATTTTATATCAATTGTGTGGCTCAGAAGATCCTACTACCAATAGTTCAAAAAAATCCGTGCAGCGGCTCTTAATTATATTTCTATATATGAGGGGTACTCCTCCTCCTTTGTCAACCACGCCCATTTTTATACTGAAATTTTTAGTTTACCATAATAGTAGCTTTAACCACGTTTGAAGACTCTCCCTTTAATAGTTCTTCAGTTGAGCGATATTTAATATATGCATCCTATGGGAGGTATTCCCCCTGCGCCTACCCGCTTTATTTTTATTTCCAAAAGTGTAGTATACCATAAGAGTGACTTCTACAAAATTTGAACATTCTCACTATAACAGTGTTTAAGATATGCGATATTCAACATTTGCCTTCTATGGGGGGAACCACTTCCCTCGCTGCTATTTTATTTCAAAATTGGGGCTCAGAAGATCCTACTACAAAAAGTTCAATAAAATGCGTGCAGCGGCTCTTAAGATATGCGATATTTAATATTGGCATCCAATGAGGGGTACCAACTCCCCTGCCCCTATCGAAAAAATAAGCAGCCATTTTATTTTTAGTGCGCACGTGATGTTACTGTAAAAATTTCAGGAAAATCGGTTTAGTAGTTTACGAGTCTATAATGTAAATATGAAAAATGTAAAATATGTTACTTGATGTATTTTGTTTTTATAAAATATTTTTGGTAAAGACAACCAGCCAGCATGAGCTTAAGATATGCATTAAATGAGAGTCTCTAAATTTACCTGCAAATCCAGACCTTAAACTTTTCATGTCGTAGGCTTTTATTCTTTGATGTTAAAAAAAATCAATTTCTATAATATAGAAAAGGTTTCATAACGCTGTTGTATATTGACAACAGTACTATAACAAGCGTCTTCGTTTTTGATCCCATGTCACTTTTCATCATTGTGATGTCAGCCTTAACATCACTTGCCCAAATTGTCATCAGGGTCAACCATTGAATTATGTCATCAATGGAATGACACATCGGCATCACAGAAATGACGAATCGGAATCAGTTTAATAAAATTTGTCATCAGTGCGATGATTAAGTAACATTGGAGAAAGGTCTCATTAGGCTCAATTTAATGACAAACTGTCATTAACACAAGACAAACTATTATTAAATTGAGTCACTGGGATTGGCTTAGGTCACTTACCCATTACACTTGTTTGTTCGCTTTTGTTGTAGTCCGCCCTTTGCTAACAGCAGAACTCTCGATTATAAGACACCAACAGCATGCCCGATATGCTTATCGTAATCATTTTACTTTGGAAATTTGATGCATTTAACTTAATGATTTAAAAAAAAGACACAAAATGTTGCATCGAATTGATTCCGTTCGTCATTGGATTAATGTAACTTTTTGCCTCATTAATGCCGTTTGTACGAATGTGCATTTTTCTATGATACAAATACTGGAACTATGCACGTAAGTTGCTTATGAGTCACGATCACGAAAGCTTTTAAGGATTGTAAATGTAATCAAGCACTCTCAAATAGTAGAAATGAAGATTTTCTAGCGATTACATACTTTAAAATTTTAGTTTTTGGGCACGCTTTCCCACGAATCATTCTTAAAGTCTCACAATCACGCACACTAACAAAAGAAAATAAAACAAAGTACTGAAGATTCACGCGAAAATCACTTGATGTACGCATAAATCACGTCACGTAACGCTTACATCTCTATTTTAATTTTCTCATTCAATTCTTAAACTTAAAATTTTATGTTCTAACTTTAGAAAATACAAAAAGAAAAATATTTTGACAGATTTTTGTGCTTAAATCAATAATTTGGCTGTTTCAACTGCATCAAAGAGTAATTTTTTTTTAGATTTTCTGGTTAACACAATCGGATTGAATAAACCAAAAGAAGCGGATAGGTTGGTTTACGATCAAAACAGCCAAAAATATTTTGCAGCCACTACAAAAAGAAAAAAAAAAAAAAAAATTAAAAGAAAACGATTGTCGTTGTGGTGGCCGTATAACAACAAAAACAATCACATGACAGTGTTTCTTAAACCTAATTTTAAAAATATGTTTTAGGCCTTTTTTGCGCTTTAAAAAAAAAATTGTCATGAAAATGTACTAAAACCGTGACTTGTTTTAATTAAGATCTTTTTACGCCGCTTTTTAAAAGTCTTCACGCGTCCAGTGTCCCAAGAGTTGGTATCACTGCTTAAATCAAAGAACACGCAAGACATGTTTTTTGATTTTCCTTACGCCCATTTTTGGGAATTTTTCCAAACCGTATGGGAGTTTGGGAGAAAAAAATTACAAAATTTTCTTTACTCTATGACTTTGATAAGACAACTTCTACATTCACTGTTAAATTTCATTGAAATACACTGATAGACAATAGTTTAATTTGCAAACAAAGCACGTTTTTTTTACCACCCCAGTTACAAAATGGGCTGATAACCAGAAAACATTACGACAGAGAAAAGGAAATGAATTCAAAATCTTGTAATTAATGCCCAGAGGAATAATAATAAAAAAAAAAATTATAAAATAATGCCTGCGTGCACTGGGAGTACTAGTGAAGAAAATTATCATTATTTTGTCTTGTTAACAGGGACACTGATCAACCTGAACAATCAAATTTGGAGTTAGAGGTTGCCAGCTGCTAAAATGACGTAAGCAAAGACAGAGCTCACCAGTTATGACAGCTATTGAGAAATTGAAAAGGTTTTTTTTTTTTAAATTTAAGCACAAGTTATCTGGAAGGATTTTTTTCTTTCCTTACAAGAGACTACTTCTGTAATACTTTATTGAAAAATCAAGTGTTCATAAAAGGAAATTATTTGTTATGCTGGTTATACATGCCAACAAATTTTTAACCCATAGAAGGGTATACTTTTTTAGCTGCGTTAAATCCGAATTTGTACTCAGAATCGCATCGGGGTCTTCGCCATATTCGAGATGTAATAAGCAGGGCTGTGAAGCCGTCAAAAAAATAGTTCTAATCCCAAATCCAACTGCTGAAATTTTTAAAATCCGACTCTAACTCCAATTTTGATGCTAAATTTATGTGAAAAAATGTATATTTTTTATATGTGTAGAAAAATTACAAACCTCTTTTTTCAACTAGATATCAAAAGTTCGACATTTTTAAAGCAAAAACAAAAATTTTCTTTGCACCATTTCATTAAACGACAAAGAGAAACTATTTGCCAGTTGTCTACTCACAAAAATGGTGTAAAAATTGTGAGAGACACAAATTGCATGCTTGGCAGTGTTGAATAATTCAGTACTTTAGTACTTTTTTCAGTAATTTTTCATATTAAAAAATACCGCAGTACCCCCGCGTTGTTTTCAGTACTTTTTTATCCTTTGAGCTTTTTAACTGTGTTGTAAGCATTTCGATAGCAGGCTTAGGTTATCATGTGTTTATTAAATAATTTATGTTGTTGTATTTATTGGTAAAATAATTAATGACGTTAATATTATAATGAAAGAATGGACGCAAGAATTCATATATTGCTCTCCAGAATGGGATATGGGAATTTCCCTAGAATGTTCTACCAGGATGAAAAAATAAAATATTGATTATCTTCGTCTATTATTGTTTACTATTATAAAAAGTCTTTGTTCTTATAAAATAATGGTTTCATAGCATATCTCAGCTGTTTTACTTGAGGAAATCGGGCTGGAAGCTGGACAATTTTATATTTTTCTGTATTTTCTAATTCTAAAGACATTTTTATATACTTATTTTACATGTTAGAAATATGTTATGTTAACACTCTTTCTTCATAATCTCTCCATTACAATCAATTGTTTTTTTTGTTAAGGAAATTTAAAGACATTTATGGGAAATTGCGTGGTGATAATAATAAAAAAACATATAGAAAAATAGTACGTTCGCGATCCGTACGTTCGCGACCGGTAAATAAGTCAATTAAACAAAAATCAAGAGAGATATTTTATTTTGTAAATACTGGATGGAGACCTACATTAATACACTTTTAAAATAAGTTAATCACTTTTGAATATTTTGTTCCATTGCGCAGATTTTTACATTTAACTACTGTCAGCCAAAGTTGACTTCTATTTTGCGTACGTTCGTGACCACACGTTTATAATTCTTATTATGAAAACTTAAACTCGATGAAATCCATCTTTTGCACTAAACATAACATTATAAAAAGGGATGCATTGAATAATATATCAGTGGAAAATTTAAATGAAAACCATATTTATAGAAACATGCAATGATAAGAAAATGGTTTATAAAGTAAAAGAAACTGCGAAATCGATTTATTCGACAATTTGCGAAACATTAATAACTAAATTTTGTTTTAAACATAAAACCTTAAAAGTGATAATCAGCTTCCTTCCAGAAAATAGCATAAAGGCTCAGTTAGGCGAACGTTGCTGTACCGTAACTGTACTGTATCAATCAGCTGTTCGCTTTTTGTTATATGAAAACCAATACAAAAGCTTACCGAAATGCAATGTACCGTAGTTGCAACGTACCAATCTGCATAAAATAGAATTTCATGCCGTTGTTACGGGACATTTATAAGACAGTGATGGGCGGCTTGTATGTTACATTGCATGCGGGTAATTTTGCTCTTTTTTTTGGTACTTTTTTTAGAATATCTATGGAATTACGACAAAACAACTTACAATACAACATATCTCGAAATATACAAATATACATACATATGTTTAGATGTTTAAAATAAACAAATGCATATACACATACAATGGAAATGTGAAACATATACAAGACTTTAAATGGTATCAAAACCTTGTTTGGTGTATGCACATTTACAATATATGTATGCTAAAAATGTATACATGCTAAAATACAAATTTATTTATTGTAAATCTATAATAAAAATATTAAATTATTAAAATTTTTTACATACCCAAAATACTGTTTTAATACCATTTAAATCACGTGGTACCTTTTCTGCACAACGGTCACCATTTGAGCATTTTTGATTCCCATCACTGTGTGTTTTGTTTTATGTATACTATTGCTTTTTGTTTATGTATGGGAAAACATATGACACGCTTTTAAACGTTCTATAAGTGCACCAACGTGCTTACCTTACGGGTACAGCGGTACCTTACGGGTACAGCAACGTTCGCCTAACTGAGCCTTAATACTGATGTTATTAATGTTATTTACAATTGATAAAGATAACTATGATAATATCAATTTTCAATTCCGTGTTCTAGCGGATCTTTCAGAAATAAAACATTTCAGAACTGAATATATTTAAATTTCTTGGAAAAATATAGCCAATATTAAGAACGAAACTAACGTTTGCTGATATTTCACACATTGCGTTTGGTATTTTATCGATACCACATTTCAGAGCATCAATTAAACGCACATTTTCAAATGCAAAATGATGTAAAAAGCAAAGGAATGTTTGCTATTAAATACTTAGATAAATGAATTCCAATAATATATTTTTTGTTCCTTTTATTTTCATAAATTATTGTTTTTTTTTAACAAAAAGTACCATTTGGTGCGAAAAAAACTCTTTTAGTTGAAGTTCAGTACCATTTCTAAATTTCTATTTTGCAACACTGATGCTTGAGGTACTTTAATAACTCACCCAAGGTACTCTAATAATTCACCAAACAAAGTAAAAGTAATAAAACTTGCCCTGCTTATAGAAGCCACCTAAATTATCTTTATATTCTCTTTTTTACTTGTTCTCCAAAGTTATATGAAAGTTCAACCAATTCAAGAACAACAATTTATAATTTAAGTTGGAAACTTTTAGAACTTCAATTATTTTCATGTTGCAAAATGTAGAACAAATTTCAAACAAAACTTTACAATCAACAAATGTCGCCATTGTGCAACGAAATTTTCTAAAGATAAATGGTTTAAAATTATTATTTTCACTTTTCTTTATGTTGGATGGATGCAATAAAAATCCACCAAAAGCAGCAAATCCAAAACTAAATCTAGTCAATAGTTTTCTAAAGTGACAGAATAGTTAACTAAAGATTATCATCACTCTTCTCCAAAGCTCTAATACTTCTACACTGAAAATAATCTGTGCTACATTACGTAGCAGGTATGGAAAATCTGGGGTCTATTCACCGCACTCGATACTATCGTATCGAGTAAACTATCGAATTTGTTTGCAAACGATAGACACTGACGTATCGAATGAAAACTTGATAAATGTAATGTCGAGTTACTCGATATCGAACGCTATTATCTCGAATTCAATACATTTCATTCGATATCGAGTTTCATGATACCAAAATAAATAATTTCGATACATTTTGCTCGATATCGTATGCGGTGATTAGACCCCTGGTACTTGTGTATTTTTTTTTTGTACTCTTTAAGGCAGTGATAGCCACGCTATGGCCTTGCGAGGCAGTCAATAATCGTATTTTTCACACAGACACGGTCGTCAATTCACATGTATGCAACAACTTTGTTTGTTTCAAAACATCAGACTATCATCAGTCTCTGCGACCGCAAACAACCACACCACATATGTGTGCGTTCGGGGCTGGTTATCACTGCTTTAAGTCAAAAAAAAAAAAAAAAAAACCCGAAATAACCTCTTGGCATACAAGCTACAAAAAGCTGTTAAAGTGAATGAACTTGGATACTAGGGTATTCAATTAATCGATGTTTTGTATTATTCGATTAATCGCGCTTATAATTATTCGATGTAAAAATTTAATCGAATAATAATCGGACAATTTAATATTATTCGGTTAATCGAATAATATTTATTCGTCTTGTTTAGAACTTTAAAAATAAGATCAAAAATTGTATTTATTAACATAAAAATTTTATTAAAAAAGTAACAACAACTTAACAAATTTAATAAAAAAAAAAAAAAAAAAAAACAAAATTTAAGTTAATCTTCTAAGGCCCGTTTTCACAACTTACCGATAGCACTTTGACCGGCCTTATAAAGAGTGTTCCATTACTAAAACTTTACTTTAACCTTTAGTGAGCGATAAAGTAAATTAAGGTTAATCCTACCTGATAGGTTAAAGTAAAGTTGTAATAATGGAACACTTTTTATACGGCCGATAAAATCCTACCTTTAGCTATCGGTAAGTTGTGAAAACGGGCCTAAAAGAATATACAATTTAAATGTTTATATTTCAAATGATTTCTATCTTTTGTTTTGATGAAACTTGATTAAGAAAAAATTCTTTCACTTATTGTTGACGTAAGAGAGATTGAAAGTAAAGCGTTGTAAAGCATGTTCTTTTTCTTGTCTTTGCTTGAATCTTCACTTGAATCTCTTGTCGATTTGTTTAAACAATTTTAATACTTTTAGAATCTTTTTCATCCTTGACAGCCGCGGGGCTAGAACTCAGGCTTTCACGGTCACGTAACCCTTACATGTTTCAATCGTAACCACTCAATCTCTTCAGAGGGTTTTGCCGTTAAACACTCACTTGGGGCTCGAACCCAGGCTTGCGGCAGTCAAGAATGAATGATTATCAATAACAATTTTAATTTATTTCATGTTGTAAAATTCCTTTCTTCATACAAATAATTTAATGAAAATTATATTTGATGAACTTTAGCCTAATTAAAAAGAAAAAAAATATCAAAATTTGGACTAAAAACCATAAACAGTTCAACAAAAATAACCACAATACTAATTCTGCCTCTTGGTGCTAAAAGGGCCAATGTCAAAATATTTACTTTTGAGAAAATTTAAATTAAATTGTTTTTATAGAAGAGTTCCTATGAAGCTGTTCTGTGCTAAAAACATTGGCTGTTTCATAAAAAAAAAAAGATGTTAAGAGAAAACACCCAATGCAATGATTAACTCAAAACAGAAAAATATTGACATTGGCCCTTTAAGCACCAATGTGTGTGAAGATAAATTCGAATTTAACTAGCAAAGGCGCAAACCATATTTTTTAACATTGCTCATTTTGCAGTTAACAAAGCAATGTTAACGACTTAACAGTCATAGTAATATACTACGGATACATAAAATCATGATTTAAATGACCATTTTGGACAAATATGGAGTTGCACATGTATACCACTATTTAGGAATGGTAGTCCAGAGGGTCCTAAATACAATTCCAAAAGTGGGTTTCTTAAATAATGTTGGAATTTGAGAAAATTAATTTTGAAAAAAGTGATATTTATTTGAATTTTCTCAAATTCCAAAATTATTTGAGAAACCGACTTTTGGAATTGTATTTAGGACCCTCTGGACTACCATTCCAATATAGTGGTGTACATGTGCAACTCCATATTTGTCCAAAATGGTCATTGATCTTCTGCAGAAATTTCAAATAAATATCACTTCTTTCAAAATGAATTTTCTCAAATTCCAAAATTATTTGAGAAACGTGACTTTTGGAATCATTTTAAGGACCCTCTGGACTACCATTTCCATATTTGTCCAAAATTGTCATTCAAATCACGATTTTATGTCTCCGTAGTAAAGGGTGGTTAAATTGTAAGGGCCGATGTTGAATGTGAACCACACCTAAACGCCAAGTTTTTTTCCGAATTTTATTTGACATTTCTCTATTTCAGACTTACTCAATTTGAACCATGGAGAGATACACAATCCAACAACGTCTTAAAGTTATCCAGACTTATTATGAAAATGGGCGTTCAAATCAAAATGCATATCGTGCACTTCGTGATTTTTTGGTCAATTTGATCGTCCAAATGTGCGTACAATCGCAAAAATCGTGGAAAAATTCGAGCAAACCGGGTCTGTAGAAGATATGAGAACACCAGTGCATGCTCGTACAGCTCGTACTGCAGGAAATATTGCTGCTGTTCGCGATAGTGCGGCTGAAGATCCGTCCACCTCAACTCGTCGTCGTGCCCAACAATTGCACCTCTCACGCTCGTCGTTGATGAGCATTATGCATAAAGACTTGCATTTACACGCTTACAACGTGCAATTGGCTCAAGAACTAAAGCCTCTTGACCATTCCAAACGTCCTGAATGGGCAGAATGGTGGCAAGAAATGGCAACAGTGGATGATCAATTTTCGAAGAAAATCATCTTCAGTGATGAGGCACATTTGCACCTCAGTGGATTCGTCAATAAACAGAATTGCCGCATTTGGGCGAATGAGAATCCAAGAGTGATTGTCGAAAAACCAATGCACCCACAAAGAGTGACTGTTTGGTGCGGTTTATGGGCTGGCGGCATCATCGGGCCGTATTTTTTCCAAAATGAGGCCGGTCAGGCAGTTACTGTGAATGGTGTTCGCTATCGTGAGATGATAACGATATTTTTATGGCCCGAATTGGAAGATATGGATGTGGACGATATGTGGTTTCAGCAGGACGGTGCCACTTGCCACACAGCTAACGAAACAATGGCTCTTTTGCGCAACAAATTCGATGGCCGTGTTATCTCACGTAATGGCGATGTCAATTG
Source organism: Pollenia angustigena (assembly GCA_930367215.1). NCBI lineage: Eukaryota > Metazoa > Arthropoda > Insecta > Diptera > Polleniidae > Pollenia > Pollenia angustigena. Next base: position 193,147,923 of record OV884060.1, on the reverse strand, counting down.
GCCGCCAAGATCATGTGATTTGACACCGTTGGACTTTTTTCTTTGGGGTTATTTGAAAGAAAAGGTGTACGTCGATAAGCCAGCAACAATTCAAGAGCTAAAGGATGAGATAATTCGGCACATTAACGGCATAGAACCTCCATTATGCCTCAGGGTCATCGAAAATTTGGACCATCGGATGGAGGTGTGCCGCCGTGGTCGCGGCGCCCATTTGGCCGATATTTTGTTCCATACATAATTGAGTAATACCAATATATCATAATAAAATAAAATTACAATTATTTCCTAAATAGTTTGTGTTTAATTCAAAATCAACATCGGCCCTTGAAATTTAACCACCCTTTATATTACTATGACTGTAAAGTCGTTAACATTTCTCTGTTAACTGCAAACTGAGCAATGTTAAAAAATATGGTTTGCGCCTTTGCTAGTTAAATTCGAATTTAGGCCCTATTACGGTTTACAACTCAACTCAGTTGAGTTGTAATAAATACAACTGGTTGTGATCAGTTGTAATTTGTGTTATGTTTTTGTTCAACGCAATTTAGCAAAGTTGTAAGCCATTATACAAAAATTAAGAAATTACAACTCAACCGAGTTGAGTTGTAAACCGTAATTGGGGCCTATCTTCACACACATTTAGCACCAAGCCTCAGAATTAATGTATGTATTCATTTAAGAATAATTCTTAAGCATAAACAAAAAATCATTAAAAAAAAGTGTGAACAAATATTGAAGGGTAACATTTAGTTTTGCTTCTAATAATATATACTTTTAGTACATACTTAGATAAAGCAGCTAGTTTATAAAAATTCATAAAAACGAACACATTGGACTCCCAACGTTAATTAAGATAGTTTGAAATATGAAAGGAAATCAAAAGTGCAACTAGTTTTAAGTAAAAACCAACCAATATATATCCAGCTCAATACTAGTTACTTTGTCTGCAAGGTTATGACAGTTTTTGTATACATATGTACATTCATTTGTATATACATATGTACTTGTATGTATGTAAGGATAATAAACACGGATTTTTTTCGGTGTACAATAATTCCAAAGTCACTTTCAAAAGACTCACAAGGAAACTAAATTCCAAAAAGCCAACCAACCCATCCAAATTGTTTAACTCATTCATCAAACAGTCAAAACTGATGAGTATTAAGGACGATTATTATGATGAAAGCTGCAAAAACAACAATGTTTCCTTTTGGTTCTATAGATAACTTTCATACATACATACATATATACATACATTTGTACCATGTACTACATACTAAATAATGTTAGTATGTAAATCAAAAGCAATGTCTGCTACTGGTGTGACAGTATACAAGTGGTTGGTTGTAAATGCCAGAAGATTTATGAAAAGTTTACGATAACATCTTTAAAGACGAAAAAATATTTTTATAGTTATGTCAACTTTTACAATGACATTTTAACATGAAAATTAAATTCTTGGTGAAGCAAAGATGACAATTTGCCAAATATTTTTTAATTTAGCAGTTCTTGTATTGTAAGCATGTATTTAAAGAAAATAAAAGCATTTCATATCATTAACAGTTATTGGTTAAAAAAAAGTAGTTTTTACGTGTTAACATAAAAATTTTCTTACATTTATATATTATTGTTAATAAGTGTAACCCAAACATCACAGTATTTGGAGAGAGAAGTTTTTGAGAGCGGACAATAAGGAGGGTCCAAAAAAAAACTTGTGCCAGATACCCCCTTGAATAAAAGATATGTTAGTGAAGTTTATTAACACGTTGACTTCCACTCGCACGTTTTCATGATACACCCAGATGTTACCCAGACGCCACGTCGCACACTTTCGTGCGACACCCAGATGTTACCCTGAGGCCACGTCGCACACTTTCGTGCGACACCTATATGTTACCCTGAGGCCACGTCGCACATTTTCGTACATTTTAATATGGAATTTTACATGGAATTTGGATTCTCTGGCCAGTGGTGAACATTTTGGTATATTTCCCATGGCCGCTGTGTATTTTTAATAGTATTTTTTTGTATAATAAAAAAGTTGGAAATTTTAGTTTGTATTTTTATTAATTCTTTAAAAAATCAATTCATTTATGAGCAAAAAAATTTATAAAAATATATACATATGTATGTATGTAAATTCAAATGGAGATCTGTAGAAAAAAATATACTTAAAATTAGAAATTCAATTTGGAGATCAGTTGAAAAACCATAGACTTAAAATTAAAAAATCAATTTGTTAATGATGTGCAAATGAGTGTTAATGATATTAAAATTTAAATTTATCAAAACTAATTCTTCTTCTTCTTCTCAGTGCTTAAAAATAAGTTTTGACTACCCGCGATTTTATTTTGGTCCCTAATTTGCAGTTATAACGGGTTTTTTGTGTCGCACATTTTCGTGCGACGTAGCCCCACAACATGTTTTATGTTCTCCCAGGCAGGCCATGTCGCACGAAAATGTGCGACACAAAAAAACCGTTATAACTGCAAAATTAGGGACCAAAATAAAGTCGCGAGTAGTCAAAACTTATTTTTAGACACTAAGAAACAAAAAAGAACAAAAATAAGTTGTTGGCCTCAGGTGACCAAAATTGTTAAAAGATATTGCAACTGAACGATCGAAATTCTAAAAAGGCTTTGGCAGCCAACGTGTTAAACAAGAAACATTTTTTTTGCCACTCCAAAAGATACAGCGGTTTTTGTTTTTTATATTTAGCGCCGCTATTTAAGGCCCGATTTCATCAAATCGCATATCATTGTTCATGGATTCATTTTTGCTTTGGTGACTTTTTCATCAAATTCTGGGCTCCTCTTATGCTATCTCGGATTTTTCCTCCAAATGCTCATAACATAACTTAGGTGAGGTTAGGCCGAAAGGAGGATGAAGCATCGAAGGTGCAACCTCATATCATTACGATATACAGCTAGGCCTAAACTGGGCCTCTTGTGCGCTCCCTAAGAAGATGGTAGATTTATTGTTACCGCCCGGTATTCAGAAATCCGGCTTCCCAGACGTTACTTCTCAATATTTTCCAGTACTACTTTTCAGGAATTCTAAATCCGACATAACATCGCTCCCGAGGTGCCTGGATCTTAATTTGGCAAAGGCCTCTGAATATGCTGATTTGGTGCAGTTGTGCCCGGAGTCCCACCATAATACTGACCTCAGACTCACTGCCATTGAGGAGGCTTCTCGTCCTTCTCCCGTCTGGGTTACCCCACAAAATCCTAGTGGTTCTGCCCACCGTCTCATTATTTCAACAGGCCGTGTGGGTTTCTCTGACCCACGCCTTTAATTTCACCTTTGAATGCCGTCTTCGTTTCCTCAAGCGGTTTCGCATTCGCCAAGTTAACTGCCACGAGTTCTCTTCCTCCGATGGCGAGTGTATTGATTGATGTATTTACATGATCCGGATCCTACCCTCAGAGGAAAACTCGGTAATGGCCCTTCTACAGTCAAATAAGGTCCTGGATTTGACCCTATTAACTGATATCGCGCTTATTGCCCTTTGGCTATCGGTAAAAATGTTGGCGTCCACCCGCTCCATATTCGATTTAATCCATCTCACACACTCCGTAATAGCACGGACTTCCGCTTGAAAGCCGGTGGGTGTTGTGATCCGTAATACGGTAGAATATCCTGGTTTCCGGGTTCTTTTTATAGACCCCCATGCCCGTTTTATTCCCCAATTTTGAACCGTCTGTCGCTCCAAAGTTCTATAACTTCTAGAACTTAGTATATCTATCTTTTAATATACATACATAACTTTATGACACGCCTCAAAAGTAACAAAAGTTCAAATATATCTTACACTAGCTGACCCGACAGACGTTGTCCTGTCCAAATTAGGAAAAATGTTTGCGTTCGATTTTTAAAATCCGTTGAAAGATACGAACATTTAAAAGAAAAATTAGTCAAATCGATGGAGCCGTTTTTTCATTTTAGGTAAATCGAAAAACGTGGGCGAGGCCAAATTTTCTTTCCGTAAAAACTTAAGTTGGACCATGGCGATGATTTTAAAGAAAAAATCGTCCAAATCGGTCAAGCCGTTTTCAAGTAAAATGGATTAATACGAACATTTAAAAGAAAAATTAGTCCAATCGATAGAGCCGTTTTTTGATTTTAGGTTAATCGTAAAAAGTGGGCGGGGCAAAATTTTTTTTTCCGTAAAAACCTAAGTTGGACCATGGCGATGATTTTAAAGAAAACATCGTCCAAATCGGTCAAGCCGTTCTCAAGTTATGCGCTTAATAGCAAAAGTGGGCGTAAAAGTAGGCGTGGTACATTTTTCTTTGGATAAAAACGTAAAATGGATTAATACGAACATTTAAAAGAAAAATTAGTCAAATCGATGGAGCCGTTTTTTCATTTTAGGTAAATCGAAAAACGTGGGCGAGGCCAAATTTTCTTTCCGTAAAAACTTAAGTTGGACCATGGCGATGGTTTTAAAGAAAAAATCGTCCAAACCGGTCAAGCCGTTCTCAAGTTATGCGCTTAATAGAAAAAGTAGGCGTAAAAGTAGTCGTGGTACATTTTTCTTTCGATTAAAACGTAAAATGGATAAATACGAACATTTAAAAGAAAAATTAGTCCAATCGATGGAGCCGTTTTTTGATTTTAGGTAAATCGAAAATGGTGGGCGGGGCAAAATTTTCTTTTCGTAAAAACCTAAGTTGGACCATGGCAATCATTTTAAAGCAAAAATCGGTCAAGGCGTTTTCAAGTTCTCAAGTTATGCGCTTAATAGCAAAAGTGGGCGTAAAAGTAGGCGTGGTACATTTTTCTTTCGATAAAAACGTAAAATGGATTAATACGAACATTTAAAAGAAAAATTAGTCAAATCGATGGAGCCGTTTTTTCATTTTAGGTAAATCGAAAAACGTGGGCGAGGCCAAATTTTCTTTCCGTAAAAACTTAAGTTGGACCATGGCGATGGTTTTAAAGAAAAAATCGTCCAAACCGGTCAAGCCGTTCTCAAGTTATGCGCTTAATAGAAAAAGTAGGCGTAAAAGTAGTCGTGGTACATTTTTCTTTCGATTAAAACGTAAAATGGATAAATACGAACATTTAAAAGAAAAATTAGTCCAATCGATGGAGCCGTTTTTTTGATTTTAGGTAAATCGAAAAAGGTGGGCGGGGCAAAATTTTCTTTTCGTAAAAACCTAAGTTGGACCATGGCAATCATTTTAAAGCAAAAATCGGTCAAGGCGTTTTCAAGTTATGCGCTTAATAGTAAAAGTGACCGCAAAAGTAGGCGTGGTACATTTTTCTTTTGATTAAAACATATAATGGATTAATACGATCATTTAAAAGAAAAATTAGTCAAATCGATGGAGTCGTTTTCTGTTTTTGGGTAATTCGAAAAAAGTGAGCGGGGCAAAATGTTTCGTAATTTTTTCTTACATAAGAACCTTCTCCTAATAATAACAAATACAACAAAAAAAGAATTAGTAAAATCGGTCCAGCCATTCACGCGGGATGCCATGACCAAGGGAAAAAGGGGTTCATTTTTATATATACTACCACCACCATGGATAACTATCTTGCCGCGATGTGGTGGCTTAAATGCTGGCTGTAGTGAATGTCTTGTAACTTGAGTCGGCAAATTCTAGCCGGGACAAGTTGGAAGGTATTTGCTTTAAGGCCAGCACGACTAAGGGTTATCCATCCTCCCATCCCCTATCCCATTACCTATGATCCTATCAATCCCCCTTTATTTCCCATTTCCCCCACTTTTAAGGTCAAGGTGGTTGATAGCAGTGCCGAGGACTTGAATGGCTGGTTAGTGGTTAAAGAAACTGGTCGCGAACAGCTTCCCTCTGGCGCCGATGGCAAGGGTCAGTTGTAACTTAGCCTAGTCCGTGCAAGCCGTCACTGCGCGAGACGGTCCTTTTCTTTACGGCGTACTCGTGGGACCAAAAACTGGACAACTTTACTGAAAAAAACAAGGACGCGACTCTAAGAGTCGATGCAGGGAATATCTCTGACAACTCGGCAGTTTCGGTGTCAGATCCAGACGCCGATTGGCTGAGTATCTACAGAGATATTCTTGAGCAAGAAGGTCAGTTATTGACAGAACTGACAGAGACAAGCGGGACGAGCGACCCCCCAGTCGGTTCCCCGTCTCGAACAGGGGTCTCGGAAAGACTCGATGGTCTAGCTCTGGGATCTGATGATGAGCATGAAATAACAATGATTTCGGCTCATGATCAGGACCATAGGGCCGGGCCATCGGCTCCTGAGGTCACACTCGAGATAGGGAGCGGAGTAGTGGGTGGATCAAAACCCATTGTTCGGCAGGATGCGACAGAACAGGTCGCATCAGAAGGCCGAACGAGTCTTGAAAAAGCCAAGAGTGGTGTAAGGGCCTCCTTAGCCTTTCTAGAAAAGATAGCTAAGAAAGACTCCTCACTACACGATGGGCGGGATAGGCACTTGCTGAGGAAGCACCGGAAGAACGTTGCCAGATTCGAACGAATCCACGGATCTGTCGGTGATATCCTAGGCATTCCCTATCCTGCGGGATACACAGCAAGGGCTGCTGAGGGCTCAAATGTCAGTATGGACAAGAAACCCTCAGTAACCCCTGCTGATGAGTCCTCCAATAATGGAACGGGAAGTAAGAAGGGGGGTGCAGAATCAACACCTGGTTCTCTAAACCGAGACAGTACGGTCACGGATAAGGGAACCAAGCCTGATGAAGTACCACCCTCTACTAGCTGCGCGATGAGGACTGGTAAAGTCTTGATAATCTCCGACCCCCCCCCCCCCTAAGGGAGGTCACAAAGGGGATTACTGAGAAAGGCCAGCCAACATCTGCAGGGAAATCGGGTGATCACCGACAGAGCTCTACTAAGGCCCCCAAAAAGGGGGTTTTTAAGAGAGTTAGGTCTGGTGATGACCAGAAATCCCCAGCGGCCAAAAGGAAGGATCCCCGAAAGGAGATCACTAAGAGGGCTGGTTCCAGAGAGGAACAACCCTCTACGTCAAAGAAGCTAAGGGAGTCGTTAAGTAAGGACGGTATTCTAGCAGCTGTCATTGATCGTATGGATCCCGATGGAAGGATCAGTGTCGAGAAATGGCAGGTGCTAGAAAACAAACTACTCGACGAAATCTTTAGCGTCAAAGGAAGGCCGGACGAAGTATCGTTCAAAGGGGCTGACTGGATAAGAGGTGTCAAAACTGTCAGTTGCGGCAATCAAAAAACCTTTGAGTTTTTAAAGGCTGCAATCGGCAGGTGTGGCAGCGCTTATCCTGAAGCCAGATTGGACGTCATACTCGCGTCTGAGTTGCCATTGAGGCCGGTGGTCACTGTATGGATTCCTCCACCTATAAAACCGGTGGAGGTCATACTGGTGTTACTGGCCAATCAGAACAATGGACTCTTTACAGGCCAGTGGAAGATGATAGCTTCACTGGGTTGCAAGGATAACCAAGGAAGAGATTTCAGGTTCGCAGTAGACCGGGAATCTCTGAAAAAACTGAAGTCAATGGGAGGGGTTGCTATATTCGGGTTAGGGTCTATCAGATTTAGGTTTCCTAAAAATGATAAACCCTAAGAGGCTGAGAGTGGTGCAGATAAACTTGCACCACTGTGAAGCGGCCTCAACCGAATTAGTAACCCACCTCATTGACAACAATGTGGACGTGGCTTTAATCCAAGAGCCCTGGATTAACAAAAACCGGGTAGTTGGATTAAAGATCACGGGGTATACCTTGTTCGTATCCCGCTCTGATGAGAAGGTACGGACTTGTATACTGGCGAAGACTGAACATAAATTCATGATTTCTAATTCTTTCAGTAATGGAGACCTCACGGTTGTGACAGGAGAAGCCAGGGACAAAACGGTCCTGGCACTGGCATCGGCATACTTACCATATGAAGCTGCCGATCCACCTGGTGAGGGAGTGCGAGAGTTGGTGGAGCACTCGGGCAGAAGCGGCTCGAGGCTGGTACTAGGATGTGACGCCAATGCACACCATTCCCAATGGGGTAGTGCCGACATCAACAAAAGAGGTGAGTCTATGTTTGATTTTATTGTTGCCAGCAATCTTTTTATCTGTAATAGGGGGAATACGCCAACGTTCAGAACTAGGGATAGAGAGGCAGTGATAGATATGACATTGACGAACTGTAGGGAATTAGTGGAGGACTGGAGGGTGGCTTTGGATTTTTCCTTCTCTGATCATAGTCGCCTGTCCTTTAGTCTAATGTTTGAGAGGTCGAAAAGGTGTCCATATAGGAATCCGAGAAGGACGGATTGGGATTCGTTTTCGGGACTAGTGCAACGGAACCTTAGGGTTACACGGAACTGGGGGTCGACTCCGGCCGGTGTGGAGCAACTGGTAAACACCTTCACGGGGGTATTGACCAGTAGCTATGAGCGATCTTGTCCGTTAAATTTTCCGGGCAGGCGTACACAGCCAAGATGGTGGACAGACGAGTTGAAAACTCAAAGGTCCACTGTCAGAAGGCTGTTCAATAGGGCGAAGTATACGCGCAGGGATGAGGATTGGAGTAACTTCAGGTTGAGTTACGGGAGGTATAAGGGAGATATTAGAAGGGCGAAAAGGGACTCGTGGATTAAGTTTAGCGAGTCAGTTGAATCCGTGAATGAGATGTCTAGGTTCAGGAGAATTTTATCTAAGGACCCTGTAGTCCCTGGATTTATTCAGAGATCGGACGACTCATGGACGGAATCTGGCTCTGAATCTCTCTGTCTGCTTATGGAGACTCACTTTCCGGGGTGTGTAGATCCTGGGTCGGGGGAACAGGCTGTATGTGGTGACCCCTTCTCTGGTTCGGGCTCAGGCGGTGAGGAAAGGGAGACGGTGGGGGATATGATTACCTTGGATAAGGTAACATGGGCGGTAAATACCTTTGGGTCCTACAAATCGGCGGGGCCAGATGGTATATTTCCGGCGATGCTACAGAATATCGGGAAATCGTCACTCCTGTTGTTGGTGGAACTGTTTAGGGTATGTGTACTGAACGGGTACATTCCTAGGAGGTGGAGGGAGGTTAGGGTAGTTTTTATTCCCAAAGCGGGTAGAACCGGTCACTCTAAACCCAAGGATTTTAGACCAATCAGCTTGTCGTCTTTTCTCTTGAAGACGTTGGAAAGACTGATTGATCTACATCTGAGGACGAAGATTGACGCCGGCATCGTCAGCGGCGCTCAACACGCCTACCTTAAAGGTAGATCTGTTGAGAGTGCGTTGCATGATGTGGTTGGTTATGTGGAGCGGGGTTTGCGAACCAGGGAATACACCCTGGCGGCATTCCTTGACATAGAGGGCGCCTTTAACAATTTGAGGATAGAGGCCATAAGACAGGCACTGATTGACCTAAGGGTTCCGTTGTTCTTGGTCGAATGGATAACTATGATGCTTAGCAGCAGAGTTATTCACTCGGACTGGGGAAACGAACGCTTAAGGAAATCGGTGACTAGAGGGACCCCACAGGGGGGAGTTCTCTCTCCCTTATTGTGGCTCTTGGCCGTCAATGTCGTTCTGAGACGTTTTGACAGAATGGGTCAGAAGGTCGTAGCCTACGCGGATGATGTGGTGATATTGGTGTCGGGCAAGTTTCTGCCGACAATTAGCGACATCATGCAAGGGGCGCTGGGCGAACTGGCGGCATGGGCAAGTGACAAGGGACTGGGAGTAAACCCGGAGAAGACGGAGTTGGTTCTTTTCACTAGGAGGTACAAGGTGGAGGAGTTTAGACTGCCGGTACTGGGAGGAGTGGAGCTTGGACTATCTGATAGTGCTAAGTATCTGGGGGTTTTTCTGGACAGCAAGCTGTCATGGGGTAGGAATACTCAAGAGAGACTCAAAAGGGGTCTCAATGCTTACTATGCTTGCAGATCATCGATAGGTAGGAGCTGGGGACTCCGGCCGTCAGTGGTGGGATGGCTGTACACTTCGGTGGTTAGACCCATTCTTACGTATGGATGCTGTGTTTGGTGGGAATCATTGAGATTGGCAAGTCGTAGAAAACTTCTTTCTAAGGCTCAGAGGTGTGCTTCAATTGGCATGACAGGTGCCATGAGAAGTACTCCTCAGGCTGCCCTGGATGTCATTCTACATCTTCTGCCTATTGAGCAGTATGTGATGGGAATGGCGGCCAGGAGCATCCTTAGACTGAGGGAGTTAGGACTTACGAGGAATGACACTCAGGGTCACTCACGGATCCTGGGTGAGATTGAGGCTGGTGGCTATTGCCTGGGACCGCCGGGATCCACTGATTATGTTGGCACCAGTTTGGATTTTGGTCGGTTGCCAGAGGTAATAATGCCCTCTAGGGAGAGCTGGTCGGGCAGGAGCAGATTATTTGGTGGATTTGCTATTTTCACTGATGGCTCAAAGATGAGGGGCACGGGTGCAGGGGTCTACATTGAGGATCTGAACATAAGAAGGTCATATAGGCTTCCTGGCGACTGCAGTGTTTTTCAGGCGGAGGTTCTGGGGGTCTGGAGGGCCGTGGAACTGATGAGGGACAACATTGATAGGGGCTCGGAGGTCACTATATACGTGGACAGCCAGGCGGCTCTTATGGCCGTAAGGGGCTGTTATGTGAACTCCAAGCTGGTTGATGAGTGTAGGAGGGCTCTGAGGGGAGCCTTAGGGGAGTATCTGCTAAGGTTATGCTGGGTGCCGGGTCATTGCGATATAGGCGGCAACGAGATTGCTGATGAGTTGGCAAGACAGGGCTCAGAGTTGGAGGATCCTGACTGTGTGGAGGCGGTTAGGCCTCCATTGGGCTTCTATTTTAGTAGAATTAGGGAATGGATAACGAGCGTGACCAATCGGGCCTGGGGGAGCCGAACGGACTGTCGGGTATCGCGGACACTGTGGCCGGTGCTTAGGAAGTCCGATTCGGTGTCGCTGTTGGGCAGGAGCAGGGTCTGCGTTAGGACCATGATAGGAATTATCACGGGCCACTGTATGATAGGCAGGATGGCGGTGAGGATGGGATCCGACTTGTCGGATATATGCAGGTTGTGCGAGGACCCTGAGGAGTTGGAGTCAGTTGAGCACCTTCTGTGCCACTGTCCCAGGCTGCAGGGTAGCAGGTTGAGGTGGCTGGGCAGTAGATTCCTGGGCGAATTAGGGGATGTCTCGGGTTGCGGACTCGAGAATCTGATAGGATTCGTAATGGGGATGGCCTGGCTGCGCGAGGGGAGACTGGGTGCTAACCGCTCGTAGGGCGGATTTGGTTTAAGGGATTTCTCTCGGGGTTGGTCCTTTACCTTCTTTTCCTTCCTTTCTTTTCTACCCATCTTTCGGATCTGTCTTATTCTTCTGCTGCTTATTTCACCTACTTATGCCTTCTTGGCTATCTCTAATTAAGGCGTCACAATGGACCATATTGGTCTCTGGGTGAAGGTGTGAAGGAAACTTCACACCGGCCTTTCTACCTACCTACCTACCTATATATACTAGATGACCCGTGCGAATATTTCGCACCGTTAGTTGTAATTTTTGTAACATAAAATGAAAATAATTAATAGAAATGTATTAATATCAATGAAAATGTTAATTTTTCAATTTCTAATTATTTTTCGTCATTAGTGTTAGAAATAAACTTTAAAATGAGATATCATTCATTAAATTTGATGCGGTGGTATGGGAGATATTTGCAACCGACAACAAAAAAAGAGCTTTAGAAATAATATATATGATAGGTTAAACCAGAAAGAACCCAATACAAAACAAAAAATTTCCATCCGTCACGCCCTTGAATGAAAGGTTTATAAAAGCTATGAGATCTTAAAGTTTACATACGATATCGATATAGCAATCAGTTGCATGCTAAGTTACTCTTATGAGCATAACTCTGGACTGGCTAAGCCGTTCAACACTAAAATTTTATAGAATTTAAGTTGAACAATACTCGGTTAAGAAAATTTAAAGGTTTGCTATTAAAGGTCATCATCACGCGAGTTACATATAGGAATACTTCCCCTGACAAATTTGATACTTTTTTAGAAAATATAAGTCAACGACATTAAACTGTAAAATTGCTGCATCAACATGATTTTTACACAAACAAATAAACTAACGTTAAAAAGGTTTATTTAATTTTTATAAAAAATAAAACTCTGTTATGTTTAATTAATTTTTGTTTTATTTATTTCTATGAACCTTACGGACTGAGGACGGAACCAAGACTGACTACCACTTTTTGTTTAGTTTACATCATACTTTTATAATTGTTTTTCATCGGTTGAAATTGACAAAATTTATTTAAATGCAAACTTGCTAAATTTGCATTATTTTAACGCGACAATTTAACTGTTGCATCAACATGATTTGGATTGGCTGAAAACGAAATTTAGTTAAAGCAAAATTACCAATTTTGCATTTTTTATTTATTTCACAATTAAATTTATTTTTTATAATTTGTTGATGCAGCAAATTTACAGTTGACTTATATTTTCTAAAAAAGTATAAAATTTGTCAGGGGAAGTATTCCTATATGTAACTCGCGCTCAAAATCAGTAACGGAACTTTATGTTGGCATATAATGGGTGTCTACATTTGAGGTAACATCAGTCAATGGAAACAGATACAGGGAGATGTTACGAAGCCTTATGTGGCGGAAAATTTATGATCTAGACGTCGAGAGAAACAATGCATCTTTTGAAACAGCTCAAACGCTTAAAGAAAACATTATCGAGCTTCATATCTGCTGACAACAGTTTATTGAAAAACGTGATTGAGAATTTTGTTAAAAGATTGAAAGCCTGCCGAGCCAGTAGGGAGGTCACTTGATCGACATAATTTTTCATTTTTAAGTGGAACCTATTTGTAATAAACTAAACAAAAACATTTTTTATATCAAAAAACTTTTTATTAAGTATAAAATGATACCTCTATTTTGGACATCCTTTACTTAAAGATATCTGCAAAAGCTATATTTTTTTTTTAGTAGTGATACATAATTACCCTTCCCGATATCATTATAAAACATACCGATACCTTAAATTCGGGAGTACACGATTTCGTATATTTTCAATATTTAATGCTTCGTTTGTATATATTTATAAGAAATATCTGAGCCAAATATAGTTTTTATTATGGGAAGAATAACGTAGATATTTGTCTATATCACGGTTATTCACAAACCGATCTTGTAAATTTTCCTCACTAGACTTCTACTAAGTTTATTTAAGTGAGAAAGAAAAAATATGGTTCATAGATTATAAGAACCCAATGAAAAATTGTATCATTTTCCGAAGCACTAATGGTTCATTTAAAAAAATAAGTGCACAGTTATGCGCTACGCAATTTGAAAAACAGAGATGCAGTAAAGTAAGTAAACGAATTCTAAACAAGTTTTTTAAAAAAACTATCTTAAGCCGGTGCGCTTCGCTACAATGCTTTAACCACTTTATCGGTTGAGAGATATTTAATATATGCATGCTATGGAAGTTATCTCCCCCCTGCGCCTATCGCTTTATTTTTATTTTCAAAAGTGAAGTATACCATAAGAGTGACTTCTACAAAGTTTGAACTTTCTCACTATAACAGTTTTTAAGATATCCGATATTAAACATTGGCGTCCTATGGGGGTAACACTTCCCCTGCTGCTATTTTATTTCAATTTTGGGGCTAAGAAGATCCTACTACCAAAAGTTCAACAAATTGCTTGCGGCGGCTGTTATTGATATTTCTATCTATGAGGGGTACTGCTCCTCCTCTGGCTACCGCGCCCATTTCTAGTTTGTCATAATAGTAGCTTTGCCATAAAAGTAGCTTTAACCACGTTTGATGACTCTCCCTTTAATAGTTCTTCAGTTGAGCGATATTTAATATATGCATCCTATGAGAGGTATTGCCCACCAGCGCCTACCCGCTTTATTTTTATTTTCAATAGTGTAGTATACCATAAGAGTGACTTCTACAAAGTTTGAACTTCCCCAGCTGCAACTTTATTTCAATTTTAGGGCTCAGAAGATCCTACTACCAAAAGTTCAACAAAATACGTGCAGCGGCTCCTTTTAATATTTCTATCTATGAGGGGAACTGCTCCTCCTCTGTCTACCCCGCCCATTACTATATTGAAATTTAAAGTTTGCCATAATAGTATCTTTAACCACGTTTGATGACTCTCCCTTTAATAGTTCTTCAGTTGAGCGATATTTAATATATGCATCCTATGAGAGGTATTGCCCCCCAGCGCCTACCCGCTTTATTTTTATTTTCAATAGTGTAGTATACCTTAAGAGTGACTTCTACAAAGTTTGAACATTCTCACTGTAATAGTTCTTAAGATATGCGATAATAAACATTGGCGTTCTATGGGGGAAACCACTTCCCCAGCTGCTACTTTATTTCAATTTTAGGGCTCAGAAGATCCTTCTACCAAAAGTTCAACAAAATGCGTGAAGCGTCTCTTAAGATATGCGATATTTAATATTGGCATCCAATGGGGGTACCAATTCCCCTGCCCCTATCAAAAAAATAAGTATTATCTTATTTTTAGGGCTTACGTGATGCTACTGTAAAAATTTCAGGAAAATCGGTTCAGTAGTTAAGGAGTCTATAAGCCAACATACAAACAAACAAACAAACATACAAACATTTTTCATTTTTATATACACACAGAAAAAAATACCAATGTTAAAATAACATTGCGAAATGTTGATTGAGAATCATGGTAAATTTCTGCAAAAGTATGCCCTTTATTTAAATTTATCATTATTTCATATTAATTTTAAATGAAAAATATTAAAATAATCTTAAATCACGTTTATTTAATATTATTCACTGTTAAAATAACATTCTTCAATATTGAATCCATAAAAAGCTGTTTTATATTTAAATCAACAGTTTATCTTGTTAAATTAACATGCATACACACTAGGTATGTACATCTTTTTATTTTCATGTTTAAAATATGTTATAAAAAGAAGACAATTCCCGTATTCTTTTAATTAAAATTATTTAGTTAAATAGTACATCAAGTTTTCAAAGTAGAATGATGACGAAAACGATATCGGGCCATTCTGCTGATGCTTCTGTTAACAAAGGAGATACAACATAAGTGAAACATGTGTTACAGGGGTAAGTGTTTTAAATTATTCTTAAATAAATGCATATGTTGTCTTCACACTGTTATATCAACTCCAACCAATTTGATTCTACATGAAATTCACGTTGTTTCAACATTAAATAACTTTCATTCAACGTGATTCGGATTGTTATTTCAATATTAATTACATTTTGCTCTAACTTTACTGCAATGTTAAATTAACATGAATTATAGTTATTTTAAAAGAAAAAAATGTTGTTCGCAAGTTATTGTAAAATCATGTTAAATTAACATGAAACAACAATGAACCAAAATCACTACTGAAAAATGTAAAATCAACCTTGTTTTGAACGAATTTACATTGATTTTTTTCTGTGTGTACAATTCAATTGCCACAACATTCCTTTACTACGAAGTAGGTTTGTAAGGGAGAATACTAAAAAATAACTGTTGAAAAACATTCAGTGTGTTAAGCTGATAGCCACACTCACCAGTTTTTTATGCGCTGAATAAAGCGCTTTTTGTGTCAAAAATATAATGCTTCATAGTGGGAACTAGAGCTGTCAACCGATTAAGAATAATTCGATTAATCGATCAAACAAAAACAAACTCTTGTTCAAATAATTTTAAAATGGCGATTTTCGAATAACGAATAAATCGATTAAACTGTGTCAATTAATCGAAAAAAATTTTTTTTATTAAAAAATAAATTAATAAAAGACTTATAAGAAATAAAAGCTTAGAATTTGATTTATTCTCATACGTTTTCAGCGATTTTATACAAAATGTAGAAAAAGTAAAAAATATTGTTGCTATAGCCCTCATTGTAATTAATCTCAATGTTTAGTAGGCAAAAACCATGTTAAAGGCTAGATTACACTATTATATTTTGTATTAATACATGTCAAAAACTCAAGTAATATGACAAAGTGTGATAGTGTGATGCAATGTGTCACGAAAATGACAAGTATTATGAAAAAAGTTTGACATCTCATACGACTTCATCGTTTTTTTGAAAAATTTCTAAATAATAATACTTTTCATTGGATCAGAATTGCGTTTTATTTCATGTGTGAGTGTTTATACTTTGTGTGATGGTGTGAACACAAACTGCCATATTACATTAGATTTTTTGACAGTCGCATCAAAACTTATTAGATTTCTATCTCACAAAGTATTATGGAATACGTAAGACTTGTGAGATAGTGTAATTTAGGCTTAAGTATTCATTGTATTTAAAAATATATCTTATGTTCGTATTAAACAAATCTTTGATAAACAATTGAAGCACAGCCGCGAATAACGTTGTAAACGCCACATTTCGCAGAAACTGTCTTTTAGCGGATAACCGTTAACCTTACTCTCTTACACAGTTTAAACATCAAATCACCAAAAATTAATCACCTTAACGTCTTCAAAATGGCATACAAAGTGTCAGCCAGTGGAAGAACGTTGTAAGTTACTATTAAAATGATGTAACCGAAATGGTCTTGCAGTGCGGAATAATGTTTTAAAAGCCTTTTGCATAAAAGTTTTTATTATCATTATTTTTAATAATAGAAATAAAGTTTTTTAAAACAAATAATTTTTTGCTCTCCTGAAAAATTATGCTTTGGTAACTTAAAACGTTATTCGCGGCTGTGCTTCAATTGTAACAGCTGTTTTCTTTTTAAATCAAACGTTAAACAATTTTCATGAAATGTTGATTAAGTTAATCAGAGCCGTTCACATTACATTTGAGATGATTTAGATGACAGATGATAAAGAAAAAAATGCAACAAACAAATTTAAATTTCTTTAAATTATTAAAAATGGATAGAAAAACTTTAATAAAGTGAGAACATCATTTTAAACATATTAATTATGGAATTGTGAAAATTTACGAACTATTAAAAGTCAAATAAAAACATTAAGAAGAAATCATGGTCGGTTGTACACGCGAGGGTTACTTACATGGTGACCGATTCTATATTATACTCAGTTTGAGGTATGTTCAGAGGATTCGATGTGGTTTATGAAGTAATTAAGTTGTTATCATGTCAATTTGAAGTGATTAACAAATAACTTCAATATATGGTTAATCATCTCGATTTTGATGTGATTAGAACTTAATCACGCTCGAGTTGCTTAAACGCGTTTAAAGTGTGAACATAGCATAAACGTCACAATATAACAATTTAAAACGATGTAGTAGAAGATAATCCAACGACATCAAAATATGCCGAACTTCTTACAATGGAAAAATACATTCAGAGAAACAGCGGTTGTTTTATAGAAGAAGTTGTACGCAGAAGTTTGGCTGAAGATGGAAGGTCGAAAATCCAAAGTTGTATCGGATTATTTAAGAATTAAGGATTTTACGATTCCTTTAAGTAATACAACGATATGGAGCTAAGATGAAAAGTTGTACTCATCAAAAAAAGAAGTCATAGTGGATTTGAGAAAAAATAAAGAAGAAAATGGAAGATTTTCCATAGTTGTAAATTAGCAGACGGATGTATCTTATTTAAAATATGTAATTTTTTTTATTCGTTATTCTCATCGATTAATCGAATAATTTTTTAGATTTAATCGTTAGATCGAACGAACAAAAACAATTATTTGAATTATTCGAACAAAGCTGAAAGGCGAATAATTGACAACTCTAGTGGGAACTCAACATATAAAATTCATGCCTTCCTTAAGCGAGTTGGCAAGCGAATTTCTTTCATTTATTCCTTACAAGCCTGCTTCGTTGAAAGCTCCATTTTTTATTGGAAAGGCCTTAAATGGTAAATGTTTAAGTGTAAAAGTTTTTTATTTATAGATACAATTTAGAGGCAGTGGTGGTATTTTGCTCATATCTCAGTTATTTGTAGACCGATCTGGATGAATTTCAATAGCGAACTTTAACGAAGTATATCTGACATAACAACCTTGTATCCCAGTCATATGTGTGGACTTCGGAAAACCCATTTCAACAGCCACACGGACAGACAAACTGACGGACGGACATAATTAAATCAACCTACCGCAACACAATAACAAATTTTTGTCGGAATTCCCTTATATTTGGCATAACTATAGTTCTAGTAGATATGAATAAGTGTGCGGAATATTTTTTTTCTATAACCCTAGAAAGCTTACGTTATTTTTTTGTTCTGAAAAGATAACGACACGTCTGAAAGACGTAAGCATGTTTATATCCTTTAAAGGATATAATCGCAAACAATATTGATCAACTTTATTATTAAAATCATTTATTTATTCTATTTCTTTAAAAAAATATTATTTTTAAACAGAAAATAATAATAAAAATAAAATTAAAAATAAAATTCAATTCAATTCAATCAAAAATTAAAGAGTTTTTATCGGTTCTAAAAACTTAAACAAATATTTTTTTTGTACTTTATGTAGATAATGTTATCTGTATTAACTTATATAAACAAAAAAAAAATCATTTGAATAACAATATGTGCAAGATTTACAAATTTAAGTTTTGTGGTCGCCACTTACAGGAATACCGCACTTGACAGATACCATTTTGGACATAAGTTTTATTTCTGATGGACAGAAGCCACCGTATTATCTCTTTTTTGATTCACGCTGTTCTTCACTATAACCTCAATCATTGCTTACTGCATCTGGTAAAATTTGTAAAAATGTTGTCGGTTAAAGTTTTCGATAAAATATGAATTTCTAGCCTTAAAATTTAACAATTTATGGAAATTTCGGCACTGGTCCATTGAACAATTTCCGAAATTATTTCGGTAGCAAAAAATATCGAAGCATGAAATTGGGTCGTACAGTGATTTGCATTCCCGAGTTGGTCCTCTTGCCGTAGGAACTATATTCATTGACGAAACTCGGCCATCACTTTGACCCTTCGATGTAGCCCACTTACTTTTACGTCTTAAAGTGGGTCCAGATATCGTAATAACGCAGCTATCGGAAGAAGTAGTAAAATGATCCGGTTCATGAGGATATTCCTGAATCGGTGTTATACACTCAAAATATTATGTAGTTAAATTCAAACGAAAATTCATTTTAAACAAATTAAAATTCTTTTAAAAAATGGATCATTTATATTTCATTTAAAACAAATGATTTTTACAGTCATTTTAAAATTTTTTATTTATTAAACAGCATATTCCTTAAAATTGAATAGTTTTACTTTTAAAAAATACATTTTAACAGACAAAAATCAAACTACATAAAAAAATAGAAACGAAAAAACATTATTTTTTGGTAGTTTGTTTTTTGAATAACAAACATAAATGTTAAAAAATAAATTTATTCGTAAAATAACCATATTTTTATTCAAATTTAACAGTACGGAAAACGAATTTAATAACCCACAATCAGTTACTGTAATAATTTTATAAGTGTATTCTCGTCAGGCTCAAGGATGTCAAAAGCTCTTCTTCTACATCACTTTGAAGACAATCCTTCAATAATTCATCTTCCGATTCGCTCACATTTTCCAGTAAACTGGAGTCCTCCAACACGCTTGCAAAATAGCGCCAGTTTCTGCGTCGTCCAAGCCGCGCTTGCAACACATTTTTAGGACAATACCTTAAAATTCAACAAAAACACAAAGTTACCTTCGCTACAAAAGTAACACTTAAGATAACGATACGTCACTCAGACATATGTTGTGTTTATTTGTGCTCATTTCTCAAAAAATACATAACGTACAGCATAAAAACTGCCACCACCAACTAGGTGCTGCTAACAACTGAGCTAATTGAACGTGAGAAAGTTGTATGTTAAGAAATGTGAAAGCAAGAGCACAAAATTGAAAAAGCGTACGTCTCGCAGACGTACCTTCGCTTTCTAGGGATAATGTAGTGTATCACACAAGCCCATAATGCATGTACAACTCAATTTTCAATAACTATTTGAGTGACACATTTCTATTTGAGTGTTTTTCTAAACACAAAGTACAACGATTGGTCAATGTGGTGGACAACGTTTATGTATAACTTCGCGTTCAAAGGAACTGCCGAATTATTTGAGGCTTGCAATTAAAAACACAAGACAATTTTATTGGGTTGTCCGCCTCACAAATAATGCCCCGTATATTAAGTGAAAGCTTAGCGCCCTCTTGCGACAATATAGAGAAGCAACCGAGAACAAAAATCGTTCAGTATTATATTCAGCAAAAATATAAACATTATATAAATAATAACGAAATCTTTTAAATTAAAATTTTGTAATCCCAAAAATTACTTTGATAATAAACAGGCAAGTGGACAGCCTAAAAAAACTTAAACTGGCAACATGCCTTTGCAATTTGTTTTTGTTTTAATTTTGTTTTTTCTTATGCTATGTTCACACGACGTTATAAACCACTCGTTTCGCTCGTTGAAACTAGTTTGCCAAACATGCTGTTCATACGATTCATTCCTGCTTCATTTTGACATTTTTTTTGTGTTGTTAGTGTGATTTTTTTTAAATAGATAAAAAAAGTAAATAAAACTTAAACATATATTATTTAACACTTTTATTGATATTATTATGTTATAATTATCACTTTATTTTATTAGACATCAATTTTTATTTTGTTTTTTTCTTTGTTTTTCTTTTTTTTGAGAGCTAGTTCAGATAAACTAACGATAAATGTTATCAAAATTGGAGATGATAGTACATTTTTCCTGTTTCGCAGCCTGTTTCAAAATGAAACGACCTGTTTCGCTCACAAAATTTTGTATGGGGAAACAAGTCGTTTCAATCATGTTTGGGGCGCGAAACAGGAATAAGAGAGCGAAACACGAATATTGCTGTCCGTGTGAACATGGTATTAACCTACTAACAACTAAAATTAATGTTGAGAGAATTTCAACTAATTGTAGTGGGGAATGTAAGAAGAGATAATCTCACTGTCTATTGTTGATGTTTTTGTTTAAACTTTGATATTGTTACACGTAGAACTGTTGCTTATAATTTTTATTCGCTTAGCTATTTTATTTGTTTAATATCTTTAGTTTTTCTTAAATCTTTATGGATGAAGTTTCCTGACGATCTGGCCTAAGCAACCAGTGAAATGCGCATAGGAGTAGCTTATGCCATCAACAATAAGTTTTAGTGTTTTATCTTGAATAAAAATTGGGAATTAAGCACGAATAACAAAATCTTTTAAAGCAAAACTATATTTTTTATCAATAACACAACGTGACAAAATTTAAACACAGTCGTGACCAAATGAATAAAAAACAAGTTAGAGTGCTATATTCGGCTGTGCCGAATCTTTGATACCCTCCACCGACACTTCGAAAGTTTTAGGACTAATATCTGTATGATGTCTATTTATTATTATAATCTTTGTAAAAACAGACATCTGCATTAAAATTTGTTGCGGCTTAGACCTAGATAAAATTATTGATCGACAATCAGAATCAATTTTAAAAAGTTTGAGTAGAATATCAGTTTAAGATGAACTTAAACTATTTGATTTTCAAGAGAACAAATTATATAAAAGCCATGGTAAGCTATGAACCAATCATCCCAAATTCTGCAGAACGATTTCTGGTATTAAAAAACATACATTTCAATACAGCGGTGCAATTAGTTTAAGCGTTTGCAGTAAATTTCAGAAGGCTGCTAAAATCGAATCTAAGAAATATTATGGACCGTATATCACAAAATTGCATAACATTTTTTCTGGCCATATGAAGCTAAACTGGAAGAAAGTTTGCCGCGTATTTAATTATTTTACCAGAGTGGGCTTTATATGAGGCCTATGGTAAGTTATGCACCGATCTTCACCAAATTTCACAGTGTCATTTCTAGTTCTATAAAACTGTGATGTATCAAATTTTGTTATGATAGCGTTATTTTTTACGTTTTTAGACGTACTAAGCTGTTTTCCGGGAGTAAGGTTTATATGGGGCCTATGGTAAATTATGGACCGATCTTCACGAAATTTCACAGTCTTATTTTAAGTTCTAAAAAATTTTGATGTACCAAATTTTGGTATGATAGCATTATTTTTTACGGATTTAGGCGTACTAAACTCTTTTCCGGAAGTAGGTTTTATATGGGGCCTATGGTAAATTATGGACCGATCTTCACGAAACTTAACAGTTTCATTTCTAGTCCTATTTAACTCTGACGTGCAAAAATTTGTTATGATAGCGTCGTTAGTTAGGGGTTTAGGCTTACTATACTGTTTTCCGGGAGTAGGGCTTATATGGGGCCTAGGGTAAATCATGGACGGATCTTCAAGAAATTTTACAGCGTGATTTCCAGTTAACTAAAACGAACTGTTGCGAAATCTTATATCATTCTGTGCATTTTTCCACCATTTATATTAGTTTTTGTAACAAAATTATCAATTTTTTTTAGGTGGTGGTTCCACATTTTGATTCATAGCTCAGATCCTATTGAACCGATTTTGCTGGCTTTCAATCCCAAACTGCTTAGGATAACTACAAGCAATTGGACACCAAGTTTGTTTATTTCTTTTGAGTTTTTCGAAAGTGAGCGTGTTTTCAACAGACAGACAGACGGGCATGGCTAAATCGACTTAGAATTACTCAAGAACCCAGAATATATATACTTTATAGGGTCTGAGATGAATAATAAAAAAGTTTCACACGGAATGACAAACTTAATATACCCTCTTCACAACTAATTGTGGTGGAGGGTATAATAACTTGAAAAGAGCAAAATTGCAAAAAATCATCAAATTTATAATGAAGTTTGAAATTTTGTCCACTTTAACACTGCCATTTATTGACTCATCTTCACAAACGACCCATGGTTATTTTAGTAATTTTATAACCTTTCACTAAAAAAAAATACATTATCCGTTTAAAGTTTTTGAAGATATTCAGTACCATCGTCTTTTTTAAAAACACAAATAACGATTATTTTGGGATATCCCAAAAACTACTTCGGAATCAGCGGACAATTTAACATAAAGATTAGGTGTCAAATTCGTTTGGTCCAAAGTCTGTCACGTAGTGTAATCCGTGATGAGTGGGGATTTTTGGGTATGGGGCAGCGCACTGTGCGAGGACTCTCAAAATTCTCCCTCGCAAATAATCATCCTCAAGTGAATCTAGCGAAAATTTCGTTTTATCAAATAATGTCTTCTTTAATGCCTTTAAAAACAGCATTCCACTAACTTTTGACATGTCTCCAAATTGCAGTCATTATTGCTTGTTGCAGTTTTCCTTTAAACATTTTTATTTATAATTCTTTTTAGCAAAAACTTTAGAATATAGAAGAGACATTGAAATTGCGTATATTGCACAGTGGGTTGGTTTCCAAGTATTAGGTAGAGCCGTATTTTTAAAACGATTAATATTAAATTTAATATGCATTTTCAGCTCCTTAAATTTATTATTTATGATTTGTTAAACGAAAACCATAACATGTACAAGAAAAATTTGAATTGCACAGTGGGATATTTGGAAAGTATTTAGGATATATAATTGGTTTTAAATTTTTTTTTTAGCAAAAAATGCTTAAACATGTTTGAAGTGTTTTTTTTACTTAGAGCCTCAAAATGGCGGGATCTATCGTCAAAACTTCAACGTGAATACATCTTCAATAATCCCATAGTTAATCATCTAACCCAACGAATTAATAATTCTCGCGGGTTTTTTCTCTTTTCCCATTTTTACAATTGAATTATCGAGGAAAAATAGAAAAAGGAAACCACTCCCGGGCAGTTTTTATTTCTAATTGGATTGATTATGTTAAGACGTTTAAAAAATTTATATTCATGTAACCCCACTGTGCCTTGTAGTTTAGGAAACTAATGTTTAACAAGAAAAGCGCCGCCACTAGTAACAATTCTATGATAAAGTTTTTGTGTAAAAACTTTTTCATCTTCATGCGAAAACATGACATTGACAACCACCAACCAGTCAGCCAACAACAACCAACAAACAGCCAACCGTCCTACTCGAAACTCGTTGAAGAAAAACTCTGAAGTTTCATTCAAGATTTAATGATATTTTACACAAACGACAGCTGTCACTGCTGAACAAGTTAAAAAGTAAATTCACATGTTAAATGTTAAACATATTTGCGAAAATAAAAAGAAGAAAAAAAATAATCAAGTTTCCTTTAAAGCTGCTGTATGTTTATTTGTTTGTTTTGTTGAATTTACTTAGATTTTGTTTAGTTCATTTTCGGCAAACGTTAGATATTCATAAATAGCATTTGAAAGATTCTCAAGTCAATAGTGTGCAAATAGTACGTACAATGTAAAGGAAATTCATACTTAAAAAGTTTTCGTTCCCAAAATAAATATTAACATGAACTGACTGACACAAAGACCGAATCAATGGCTGCTAACTTGATGATAAAGTAACCAAAATTAATGTTTCTGTTGATTGCGTTTCATGGCTCAATCAAGTTACCAAGAATAAATAAATGTAACTAATTGAAAGAAACCAATTAACTTGTTGTATTTTATTTATATTGGTTTTGGTATTGTTGGTGACTTTAATCGGAAATAAGTTACATGCACGCAAATATCTGTGTTCAAACAAATGAAAATTATTTGGAAATTTTACACGTCAAATAAAGTGCAAAGAAGAAAATCAACAACTCAGTATACTTGTAGAGTTATATATTAGGGAGTACCGAATCTTTAATACCCTTTTTTACGAGTTTAAAGAATTTCATCGAATTTGATTAAATTGTTTATTTATATCGTGGCAATAGCTTGACGTATTTTGTACAATTTAAAATTTTCAATTGGAATCTAAAAAAAGTAATTTATTTGTACGTCCAGTGATAAAAGCGTATTGGGCACAGTGGAAGAGTCTTCGAATGGCAAATGATTGCCGATACCGTACATGGGAGTGTGCCGATGGCAAGACAGTAAAAAGCATACACAGAAAAAAAATAAAATAAAAATTTTCTCTAATCACCAAATTTACTCCAAATTCATAATATCAAGCAAACAATTTGTTGATTTTGCACCTATTACCAAAATTATTATACAGATTACTAAAAAATTTTAAATTTTAATTATATTTATTTCAATAAATGATATTTTTAATTTGAATTAAAAAAATTATCAATAAACATTGCCGTTTCAAACAATGTGTTAATTGATGTAATTAAATACCCAGTAAAAACTTCGCCTACAAAATAATGTGTTCAGTAATCAGAAAAACATGAAGGCACTACTTACAATTCTACTGAAAGAACCAATGAATTTTACAAGGGATGTCCCAAAATGAACGCATTTTAAAGTAAGTTATTTTTTTACTTATGTAAATACATCCAGAAAAAAGTAGTTATAGAAGTTGTTATAGATGTAGTCATAGAAGAAAGCTACTAAATAATGAGTTTAAGAAGCTATTCAAACGAAAAAGTCAATAAAGATTTTTTGTTATTTAATAAATATTTTAATTCAAAATTTATTTCAAAGTTACTAATTTTTTTTGATTGATTAAAAACTACTTTTAATTTTTTCTGTGTAATAGTTGTACCGCCTTCTAGAGTGAGTGGGGTGTGAAATCTATGACGGCTTTGCGCAATGGATCAATGCGAAAATTAGTCGAAAAAATTAAGCATTTACTGCCGTATTGATAAAAAATAAAATAAGTTTGAAATGTGTTTTTAAACAAAATGTTCATACAAATTTTTCTTAAAATGCATTTCAAATTCATTTTAATTTTTTTACGAATACGGCAGATACTGAATAAAATTTATATTACATTTAGACATGCCAATATTCCACCGTACGTAAAGGTACTAAAAGTTCTTTGTTTTTTGAGAGTGGGCTTTATATCGCAAAGAAAGCTTAAGCGACAAAAACATAATTTTACAGGAAAAGGTTTTTTTGTTATTATATTTGATAAACATTTAGTATAAAGGTTGGCGCTTAAGCTAAAAATGTTTTTGCTATAAAATCGTAAGGGTACATTATGTGACCACGACATTTTATTAGATGATGCAAGTGTTGCCAATAAATTAATTTATTAAATATAAACGAAATTTGGAAATTATGTCGCTTAAGCTATTTTTGCGGTATGGGGCCTGGGGTAAGTTTAAGACCGATTTTCACGAAATTCATTGGAGTGATTTCTATTACTTAACTATTTTCTGAGTGTAGGCTTTCTAGGGGGCCTATGATAAATTTTGAGCCGAAGCTTAGGAAGTTTAGTAGTATGATTTCTGGTCGCATAAAATGAATTTGTGCAAATTCTTATATCACTCCGTGCATTTCGCAACCATTTATGTTTGCCAGTTTTTGTAACAAAACCATAAACTTTTTAGGGCAGTTATTCTATATTTTAGTTCATAACTTTTACCACACTGAACCGATTTTGCTGAATTTCAATCCTTTTTTTTTGAGTCGTTCTTAAGCAACGATCATCACGCTGTGCCCCCGGGGGCCGAGCACTTTTCGTGAATTTCACACACACAACACGAAGGTTAACGAAACAATTGTAAAAGGCCATAATTTCATTCGGTTGTATGCTAGCTTTCAAACAAGCAGGTCGTCGTCGCTTTTGTTGTTAAAAAACAAGAACAAAACACATAGTTAATGTCTCAAACGAGTGAATTTATTTTCCTCTCTCTTCCAGAATAGGTGTTTCATTGCACACAATATGCACTCACCACTGCATACACATTTTTAACTGTCTCTCTTTGTGATGACCGCTGTTCTAAAGTAAGCGTGATATCAAGAGACGGACAGACAGGCTTTATGGGATCTGAGATGAATACATAATAAAATTATTTCACGCGGAATGACAAACTGTGCATACCTTTATTCACCACTAGTGGTATAATGAGTTAATGAGTAATAGTGCCGGTTCACACACATCCAGTTTGACTCGTCAAGCCTTTTGTCTTTAGGAGGGAAAGGAAAAGAAATGGAGTTCCCTTTTCTCTTCTCTCCTAAAAGCTCAACCCTTGGCGAGTTAAACTTGACGTGTGTGAACCGCACATAGCAAAGATATTTTCCATATGTGACGCGAAAAATAGAAAGGGACCTAAGGATTTTGCCATTTTGAAGATTTAAATACGTGTATCTTTAGTTTACCATCACTGAGCGTGTTGGTATTGTTCTCATTAGAAAGAGACACATCTCAACCTTGTTGGCTAACCTTGAAAACGCGCGTAGGTCGTCCCTACCTCTTGTTTTGTGTAGTTGGTTTTTACGGTTCCCTTTACTTTACTGCTCCCTTTCTCTATGCACTGTCACATATACTGAATTTGCTTAGCGTACGGCTCACACAGTCAGAAACGATTGCTATGTTTTTGTAATTGTTTATGTTTATGAAACGTTAATACCGTTCGTAATTATTTTCAAGAAAGTTACGAACATTATATGATTTTCTGTTCTTCGTTATAAATCATAACAATTGTACTGATTCTGTAGAAACACATTATATTTTATTGTTCTATAGTGTTTCTTTTTTTTATATTGATAAAGAAATGAGCAAACAAAAAATTTTAGCAACGACCACAGCACGGATGGCTGGTGTTTGTTTTGTGCTCATGCTTTGTTTGTGTAAAATTTTTTCTCTTTGTTTATTTTTTTTCGTATATACTGAATCAATTCAGTCTCCGTACAGTAACTTTATTTTTAATTAATTTAACATATTTCACTAAAAAAACTAAAATATGACCAATATAAATTTCTTAACTTAATCTAGGGATAAGCGGGAAAAAGAACGTGACATTTTCGCAAGCCAAATTGCAAAGATGGCCATGAAAAAAAATACAACTGAAACGAACGAACATTAATGAGCTGAATCAAACACAACGAAGTTTATGATTAAAAAAAAAAACGGAAAAAAATTCAATGTTCTCATCATTTTGTTGAGTTGGATAAGTTTTATTTTTGCGGTCGAAGATCACAACTAGAGAAACGTTTTTTTTAATGATTTACAACACAAACACTAAAAGCGTTTGTGTTTTTCACAAATATACCGAACCGGACACTATTGTTTAACTACTGCGAACCAGTGTTATAAAATAAGCTAAACATTATTTTGCGTACTGTATACACACCCAGAAAAATACAATTTTTAGTGTTTGTGTATTAGTACACAGCCTTTAATAACGTTCAAATCTATTTTCACGAAAGTAAAAAACATCATGTAGTGTTCTGTTTTTCGTTTTTAAACAGAATAATTGTTGTGATTCTGAAGACATACATTATATTTTAATGTTATTTAGTGTTTTTATTACATTAATGAAGAATGAGCAAACAAACAATTTTAGTAATGCTTCTCGCTAGCATTTTTGTTGTTGCTTGGCAATTTGCACGATCTCGGCACGAATAGCCTGTGTGTGTATTGTATACACGTTTGTTTTTTAAATTTTTTTTGTTGTGTTGACCAACCAAAAGAGCCCTGAGTACAACTGAAACACACGAAAATAAAAGTGCTGAAACGAACACAACGAAGTTATGAATTTTTCCAAAAACCTGAAAGCAATGAAATGTTCTCATCTTTATGCTGATTAAGATTTGTGCAGTATTTCGAATGTGTAAGAAGATAAAAGACAGATACACTTTTTTTAAGGTATTTAATTCACAAACACTATTAGGGTTTGTGTTTTCGACATTTCAACTGTACCGAACACTAAAGATATACTGCCTTATATATTTAAAAACTAAAACAAGTTAATAAAGTGTTTATGAAACGGATTTTGTATGAAATTTACAAAAAAATTTTATTTTGTATTTTTGTTTATTTTCATAAACAGAGAAAACAGATTCGTGATCACAACCGAATTTGGCGCCAATCGAATTTCGACGATTGCATGTACTATCACACAATTCGGTTACAATTACTGAAAATTTCGATTCTTAGCATAATATTTTTGATAGCAACATTTGAATTTTAGTACACTATCGGTTATAACCACAGATATTGTTGGTTGTTAGTATTGATTTTAGAAAACAAAAATATGCTTATACCCGAATATATGATAGATTAAAATGAATCAGCAAATAATTGGTGTTCATAACAAAAGATTTGATTGACTTAACTGATATCTTTTTCTCTTCGGTTGAATTAACCATTTTCCCGATTTATAAATAAAAAAATAAAAAAAATTCCAATAACCTCCATTTTTTTTTGTGTTTATTAATTATTAATGTACCGTTTATTAATTCCCCCTTATCGTGTTTGGCAAACTTTTGGTAATAGATTAAAGAGAACGTGAACTTGCTTCTTTAAATCTATTACCAAACAGTCGCAAGCGTATTTTAAAATCGCCAAACACGAAAAAGGTGATTATTTCGTGTTAAAAAATACATACATACATTATTTATCCGACCAACACAGACAATGTTGAGAACTTCGTGAACATACTCCCTTAAACGGAAAGAATTCTTATCGCACCTAAAAGAGGTCCAATAAGACCAAGCCGGCAGTGTTGAGGAACTGAGAAAGCATTGGGCTAAATTCATAAGTGGTGAACATGACGAGCGCCTTTAAGAAATCCAAATGAAGCAGGAAGCAATAGGTGGCCTATCCTCGCCCAAATTCCTAGTGACCCCGGAGCTGAATAGAGTGGTAAAATCACAGGTAGATGAGTAATAAGATGATTCACCCCTCGATATCATCTATAGCCGCCGAGTCCGAAAAGGATTTGATGGATAAGCTCAGAAGGTGGAATGTAGACTTTGACGGGACTAGTGATATATTGGATTCTATAGAGCGTGCTGGAGAGTAAGCCCATATGTACGATGTTGACCGGACCAAATATTTTTTAAATATGATATCAAAACTTATATTATTAAATAATTTGTTTTTTACTTTTGACAAACAATTCAGCTTATAAATAGTTTAGTACTCACAATAAAAAATTGGGACATATAGTTTTTTTTTTGGTTGTGAAAAACAAATAATTATATTTTCATTTGTTGTACACGAATTGAAACCATACAAACAATCAATAATTAGCTGCAATAAATGAATAAGCAATTACATTATAAAATTTGACAAAAGCAAATTATTAATTGTAATAACCAATATTCAGTATTGCACTTTAATAAATTTGGTTGTGATTGACACTATTCGTACTAATTTTTAGTATTAAATAAAATTAGTTATCATAACTAATAAAAGAATTGAAGGACTCATATTTCAGTTAGAATTACGCTTTAATAGTCATTAGTATTAAAAAGAGTTACACATTTTTAATAGTTGCAATAATAAATTATATTTCCTGATCAATATTTTGTTACTGCAACCGTTTTCCAACCAATTTGTTTTCTGTGTGTAAACCTTTTATAACCTGCATATGAGGGTAAGTGTTTTTTTTTTTTTTCATTATAGAAGTTGATTGTAAAAAGAATAAACCAAAACTTTATTAAAAAGGTCTTGATTAGGGATTCCAATACCGACATTATCGGTATTTTCGGTATTATTTATGGAATAAAAATATCTGAATACAAAGCACCAAGAATAATAGATTTTTCCAATTATAAACGGTGGTTACTAGGGTATTCATTTAATCGGGCTTTTTTTTTTAATCGGTTAATCGCTCGATTAATTAACCGAGGTTTTGGTTTAATCGGTTTCTAATCGGTTAATTTTGTAATTGATCGGTTAACCGATTAATAAAGTTTTGTTATAAATTAAGTAATATCAATATATAAAAATGCAAAAATGATTTATAATTTGGTTTTTATTAGTAAAAAAAAAAAAACAATGGCATAACAAAAAAAAACAATTCTTGAACAAAATTTGTATGTAAAAAGTAGATAACTCCATGCATTTTTGACAAAACTAGGTAACTCCATAGTGTCTTAAAAAACAGAAGCATTAGAAGTTTAAAACGGCGTTGCTTCGAAAACTAAGACAGAAAGAGCGAAATAGAAAAAAATCCAGTCTCAAGCTCTTTGGGTCAAAATGTTAAACCTAAACATTGCAACTCCCGAGAATTCAGGGAATATTATATGCGTTCTTTTCATGAAAGTTTGTTTGAATGTTAAGGGGGTAAAAAGGGTAAAAACGGAAAAATTCGGTTATATTATATATCCATAACTAAAAGAGATACAAAAAAATGTAATACCTATCGTTGCTCTTTAGAAAAATAAGCCGTCAGGTGTCTGGTACTCTTTAGAATTTTAGACTTTTTAGGGAGTAAACGGGTGAAACCTTTAATTTGGGAAATTTTTTGGCACCCCATCTATCTTTTAAAACAATAAACATATAAATAAAGTTAATATCACATTCGAAACTAATCTAAAAAATTGGACCTAAGTTCCTCAGACATGCAAGGTCCTCAGTGAATGAGAGTCTGTATGAGGTGTCTTTTTGGTACTTTTTGTTCGTTAACTGGTAATTTTTTCAATTGTCATTAATATTGCACCTATAAAAATAATTTAACATCGAATTTCATGAACGGATGAGAATAACTTTTTGGTAATTTTTTGTTTTTCAACTGGTTGAAGTACATATGTTAACGAATGAAAGGGAGATCTCGAAAGCAATCCTTAATGCAGCTTATCTTATTTCTCAATTATTTTCCAGTATTTCTCTAAACATTTAATATCCTCCATTATGAGTTTAATTTTTAAAATTTTAAACACTTCTAATTGCTTCGGTTAATTAATTAACCAAATTATGTTAAAAGATTGTTTGTGTTACAATCGAGAGTTTATCTTATTGTCAGTTCATCATCTGACTCCGATTAACGGTTAACCGAATGAATACCCTAGTGGTTACATTTTAAGAACAAAAAACCCGGTTTTCTCAACGCCGTATTTCTGTATTCGATTTTAGCCGGTATACCGGTATTTCGGTATCGGCAACACCGGTATTAGAATCCCTAGTCTTGATAAACTATTATGAATACTCAGAAATTACTGTGAGCTTATATAACACGGCTATGGTTGACGTGTTTAAAAAATGAATTCAGTAACCAGGACCTGTTTGCATATTTTTGACTTTAAATAGTTGCGTTAACTCATGGTACTATAAAAGAAGGTTTCTTCAAAAAGCTAGCCGACCATTAATTCATTTGTGCACAGAAAAAATTCGCCAAAATTGTTAACCAATTAAAAACATCAATAAAAAAAACTACAGTTTTAATTTAATCAAGTGAATTAAAGGCTTAATTAAGTGAATTAAACGTTTAATTAAGTTAATTAAAGGTTTAATCAAGTGAATTAAACGTTTAATTAAGTGAATTAAACGTTTAATCGATTGATTTAAAGGTTTAATTGATACTATTATTTTGCTAACTGGTACAAACTTTATTAATTTTTTTTTTTAATATCACAAATTTTTTAATAGAAATCAATTTTTATTTGTTTCCGTGTGTGTTTGTTTTGTGATATGACCTGTCAATTGTTGTTTATATTTTACCAACACGCAAACACAAATTACTTATATTCTTTCTTGTTTGTCTATAATTATAATCGTTTATTGCACCTTGCTGCTATTTGACAGTTCCTATCAAATAACAACAATAGTTTTTTTAATATTGTAAATTTATTGTCATCTCGCAGATACCTTCATTTACTGTACCGTTAGTTATCCCTGGCCAAAGAAAAAACATTTATATTTTCATGTTGTAAATTGTATCAATAGATTTCTTTTTGTAATGCTAAAATTTTGTATTCCCAATAACACATAAACATTAATACAGCATTTATATTATTTAAATTTCATGTCATTATAATGGTATTTGATATGTCAATGTGTATCTGCCTTAACCGATAAAATACCTCAACATATTTTTCTGACCACAACATTTTTGAACAAATTGTTTTACAATTACATGTGTTTGGGGTGGTATTGGTTTTCACTCTACATCGCTATTAGAAGGTTGTTTGTACTTGCGGCAATGGTTGTGAAGGTAATAAAACTTAATGGATTTATGTGAAATTTATTTTCTATTTTTATTAAATGAACATTAAAATTACATTTAATCTATTTTATTTCTTAGATATTCTATAGACTATTGGCAAAATTAATTGAACTGGAAAACATGTAAGAAAGCATACACTATTTAAGACTCATGGGTTATAATGAACCTGTCCAAATTTTATTTGAGGTTGAGATTCATATAAGAGTTATTTGCCTCGAACTTTATCTGGATATCTTTATATCGGGGCCTTACCGCAAAACAAGCTTAAACGCACAGAAAAATAAAAGTTGATTTCAATTAAAAAATTTGTGATATTAATAAAAAAATTAATTAAATTTGCACCAGTAAACAAATTAATAGTATCAATTAAACCAGTAAATAGTATTAATTAAACGTTTACTTGTTAACTGATTTTATTTTTGATTAATGCTTTAATTGGTGAAACATTTTGGAGAATTTTTTCTGTGCGATTAGGAAACGTTACGATTTAATAGCAAAAACAATTTTATCTTAAGCGACAAATTTTTATGAAATAAAATAAAAAACCTTCTCCTGCTAAATTATGTTTCGAGTAATGCGTTATTCAGGCTTATTATGAAAATGGGCGTTCCAATCAATATGCATATCGTGCACTTCGTGATTTTTCGGTCAATTTAATCGTCCAAATGTGCGTACAATCAGAAAAATCGTTAAAAAATTTGAGAAAACAGGGTCTGTAGGAGATGTTAAAACACCAGTGCATGCTCGTACAGCTCGTACTGCAGAAAATATTGCTGCTGTTCGCGTTGGTGTGGCTGAAGAGCCGTCCAGCTCAACCTCGTCGTCGTCGCCAACAGTTGCACCTCTCACGCTCGTTGTTGATGAACATTATCCATAAAGACTTGCATTTACACGCTTACAAGATGCAATTGAATCAAGAAGAAATGGCAACAGCGGATGATCAATTTTCTAAGAAAATCATCTTCAGTGAAGTGGCACATTTTCACCTCAGTGGATTCGTCAGTAAGCAGAATTGCCGCATTTGGGCGAATGATAACCCAAGAGGGATTGTCAAAAAACCAATGCACCCACAAAGAGTGACTGTTTGGTGCGGTTTATGGACTGGCGGCATAATCGGGCCCTATTTTTTTCGAAAATGAGACCGGTCAGGCAGTTACTGTGAATGATGTTCGCTATCGTGAGATGATAACGAACTTTTTATGGCCCGAATTGGAAAATGTGGATGTGGACGATATGTGGCTTGAACAGGACGGTGCCACTTGCCACACAGCTAACGAAACAATGGCTCTTTTGCGCGACGAATTCCCGTGTTATCTCACATGGTGGCGATATCAATTGGCCGCCAAGATCATGTGATTTGACATCGTTGGACTTCTTTCTTAAGGGTTATTTGAAAGAAAAGGTGTTCGTCGATAAGCCAGCAACAATTCAAGTGCCAAAGGATGAGATAATTCGGCACATTAACGGCAAAGCATCTCGATTATGCCTCAGCGTCATCGAAAAGTTTGACCATCGGATGGAGTCGAAGTCGCGGCGGCCATTTGGACGATATTTTATTCCATACATAATTGAACCATACCAATATTATCATAATAAAAAGAAATGACAATAATTTCCTAAATAATTTATGTTTTATTTTCGAAGTCAACATCGGCCTTTAAAATTTAACCATCCTTTAGTTATGGCATTAAAAGCTATTTTCGTTTGTGGTATTGATGTGCAATGGCAGGTATGCCCCAGTATGAACTGATTTCAATATGATTCGGAAAAGTTGTTTAGACTACAACGAAATATTTTTGGGTCAAATTGAATCTTAAAACAAACATAATAATAAAAACCCGTTTAACAGGCGCTCTCTCCCGGAAAGAAGTTTGTATGTATGGGGGCTATGTGAAGTTACATATACAGGCCTGTAGCAGAAATCAATTCCGATCGAAAGTGATTTCGTTTTATGTGAAGCAAGATACGAAATCACTTCCACGAAATTGATATCTGTGACAGGCCTGATAGACTGATTCTTGACATTTTAAATCTGTGGCTTGGTGCTAAAAGGTCCAATGTCAACATTTTTCTGTTTTGAGTTAATCTCTTAACATTTTTTTTCGTTGATGAAACAGCCAATGTTTTTAGCTTCATAAGCAAATTTCCGTAAAAAGTCTTCTCTAAAAACAATTTAATTTAAATTTTTCTCAAAACTAAATATTTTGACATTGGCCCTTTTTGCACCAAGCCACAGAAATAGTCTTGGTTCTTATGACAACCAAATCGTGTATGTAAAATTTTTTTATCAATTTAAAATTGCAATATAAATATTTCCTGTACAAAATTGTTTTTATACTAGACCCGCAAAGCTTTAGACTTGTCCGCAGAAGGCGAACCCTATTTAAGATCTATTCAGAAAGTTATTTTGTATTCATCGGTATACGAAGAGGTGGGTCTAGGACCAACATATTTATATGCTATAGACATCCAATAAAACGCCTAAAATACCCTCTTCATGTATGTTGGTGTTGCATCATAGCAACCCAAGAGGAACCCTATTTCGAACAACATTTGAAACAAGTGTAGGGCAATATTTAATGTGTTTTAGCTGCTTTTTGAATTGTATTACGTTGGTATGTCCATTTACAATTTCCATACAAATCAGTAGCAATTTTCTTTGGAAATTGTGCTTATGTTTTTGTCAGATTGTGTGTTTAATTTAATATTTAACAATTTAAATAAAATTGACAGGGAAATTCATACCATAGTAATTATAGGTTTATATGCAATTTAAATTCAGTTTGTTTTAAGAAGATTTACAAACTAGAATTTTTAAATTAATTTTAAAATTAAATATTATACTGAACATAAATGTTATTTTTAGAAAATAAACACTAAATATCGCTCCTTAGTCTTCGGTTCGGTAGATTTGTGGAAAACACAAACCCTAAAAGTGTTTGTGTAGTAAATCATAAAAAAATCACGTTTCTCGGCTTGTTATCTTTCGAACACAAAAATAATACGGTTCTTATCCAACTCAACAAAAGATGAGAACATTTAATTCCGTTCGGGTTTTTTTTAAATCCACAAAGTTCCCTGCAGATAATATTGGACTACGTGGTCCAATGTACTGTAGTATGGACCATATTATAAGACAACAACGTGCAGTGCTGGCAACAAATGCATGATGTATACTTTTCTATAGTTTACGGTATTATACATTGGTAGCCCTGATGGTGTCCATTATTAATTGTTTATTTAAAAGTGAAAGTTTGTGAAATTTGTTGAAAAAAGGTAAACAAATTAAAAATACCAAGTAAATATATTTAATAATAGCAATAATAGACTACAGTACAGACCATAAAAGGCGATTAGTAAAAAATTAAAAAGAACAATGCTTAAACAACCTCTTAAGTGTACTCCATACTAACCCACTTTAGTACTCCATGGAGCAGTTAAGGTACTACTTCGGTGGGTTATATGGTCCCCTCCTAGGATATCGTAATGGTAAATGGACCACCTTTTACTTATATATTTGGAGTAGTTTTAGAGTACACCTACTCCTTTATGAACTACTCTTTACATGCATGTATGGACTAATCTCGTTATCTGCAGGGTTCATTGTGTTCGGTTCGGCTCAATAATGTTTGTCGCTTTTGGCTGGTAAAATAAAACCAAAAATTTTTTACAAAAACAAAATACACATACGAAAAAAAACGTAAAGCCAGCAAAATAATTTTACACAAGCAAAACATATACACAATACTTACATAAGCTGTTCGTGCTGCGGTCTTTGCTAAAATCTTTTGTTTTTTCATTTCTTTATCAATGTGAAAATAGTAACATTATAGAACATTAAAATATAATGTTTGTGTATAGTATCACTACAATTGTTCTGTTTTTAACGAAGAACATAACAGAACACTACATAATGTTCGGCTCTTTCTTGAAAATAGTTACAAAAGGGTATTAAAGGTTGTGTTCGTCTACACAAACACAAAAGAAAAAGATAGCGTTCCTGTCTGTGTGAGACGAACGCTTAATAATGTTCTGTTTATTTACGAACACTGGTTTAAACCAAACAGGTACCGCCAAACAGGCTTGCCGCGAAGTCATTCACATTTGGCTACTAGTAAATCTATCATCAGAGATATTTCAACCATATCTGGAGGCAGGGCCTAAACAAATTTCAATAGTATGACAAATTTGTTCCACTGCATCACAGGAATTGAGAAATTAAAAACTAAAACGGCGTAATTGTGTTTTTTCTCTTTCATTATCTTTATTATCTAGGGTATATTAAGTTTGTCATTCCGTGTGAAGCTTTTTTATTATTCATCTCAGACCCCATAAAGTATATATATTCTGGGTCCTTGAGTAATTCTAAGTCGATTTAGCCATGTCCGTCTGTCTGTCTGTCCGTCTGTTGAAAACACGCTCACTTTCGAACAACTCAAAAGAAATGAACAAGCTTAGTGCCAAATTGCTTGTAGTTATCCTAAGCAGTTTGGGATTGAAATCCAGCAAAATCGGTTCAGTAGGACCAGAGCTATGAATCAAAATGTGGAACCACCACATAAAAAAATTGATAATTTTGTTACAAAAAGTAATATAAATGCTGGAACAAGTCACGGAATGAGATAAGATTTTGCAAAGATTTGTTTTATTTGACTGGAAATCAGGCTGTTAAATTTCGTGAAGATCCGTCCATAATTTACCCTAAGCCCCATATAAACACTACTCCCGGAAAACAGTTTAGTACGCCTTAAACCGTAAAAAATAACGCTAGCGTAACAAAATTTGGTACGTCACAGTTTTTTAGGACTAGAAATAACACTGTGAAATTTCGTGACAATCGGTCCATAATTTACCTTAGGCCCCATATAAACTCTACTACCGGAAAACAGTTTAGTACGCCTAAAACCGTAAAAAATAATGCAATCATAACAAATTTTGGCTCGTCACAGTTTTGTAGGACTATAAATGATACTCTAAAATTTCGTGAAGATCGGTACATAATTTACACTAGGTCCCATAGAAACCCTACTCCCGGAAAACAGTTAAGTACACCTAAAACCATAACTAATAATGCTATCATAACAGAAATTGGTACGTCACAGTTTAAAAGGACTAGAAATGACGCTGTGAAATTTCGTGATGATCGGTCCATAATTTACCCTAGGCCCCATATAAACCCTACTACCGGAAAACAGTTTAGTCGCCCAAAACCATAATTAATAACAAATCGTCATAGTTTAAGATAATAATAACATCATACAAATATTACTCCTTAAACATTGGAACTGTCGGTGGAGGGTATCAAAGATTCGGCACAGCCGAATATATGTTTTTATTTAAAAACAAGTAAGAGTGCTATATTCCGCTGTGCCGAATCTTATATACCCTTCACCATTGTGCGAGTAGAATACAGAGCAACTAAATAATTTTTACATATACATATACATATACATACATATTTACAATACTTACAACTTCATTATAAATGAAATTTAAAAAGCGATAACTGGTAAATATTTTTTATTATGAAATAATAAAGACGGGTGATAACGAAAATCATATTGGGCATTATGCTCGTATATGTAAACAAATACGAAGGGGGAGGGGGGGGGGGTGAGGGATAGGAAGAAGAGACGACAACCGGATTTGAACTTCGCTTTGCATAAGGGCCCATAATAAATATACTTTATAGGGTGTAGGGCCTTCGTTGAAGGGTATAAAAAACAATCTTAATTATAAAAAGAGTAATTTTTGGGATTTCAGTATTTTGGCCATAACTCTGGTATTTCTTAACCGATTTGACAGATTTATATACCGACGTGTTTGCCAGTTATTTTGGCTATAAAACGTGGACTCGGGAAGATCTATGGTTCCTGAAAATGGGTATTTTTCAAAAAAAAAAAGTAATATTTTGGTCATAACTTTTTCGTATCTGAACCGATTTTCCCGAGTTTTTCAGAAAATATTTTCTATTAAAAATTTCCGATCTTCTGATATATAAGGCGTAACCATAGGTCATATTACAGTCAAAAAATTCAGGTTTTTATACAATTTTTAATAATTTTTGTATGAGAGGTACCACGCCTACTTCTCCAATCCCGCCCACATTTTGTAGGATGGTGTATATTTATAACCTAAATGTTTGTACCTAATTTTAAAGCTTTGGCTCTTGCCGTTCTCCAGATATACAGAAAAAAGTAATACAAATACAACAACCACAAGGGATTTTTTTGAAAAATTTGAGGCAGTCGTGGTTTTTTGGTCATATCTCAGCCATTGTTGGACTGATCTGGCTGAATTGCAATAGCAAAAAATGGTGGACTATATGTGACATAAATGTAAAACAACGTAGCCGCTATCATGTCTGGAGTCTCCGGAAAACACATATCAAACGTAAGACGGACAGACGGACGGACGGACGGACGGATATCGTTAAATCAACTTCTCTCCTCATAAGGACCCAGAATATAATATATACTTTATATGGCCTAAGATCACTCTAGTAGAAATTACAAACGGAATGACAAACGTATATATACCCTTTTCCATCTGTGGTGAAGGGTATAATAAACATTTTGTTCAAATTCAACAAAATTTAACTTTTATTTTTGTTAATTTAACGATGTCTGTATGTCCGTGTGTATATTAAAAACGGCTTTCCGGAGATCCCACATATGAGTGGAACTAGATTGTGATATAACCATAACCGCGGCGTTGCCCGCCCAGATTTAATTTTGAATAGCTATAGAGTCGTAGAGGCCGAAATTTCTTGTCTAGCCCTTCATTTCCTTGCTTTGATAAAAATATAAACCCTGTGAGTTTTATTTACGCTGATCTGTATATAATTAAAATTTCATCAAAATGTTGTAGTTATTTTCGGAGAGGCAGTAATCAACCCTTTGTCCCCCTCCTGGTCCTAGTTTTAAAAATTTAAAAAGCCTATATTTACAAACTACCAAAATTGGTTAAGCTATTTAGCCGATGAAGCGTAGCAAACGCAAAAGTCACTTTGGCATTTGGTCAGGAGACGGTCGAGCAGACAGATAGACTATTTTGAGTACGGAAACTACAAAGAAACAAATAAAAATTGATTTTAATTAAAAAGTTTGTGATATTAATTCAAAATTTTATTTTCAATTTGCACCAGTGAACAAATTAATAGTATCGATTTAACGTTTCACTTCACTTGATTAAATTAAATTACTTGACTTGATTAAAAGTTTAATTCACTTAATAAAATTTTTAATTAAAACTGATTTTATTTTTGATTGCAGCTTCAATTGGTGAAAAACTCTGGATAAATTTTCTAAAACCACAATAAATATTTACTGAGTATGGGAGCCTTAGTGCCTCAGGTCCCTATCGTTAGGATTTAAGTAGGATAAGTTTTTAAAATCCGACCGGCAGTTCTGGAGATTACCTCTTACAAACATACAAAACAAAAAAATATAATCCCGGAATAAGGATTTTGAAACGTTATCGCCGATAGAATATTTGCAAGGGAACAGTTGGATTTTCAAAACTGTGGTGCATGGTATATAAAATTCCGTGCATCTGAATATTGCACCTTTACTATTTTTTATTTTTTGATACTTTAGATTGCATGCTTACAGAAAGGCGGTGTGGCCGATGGTTATTTTCATAAAATGTTTCCATTTCGTTATGTGTTTATAATTTTTTTATAAAAAGACGAAATCTGTCACGGATCTCAAGAGGGGTGCAGACCCCCACAGCGATTTTATTTTTTTTAATCCGATATTTAAAGAGTGTTCTACCAATTAAGAATTACAATAAATACTCTCGGCAACACTACTTACATTGATTTCTATTCTCGCTTATAATACTAAAATATTTCTATGCACGTGTTTGCCGTTCTCTTTTTTTTTCTTTTTAAAATTAACTGGTAGTGAGAAAATTTAAATTGTTTATTATTTGTTGTGTTCCATTTAATTTAAGTTTATCCATCTGGTTTTTAATTGCCTGAATGTTGTACATATTTATCTTGAAGAAAGTTTTATTCTTCAAAACACTTTTTTAAATTTTTTTTTTCGCAAAAACAAATCAACAATTGTAAAACTGAAGTAAAAAAGTTTTTACATAAAATTGTCAAAAATTGCTTATAAACAGTTTAAGTGTAGATGATAAGAGGAAGATGTTACTTTTAAATATTAAGAGTACATTTCCTATTGTTTTGTAATGCACAATGGGGAAAAATTTAAATATATATATGGGAAATCAACCTTGCAATAGCAGCGATAAATTTAAAATTTGCTCATGTTCCAGTCCAGGCTAACTTAAGCTTCTGTTTATAACCGTACTTCGGCCGTGCCCAACGGATTTTTCTCCTCAATGTTACTACAAACACCGGCTTCGCTAACTAAAGCTTCCGAATTCGGGATTTGATATGGGCATTTTTAAATTTAGGATTCAAAAATTCGGGATTATAAAGTTCGGAAATTTGAGGTTAAGTATTCTGAAATTCGGGATTTTTGTTGTCTCAGAGCTTGATAATAATTTAAGCAGCGATTAATTGGTTAAAACTCGTCTTAAAGGGTCAGAATGCTTATGGGCCATGCGACATACCGAACATGAACTTTATGTCTTTAATAAGTAAAAGAGAGATACAAATTCAAGAATTTCTAAATTTCGATTTCGTACTTGAAATAGTCCGAGAGTGAGTTTCTGATCACAGAAAAAATGAAAAACCAACTTCAATTAACGTATTTGTTAGAAATTTGTACTATAAATAAAATTCTGTACTGATTTTCCGCCAGCAAACAAATTGATCATATCAATTAACACGTTTGTAAGTTTGAGGTTTTCTTGCTGTTCAGTTTCAATCAATAGGTTTAATTGAAATGTGACCAACAGCAAAAGAGGCTAAATAAAACGTAAACACAAATTAAAGTAATTTTTTTAATCAACACAGTTAATTGAAACAATTAAAAAATTGTTTGAACATTTTAAATATTTTAAAGTTTGTGTGTATGTTTTTATATTTGCAAATATACACACAAACATTATAATCAATTAAGGGAAATTAATTGGAACAATTAAAAAACAGCATTATTGAATTAATGGAAAAAATGTTGGTGAAAATTTTTTCTGTGATTTTAACCAAAACAATTACCCCAGAGAACCAGAAAGAGAAAATTGTTATTACCCTGAAGGAAACCTGGGTGCAAGTGTCTCCAAGTCACCAGTTTTGTCGACCATGTTGGTGACATTGTCTACGAAGTGTCTACACTACATTACATTTGCCACTATATTTGGCTTTAATACGAAAAAGATTTTATCAATAACAAATGAGAAGTACAATTTCTATATTTCTGAAATGTGAATTTTGTAGTCGTATTAAGGACCCTCTGGACTAACATTCCTATATGGTGGTTTATCTGTGCAACTCCATAATTGCCCAAAATGGTCATTCAAATCATGATATTTTGTCTCCGTAGTGTATTACTTTGACTGTTAAGGGGTTAACATTGCTCTGTTAACTGCAAAATGAGCTATGTCAAAAAGTATGGTTTTCGTCTTTGCTAGTCAAATTCGAATTTATCTTCACACACATTAAATATTGTACCTTTCGGTTGCACGGAATAAATTTTAATGATGTTATTCTAATATTCGACTGGTGGGTCATAATGACGCAGGAGTGTAATTGAAAAACTTTCCACCGTAAGTCGGCACGGGAAAGCGTAGTCCCAGGAGCGTGACATTAAAAATATTTCGTAGGCTAAATTTCTCATACAAATAATGGACGCCCTAGTGAACATAAATACATTTATGTGATTTTACCCCTTTTTCGCCTTTAGCCCATTTTGAATTACCTGAATTTTCCAAGTGGACTGATTTAGTCCACCAAATTTTCATGTTTGTGCATTAAGACATTAATGAATGGCGATGACAAATCAATTTCTTTTTTTTTCCAAGACACAAAGGTCTTCTAAAATTAATATATATTACAATTCGGAATTATAGTTGAAAACAAAGAAAAAGAAAAATTGCACAATACTTTTTGACAATAGTACTTTTTGGTTAATGTAGTCAAAGGAAAATTTATTTTATATCTGTGAACTCTTAAAATTTTTAAAATGTGGAAAAATATCAATTAAATCTTCTTTGATCATTTCAAATTTGACTAAAAGAAATTTCGGATTTATTTCCGAAGTGGTTTGATTATGTCTCACTGTGCATTGTTGTCGTTGTTAATTGGTAAATGTACATTTGAGTTTGAATGTCATTCCTTAAATCCTTTAACCTTCAACATGAGTATTAAAGTCTTAACGTAATTGTCCTGAGACTTTGGCTTGAAATTAAGATAATATTATCCGCCAAAAGACTTGTAATAAGAATTGCAATAAATGTTTATATACTACATATATTTTTATATTTACATGTCTACAGCTTAATTCCAAAACATGATAAGTCGACTGTTTTGAATTCAGCATTGTTCAACTAAAATTCAATCCAAAGTTATGAACAAAAAAGTAACTTAGCATACAACTGAATGTTGTATCGCCCGTAAACTTAAAAAGCTCATTTTTTTGACTTAACATGTTTTGGAATTGAGCTGTCGATGTATGTTTCCTTTCCTGCAGCTGTTCCCTTCTTTCTTTTTTAATTTCTCTTATCATCACAATATTAACTTACCCACATTAATAAATGTTTTAACAGTGGCTAATAGTATTTTGTTAATACTTTTCGAAGAAAAGAAACAGCAGCCTTTAAGGCCAAAACGAAAGAGTACATACATACATACATTGTACACAAAGAAACAGGCTGAAAGTTTTTATTTGCTTTTTGGATAAAAGCTAAGCTAAGTGCACCCTTAAGCGTATTTAAAATATTATGTCAGAACACCATTAAATACCTTTTAATAGGTAAGAAACATTTTATTCGCCACTGTAAACGCACATTACAAACAAAAATATCACAATTACAGGCACATGTTTAAGAATGTGCGTACCACATTAACAGTTTTTTTTTTTTTTGAAGGCATAAATATAAATTTTAATGACTCTTTTGTTGTGAAACACAAAAAATAAAAAAAAATAAAAAATGATCAGAAAAGGCAAAAATTAAGCTCCATATAACTTTTTATGTTAAAAATATAAACCAGAAATCTTAATAGCCATTGTTTGTTGAATTTTTCCACCTTCTGTTGTTAAAACGAACATTATGCTCGCCTACAAACATTTTATGCTGCTGGTGTTAGTTTTATTTTGTTCCGTTAGTTTATAATTATGTCGTTAAAGGAGCTACAGTAGACGCTCGCTTATATGAACTAATTGAGACAGGGCCTGTTCACTAAATGGAAAAGTTCACATAATCGAGACAATACAAAGCAAGTATTCCAAATCAATTTTAATATGTTTATTGGAAAGAAAATTTTATGCAATTTAAATATGATTTCTGTCATGTGGCTGGCGTGTAGAAGGCGCCAATTTTCAACAACTTTTTGCGTTTTGATCATCATCGTTTCTGAAGACATGTGGGCCAATGACTCCGCCAGCCTATAAAGCGCACCAAACAGTAATATATATATATATTTTTGTTTTCATTATTTATTTATTGAATCTTCATATATTAAATATGAACTAACAATAATTAATCAAATCTTAACCTAATACGTTATTTTGTGTCCTGCCAGTGCCAGACAAAAATTTTCTTCATCGCGGGTTCTGTTCACTTTTATAGGTGTTTATCGCTCATCTAATTGGATAAGTGCTGCAGTGTCTCTTCTTCTTAAGCGAGTGGGGCCGCTATCATTTAAAATATTTCGTGCTGGTGGGTTCGGGTGCAATTCGAGCCTTTTTAAGTATTTTACTGCATATTTCGTAATCATAGTTTTAACTAATGGAACATTGAGATCCTTGTGAATATTTGAGTTTTTAACATACCAAGGGGCAGCTGTG
This sequence comes from Pollenia angustigena, assembly GCA_930367215.1. NCBI lineage: Eukaryota > Metazoa > Arthropoda > Insecta > Diptera > Polleniidae > Pollenia > Pollenia angustigena. The sequence goes on along the minus strand of OV884060.1, from coordinate 193,103,163 downwards.
ATTATTCGAAGTAGTTTATTTTGGCGCCTTTGAATTTTTTCGATATTAGAGGCCGAGGCAGTGCCCCATAACTGAATACCATAGCACCAGATTGGCTTTAAGATGGAGTTGAAAAGAAGAAGTTTGCAGTCGAGACTAAGGACAGAGTTTCTTCCAATAAGCCAATGAATTTGGATGGCTTTTAGTTTCATTTAAGTTAATTTTGCCTCTATATGGCTTTTCCACGTTGAACGGCGATCTAGATGAATACCGAGGTATTTTACATGCGAATTTTGAGGTATTATTTGATTATTGATTTTAATAGGGGGGCATGATTCCCGACGCAAGGTGAATGTTATATGTACGCATTTTTGCTCATTGACCTCTATCCTCCATTGCTTTAACCATAGTTCGAGTTGAAATATATGATCCTGTAGGTATCGAGATGCTTCTTGACGGTTTTCGTGCACGCTCAAAAAAGCTGTATCATCAGCAAATGTAGAAGTTTATGTGTAGTTGTTTGTTGGCATATCCGAGGTATATATCAAGTAAAAAAGTGGGAACAGGATGCTCCCCTGAGGGACTCCAGCGTCAATTTGCTGAGGAGAGCTTAACTAGTCACCTTCTTTAATAATAAACTTTCGACCGACTAGTTAGCTTTCTAACAGCTTGTGTGTGTTTACTGGTAAGTTTAGCTTCAATTTATGTAATAAGCCTTCATGCCAGACTTTATCGAAAGCTTGAGAAACATCGATGAAGAGAGCGGAAAAATATTTTTTTTCAAAAGTATGTTTGTTATTTTTTTTTGGCCAAGTTGTTTTTTCTTCAAAGGCTTTTCTTATTTCGTTTACTATACGATGGGTTTGCTCAATTGTGCTGTGTTCTCTTCTAAAGCCGAATTGGTGGTTAGGAATACATCTATTTTCATTTAAAATTGGGGTTAATTTTGACGCTAACAGCTTCTCAAACAGCTTTGATATATTAGAAAGTAAGCTTATAGGCCTATATGACTCAACTTTTGTGTGATCCTTTCCAGGTTTAGGTATCATGGTGACTAAGGAGACCTTCCACTTTTGAGGATAGTATTCAAGGCGTAAAATAGCATTAAAAATTAAAAGAATAATTTTCTTTGCTATGCTGGGTAGCTCCAAAAGCATTTTGTTGCTGATCTTGTCAAAACCAGGAGCCATCTTGGGGTTTAAATCACAAATAGCCTTTTCGATTTCTCTTATCTCAAATCTTAGCGGAACAGCTGCTCTAGCAGCAACAGGTGGTAACTCGACCGCAATGTCGTGAGATATATTTGGGGTACATACGTTTTTTAAATGATTGACATACAGATTTCCTTTTTCAACATCATTTCTTGCCCAACTTCCATTCAAGTTTCTTAATGGTGGTTTAGAGACAACTGGCCTTTTGAGATTTCTAGCTGCGCGCCATAATGAGTAGTTTGATTGTGGGGTTGCATCAAGTTCCTCAAGATATTTTTCCAGAGAAGCCGTTTTCTTAGTCTGCAGTAACTTTCTAAGTCTTTTTGTACACTCTTTAAGTAAGTTCTTAAGTTGAGGGGATCTGTGCAATTGCCAATCTCTTCGAGCCCTCCTTTTTTCAGACAAAAGATGCTCGACATCTGTGGAATATATTTTAATAGTTTTTGTTTTTTTGGGGGCAATATTGGAATGTTGAACAGCTAGTTTCAGAAAACTGTCAAAATTTTCAATAGAGCGATCTACATAATCCGGTGTACTGAGCGCAATATTTTCTGTGCAATGGGTACTGAGATATTTTTTATATTTTAACCAATTAATTTGCGTAGCTGTCGTCGGAGGTACAATTCTATTGGGGTTCATTATAGTAACAATTGTAGGTGTGTGGTCGGAAGAAAACAGTAATATGTAATGGTGTTTCGACAAAAGCTTGTGGATTCTACTCACTCCAAATGCGCCAATTCTGCTTATTTATGTACCCATTCTACCAGAAATTGGCTTAATCGGAAAATACAATTTTGAGTGGATATTCAAAATCAAAATCAATTGGTGCTTCAGCCTATTCGCCGAATTATTTTGATTAAAAATGTCAAATATTTGCGATTTGCTCGATATGTCGATTCATAATGAAATTTCAAAGCAAACTAAACAAACTGTTAAATGGGTGCTCAAATATAGCAGTGATGCCAACTCAAAGTTGTGATACTCTAAAAAACACCCTTTACAACAAATTGTTTCAAAAAAATCAACGGTTGCAAGTTGTTCATATAGTAGAGTTAGGTCGTGTTCACTCTTTAGAACCTCATGTATAAAAATTTTGTTGTTCACTATTCTGGATGTTCATATAACTGGGTATTCATATAACCGAGCTTCTACTGTATTTCTATTTTCAAAAACAAAAAAAAAAAAAAAAATGTTATTATCCCAGTACTACTTTGACATGGTACGTTTGATTCAAGAATCGCTAAAGTGAATCAAAGAGCTGATAACAAGTTAAAAAAAATAAACAAGTAAAAGCGGTATATTCGGCTATGCCGCAATTTATATGCCCTTTAACATGGTGCGATAAGAACGAAAGGAAATATAAATACCGTTCTTAAGATATAATTTAATCTATTTTGCGCACTTCCTCAATTCCACCCACAGTTTTTCATATGTTGTGTATTGCTAACCAAGATGTTTGTACTTAATTTTCTGTTCACCAGATACACAGAAATCTTTAATATCTCTGCATGGACTTGACGCGCCCACTTCTTCAATGCCGCCCATTTTTTTTTAAAGAGGTTAAGTATTGATTACCCAGCTATGTGTACCAAATTTGGACAGTTTTGCAGAAAATGTTGTTAATTATATACAAGGAATCTCGAAAACGAGTCAAATCAGTCAATTGTCCTCCTGAATTTTTGGTATTGATAAAATTGAGCTAAAATATTATCTGATTTGGTCTTTAAAACAGCGATGTCGAAATATTTTTCGCCAAGCTCCGAGAATATGGATACACAATAAATTTCATACTATAGTGAGGAAATGTAGGAAAACTTTTTTTTTTTTTGGAAATTTTTCCGGGTGCTTTTTTAAGGCCGATAGAACTTGCGAAAGGATTAGCTTTCAAACGAACTGTCATACTGCGCTCACTTTTCGTCATTTATGGTGAGCTCTCTCTGGCGAATCATTAAGAATAGACTCACTCTTAAACAAGGCTACAAATTTAACCAAATTCATTTTGAAAATCAGTCGACGCAAAATTATGTTTTCTGATGTGGCTTATTTTTTTTTAGCACTAAATCACAATTCAAACAAAAACCCCATGTGCCAGAAGTAGGGTGAACTTGTGTGGAATTGTTAGTAAATTATATGTTTTGTTTTCAATTTATTTAATTGTTATTGCTGTCATAAGGTCCACCATTTATTTCTTTAGTGCTTCCATCGTATTCACACTCACACAAACACTTGTCACTACGAACACAGGATAATAAAAGTCAAAAGGAAAACTGTATTTATCCAGCTGGTAAGTAAGTTAATGTTTCTACGTCAACATATGTTGATAATAAGGTGTGAAACATGTCATTTAATTTTATTACACTTTTACCAAAATAATAAGCGAACAATTTATTTGGGATTGAATTTTTTTTTTTTAATCTTATTAAAGAAGATGTGCACAAAACTACAAAAATTAAAGTTTTAAGTTATTAAGATTTTGTTAGTCGTGCTGTATTCCCAAAAATTACTTTGGTTTTAAGTTATTTTTAGAAAAACAGTTATTTTTAAGAAAAAAAAAAATTTAAAGGATATTAAAAGAAATACAGTGGTCGGCATATCTATTTTGACACCTGAGAAATTTTACCATTTTGAATTTTTCCAGATTACCAAAAAATTAAAAATTCCAATTTTTTTTTAAATGAAAGTAGGATTTATTTAAGGCGGCATGAAATAACCCCCTAAAATGTAACTCCCCAAAAAAATAATGAAATTACCCCCAAAGCGTGGGGCCTTATTTCATATGCAATTAAGTCCCAATTTTGAAAATGAAATTAGCCCCCAAAGAAATGAAATAACGAAATAATTCCCAAATTTTTGGGGCTTATTTCATATGAAATACAAACCCCAATTTCTGAAATTAAATAAGAGCCCAATATATGAAATACAATTAATTATACGGTTTTGCTTTAAAGAATCACGCGATAGATATCATGGTATGATATATCAAACCCAAGCTTTGCCAACTAAGGCTTTTCTGCATAGCCGGCCTTCTGCCGGGCGCAATGACTTTTTCTTCTATGGTATTACAAACACCGGCTTCGCTAGCTAAAGCTTCTCTGCATAGCACCAGGATTTTCTCCTCTACAGTATAAAAATTCCGACTCGACCCGGCTACGCAGAGATGCTTTAGTAAGCGAAGCTGGCGTTTGGTATACCATAGAGGAAAAAGTCATTGCGCCCGGCCGAAGGCCGGCTATGCAGGACAGCTTTATTTATCGAAGCCGGTGCACCGCGGTGTTCTGTATACCAAAGTGGATAAATCCTTGCGCCCAAAAACGATTTCATTATAAATTTAAAAATGAAATAATCCTCCAAAAAATATAGTGGGGGTTTATTTTATAATGCTTTTTTGGGGGATAATTTCATATGAAATAACACCCCAAACAAAATGAAATAACCCCCCAAAAATCGTTTTTGTTGTTCTCTGTACAAACTTTTGGGGGGTTATTTCATTATTTTTTGGGGGTTATATTTTGGGGGGTTATTTCATGCGGCGGTGCGCAAAATGATCCCAGGAAATATGGCCCCAAAAGTAAAATGAAAAACGGCCCCAAAATTTTACATGAGACACAACAACACTCAATTTTGGCGCAATTTTTTTGTTTTTTTGGGGTTATTTTTCATTTTTTCGTTAGGGTGTTTTTGCATTTTAAGTGGAATGAAAAATGACCCCAAATAAAATCACAATTTTTTATTTGGGGCTATTTTTCGTTTACTAATAAAAAATGCAAATTTTAAGAAATGAAAAATCACCCCAAAAATTTTTACACAAATTTTATAAAATACTATGTAAAAGTTTCTAGGGATAGTATAAAAAACCCGAATTCTTATACCAAAGTAGAGAAAATCCTTGCCGGTTATGCAGATATGTTTTAGTTAGCGAAGCCGGTGATTGTTATACCATAGAAGAGAAAATCCTTGCGCCAGGCCGCAGGCCGTCTATAACGTGAAGATTTAGTAAGCAAAGCCAGTTTTCGTTATACCATAGAGAAAAAAATCCTTGTGCATGGCCGAAAGCCCAACCATGCTATCAATCGTATCATGTTTAAAACCAAAACTGTATAATTATCCGGATTTTGAAATCGGGATTCTAAATTTGTGATTCTTAGTTTCGGGCATATGAACTCCACCGAAAATGTTTAATGTAACTTTCTTTGTGTTCTTTTTTGGGGTTCAAATTCATTATAAATTTTGAGGTGATTTTTCATAATGAAGAATAACCCCAAATTTAGGGTCATATTTCATTTTATTTTTAGGGTTATTTTTCATTTTTTTGGGGTAATTTTTTATTAAAAAAATGGGGCCATATTGCATTATGAAAAATAGCCCCAAATTTGGGGTAAATTTTCATTTATATTTTGGTGCCATATTTCCTGGGGCCATATTTCGCAGCGCCATTTCATGCCGCCTTTATTTAATAACTAAAAAACATAAAATCATAACTTCTTAAATTAAATATGCATTCTATGCAACTAATTTAAAAACTTAGGGGTGACATATAGTATTTTTACCCTTTAAACGAAAATATGTTATTCCAACTTTTATAATACTTTTAGATATTTTTAATATTAATAAAACGTGCACCCTCCTTTAGCAGCAATGACTTTCCGGAGTCTTTAAGGAACTGAATCGATCAAGTTTTGAATGTATTTTGTTGGTATGTCCTTCCACAAAGATTTAACCTATGAAATTGTTCCTTACCTGGTTCTTGTCAGATCTGCGGTTCTTTGGCGCTTTATATATGACCAAACATTCTCAATCATATTCAAATCCGGACTTTGGGGTGGCCAATCCAAAGTTTTAATGCAATTTTCTGTCAAAAACATTTTAATAATTTTACTCTTGTAACAAGGCTCATTGTCCTGTTGGAAAATAAATGACGGTCCAATCAACCTATCGCCAGAAGGATATTCATGTTTATTTAAAATTTTCAAATATTGGTTTTGGTTCATCGAACCGTCGATGGGAACCAAGTCTACCAAGCCTTTATTTGCTATACAGCCCCAGAACATGACTGCGCCACCTCCATGACTAACTTTTTCGACAACAGGTGCGATTTTTGTTGTGTTTTTTGGTCTAGTCTAACAAATACTTTTTTCTTTAACGAGTGATACGCGAAAATACTTTCGTCGGTCCTTAAGACGCTTTGCCAGAATGATAGGGGTTTGTCCACGTATCTGTTTGCGAACTCTAACCTTTTAACTTGGGTTCTTGGGGCTATACATGGAATTGATCTTGCTACATATGTATTAATATTGGCTTCTTTTAGACGTCGTCGAACTATGCTTTCGCTTAAATCACTATCAGAGTGCGAATTCCATTCCAACGCAGCGGCTTTGGGTGTCAAACCTGGATTAAGGCCTAGTTAGGCGAACGTTGCTGTACCCGTAATGTACCGCACCGTACTGTAAGCACGTTGGTGCACTTATAGAACATTTAAAAACGTGGTTTATGTTTTTTCTATACATAAACAAAAAACAATAGTATACATAAAGCAAATCACACAGTGATGGGAATCAAAAATGTTTTAAAAAGTACCAAGTGATTTAAATGGTATTAAAAAAGTATTTTGTGTATGTAAAAAACGTTAATAGTTTAATGTTTATATTATAGATTTTCAATAAACAAATTTGTATTTTAGCATATATGTATATTATAACAATAGATATATTGTATTGTGGTGTATGCACCAAACAAGGTTTTGCTACCATTTAAAGCCTTTTATTCTTTTCACATTTCCATTGTATGTGTATATGCATTTGTTTATATGTATTGTACATCTAAACATAAATATATTTGTTTATATGGAAATATGTTGTATATTAAGTTGTTTTGTCTCAATTCCATAGCTTAACTGAAAAAAGTACCAAAAACGAGCAAAAATACCCGCATTCAATTTAACATACAAGCAGCCCATCACTGCTTTACAACTGTCACGTAACAACGGCATGCAAATCTGTTTAATACAGATCGAGACGTTCCGTCAACGTGACATTTAAATTCAGTAAGCATTTGCATTGTTTGCAAATGACAAAACGAACCAGACGTTCCATTAGGGGACGTGAACGTTCGGCTAACTCTGCCTTTAGATTTAAATTTTCTGATAATTTGTCGATCTTCCACTGCCGTTGTTTTACATTTTCTTCCTGTTCGACGCAAATTAATGACAGATTCTGTTTCTTTACATTTATTTATTTATTTGATAATAAACAGTTTGTCTAGGTACATTGTACTCGTTGGCAATATTTGTTATAGATATTCCAAGATTATACTTGGCTATAATTTCACTTCTGACGGTGTTGGTTAATTCCGATATTTTTCCCATATTAACACAATAGTAATAGAATTTTTTTATTAATCTTTCATCGAATGTTAATACTTATGCTGGGTACACACAATGCAACCTACATGCAATCTGTTTCAATGCAACCTCAAAATATCAAAGCGTTTTGATGTTGATGCAATCTAGAATGAATGAAAATGAATTTAATTCACTAGATTGCGTAAACGCGTTGCATAGTGTGTACCCAGCATTAAACTCAACAACGACCTCTTTGTATTAAAGCTTAACACAAAAAACAAAATGAGATGAAATTATAGCATGCCAAAATAATTATGCCGTTACAAATTCTTGTACCAAATTGCATTTCTCACTTCAGAATGAGAATGGGTAAAGATTTTAACAAAATATTTTGCATACGTATGCTTAAGAATTAGTGTAAAGAAAATATGTGCCGTTATAGGAATTTCAATATTAAAAAACAATAAAACAATTCTTCACTATACTTTGTCAAAATAAATATGCCGACCACTGTAAATTGAAATTTGTACTTCTTCCTCTTCCTTTTGGTATTTATATACGCTTTGAAAATAGTTTACAGTTTGTTAGTTTTTGATACGTTTTACATTTTATCAATAAAACATATTTATCTATTTAAATACAAATTTTAATTAGTTACGATGAAATATCTACTCTCGTATTTGCAAGTTTACTTTCCTTAATTGACTGTGTGTATCTCCAAAAACTCTTCTTCATTTCCTCTGAACTAAAATTTAAATACATACCAACATACCAACTGCATCCGGTTTGAAAGTTTAAAAAGAAAATTTATTTGTTTCTTTTTTATTTCGGTTAAATTTACTAAAAGTATTTGTTAAACTAATTTAGAGATAAATACAGTTTTGTAAGGAAATCTAAGAATCAGTACATTTTCAAATGAAATGCAGATCAAATTATTTCTTTAAGGGTCTTGCTTGCCATAAATGGGAATGAAATATTAAGATAATATTTATTATTAAGATTTTTGTATGACGTGCTAAATTCCCAATTTTCCATATTTGATAAATACACCGAAATTTATTGTTGAGGGAAAGCTAGCCTCTATGCGCATTTCACTGGTTGCTTAGGCCAGATCATCAGGATATTTATAGTTTGTTAATTTTTGCCTCTGAGTCACAGTGGTCCCAATGACAAATTTAGAGGGAAAAAACTCATTTTTTCGAATGGTGCCAGAGTGAAAATTTTGTTGATTTTTTAATGGCAGGACCCCACCTTGCTCAACAGTGTATATGTTTTTGTGAATATTTGCAATATTATCACTGCTCCATTGATTTAAACATCAGTAATTGCTAAGTTTAATTTTAAATAACACAGATTAGTTGATAATTGTATGTGGTTTCGAGAGCTAATAAAATAAAGTCAAAACGTAATATTTGTTGGTCTTATTTATACAAAAGAGGTATATATTTTTTAAATTTAAAATGTTCCGCTGATTTGGCATTCCGTTTAGAAAAAAATGTATGCAAATTCAAATGTCATTAATTGTGGAATTTAATATGTATTGTAAATTGTGATAGATTTTTAAATGTGACTTTCACCAGCTATCGCTGCTATTTTTGTGTTGTTATCATCTATCGGGTGATTTTTTAGCTATTATCTTTTTGGCAACACTGGTTTAAACAGCTGACGCACGTTTCGTGTTTTGTTTCACTGTCAAACATCTTCAGTTTGGTATATAATTTAATCATGAATCGTCTTACAAACGAACAACACTTGCAAACTAATGAATTTTATTATCAAAATGCGTGCTCAGTTAAGAAAGTTCATCGCGCGCTTCTTGTGCTCAGCGGCGAAGCTAATTTTTGGCTCAATGGGTACGTTAATAAGCAGAATTGTCGATTTTGGAGTTAAGATCAGCCAAAAGCATTGCAAGAGCTACCAATGCATCCAGAAAAAGTCACAGTTTGTTGCGGTTTATGGGCTGGTGGCATCATTGGACCGTACTTCTTCAAAGATGATACAACAAAAGTGGAATAAAGATGTGTAACGGGTTCTGGTTCTGTGGGGAAAGTGTTTAGGTTAAAATCAGTCAAGATTATACCATCTTAGAAATTCTTCAACCAGAATTAAGATTAAATCAACTCTATAATACTTGAATCAAGCGCATTTTGAGGTTGATATAATATTAGTTTTACCTTAATCAATCTTATTTTCGGATTATTTTAAGTACGAATTCGGCATTAAATATGGATAAGTAACGTATTTCGCGCTGTGAATATCCGTACTTGAATCAAGCATTCTGCACTTGATTAAAGGAAATCCTTTAATCCTTTAATCCCTTACCGTACTATTGACACCGCTACGGCTTGATTTAAGTACTGTTGGATTAATTTGTTTTTTCAGTGTATTTAATAAAGTCAAGCCGGACCATTTGATACCCATTGGCAACCATGGAACCGCCCGAACAAAACTTTGTTATGGGGTTTAGATTCATGTAAAAGTTCTTTGTGCAGATTATTATTTAGATATCTTCATCTATATGAGCTTTGCTTCCCCACACTTGATTTAAGCAACGGGGCTTATATGGGACCCATGGTTCATTTTGAACCTTCCAACAGGCTTATAGCCACAGACACTATTCCAAAAAGAAGTTTGCTTGGGGGCCATGTAAAATTATGAACCGAATCTAACCATCAGTATTCTTTCAACTTTCTGATTGTCGGTCAATAATTTAATATATGTAAGTCTAAGCCGCAACCAATTTAAATGCAGGGGCCTGATTCTGGCAGTCTTGATCGGGTACTTTCTCCGATCAGTCTATACTGAACGAATCGGAACTATTTTTTCCGTGTTGTAAAGCATTCATTTGAGTTTCACAATTCTGAAAAAATAATTTCGATTCGTTCAGTATCGACTGAAAGAATTAGAAACAAAATTGCTTTCGAATCGAGAAAGTAATCGATCACGACTGCCAGAATAAGGCCCCAGATGTCTGTTTTTATAAAGATAATAAAATTAAAAAGACATCACACAGAAAAAAGTAAAAAACGGTTTTGATCACCAAAATAATTGAAACAAGCAAAAAATTGTTTTATTTTGCACCTATCACCGAAATGATTATACCAATTACTCAAATTTGCAAAAATTGCAAAACAAGGATTTTTTTTCCAATTAAAAAGTTTTTACATTTTAATTACAAAAATAATTGAAAAATTTATTAATATTAAACAATATTTTAATTGAATGAATTAACAAATTAATTAAAAAAATATCAATATTTTAATTGAATGAATTACTAACGTAATTGATTACAATACAGAAAATTAATTATTTTAATAATTGTATTGATTAAAACAGTGATTTTTAATCTTTGCATTAAATCGATTAAATTTTTAATTGAATAAATTAAACAGTGTATTTGAAATACACTCTAAATTCAATTGCGCAAATTATTGAATCAAACAAATTGTTAATTGAATAAGTTTGTTAAATTTTAAAAAAAATATTTTTTTTAATTCAATCAATTAAGAACGTAATCAAATTTATTTTAAAATTCAAAAATCACTATTAATTGAAAAAAAAACTGCCAATAATTTTTTCTGTGCATATAGATATTACTCCTAAAACATTCGAACTGTCGGTGGAGGGTATCAAAGATTCGGCACAGCCGAATATAGCACTCTAACTTGTTTTGAAATAAGATTTTTTTTTTTTTATTTAAAAAATTTTTTTTTTCTGTTTAGCTTTTATTCTCGTTTATGTAACTAATGAATATGCTATGAGGGTCGAACTGGAAAATCAAATTATTTCAATATATTTTTTAGATACGGTTTATTCAATATTTATATCTCGATTTTTTCTAGTTCTTAATTTTGTATTTTTAGTAATAATCTACTTTATCAATTTCATTCATCATATATTTTGTTGTTAGAGAACCCCGTTTTCAGACCTTTTAATTTTTGACCTTCAACTTTTTTTGTCTGGAAAATTTTAATAAAGAATTTCGCAATTTTTTTTTAGCAGTTTATTGAATACATGGCAACTACAGAACGTTTAATAAAAAACGATTTTAAACTTTTCAACAAAAAATTTAATCAATTGAAACATGTACATGTACAACATTTCATCAAATTTCAAAATTGCGACGTGTACTTTGCGCACAAGGTTACATGGACAGACAACCATCGTTAAATTGACTCCGAAAGTGACATTTAGGTGATCGGTATACTAACACTTGGGTCTAGGACTAATTTGTTTAAGTGTTACACACATCTGCCCAAACCCTCTCCACTATTCTGGCGTGAGTATACAAAATTCTCTTTTTTTGTCAAAGGCTGGCTAAAGTGTATATACTTCGTTGACAGTGTCGCCAAAACAATCGACAAAAGTGGAGATTTGGAGACACTTGATCGCAGGCTTGTACGAGTACAATTACTTATGTATGTACTGAATATTTTAGTACATATATCATGAACAAAAATTAACAATAATGCAATTTTTGGTAGTACTGGTCAGGGCTGGAGATAAGTAATTAGAAGTTTTATTATTAAAAAAGCGAGTTAATCCACTTTAAAGAAATGTCAAAATTCGTGGGTATTTGTTTTTTCTTAAATTGTACCAAAAAAGGATGAATTTTACCAGTGTACCAATAAAGTCTCAATTGTACCAAATTTGGTACAATTGTACCATAAATCCCATCAGTGCTTAGCATCAACATTTTTTACGATTTTAGGCGTATTAAAGTGATTTTCAGGAGCTGGATCTACATGGAAGTATACGATTTTCAAAGAATTTCATGACATTGCCGTTATTAATTTTTCTCTTCTGTTAATTAGCCATTTTGTTTTTAAACTCTATCTTTATGGTAACACCCATATTATGTCAATGTAATATTTTTCAGTAAAATATTTAATTTCAAGATACAAATAAAAAATTATGTTACCAAAGAACATTGAAAGGAAGTAAAACAAACAATTTTGTATAGAATATGTATATTAATTTTAATGAAACATGTGTGTGGACTGCAGACATATCCCAGCGGTAAATATTGAAAGGACCGCAAGTGGCAGGCCTTTTTGAAGGCCCCTATACTCCTTTCTAAAAGATTCGCTTCAGAAGTACGCCTTCTAGAAGGCATAAACTTCTTTTTAAAAGACCTTCTGAAATATTCAGTACACGTTCGCTACTCCCTTCTTTGAGAAGGGAGAAAGGAAGGTGTTCAGTTTTATTTACTTTTTATTTTTAGTGACCTTCCTTACTCCCTTCTTTGGGAAGGGATCGAAGTTGTTTTTAAAGGAAGTGTGGAAGGCCTTGCGCCTAATGACAACCTGTGTAAAAAATAAATAAGTATGGAATGCGGCGAGAAGGGCTTCTGACTGCTAAATAAGGCCTTCTATTAGGCCTCTTTACTCATTTTAGTTACCGCTGGGATTCCAAGTCAATACTGCATTGGAAAATACATGTACAAGAAAAACTCACAAATACCGGCAGGAAAGGAAACAGAAAAAAAGTTCAAAAGACTTGCACAAGCAAGTATTTGATTACCAATTCAAAGATAATAATTCAAAATCCTCACCCTCTGCCACCGTTTCCTACAATCACCCAATCAGATTTTGTCGTTTTGTCTATGAGAGACATTAAACAAAAATAATATTCAGATACGATTACAATATCTTTTAATGAAAACTACATTTCATTAAGTTGATTTGATAAGGAAAAAATTAAAATGAAAAAAAAAAAAAATGAAAAGATTTGCATCTGAATGCAATAATTGACAATACAACAGCTCGTATCTGACTTTGGTGTGTCTTTGTTGGTGTGTGAACTTTGAAAGGGTGCAAGAGCATGACATAGATATTTGTCTAGTCCCAGTCAGCATTTTAAGCAAATTATTGATTAAATTCAAAACAGCTTAAACTCCTCTGTGCAATTAAAATAATCACTTATGCGCTCGTTTTGCAGCCGAAAATGGCTGTTATTTCGGAAGAAAATGGTACCCCACCAGCGACTATTCTGAAAGAGTATTTTATTACTGGCGTTCCTGTGCAATTACGACTCATTTTCGCGACAGTTTGTTCAGTTAAAGCATTAGTCAAAAATAAAATCAGGGTTAATTAAATATTTAATCAAGTTAATAAATTTTTAATTGATACTATTAATTTGTTTACTAGTGTAAATGTTGTTAATTTTTTAATTAATATCACAATTTTTTTTAAGTGAAATAAATTTTTATTTATTTTTTTTTGCTTCAAAATCGTTTTAAACAGTAGCCACAACAAAAGAAAATTTTTTTTTCATTCGTTCTGCTGCGTTTAATTTGACTCCAAAATAATGCTGAAAACAGTCATATTTCAATCATCGCGCATAATCAAGTTATCATTGAGCACATTTTGTAAATTTTGTTTTAGTTTCTTTAAAAAGTCACGTTCTAAGCATTTCTGGAAATCATTTTCGAATCTTGTTTTAAGTGCTTAACTGATTTATGACTTGTTGATCATCTACGATAGTCTTAAAAGACTCAGTTTAGTAATTTTTGTCAAAACAATCTTTCGCATGCTGACTGGGGTACAGACATTGAGTTTTAATAAGTGTGCAAAGATGTGCCAGGGGTTGGTAAGTAATTTAGAATTAGAAACTGAGCAAATCTAAACATGTATTTGTTGGTTATGTGAACTGTTTAAAAATTGTTACTTGTTTACCTTTGACTGATGCATAAAATATGCCGCCTGTTTGAAAAATCACCACAAAAACAAACTTGAATGTCACAATCGGCTGTGCTGTATTTTTAAAGCCTTGCACCAAGAATTCAAAATTTTACAGAAGTAGATTTGATATGAGATCTGTGGCCGTATTATGTAATTCGCTAAAGCTAAATCTCTATCGCTAAAAATCTAAAAAATTAATTAAGCGATTTTTGGCTGCGAATGCAATGACAATCTAGTTCGCCGTAATTTAAGCTTTTAATGTCATCGATTAAATGTTTAAAATTTGTATTCTCTACGTCATTTTAGCGATCGAGAATACGGCTGCTGTTATAAATTACACAGGCAAACAAGTTTTTAACACTTGGACCAGAGTACACTTTTTTAAAAGTTAGAGTTAGACTGAACCCGAATCTGTCCTCTTCTCCATCACTTCTAGTTTTTGCCTAATCGGCATTTAATGTTTAAAAAACCCCCTTTTTCACCATTTTGGAGACGTAACATATGTGCCAATTAAAATTAATTTATAAGCCAGGTTGTAATCTGTAAGCTTTAAAAAAAATGTTTAACCTTTTTGATATGTTGTTGGTTCTTCTCTGAGATATGTTAACCTTAAGTTTGGCAAATCCGATTTTTCGCTATATTCATGGAATTTGGCCTTTTTTTTAGAAAAGTATACGCTAGTCCCAATGTTTCGAATTTTTCCAAATTTTGCAGGCCAATGTTATCAACCATTATTTGCAAATCTGCAATATAATGTTTGCTGAAATTCCTGGCTGTATTGAAAGTGTTTTTCGTGTGAGCTCAATATGGAACCTATGGTATTTAATGGACAGACAGATCACTTTAAATTTTCTTAAGTTTGATTTCTAGTTTTATAAAACTAAATTGAATAATATTTCTAGATAATATGATTATTTACTAAGGTTTCGTTTAAATGTGCTAAATTCCTAATTTGTACTCTTGATAAACACACTGAAATTTAATGTTGGTGGAATAAGCTACAAATTCCTATGCGTATTTCGCTGGTTGCTAAGGCCAGATCATCTGGAAACCTTTTTTTTAAAGACTTTAGAAAAGCTAAAGTTATTATACATAAAGGATTTAAAAACTGTAAAGCGAATGAGAATTTGAATCACTCAAGTTTTATTTGCAACGATATCAAAGCTTAAACCACACAACAACAGTAAACAGTGAGTTTATCTTTTCTTACATACCCGACTAAAATTGCATAGGTTTTTCTAACTCTAAATGTAAAGTGTGGTTACATTTTTAGGGCCGATGTTGAATGCGAACTACACCTAAACGACAAGTTTTTTTCTGCATTTCATTTGACATTTTCCAATTTCAGACTGACTCAATTTGAACCATGGAAAGATACAAAATCGATCAACGCGTTTAAGTTATTCAGGTTTATTATGAAAATGGGCGTTTAAATCAAAATGCATATCGTGCACTTCGTGATTTTTTCGGTCAATTTAATCGTCCAAATGTGCATACATTTGGAAAAATCGTGCAAAAATTTGAGCAAACCCGGTCTGTAGGAGATGTAAAAACACCAGTACATGCTCGTACTGCTCGTACTGCAGAAAATATTGCTGCTGTTCGCGATAGTGTGGCTGAAGAGCCGTTCACCTCAACTCGTTGCCGTGCCCAACAATTGCACCTCTCACGCTCGTCGTTGATGAAGATTATGCTTGAAGACAGGCTTACAAGGTGTAATTGACTCAAGAACTAAAGCCTCGTGGCAAGAAATGGCAACAGTGGATGATACATTTTCGAAGAAAATCATCTTCATTGAGGAGGCCTATTTTCACCTCAGTGGATTCGTCAATAAGCAGTATTGCCGCATTTGGGCGAATGATAATTCAAGAGTTATTGTCGAAAATCCAATGCACCCATAAAGAGTGACTGTTTGGTGCGGTTTATGGGCTGGCGGCATCATCGGGCCGTATTTTTTCCAAAAGGAGGCCGGTAAAGCAGTTACTGTGAATAGCGTTCGCAATCGTGCGATGATAACGAACTTTTTATGGCCCAAATCTGAAGATATGGATGTGGACGGAATGTGGTTTCAACAGGACACACAGCTAAGGATACAATGGCGCTTTTGCGCGACAAATTCAATGGCCGTGCTATCTCACGTGTTGGCGATGTCAATTGGCCGCCAAGATCATATGATTTGACACCGTTGGACTTCTTTCTTTGGGGTGGTTGTTTTAAAGAAAAGGTGTACGTCGATAAGCCACCAACAATTCAAGAGCTAAAGGATGAGATAATTCGGCACAATAACGGCATAGAACCTGAATTATGCCTCAGCGTTATCTAAAATTTGGACCATCGGATGGAAGTTTGCCGCCGAGGTAGCATAATTGAACCATACCAATATCATCATAATAAAAAGAAATGGCAATAAATTCCTAAATAAGTTGTGTTTTATTCAAAATCAAAATCGGCCCTTAAAATTTAGCCACCCTTTAGTTGTAAGTGAGTAAAGGAAAAACAAATATAAAAACAAATAACTTTATTTTATTTTTTTCGCAAGAAAATCTAATTACAGCGATTTTCCAGTTCAGTTTTATTGCACTATTTGTTATCGTTTTAGGAGTATTAAAGTGATTTTTGGAAGGGGGCTTTTTACGGATAGCAAATAAAGTAGAGTTGCCATCTTAAAATATACGAAATGTTTTTTATTTCATATTTTAACACGAGTCCCGTTGCACGATTTCGCTGCCATTATTTTTGTTGGGTTGGTTGAAGTCACGTGCAAAACTAAAGTTTGTCATTTTTCAAAAATTACAGTCAACGGACATTAGCTAACACCTTTTGCACCACCTTGTACCACTAAAATATTTCAATGTATGAATTGGGCTAGAACATTTTTTCTTGGTTTAACACTCGTCGAGTTAATTCACAACTGGTGTTGGAATAGGCTATAGAGAAAAATCGCAAAACATTTTTATATTTTGAGAATTTTTTTTTTTTTTTTAATACGAAAAAGCTTTTCAGTTTGCCCTCGTTCATCAGGTGCGGTGTCATGTACATAAACACCCTGCAAATAAAATTGGACCACCTGATTCATTTTGATAAAATGGACTACTCCATGGACTGGTCCGATATAATGCAAGCATGGACCATGTCATTGTTAAAAAGTGTTTGTAGTGAGATGACATGTCTTCGTTTTTTAACGACATGCTTTCGTTTTTAAACGACTTCAAAACTAATCCTCTTGAGTATACCATAGAGTAGTTTTAAAACTACTCCTTAGTAGTCCAAAGGTGGGTTATACGGTCCTCCCTTGGGTCATCTTAATGTTAAATAGACCATATTTTTTCATACGTTAGGGTTACTTTTGGACTAGTCCTGGTCCCTTGTGGGCTACTCTTTACACGCGTGTTTGGACTGGTTCTATTATTTGCAGGGCATATAAAGAACATTAGTGTGTTTGTGTTTGTCACAAAAAAAAATGTTGATTGGAAAAATTCTTTAAATTGCTATTCAATATTCAAGTTGCGGATGTAAGTGAATGCTTTGCATGCTCTTTTAACTTGTGCAGCTCTCTACACAGATACCGATACACACAACAAGCACACACATTCGAAAGACAGATAAATGATCGTTTTGACATTTCAAAGATTAGAAAACTGATGCTGAATAAAAAAAGAAATACAAACTTTTTTTAACTATTTTACATTTGTTTTAACAATTTCTGTAACATGTTATGCACTTTTCTTAATTTGGTTTGTAATTAAAAAATTGTTTATTTATCGCTTGGTTTAATCCGAAAAACAATATGTACACTTTAAACTACAAATTGAGAGGAGTGTCATCAATTTCAACTAGAAAAAAATTTAACTTATATTAAATTCAAAGGGAAACAAAGCTGGCACTAAAATGTAGTGAAGGTTTTTTTAAGCACTTGAAACTTATTATCAGGAAAACCAGAATATTGCATGTTTTTCCTTGTGTTTCTAATGAAGGCAGAAACAATATAAATATTTATCCGTTATAGAGCTTTTTATGAATTTTGGAATAATTCACCGTTTTTTTTTTGCATATTTTAGTTAAAACAGCCTTTTTGCAGGTTTATAACGCATATTTTGCCTTTTTAATGCATATGTTGATACACATTAAATTTTTTTAGATGCCTAAAATAGCTTTCGCAGCAAGTAAAATTTTCTTTTTCGAAAATCTGTTATTTCAATTTTGACGTCTATATTTTAATTTTACTCTAAAATTGTAAGACAAAGCAGGTTTTCATTACGGATAAATGTTATGCGATTTGTATCTAGACCAATCTTTTAGTATTCCGATCGACTCAGAATCACGTTTTAAAGTGATCTAACGATGTCTATCCATCCGCCTGGCTGGTTGTCTGTCCATGTTAGCCTTGTGCGCAGAGTACAAGTTCCAATTTTGTAGATAATTTGATTAAATATGGACGAAGTCTATGCAAATGGTGAGAATTAGACTCTTTGTGTCCGCAAACTATCTCATTACGATGGTATTTAAATTAAATTCGTGCAAAAAATATTTTACTTCAAATTAAATTATTTTCGAAGCGGTTCACATTTGCTCAAAGCTTCCATCCTTAACTAGCTTTAAATTCCTTTTTAATGTCAACATTTGTAAACAATTTAGCGACCGTGCCTAAAATCCCTTTAAGACAAAAAACCATATGGATGTTAATATCTAGATAATATTCGGAGCAAACATCTCTTATGAATTTTAACCTTTTTTAAGTTTTTTTTAGATTTTGTTATTAAATTGTTGAATATTGTGTCTTTAAATGAGCAATTGTAAATTTTTAGGGCATATTTTTAACGTGTTTTTTGAGCATATTTCTGGTTTCCCTGCTTATTATTCATCATATAGTGAATAATGGGACACTTCATTAAAATACTTAGTTTACATCTTTATTTACATTATTTGGCGTAGGGATGATTGAAATTGGG
This sequence comes from Pollenia angustigena, assembly GCA_930367215.1. Taxonomy (NCBI): domain Eukaryota; kingdom Metazoa; phylum Arthropoda; class Insecta; order Diptera; family Polleniidae; genus Pollenia; species Pollenia angustigena. The sequence continues at coordinate 193,084,004 of OV884060.1, read as the reverse complement.
ATAATTAAAATTATATTATTCAAATAAAGCATAAATAATACTCAAGTTAAACTAAGGCGTTTATCGACATAAAGCTAAGTCTACACGATATGTTGAATCAGCAAATTTATGTTGAAAAATTTGCTCTCAGTGCCAACATATCGTATAGACCCCAAATGTTTTCAACAAACGTATGCTTACCAACATATGACAGGCATTTGTTAACGATGTCAGCAAATTTTTGTTTACAATTATAGCATATCGTCTAGACACAATATTTTTTGCTTTTCAACAAATTTTTTTCGTATGTTGACAAATATGTTATTTGTTGAAAGTCGTATGCAAGCTTTTCAGCATACAGCAAATTTGGTAGCATATGAATAATATAAAAATTGGTATTCTTTTAATAACTTGATTAATTTTTTACATATCCCCGGAACTTATCCAGATTTCTAGCTCATCGGCAAATAAGGAACAACAAATTGCATTCATAAGTGCTTTGAAAATAGAAATGTTTGCCAAAGAACTTTTTTTTAGAGTTATAGCCCATAAAAGTTGATCAATTCTTAACCAATATTTCTTGAAGTATAAATTGGATCACAGCAATATGGGTATCGCTGAAGGGTGTTTCCAAATACCTTTCACATGGTGTATAAAACATGCCGAATTATTAACCCATTAAGAACCAATTTAAAAAAAAATTTTAATTTACTAATGCATTTTATCAAAATGGCTCTAATCTCAAAATGTTATCGATATAAAGGAATTTTTTACATATAATATTTTATAGGGAACGCTTCAAGCTTTCAGTTTTTAAAGATAAAAAATTATATTATAATAAATCTTTTGTTTAATATAGAGTTATGAGTATACATGTGGTAATAGTTTATATACTCTATGTATTATTTAATTATAGTATGGCGGCTTTGCTTAATAAAATTGTTCTTTTTATGTTGGTTTGCGACTTAACATAAGGGTTCTTAATTTTATGGTATATCAAGCACCGGCATCGCTCACCTGAGTTAATTTTGTCATTTAAACCAGAACCCCTCCACCCTGAAAAATGTCTATTTCTATTAAAGAAATTAGCAAAAATTGGCTGAACCGATTGTTATTTACAAAAGAACTCGTTTTCTATGACTAGATTTTACACTACGATGATCGGTCTATAATTTACCATAGGTCGCATGTAAAACCCATTCTCGGATATACTTTAGCATGCCTAAGACGTACCAAAAAACGCTATTATAGCAGAATTTGTTATGTCATAGTTTCATAAAGCTAGAAATCACACAACTAAATTTGGAAAATATCGGTCCACAATTTACCATATGCTCCATTCGAGCATTTCAATTTTCAGTTTTTTTTAATGACTTTAGTGGCAAAACTTGCATCATCTTTATAAAAATTTGATAACTGTATTGAAATTTGGTCCAGTTTATATTTTTTAACACTAAAATTACTCAACCAAATTTTGTAATTATCGACCCAAAGTTCCCGTTAATACGGCTAAACTGATACAAATATAGTCGCCAAATTTTGTATTAATACTAAAATTTTTAAGGATGTTATGGTATTGGTAATATTTTTGTGAGTGATAATTGTATAGGAACTATAGAATATAAAGTTTAATCTTAATAGCAAGATAAAAAAAAAATTGTTTATTGGCACAATGATTCTAATCTGAAAAGTAGTTTGTATCTTTGAGAAATTATGGACCGTTCCTCACCGTTTTCAATAACAATAAATATTTAGTACCAATGTACCAAATTTTATCAAATAATTGCAACCTGTACTTTGCACACTGCAAAGTAAGCAGCCAACCAGTCGGCCGGACAGACATCGTTGTATCAACTCAAGATATTGATTGAGTCGATCGGGATACTATAAAATGGTTATAGGACCAATATTTTTAAGTGTTACAGACACTATGGTGGTGTGGGTATCAAAATGAAAAACATACTACTGGCCGGCCCATAACGGTAGAACTGTAAAAAATTATAAAAATGTGAGGCTTTTAAAATAATTTTAAGATCAATCCAGTTCATATATTTTAACTACATATTTGCGAATTTGACCCAGCCCAATATATCTTTCTTACTTATTCAGTATGCATACATAAACTATTAATTTTTGCACTAAATGATGAAACAGAACTGGGGCTGAACGATGTTTTTCATACAGTTTGACATAAAATTATGCCAGAGAATGCGGTCGAGAAATAAAATCAATTTTATTTTGAGGACGTTTTTTCTAATGCTCTCACATATAGACAGTTATTCTCTTAACAATGCTACCATACTTTCATTCAGTTTCATACATTTTGTAAACAAAGAAAAATAAGAACAAAAGAAAACGAAAGAAATGAGAGAGAATTTGAAGTTACTGGCGACGTTTTAATTATGGGCTTTAAAATGTTTGCCTGAAGTTGAAGACTCAATTCTGTTTTATCATTAAAGGCGATAATATAAAACAAATTTTAAATTAAAAAAATTAAAATAATAAAAAAAAAAAAATTTCAAATTTATTTAAAATTTTTAAACAAATGTTCTCTTTACTCAACATACATAACAACATACGAAATTCAACATATCGTGTAGACACAAAAATTGTATGCTAACTTATTTGTTGAAATATCATTTGCTAGCATATGATGAATTTGAAAAATTTTGTATTTTCAGCATATTGTCTAGACACCAAGCATATTGCATATGCTGATAGAGACATTTGTTACTATTTTTAAGCTTATGATTATAAGCATACATTTGCTGATTCAACATATCGTCTAGACTAAGCTTAAGACTTCTTCTATGTGTCACACTTGAAGTTTTAGGAAATTTTGTTAAAATTTACTTTTTAAAGAAAATTTCGTTAAAATTTACTTTTTAAAGGAAATTTTGTTAAAATTTACTTTTTAAAGGAAATTTTGTTACAACTTACTTTTTAAAGGAAATTTTGTTAAAACTTACTTTTTAAAGGAAATTTTGTTTAAATTTACATTTAAAGAAAATTTTGTTAATATTAACTTTTTAAAGGAAATTTTGTTAATATTTACTTTTTAAACATACATTGAAAAGGCGTGATAACTATTTGTACTTTGACATCAGTACTATGCCAAGTGTCTTCCTTTTTGACTCAATGAAACTTTTCTTCATTGTAATGTCAGCCTTAATATCACTTGGCCAAACTGTCATCAGCGTCACAAATTGAAATTATATCATCAATGGGATGACACATCGGCATCACAGAAATGACGAATCGGAGTCAATTTAAGAATAATACTCAGATGTGGAAAACTTCTTTACGAACAGCGTCTGTGTGCTAAGGTTCTTGTTGCTCCGCTGGGTAGTAAGAATAATACTAGTTCATCCATTCCAACCCTTATAATGAATGACCAAATATTCACAGACCCTGTTGAATGCAAAGAATGCATACTTGACGGAACTCGAAAGGGTATGCGTTACTATGTCCAAGATATTTTTTCGAGCGCGTGCAGTTAAAAGGATCCTTGAGGATCTCAACATAAACAAGTCCCCGGGGCCGGATGGTGTTACGGCTTTAGTTTTGAGGAAGTGTGCATTGTCGTTGTCTCGTCCTTTAGCAAAATTATTTAGCTACTCGTACCGGGTAGGAGTTTTTTCTTCTTGCTGGAAGGTGGCCAACGTCCAGCCAATCCCAAAAAAGGGTGAGGCTGCAAATCCCGCAAACTACCGACCAGTAGCAATTTGCTCTACGCTCTCGAAGGTCATGGAGAGCATGATCAACCGCCACTTGGTAAATTATCTGGAATCCAATTCACTTTTGTGTGATAGACAGTATGGTTTTCGTAGAGGTCGTTCTACGGAAGACCTGTTTACGTTTCATTCGAAACGTTGGTGTCGTTCTATTTACCATATTAGGGATATTTCCAAAGCGTTTGATTGTATGTGGCACGGTGCACTCGTTTCAAAGCTTATTGCGTTTGGTGTCGGTTGTGATTTCTCTCGATTTATATCGAGCTTTCTCAAGGACCGCTCTATACGTGTTGTTATAGATAGGTTCTCATCGGAGGAGTTTCATTTAAATTCAAGTGTACCGCAGGGCTCTGTTCTTTCTCCTACACTTTTACTTATTTTTCTTAACGACCTCCTGGGTCTAACTTTTAATCCTATCTATTCTTTCGCAGATGACAGCAGCATTTGTCATTCATTTTCCTTTGATCATAAAACAAGCCTTACTGAGGTTAAAGCTATGAGACGGAATATGAATGACACACTCAATCTTGACCTTACGGCAATCTCCGAATGGGGTCTTGCGAATAGGGACGATGCTCGTAAGACCCAATGTTGCATGTTGACCTGCAGACGTCTTGTGGAGTAAGCGTCATATGTATCCATGGGAGGTATAGATATTTAGGAATCAGACACTCTTAATGTTCTGGGCATGAAAATTCAATGTGATGTTTCTTAGAACCAACATGGCTTTTTCACTCCGTCAAATCTCTTCACTATTTATACCGCCTATATCCGACCTAAAATGGAATACAACTCCCATACCTGGGCAGGTCTATCTTGAAGCTTCTGGGTCGGTAGCAAAGGAGTGCGTTGAAGCTCATCAATGACAGTAGGGTAACCAGCTCTATTGACTCTTTGAAGCATCGTCGGAATGTGGGCTGTGCGGCATTGTTCTATCGATATTACCACGGAAGGTGTTCAGCTGAGATAGGCGTACTCATCCCTGAGACGCGGGTGCACGCCCGTGGTACTCGCCTTTCCAGCAAACCACATCTGTTTGTTGTCGACTGGCCAACGTATCGCACAACGCATTACAGAGAAAATTCATTTCTTGCTTGAACTACCCGTATGTGGAATAGACTCCCGGCAGAAGTCTTCCCAGTCGGCAACAATTTGGAAAAATTCAAATTAAATGTCCACAAACACTACTCCCTCTTTCCGTCTCCCCATAGCCTATTTTCCTAATTCCATCACAAGGCATTGCATTAGTAGGGGGCATCCCCTGAATGTTGGCTCAAAGTATATTAAAAAAAAAAAATCTGATGTTAGGGCATCATTAATACGAAGGTGAATTTTTTAAGAGTTTAGTAATTTGGCCCTTAACCATACATACAGTGGTGTTCTGGAAATTATAAACCCAAAACTCAAGAATGTTAAACGCCGTTTTCCAATAAGATTTCTGTAATTAAATAATTTTATGACAAATATTATACAAAGATTTCTTTATAAAAACAAATTTTATTAAAAAAATTAGATTAAAAGTTTTAGTAAAAACAACATCCATATATATATATATATATATATTGTGCCACCTAGCACATACACATTGGCGATATAATTGTACAATACGTAACATTGAACATTTTTATTGCAAGTGTATGAGCCGCTTCCCAGAATAACTGGGAAAAGTTAATGCGGTGATCAATTAAAAGGGACTTTTCTTGTCTAAATTTGTTCACTATTTTAATAAATTTTTCTTGTTCATCCCGAACTTTGATAAAGTTTTTTTTAACTATAAAATATTTTCTATATTTTATTTTTACTGTTTTATTGCATAACTAGCGGGCCCGTTGCCTGCTTCGCACGGCAAAACAAAATAAGAAAAGAAACACACTTGTTTTTAATAAAGTTGGTTTTCCTGCGGCAAAAACACACTCACTTCACATACGCACCGCACACACATGCGTTATCGGATTTCAACCAAACTTCATATAAACCATATATGACCCACTGCCTACGTAGTGTATAAGTTTGGTTTGGGCATTGCTCATTAGACTGGTCCTCATTTTCTGACTTAAAATTTTTTAAAGCAGTATCATCCTACAATGTTATCTTTACCATTTAAATCATTCTGTAAAACTTTTAAATTGTTCTTTTGATGTTAACAAGTGCCTCATCTAGGCTTAAAAGTACATTTTTACATTAGACAGACTCAAAAAAAAAGTTGTTGTTGTACTCCCCTAAAAACTAACTTTGTCCGTGAGCTAAACCGCTTAAAAAAAGGGTCTACATTACGTTACGTTATGTTTCATCAAAAATATCAAACAATCTTCGTTAGACATTGAGAAACATAAAATTAAAAAAGAATGAAGAAATGGGAATGCAAATAATGCAATCCAATTTACAATCATACGCTTCAGTTACTTTTTCTTGAATTGTTTGTGTGTGATATTTTGTCGGTGTGTTTCGAAAGGTTAATATAACTGAGGCTCAAACTAAAAAAGGCCCTTCGGTTTCTTGCGAAGATAAAAAAAAATTTTTGCAAAGCAAAAAATTAAACCGAAATACGGCAAATTATTAAATTTGGGGCTTGTCAACGAAACATACATATTTTGAAATTCAAATTTTTGATATTTATACCCACACCACAATAGTGGAGAGGGTATTATGCATTTGTGCTGATGTGTGTAACGCCTTAAAATATTGGTCCTATACCTACCTTAAAGTATACCGATCGGCTCAGAATCACTTTCTGAGTCGAACTATCGATGTCCGTCCGGTTGGCTGTCCATGTAACCTTGTTCGCAAAGTACAGGTCGCAATTTTGGAGATAATTTGATAAAATTTGGGACGTAGGTTCTTATTGGCACAAGGACCAAGCCTATTGAAAATGGGCCAAATCGTAGGGAAGATAGGGGGAAATTTCTTCCTGTCAGAAACTATCAAACTATATTTTTGGACACAAAAGGGATGCATTTTTTAAAAAATAGTACTACGAGGGGAGCTAGGGGCAATTTCTGCCTCTCAAACCGATTTTAATGAAATTTAAAACATAGATAGATCCATATCTATATGGATACATAAGCTATACAGTTTTTCAAAAATCGGACCACAAGGGGAGGTAGGGCGCAATTTGTGCCTCTCACAAACTTTCAAACCGATTTTAATGAAGTTTATAAACATAGATAAATCCATATTTATATGGGCATATAAGCATGATGTGTTTTTTTAATACTTTGGTGTAGGGTATCATATGGTGGGGCTTGACCGACTATACTTTCTTACTTGTTTTAAATTAGGCTTAAGTTAATCAAATTAAATTTTCATAACATTTTTTTAATGAAGGAAGGAATTTTACTCATAAAATGAGTTAATATTTTTTGAGAACTTTTATTCTGGACTGAACGGGGGATTGAACTCGGGTCGAATTTACATGTTTGGGGAATAACCACATCTCATCGTCAAAATTCTTTGCAGTTCTAACGTGCCATTAGCACAAACTAGGGAAGTACATTTTTTTGCTTTTAGAAATTGTTGGCTTTGTATGGTACTACCTTATCTTTTTTCTACAATTTAAAATTTTTGATTTGGATCAAAAATAACTTGGCTACCAAACATCATCGTAAAAAATAGACTCTATTTGGAATAGTTTTATGTCAACCAAAATTGGACATTAATTATAAGGGTTAAGTAATTCCCAATTTAGAGCATCAGCGGATGTTAAAGATCTCAAACCATACAAAAAGTCAATATATATTACTATTCGTAGTTAAAAGTTTCAGTTTTATTAAAGGTTAATTAAACAATTTTCTAATAATATTCGTCTTTTAAACCTGTTATAAGCATGGAATATTGTTTATGAATAAGGCCTTGAGTGTTTTTCCAATGTTTTTAGGACTTGTGGGAAGAAAACTAATTGTTTAACCTTCTTCAGCAAACGTGCCACCTTTCCACAAATTTCTTAAATAAAAATTAAAAAGGTGCCATCATGGCTCTCAAACGTCATTCTGTTTTAAAAGTTAAAACAAAATCTTAAAAGGCATTATCCATCCCTGGCACAAACGTTTGCGAGCCAGGGTTACCGCTATATCGAGACACAGTTTGACCCCTTTTTTGGCGATCTGCCAGATTTTTTAGAACTTTTAAATTTATCCAATTCTGCGACTTTTTCCCTTGTTAAAAATTCGGCAAAGTAAAAAATCGATCTAGTCTGGCAGCGCCAGCATAATAATAAAATCAGTGCACAAATTGTTCTTCGTTTGACAACATCACTTTATGTATGTATTATTTACGACCGGGATTCACTATCACAATAGTACAATTTCTTCCGACATAACAAATTTCTGCAAAATCTGTTCACAGAAAAAAAGAATAAAAAGCGATTTTATTGAAAAATTTGTGATATTGTTGAAAAACAACAAATAAATAGTATCAATTTAATATTTTAAGATATTAACAATATTTTCTGCAGTTATGTTGTTGATATGAGTAAACATTTAATTCTCTTGATTGAATTTTTAATTAAAACTGATTTTATTTTTGATTAATGTTTTAGTTGATAAAACATTGGCGAGAATTTTTTCTGTGTTGGCAATGCCACACAATCATTTAAAAAATATACTTAATACAATGACTCTGTTCATATACAATACAATGCAACTCTGATCGCATAGAATATATCATTTAATAAAAATTTGCATTAACATTTGCAAGTCGAATAGACTTGTTAAAAAAAAAATCTGCCACTCAATCTGATTTTTAGGTCACCTTATTATACTTTATGTACAGTGTACATTGTACATTGTACATTGTACACTAGCGTGGCCGTTAGTTGTATGGAGAACTTTTTTTTTTTGATTTCTTATATTCTCCCCCCTCAAATCGGTTCAGTTTTATGTAAAAAAAAATACAAAAAAATTTCGTAGCGATAAGTTGTGTTTTAGGGGGGGCGTCGGCCCCTCAAAGTTTGCCATCAAGCCATTTATTCAAATGTAATTTGTTTTCATATGACTATCTCTTAAAAACAACATTTTACAAGAACATGGTATATGGCAATATTTTAGCTCTTCTAGTCAACAACATTAGCCTCGAAGAAAGTTTTTTGCTAAAATTAATATTTAAGAAAATAATTAAGAAAATAACAACAAAATTCCAAACATTTTATATACGTTTTATATATATAAAAGAGGGATTTAATGTCAAGTGAACTAATTTTGAAATCGAAATCTTTCGATTTGGATGAAATTTGCACCACCGTTAGTCCCATTGAATAGTAGTTCAGACACAAATTTTCAACAAGATCGGTCAAAAAGTTTCTGAGTTTGGGAGGGTCAAAGTTTGAAATTTTGGCCATACAGGTGTTCTTTCACATCCATGTAACTTATTACCAAGTGGGGTTAGCAAAATTTGTCTCAAGCAGCTTAGATAGCTATTTAATCAATCTTTTTAAAAAAAATTTTTTGGTTTTTTTAAAAAATTTTTTAACATATTTTTTTTATATTTAAAACTTTTTTTTTTTTTTTTTTTGCCAAGTTGTAAATTTAAAAAAAAAATTTTAAAAAATTCAAAAATAAACAAAAAAAATTTTTTTTTAAAGATTGATCAAATAGCTATCTAAGCTGCTTGGGACAAATTTTGCTAACCCCAATTGGTAATAACTTACATGGATGTGAAAGAACACCTATATGGCCAAAATTTCACACTTTGACCCCCCCAAACTCAGAAACTTTTTGACCGATCTTGTTGAAAATTTGTGTCTAAACTACTATTCAATAGGACTAACGTTGGTACAAATTTCATCCAAATCGAAAGACATCGATTTCAAAATTAGTTCACTTGACATTAAATCCCTCTTTTATATATATAAAACGTATATAAAATGTTTGGAATTTTGTTGTTATTTTCTTAATTATTTTCTTAAATATTAATTTTAGCAAAAAACTTTCTTCGAGGCTAATGTTGTTGACTAGAAGAGCTAAAATATTGCCATATATCATGTTCTTGTAAAATGTTGTTTTTAAGAGATAGTCATATGCAAACAAATTACATTTGAATAAATGGCTTGATGGCAAACTTTGAGGGGCGGACGCCCCCCCCTAAAACACAACTTATCGCTACGAAATTTTTTTGTATTTTTTTTACATAAAACTGAATCGATTTGGGGGGGGGAGAATATAAGAAATCAAAAAAAAGAAAATAACGGCCACCCTATTGTACACACATGAATTTTTTTTTTTTTTTTTTGATAAATCGTACACAGAAAAAAAATAAAAATTGATTTCAATTAAATAATTTGTAATATTAATTAAAAAATTAATTAAATTTACACCAGTTAACAAATTAATAGTTTCAATTAAATGTTATCTGACATTTACAACATTTTCTGCTGATTAAGTTAAAATTTAATTTACTTGATTAATTTTTTAATTAAAACTGATTTTATTTTTGATTAAAGATTTAAATGAAAAAAAAAAAAAAAAAAAAATTGGCGAGAATTTGTTGTGTGTACCACTGTACAATATACATAAATAAACTATCAGACAGCTTCTTAGAGAATTTCTATAAAATTAAGTACAAATTTAGCATTTTTTTTTTTGTTGCAAAAAGTGATCTAAAAGCATCAACAATTTAAACAACTAATCTTTAAATTAAGTTAAAAAAAAAGGTTAAAGATTGATGTCTGACTGTTGGCTGGCAGGCATCGTAGTCGTAAAGAGGATAGCACTGCAAAGAATTCTGATGCTGAGAATGGCGTTATTCTCGAAACGTGAATTCAACCCGAGTTCGAGCCCCAGCTTAGCCAAGAATAAAAATAATCGATAAATTTTAATTATTTAAATGCTGTAAGATTCCTTCCTTCAGTAAAATAATTTAATGAAAATTAAATTTGATGAACTCAAGCCTACCTAAATTTCAAAATTTTATCAAAGTTATGTACGGGAATACAAAATTTACTATTAAGATTTTTGTATGAATTGCTAAATTCCCAATTTTCCATATTTGATAAATACACCGAAATTAATTGTTGAGGGAAAGCTAGCCTCAATGCGCATTTCACTGGTTGCTTAGGCCAGATCATCAGAAAACCTTTTCCAAAGATTTTAGAAAAGCTAAAAATATTATACAAATAAAACCCTAAAGCGAATAAGAATTTTAAACACTCAAAGTCTTACCTGTAACAATATCAAAGCTTAAACAAAACACCAACAATAAACAGTGAGTTTATCTTTTCTTTTCTTATCTTAAATTAAGTTAAAAAAATTCAAGGCCTGTTCATCGATTTCGAACGGAAGCGTTAGTATAGAAAATAACATTTGAAACAAAAACAAATTTAAGAATTTTATTTTTGTTTTAAACATACTGCCTATTTCACGATGTCACTCGAACGTTTACGTTCGCACAAATAACACGTAAACCAAAAGCAAATTTTTTAATTTTGTTTTTGTTCGAGTGACATCGTGAAATAGGCAAATAATGTTCTATGCGAACGTTGTCGTTCGAAATCGTTAAACAGGCAGTTAATTTTTTTTGCCTAAATCGTTTTATGTTTGTTTTGTATAATTTTTTTTTATAATTAAAAGCCATTAAAAAGTTTCGACTTTTATTTTCTTTAAAGGCTTTTTTGATAGACTTTATATTTATAAAACCACTTCTAACGATAACACTGATCCGATCTAATTAGATGTTTTTAAAAGTTATCAAACAATATTTAAATAGGCAAAAGAGGCCTTAATAATGACTTTCAAATGCCTCCTTATAAAATCAGTTCCCTGTTAGTTTCAGATTACATTGTTTATGTATTTGTATACATATGCCCGTAAATAAAACCCATATGAGTATGTACGAGTATATCAACATATGTTGTATGTATTTCTTATTCTTAAAATTTTGTATGCACTCCACCATTTATGAGGTTATACTAAGTATGTCATTCTTTGTGTAACACATTTCGAAATATTCAGCTAACACACAATAAAAGGTCTGTCTGCGTACACATATTTTGCGAAAAATGTTGCAAAATCTTGCAAAATCTTGTCTGCGTACTCCAAATCTCTTGCAGCGAGAGAGCCAAAAAGAGAATTTTTTGACAGTTGGAAGTTAGAGAACTTGCAAAATGTTACTGGAGAATTTTCCGCTTGCAAGATTTTGCAAATGGTTTGAACAGCTGTTTGAATGAAATAGTTTTTGTGAAATGAAAATAAAAATTTAAATTTAACAATGGCAGAGGAAAGTAGTTAGAATTGTGTTGATTTTTAACGTTTATAATAAATTATAATAAACAAAACATTTAACTTCATGCTAGAAACATCCAAATATACAGTGCGACCGTGGCGTAAGTGGAGTGGAGATGGCAGAACCGATAGAACCAGCAGAACTTTGTGGGACAAACTTTGCAATTGAAGAGGCGAGTATGTATTTGGAAAAAAAACTAATACAGTGTAATAAACAAGTTTTTTAATTTACAACACTTTTTAAGCTTCACTTTAATTAATAATTTTTTAGTTTACCTCGAGAATTCAATTTTGCGTACACATATGCTAAAATTCTTTTGCTTTTGAAATATTGAAATATTGTTTACACACCGATCAGCTGTTTTCTTGCAAAATTTCACTGGATACTGTCTGCGTACCTTTTGGGATTTTTTCAGCCGATAGAGTAATATTGATCTTACTCTCCCAAAAAAATTTACTGAGTATTTGCTACTGGAAAAGTACCCAGACAGACCTAAAGTGTTTATTTTCTGGGTCCTTGAACAATCCAAAGATGATCTAGCCTTACCGTCATTTGAAAATACCGCTAATTTCAAACGACTTCATAGAAGAGAATTATTAAAATGTCAACATATTTCTAGTTCTCCTTAAACATAATAACAGTGATATATAGACCAGACTTTCTAAAAATGTATATTTCTGTTCTTTTCATGCAATATTTACCATAAATTTCTATTAATTTCTTTTTCCAATATCAATATACTGTATTGTTATTCCAGTGCACAAAAAATTACCCGAATGATGCTGGCGCAAAATTCTTATCTGGGTGAAGAGTATCGAGTATTCGACTTTGCCGAATATTATTTTCTCACTTGCTTTGTTTTACATTTCGATTACAATTCTTCGTTTCGGTTGACAATTCGATTTTGTTTCCTTGAATAATTCCAGCTGAAAATACAAAAAAAGTTTTTACTCAAATCATTGTTGAACAAAATAATGCCACTTGAAAACGAAGTTAGAGAATTGTGCATTTTCTTTATTTAATGTGCAATTTGTAACATCAAATGAAATATTCGTAAAATAGAAACTTTAAGTATCAATTTATAATTTAGAAGAATATTGAATTTTATTTCTTTATTTATGCATGAAAAGAATTACATATTTTAATAGAAATGTATGATAAGAAAGGCACAATTTTGAATACATTGTTAATTATTTGATTAAGATTTATCTGACGATTTGAAACATATTTGACTTGCAATTTTTTAAACTGTTTATGATTTGCAATCCTAATTTTTATATTCAATTAAATTTCCATGAAATTATTTTATAATAATATAATAATGTTATTGTTGGCTGACCGGGGAATTGAACTCAAGTTCATGTCACTTTGGTCATTCTACACGAGTTATTTGAGGCCTTGTTCATATCACGTGGACGTTTTTTTGGGTTTGGGTTTTCTTAAGTCGAAGTTAATGCGAATAACCTCTCTCAAAGCCAAAATTTAAAAACTGATGTAGGGTAATTTAACTTAGTTTCTTTATTTTTTACCTTTTTAATTTCTTAATGTTCGCAGTTCATAAAATTATTAAAATATTTTTATATTATTCAAATAGTTTTTCCTTTCCAAGAAAACCAAACTATTTCAAACTGACCATGAAGATTAAAAATGCAAAGTTTTTTACTTTCTTTACTCTTTTTCCATTAATTCCTTAAGTAAAAGAAACTTGAAAAGTAAAAAAAGTGAAAAATTGAAAAACATTTACAAAACGAGGATGCAAACAAAATAAGAAAAAGTTGATGTTTAAAAAACTTTTTTCATCTTGTACTGAAAACTTTTCCACCGATAAAAGGATACAAATATGTTATTGTGTCAAGTGTAAGAAATATATTTTTTTTAATTGGAAAACTGAAAATGGCAACATGAAAAAATAATGATATGAAAGATATTCATGCTGCTTCTTAAGGGCAACAGAAAATGAATGATTTATCTGTTAGTTTTTAATAATTCAATAAATTTTTAATAATAATCTGTCACTGAAAGATTAATAAGATTGGAAGAATTGGAATTGGAAAAAGCAAAACTTTTCTGTCAATAACTTTAATACTTTTTGTAGAAAAGTTTCTCTCTGACACGCTTATTAGAGTAGAAGATTTGGATAAAAGGTTCTAGAAACTAAAGCTATGTTCACTAGAGTGGGTCAATTTGTTCGGGCCCAAAAAAGTGACAAAGCGTATAGCATAACCGTAAACTACGGAAAATTCCAAGAAATTTACCTAAAGAAACTATGGTTCGAAAGTCAAAATCGAGCTTCCGGTTTTTGCCTTGAAAGTTTGGTGCTCAGAAAGTCTGAAAAAAATAATACTTTTTTGGAAATATTTATTGCAATTGGTAAATAGTTGGCCTGTATCGCTGAAAGAGGGCTTGTTTAAAAGGAAATTTTCTCAGCTTTATAAATCTGTGCTCATTTTTAGAAAATTCTGTACATAAAAAATTGGTTAGGAGATTTTTGTCAAAATGTTAATAGTCAAGCTGGTAAAATAAAAAAATGTCTTGAACAATAAGCGCGATGTTATGCGCTAAGCAATAAGACATACAGAAATTCAGTAAAGTATGTAAGTGATAGAACTCTCAACAACTTAAAAAAAATAACATTTCAAGTGCTACGGCATTTCCTTACTACGAAGCAGGTTTTTAAGGCAGAATACTAAAAAATAACTGTATCAGTGTGTAAAGCTGATCGTTACATCTAACAATTTTTATATGCTTAATGTGTCATAAATGTATTGCTTCAAAGTGGGAACTCGCCATATAAAATTCATGTCTTCCCTACAAACCTGCTTCGTTCGAAGCTCCATTATTTGTTGGGTAACGACTTCAATAGAAATGTATTTAAAAGAAAAAATACTGGCCATACCAGAAATTGAACTATTACATCGTGGGTAACAAGGCCCAACATAACTTTTAAACCATAATAGCACTTATTAACTTATGCGCTTAATACGAGTTCTTGTACATTTTTTAAATATTGTTGGCTATTCTTGAAAACGCGTCGAAAAAGTAAAAATTTTTATTAAAAAAAAAATTATTTATGGAATAAACGTGATAATTTTAACGGTTAATTGTGTGAACGATAGAATTACAAACTTTTCAGTTTCTCATTACTTATTTATTTTTTGTTTTTAAATTATGGCCCTCATTATGTAAAACGCAACGCCAAAGAATTACATTGAAAGCAAAACAAATTCATAAATATTTTGTAATTTTGTTGTTGCTTTCTACAGAAACTCATGTACCGTTTTAAAATTTTCAACGCCACAAGTAATGAGGCGTTTGAAATTTTAAAACCCAAAAAGAATTTTGTAGAAAACAACAACAAAATTACAAAATATTTATGACTTTGTTTTTGCTTTCAATGTAATTCTTTGACGTAACGCTGCGAATTATATAATTAGGGCCTATGTTTCTTACTACACCATTTCCAATTGTATATCAGAATCTTCTAACTATATTTTAAAAATTTCCAATTGTAACTTCTGAAAGTATCAAATTGTATTTCAGAAATTTATGTTTTTGTAGCTAATAAAATTTTTTAAATTGGAAATGGACGATAGCAATATGTCTGAGCCGCCATTTACTACAAGCATCTACCGTTTACTGATCTAGGGTTACCGGCACATATTCAGGGAACTGAGCGATTTGTGCAATTGGTTACCAATGTTTCCCCCGTGCTATAGAATACCACGAATGGATAGCAAAAAAGATATTGTATGTAAATTGCAGGCTATAGGCCGAAACTAAACTTATTTACCCCGGCTTGGCCAGTATTTTTTATATAAATTTTTTATTTATATTTTAATCGGTTCCTTTTTTTAAGTTGTGAATTTTCCAAAAAATTGCGTTTTAATAAAAAATAGAATAATAATAAAAATATTTATTTTTTTATTTTCAGTTTTTGCTAAAATTTTATTTAAAGAAATTTTCGTTTAATTAAGTTTTGATTAATCAATTCTATGGCATTTTGACAAAACATCTTAAGTCAAAATTAAAAAGTTAAAAAAATGGTGTTAATCGTACGAATTTTCATTAAAAAACAATTTTGCTTACGTTTTTAAAATTTTGTATAATGAACAAAATTTTTTGTTTAATTTCGGTTTATTTTATTTTTTAACAAAAAAATTTTTTTTTTCACCGAGTTTTTTTTAATCTTTTGTGCTCTCTTATCTCCACTTAGAATGTTTTGTCAAAATGCCGCAGAATTATTTTATTTTAATCAACTTTAAATTAAAATTTAGTTAAATTATTTTATTTAACTTTTATGTATCAAAATTGTAACAGTTTTATGTTTCTTTTCAGCTTGACTATGATTATTTTGATAAAAACCTCTTAACCAATTATTGATGTACAGATTTTTCTAAAAATGAGCACAGATATATAAAGCTGAGAAAATTTCTCTTTAAGCAAGCCCACTTTCAGCGATACAGGCCAACTATTCACCAATTGCAATAAATATTTCCAAAAAAGTATAATTTTTTTCAGATTTTCTGAGCACCAAACTTTCAAGGCAAAAACCGGAAGCTCGATTTTGATTTTCGAACCATGGTTTCTTTAGGAAAAGTTCTTAGAATTTTGCGTAGATTACGATTTTGCTATACGCTTGGCGGGCAAAAAAAATGACCCACCCTAATGTTCACACCTTTTACATATTTGACGCCCTACACGTAACCACTAGTTTTATTAACAAATTATTAAACATCATTTTACAGTTTTTTTAAGCCCTTTATGTGATTTTCTTCTCAGAAATAAAGTTTAGTAAATCAGTAGAAATTGTTTAAAAAATAAAGCTAAAGTTTAATCAATTCATGTGTCACGCTTTTTTGGATTTTTTCGTCAAATAATTGCTAGGCCTAAACATACCTCAATAACACTACGTGACAATTTTTTGACCAAATGAATTTGACACCAAATCCTTATGTAGAATTTTTCGCTGAATCCGAATATGAAGACAGAATTGTCAAAAGTAGAACAGTTTTTGAGATATTCCAATATAACCGTTATTTGTGTTTTGAAAAAAGATGATATGACTGAAATGCAAATATCTTCAAACATTTTAAACGGATTATGTATTTCTTTCTTTTTAGTGAAAGGTTATAACATTTCTTAAGTAACCATGCATCGTTTGTGAAGATGAGTCAATAAATGGCAGAGTTATAGTGGACAAAATTTCAAACTTCATTATAAATTTGATGATTTTTTGCAATTTTGCTCTTTTCAAGCCGGGAAAAATAGTAGTTTTCGTCTCAAGCACCTCCCCTGGTTTTTAGGGAATGTCGAATATATTCAACATTGACCTTCAACGATACCTATTGTTACGTATAAAATAGATTTCTTACGATTTATCCGTTAAATATTTATTGAAATTAGATTTTTTTTTTTGCAATTTCACACCTGCTGTTGTTTTTTGACAGTGGCACACAATGAATGCCTCCATGGTTTTCGGGTGTTCGGACTGTTCACCAACTTATATTGCTTTTAAGAGTCAATAAAAGTGGAAGCTTCGGAGCTCAGTGGACGTATTGACTTGGAATAAATATTTTCTTCTGACATAAAGTTCTGCTCGCCAGGCACAATATCCTTTGATAACACGTGTGGGATTTAAAATATGACGTCATCATCATCATCTTCAATTACGTCCTCAACATCCGAATAAGCTTCTAACATGGCCATTACCTGATCATTATTTAATTTTTCCATTGTCTATGGAAATCCGTAGAAAAAATGTTATGATTTCTGAATAAAAACACTATTTTGTAGTGCTTACTAATAAAAACAAGTTAGAGTGCTATATTCGGCTGTGCCGAATCTTTGATACCCTCCACCGACACTTCGAATGTTTTAGGAGCAATATCTGTATGATGTCTATTTATTATTAATTAATTTGTTGCGGTTTAGACCTACATATATAAAATTATTGATCGACAATCAGAATCAATTTTAAAAAGTTTGAGTAGAATATCAGTTTAAGCTGAACTTAAATGATTTTCAAGAGAACAAATTATATAAAAGCCATGGTAAGCTATGAACCAATCATCCATAATTCTGCAGAACGATTTCTGGTATTAAAAAACATACATTTCAATACAGCGGTGCAATTAGTTTAAGCGTTTGCAGTAAATTTCAGAAGGCTGCTAAAATGGAATCTAAGGAAAATTATGGACCGAATATCACAAAATTGCATAACATTTTTTCTAGCCATATGAAGCTAAACTGGAAGAAAGTTTACCGCGTATTTAATTATTTTACCAGAGTGGGCTTTATATGAGGCCTATGGTAAGTTATGCACCGATCTTCACGAAATTCACAGTGTCATTTCTAGTTCTATAAAACTGTGATGTATCAAATTTTGTTATGGTAGCGTTATTTTTTACGTTTTTAGGCGTACTAAGCTGTTTTCCGGGAGTAAAGTTTATATGGGGCCTAGGGTAAATTATGAACTGATCTTCACGAAATTTCACAGTCTTATTTTTAGTTCTAAAAAATTTTGATGTACCAAATTTTGTTATGATAGCATTATTTTTTACGGATTTAGGCGTACTAAACTGTTTTCTAGAAGTAGGTTTTATATGGGGCCTATGGTAAATTATGGACCGATCTTCACGAAACTTAATAGTTTCATTTCTAGTCCTATTTAACTGTGACGTGCCAAAATTTGTTATGATAGCATTGTAAGTTAGGGTTTTAGGCTTACTATACTGTTTTCCGGGAGTAGGGCTTATATGGGGCCTAGGGCAAATCATGGACGGATCTTCAAGAAATTTTACAGCGTGATTTCCAGTTAAATAAAACGAACTGTTGCGAAATCTTATATCATTCTGTGCATTTTTCCACCATTTATGTTAGTTTTTGTAACAAAATTATCAATTTTTTTATGTGGTGGTTCCACATTTTGATTCATAGCTCAGATCCTATTGAACCGATTTTGCTGGATTTCAATCCCAAAATGCTTAGGATAACTACAAGCAATTTGACACCAAGTTTGTTTATTTCTTTTGAGTTTTTCGAAAGTGAGCGTGTTTTCAACAGACGGACAGACGGACATGGCTAAATCGACTTAAAATTACTCAAGGACCCAGAATATATATACTTTATAGGGTCTGAGATGAATAATAAAAAAGTTTTACACGGAATGACAAACTTAATATACCCTCTTCACAACTAATTGTGGTGGAGGGTATAAAAATACAACCTCTTAACCCTCTAATGCTTAAGTCCGCCTCTAGGCGGGGTAGCATAAAACCGTTATAAAATTTTTATTTTTGACAATATTTCATTAATAAATAATTCTAGATGTGAATCAAGGCTTATTTATCACAACCTTTTCATTCTTTGGCAACACTCTCACGAGTTTAGCAAAAAATACATTGTCATCTTGAATTTGAGCGAAAACGGTAATTTTTAATTCTTTGTGAAAAAAGTTAACATTGTGCATCAAAAAATTATATACTTCAAATCTTTAGATCGAGCCGAAAAAATTACTGGTGCGTATCTAAACGTTCAATTGAAATGTATATTAAGTTTTCATTTTGAAAAATATAATCGCTGCTGGATATGGATGTTTTTACTGAGCCCGCCTGGAGGCGGGCTTGGGCATTAGCATAGAAAATGCCGGGAAGTGCATTAATATTGTGAATAGAAAAAATAATATTTAAAAGCTTTAGATCGTGCCGAAAAAATCACTGGTGGGTATCGAAACGTTTAATTGAAATAAATATTAAGTTTTTATTATAAAAAAAAAAAAAATAGCTGCTTAGTATGGATGTTTCTTCTGAACCCGTCTGGAGGCGGACTGGGGAATTACACAGAAAATGCCGGGATGTTAATGAAAAACGTATCTTAAAATTTTACAATAATGCCCAACTCCGCCTCAAGGCGGACTTTACAGTTTGACCCCTTACAGGTCAGCGAGAACTCAAAGGAAAAAACTGAAGTCAGATTCATGTTTCTCACCCTAAAATTATCTAAGTATGATTTTTTTAAGGCAAACAAAAAATGTGGCATTAGAGGGTTAAGGTAAATGTCGATTATATTCGCCAACCGAAAAAGGTCCACAAAAGAAGCTTCAATTTATTTTTGCAATATTTTTTTTCAAGTAAACACTTATTTACCTTTTTATCTATTCTTTCTATTTTTTTTAATATCGCCTGATCACCGAAATTATAATTTTTTGCTTCCTAAATATAACCATTTTAAAAATTTTCTGACAAGTGTACGACACTGCGCTCAATAATAAGAAAAGAAAGTCAATGCCTACTGTAATAACAAATCAAAATAGCTAAAGTGTCTCTGTTTCAGATAAAACAAAAAATATATAATTAACTGTACAATTTTATACATTAAAAGGGCGTAGAAACAGAGTACAATGTAATGTCGAATATATTCGACAAAAACACTGATAGGGTTAATATAATCTAATGTCACAAGCTATAAAACATTAGGATTTTTAAATCATTGGTTTAAAAAAAAAATAACTTGAAAAGAGCAAAATATAGGCTGAGTTCCTAAACATCATAATACTTTGCAGTCAAAGTCAAAAAAGTATCATAGAGTTTAACTATATCTAGTTTGATTATTGTGTACGCATCGATATTGTTTTTAGTGAACTTTGGTACAGATAACATTGTAAAATTTTTCACGGTTGCTTGGTAGAAAGCACTTAAAAAAGCGAGTTGCATTGCAACTGATGTTTTGGAAGTCACCCTTAATAATATCAGAAAATTTTCAATGAAGCTTGAACTTTTGTCCCATGTTACTCCCATTTCTTGACCAGTCTTCATGGTTATTTTAAAAATTTTCATTTCAAAAGATTTAGCTATTCGTGCTTAATTCCCAGTTTTTATTATTGATAAAAACACTTTAAATTTATTGTTGATGGGATAAGCTATTCCTATGCGCATTTCACTGGTTGCTTAGGCCAGATCATCAGGAAACTTCATCCATAAAGATTCTAGAAAAACTAAAGATATTAAACCAAATAAAACGGTTAAACGTATATGACTTATAGCAACAGTTCTACTTCTAATAATATCAAAGTTATCCCATCAACAATAAATTTCAAGTGTTTTTATCAATAATAAAACTGGGAATTAAGCACGAATAGCAAAATCTTTTGAAATTAAAATTTTGTATTCCCAAAAATTGAAATTACTTTTTATAAAAATTTTATAACCTTTCACTAAAAACAAAGAAATACATAATGCGTTTAACATTTTTGAAGATATTTGCATTTCAGTCACATCATCTTTTTAAAAACACAAATAACGGTCATTTTGGAATATCTTAAAAACTGTTCTACTTTTGACAGGTCTAACTTAATATTCGGATTCAGCGGAAAATTTCAAATAAAGATTAACTGTCAGATTAATTTGGTCACGACTTTGTTGAAATTTTGTCTCGTAGTGTAATCAGCCTTAACTCCGGTTGTCGTTGTCGTAATCGATCAAGTCGTTTTTTGTAAGAGATTAAAGAACACTGGTTGTGTGTTACTTTAATCTCTTACAAAAAACGACTTGAACGATTACGGCAACGACAACTGGAATAAGGCTGAATATAAATTTAATTTAAAGTGAAATTGTATTCAATGGACGATAACACTAAAAGGCAAAATAAACAACACAAATGGGTTGTCAAACGTATTAAAATTTTACGTGTGTACACGTGCTTTGTATTGTTTATTTTAAGCATTTTTTGAAGAACTATAAGGGCGATTCTATGTTAGACAACTTTTAACAACAATTTTCAAATCACACTATTTGATACTTTTTTGATGCCAATTTAAAGTAAAATATCTATATTTTATAATAATTTAATTTTTTTAGACGCAAGCTTAAATATAAATTTGTTGTGCACTTCGAAGCATTAAGATTCATAGATTTGGCGCGAACAGAAAATTCATTGCATGTTGCACCCGTCATGGCTTAGAGAGCTAATTTTTTATTATTGGATTATATTTCTCTACGATGTTTGATTTGATAATCATCGTCTGATATATCATCTTTCATAATAAAAAAGAATAATACAATAAAAGTTTAAAAATTAACAGAGTCTTGTGTCTTTGTGGTATGATCTTATGAAAGTTGGCCAATTTGGTTGCACCCGTCATGTACTTTAAAGCTCTTTCGTGGCTACTTGATCGTTTCATACAAATTCTTGTAAATAGATAACAATTGTATATAAAAAAATTTTACCCCTTCTAGAAATAGCTTAATTGCAAATGTGTTTCTTTCTATTAGTAAAAGACGTTTAAAGCGTCTAAATGTTGCACCCGTCAGAATACAATCGCCCATAAGAAATTTTTAGTGTCCGACCGAACGTTCGGGCTCGGTTACGGAGTTCGGCAAAAAATGATGTTCGGTCAAAGTTCGTTGTTCGCCGAAATTTTTACCGAACTTTACCGAACACCGAACTTTTTTATGCAATAACATATTTATTATAATTTCAAATTATAATTTGGCATCATCGTTTTTGAAAATAATACGAAATCAATGCAACTATTTTTCTCTATGATTATTAGTTCGAAAAAAGCGATGACTAAATAAAATGCTTAAGTGTATAAAAATGTCTTTATATGTGTAATTTTTAGAAGACGGTAAAAAAATACAACAAAAAAAAAACGGTTAAATTTTATTTGGCAAAAAAATATTCTCTATTTATATACTGCGAATGGTAAGATAACACAGCGAGACAAAATTAAAAAATATTTTTGCTTCTTTGAATTTACCAACTGATTCTAGTTGATTTGGGGGCGCTGAATTCAAAACTGTAATCAGTTTGTCTCTATCAGCTCTAGTTTTCATGATATAACTTTTAATACCCTCCGCTTATGACCTCCAATTACACCAATTACCCAAATTTTTTTTTTTTTATCAAAATTTTTTATTTACTGTTATAGTTATTGCAAAAAAAAAACTCCCAAATTTTTTTAAGTATTTAGAAAGTAAAACTTTTCCATATGAATTTAAAAAAATTAAAAATAAGTAAAACTGTTTCATACAGATTTATTAAAATAATAAAAAAAAATACTTAAAAAAATTTGGAAGTTTTTTTTTTGGCAATAACTATAACAGTAAATAAAAAATTTTGATAAAAAAAAAAAATTTTGGAAAAAAAATTTGGGTAATTGGAGGTCATAAGTGGAGGGTATATAAAGTTATATCATGAAAACTAGAGCTGATAGAGACAAACTAATTACACTTTTGAATTCAGCGCACCCAAATTAACTAGAATCAGTTGATAAATTCAAAGAAGCAAATTGAGTGTTGGCCTGTGTAATCTATAGTTTTAGGTGAACCACATACCAAACTTTATAGTATATGTACATATTTCCGGATAAAAATGTCATCCAATCCATTTTGGAGTTTTTTTTTTTTTAAATTGAGCAAGCGCTCAATGCAAACGTTGCGCCAAACTAACGTCAATGGGGAGTTCATTGCCAAGCAAACAAACTACCGCCAATATTAAATGCCACTTAGAGAAAATACACCCCAACGAATTCAAAAAATACATCGTAGAGGTTTGAGTACTAATATGTATACTAGGACTATAATCAAATTATTGGCATAGTACGACGGAGTGGCCGAGAATGTTTTAGTAATGAAAACACCTGTCTCCCGCCGGTTTTGCGAAAAAAAAACCTAAAACCTTCTAAGAAATTTTGAACCGTAGGAAAATTTTAAAATCTAAAGCAGTGGATGAATTCCAAAATAGCATTTAAGTGATACGTATAGGAATATATACAAATACAAATTTAATATTTCTGTGAGATACAAATGGTTGTTTTCAAACTTCAACCCGATCCCTGCGCGTACTTTTTTAACAATCCGAAAAAATTATCATATTTTTTATTAATAACTTTTAATGTTCTACACGACTTTACTATGCCGTTTTTGATATTCGCAAAAAGTGTGAAAAAGTTATATCCCTAATGTATCCTGTATTAAACTTTAAATTTGTTTTTTATTTTTTGTCTTAAAGAAAGCAATTACTTATTATTTTTTAACTATAAAATAGTTTTGACTTCTATGAAAAGCAATTTATCTTTTCATGTTGCATCCTTCCAAAAGTTTAAATGTAATAATTTCCCGAAATTTTATTTTGTTTTAAATAAATACAATAAAAAAAGTACAATTGCCCAGATTTATTAACAAAAAGTTCGGGTTCGGCCGAACTTGTCAAAATTTACCGAAGTTAGGGTTCGGTCTCAAAAAGTGCGTTCGATCGGACACTAGAAATTTTTAATAATTGGCAGACATGTTGAGTATTTGTCAAACTTTTTCTGATGTCTGGTGCTAAATTCAATCATTTCAGTGAAAAATTTGCACAGTGCTGGTTCACACACATCAAGTCTTCAGCTTTTAGGAGAGAAGGGAAAAGAGAAAGCCATTTCATTTCCCCTCTCTCCTAAATACCCAAAACTTGACGAGTCAAACTTAAAGTGTGTGAACTGGCACGTAGTGAAGAAGTAGTAGAAGCAGCATTAAAATTAATCACCGTCGTACATTTTTAATTTTTAAGCAGCTCGTTGTTTAAAACACTCTTTACTCCAAATTTTTTTTTTATTTTTATCCTGCGTTTTAAGCAAATAGCGGGCAAAATTATGCCAGCACTGTCTTCGGCTGCCGTTACTGAAAACAAAACACAAATAAAAAATTAATGTTTGTATGTTTGCCAAGCCATTTGTGTGGTTCCTTTTGCTCTTAACCTTTTCATGGTTTTTTGAAACAAAGCTTAAACAGATATTTATAAGTTTACGCCTAACTTAGCAAAAAAAAATTTAATTTAAGATGTTGGAAAAAAAATTTCAGCAAAAGAACAAATTTATTTATTTGTTTTCGTTTAGCCGTACTCATATAATTTTTAGAAGGGTAATTTATGTTAGAGCCATGGTAAATTTTGAAACAGTCAACACAAAATTTAATCATCAAAATAAAGAGTGGTTTCTGGTATCAAAAACATAAGTAAGACCAAATTCCAATACAGTAGTGAATTTTTTTAGCGTTTTATATATATTAAAGAGCTTTCGGAAGGCCGCTTTATATAGGACCTCGCGACCTACTATTACAAAATTGCATTATTTCTGGCCATAGAAATTGAAATTGGACCAAATTTACCACAATATCCATATTTGCTACGGGTTAAGGCGTATTAAAGTGATTTCCCAGAGTAGGATTCATATGGGACCTACGGTAAAGTATTCCCCTATTTTTATGAAATTCTTTGTTTCATAAAACTACGAAACACCAATTTTTATTACAATAGCATTATTCGTTACGATTTTAGGCCTTCTTAACTGCTTTCCGACAGTACACTCAAAAGAAAAATCAATTCATCCGTACTGAAATCAATCCGAAGCAGTATTACAAGTAAGGTGAGTACGGATTTTTCTTGAATCAAGTACAGAAAGATTCATTCAAGTACCGATTTTCAATCGCGAAAAACTTAACTTATTGAATATGGCCGAACTCGTACTTGAAATAATTCGAAAATGAGATGGAAATAAGCAAAACTTAGATTGAATCAATCTCAAAATACGCTTGATTTAACAGTTATAAAGTCGAATTCGTAATTAAAATAATACGAAAATTAAATTGATTTAAGTAAAACTAAGATTGAATCAAACTCAAAATGCGCTTGATTTAAGAATTATAATAAAATTGATTAAATCCCGAATTCGTACTTGAAATAAACCTGAAGTTAAATTAGAAGTAGAATTTTACTATGATTATTTTACTTACCCGTTCTACACCTAACAGAATTTCAATTATAAAACACCTGCATCATTTCCGATATGGTTTTTACTATGAGAACTTAATGTACATATTTTACTTTTCAAACATGAAAATAATGTGTTTTTGTCTTGTTCTGTTTTATTTTTTTTTTTTGTTTCTTCACACAACAAGCAAAATTGTTTTTTACCTACTTGTGTGGTGTTGTTGAATTTGCTTAAATCAAGTACAGAATGCTTGATTCAAGTTCGGATTGTTCAAGTGCCCCACAGTGATGGGATTTGTGGAACACATGAACCAAATTTGGTAGAATTGAAACTTTATTGGTACACTGGTACAATTAATCATTTTTTGGTACAATTAAAAAAAAAACATATACCAACGAAATTTATCATTTCTTTAAAGTGGATTACCTCCTTTTCTTTTTAATAATAAAACTTCTAATTACTTATCTCCAGCCCTGACCTGTTCTACCAACAATTGCATTATTTATGTTCATGATATACTAAAACTTCAGGACATACATACATAAGTATTTGTACTCGTCTCCGTGTAAGAAGCCTGCGATCAAGTCTCTTTTAATCGCCACGTTTGTCGATTGTTTTGGCGACACTGTCAACGAAGCGACTTCACTTTTGTCTGTCTTTGACAAAAAAGAGAAATAGAGAAATTTTTGCTTCTTCTTTATTTTGTATGGTGGCGAGGGTTTGTGCTGATATGTGTAACACTAAAATATACTGGTCCTAGACCCAACTTTAAGCATACCGACCCACTTAATGTAACTTCATGAGTCGATTTAACGATGTCCCTCCGTCCGCAGGCACGCAAAGTACAGGTCGCAATTTTGAAAGTAATATGATGAAATGTTGTACATAGGTTTTTATTCATAATCATGAAGAATACTGAAAATGGTGAGATTCGGTTCATAATTTCAAATGGCCTCAATACAAACTTCTTTTCGGAATGGTGTCTGTGCCTATAAACCTGTTGGTAGGTCCAAAATTAACTAGAGGTCCTTTCTAAAATCAAGTAAGCGGAAACATATCTCATATAGATGAAGATATCTAAATAATATTCTGCATAATTAATTTTACATGAATCTTAACCTCAAAACATAATTTTATTCTGGCGGGTCCATGGTTGTCCATGGTTATCAAATGGTTGGGCTTGTTTTATTAAATAAAAAGCTGTTGTAAATTCTAACTATGTATGCTTTTTTATTTTATAGTCAAAATTTGGCAACATGTATGTCAATTTGGCCATCGAATCGGTACAATTTAAGAACAATGGTGCCCCATACTAAAATCATCCGAAAACAGGATTGACTAAATTAAAAGTGAGGTAAAATTTATCTCATGCTGTGCTTAATTCAAGAATTTCTTGGATGGTTTTATCTCGATTCGTACTTGAAATACAGGCATGTTCTGCAAATCACAAGATTTCTTATCACTTGTGATCTTTGAAATCACATATGTGATTAATGGGTGTTTTGAAAACCACAACAGTTTTAACTTGGTTAGAAATGTTAGAAACAAATAAGCAATTACATAATTTAAAATCGGCGGCCAACTAGCTGACTGGCTTAAAATCACAATTATGAAAAAAGTTTTTTTCCAGAACACCTTTTTTGAGATTTCAAATCACTTTCACAAAAAGTGATTTGCAGAACATGCCTGATAATCCGAAAGTGAAATTAGATTGATTCTAACCTAAACACTTATCCCAGAGAACCATATTATTATTATTATTTACTTATTTGCTGTACATTTTTTCTTCACTTTTGTTGTATTCTGTTCTTTGTTTACCCAATAATTCTCATTATAAGACACCAACAGCATGCCGGATATGGTTTTCGTAATTATTCTACTTTGAAAATTGAATGTATTTAACTAAATAGTTTTAACAAATGGAATATGGGAATTATTGCTTCTTATGTTTCTTGTTATAGATGAAAATAATCTGTATTTTTGTTTTTGTATTGTTGTTGTTGTTTCTATACAAAAAAATTACATCGTTTCACTTTCTTTTGGGGTATTGTTGTTCTTTCTACAACAAACTTTGACGTACACACGCGTATGCGGGGATATTGGTTTTTGAAAGTTATTCCACTAAAGTTAGTAGCAAAAACTTAAATTTAGGACGCGTTTTCTCGTTCTGCGTAAATGTTGGACTTCGTTTATTATAAAGATGATAAACAAACTACAGATATTTTTACTTATTAACTATCAAAAATTAAAGATATTCTAAATTTAGAAAATAAAACAAAAACAATTTAAAAAAAAAACTAAATAAAAGTCTTTTTTTATCAAATACCTGGAGTTGATGGTTCCATCATAAAATGTAAGCGTTTTAAACCCGGGTTTTTTAAAAAAACCAAACCCATTGGGGTTTTCAAGGGTTTTATTGGGTTTTGTTGTTTTTCGTGTAATGGTATACATAATAATAATTGGTCTAAGCAATGTTGCCAACTCAGCTCTTTTCGGTATAGATTTAGCAAGAAAATCTTCAATATTTTTTTTATGGCATCATCATCAAATGCATGGATGGTTAAAGAAAAGCTAGTCTTAAATAAGTCCTTACATATATGCCTCAACTGCCAAGTGATTACTTTTTGAACTTGTATGCCCAAATAAGATCGGAACATATAAATTTAATTTGACAATGACATTCATAGAATTTTAAATAACGTTCAGTTGTATAAAGAAGCTTTGAATCTCCAATAAAAGTTACTCAAAGTTCAATAAGATCTAAATGCTGTACAAAGTGACTCCGCTACAATTGCAACTGCCATTGATGTAATTTGTTGAACAATTATATACTACTGTCAAAACGGAATTTTGTTGATACGCGTACTTACTCCAACTCATTATTTGGCGAATGTGATGCATCCCAAATATGTATATAAGTATGTATACAAACTAATTAATCAAGAAAACGAAGATAGCAGAAGAATTGATAAGGCAAAAGCACCTCTCATTTCTTGCACCCTGTTTGGCATTTAAAATTTAAGTTGCAGAATATTTTTCACAATAAAGGTATTCAGTTCAGATTTTATTTGATTGAAAAAATGGAAAAAGCACTCAAGGAAAAGTATTTACACTAAAAGCTGCAATTTAAACAGCCTTAAACCAAGTGTAAACAATCAGGTTTAAAAGTTGCAACATTGCAGTTTTTTTCCATTTAACATTATTTTCATATTTTTAATCTATTTCTTTTAAAGACGTAATAATAAGATGACAGGCTGTTTTACTTTATTTGACACGACAAATATGTACAAAATCACACTTCTAAATTATAACAAAGACATTCGACATGAGTGCTATTTTCCATTTTCCTTTTTTTGCAATCAAAAAAATTAGAACTGAACCAAATGGTTAAAAATTAATAATTTTTACCAGCAAACTTTTACGATTTTTTCGCTTCAGTAATAAATTGCCCTGCTAGTTCAGCATCAATAGAAAACATTTTTTTCCCCGCATTGTTTAATATAGAATAACCATAGAAATCGTCTTGGATTGGAAAAAGCATTAGCTCTTGTTAAAATGTATCGACATTTAAAATCTGAGCCACTTTTTATGTGTAGGATTTTAACTTCAATTTCGGGCTTTTCAAAATCAAATTCTGGTTTTTAAAAAACAAATTCAGAATTTTCGTAATCCAATTGAGTGTTTTACAATTCATATACCGCGTTTTTCAACTCAAATTCATTTTAAAAAGCCTGATTTTGATTTTTAAAAGGAATTAGATTTAAATAATTAATAAAAAGAGAAAAGCCCACTAACATTAACTCAACATACGTACAAATAGGCATATAAACACTATGTATGCATTTTATAATCATTTTCTTTTATTTTTCTGTAAAAAATTTCAAAAGATTTTGCTATTCGTGCTTAATTCCCAGTTTTTATTCTTGACAAAAACACTTGAATTTTATTGTTGATGCGATAAGCTATTCCTATGCATTTCACTGGTTGCTTAGGCTAGATCATCAGGAAACTTCATCCATAAAGATTTTAGAAAAACTAAAGATACTAAACCAAATAAAACTGTTAAACGTATAACATTTATAGCAACAGTTCTACTTGTAACAATATCAAAGCTTGAACAAAACACATCAACAATAAACAACAGTGGGTTCATCTCATCTTACATTTCCCCACTACAATTAGTTGAAATTCTCTCAACATTAATTGTAGTTGTAAGTAGGTTAAGAAAAACAAAATAAAAACAACAACAACTTACAAAAGATGTTGTCAATTTAGTGTTTTTTAGGCCGTGCACTTGCCTGTTTATTATCAAAAAGTAATTTCAATTTTTGGGATGTGTTTTGCTCAAGCTTTGATATTTTTACAAGTAGAACTGTTGCTATAATTCTTATACGTTTAACAGTTTTATTTGGTTTAATATCTTTAGTTTGTCTAAAATCTTTATGGATGAAGTTTCCTGATGATCTGGCCTAAGCAACCAGTGAAATGCATAGGAATAGCTTATCCCATCAACAATAAATTTCAAGTGTTTTTGTCAAGAATAAAAACTGGGAGTTAAGCACGAATAGCAAAATCTTTTGAAATTAAAATTTTGTATTCCCAAAAATTGAAATTACTTTCTGTAAAAAAATTATACCATCTTTGTATAAATGAATAAAAAGAAAAAGACCCACTTGGGTTTTTTAAAACAAAACACCCATGAAAACCCGGGTGGGTTTTTCGGGGTTACCCAGTGGGCAGCCAACCCTGTTTTAAAACGACTGCGCATATGAGAAAAAAGTTGAGCCTTACTTCAAGGTAAATTACATCTTTGTAGAATTTCGGTTTTTGTTTTGTTTATTTGATAAACTAAACGTTTTTAAGTTACGCAAATAAATGTTGTGCAACCTCCTCCATTTTCGAAATAACGGTATATATCGAAAACAAGAGCTAATTAAAAAAAAAACTGTTAGCACCACTGGATTCGGCATACCCGAATTAGCTTCAAAGGCCAGGTGCCCCGCTTGTCACCAAAAAAGTGTCAAATTCTAGCTCGGTGTAATTTGATTTAACCGTGACTAACTTTAAAATGTTAAATCTTTAAAAATATTTTTTATAAGACAGCTGCCCGGATGATTCATGGTAGCCTCACGCAGCCCTACCGGCGTGGCCATTAGTTTTTTTTTTGATTCTCAAAACCATTTATTAAAAATTGAATCCCATGAAAAACTTTGATAACTCACATGTAAGTGGCAGTGTAAATAAAACTGAACTGGCAAAATAAAATAAAGAAATTTAAATAACATTTAGAGTTGACAAAAAAAAAAAACAACTAATTGTAGTCGGGACTGTAAGAAAAGATAAACTCACTTTTAATTGTTGTTGTTGTTTTTGTTTAAGCTTTAATATTGTTATGAGTAAAACTGTTGCTTATAATTCTTATTCGCTTAACAGTTTTATTTGTTTAATATCTTTATTTTTTCTAAAATCTTTCGATGAAGTTTCCGGACGATCTGGCCTAAGCAACCAATGAAATGCGCATAGGAATAGCATATCCCATCAGCAATAAATTTCAGTTTATAGTTTATAGCACATTTAAACGAAACCTTGTAAATACATATCAGTTTTAATTAAAAATGAAAGCAAGTGAATTAAACGTTTACTGATACCAATAACATAACTGCTGAAAAAAAAAAATTCATTAATACTATTAATATGTTTACTGGTCCCAATTTTATTAAATTTTAATTAATATCGCACATTTTTTAATTGAAATCAATTTTAAATTTTTTCTTTATCATCCACAGGTCTTAAACCAGAAACTGCGCTCCAAACTGTGAAGTATTTGTAAGTATTTTGCGAGATACCTTTACAAATCAATGCTTATCGAACTTTAAAGAGATACAAATCTCAATTACAAATTTATTATACATGTCCATATATAAAACTTTATTCAAATTGTAGTTTCTCCTTTCCATTTGTCCTTAATAGCTTGTTATGTGTTGCTAAATTTGGTCGTAGTAAATCAACATAAGATTCCAATTTTTTTTTCTCAAGGTACTTTTGAAGGGTTAAACAAAACACTGCTGCTTTTCAAATTCTGTCAACAACGAAATGAAAGAAAAATTTAAAACAAAAAGCAAACGACAGCAAAAAAAAATTGTAATAATTGTTGGAGCGCTAGAATAACAACTTTTAGACACGTTTATGTAGTTAAAGTGCATATTATGCACATTATAAGCTTTAAGTTGAAATTACAAATGCGCGTGGAGCATTCAAATACAAACGTGTTGCAATCAGGGATGGAAAATACCGTTTAAACCAAAAGCAGTATAATAATAGAAACGTTAACCATAATATTGTCACCTGCAACTATAATATGATTAAATAGCTAATCCAATAAGAAACCGGAATCATATTATGGTTGCCTTCAAACATGTTATTTTTAATATAGACGATAATGTTTACAGCTTTTCCAAGAGCAATATTTATTGGTTTATAAATTATAACTATTATTAGTGGTAAACATATTATTGTTTGTATTAACCATAACTTGTTCAGAGGCAATCATTATATGGTTGCAACTTCTTAATGGCAGACTAATTTAACCATAATATAGTTGCAAAATAGAAAACGTTTTTGTCTTTAAAGTCAAAGACACTTGCTTGATGGTAACCCACACTAAAAAAAGTCTTATCAAGTTTTTGTCTGAAAATGCAACAGGTAAGCAGACAACAGTGTTTTTTTTTTGTTTAATTAATTTATATTTATTATTGAATCTTTCTTATCGAAATTTACAATATGTATTCAAATCTTAATTCTACTTGTTGTTTATTAGTTGTTACCAGTGTAACCACTAACTGCTGTATTCAAATTTTAAAAATGTCTTCTAGTTATGCTCAAAGTAGCGGTTCTTTTTAGCCTCTGGTGACCTTCGAACTGGAGCAGACCCCGAGCGAGGTAGTTAGGGTGGCCATTAGTTTATCGATGTAGCTTATTGAATATTTTTTAATTTCCTCCTGGATAGTGGGGACGTTGAGATCTCTGTGGATAATATCATTACGTATATACAATGGGGCGCAGACAATTTGTCGTAATATTCCAGACTGTCTTCTTTGAAGTTTTTGGATGTTAGATGCGCATGCAATACCCCATAATTGGATGCCATATGTCCATATTGGTTTTATGATGGACTTGTATAAGAGAATTTTGTTGTCTAAAGACAAGTTTGAGTTTCGACCTAAGAGCCAATGTAGTTGAGCTGCTTTAAGTTTCATAGCCGTTATTTTCGCTTCAATATGATGAGACCAGGTCAAGCGTGTATCTATATGAATTCCCAAGTACTTAACATGGTTTTCTACCGGAACAGTGATGTTATTTATTTTTACAGCTGGGCACGTTTGTCTTCTGAGCGTGAAAGTTAAGTGAGCACATTTAACCGGGTTAACCTTTATTCTCCATTTTTCTAGCCAGGCCTCTGGTTCATTGATGTGGGACTGCAGATTTTGCAATGCGACTTTTGGGTCGTGGTTAACGCTAATAAATGCTGTGTCGTCTGAAAATGTAGAGGTATGCGTGCTCAGGTTTGTTGGCATATCCGCTGTGTTAGAAGCGGTCCTAATATGCTGCCTTGGGGGCCACCAGCAGTAATTTTCTTGAGGGGGGAGTATTTATCTTGCGGCCTTACTATGAATGTTCTGACTGTTAGATAGCTCTCCACAAGCTTGTGATTGTTTTGAGGAAGCATTCGTATTATTTTGATGAGTAGCCCATCATGCCAATCTTTGTCAAATGCTTGGGAAATGTCTATAAACAGGGCTGAGCAGTATTGCTTTTTCTCAAACGCCGATCTAATTAGGCTGACAATTCTATGCATTTGTTCTATTGTACCATGTTTTGCTCTGAATCCGAACTGTTGATCCGGGATGATGTCGGTCCGGGAGATTTTCTAATATTCACTTTTTCTATTGCAGATTTTACTTGAGTTATGTTAAATTTTATTGGATGGTTTACCTTATCAGGAATTATTGGACGTCAGGAACAAGTATGTGCATCATGTGGCGTGAAAACTTTCTCAAGGTGGCCCGCGAAAGCGTTTAATTTTGCATGTGTGTTTTTGGCCCAAGTGCGGTTTTCCAGTCTTAATGGAGATTCTTGGGTTTAGGGCATTTCATATGCCGTACAGCCTTCCATAAGCTATAATTGGAGTTTTTTGTGGCATCGAGGCTGTTTAGATAGCCACAACAATGTGATAATGTTTTTCGTTTTCTTTACTTGTCTTAACTGGTGTGGGTACAGCACTAGAATGCACGTAATTATGTGCAACGAGGTTCATATCAGTCAGTTTTTTCTTGCTCAATGTGGGTTTGTCCAATCAAACCACATGTATTTCTGCAACCAAAGTTTTGCAGTAGTAAGTCAAAAAGACACTTTAGTGTGGATTGTCTCATAAGAACTTATGTTCTGTTGTTGTATTAGTCAAAAAAGCTTTTTGTCTTTTGTTGAGGTGGGTTCAGCCTAAAGTCACTACAATATGTTTAAATCAGTGTTCGAAAATAAACAATATTATTTAGCGTTCGGATTACACACTCTGGATCGATATCTATTTTTTTTTAGCGTTTGTGTAGACGAACACAACCTTTAATACCGTTCGTAACAATTTTGAAGAAAGAGCCGAACATTATATAGTGTTCTGTTCTGTTCTTCGTTAAAAAACAGAACAATTGTAGACAAACATTATATTTTATTGTTCTATAATTTTACTTTTTTTTTACATTGATAAAGAAATGAACTCAAAAAAGTTTTAGCAACGACCGCAGCACGAACAGCTTGTGTGTGTATTGTTTATATGTTTTTTTCGTATGTGTATTTTGCGTTTGTAAGAAATGTTTGGTCTTTTTTTTACCAGCCAAAAGAGCGCTAAGCACAACTGAAAGAAACGATCACAAATGATCTAAACCGAAAACAGTGAAGTTTGTGTTTTTTTGAACCAATCCGAACAGAATTAAATGTTTTCATCTTTTTGTTGAGTTGGATAAGAGCAGTACTATTTTTGTGTTCGAAAGATGACAAACAGGGTAACGTTATTTTTTTGTAAAGATTTACTAAACAAACACTATTAGCGATTGTGTTTTCCACAAATGAACCGAACCGAACACTAAGGAGCGATATTTGGAGCCACTTTTTAAATTAACTTTATTCTCCGTATTTACTTTTTGAGTTGTATTTTTTTTAACTTTTTTTTGCTAGTTTAAGCGGCCAACGGTGGTGGTTTATAACTAAACTTAAACTGTCAACATACACATGTTCAACATAAATAACTTGCAAAAATATAACAAAATACATCTTAAAACATTGCTTAGCACTTTTATATAATTTTTCCATTCTATATTTATACCCTTCACCTCATTCCGTTTGTAATTTCTACAATATTGATCTAAGACCCTATAAAGTATATATATTCTGGGTCCTTATGAGGAGAGAACTTGATTAAGCCATGTGATTTCATTTTTATGATATTCGATTAACGTTCCTTCATGGTTCAGTTGTCTAGGGGGTGTATTAAGTTAGAAAGTGAGAGTTCCCTGGTTCGAATCTTGGTTTTTTAAAAAGAAAAATTGTTTTTATTAATATTTTTATTTTTTTATGTTCTAAAAACGATTTAAAAAAAATATTAACCAGTTTTCGCTTTTTGAATTTATTTATAATGAAGTTTTAAGTATTGTAAATATGTATGTATGTAAAAATTATTTAGTTTTTGTCTAGTTCAGCGATCATCACGCTATGCCCCCGGGGGCCGAGCACTTTTCGTGAATTTCACACACACACAACACGAAGGTTAACGAAACAATTGTAAAAAGCCCCAATTTTAAAAAAACAAGAGAAAAACACATAGTTAATGTCTCAAACGAGTAAATTTATTTTCCTCTCTTTGCACTCACCACCACATACACATTTTTAACTGTCTCTCTTTGTGATGACCGCTGGTCTAGTTGCTCTGTATTCTGCTCGCACAATGGTGAAGGATATATAACATTCGGCACAGCCGAATATAGCACTCTTACTTGTTTTTCTTTAATATATTTTTTCTTTAAACGCAAAAAATGTCTACCTTGTAAACAATATTAAATTCGCGCATTTTCTTCTTCTTCTTTGAAAACATCCATAATGCTTGATAAAAAGTAGACATTTGCAAAAAAAATGTTGCCATTTATTTGTGTTCAGTATGGTAGCGCTACATGGTTTAAGCCACCACCCAAAAATATCAAATTCAATTGATACTAGATTAACTTAATTCTCAGATTAGCTAATTATACAATTAAATTAGCTTTAATCTCAAACCCAAAAAGTGGCGCTTATGCCCAATTTTCGGGATAGTATTTAAATCAATATTAAGTTAATTTTCATAACAAACTTAAATCGTATTTAAAAAAGATTGGTTTTTTGAGTTTTATTTGAAAAGTCTTATTTAATTAAGATAAAAGTATGGTAGCACTACTAAATACAAAAAAAAAAATATAAAAAAGTGTATTTATTTACAAGGTGGTCTGAAAAAACAGCTGACTGTTAATGCTTTGCCTGTTGTTGTATTCTTGTGATATTGAAGCCACTTAGCTAAAATATTACAATGGAAACCCTGCAGATAACGAGACTAGTCCATACATGCATGTAAAGAGTAGTCCATGAAGGAGTAGGAGTACTCCAAAACTACTCCAAATATATGGGTAAAAGGTGGTCCATTTAACATTACGATGTCCTAGGAGGGGATCATATAACCCACCGAAGTAGTCCCTAAACTACTCCATGGAGTACTAAAGTGGGTGAGTTTTAAAAGTACTCCATGTTACTACAGTATGGAGTACACTTAAGGGGTAGTTTAAGCATTTTTCTTCTTAATTTTTTACTAATCGCCTTTTATGCTGTGTCTTTTATTGCTGTTATTAAATTTACTTGGTATTATTAATTTTTTTTTTAACCTTTTTTCCAAAAAGTCCACAAACTTTCACTTTTAAATAAACAATTAATAATGGACACCATCAGGGCTACCAATGTGTAATACTGTAAACTTTTGAAAAGTTGTTGGCAGCACTGCATGTTAATTTCTTATAACATGGCACATACTACAGTACATTGGACCATGTTGTAAGTAGTCCATTTAAGCCACAATGGACCACGTAGTCCAATATTATCTGTAGGGAACTTAAGTTGAATTTAAGTGTACCACATCGGTGACTAAAGTTTCACTTAAGTTTTTAGTGAAGAAGAGAATTTTGTATTTAAAACGATTTTAGTAATAAATGTGTTTTAATATCAATCCTGAAAATTGGCCATTAGTGTTTGTTTTCGAACACTGGCTTAAATATTTTTCGTTTAAATAGTTTTATTGGCGGTGGCCATATTAAATAAAGTGTGATCAAGAAAGGGAACAGTTTTCACGTAGAAAAGACAAAAGTAAAAATGAGCAATTTTCGACTTATGACCTTGTTGCAGAAAATGAGCGACATTTTGTGGAAACAAAACTGAATATTCTTTGGAAAAACTTTTAACTAATAGCAGGAAATATTTTATTTTTTGTATGTTTTAAAGCTGCGATCGGCAACCTATGCAATTACATTTTGCGATTGTATGATTTTGCCGATCGCAGTTTTAAAGTCTATCCCTTCGGCTAGTGACTCTACACTAGAATATTATTGCTTTATCGCTGTAACCATTAAGACACTTTTTTAGTCCTTTTAAATCATGTGCATTGAAATATTTTTTCTTTTTGTTATCTAATAAATGCCAGTTTTGAGAAAAACTTTAAAAAACTATTTAAGAAATTCACAATACTTCAAAATGAAGCACAAATTTTTTAAGCATTTAATTAAAAAAAGGGATTCTTATTTGTATCAAATAAGTCGCATTAGTACTACAAGACAAAAGTGCCATTATTGTCGTCCCTAGTCACTGTTGCCAATTTAGAGATTTTCCCGCTAAATCTAGCGTTTTTGTAATGCCAATCGCGGGAAAAATACGTTGTAGCGGTAAGCGGGAAATCTAGAGATTTTCAAACAACGCTTATCGGCTTATTTCCGCTACAAAACATTTCTCAACACAGAAAAAAATTTCACCAACATTTTTTCAATTAATTCAAAAATGCTATTTCAAACTATTTTTTTAATGATTCCAATTAATTTGCCTGAATCGAAAAAAAGATAATGTTTGTGTGTGTATTAGCAAATATAAAAACATATACACAAATTTCAAGATATGTTTAAGTTTGAAACAATTTTTTAATTGTTTCAATTAAATGTGTTGATTGAAAAATATATTTGGATTTGTGTTAACGTTTTATATAGCCTCTTTTGTTAGTGGTCTCATTTCAATTAAATCTTTTGATTGAAACTGAACAGCAAGAAAAGCTCAAACTTACAAATGTGTTAATTGATATGATCAATTTGTTTGCAGGCAGAAAATCAGTACTGAATTTTATTAATAGTTCAAATTTCTAACAAATATGTTAATTGAAGTTGGTTTTTAATTTCTTCTGTAAATATTTAAATTTACAAATTCACAACTTTAAGCTTGTAAAAATTTTTGAAACAAAAGGTAAGGTATTGATCTAAATTGTCTCGATAGATCCCAAGCTATAAAGAAAGCTTACATCTAATTACTTACGTCTAACTAATTTTATCTAATTGCTTAAAACGGCAAATAATTGCCAAGAATATTGCAAAATGTTACTTTTTGCGTTTTTATATAGGAATTTGTATACCCTCCATCACATCTACTTGTGATGAGGGTGTACTTAGTTTTTCATCCCGTGTAAAACTGTTTTAATATTCATCTAAGACCCCAAAAAGTATATATTTTCTAGGTTGTTCTGTAATTCTAAGTCGATTAAGCCATGTCCGTCTGTCTATTTGTTTGTTAAAATCATGCTCACTTTCAAATGACTCAAAAAAAGGATGAATATTGGCATCGAAGTGCTTCTAGATTCCCTAAGCAGTTTGGTATTGAAATCTAGCAAAATTGTAATAAGAGTTATGAATTAAAATGTGGAACAACCACTCTAAAAAATTTATCATTTTGTTACCAAACCAAGCATAAATAGTGGCGGAATGCACATGTTGATATACAATTTTGCACATATTCGTTCTATATGGCTAAGGACTAATAAATCAGAGCAAGTTAAACTCTCTTTTTTGTTTAAAATGTGTTTAAACAAATCTATAAATCAGTAATCATACAAAACATCTTTAAACGCATAAAATTGGGCGTTTAAACTACTAATACAGACCATATGAATTTGACAAGATTTTTCGTAGTGCTGCCACATGTTATTTTTTTAACAACTTATTATACATGGAAGACTGAGTTACAGTTGTTGAGTTTAAACTACATATACGTTTAAGTTTTGTTTAATTAAACCATACAAATCATTCTTACAAACCTTTAGTACCCTAACAAATAAGCTATTGTACTAAATTTCGGCATGCCAGTGTCCCCCAAGGCAGTATATTAGGACCGCTACTATATACAATATACACAGCGAACATGCCAACAAACCTGAGCACGCATACCTCTACATTTGCAGACGACACAGCATTATTAGCGTTAACCATGACCCAAAAGTCGCATCGCAAAATCTGCAATCCCACATTAATGAACTAGAGGCCTGGCTAGAAAAATGGAGAATAAAGGTTAATCCGGTTAAATGTGCTCACTTAACTTTCACTCTCAGAAGACAAACGTGCCCAGCAGTAAAAATAAATAACGTCAGTGTTCCGGTAGAAAATTATGTAAAATACTTGGGAACTTATATAGATAGACGATTGACGTGGTCACGTCATATTGAAGCGAAAATAACGGCTATGAAACTTAAAGCTGCTCAACTACATTGGCTCTTAGGTCGAAACTCAAACTTGTCTTTAGACAACAAAATTCTCTTATACAAGTCCATCATAAAGCCAATTTGGACATATGGCATCCAATTATGGGGTATTGCATGCGCATCTAACATCCAAAAGCTTCAAAGAAGACAGTCTGGAATATTACGACAAATTGTCTGCGCCCCATTGTATATACATACGTAATGATATTATCCACAGAGATCTCAACGTCCCCACTATCCAGGAGGAAATTAAAAAATACTCAATTAGCTACATATGTAGATAGGGGTCTGCTTCAGTTCGAAGGTCACTAGAGGCTAAAAAGAACCGATACTTTAAACCTAACTAGAAGGCGTTTTTAAAATTTGGATAGAGCAGTTAGTGGTTACATTGGTAACAACTAATAAACAACAAGTAGAATTAAGATTTGAATACATATTGTAAATTTCGATAAGAAAGATTCAATAATAAAAAATAAATTTCAAAAAAAAAAAAGTTTTATAGGACTATATGAAATTACACTGTGAACTTTGGGCAGATCGGTCCATGACTTATAAAGGCTATTCTCGGAAAAAACGTTAGTACACGTGAAATCGTAACGCTCTTAATCTGCGTTCAATTGCAATAACATTTGGTCAGTCATAGTTTTGTAAGGCTATAAATTACTTGTTAAAATTTCGTGTAGATCGCCCCATAACTTACCATAGGTCCCATATAAAGACCACTCCGGAAATATTCTCACTGCAGGTGAAGGGTATCAAAGATTCGGCACAGCTTAATTCATCACTCCAACTAATTTTTTTGGGAATTAAATAGCTAGGGAAGTTGGAAATTTTAGTATGTAATGGATTTGAAAGTTATATAACTTTAAAAAATTAACTTATATCTAGATTTATATAAAACTTTTAAAAATGTTAAGGTTTTGGCGGTATGTTTTTAAAAAATCTCGCTTAAATAAATATTTAGCAGTTTCTAGTAGTGCTGGGAAACTATCGATAGACTATCGATATTATTATTATTAAAAACAACGGGCTGTAGCCTTATAAAAAAATAATTAAAGTTTTCCTGCACAAGTACAAATATTCAGTCGATAGTAATATCGTTATATCGATAGTGAAATCTGAACTATCGATGAATATCGATAGCAGAAAATATCGATAGTATCCCAGCACTAGTTTCTAGCGGGTTTGAAGTCCGATTTGGCGGGAAATATTCAAAAAAAGTTGGCAACAGTGTTCCTTGTTGGAAATGCCTTGAAAATTATTTAACACACACATTCATATAAACACGCACTCAAAGAGTAACAAGCAAAAAAAAAGCACTAATCAAGAAAACAAGCAAAAACTTGTCTGCCCTTTGTGCCATGTTGAAAAAAAGTCGAAAGTCTGCATTTCTTTACACACGTGCGTCTTTCAAAAAGGATTGGGTAAACTTTGCTGGTAATTGCATTTAATATTTTTTTTTTTTGTATTTCTTTTTTCTATTTAAAACTTTTATATAAATTTTCTTTTAATGAAAAACTCATTAAAAATTTTTTTTTGAATAATCATATCGCACTTGATCAACAAGAGGGTATTAACTCTAAATTTTTATTATTTTACTTTTTTAAAGAAATCGACACGTTGATAATATTTATATCTACCCGCTGTGAAAATATCGTGCTATTTTGTCTTCTTTTTCGTAATGAAACAACGGCTGGTTAAAAAATATTATTTTCATATGTCTTTAATGTAAAATTAAAATTATTTTGCTTCTACTGAAAATTTTAAAATTTTGAGTTAACACCCTCTTGTTGATCAAGTGCGATATGTATGTATGTAGGACTTATTTCTGACTAACAATTATTCTCTTTTTTAATTTATATACAGTATTCCACGGATAATTACCTCGACGAAAATGCCAATATTTTTGGGTAATTATGCGGGGTAAGCATTTAAACGAATACGTTTAACTACCTCATTGAGGTAATTAGACGTATTTATTTACAAGATAACTTAACTTTGATGTATGAAAAAATTTAAGACAGGAATTTTTACATGCATCAGCTAAATCTTAAGAGATAGCAAGTAAAAAAAAACAATGGGATTTGTTGTCTTATATTTTTTCTGTAGTGCTTTTTGAGATGACCTGTCATACCCTACTACTACTCATGGAACCCGTAAATATTCAATTGCATGGTTTTTCTTGTGCGACCAATGAATGCAGAAACATTATATTTATGCGTTTAGAGCTTTTAATGAATTTGGGTATCGATTTGTTTGTAAATAATTTAGTACATGTTTTAGCCATTGCTGCATTTTTATTGCAGACATATTTTAAGTTATTAAAACATATTTTAATACATGGACCATATTTACATTATGCAATTAATGCCGCAACCTTCGCATGCAACTTTTTCTTATTGTTTGTTAGCAAGAGGTGTAGGGAAGAAAACGGGGTTGAAAAAGTTGAAAAAATGCATGAAAAAATGTAAATGTAAATGTAAATGTGAAAAGAGTATCGTGGCAACTTCTTTAAAAGAAAATAGAAAAAAAAAACTCGGCGATAATTGCATAGTCTAAATGCGGTCATGTTCAGCAAATAAAAAAATTGCTTAAAATTCTAGTTAACAGATGAATTTTCTGTTGCTTTAATTTCGCCAACCACATTAAATTTGTACAATTTTAAACCAAAGCAAGTTTTTGTTGAAAATAAATGTTTTTCGCAACTTATAACATAGAAACCTAGACGCATTGTTTAGTAAGCGATCGAATTAGAAACACTTGTTTAAGTAATCTTTTCGTGTGCGTCCGTCCATCTTTCTGGCTGTATGTCCATGTAAACCTTGTGCGAAAAGTAAAGGTAGAAGTTTTTAGATAATTTGATAAAATTGGGTATATACGTTTAATTGTCATAAGAACGAAACCTATGTAAATTGTAAGAATCGGTCTATAATATCACATAGTCCCCATGCAAACTTCAAACTTTAATCTCTTTAAGACAAAATATCTCATAAATTTGGTGTATCTAGATAATATATAACTCTTATATGAATCTTGACCTCATAACATAACTTTTAATGCAAATAATAATTTGTTAAATATTTTGTTTTAATCAAGCCATATTTTGTTTTTAGGCATATTTTTTTTAAAAAAAATTGAGTGCATATTTTCAAATTATTAACATGTAAAACTTGGTTGCATTACTTGCTGTGTTTTTGTCAAATAGTACTGAGGCAATTAAACGAATGAAATTTAGGTATAATTTTGTTTGATGAAGAAAAATAAGAGTGTATGGTATAACAAACTCTGGCTTCGCTAACAAAAACTTTTAAAATTTGGTATTCTTAAATATATTTCTAATTTTCTTTCAACGAAAAAATAATTGATTCAATTATCACATTAATTAAATTAAAATACTTTTTAAGCAATTTTGTTTTTACTGATAAAAACTACTAATAATTTTTTCTGTGTGAAGAGTAAAAAAAATAGAATTTTTTTATGACTTGAGTTTCTTTTGAGAAAAAAATTTACCGGGAATTATCGGGGAAAATATTTGAGTAATTGACCAAAACTAAAATACAGGAAACGTCAAAAACTTTTCTGCATGATTATTGACTTCAATTTAAGAGTTTGTTTTATCAACTGACAGTATTCTTTATAGTATGATAACATTTGTAGGTATTCGTTGGGATCGAAATTGGATTAAGCGCGGTTTTTCTGCAAAATAAAATTTAAGAAATTGTTGTTGTTGCTTTTTGGTCGGCTTAAAGTCACAAATTTTTGTATTTTTAATTTTGTTTTTTTTTTATTTTTCATCCAATGTTTCGACCATACATCGATGGTCATCTTCAGAAGAAATTTGTCTACGTTGCTGCCAATGGACAAAGTGCAACATTGTGCAACAAAAAAAAAAAAAAAAAACCAGCCTCAACACTTGCAACGTGAAATGAAAGTAGTCTACTAGTAGATCTAATTTGCCAAAGGGTTTTGAAAAGTTAGCTCGGGCTCACGAAATATGGGCCCCTAAAGTTTTTGAATTTTTTGAAAAGGCGTTTGGTATAAGTCAAAAAACACATACTTAATGTACTTCTGAGATAAAAAATAATTTATATATAAATATATATTAAATATTAACATGCTTAATAAAATCTAATTACCTATTAACCATCGGGCCGAAAGCCATAGCTGCTAGTGCCCTTACCTCTTTTAATTAGTTTTGTTAATTGTATTTTTATAACTAATAAATAAATAAATAAAATAAATAAATAAAATTTCAGATGTCTTCACTAGAATCGTACAATTTTTTGGTCTTAGATGACCCCTAGTGAAATTTGATGCAGAAAATAATCATAAAACATCTAACGTGCCGTTGTAGTGTAAAAATTAAAAAAAGGACAAAAATTACCCCTTAAAATGAGTGTTAGAGGGTTAATATAATCTATGAAAAGAATCGCCAAACAATTCTACTGAAGACATCTGAAATAGTCTTTTAGCTCAGAAGTACATTTAGTATATTCTTTTTGACTTATACCAAGCTCCTTTTCAAAAAATTCAAAAATTTTGGGAGCCCATATTCCGGGAGCCCGAGCTAACTTGTCAAAACCCTTTGGCATATTTGCTCTACTAGTAGTCTACTTCCATTTCGCGTTGCAAGTGTTGAGGCCGGCGGCGTTGACCCGAATTTTGTTGCACAGTGTTATCAGACATATCAAACCCCTTAAAAAACAGATGTTTAAAAAAATACCTTGAAAAACTTTAATAAAACTTGAGAAAAAAATTCGTGTTTTTTTGTAAAAGGCCCTTTAATTCTTTTTTCTACAGATTACGCACATACATATTAAAATTTATATCACTAAAATACC
Source organism: Pollenia angustigena (assembly GCA_930367215.1). Taxonomy (NCBI): domain Eukaryota; kingdom Metazoa; phylum Arthropoda; class Insecta; order Diptera; family Polleniidae; genus Pollenia; species Pollenia angustigena. Next base: position 193,039,640 of record OV884060.1, on the reverse strand, counting down.
CCCCAACTAGGGATGAAACGATACGTCTAAGGTATCGATACTTTTACTCGATATGGTATCGCTCGTAAAGTATCGATACCTACTTAGTATCGACAAAAAAGTATCGATACTAAGTTACTTGTATCGGTACTTGTATCGGTTTGTATGATAAAAGAATAGAAAGCAGCATTTAAAAACTTTCTTATTAGTGTTTTAGTACTATACAATAAAATAAGAAATACGACCTATTAGAATTTTTGTGCAAAACGTGCAAAGTGTAAAGATTGAGACCACTTTTAGTTACCACCTAGTACCAATTTCCTTTCGAAAAATCTTTTTTTATCTTAGGAAACAAAATTTTATAGAACGTTCAGGATAACAACCTTCATTCACCTTTTATTCCAGAAATCAACAATGTCACTATGAATTTATTTTAAATGTAAATATGTATTTTTATTTTAAATTGATAAATATATAATAAAGATTGGTATAACAATAATCCATGATGTTAATTGTGAGTCACACCTTAACATCAAGTTTTTTGTGCAACTTTAATTGACCTATCTTTGTTTCAGTATTTGACAACTTCTACCATTGATAGGTACACAGTTTAGCAGCGCGTTAAGATTGTTAAAGCCTTTTACGAAAATGGGCGTTCAATCAAAATGCATTTCGTGCACATCGTGATTTTTTTGGTCAGTATAAACGACCAAATGTTTCCACAATCGGAAGAATTGCGCGTAAATTTCAGCAAACCGGGTCTGTAGGAAATGGGAAAATATATGTGCATGCTCCCGAGTTAGTTCTGCGGCTGGCGGCGCACAGTGCTTTGTCCCCATATAACGAAGGGACATAAATAGAAGGAGTTGTCAGAAATTTTTGAAATTTGGTACACTAGCATAAAATAGCTTAGTTAAGAAAAAATGTTTAGCTTCAATAATGCCCACAAAACTACAAAAAATGGTCATGCTAATACACACACAACTAGCAACGTGTGTGCAAAGTTTCATTTAAATCTGAACAAGGACTCAAGGTCCTGCCATATATCCTTTTTCTTAAAAATGCTATAACATTTACAAGAACTGTCCAATCGTACTAAAATTTGTTATGAAAATTGATATTTGTTAGATATACAGTTAGGGACAAAATTGTTCACAGATTTTGTGTTATTGGCAAAATATGCTATAAATTTTTATTTTATTTATAATTATTTAAAATTTTTTAACAATATGAAAAGTAAAACATTTCAAGAACTTAAAAATAAAAACTTTTCTAAAAAATATGTGTGCATAATATTTTACACGGTATAAGTATTGAGTTCTGAATGTGAACAATTATGACCCTTGTTAAAGATTATTGTTGTATTTGGATCCTAGCGTTTGGTATGTTGTCCATTTGCTCTTTTAAGCTGCCTTAATCCTTTTTTCCATTCTTTTACAATAGTTCTGAGCAGTTTCGGCTTTATTTTTTCCAAGCTTTAGCGGCAAGCTCGCAAAGCTTATATACAGTGCTTGGCGGGTTCCTCTGAGCAAAAAAAAAAGGTGTTTTGGAATGGACCAAAGGTACTCAAATGGGGGTACTACTCTGGCGACTAATTATGTAAATTTATTTTCGAATTTTTATTTTCTTCAAACTAACTTTTAGCTATTTCTGAAGTATGCTTGAGATCGTTGTCCTGCATATTGATATCACCCCGTCGTGGTTCTTACCCGAATATGGCTTATCTTGGAAACAACGGGTCTTTAAGGATGATTATGTAGTTCTTTGCACACATTTTCTTCTGAATTAGCGGAATTCTCGAAGCTGGTTCCTGCGAAAACAATCTCAAGTCATTTATGAGATCATCAAAATTTAAACATTTGGAATAATTTCACTCTTTTACGGTAACACTTTTTCGCCAGACATGTTAACTCCCGTCCGCCTGCCTGCAATCTCATAATTTTTGTCCGATCAAAGGCATGTTACACGCATTGAATCTTTAAAACTGTATTTTTCTTATTTTTTTGCAAGCTACAGCCGTTTTCAGCTTTTATTTTTGCTAAAAGGTGGGTTGTCGCTCTTTATTCCAGCTACTAATCTACTTGAATTTAAGCAACTTCGTACGATTTTAGTGCTTACATCTAAATTGTACTCAATGCTCATTATTTGCCGGACCTTTATAGCTATATTGACTACACCAGTAACAATAAGTCGCTTTGAGTCGCGAAAATCTTTTGGCGAAAGTTTTTTTGGGCGACCAGCTTTGTTGCTTTTGCTATCCAAACTACACTTTTTTTATTCTAGATGCATTAAAATCTCACTGAAATGTTTTATTTTTTGTGATCTTGCGATGTGAGACTCCTTTTTTTAAATTTTCACAATGCTCTGTTTTAAAAGTGCCGCTTTTGAATTACCGTTCTTGAAGAAACTAGGCAAAATTTAAATGCTCAAAGATTTGTCAAATTTTAAAAAAATTTAATATTAGGAATTAATTTACTCACTTTAAAAACAAATCCCACAGAAAAAACTTGAACTTTTTTGGAATTGTTATGAAAGATTCACACAGGGTCAATATTGCTCACACATATGGTTTGGATGTTAACTTAGTACAAACATAAAAACTAGCGGTACTTTTGAAAATAAGTGTACATACAAGTTTTATTATAAAATGTAGAAAGCCATACAATAATTTTAGAAAGTGTCCAAGTTGAAACTTTAATAGTTTTCATGATAAACATAAATTTTTTATAATTTCGTGAACAATTTTGTCCCTAACTGTATATGTATGCCAAATTTTGGTAGAATCGGATTATTAATGTGAAAAATACAAAAACATCATTTAATGAAAAATTAGTTAAAAACGCTTAAAATGCTCTTGCAAAAATAACAAGTAAGAAAGTATAATCGGTAAACCCGACCATGTGATACCCTATAGCATAGTATTTAAAAACAAATTTCCTAGAGTGTAATCAAATTTCCTAGAGTGTAATCTATTTGGGCAATCATGGACCCGCCAGAACAAAATTAGGTTATGAGGCTAAGATTCGTTTAAAAGTTCTTTCTGCCGAATATTATTAAGATATCTTCAATTACATATATGAGTTTTTTTGATGAGGGTTTATATGGAACCTATGGTTTAATTTGGAACTACCTGGACAACATTTTGTCATGACATAGTAGCTATCGTAAAGTCATTGTCGCTAATTTGTATGTAAATACTAATATTTTTAAGGAAGCTGGCATTAAAAGCTATTTTAGGGAGAATGATTTGTATGAGAGCTTTGCTCAAAAATAGAAAGATTCCAATAAAATTTGATAAGCTAATTTTGTTTGCAATAAAATTAGTTTGGCTTGGACCAAATTTAATCTTGCCGATGTAATAAGATGGTTTTTGTAAAATAATGGACCGATTCGTTCCATTTTCAATAGGCTTGGTCCTTGTACCAGTAAGAGCCTCTGTGACAATTTGCATCAAATTGTCTCTGAATTTGTGATCTGTATGCACAAGGTTGCATTGACAGCCAGCTGGCCGGACGGACATCGTTAGATCGACTCAGAAAGTGATTCTGCGCCGATATTACGAATTATTTCTTATTATATTCCTAATTAATTTTCTTTAAACTAATTTATTTATTACATTTACATACATATGGTCATTTTTTTAATTACAATAAATCATCTTCAGTACTGGATTCTTCCAAAAAAATATTGCCGCTCAACGAAACATTTGTTTCGTCATCTTTAGCTGGTTCATCAACATTTTCTCTCAGTATATATTTCTCAATTGCTTCAAAAAATATATTTTTTTTAGTCTTTGGATTCCTTTTTGAAGATAACAACGGATCTGAGGAAAGTATTAAATGAGTCATTAAATCTTTATGAGTGTCGTCGTGGGACAGTCTGGTTTTTCTCACGATTTTGTGGTTGGCTTCCAATGCTTCTTCGGACAAGCACCCTGAAATTTATTTTCGTTATTAGTTACGATTCATTATAATTACATAAAACCACTTTAATACCTAATATTTCTTATTATGTTCCTAGTTAATTTTTTTTAAACTAATTCAATCTATGAAAATTTGAGCAAAAATCACGAAAATACATTTTCTTTCAAGTTGTTATTAGAAAACAGTCTAAATATTCGAAATCAGAAAAAAACCCATAGACGATTTTTTTTTTTTTTTTTTTTTTTAATATTCCATCAAAGTTAAGAAATTTTTAGAGCTTAACTAAATAATAAGCATTTTTCAAACCATTAAAAAAATATGTATAGGAGCATAATTCCCCTAAAATTTTTTTATAGTTGGTTTAGAATATAGTTAGATGTTACAGAAAAAAATTTGAATCTCGTAATCCAGAAAATGAGTTTTTAACAATTATTTTCTTGAAACAATAAAAAACCAAGGGCATTTGTGATTTCAGCGCCCTCTAATGCCGCAAAATGCAGACAAACACAAAAAATTTTTTATACATATTTTGATTTTTGTTGTTTTTTATTGAACGGTATAAGTTTGAATTAATATTTCACACTATTTGTAGTTAATTGTCTTTTAAACTCCTGAAAACTATCAAAATTTGAGCAAAAATCATGAAAATAGCCATTTAAAAATAATTTTTTTTTCAAGTTGTGGTAAAATTTTTTCAATTGTTTTTCTTGGCGTTATTAGAAAACAGTTTGAATATTCGAAATCAGAAAAAAACCCATAGACGTTATTTTTTTTTTTTTTAATATTCCATCAAAGTTAGAAAATTTTTAGAGCTTAAGTAAATAATAAGCATTTTTCAAACCATTAAAAAATATTTATAGGAGCATAATTCCACTAAAAATTTTTTATAGTTGGTTTAGAATATAGTTAGATGTTACAGAAAAAAATTTGAATCTCGTAATCCAGAAAATGAGTTTTTAACAATTATTTTCTTGAAACAATAAAAAACCAAGGGCATTTGTGATTTCAGCGCACTCTAATGCCGCAAAATGCAGACAAACACAAAAAATTTTTTATACATATTTTGATTTTTGTTGTTTTTTATTGAATAAAAAAACACTTTTTACAGTTAGTTCTAAATATAGTAAACTACTACAGAGAAAAAATTTCAATCTCGTGCTTTAAAAAACAACAGTTTTACAACAGTTTTCCTAAAGCATGTAAAACTCAAGTAGTTGTTTAGCCATTATTACTATAAATTCTCAAACTTTGGCGCTCTCTAGCGCCGCCAAAAAGAGTTAAATCTTAAAAATTCTTCAAAATTCATTTTAATTATTTTGTTATCTCTCGATCTGTACATTTTTAAGTACAATATAAGCCTTGTTTTTTTTTTTTTTGATTTATGTCTATGGGCCAAAGCACTGTGCGGCGTCTTTGAAAATGAGGTCGGCCAAGCAATTATAGTGAATGGTGTTCGCTATCGCGTGATGATGCCAAACGGGACCATGTTTTTTGAAAACCGGGGTTCGGGATTTGTAATTCAAAAAAAGGGATCCCGGGACGGATCGGGATTTTTCGGGATTTCATATATAAAAGATAATTTTTAAAATTTATATAATTATAATTTAAGTTAATGTTAGAACAAAAGTTCTAAACACGGAAAATAATTACAAACGTAGATTTATGTTGGAAATGTTACATATTATAAGAGTACCGACAATCTCGAGAATTAATTTCAAGTCAGATACTGAAAATGTAGACATTTAGTTTATAATAATTAAAACAGACGTTAAAAATTTATGTTTATTGTAATAGATCTACACAGAAAAAATTAAAAATTGTCTCTAATCACCAAATTTGTTCCAAATTCATGTAATCAAGGAACCCATTTGTTGATTTTGCATCTATTATCAAAATGATTATATTGATTACTAAAAATTTTACGAATTTAATATTTTGAATATTTTTTTCTCAATAAATAATATTTTTAAATTTAATTTATTTATGTTAAAATAAACTTTGCCGTTTTTAACAATGTGTTGATTGATTTCGACAATTTCCAACAACAATTTCACAAGTTTGAATTATTTTGTGTTAAACGAAATAATTTTTTGTTATTTAATTAATTTTTTAATTCAAAATTTATTTAAAAACAACTAAAATGTTAATTAAATTATAATTATATTTTTAATTTTCATTCAACAAAAAAAATAATTGATTCAATTACCACATTAATTAAATTTAAATACTTTTTAAATGATTTTTTTGATTGATAAAAAACAGCTAATAATTTTTTCTGTGTAGTTTGTATTGAAAAATACGTTTATATTCAATTACAAAAAATTTTTTACTTTTGTCATTTTAATGTTAAATTTGCTTTTAAAAAATTGTTAATTTTGTTAAAAAGAAAAAAAAAACCCTGAAGAAGGCAATCAAAGGAAGTGCCGAAATATTGCTGTGAATAAATTTATAAAAAAAAATAAAAATAAAGTTTTTTATATAAAACAATAAGACCTAAAGCTCGAATAAATTAATTAAAAAATTTATATATTAAAATAGTAAAGGTCGAATAAAATACATACAGTGCACTCGCGATAATATGAACCCCCTAATATATGAACACCCCAAAATATGAACACTTATTTTCTTCCATTGACTACTCTAAAATATGAATTTGTGCAAAAGCTTTAAAATATGAACAACTTAAAGTTGTATTTTTAACAGTTTCTATCTACCTAAATCAATTTTTATTTAACTGCATAATAACTTGGGGATTTCCCCAGCTATCGCTTTAAAATTGTCTTCAGTTGTTAATCAAAATGATTTACATAAACTTTTTAGTTAGTTCTGGCATTAACATGGAATTCTATATACATATTTATATGTATATAATTTTAGCGTGAAAAGTTCTTAAATATGAATTTAAAACATCATAAGTTTTGAATTTTAAAAAGAAAAATCAAAAAAATTTTAGAACATTTAGGCCTATAGTACACGGAATGTAAAAAGTCACATGCGCATGTGGTTCTGACGTAATTTTGTCGTCATCGCACAACACGAACTTGCTATTGTGGCTTTGTAGTGACGTCAAAATTACGTCAGAACCCCATGCGCATGTGGCTTTTTACATTCCGTGTACTATATGCTTTAGAAAAAGGTATTACTAATTTAGCGAATAAATTTGATTATTATCTCTTATTAGGGGGATAAAAGACAATAAATTAATTTCTATTTAAGTTCTTACAATACGTTTATTTGACTAGTGCGGTCTTCCGAATACCCAAAAAATGGAAAATGCATGCATCGATGGTTTTTGAAAATGAGATACAAAAAGATCACTGTTAGCGGACACGACAAATATCTGGAGATTTTTAAGAGAGCGGGGCGTTTTTAAACTGATTAAACGAAAGAAAATCACAGACTTTTTCGCTTTTGAAGGGAGATTAGATGACATTCGCAAATATGAACAATCTTGCAAAAGTGATCTGGCTTTGTTTTAATTAGTTCATATTATCGCGAGTGCACTGTATTATAAATATTTAATTTATTTTATCTCAAATAAATATGCAAATATTAATCTAATAAAATAAACTTATATGTGTCAAAAGACCTTTGGTAGAACGCCCTAAAGTTGTTAACACCTTTTTGCACAACTTGCATTTTGCGTGCACAGTTCTATTATCATCCACTTAGAAAATAGACCCACCTTCTGATTTTGTTTTCTTGGTACATAATGCATTGCATGTAACATTTATTCACTTGTGACTTTTTTTGTAACCAGTTAAAAATTAGATTCATGGCCAGTTTGATTTAATATTGAATTTTTACTAAGCCCAAAATCTCGGGATTTTATGTCAAACCCCAGGATTCGGGACTTAAATTTTTAGAATTATCCCGGGATTTCGGTATACGTGATTGGCATCCCTAGTGTTTACATGTCAAACGGTTTCTTGATACCGTTGCTGCTGCTCCAGCTTTGAAAAATAATCAAAAATTTAAGATTAATTTCAATACCAAAGTGAAACGATTACTTTTGACCAATACCGAGTATTTTTTACCGATACTACTTGGTACTCGGTTGCTAAGTATCGATTACAAAAATACTTGGTACTTATATAAAAGTATCGAATATGTACTTGTATTTACTCGTATCGTTTCATCCCTACCCCCAACACAACTACTTTTGCTTTCTTTGCAAATAACTAACACAAAATACAAATACGAAATATATAGATTTTTTATATGTATTTAAGAAATGTTTTTGTGGCAATCATTTCCGCAACAACCAATCCGTAATGCCATTTAATCCCTTTACAATAAAAACACATCTTATGCTATCGACATTAAATCAGACTTAATATTGTTTAAGGGAAAATGTACAGGAATGCACTAAAGTGGAATCTCTTATGAACGGACATCGCAGAGTTCATTTAAATGTGTCCGTATATAAAAAAATTCATTTTTAAATTTTCTCCCAAAAGATATTAAATTCTTACCTCTAGAACGCTGCTGCAATCATGGAACAGTGTCCGTCGAAGGGCTCGTCTATCTACACGCAGAGAAAAAACATGTGTAAATATGGTCACCTCCAACAAAACTATTTTTTAAGAACATTTTAAACATTATGTTTCATTTAACAATATTGTTGTCAAGCCACAACCAGATAATGGTTGCCTCTAAACATGTTATGGTTAAATATGACAATAATTTGTTTTTAAATTAACAATAGTATTCTCCTCTTTTCCAAGAGCAACATGCTGTGGTTGAAAATCAACCATGCTATTATAAGTGTTTAACATATTTTAGTTATTTTTACCATAACATGTTCGGACGCAACCATAATATGATTGTGGCTTATTGATGGAGGACTTAATCAACCATAACATGGTTGTCGGTAACAATAATATTGTTAAATGAAATTAAATAATGTGTTTAACATTTTCTTAAAAAATAGTTTTGTTGGAGGTGACCCTATTTAAACATGTTTTTCTCTGGGTGTACGTTTGTAATACAGGCAATCTGTGTTTGCTGTAAAGTTTTGTAACTTCAGGAATTAATGTCATAAATATTGTTATGTGGATAAAGGAAGAAAGCCAGTTAAATACAAATTTTTATAACTATTAATATATAAATTTTTTTTTTAAATTTTAAAAAGTAAGAGTTTAATAAGAAAAATCTTGAGATATAATAAAATACATTTTTGTGCCACGCCCACTTCTCCAATACCGCCCACATTTTGATGGATGCTTTGTATTGATATTGTACATAATTTGAAAACTTTTGCTCTTGCCCTTCTCCATATACACACAAATCTATGATGCCTTTATACGGGAGCAGGGTTACCGTTGGAAATTTTCGAAAAGGGTCACAAAAAGGGCATTTTCCAGAAAAAGGGGTCAAATAAAGGGTATTTCAATAAAAAAAGGGTCAAGTTTTTTATTTGCAGTATTTCCCATTTTAATGAACAAAATAAGATCAAGTTTTTTTATAAGCAAACAAAAAAATAATATTTCAGGTAGGAAGAGCTCAAAAAACTTAATTTTTTTATGGAATGCTCTATCCTATTTTAACCCTTATGTGTGTGGACAGGTACCTGTGTACCTATTGCTTTTTCAAATTGAAATTTTTTATATAAGATTTTAGTCTACAATTCTACAATTTCATGAGAACTCCTAACTTTTTGTTATTATTATATTTTCATAGGTGTTTATATACAATATCAGTTGGGGGGGGGGGGGGGGGGGGGGGGGGGGGCGTTTCATATCAATTTGCTTTTTGCACCCTTAATAGGGTGAACAGGTACCTGGGTACCTGTATACGTTTTATATTACAAATTTTTTTTTTTTTTTGGGTGTAGGATTTTAAAAAATATATGAAAAGGGGAAAACCAGAGTAAAATTCTAATATTATATCATTAACCATCGATTTTTTGTACAATACAAGACAAAAAATTAGATTTCTCATCCAATTTGCATGAAGGTACCCAGGTACCTATCCACCCTATAGAAGGTGTTTTTTTTCCACGCACATAAGGGTTAAACACCTGACAAAATGTTTATTCTTTGTCATTATACATAGCTAATTTTTTAATACTTTTTATGTAATTTTCCGATTTAGTGATGTCAAAAAATTCTAGTGTTTGTTTTAAATTTTGCAATCGTTCGCAAATTGTAACCATTTTCTCGATTAAAGCGATTTTTTCCTGTAAGTGTCAGATTTTTTAAAGCTTTTACGATTTTTAATAAATATAAGACTTTGCTATTATACCGCTGTTACCAAATATATGGAAATTTCAGCTAATTTAGCAATTTTTACCTCATTCCTGTTAGGGCACTCTCAACACTGTCGATTCAAAAGAAGGCGAAAAGTTCAATACCTTTTGCCATTATTAAGGGCGAATTTTTTTGAATAAAACATGCTACTCTTTAAGAGAGCAAAACACCAAATTGCATTTTTTTAATAAAATGTAATTTTTTTTTTTGAAAAGAAACCACTCTAAAAAATAACAAATATTTATATGAGTTATGTTTGCTTTTAGGGAAATTGTACTTTACTATCAAAAATCAAGGAGAAGAAAGCATGGAATTGTAAGTTTATACTTTGAGTCTGTTCCATATCAAGCAATGCTTATTTCGAAAACATTTGTTTAGCACTTCTGATCCGCAGTGTCGACAAAAAACAAAATGTGAGAGCTATTTCCATAAAAGGGTCAAAAAGTGTCACAAAATAGGTGATAATGATACAAAAGTATAATTTAAAAAAAGGGTCATAAAAGGTATCAACACCGTCAAAAAAGGGTCAAATTGATACTTTAGTATCACAACGGTAACGCTGTACGGGAGGTGCTAATCCTACCTCTTCTAACCCGCCCACATTTTTATAGAGGTGGGGTACTGATAACCCACCAATGTGTACCAAATTTGGTAAATGTTTCTCTTTTCGTTATTTAGAGATAAATAACTTAATTTTGTGACACGCCCAATTTGCCGCTTTCGCCCATATTCTAGCGGATGTTGTCTATTGATAACCAAGATGCTTGTAGCTAATTGAGACATTTTGGCTTCAGATATACAAAACAGAACTTCAGATAAACAAAAAACTCAGGTAAATTAACTGACCTGCTGCCTGTGGTTACATTTAAGCCTTTAGAACGGATCGCAATTTTTAAGGTACTTCAATAATTAAATAACTGGTAAGAATGCGGCCATGATATCGCTTAACTTTAATACAAACGACCTCCCAGATAGAAAAGAGCCTTGTTACGCATTCAACCATCAAATTATATTTGAATTTAAATCAAAGCCAGGCGAAATATGTTTAAAGACTATTTTAATTATGTCTCAAAATTTTATATCAATTAATTTAAACTTTACCAATCGCTTTTTCTGCCATAATTTCTGACAAATGTTAAAAAAATCTGATTGCAAAACCACAAGCACCAAATTTAAGCCGAAAAAATCATATATGGATGTACATAAGTATCTAGATAATATTTGACACAAAAAACCTATTGCAGAATTTCTGTTAAATTTGATAAAAAAAAAACATGTTCAATATTATAACAAACTTTGTGTTTGTTTTTACCACATACAACGGAGAGCCATAGAAAACGACATGAGTAGAAACCCTTTCCAAAAAGTAAATGAAAAACTTGCCTCTAAAAACTCTGTATGTGTTAAATAACAAGAATAAAATAAACAACGTAAGATGTGTTTATTCTCTTTCCATTTCAGATATATTCCTTGCGTTAAACTGCCATAAAATGTATCCTTCATTTAAAAAGCGTTAAACGTGACATGTATTTTATGGAAAAAATGCAAATAAGAAACAATTTGACACTAAAAATAAAATGGGAGAAAATAAATTATCCAATAAAATAAAATTTAACATTTTTTAAAACAAGAGGAATACAAGTAAAACTGTGGCTTATAATTCTTATTCGCTTAACAGTTTTATTTGTATAAAATCTTTAGTTTTTCTTTAATCTTTGGAGAAGTTTCCTGATGATCTGGCCTAAGCAATCAGTGAAATGCCCATCGACAACAAATTTCAGTTGATCTATAGTATGAAATGGGAATTTAGCACATATAAACGAAACCTTGTTAAGTAATTTTTGTATCCCAATAAAAACTTTGAAAATAATTTTTATTTTCGTAGAATAGCGCATAATTTGGAATCAAATATTATATATTTTTTTTTTTGATATTTATCCAAAAATTATAAATTAAATTTCATTAAAACTGCACAATTGCACAACTTTCCAATATTTCTGTTTTTATTTTACAAAATATGTTAGAATTTTGTTAAATAATTTGAGTTTTTTTTTATTTTACCCCGGTTTGTGTTGCTAATTGGGACTGGAGAAACTCGACCGTACCGATGCAAACCGATGGACGATCTTCCATATTTTTATATCGATTTATAATTTGAGCTGATAAAATCAATTTTGACTAGAGAACGGGGTTTTGTCGTTCAAGGGACCTCTCATTTTTGTAACCTGTTTATGCTGTAACGATATTGCGGTTTCAATAAATTTATTCTGTCAGCGTCTCTGGAACAACAACTGAATTTTATTGAAGGAGGGGTCAGTCTAAGGTTTCTCACAATATCAACCGTCTTTTCCCCTGATTTAGATTGTTTCAAAAAGTCCAGTTTTGGTTCTAAGCTTATTTGCTTTCTTTTTATACCCTCCACCACAATTAGTTGTGAAGAGGGTATATTAAGTTTGTCATTCCGTGTGAAACTTTTTTATTATTCATCTCAGACCCCATAAAGTATATATATTCTGGGTCCTTGAGTAATTCTAAGTCGATTTAGCCATGCCCGTCTGTCTGTCCGTCTGTTGAAAACACGCTCACTTTCGAACAACTCAAAAGAATTTAACAAACTTGGTGCCAAATTGCTTCTAGTTATCCTAAGCAGTTTGGGATTGAAATCCAGCAAAATCGGTTCAGTAGGACTAGAGCTATGAATCAAAATGTGGAACCACCACCTAAAAAAATTGATAATTTTGTTACAAAAAATAACATAAATGCTGGAACAAGGCACGGAATGAGATAAGATTTTGCAAAAATTTGTTCTATTTGACTGGAAATCACGCTGTTAAATTTCGTGAAGATCCATCCATAATTAACCCTAAGCCCCATATAAACACTATTCCCGGAAAACAGTTTAGTACGCCTAAAACCGTAAAAAATAACGCTAGCGTAATAAAATTTGGTACGTCACAGTTTTATAGGACTAGAAATAACACTGTGAAATTTCGTGACGATCGGTGTATAATTTACCTTAGGCCCTATATAAACCCCACTACCGGAAAACAGTTTAGTACGCCTAAAACCGTAAAAAATATTGCAATCATAACAAATTTTGGCTCGTCACAGTTTTATAGGACTATAAATGATACTGTGAAATTTCGTGATGATCGGTCCATAATTTACCCTAGGCCCCATATAAACCCTACTACCGGAAAACAGTTTAGTCGCCTAAAACACAACATTATGCAGATATTACTCCTAAAACATTCGAACTGTCGGTGCACAGCCGAATATAGCACTCTAACTTGTTTTACTTATTGTTGCAAAATATTAAGCTGTAACTTCACTCCAGCAAATGTAATTTGAAACTACTAACGACCTTCAACTTGCAACAAGCAAAAAATACATATTAGAATTAGGTATAAATGCGAAATGCCCTTTTTTATACCCTTCACCGATGGTAAAGGGGTATATATAAGTTTGTCGTTCCTTTTATAATTTCTACAATATTGATCGTATACCCTATAATGTGTATATATTCTGGGTCCTTATAAGGAGCGAAGTTGATTTATCGATGTCCGTCTAACCGTTGAAATGGTTGTTCGGAAGACCCCAGATATGATGGGGATTTGGTAGTAATATATTTATGTCACATATAGTCCGGAATTGTTTGCTATTGAAATTTGGCCTTATCGCTCCACAAATCGCTGAGATATGAGCAAAAAGCCACAACTGCTTGTACCCAAAAATTCCTTGTTGTGGGTGTTTTTTATTTTTATGTTTATCTGGAGAACGATAGGAGCCAAAGTCTCCAAATTAGGTACAAGCTTCTTGGTTATCAACACACAACATCCGGAAAAATGTAGAAGAGATTGGTAAAGTGCCCGTCGATATATAAATCTGTTAAAAAGGTTAAAAAAATAGCCGAAATTTTATCAAAATATTCCAAAAATGGTCTAGAAAACATCAAAATTTAAAAAACTAAAAGTTTGGGGCTCTACTATGACCTGAGCACAATAAATCGGATTGTTTTATAAAATACCCTTTTTTTAGAACCATCGATTTTCTTGAGTCCAAGTTAAATACTCATAAAAATAATAAATTTCTCTTTTAAATATGATTGATTTTAACCACTTAACCCCAGGAAATCAGAGAGAGAGAGAGAGAGAGAGAGAGAGAATATTATTTTTAGGGTTGTACCAGTGATGTTAACTTTTATTTTTTCATTACCGTACGGCCCTCTAAAAATTACCTTTTCTGAGAAGAAATTACCGTACGCAAAGGTTTTTTAATTTATTCAAATTTTAAATATGTTTTATGAAAAATTTTCATGAAAATCTTTGTTTTAAAATACATTTTAAACCAAAATTTTGAAACGCAATATTCATATCTACCCGCTGTAAAATATAGTGCTATTTTGTTTGAAACCATTGGTTTTAAAGTTCTTTTTCATATGCCTTTAATACAAAATTAATATGTAATATTTTTGCTTCTACTGAAAAGTTTTAATAATCACTATATGTAGTTAAATGCATCACATTACGGCTATTTTGAATGCTTAAACAATTGAAGCACAGCCGCGAATAACGTTTTAAGTTACAAAATAATAATTTTTCAGGAGAGCAAAAAAACGTTTTTTGACAAGCAGCATTATTTGTTTTAAAAATTTTTTTTTTCTATTATTTAAAATAGTGATAATAAAAACTTTAATGCAAAAGGCTTTTAAAACATTATTCCGCACTGCAAAACCATTTCGGTTTCATCATTATGTTAGTAACTTGCAATGTTCTTCCACAGGCTGACACTTTGTACGCCATTTTGAAGGCGTTAAGGTGCATAGTTTTGGTTGATTTGATGTTTAAACTGTGTAAGAGAGTAAAGTCAACGTTTATCTGCAAAAAAACAGTTTTTGCAAAATGTGGCGTTTACAACGTTTTTCGCGGCTGTGCTTCAATTGTTGATTTTGAAACAACCAAAAAGTTAAAAATACAATTAATTATATACCTACAATGAGTTATTTAATTTTTCATATTTAACACTTATCACTGTAACCTAAGCATTTGCAGAAACATAACATTCTTAACTTTTTGTATAACATTCATGAAAATCACCTCTCAAAAGTTAAGATCATAAAGCCTTCATATCGTCATATTAAAGACCTAATAACCTATCTGCAAAAATTTCAAAATTGAGTTTTTTATGGATTTTTATTCCCTATATCATAACGCATATGGGCACTTCCAAGATTGTAAACGGGACATTCGTACACGTTTATATTGACAAAACTGTAAAAAACAACCTGATTTTCATTTTTTAAATTAATGATTCTTTTAACTCTCAATTAGCTCTTTAATTCCCGCAAATGAAATTTTACGCTTACTGTCGTGGTTTCCGAGATAATTGCAAAAAAACCAGTGATTGTAAACGGGACAAAAAACGGAAGTGGGTTTTAAGGGGTAACCGTTTAAACAGTGATTTCTGCGAAACCTGACACAATATTTTATTGGGATTAATTTTAAAATGTTGCGTACTAATGTGCCCTAAAAATGGTTTCGATTTCAAAATAAAATATGAATTACATTTTTTTAAATAAATTGTTAAAGAAATTGTAAACGGGACATTGTAAACGGGACAATTTTTCCACCATGATTTAAAATTTTTTTATGTTGCTATTTATAATCCTTTATATTAGAAAACTTAATAAAAAATGTTTTTCAGATCATAAATATGCCTTAGAATAGAGTATTGTTGTTCCAAATGCATATTTTCTAATATACACATGTATGTGCTAAAAGTTGTAGTACTTCGTTTACCATTTATCTTTTTTTTTTCGAATCAATTAATTTATACGCATATATTAAAAATATATAAGCAATTCTCTAAATAAATCTTGAAAAGACAATTTTTTTTTCCATTTTTTGTGGTTGACGTTTTTTTGGAAATAGCCATATGTGTGCAAAATTTTGAACATATAATATTACAAATGACAAAGTTTTTGTACCTAAAGGACCGTTACGCACAAAAAAAGAGAAAAATAAATCATCAAAAATCACGATAAAAGTTTAATTTTGTTGCACAGTGTAATTTAAACGAACATTAAGTACTTGTTTTTGCTTAAACCTGTAAAAGAAATTACTACTGTAATTATTTAATGTATGTATATAATAATCATGTTTTTTAATCTATTCATACTAATTAGTTCTGCAGATAGGTTATTTGGTTTCAGATTTTTACAATTCCAAAAAACATAAGTGGCATAACATAAGCTGTGATTAGAAAAACAAAATTTTCTCAACCGATATATATGACTGGTTTCATTTTAATCAAAATGTGTAATTTTCGTTTCAATATCGTTAATAATTCCAATTTTATAACGTTTTTCCCCTCTCCTGTAAACTTTTGAAAACTGCAGATAGGTTATTTCGTCTTTTAGGTGACGATATGTAAGTATGTATATGAATATCAAAAACCCAAATCTTGATATTACCGTACCTTGCCCCAAAAGGTAGCAAGGTATACCTTTTGGGGCTCAAAATTACCGTAAAAAAGGGTAATTACCGTACGGTTAACATCACTGGGTTGTACTTTGTTTACAGATGAGCACTTAATTATAAGATACCAGCAGTATTCGCGATATGTTTTCGTAATCATTCCACTACTTTAAAAATGTGTTTAGCTAAATAATTTTAACAAATAGAATTCGGGAATTTTTACTTCTTGTTTTACTTTTTAAATATGAAAATAATGTATGTTTTTATTCCTGTAGGGTTGTTGTTTTTGTTTCTACACAAAACAAGGTTTTTAAGCAAATTTACAGTTATTTAAAATTGCAGTTTTATTTACTTTTACATACAGAATACTTTAACGTAAGCAATGGACACAATAAAATGCAACCCTAAGTTCGTATTAATGTACACTTAGTTTTTTTTTTTTGAATAAAAATGTTAGTAAGAATCATAGTGAAAATAAATTTGCTAGGTATTTTTCACATTAAGTTAATTAAAAACAACTGCACAGAATAATTCTTAAAAAAATAAAGTCCGCTTTTGCAAGAATAATGTGCGAATGCTCCACCAAGAATTTTAATGGTCTTCATATGGGATCTGTGCGTATCAAATTTCAGGACTGTGTATTATTAATCATTAAAAGTTTTTTTTTATGATGGACGGCTTACAATTTACAATATGTCCCATTGGTTACACTCGAAAAACTATTTCGCTTGCCAAAAAACATTTTATTTTTCGAACATTTTACCAGGGACCAAATTCTGTCAGCCGTGATCGAGTACTTTCTCGATTTGAAAGCAATTTTATTTCCAATTCTATCAGACGATACTGAACGAATCAAAATTATGTTTTCAGTATTTTTTCAATTTAATGCTTTACAACACCAAAAAAAAAAAAATAATTCCGATTCGTTCAGTATTGACTAAAATAATTAGATATTAAATTGCTTTCGAATCAAGAAAGTTCTCGATCACGACTGCCAGAATCAGGCTCCAGCCTTATTTTCGTGTGACTAAAAAGAGCGCCACAAAGTTTTGTGTTGATCGATCGGTCCATAACTAAAATTGGTAAATAAAACAATCATTTTAATTTCAAAATTGCGGTCTTGATTTAATATGTACCAAGATTTAGATACCATCACACACATTTTCTAAAACAATACAAATTCGTTTTCTATTTATAAAAATAATATGTTGACTACCTCTGGGAATTGATTGCTTCACCACAAGATGTTATATTAAATTCGTATCTCTAGCTTAGTTAAATCATTCTTTGTTTGATTATTCTATTATTTTATACAACTAAACAAGTGAAAATTACATTCTCTTATTCTGCAGAGAAATCAAGAAAAAAGAAAGAAAGTTATAAGTAGACAGCTATTCCTAAATTGTATTTAATATTACGTACAATTGCAATTCCTAACTTAATACTCATACACACATGCTGTTAAGTGTAAAAAGGCAAGAAGGAGCACGTGCTTTTTGTTTGTATATAAATCTGTAAATTTACATGTGGGTTTTCATAAATTTCTCTAGAGATTATTTACACAATAACTTTAATCTAGTCGCAAAATTTTCTCACAAATTTAGTTAAACTAGAAAATACAGTCACAACACTTGTTATTAAGTAAATTTACACACACACACACAGACACATAAATCCTTACAAAGGCAAGACTTCTTCACATACTCATGAGTTTTATAATAAATAAAGCAATAATAAAACAAAAAAAAAAAGGAAGGGAAAAGAGAAAATTGTCAATAGTTTTAGTACGGAATAACAAAAACAAAAAAAAAAAAAAAACAAAAACAAAAAAAAAACTTTGGCAGCAAATTAAACAGCCGAACAAACCGGGAGGTTTGAATTCAAATTGTAGAGGATTTGAAACCAAACCTTTCCTCAAATAATTGTAAACGATTGAAAATGATTTGAAAATCATTTGACACACAAAGTATTCTCAATAAAAAGGGACAATTATTTGCAAATTGAGAAATCCATTTATTTTCAAGTTGCTTTCAACGTTATTCTCACATGTATTTTAAAATGTGTATTGTTATATATGTGGAACACTCACATACTCACATAAATGAAAAATTATATTGAGTTTTAATTAACCTTTTTCAATAATAATAAAAAGACTCTTTTTATATAAAATATTTATTTATTTAACTATTTTCCTTTCGATATTTCGCTAACCTTTGGTTAGCATCTCCAGAAAAATTATCAAAATTTTTTATATGTTAATTTTCTTTTACTTTTTATACCCTTCACAACTAGAAATTAGGAGATACTAAAGCCTATAGTCCACCGAATGTAAAAAGTCACATGCGCATGTTGGTCTGGCGTAGTTTTTGTCGTCATCATACAACAAGAACTTGCTATTGTGACTTTGTAGTGACGTCGAAATTATGTCAGAACCACATACGCATGTGGCTTTTTACATTCCGTATAAACCAAGACTTAGGCCCATTTTCACAACTTACCGATAGCAAAAAGTAGACTTTACTTTAACCTTAAGTGAGCGATAAAGTAAATTATGGTTCATCCTACCTGGTAGGTTAAAGTAAAGTTGTAATAATGGAACACTATTTAAAAGGCCGATAAAATCCTACTTTTAACTATCGGTTAGTTGTGAAAATGGGCCTAAGTCTTGGTTTATACGCTCCTAGTTTTGATACTCAACTTCTTTTCTATTCCGTTTTTAAGTTGCCAATACGACCACAAGCAGCAATCGGTTTAAAATTGTTTTATGTAATAAATGCTTGAAAAAAACAACAATATTATTCAACGCGATTTAAAGAGCAAAAGAAAAGGAAAAAAAAATTGACAACCATTTAATAAAAACACAAATCTTGCTGACGAGTATAAGCATCTTCGTACCATCTCCCTTTAGGGTTGCTACTGTACATAATATACACAGCTGATATGCCAACAAGCCCGAGCACACAAATTTCTACGTTTGCAGATGGCACAGCATTTATAAGTGTTAATCAGGACCCAAAAGTTGCATCGCAGCATCTACAGCCCCCATCAATGAAAATGGAAAATGTGCTCACTTAACTTTCACGCTCAGAAGACAAACGTGCCCAGCTGTATAAAAATAAACAACATCACTGTTCCGGTAGAAAATCATGTAAAGTACTTGGGAATTCATATAGATGGACGCTTAACCTGCTCGCGTCATATTGAAGCGAAAATAACGGTTATGAAACTTGAACCAGCTCAACTACATGGGCTCCTCGGTCGCAACTCAAATTTGTTCTTAGACAACAAAGTTCTCTCATACAAGTCCATCATAAAACCAATACAGACATATGGCATCCAATTATGGGTTACTGCATGCACATCAAACATCCAGAAGCTACAAAGAAGATAGTCTAGGATAATACGACAAATCGTCTGCGCCCCTTGGTATATTCGTAATGACATTATCCACAGAGATCTTAACATCGCTACCATCCAGGAAGAAATTAAAAAGTATTCAGTCAAATTCATAGATAAACTAATGGTCCGTCCCAACTACCTCGCTCGGGATCTAATAAAGTTCGAAGGCCACCGGAGGCTGAAAAGAACCGACACTTTGAGTCTAGCAGGCTTTTTTGACACTTGAATGCAATTAATTAGCGGTTACATTGGTAATGGCTAATAAATAACAATAAGGATTAAGCTTTGAATACATATTGTAATTTTCGACAAGAAAGATTCAATAAAAAAAGTCTCCCTTCTCTCTCCATTAAAATCAAAAGTTAAGCATTTAAAGTTGAAGAACCTGCACCCGTATTCCGAAATTCGCTTAGCTAAAGCTAAATCTCTATCGCTAAAATGACTTAGAGAATAAAAAAATTTAAAAACTTTAGTCATGACCAGGGAAACCAGAAATATGCTCTAAAAAAATGCGTTTTATGCTCATTAAATATGCAGCAAAAATTCGAAAATATGCCCTCAAAATGTTAAAAAGTATGCACCAAAAAAATTAAAAATTGCTCATTTGAAAACAAAATATTCAACATTTGCATTTCAAAAAAAAAACCAATACTAAAATTATAATCGGTTAAGCCTTAACACCATAGTATTTCCAGACTAATTCGAAAAGAATTTAATCTGCTGTAACATATTTTTTGGGCCCATTTAATCTAAATGCCAACATAATTTGATGGCTCTTACGTACACAAAGAGTCTAATTTGAAAAGAAGTTTTTATGGGGAATATATTAAATGGTGAAAATTTACATAGACTTCGGCCATATTTGATCAAATTGTTACCAGTACTTTGCGCACAACGTTAACATGGACAGACAACCAGCCAGACGGACGGATGGACATCGAAAGAGTACTTTAAAAAGTGATTCTGAGTTGATCGGTATTCTAAAAGATTGGTCTAGATATCTAGTATGTACACAGAAAAAATTATTGCCGAATTATTTTCAAACAAACGCTTGTTTGAAATTTTTTTTGATTTCTACAAATTTTTTTACTGATTCAATCAATATTTTTGTTTGATTTTTATTTAACCAACAAAAATGTGGACAACTCTTCAAAAATTTAATAAGCGCGCTATTGGTTTGAAGTTTTCATAATTTTGTATGAAATATTTAACGCTCTTTAATGTTGTCGTCTTTTTGCATTTTTTTTTTATTGATTGTAAGCAACACTTCTTTATGTGAAATATAAGAACTACAACAAAAAACACATGCAGTCTACTTTTGGACGCTTTAAAAAAGTACAGCAATAAGAAAAATGATAAAATAGCGTGACGAGGTTTGTAGTAAAAAAAACAACAAAAACAATAGCAGGTAAAAAAAAACGTTTAATTTTTTAAACAACAGAGAAAAACACATTATAAGAAACAAAATAAATTTGTGGTTGGTTTCAAAGTTGGTAAAAAAAACAAAATCCCGTATTCAATTTTTTCAAATAGTTTGTTTAAATACATCAAATACAAAAATAGAATGATGGCGGAAAACATATCGAGTCGGTCTGCCGCCGTTTTTGGTTACATTTCTTCTTCATAAGCAAAGGATGTAAATGTAGCAAATATGTAAATAAATTGAATTTAACTTATTACAGTTAACATTGTGATTAAATAAATGTAGAAAAGTTTTGCTTAACGAGAACATGTATAAAAAAAGAAACAGTGAGTGATGAAGAAAAACACTGTGAGTATAAATATGACTTCGTTCAAAAATTATTCCAACAAAAAAAATGTGTCTCAAAGCCAGCCGGCCGCTCTGCTCTGCTTCATCTTCGCCAACAGTGCTTGCTTGTGTGCGCGTCATTGCTTGTGCCAAAACTTTTTTGTTTGATTCAGCAAAATTATTTGTTTGAAATTTATATGAATTTCAGTAAACTTTTTGTTTGATTCTGTAAAATTATTTGTTTGAAAAAATCGGCGTTTTTTCAATAAACAAAATGCAAACGAATTGTTTGAATATGCGAATTTGTTTGTAGGGCCGATTTTAGACAAAAAATTGTTTGATTCTACAAATTTTTTGTTTGAATTGGAAAAATAATTTTTTCTGTGTATTATACACATCGTATAACATTTATCTTTAAGGACAACCTGCTTTGTCTTACAATTTTAGATTAAAAATTAAATATAGATGGCGAAATTGAAGCAACACTTTGGGTCTACAGATGGATATTTAAAACAGAAAAGCCATCTGTTAACCAGCATTTCGAAAAATTTGCTTCGAAAGCTTACAAGAGGCATCCAAAAAAATCGAATATGTATTAAAATATGTCTTAAAAACGCAAAATATGCGCTAAAAACTTAAAAAATGCTGCAAAAATGCTCTTTTAACCTAATTAAGCAAAAATATGCTGCAAACTGTTAAATATGCCAAAATATGCACTAACAAATCGATACCAAATACACAAAAAGCTCTTAAACGGATAGATATACTATTTCTGCCTTCATATTTGTGGTTTCCCTGGTCATGACAATAGAAGCTAAAATTGCGGTGAATTAAATTGTTATTGCATTGCCAAATTTAGCAACGTTACAGTACTGCATTCGTAGCCAAAAATCGCTTAATCAACTTTAAAGATTTTTAGCGATAGAGATTTAGCCTTACCGAATTACAGAATACGGCCACTGGACTCCCATTTCAGCCAGCAAATTTCTCTTACGAAAGTTTCTCTTACACACAAAGTTCAGTTCGACACAGACTTTGTAATTTTCTTGAACTTTTTTTCACTTCTGCACACGTAAAGTTTATTTTGTGTTCTTTTATAAATTCTTTGTCAAATTAAACACGCAACCAAACACAACTTTGTGTAAACACGACGAACGAAGAATAAGCAACTTTGCGAGAACATCAACGTCTGAACTCAATTCCACCATTCTTCATTTGCTTCTATTCTACAGGCACAAGACTTTGCAAAGTTAACTTGGCGTCTAAAAAAGGGGCACCCATTGAATGAGAACTTTAGCTAAAGGCTTCTTAATTAATGCTTCTACGAATTTTTATTTTACTACAGAGTATGTAATGGGTGTTTTTTCAGCGTTAATGAAACTGCAGTCAAAGTAGAAAAACTCCTCCACGTCTTCATATGTTATTAACCAAAAAAAAAAAACTTCTGCTTTTACTTCTGATTTCTTAAATGTAAACAGTCGATACCATTTAAACTCAAAAAGCAGTTTTTTAAACCCTGTTTTTTTTTGAGCTGCATGAGAACTTTAAATAGGGAAAAAGATGATGCGTATTTTCAGGATTTCTTACCAGTTTTTTCTTTTTCCTTTTTGCAATCTAAGTTGAAGTAATTAATTTTTTACTAAACATTATTTTATATTAAATTAAGTGTAAACCGTTTATATGTGACTTTTCTTCAATTGTAAAAGACAATTGACTTGAAGCGCCATTTAAAAATTTTTCTATTTATTTTTCGCTGTAGTGTTGTCAAGTTTATGTCTAGCTTGAGCAGAACACTTGAAACAAAACTAAAAAACGGTTTGTGAATTCTGCTTGATTTCAAAGAATAAAGTAATTTTATATCAAAGGTTTGACTTCGTGTTGGCTAAGCGATTGCTTTATTGTAATTATCACACTCATACTAACACTTGCCCATCAGCATTTAATAAGGCACGTATTAATCAAGCCGAAGCGGTGTCAATAGTACGGCAAGTACGGGTTTACTTTAATCAAGTACAGAATGCTTGATTCAAGTACGGATAATTAAAGTGCGCTGTACTTTAAAAAAAAAAAAAATCGGAAAACATGATTGACTTAATTAAAAAAAGGATAAAATTAATCTCAAACTGTGCTTGATTCAAGAATTTCTAAGATGGTTTAATCTCGTTTCATACTGGAAATAATGCGAAAGTGAGATTAGATTGATTCTAACCTGAATACTTACCCGAGAGAACCAGAGAGAATATTATTATTTTACTAACCCGTTTCACATGTTTATTTCACTTTTGTTGCATTCCGCCCTTAACAGGAAAAATCTCAACTATAAGACACCCGTAGCATCCCTATTATGGTTTTCAAAATCATCCTACTTTGAAAATTTGATGTATTTTACTAAATAATTTAAAAAATAGAATATGGGAATTATTGCTACTTATTTTGCTTTCTAAACATGAAAATAATCTATATTTTTCTTCTTGAAGTGTTGTTGTTGTGTCTACAACAAACTTTTATAAACACACGCCTATGCATGTATGTATATTGGTTATCGAAAGTTATCCCCATGCTTCTTGACCTTAACCTGAATGATTTACGTCAAGAAATCCGTAAAATGGGATAGTTTGCGCGGTACACTGCAAGGAGTGTCATTGCATACCAAGATTATTTTGAGTTTCCAAGCAAAGACAAATATCGACCCACGATTGAAACATACAGAAACTGTGCTATAGGAATAATATCTCTATTTTGTGTTAGTAAAAATCTTAAGAATTTTATAGCTGTAATGTTAGAAACACAACTGGGACGAACGACGAATTATTCGCAACGAATATTCGTCACCAGAAATAAAACACATTGGTGTAATTGAAAGTACACACAATCATTGCGTAGACCGAAATTCGTCGTGCGTAACGAACTCTGCGATTGGTTTATTTCTATTTCTTACGCAGACGAACGACGAATAAATTAGGAAAGGGACAGCGCAGCATGATAGCAAAGTTCAAGATTTATTAAAAATCGTGAAATATTATGAATTACATGGACAATTCGCTTCTATTGCGAACTTGGCTAAAATTCGCGAAAAAATTGCGAAATTTTAAACAAACACTTAAATTTATTAGAAATCGCTAAATGAGTGAAAAAACGAAAGAAAATGTCGGAAAATAACAAAAAAAAAAATATGCAAAAATTGCTAAAATTCGCAAAAAATTTTTATATTTCAAAAAAGCCATAAAATTTATAAAAAGTTCCTAAAACTATAAGGAATGGCAAAAATTCGGTAAAAATTGCAAAATTAGCGGAAATTCGCAAAAAATTTGCTAACAGCGGCATGATACCAAAGTCTTCTATTTATTATAAATCGTAAAAGCTGTAAAGAATCACAAAGACAAATTGCTTCTTTTTCGAATTTGGCTAAAATTTGCGAAAAATTGCAAACTTTTAAATAAACACTAAAATTTATTTGAAATCGCAAAATGGGTGAAAAAAACAAAATGTCGAAAAATGGCAAAAAAAAAATTTGCAAAAATGGCGAAAAATCCCGAAAAATTTTTAATATTTCAAACCAGCCATAAAATTGATTAAAAGTCCCTAAAACTATAAGGAATGGCTGAAATTCGGTAAAAATTGCTAAATTAGCGGAAAGTCGCAAAAATTTGCTAACAGCGGCATGATACTAAAGTCTACTATTTATTTTAAATCGTGAAAGCTGTAAAGAATTAAAAAACTTACAGGAACAAATCGCGAACATGGCTGAAATTCGCGAAAAATTGCAAAATTTTAAACAAACCCAAAAACTAATTTGAGATCGCAAAATCGAAATGCAGAAAACCTTAAATGCTGAAGAAATTAATTTCGAGCGAATACGGATTTTAGGATATATCCGATTAAAAATTAAAAAAAATTTTAGGTTCACGCACTTATTGTGTCTCATTTGACGAATTTACGCAACGAACTCTTGCCGACGAATTCGTCGTACTATGCGAAGTTCGTCGTTCGTCCCAGTTGTGTTTCTAGCATAAGCTCGCTACCAAAAATATTTTTGAAGATATCTCAAATATCAAACAAAACCATTTTTTTTTTGAGTTGTCACAATTGTCTAATAAATTTTCTTTTATGATTTCGACATTAAAGAACTCACAAGGGAGTACCTTAAGAAAACAAACGACGTAGAATGGCTTATTACTCCACAGCACTTCTAAATATCATAAAATTAAGCGAAATATAAAACAATTGTGTATTATTTAAAATAAATGAAGTGCAAAAACATTAAAAAAGGAATCTGTATTAAGCGTTATGCTTTTTATAAAACTAGTTTTCATCAAGTGCTGTTTATTCGCCTCACCCCTTCATATAAAATATACAAAATCTCAAAAAGACAATAGAAAATTCTGTTCAAAAGAACAGCCACCAGCGGCGATTCGAAAATGAAGTCTTTTAAGCAATTTAATGTTTATTTTTATACCCTACACCACCATTTGGTACAATTTTTTTGTGCTAATATTGGGAGAAACCCAAATAAATAATAAACGCATGATATCCATATTTGGGATCAGGAAGGAATCGTATTAAAATTGGTCTATAAAACATAGTCCCCAAATCTAAGCCCTGTTATTCCACTAAATATGTCAACATTGGTAAATAATTTGGCCCAAATAAAAAAAAAAAAAAATATCAAATTTTATTGAAATTTGGTGTTGGGTTTTAATAGGCTCCATAGGTCCCATGAAGCCTCCACCACCAAATATCATTCATCCCAATTATGGTTAAAAATTCAACAGGAGTTTTTCCCTTTTCCCATTTGTAAAGGGTGGTCTAACCATAATGCACGATGCTAGTTGTGAGTCACACGTTAACGTCAAGTTTTTTGCCCAACTTAATTTGAAATTTCTTTGTTTTAGTGTTTGATTCCATTATGGAGAGGTACGCAATTGATCAGCGCGTTAAGATTGTCGAAGCCTCTTACGAAAATTCGTGATTTTTATGGTCAGCATAATCGACCAAATGTGTCAACAATGCGCAAATTTCATCAAACCGGGGCTGTAGGAAATGTGAAAACACCTATTTGTTGCGGTTTATGGACTGGCAGCGTCATCGGGCCATACTTTTGTAGTATGATAACGAAGTTCTTTCTTGTGGACAGAAATTAAGGATATGGACCTCGACAATATGTGGACCCAACAGAATAATGCCGTTTGCCACACAGCCAAAAAACAAACAAAAAGCAATGGCTCTGTTGCGCGAGAAATTCAATGGCCACGTTATCTCACGTCGTGGCACAAACGCATTATACCCTCTACACTTGTGTTATGGTCGCGTTAAATTAAGCACACAATCGTTTGATATCTGATAGAAGATATCAGCGATTCGGCATAACCGATTAAAGCATTTTTACTTGTTTTTAATTAAAGCTAACATGGCCCTATCATAGAAGAAGAATAACAACTCACATAGTCTTTAATAATCATCCGACAAAAACAACAAATGTCAGACACAACTAATAAACAACAGAAGATATACAAAAATAATTATAATAATATTTAAAGCCAAAGTTCGTACTATACGATAATAAACTGTCTTAATAAGCAATGGAGTGGCAAAAGCAGCACAAAAGTTAATATTCTCATGGACAAATTCCATACCAAAATTAGACACACAGACACTTTCAAAAACATCTAAATAGGCTTGGGAGTATGAGAATAGATTAGCTTCATTTTCAAAAAATATGTTAAAGGACCTAAATCATACATACATTGGCCAACAACAATCACATCTTTGCACATAAGTATAATACAGTCATGCTGCGATAATACGTACCCCGTTTTTACTAGTTCTCATAAAAGCATTATGTTTTAATTACTTTTGTTTTTGTCGCTTATTTCATATAATTTTTTGGTTTTGTTTTTTATTTCATATAATTTTTTGGCTTAAAAAAATTTTAATTTAAACCTCTTTAAATTGAGAGCCCTACACTAACAGAAAAGTATTTTGACATCAGTACTATGACAAGTGTCTTCGTTTTTGATCCCATTTCACTTTTCATCATTGTGATGTCGTCAGCCTTAACATCGCTTGGCCAGATTGTCATCAGGTAAAATTATGTCATTAATGGGATGACACATCGGCATCAAAGAAATGACGTGTCAGTTTAATAAAAAAGATCATCAGTACGATGAATCAGTAACATCGGAGATAAGGCTCATAAAGCTCAATTTAATGCCAAACTGATCTCAAATTGTCGACCGACTTATTCTTCTCATATGTTTTTTAAGTCAATCCCAGTGACACATGTTTGTTTCACTTTTGTTGTATTTCGCCCTTTGCTTACAGAAGAACTCTCGTTATGAGTCACCAGCAGCATGCACGATATGGTTTTCGTAATCATTCTACCTTGAAAATTCTATCTATTAAACTAAATAATTTAAGCAAATAGAATATGGGAATTTTTGTTTCTTATTTTACTTTTTAAAAGTTAAAATAATGTTAATAATACACAAAATGTGGCATCGAATTGATGTCACTGTAGTCAAAGCATAAAATATGAAAAACTTTTATGAAGACGTTCGTCATTGGATTTATGTCACTTTTTGCCTCATTGATGTCATTTGTAATAACATTGATGTCACAGTTCTGATGCTAGGGCATCATCAGTATGTATTTTTCTACACTGATAGAAAAGGCGTCAAAACGCTGATGTATTTTGATATCAGTACTATGACATGTGTCTACGTTTTTGACCCCATGACACTTTTTATCATGGTGATGACAACCTTAACATCACTTGGCCAAAGTGTCACCAGGGTCAAAATGAAATTATGTCATAAATTGGATGACACATCGGCATCATAGAAATGACGAACATGTCCTCAATGCGATTACACAGTTTGTCATTAATTCAAAGTCATTGGAATTGACTTAATCAAAGTGAAAGAATATTATTATTTACTTACCCGTTACAAATGTTTGTTTTACGTTTGTTGAATGATGACCTTTGTTAACAGCAGAACTCTTAATAATAAAACACCAGCACCATGCCCCATATGGTTTTTGTAATCATTCTACTTTAATAATTTTATGTATTTAACTAACTAATTTAAAAAAATAGAATATAGGAATTTTTGCTTCTTACAATACATTGAAATCATGAAAATAATGTTAATAATATACAAAATGTGGCATCGAATTGATGTCACTATAGTCATAAAATAGATGACACGTCAAAAATGGCCAAATTGGACGGTAGTAATTAGATTGATGTTACTTTTGCATCATTGATGTCATTTGTAGTTATATTGATGTCACAATTCTGATATGTCAATATGAAGATGCATTTTTTTTTATCAGTGTATAAGTGTATAAATCTTTTTTAATTAATTATAAGCTCTTTTATCATAAATCTTTTTTTTTCTAAAATTCCAGTTATTCGTAAAAAGCAGTCGTTCCCTTCGCTTACGAATTATCGGCAGTCTACCGTGTATATTTTTCATTAACATATTCTATGTTTTTTCTTCTCTTTGAATGGCTGACGACTGGTCAAGTAAACTTGAATCCATATAAAGGTTATTAAAAAATTACTAAGGTTTTTGCTCCGGAAAAATTTGCAAACATTTCCGAATCGTATAGAAAAACTGTATATATAAACCGAAGTCACCTATGTTCACTACAAGGCGCTATCAACACTGTCGATTTATTCAGGGCGAAAAGCCTTTAGTAAGGGTGACTGTTTTATCAAGAATACAAATTGGGAATTAAGCACGAATAACAAAATCTTTTGAATTAGAATTTTGTATTCCCAAAAATTACTTTGATAATAAACAGGCAAGTGCACGGCTTAAAAACTAAAACTGGCAACATTTGCTTTATTAAAAGCAGGTTGTTTTTGTTTTTTATTTTGTTTTTTCTTAACCAACTTACAACTACAATACTGTTGGAAGAATTCCAACCAATTGTAGTGGGGAATGTAAGAAAAGATAAACTCACTGTTTATTGTTGATGTTTTTGTTTAAACTTTGATATTGTTACAAGTAGAACTGTTGCATTTAATTCTTAAACGCTTAACAGTTTTATTTGGTTTAATATCTTTAGTTTTTCTAAAATCTTTGAATGAAATTTCCTGACGATCTGGCCTAAGCAACCAGTGAAATGCACATAGGAATAGCTTATCCCATCAACAATAAATTTCAGTGTTTTTATCAAGAATAAAAATTGGGAATTAAGCACGAATAACAAAATCTTTTGAATTAAACATGTTACCCGTTTAGAGAGCGCGACATTTTTAAGAAACGAACACAAAATTAAATTTTTTAAATAAAATGCCACATTTTTTTGCCGAAAAGAAAACACCATAATCCTGTTTTGTTCTTTTTTCTTAAAAATTGTATCTAGTGATTTAGAACAAGTAAGAGTGTTGTTATATTCAGCTATGCCAAATCATTTAGAATAATTTGAGCCAGTGGATTTGGGTGCAATTTTGTGATCATAGTTTTCCTGATGGCACATTGTGGTCTTTGGGAATTTTCGATTTTTTTTTTAACATTCCAGGGAACGGAGATGATAATTCGAGGAATTTTGTTTAGGCGCAGTTGTAAATTAAGAGTTAACAATCCAGACTAAGGCAAAATTTCTTCCAATTGTTCCATTTTAATTGAACTGTTTTCAATCTCATTTGTGTTAATTTGCGTCTATATGTTATTTTCAAGTTAATCGTCGACCAATACACATATACATATAACGAGATATTTTACATTCCAACATTGAGGTTATTTGGTTATTAACTTAACCCAACAGACCAAAACAAAGCAACATTTAAATGAGTTGTAGAATAAGCTTATCATAAGAGACATGACAACCATTTTGATTGCAAATGACTTATTCTCGCTATAGTTTTGTAAGTGTTTCTGAGACTGATGTCTCGTTATTTGATGTGTGCATAAATTTCGTATAATAATTTAAAGTTTTCAGTCTTTGTGTTTTGTTTAAAGAGTGAAGTGCCTTAAAGTGTTTTAAACAGTGCCCAATTTAAAAATAGAAGTAAAGTATTTCTGTATTGGATGCATTAACATATTCATTAACTTTTTCATTTTTACAGATTCTGCAATTTCTATTGGAGTGGGAGAGGACAAATTTGTGAAAAGCACAAAATCTTTCTTTCAGTTTGCCAAAAACAGATAAGAGTTCTTTAAGACGATGTGTATAACGTTCGTCAAACCCGAGCGGTTTCATTGATGCTACAAAATATATCATTTTGCCCCAATGTGAAATGTCTGCAAGAGAAAAGCAAAACTGATAAAAAAAAATTTTTAATGCTTGTGGTTGCTCTGAAACTAAAAATGAGTCAAATTGTTTTATTCGAGCTAAACTGCCATAGAAAATTATCCAGTTTAACCGATTTCATTCCTTAGTTATTTATCCGGATGTTATGCGGCCTGATTGTTATGTGTTTTATTTTTTTTATTTTTTATTTTTATCTCATTCAAGCCATTGTGTGAGTTGTATGTTGTGGGTGAATGTGGTATAAATGTCTGTGATTGTTGTTGTAAATGTGTTGGTTGCTACACTTGGATTGTTAATGTAATCAGGATGTAACCATGTACTATTTCTATAATTACACTACTATTTAGGAAATGCTTTGTAGTGAATTTCTCCGAATGCAGTAATTAATGTTGGTCGTGCTCAAATCTCTATTTGGATGGCGGTTGTCTATTAACAAAACAAAAAATGTACATTATGGGTTTTTTTCAGCTGAAATTTTCAGCAAATGAATTAAATACAACAACTTAACTCTTTGTGATATGCTGAAAGTAAAACCTTTAGTACACACAATAAAATTAAAAAAACAAAATGTTGAAAATTTTTTGTGCGACTGAAGTTTTTTCTATGCAAATTTCACCCACAACTAATGAAAATTTAGTTATCAATTTTATGCTTGCTTCGTTATGCATCTTTATTTATGTACTCTGTAAACAGAATAAAATTATCAAGGCTTTGTGGCATTTGGGTTCCATAGTTCTTTTCCTACTGAACTGAATATGCTGGCTTTTGATCCCAAACTGCTTAGGAGAACTAGAAGCTATCTGACTTCCGAAACCTGATAGTTGATTGTGGCCCCGCGGAGAATGTGCTGCGCCTCTTAGGGCGCGTAGTTAAAACAGCTTGAGGATTTCTTACTCTTGGTAAATGTATTCTGGGTTGAATGTATTCTGCTTTGGTTATCTAGTCAACCTTAGCGCTTAAATGTCGGAATCTCATAGATTTTAAAAGCAGGAAAATTCTACCTTAGTTGCACCAAACTTCCAAAAGAAACAGCTCCTTGGGGTCCAGTTGTCTTCAATGGGTTCGAAGCTGTAACTCAGTATTTTAGGTTAGGTTCAATTGGCAGCCGGGGGAACGGGAACTAACGTTGTGTTACCATCTCACACAGTCTCCCATGGGTCCTTTGTTATCTGGCGGCTAGTGTTCCTATGCAGCCACCCGGTCGATTCAATAAAGGAGTGAATCTTGTTTAAATCAATGTCAGAGAGATAAGTTTTGTCCCCAAGGGCTCTTCGACCAAACATTTCAAGTCTTAAATCTCCGAATGCCGGACAATTACACAGACGATATTCCGTTGACTCTTCCTCCTTCTCGTCGGCGCAAGGGAGCACCAGCCTCTGGGCGTGTCTCCCAATGGCCCGGTGGCCAGTTATAACAGCAATTAGGTTTTATTTATATATAGAAGGACTTTAAAACATAGAATTATAGGTGCAGGGTCCTGAGTGAATCGGAACCTACTAGTCGAAAAATGTTGGTACTTTTTTGTTTTCCAACTGGTACTTTTTCAATTTTCCTTAATATTGAACATAGAAACATAAAATTAAACATGCAGAGTCCAGAGTGTTTGAGAAAATATAATGCTGTGTACACACTATGCAACGCATTTACGCAATCTACTAAATTAAATTCATTTTCATTCATTCCAGTTTGCATCAACATCAAAACGCTTTAATATTTTGAGGTTGCATTGAAACAGATTGCATGTAGATTGCACTATGTGTACCCAGCATAAGAGGAGACTATTTCGACTTGAGTGGAGGATGACATATGGACCGGAGGTTGGTACCTCGCCAAATTGAGCCAATAAGACGGAAAAAACCAATGCTCGAAACTTATGTATATGTATGTAAGTATATGCGTATGTTTTCCTCATATTAGCGTTAATAAATATGGAATTTCGGCCGTAGGCCAGACACTTACATCCATAAATCCATAAAAAATCTATCACTATATATGAGCGTTCTTATATCTTAGTTTTGCTTTCTTTTGTTAGGTCCATCACCTGACCGGCCATTGGTCCTACTTTAGTTATAATCTTAAAATAAGTGTTACTAAAATTTCTCCTCGTTTGGCTGTTTAGCTAAATTTTTTTCCATTTCTTCTATATATTTAAAATTTACATTAAAGTTATGTACAATGAACAATTTTTTATCGAATTTGAAAACCGCTTTTCATTTACACATCAGGACCCAAATAGAAAAGATTAAAGGCATATTCCACCAATTTCGACAAATCAATTTGGAAGTGTCTTAATGTTTTAATTGGACGAGATATATCACGATTTTTCTAAAAACAGGAAATTATGAAAATCAAAAACCCCAATAATTTCATGTACATATACTTACGAATCCTTGCATGACCTGAGTACGGAATGATGTATCACGAACAACTCCATAAAATTTAGCAAAGTTCTTATTTTCGGCAATTTGCTTTTGTAAAGTTGTAACCAACTCAGCTGTGGGAATTAAACGGGATACTTCCTGCGTAAAAGTGTCTAATGATCGAGTTTCGGCAACGCTCTCACCGTGAAAGGAGGATCTGGTCATAGGACTACAGATGGGTATCAGAACACAGTCGAATATTTTGAAAACACTATCAATATCAGTCGTATTAACACCGGCCCTGGTAAATTGTCTTAGAGAACTCTGGAATGTGGCTGTTGCATCGATTCTTTCGGTTGTCTCCTTGAATTGCGATGAGAGCATATATTGGCAGGCTCTCCGAAATCGTATATCATTTGCCATATGACTTTGAACCAAATTAATGACTGAGGGCTCTGGAGCCAAATCGCGTATCATTTGGAACTCTTGACATAAACTATAATCCGAAAATGCCGTTCCGCTACAGTCATCGGCTTGGGCCGAACTTAAAAACGAGCAAACGCTTAACAAACTTACTAAATAAAATTTCTTTAATATCATTTTGTTTATTTTTTCTTTGCTTTCAACTAAATGGTGCTGTTGATTGTGATGCAGCAAATTTATATACGTTTTCTATGCCAAGGGCGGGGTTTATGAACTGCATTGTCATTTCCATTGCTATCACTTTAAATAGAAGTCGTTGTTATCAGTGAAGAAGGCGTTGCACGAGCACACAATTTCAATTTCTATTTTATAAATTGTTAAATGCAATTAAATTAGTTGCACCTTGTTATTTTCTCTTGTAACTTGTAAATGTTCAACAGCAGGGTAAATATTTTTTTGCTTTGTTTCCAAGAATTGTTATCGATTTCATTTTTCAAATACATTAAAATTAAAATTGTTTGTGATATAGAAAACTTTTAATTACAAAATGTGGGTTAGTCAAAAATAAAATTGTTCTACTAATTAATAACCATAATTAGGGGCTGGAATAATATGCAAACATTTAAATACTTGTTGTATTTACTTGTCTGTTAGATCTCCACTTTTGCTGAAATATGTCACCGATTTATTTTTGCATATTTTATTGTTAATGCAATTTAATAAAGCATTTTAGGATGTTTATTTTGCAAAATTTTTAAACGTTTATATTTTACAAATATTTTCAATATTTCTATTAAAATTACTGTGTTTACTCAGTGTTATATATATATATATATATATATATATATATATATATATATATATATATGCCCTTTATTTATTTAATTACAATATAGATACAGCGATATAACATAAAAATATTTAAATAAATTGTTCACGAAGAACATAGAGCGTCAACGAATTCTCTCCATCTAATTCTGTCTCTGGCAAGTAGTTTAATTTCGTTCCAGGATATTCGAGCTGATTCATGTTCGTGTCTTATGCACCTGATCCATGTATTTCGTGGTCGGCCTGATTGTCGTTGACCTTGAGGGTTCCACTCAAGTGAAGCTCTAGCAATATCACTTGCAGGTCGCCTTAAAATATGACCGATCCATGTCCACTTACGTCTCCGTATATCAAATTCGATGGAACTACAATCTGCCAGATTCCAAAGATCCTCATTGGATATCCAATTCGGCCAGTTTACACGTAATATATGTCTCAGGCACCGATTCACGAACGTTTGAATTTTCTTCAAGGTCAGTTTTGTAAAGCTCCATTTAGTACAGCCATATAGTAGGACAGATTTAACGCTACAATTGAATATCCGTAACTTCGTTTTCTGTGAAATGTTGTTTGTTAGCGCGCCAAATTTTGTACAATTTTAGGAACGCACCACGGGCCTTGTTGATTCGGTCACCAATATCGGCTGCAGAGCCACCGTCTTTCGCAATTTTACATCCCAAGTAGTTGAATGATTCAACATCTTCCATAATCGTACCATCATGATTGAATGATTCAACATGAAATACTCAGTGTTAAGAACTCAAAAACAAAAACCTTTAAAATAAAAAAATTAAGGAAACACAGACAACCATTTTTTCACCAATTAATCAAAATGAAAATCAATTTTAATTAAAAATTTAACCAAATGAATTAATGTTTGATCAAGTGAATAAGACGTTTAATTTTTTACTGGTGCAAAGCAATAGTATTAATTAAATACTTAATACACTTGATTAAATTTTTTAATTAAAACTGATTTTATTATGGATTAATGCTTTAATTGGTGAAAAAAAATTTTCTGTGAAGAACGACTTCAATGAAATTAACGGCCTGGCCTGTAAATCGATTTCGAACGAAGTACGAAAAAACAGAAGTAAAGGAATAACATGTTAAAATAAATTAAAATAGATAATCATTCAAAGCAAATTTCGATCTACCAAAGGTTGAATACAATTTGGTTTAAGGATTGATGTTTGACTAATGACGTCAGCAGTCGTCGATGGCTGCGAGTGTTAAACGGCAAGCCCTCTGAGGAGATTGAGTGGTTGCAATCGAAGCATGTCAGGGTAACCTGTCCGTGAAGACTTCGTTCGCTGAACTAAGAAAACTATTTGTTAGATTTCTAGAACGCCTTGACCACTAAGGAAGCATATCTGAATATCAAGGATAAAGCATGAAAAATTTATGTAATTACTACTCAAATAAATTTAATAACGCAGTCGATATGAAGAAGACATGGAAACAAATACGAGATATTGTTGGTATTGGTAGGACAGAAAGTCCTGTTATTGATGCTGATGTAAACGAGCTAAATAAACTTTTTGTTAATATCTCCATGCCCACAGCGAGTACTGACTTTTACTCTCGAATCGCATCATTTAAGCCCTCTATTTTAAAATTCAGTTTTAGATGCTTTACTGCGGAAGGTGTTGTGGAAGGT
This sequence comes from Pollenia angustigena, assembly GCA_930367215.1. NCBI lineage: Eukaryota > Metazoa > Arthropoda > Insecta > Diptera > Polleniidae > Pollenia > Pollenia angustigena. The sequence goes on along the minus strand of OV884060.1, from coordinate 193,003,327 downwards.
TTTCATAAAGTTAAATCGAACTCAGTGGGCTTGGATGACATTAATCCCAGATTTATAAAATTAATCCTGCCCTGGATAATACGCTCTGTTGTGCATTTATATAACACTATTATTACCACCAGTACATTCCCTATGGAATGGAAGTATGCCAAGGTCATTCCTGTTCCAAAGACAGGTGGCGAATATCGCCAAATTTCAATTCTGCCTTACCTATTCAAAGTTTTTGAACAACTGCTTTAGCACCAAATATTTAAATATGTTACTGAGCGCCAATCGGGCTTTAGGCCTCAGCATAGCTGTGTGACAGCCCTAACTGATGTTGTCGAAGAGATTAGGGGTAACTTAGATACCGGAAAAATATCAATGTTGGTACTACTTGACCACTGAAAAGCTTTCGACATGTTGACCACTCTATACTGAGCTTGAAACTATCGAAAATTTTCAATTTTTCCACAACTGCTGTTAAGTTAATTTTATCGTATTTAAAAGATAGACTGCAAAGCGTTTCATATGATGAACTTGTTTCATATCCTTTATGGGTTGTAAGAGGTGTTCCACAGGGTTCCATACTTGAACCGTTATTATTCTCATTGTATGCAAATGACATACCGCAACAACTTAAGTATTCCAGTATACAAATGTATGCTGCTGATATTCAAATTTACCTGGATAGTTCCAAGGCATCCATTAGCTCTAGCATAAATGATCTGAATACTGATCTCAATAGTATTTTTCCCTGGGCGTCAGGAAATGGGTTGCGTCTTAACCCAAATAAGTCAAAATGCCTAATAATTTGTAAAAAAATCTGTCAAAATTTAATCTCAAATAGATATTTTCCTTGGAGGTACAAAAATTGATATAGTTAGTTCTGTCGGAAATCTTGGTGTCATTTTCAATAGCACCTTTACTTGGTCTGGCCATATTAATAGGTCATGTGGCAGATTATATTGCATGCTTAGGAGCTTATGGACAACACAGTATTTTACACCTCTTAAAATACGGGTACTTCTTGCCAAAACGTATATATTACCTACGCTATTATATTCATCTGAAGTTTTTAATGGCCGTAATTCAAAGGATACGCTGAGACTCAAAACTTCTTTTAATAACGTTGTACGCGGTGGCATGTCATTACGTCCAGTGTCACAGTGTCCATGGACGTTATGACACTCCAAAAAGTGTCATAGTGTCCATGGACATTATGACACTTTCAAAAGTGTCATAACGTCCATGGACAGTATGACTCTTTGTAAATGGACATTATGACACTTTCAAAAGTGTCATTAGGTCCATAATTACTAAAGAAGTTAAATACAAAAAAAATACCAACCAACAAAACTATTTTTAAAGAAACTTATTTAACCATAATATGGTTGTCGTTGACAATGATTAGGTTAAATGAAACATAATATGGAAAAAATTTGTTTAAAAATGGTGTTGCTGCTTTTTCTCTGGGTGTATATATTAAATGTATAACGAGACCACTTTTGGGCGCAAGGATTTTCTCCTCTATGGTATAAAAAATACCGGCTTCGCTAACTAAAGCTTCTCTGCACAGACGGCCTTTGGCCGGGCGCAAGGATTTTCTTCTCTATGGTATAACAAACACCGGCTTCGCTAACTAAAGCATCTCTGCACAGCCGGCCTTCGGCCGGGCGCAAGGATTTTCTCCTCTATGGTATAACAAACACCGGCTTCGCTAACAAAAGCTTCTCTGCATAGTCGGCCTTCGTTCGGAAACAAGGCGGATTTTAGAAGCTTTAGTTAGCGAAGCCCGTATTTGTTATACCATAGAGAAGAAAATCCTTGCGCCCGGCCGAAGGACGGCTATGATCCCAAATTTGTTTACATTCTTGGTTGTAAGAATTTTTGATATTTCAAAAAAAATTTTACATATGTATTTTAATATTTTTCATTATAAGTTAAGTTGTGGACATTATGACACTTTGCAAAGTGTCATAACGTCCGCGGACGCTATGACATTTCTTTGATGGACGTTATGACACTATGACACTGGACGTTATGACATGCCACCTTGTACGCTACATTTAGAGTCTTAACAAATTTGATCACATATCTCAGTACTCTACTCGTATTTTCAGTATAACATTCATTAACAAGTTAATGCTGAAAAACCTTGTTCTGCTACACAAAAGTATTATGACAAAAATGCCGAAATACCTTTTTGACCGCCTACAGTTCACTAGATCATCGAGATGTAATGGCATCATACAATTTCGGCATAATGATACAGCATCTGAAAGGCTGTTTTTTATTTTATCAATTCGTCTCTGGAACCAACTCCCAATTAAACGCAATTAGATATAAAAATTTACTCTTGCTATTGTATGGTAATAATCTGTAATACTGTAACTTTTTCAATCTTTAAACTTTTAAAAAAGATTTTGTGTCTTTTGTATTAGAAACTCCTATTCGAAATAAATACAAAAATACAAAATGCAATTAGAAAGAAGGAATAGGAATCATCTAACTAAATATTTGGCGATTTGTCGGCTCTTCAGATGCTTAGACTTAGACACGTTTGAAAGCTAATTTTTCCAGGTTCTTGTCTATTATAGGGATTGTGTGAAGGTTCCGTAACACTCACTCAAAAATTGTGATCTCTGGTTAAGTCGACCTACTGTGCAAGGAATTGGCTAGAAACTCTAAGAGACAGGAAGCATTACAGATGTGGTCAGCAGCCGTATTCTGTAACACGCTAAAGCTAAATCTCTATCGCTAAAAATCTATAAAATTGATTTAATGATTTTTGGCCACGAATGCAATTCTGTAACGTGCATTGCTACATTTTACAATGCCATGAAAATTTAATTCGCCGTAATTTTAGCTTTTTACATTTTACATTTTGTATTCTCTAAGGCCGAGGCCACGCAATGAGCGGCTAAGCGTCAAGCGGCTGAGCGATGAGCGTCAAAAAATTAAAACATATGAAATACTACTGAAGTGGCCACGAAATGAGCGGCATGCGAGCGAAAATTTTGAGCGGCTAAGCGGCGTCGCTCAGGAATAAAACTTGTTATAATTTTTAGTTGTTTTCTGAGCGTCAAAAAAAAAAACATGGCAAAAGTGAATATGGAGCTTATAATTTCATCCGTACAAAACCGACCGAATTATGGCAAGACAGATTACCAAATTTTAAAAATAAAAATATGACCGAGAAATTATTTTTTTGTTTTGTCAATTTGGTGTAAACTTTTTGCAACAGCAAATCAAGGGATATCACAGACATACGGCAGTATTGTATTGTTTAGATTTGTTTATAAATGGTTTAATTCCCCTTGCTTGATTTATAGGATGAAACCAAACCACCCAATACAATGTATTTATACCCACACTACAATAGTGGAGAGGGTATTATGCATTTGTGCCGATGTGTGTAACGCCTTAAAATATTGGTCCTAGACCAATCGACTTAGAATCACTTTCTGAATCGAACTAACAATGTCCGTCCGGTGGCTTGCAGGCTGGCTGTCCATGTTACCTTGTGCGCAGGGTACAGGTCGCAATTTTGAAGATAATTTGATAAAATTTGGGACATAGGTTCTTATTGGCACAAGGACCAAGCCTATTTAAATCATACATAGAAATATATTTATATGGACACATAAGCTATGTAGTTTTTCAAAAATAGGACCACAAGGAGAGGTAGGTGGCAATTTATGCCTCTCACAAACTTTCAAACCGATTTTAATGAAGTTTATAAACATAGATAAATTCATATTAATATGGACACATTAGCATATGTTTATGTTTACTGTGGTGTAGTGTACCATATGGTCGGGCTTAACCGATTATACTTTCTTACTTGTTTATAATCTGTTTTTGTTTTAAATGTAAGTTAAGCGAGCGAAGTCTTCGCTCGAAATCGACGAACAGGCTGCAATTTGTTTTTTTCTTAAAAAACGCATTAAATTTTTATGAATACGATTTTCGGGTACTAACATTAAACAAGCTACTCTTTACAATGATATTTTAACAACTAACCGCTCAGAAGTGACGCGCAGTAATAAGCCACTTGCCGGTCAAACTTGACGCTTTGACGCTCACCGCTCAGTCGCTTAGCCGCTTAGCCGCTTATTGCGTGGCCTCGGCCTAAGGCATTTTAGCGATCGAGATTTAGCTTTAGCTTAGCGAGTTACAGAATACGACTACAGGCCTGTGAATAATCGAAATGTGCGCTCTACTGAAATTATCGCTTCATTTAGTGCAAGTGTGACGGATAATTCGAATTGGTCAATTCTACGGCTTTGTCAGCTCTAACCGTTTGATAAACAACATTTTTTGCCCTGCAAGATTATAAACTGGACGATATGTGGTCTAAACAAGACGGTATCACGAGCCGAAGATGTAACACGACCTACTGTGCAAGGAATTCGCAGGATTTTAAAAATTTTTTAAGCGACTAGAAGCGTTTAAGGTGTGGTTAGGCCTGTGCATAATCACAATGTGCACCCTGCCGAACTTATCGCTTACGTTAGTAAAATCGTAGCGGATAATCTGAATTTTCCGATTCGACGGCGTTCTCAGCTATGACCCAATAAAAAATGGAGGTTCCAACGAAGCAGGTTTGTAAGGGAGAGTTCAAGTTCCCACTTTGAAGCAATACATTTTTGACACATAAAGCGCATTATTCGGCGCACATAAAAATTGTTGGATGTAACGATCAGCTTTACACACTGAATGTTTTGATACAGTTATTTTTTAGTATTCTCCCTTACAAACCTGCTTCGTAGTAAGGGAATGCCGTAGCACTTGAAATGTTATTTTTTTTTATAAAAGTTGTTAAGAGTTCTTTCACTTACTTTACTGCATTTCTGTATGTCTTATAGCGTAGCGCATATTTTTGCGCTTATTCTTTTAAATGTACCATAATTGCTTCGCAAAATGATAAAAATTGTTATTGGGGACGGTGTCAATTGGCCACTTAGATCATGCGCTTTGAAGCCGTTAGACATTCGTCAAGTCGATATTGTTGTTTTTATGATCTTGAACTGTTGTTTGACTATTGCTGTGCACTTTCGATTTCAAAAAAGCCCACAAAAATAGTCTAAAAGTCTAAAATCGCACGATATTGGTGGTTAGTTCAATCCTCCTCTATGAGAAATAATGCGATTTTCAAACTTTTCTTTCAAAAGATTTGATTGCTTCTCTTGCTGTGTAACAAGTGGCACCATCCTGTTGAAACCACATATTCTCTTCGTCTAAGTCATCGATTTTCCGTCACAAAAGGCTTCAGTTCATCTCTGTAGCGATTTCCATTTACCGATGATACCAAAAATTTGGACACCCTTAAATTACTTAAAATTATTCGAAGTATTTATACAAAAAAACCAAAAATCACATAATCGTTTTCCTATTTTCATTCTCTTCATATTGACAACTACATTAACTAAACTCAAGGGTGGTGTAAAATAAACATTATGATTTCCAAAGGAACCTGTGAATGAAAATGTTAATTCAAATAAAGCAAATATTAACATTCAAATTCATAGTTGATGCCAATTCATTAGATATTTATTATTTATTTTTTTGTTATTTTTTGCGCAGGACTGACAATTTGTCATTTACTAAATATGTACAAGAGTATCGCACTGGTGGCACTTCTTTATAAGATTTATTTATTCCATGTACGTGATTTCATTTTAGCATTCATGTCATGGCACCTGTTGTCAGCATAAATGCTGACCTCGTCTATCGAGGAAAGTGGTTAAGGATAGAAGGTTAATATTGCGTGATACGAAATTTTTATTAAATTAACACAAAAACAAAAGATACCGATTGCTTAAGAAAATGCCAAATACACTTGTCATGCCGGCGAATTCACTCGTGTATGTGTGCTGGACGTAGTTAATACTCTCCGTCATATCTAAATTTTTTTTATTTTCCATCCAGCATCGTCAGTGTCAGACATACAAACACGTTTTCGCCAACACTACCGCATTACTTCTTGCATATTTTGATAAGTGTATTTGAGCCTTAAGATTCGTATTTTCAGAACGCAGGAAAATCAATTTTGTTCTAAACAATATGCCTTCCAATTGCAACTCATCTCTTAATTAAGTTGTGAACAGGGCTGCCAGATTCGACGATTTATCGTCATTTTGACGATTTTTTGTTCCGAAATTAGCAAAGTGCCGATTTGCTGATTTTTTTCTAAAAAGTAACGAGTTTTTTCAGTCTCTAAAGTCTGAATTAAACATGACAGTTTCTGACACCTTTGTTTTTTAATATTGGAATGTTTAACAGCCGTACCTTACCCTAGGTCTACACTAAAGGTAAATATCTCAGCCAGTTGGCAATAACGTCGGCAGAATAACAAAGCAATTTTGCTTATTGCTCAGCTTATGTCAAAGGCATGGGAAAACGTATTTATGTTAACTCATAATTTGAAAAAAAATCAAGGAAGAAGGTGCAGTTTAAAAACTGGCGCTTTCTTGCTAAAATTATTTTTATTGATATAAATTCTTTCTTTTTAATTTGTTTAAGCTTGAGGTCTTTTTTATATAAAAATATTAATTTTACTTTAACAAAAAAAAAAAAAAAAATAAAAATTAATATTTTTAAATTTTTAATATTTTTAATTAGGCTTAAGTTCATTAAATTTAATTTTCATTAAATTATTTTTATGAAGAAAGGAATTTTGCAACATGAAAATCAATTAAAATTTACTGATAATTTTTCATTCTTGACTCAATCTGGGCTCGAACCCAGGTGTTTACGGACAGGTTACCCTGACATGTTTCGATTGCAACCACTCAATCTCCTCAGAGGACTTGCCGTTTAACACTCGCAGCCATCGACGACTGCTGACGTCATTAGTCAAACATCAATCCTTAAACCAAATTGTATTCAACCTTTGGTAGATCGAAATTTGAAATTTCACAGCGTCATTTCTAGTTCTTTAAAACTGTGACGTACCAATTTCTGTTATACTAGCATTATTAATTATGGTGTTAGGTGTACTAAAATGTTTTCCGGGAGTAGGGTTTCTATGGGCCCTAGGGTAAATTATGTACCGATCTTCACGAAATTTCTCAGTATCATTTGCAGTCGTACAAAACTGTGACGAGCCAAAATTTGTTATGATTGCATTATTTTTTACGGTTTTAGGCGTACTAAACTGTTTTCCGGGAGTAGGGTTTCTATGGGCCCTAGGGTAAATTATGTACCGATCTTCACGAAATTTCCCAGTATCATTTGTAGTCCTACAAAACTGTGACGAGCCAAAATTTGTTATGATTGCATTATTTTTTACGGTTTTAGGCGTACTAAACTGTTTTCCGGGAGTAGGGTTTCTATGGGGCCTAGGGTAAATTATGTACCGATCTTCACGAAATTTCACAGTGTCGTTTGTAGTCCTATAAAACTGTGACGTACCAAATTTTGTTACGCTAGCGTTATTTTTTACGATTTTAGGCGTACTAAACTGTTTTCCGGGAGTATTGTTTATATGGGGCTTAGGGTAAATTATGGCGGGATCATTACGAAATTTAACAGTGTGATTTCCAGTCAACTAAAACAAATTTTTTGCAAAATCTTATCTCATTCCGTGCCTTGTTCCAGCATTTATGTTATTTTTAGTAACAAAATTATAAATTTTTTTTGGTGGTGGTTCCACATTTTGATTCATAGCTCTGGTCCTACTGAACCGATTTTGCTGGATTTCAATCCCAAACTGCTTAGGATAACTACAAGCAATTTGGCACCAAGTTTGTTCATTTCTTTGGATTTGTTCGAAAGTGAGCGTGTTTTCAACAGACGGACAGACAGACGGACATGGCTAAATCGACTTAGAATTACTCAAGGACCCAGAATATATATACTTTATGGGGTCTGAGATGAATAATAAAAAAGTTTCACACGGAATGACAAACTTAATATACCCTCTTCACAACTAATTGTGGTGGAGGGTATAATAGAGATAAAAACGCTAAACTGCCATTAATAATTAACAATAGTGGCCAACTTCACTATTAACAAGCTGTCAAAATCGTTTTTCCAAACGCAAAGCGTTGAGGCCGCTCTATGCAAAAACTAGAAAACGCGAGCCACTTTTGTTTAGGTGCGGCTGTAATATGAAAGTCTTTAGTAAATCTTTAAATGATTGTTTTCGACTACATAAACAACAATGTTATACTTTGTTTATCTTTCGTCAAACCATCATCGAATGAACCTTTTACGATTCGCTGTATAAATCATATTTTCAACAATTATACGGCGAACATATCACGAGTTGTAAAATAATATCTACATGAGTCTCATTCGATTCTTGACATGAAATTCTCGTTAGATAATCTTTACTCACGTATTAAGCGATACCCACAACGACTGAAGAAGCGTCTTTCGCTGTGCTATGGAAGAATCTCACTCGTTACAATTTCTCCCCTGTGACGAATATTCTACGATTAAAAAATGCGGTCATCGACGATCAAAGAAGCTCTTCAGGAGACTCCCAGTATTCTCTACACGATTAAAAATGTTAGCTGGGTATAAAGTTATTATGTTTTTGTTAGAAAATTTTTTTATAAATATCGAACAAAAATTGTTAAAAAAAATTAAATTTTAAGTTATCCGATTTTTCAAAACGTGAATGACGATTTTTTTTATATTTTCTCTGGAAATTTACGATTTCCTCACAAATTTATCTGGCAGCCCTGGTTGTGAATATCCTTTATACGAAAATATTTAGTTAACAAATGTAATTTGTGTACAACATTTATTTTCTAACAGGTCTATTGATATTCTATCACTCTTTGTGGTTGGAATTGAGGCAATAAATCAATCATTGTTATTTTGTCTTAAGGCATATTTACAAAAAATTAAAGAAATTTAGTTAATATTTCTTTTACTTTGACCAAGAAATTGCAAAGACATTCTTGCTAAAAGCTTTTAATAAATTGTAGACCCAAACCATATTCGTTTATGAAATTTTTGTGCACAAAAAAAAATATAGATTCATCCTTTTTTATATCAATAAATTACTAACTAAACCGATCGAATGTATTCAGGTCCAATCAACAATTTCAGTAGTAACTTTTGTTCTACTTCACTACGGCACAGTATTTTAAAGCACTGAATACCAGTGAATCTTTTAAGTAAAGCTTCTATGAAAATTCTACCGAATTTCTGAGAATGCCATCGCATCGATAAATTCGAGTCCCCTGTCACTCTCAGGGCTACAATGGTGATGGATTTTTCTGTACGTACGGTAGGGGCTCGGTTTGGATGAATACTTTTCAAAAGTGTAAATGTGGTCATGAATCTATCAATATAATGGCGTTTAAGCTGCTCAGATGGTCGATTATGCGCACCGTTAAATTGACGAAGCGCTCTATAAATTTTGGCGTACAGAGCGCGAATTTTGAATATAAATTTAAACGATTTGCAAACGTTGTTCTGGTGTAAGTCATTGATTTGCCAATGTATACTAAAATAATCTTAAACACACTTTATAAGTATGACTGCTAGCTTAAGAGTTTTCCCTATCGGAAGTTCCTTACATCTAAAAAAAACACCCTTTAGTCTAGTAAGTGTAAATAACGGGTCTATGAAATAAATCCCACGAAATAAGTCCCACTTTTAAAAACGAAATAAGTCCCACCAAAAATTGCTTAAAAAAATGAAATAACTCCCACGAAATAAGTCTCACTTTTGAAAGCGAAATAAGTCCCACCAAAATGAAATGATTTAAAAATTTACTTGAAATGAAATAACTCCCACTCAAAATGAAAAAACTCCCCCTTAAATAATATATTTCTTAAATGAATTAAGTCCCACTTTCATAAACGAAATAAGTCCCACTTTTTCACTGTTTAATGCGATTTCAAATAAGAAGTATTTGGCTCTTCGAAAAAAAACACGTCGAATAATATGAATAATCAAAGCAGAGGAATAATAAAGAAAAATCGTATGCAAGCTTGCAGAAGGCTTCTTAATGGAATGGATATTACGAATTTTGATAGAGTTCCAGAATTTATTATTAATTCTTTTTTCGGTCAAGGAACGTATAGAGAACGCCTACTAGTAACAACGTTTGGATTCGTAAATGGATTAAGTACAGATCAATTGTTCTTATTATTAAGATGGAAACCGTTTCGGAAGGACCATCAGATTTAAATTATCGACCTTTATAAATGGCTTGAAGATCCAGTACATGGTAGACGGTATTATAGTTTTAACGTGGCATTGGGATTAGTTGTATTTTGTAATGGTGATATTAGAAAACATGGAACACGAATTCCAATTTCCTACTAAAAATATAATAAAACACATACATACGTAATTACGTCAACAATTTTTTTTAATATTGTTTTTCCAGTGGTTAAGTTCGGTACCTATCTGTACACATTTCTTTAAAGTTTTTTTATTATAGTAAGTATAAAGTAATTAATAACAAAAAAAGGAGAGCCATGAGAGATAAGGACAAAAAATTATAGTTGTCCCTTTTACGAAATGTCCGATATATAACTTTTTGCATAAGAACAAATTGAGAAATAAAGCCATAATGGCCTTATATTTCATGGCTCTATCGCACTCCTCCATAAAAAAATCATTTATTTATCAGATAAATATTTGAAGGGTTTCATGAACTTCTGCACGACAGAATGGACATACTAGTTTACTGGTTTGATCAATTTTGTGAGTTTGCATTGTAAGACAGCATTCACTGCAAATTTTCAAGTGCTTACAAATATAAATTTAGGGGTATGAAATAACTCCCACTTTACAAAACGAATTTATTCCCACTCAAAACGAAATAAGGCCCACTTAAAATAAAAACGCGTAACGAAATAAGTCCCATCAATTGACGAAATAAGTCCCACTTTTAAAAACGAAATAACTCCCACTTTCAAAGCAGCAATTTTTTGTGGGACTTATTTCGTTTTTAAAAGTGCGACTTATTTCGTGGGAGTTATTTCATAGAATTTCGTGAAACACTTTAGTACTCCTAAAATCTTAAAAAATATGCTGCTGTGGTAGAAGTTTATCTGACATAGTTTTATTAGACATAGGCCCGTTTTTACAACTTACCGATAGCTAAAGGAAGGATTTTATAGCTAAAGGTAGGATTTTATCGGCCTTATAAAAAGTGTTCCATTGTTACAATTTTACTTTAACTTACCGGGTAACCTACTTTATCGCTCGCTTTAGGTTAAGTAAAGTTTTAATAATGGAACACTTTTTATAAGTCTACTTTAAGCTATCGGTAAGTTGTGAAAACGGGCCTAAAAGTCACACTGCCAAATTTCGCAATATAATGTATACTCTCGGGGACGGCTTCAACGCTGTTAAAACCGTAAACAATAATCACCAGCTTCGATGTCATTTTGTCGCCTCCACGTATGAGCACGTCTTCCAATTCTACGGTTAACCTGGGGGTTCAAGTCGATGGCATTATGTTTGGGGGTCTTCTTAGAATGTGCCTAGTAGGGGTATAACAAAAAAATACCTATCACGACGGGGTGGCCACTGATGTATATATCAAGAAAACAGTTTTTTGAGATCAATTTGGATAACCCCCCCCCCCCCCCCCCAAACCGTTTTTTCTAAAAGCTTCCAAAAAATAATAATATTTGAATTTTTATTTTTTAAATACCGTACATACAATCATGTACTATATATTTAACTTCAGATACTACAAACTATCTTTATCAAAAAGTAATTTCAATTTTTGGGAATACAAAATTTTAATTTCAAAAGATTTTGTTATTCGTGCTTAATTCCCAGTTTTTATTCTTGTCAAGAATAACAAAATCTTTTGAAATTAAAATTTTGTATTCCCAAAAATTGAAATTACTTTTTGATAATAAACAGGCAAGTGCACGGCCTAAAAAACACTTCATTGACAACATCTTTTGTAAGTTGTTGTTGTTTTTATTTTTTTTTCTTAACCTACTTACAACTACAATTAATGTTGAGAGAATTTCAACTTCTTGTAGTAGGGAATGTAAGATGAGATAAACCCACTGTTGTTTATTGTTGATGTGTTTTGTTTAAACTTTGATATTTTTACAAGTTGAACTGTTGCTATAATTCTTATACGTTTAACAGTTTTATTTGGTTTAATATCTTTAGTTTTTCTAAAATCTTTATGGATGAAGTTTCCTGATGATCTGGCCTAAGCAACCAGTGAAATGCGCATAGGAATAGCTTATCCCATTAACAATAAATTTCAAGTGTTTTTGTCAAGATTAAAAACTGGGAATTAAGCACGAATAACAAAATCTTTTGAAAACAAATTATCTTTGTTGAAGGAAATAAACTTTTTTAAGATCAAAGTGCGCGTTGTTTTGCAATGTTGAAAAATAGCTTGCACAAGTTTGATTCCACGTTCCGCGCGAATGTTACTTCGTTGTTGTTTCTGAATTTTAGAGTCTTCCCTCACCCAATGTTTAATAAAGCATTCCCGAGCATGTGTACATTTTTCCAGTGATTGCTTTAAAGATTCAAAATCAATTTCATTAAAGCAGTGGTCAGAAAACCAAACGTTATGCCAGGCTCCACATATAAATTCGCATACTCTGTGTAACTTTTCACGATATTTGTTCAAAACAAGAGTTTCCGTGTTATTTTAATATACTTTTAACCGTTTGGGTGTAGTATAATTGGTGGTATAAGCCTTATTTGTGCAATAGCATAAAAATATAAATGAACGGTTTGTGTTTTTACAATAAGGATATTGTATTTATAATAAACAAAAAAAAAATCTAAATGCTAAACTTCAAAGTGATTTGGGGGGAACTTTTTTAACGCTTGCGAAAAAGTCACCCCACTTTTAATCATAGATTTTCATGGTCTATATGGCATGGATATTTAATGGATAACGGATAAGTATTTTTTGATAATTTAAAAAATTGTTCAAAAGTTATACCCCTAGTGCCTGGTCTAGCTCTACTTGCGTTTTTTTTATTTCAGTTGAGACTGGTAGTTGTTTGTTTCCGACCATAATCTACTATTGGAAATAAAATTCGGTCAGAAGATGCGTATTATTCTAAGGAGGAGAAAATATTGATATTTTAATTAGGCCAAAGTTCATAAAATTCAATTTTCATTAAATTATTTTTATGAAGAAAGGAATTTTACAACATGAAATCAAAAAAAAAAAAAAAAATTGTGATAATTTTTAGGGAATCGAACCCAGGCTTTTACGGACAGGTTACCCCATCATGTTTCAATTGCAAACACTCAATCTCTTCCGAGGGTTTTGCCGTTTAACACTCACAGCCATTGGCGACTGCTGACAGTCAAAAGTCTATGTTTACATTTGTCCTTCAAGTTGTGCTGAAAAAGGTCAATAAGAAAAGATAAAAAAATGAAAAACAGAATTACTTGGGACTTTAAGAAGAATTCTTGACAAAAAGTACGAAAAAACGGAAGTAAGGAAGAACATGTAAATCAATAAAAATAGATAACCATTCAAAGCACATTTCGATCTACTAAAGTGTTAAATACAATTTGGTTTAAAGATTGGCTGCCAGCGGTCGTCAATGGCTGTGAGTGCTTAACGGTAAAACCCTCTGAAGAGATTGAGTGGCTGCAATTGAAACATGATGGGGGAACCTGCCCGTAAAAGCCTGGGTTCGATTCCCGAAAAATTGTCACAATTTTTTTTTTTTTTTTTGATTTCATGTTGTAAAATTCCTTTCTTCATAAAAATAATTTAATGAAAATTGAATTTTATAAACTTTGGCCTAATTAAAATATCAATATTTTCTTTAAATTTTCAATTCTTTTTGCCTTTTTGAAATGTCAGTATTGTCAATCTACGCCATTCTTAATTTGTATTGTCAATATTATTTTCAGAGGTATACGGTGGGGTTTAAATGGAAGCTTAAGTGATATAGACGTCATAATACAGACTTCATAAAAATAATCTAATGAAAATTAAATTTTATGAACTTTAGCCTAATTCAAATATCAAAATTATGATTAAAACCATAAACAGTGCCCATGTTATGTAACTCTCGCGTCGAGATATGTGTAAAATGAAACAAAAATGCCATATATAGAAACAAACAGCTGTTTTTCTCACAAAACTGTCTCTGTAACTTTTTTTTGGCGAGTATAGGCTGTCACGTAAGGAAATTACTCGCTAATTTATAGAAAAAGTGTTTCTGTAACATTTTTGTGAGAAAAGTTCTCGCTTTGAACTGTCAAGTAAACTCACGAATAAAAATGGGGCGAGGAAAAATTTTAGCACTAAAAAACGATTAAAAGTGTAAAATACAAAGAAACGTAATAATAATATTTTGTTCTTGGCAGATTTTTTTTTATGCTTTTAAGATTTAATAAAATATACGAATGTTTTCAAAGCTCGTTTGCAAACAACAAACATTAAGTCGCACTTTACATTATTTGGTATAGCCGACGGTTGTATTTACGCCACCGTCGCTGAAAATTTTCAATTTAGTAAATTTTTGCCGCCGTCAACGAATATCAATGTCTGCAAGTCACATCGGCTTCGAGTGCAATATTACGACATTTATAACGTTACGATGTAATCTCTTTCCCTTTTTTTCTCACTTTTCGAGAAACGATTTAATATTTTGTTTCACATCTTTTCGATGCGAGAAGTTCTCACTATAGTTACAGAACATGGGTACAGTTCAACAAAATAACCACAATATTAATTATTTAAAGAAAATAATTTTGTAGTGATAATTTCCAAAAAGAAAAAACCATAATAAAAAGTACGAAAGACAAGCGCAATAAAGAGTAGCTCTGCAGATAACGAGACTAGTCCATACATGCATGTAACGAGTAGTCCATAAAGGAGTAGGAGTACTGCAAAACTACTCCAAATATTTAGGTGAAAGGTGGTCCATTTAACATTACGATGTCCTGAAGGGGACCATATAACCCACCGAAGTAGTCCCTAAACTACTCCATGGAGTACTAAAGTGGGTTAGTTTTAAAAGTACTCCATGTTACTACCTTTTTTCCACAAATTTCACAAACTTTCACTTTTAAATAAACAATTAATAATGGACACCATCAGGGCTACCAATGTGTAATACTGCAAACTATAGAAAATTATACATCATGCAGTTGTTGGCAGAACTGCATGTTCATTTCTTATAACATGGTCCATACTACAGTACATTGGACCATCTTGTAAGTAGTCCATTTAAGCCACAATGGACCACGTAGTGCAATATTATCTGCAGGGAGAATTCACCACCAGTTTCTTTCGCATCGCAATATATACCCTCGATGGAGGGTATCAAAGATTCGGTACAGCCGAATATGACACTTTGGCTTGTTCTTCTATAAATTCCTTAACTTCTTAAACAAAAAGACAAAAACAAAAATGTTACAAAAGTTTTAAACAAAATCTCGACTAAAATCAGCACCATTTTTTCTATTGTTTTCGGTTGCTATGCTAAATTTTGTTTATTACTGAGTACGCTACACTTTTTTTTTTTTTTAATTCTTATTATTATTTAAATCTGTGTTAGTGTGTTCCTTGTTGAAAATATATTTGTTCAGCGTAAAGCATCTGGAAAGTACACTAGTAACTTTTTGTGCTTGTAAGTTTTGTGCATGAACTCGTGTTCTCGCTCGCAAGTACTCCCATTTGTTTGTGTTGTTTTATGTTTTCCAAATGTTGTTTTGTACTACTTTCACTTAAATGTTCTGGCATTTGTTGCCGCCTTTGGCCTCAACTGTTGGCACAAGTTTTGCATAAACAAATAAATCTTTGTCTTCTTGAGATTTTTTCACATGGAGTTGTCTGGTAACACAAACAAAAAGTACACATTTTCTACAAGACAAAAACAGCAATAAACGAAAATTGTTTTTCTTAAACATTTTCCCTAAATGTTGTGGATTTTATTTAAATGTTGCTTGTGTTGCTCTAGTCTCCATTTTTGCCACTCAATAGTCTTGACTTGTTTTCTCATCGTGGTCTGTATAATACGTGTCTGTCTGACTGTCGTCCTTGCTTTTCCAAATATTATTTTTTACTTAAGCCAAATTTTATTATGTTTATCATTTAGATATTCATGAAGCGTTTTTTTTCTATGTTAAATTTGCTGACGTAATTGAACTTTTTAATCAAAAGTAAAATAGACAGAAAAAATGCTGAACAAAAAAAAAAAAAAAAAAAAATAAATTAATTAATAAATTTCAGTTTGCCAAGGAATATTATAAACTGAATATTTGATTTCAATAGTCGCACATAGGGGTTTTTTGCCAATCTAGCCGGACACTAAGCAAAAAATTTTTTTTAAGAAATGGAAAAATTTAAGTACGCAGCTCGACAGATAACAAAGTTCTGCATCGTATAGTGAATTTTCAAGTCTTTTGCTTGAGATTTGTGGTTTTGGGACACTGTTAAAACCAGGAAAGTTGATTAAATTGCATGCGTGTTCATTGACTTTTTACGGTTTTGGGAGGTTTACAATATATTTTTTTGTAGATAAACGAATAAAGATTTTACATTGAATTTTTTTTTCTGTGAAAGACTATATAAACAGCTAATTATGAAAATTTTTAGAAAAATTTTATTTGAATTTTTTATGATAAAAAAATTAGTACGAAATTAAAAAAAACGATTTTTTTGTTCACTTTTTTGTAAAAAAAAAAATTTAAAAGGTTTTTGAAGGTGAGTTCCGCTGAGTTCTTAAAAATTTTATACATCACGATAAAATTTGAAATCTCTACTTTTAAATCCAAAAAAAAAACGTTGCGCGTTGTTGCGCCATTTTTTTTTATGATTTTTTGAAAATTTCACCTTTTTTCTGTTTTTGCTCATCTTGCATAGGTACATATGATAGAAACCCTTTCGTCAGTCATAAAATGTTTTGGTTGTACGTAGATGGTTTTTATTTAAATTATTACATATAAGCCTAATATTACCTGTGTAAAAAAAGGGATGTGCGAAACAGTAAGTAACGGGTTTTAACCACATGTGCGGCCGCTAAAGGACGTTATTTAATAGAGCAAAATAAATGTACCTGTTTTGCATAACTTTTAAAATCATTAACAACAAAAATAATATATAATAAAAAATCAAATCTGGGCTCTAGGTACTTAGTTTTTTTTAAATATATATTGTGGTTTTTGCATAAAATTGTTATCAGAACCATTTTGAAGCTTCGAGAGTAAAATGGAAAAAGTGTATACGAATTTAGAGTTATTCCAAATTATACAAGAATGTAGTTCTAAACTCGTTGAAGAGAAATTACAATTTTTAGTTAGAAAATTGTGCGAAATTTCAAAATGTCAGGGAGATAGTGACATATCAGTAGTAAATCAATGCTTAAAGAAATTCAAATATTTTTTTAAAATATTTTGGCATTCAGCACAAAGAAAAAAGGATCGATTTGTAAGCATGCATGCCAAATGGCTGGAAGGAACAGTGACAATACCTTTTTTTGGGAGTTCGTCTTCAAAACGACTACAAAAGCCGTTTGTTGAATTGACCGAAAGAAGTAAGAGAAGAAAAACTGAAATCTTGCGAACTCAAACCGATGCTGATTTATTGATGCACGCTACCCAAACACAACTACAAACGTCTGGAAAAAAAGATGCCTCAGGTCTGCTTAAAGAAATTGTGTCTTCTCCGGCAAGAGCTACAAAAATAAAAAAAGCATACAAAGCTGCACAAGAGGATAAAGTAAAACAGCTAACCCCTCTAAAGGCTCTTTCTATATTTGTAGAAGCTGATCTTTCTCGAAAACAATATGAAATAATCCGAAGTGCCGCTAAGAAGGTTTATCCTAGCTACAAAATTCTGCAGAGAGAGAAAAGTGAATGCTATCCTCCAAAAGAATCATTTGAAGTAACGGAAACATGTGCTCAAATAAATCTTCAGGATTTGCTTAATCATACTGCAAGTAGATTACTTACATATTTAAAAGATGTTTTATGTGATTCACAAATAGAAGAATGCAACTCCCTCGAACTAATAAGCAAATGGGGCTGCGATGGATCACACCAGGCACAATTTAAGCAAAAGATGAAAAATGATGCTTCTGATTCTCATATTTTTCAGAGTAGTTTCGTACCGCTTCGACTAATATATGGTGCAAAAAAGGAGAAAATATTATGGCAAAATCCAACTCCTTCATCACCGCGATATTGTAGACCTATTCGCATCAGATTTGTTAAAGAAACTGTAGATGTAATCCAAGAAGAAATTAATTATGTACAAGATGCCATTACTACATTACAAAACACTAATTTTTTAATGGAAGGAAAGTTATATTCCATAAAACATACAATGGTATTTACAATGATAGATGCAAAAGTATGTAATGCCGCAACACAAACTACGTCCACAATGAAGTGCTATATTTGTGGGGCTACTTCAAAAGAATTTAACAATTTGAAAATCAAAAGGGATATAGACGTAGATGCACTTTCTTTCGGATTATCTACTTTGCACGCCAGAATTCGTCTATTTGAGAGCATATTACACCTATCGTATAAACTCACAGTAAAAAAGTGGCAATTAAGATCGGATGAGGACAAAACTATTGTTAATGAGAGGAAAAAAACTATCCAAGAAAAATTTAGAAGTGAATAAGGGCTAATAGTGGATGTACCGAAGACTGGATTTGGAAACAGCAACGATGGTAACACCAGCAGACGATTTTTTTCCAATCCTGAATTAGCTGCAGAAATAACTGGAATTGCATTGGATTTCATCTACCGGATCAAAGTTATTATTGAAGTAATTACAAGTGGTCACAAAATCCATTTGCACGAGTTTGCCAATTATTGCTTAGACACTGCAAAACTTTACGTTACTCTATATCCCTGGCATCCTATGACACCTACAATGCACAAGATTTTAGTACATGGCGCAACTGTAATGAGTGAGGCATTGTTGCCTATCGGGCTATTATCAGAAGAAGCGTCTGAGGCACGAAATAAACATTTTCGGCTTTACAGGCAGAATTTTGCTAGAAAGTTTTCGAGGGTTCAGTGTAACAAAGATGTTATAAATAGACTTTTGCTCAGTTCTGACCCACTGATTACTAGTATAAGACCAACTCCAAAAAAAAAGTCACTACCCTTTACGAAAGAAGCAATTTCTTTTATGCTTCCACCTGTACTTGGCTCTGAAGAGAATTCAGATTCAGAAGAGGATTTTGAAGAAGCAGACGAAGAAGAACCATGGCACTCATCATCATCTTAGTGCAAAAGAGAAGTTATTTTAAATAAATTAGTTGTTATTATTTTAAATAAAATTTGCTGTTACTATTATAAATAAGTTATTATTACGAATATATTAATTATTTTCAGATAAATTAAATACTATAAAATATATAAAAGTCACATAAAATCTTAAAAATTAATATGTTTTGGAAATTAGCAAAAAAAAAAAAAAATTTACAGGGTCGTTCCGGGGGGGGGGGGTGTTTGGAGGGATATCTCCCCCTACCCATTAAAGTTCAAAAATTTAATTTTTATAGTATTAAGGCGTTAGTAATCTATTTCTTTTAATATTTACATTTTTTTTAAATATTATTTTATGTAACCGCCCTCAAAAGGGGGCGGGGGGCGAAAAGTGTAATTTTACGATCTCATGGGTCTTATTTTAGGTTTTTTAACTTTCGCCTACGTTAAAAGTTGCATTTGCCAAACAAAAGTATGGGAAAAGTTTAAAAAAAATTGCATTTTTCAGAGGTTGGATTAGTTCTTCTAGGGGGAACATTTTCCTCCTTGGTCCGATTTTATTAATTTTTTAGGTTTACCTGCCTATGACAATATCACATATTTCTGCCAAGTTTCATCGATCTAGGGGCACTCAATAACTTTTAAGAAGCAATATAAGCTAAAACAAAAAGTAATGTCCGGCTAGATTGGCAAAAAACCCCTATGTGAGTCGCAAGAAAAGTGAACTTTTAATTAATTTAATTTTCTGACCAAAATAAGGTGTTTAAAAGAAAAACGGGTGGAAAATTATATGTATTTGACAATTTGTTTTAGGAAAATAATTACACTGCGGGAAATTTGTGTCAATTGGTCCAACAGACTTGTCCTGGGAGTTGTGAAAATAGAACCGGTACAAAAAGAAAGAACTTATGACCAGTGAAAGGAGCACCAATCATGTAACTTGTTTATGAAGAACAAAAAGATAGAAAAAGTAATGAATTACAGTACAGTCTTTACCGGTGGTGTGACACATTTTTTGGGACTTTATAAAATTTAGTACTTGAATTTAATTCTAGGACTTTTTTTTATTGAAATTATTCTACTTTGTATTGAAATAATAATACATTGTAGTAACTGTCACTAAACACGTCCATTGAGAATAGGTGTGTGACTGGTCAAATTAGTGCTGGGAAACTATCGATAGACTATCGATATTATCGATAGTTTGAAAATATCGCAAATATCGATAGGAAAAATATAAATATCGATATTTTTAGTATTTAAAATACAGATATGAAAACATCTATCAGCAGCTATACACACACAGTTTTTTGCCGCACATTTGTAACTTGCTATTATTAATTCGCGCTGAATTACAGCAATGAATACAAACAACAAGAATGGCAAGTGGTATGGAGCATAGCAGTGCTTTTTACTGCTAATTAAAGGCCTTAAAGTCGAAATTTGTACATGTTTATATAGGGACTGAAATGTCAAATATTTTTGTAATGTTGTAAAAAAATGTAAATCCAAATCCAAATGCAATTGCAAGCATAGGACAAAACAATGAACGACCATTAGAGGATAAGTCCGCTAGATTGATTACCTTTTTGGGTTAAGAATTAAGAAAATTTTTTAAAGTTGCAATGGAATATCTTATAGTCCCTGTTACTTCGGTTCCTTCAGAAAGGTACTTATCAATTTTTAAAAAACTGACATCTAAAATAACGTGCGTATATTCATACGTCTCATACATTCAATAAAGTGATGAAAACAACGGACTGTAGTGGAAAATATCGATAGTATCCCAGCACTAGGTCAAATGGTGTCAATTGACCCCCTCCAATGACAACCCCATGTTAAAGTGATAGGTCTTATTCAGATGTATAAAGTGTTAGAACTAGAACCGGTCTCTACAAGCAAATACCTATCATGGGACTACGTTGGTGTTAGTTCGCTTCCCTTAAGGGTATAATCAAATTAATTTTAATAGAATATTAAGTAACTGCTTTTCTTTTTTTCAAAGTAATTTTTGGGAATACAAAATTTTAGCTTAAAAGATTTTGTACGTCGTGCTGTATTCCCAATTTTTATTCTTGATTGAAACACTGAAATTTATTGTTGATGGGATAAGCTATTCCTATGCGCATTTCACTGGTTGCTTAGGCCAGATCGTCAGGAAACTTCATCCAACGATTTTAGAAAAACTAAAGATATAAGATAAGATATACAAAAGCTCCTGAAATCACGAAAAAATCTAGGAAATGGTCTTAATAAAGAAGTGTTAAATAAACAAATTTCAGGTATGTGATGCAAATCGATCGATTTCAAAACGATCGTTTTTAATAAATGTGATGAATTTTGAGTAATTTTTAAATCCATTTTTGAATTATGTATATTCTTAAAATTTTTGTTCAAAAGACAATTCAGTTATCTACATTAAAGGGTTGCGTGAGTGACTGACTGACTCTTTCATCATCGCCCAGCCCAAACCGCTAATCCTAGGAACAAATTTGGACTAGCGATTCGTCACTTCCCAAATCGATTTTTCGAAATTCTAATGTTTAGGGGGTAAAAACGGGAAAATTCGGTAACCTTATATTTCCAAAACTAAAAGAAATGCAAAATAAATGTAATATCTACTTATCGTTGTTCTCTAGAAAAATAAGAGGACAGATTTCTGGTACTTTTTTGAAATTCGGCCCTATTAGGGAGTAAACGGGTAAAATCTGAGTTTTAGTACTTTTTTGCCACCCCATCTATCTTTTGAACCAATAAACATAGTTTGGGTTTAAACGGCTCATGTCTTATTGACAAGATTGCTACTTTATAGGCGTGAGGGACGAGGGGAAAAGAAACGAGTACACAGATGCATGTACTGTCTTTACGTTTTGCTTTTTCATTCGTTGTTTAATTTTGTTATTGTTTTCAATATCAAAAAAGCACACATGCATACGCACGACTATACAAAATAAAAAACATGTCGTCAACATGACATGAATCACGCTTATTCATGTTCAAAAAAGAAAAAGGAAGCATTATGTCAATAAGACATGAGCCGTATAACCTCAGACATAGAAACAAAGTTAATACCACATTCGAAACTTATCAAAAAAAAAATACGTATACGAATTTGGTAGTTTTTCGAAACTCGAACATTTAAAGGTGAAAATCGTAACTATTTTTGGTACTTTTTTTGACAAAACATTTTCCTCCATTCATTGACGTATTCGTACTGAATTATGGACTGCCACTACCATAATAAAATTTTCGATACTTTAATGGGGGAAAAATATAGTACCCAAAAAAGGAAATACGGGAAACTTATAATTTTTCTTTAGAAATAAAACAAATTTAAACCTAGAAAAATAAACGTTGGCATAAAAATATGTCCACGAAGAAAAAGGAGACGCTAACGATGTAGCGGGTATATGCTAGTCATAAATGAAATAAAATTTAGAAGAAAAAAAGACAGGAAACGAAATTTTCGGTTTGAAATAGTTTCTTTTTTTAAATCGATTTCTACCACTTGCCTGTTTTGACCTGTTCGTTTAATTTGGCCGAATTTATATAAAAACTAACAGCCAGGCCCACGATGTCACACGTTAACGTTCACGTGTGACATCGTGGGCCTGGCTGTAAGTATTATTCTCAATTATATGAAATTAAATATGTACAATAAAAAGAGTTTAAATAGTTTAAAACATTTTAAGAAAGAATGCTTACACTTCAATTTACTTATTTCGATTTAAACAATTCCTTCGCTGTACTGAACCTGAATACAACTCAATTAAAAACAATTTCCAGAACACATAACTTTGTCAAATGAAAACAAATTTGCTTCACTTCAATATTTTCACAAAAGGAAAATAAAAAATTCAAAGTCCAAAAATATTTTATTAACATAGAAATAAACAAACAGCAAGTTGGTAAATAATTTTTTTTTCTGGTGTTTATTCGTGCGAATTTTCAAATATACGAAATCATAAATTCATTTCCAATACACTGCATATTTCACTTTCATATTCTTTCTGCTTCTCCCAACAGCTTCCCGTGAAATATTTACATACATACGTACAAATTCTTCGCAATCGTTTATTGATTGTGTTCATTTCATGGTTATAACAACGGCAAACAGTGAATATGCTCCTTTGCAGGTGGCAAAAAATGTTGTCAAATCTATGGGAAACATGCCACCAGCCAAGGCCATGGTTACCTTTAAGGAACGTTCAGTAAATAGCATCATGTGGCGTTTAAAACGTTTCGTCTGACCCACCCAATTGCACGAGAAGGCGGCATAATGAAGCTTTTCAAAAAGTATTACACAATCACTGCCGTAATAGCAGACCGGAAATAGTTGCATGATCATCCCAAAAAAGAACATGCCATAATAGATGCGATAGAATATGTCGGTGACAAAGAATAGAAGGGCAACCATGGCAACGCCCATATTTGCTAACGATACGAAGAGTTGAAAGAACATGGGCCACGAAATGATTTTCTGAATAGTATCGAATAGTCTGTTGGAAAAAAGAAACGAAAATTAGCTAATTTTACTTACATACGTACTAAGTGTTGAAATTTTGGTTGTAAAATATGGTTTCACACTATGAAAGTATTCTCTCAGAAAGTTTAGGAGTGAAAAGCGATAGATTTAGCAAGATCCGTCCCCCTATCACCCCTAACTTTAAAGTCAGAATTAATAACTTGACGAAATTTTTAATGAAACGTTCTATTTTAAATCCGCAATAAAAGGGTTGAGCAAATCTGCCAAAGGGGTTTGAAAAGTTAGTTCGGGTTATTGAAATTTCCGTCTGCCCTTGAAGTTTTTAAATTTTTTTAAAAGGCATTTGGAAAAAGCAAAAAAAAATATACTAAATGTACTTCAAAATTTAAAAATGATTTCAGATGTTTTTAGTAGAATCGTATGACGATTCTTTTCTTAAAATATGTTAACCCTTAAACTCTCATTTTAAGGGGTCATGTTTGTCCAACTTTCCACAAAAGTGTACTAAAACGGCACTTTAAATGGTTAAAATGTGCTACGAATATTTTTTACATCAAGCTTCACTAGGGGTCCTCTAAGAACTAAAGATCGTGCAATGTATGTAAAAAATTGAAAAGTAGCATATATTTTTATTTTCATAGAAGTAGTGGTAATGAAGTCAAAATAGTGTAAAATATTTCTGAACTTAATACTATGATTTATACTAAAAATATCTTATGGCATTTTTTTAAATTGCTCCTATATCAGATGACCTGGTACCGCAACTTTCGTTCAGCTGTTTTTGCAAATTATTATAAGAAGTCGCAGGCGTATTTGAAATTCGCTAACCACGATAAGGGTCAATATTTCTTTATTAAGCATTTTACACATGGAGGGTTCATAGCTGAACCGAACCAAGTCACAAAATAAAATGCATATATGTATTTCAAAACTGGTGTGAAATTCTTCGCAAAGTTTAACTCTATCGAGTTCTGTAACGAACTAAATTAAAAAGTTTTTCGTTCCAAAGGTAACGGTAATAAACCCATGTCAATGGCTCAAGAAATTAATGGAAATTCACTTACTCAAACTCAAAATATAATCGAATTTTAATTTTTGACTTGGTTCGCTTCAGCTCTAAGCCCTCCATATATTGCACTTACTTTTCGTCCTTAAGGACCCCTATTGAAATTTGATGCACAAAATATTCATGGAAAATTTTAACCCTTTATATGGCCGTTTTAGTATACTTTTGTAGGGAAGTTGGAAAAAAGTACAAACATGACCCCTGAAAATGATAGTTAGAGGGTTAATATATTCTAAGCAAAGAATCGCTATACAATTCTACTACAGACATCTGAAATCAAGAAGTATATTTAGTATATTTTTTTTACTTATTCCAAGAGCGAAAAATTAAAAAATTTCAAGGACAGAAATTTCGAAGGCCCTAGCTACTTTTGCCAAACCCTATGTTAGATTGGCTCTATCAGTAGTCTAGTTTCATTTCGCCTTCCAAGTATTAAGGCTGGCGCCGATGACTCGAATTTTGTTGCAATGTTTTATTAGTCCCACCAAGATCTCACTCCCAAAAATCGTTTCAGTGCAAAGAAATCTTTTCGAAATGGAAGTAAACGTTGTATAAGTCTTATTACTGTTAGTCTCGTACCGGACTCATGGCTGCAGAGCCTTTTAACCAACATAATTATTTTTAAAAGTTGGGGTTTTTATCAGCAAAATATAAAATATAAACACTTTAGGTGGTGTAGCGTATATTAAGGTCAGATTTGACCGAATATACTTTCTTACTTATTTTGATAGCCTTCACCACAGGTAGTCAGGTTATATATAAGTTTGTATATTCGTTTGCTATTTCCACAGTACCGATCTTAGACTATGTATAGAGATTATCGCCTGTTTTTATAAAAATTTTCAAATTTAATAAAGGTTTACAAAACAAATTTTGTATGAAAATTCTCCTTAATAAACGTTTGTTAAAATTAATAATCGTTTATAAATACGGGGGTATATATATTCTGGGCTCTTATTATCGGGTGATTTTTAAGCTATTCACCCTGATTGTGTTTAGCGTATTTAAAATACGCCTACGACTGTTTGGTAATAGATAAAAGAGATCGTGAACTTATTGATTTTAATCTATTACCAAACAGCCGTAGGCTTATTTTAAAAACGGCAAACACAATAAGGGTGACTAACTTTGTTGGCAACACTGGTTTAAACAGCTAACGTACGTTTCCTGTTTTCTTTCACTGTCAAACATCTTGAGTTTGGTCTATAATTTAACCATGAATCGTCTTACAAACGAACAACGCTTGCAAATTATTGAATTTTATTATCAAAATGCGTGCTCTGTTAAGAAAGTTCATCGCGCGCTTCTTCTATTTTATGGTCAGTTTAATCGACCCACTGAATGGGTACGTTAATAAGCAGAATTGTCGATTTTGTAGTGAAGATCAGCCAAAAGCATTGCAAGAGCTACCAATGCATCCAGAAAAAGTCACAGTTTGGCGCGGTTTATGGGCTGGTGGCATCATTGGACCGTACGTCTTCAAAGATGATGCGAATCGTAACGTAACTGTGAATGGTGAGCGCTACCGTGAGATGATATCCAACTTTGTTTTGCCCAAAATGCAAGGTTTCAACAAGACGGTGCCACATGCCACACAGCACGCTTAAAACTGGACTTATTGAGAGGCGAGTTCGGTGAACATTTTATTTCACGTTCGGGACCGGTCAATTGGCCGCCTAGATCGTGCGATTTAACGCCTTTAGACAATTTTTTGTGGGGCTATGTTAAAGCTCATGTCTATACACACATGCCCGCTTCAATTGACGCATTAGAAGACAACATTGAAGCATTTGTTCATGAGATACCGGCCGAAATGTTGGAAACAGTATGCCGAAATTGGACTAAGCGGATGGAGCATTTGAGGCGCAGTCACGGTCAACATATGCATGAAATAACCTTCAAACATTAAATTATATGGACCGTACTATCGATTCAAATAAAGATTTCATGCATTTTTCTGAATTTTATGTGTCTTTTTTTAACTTTCCTATAGCTCTTAAAAAATCACCCATTAGTAGCGCAGTTGTTTTAACGATGTTCGTTTCTCCGTGAGTCTGTTGAAATAGGTTTTCCGACGACCTTAGACATGATGGGGACTTTGTTGTTCTCTATTTATATCACATATAGTCTGCAATAGAGTGATTTTGAAATTCAGCCAGATCTGTCAATAAAAAAACTGAGATACTATGAGCAAAAAACCACGACTTCAATTAACTTTTACCGATTTATTTCTTATTAAAACCAATAAGCCTTTATTTTTTTAAGCTCCCTTTTATTTTATGAATTTTATTTTTTCTTTCACTTTAAGTAAACAAAGTAAAATACTGGTAGCGAAAAGTAACAAAATGGCCGATTTATAGACAAATAACTCATTTTTTCACTCCAAAATAATGACTTTTGCACAATGCCGCCAAATCTAAATCAAGTTCAGATACTCCTACACAAAACGGGAACCAAATATTTAAAATTAAACCAAATCAGTTCGCCCATTTTATTGTACAAAAGTTTTGCTTCTGTCCCACTGTGCATTGCCGTATTCACTTTGACAAGTGAAAGCACAAACAGAAAATTTAAACAAAGGAACAAAACAAAAAAACTTACTCATACAAATCATTTTGATGTGTTACACATCGATTCAGCTCCTTTTCATGTTCCTCAAACAATATTGTTGCATCGTAACCGATGCGGGCCACTCTTTTGTACAGCAATTTTATGTGGCCCGATAATACACACAAGGCTTTTGGTGAAAAACTGTCGTTAGCAAAATTTTGTAATATTTGGAAAAACATTCCGCATAATTGAAAACCAATGGCAGCTGAGTAGTGCCACCAGGATTGATGCCAATTAAATGGCAACCAACCGGGATAGAAAAGCTTTTGTTCTCCTCTCGCTACAAATGCTAAACTGGCAAGGAAGCCAATGGCAACATACACAACCACATAGATACGTTGCACATAAGTCAAGTGAACTTTTATGTGCTGGTTGTAGTACAACTTATCCTCCTCATGCTGAATTCGTTCGTCCAGTATTTGCAAAATTCGTTGCATTTTTTTGATCTGTTTAATGTTGATGGCAAACATGACGACCTTAAGACAGGCACCAAGGCTGGTAGCAAAAAGGACAAGATTTTCAAAAAGATCTGACTTGGTGGCTTCGACTAAGAAAATTCCCAACATTAGATGAACCGGAAACAGGCAAGTGATTGTAATATTGATAAAATAATTCCACAGAATATGTTTTATGCGTTTAAAGTGCTGGTGTTGATTTTCTTTAATATTTTTTTGAGGCACAATAATACCCAGCAAATTCCACGACTTCCAATTTATTACAAAAAATTCCCGACAATTAATGGCATTTTCGTTAGGATTTAATAGTTTCTTCTTAGAGTTCATAACTTTTGAATATTAAAAAATACGAAAATGTTGCTTGAAATTTTGTTTGCTAACAACTGAATGTGATTTATACTTTTATATCAGCAATAAATCCTTTTTATTTGAAAAGTTTTTGGAAAAGTTATTTTAATAATCGAAGGAGTTGCCTTATAATTTTTGCCAGTAATCGTTATTTAAAAGGAAATTCCTTCTATTTGTTTCCAACTTATAAGAAAATTTATGGGAGGTAACAACACCATGAATACTTTTACTACTTATCAATCTCAATAATGTTTTAATAATTTCTACTTGGTAATGCATATCATTATTGCTTTGGACACTTAAATAGTGACATTAATAATAAGTTGCCCCTAATCGTTAAAAGAAATTCTATTATGACCAGTCATATTGTTTAATTATATTATTGAAATCACTTCCCAAATGCACGCATTTGCTAGGGTACTTGTTTAAACATTCTTTATATATATTTTTAGCATAAAATTTAAAAGTCATGACTGTGCTCGCATTCAGCCCGACAGTTACGGATTTGATATTCATGAGAGACTTATATACGTTCTACTATAACGGGGATTAAAGACAAAAGTGCCATATAAAAACAACAACAATTCTGTGGTCATTTTTATTTTTGACTAAACAAAAAAAAAAAAAAAAAAAAAAA
This sequence comes from Pollenia angustigena, assembly GCA_930367215.1. NCBI lineage: Eukaryota > Metazoa > Arthropoda > Insecta > Diptera > Polleniidae > Pollenia > Pollenia angustigena. Next base: position 192,974,576 of record OV884060.1, on the reverse strand, counting down.
TTAAATTATAATTTTTATACCCTCCTTTAACACGAGTGTTAAATCAGGATGTACTAAATAAGTTTGTTAACAAATGCCTCTATAAAATTATGTGATGGCAGGGCCATAATTTACAATAGGGCCAAAATAAAGTCCAATCACGGAATTTTATACACCTAAGACTGTACGGATTAATAGAACAGTACACAGAAAAAAATAAAAATAGATTTCAATTAAAAAATTTGTGATATAAATTAAAAAATTAATTAAATTTGCCCCAGTAAACAAATTAATAGTATGAATTAAACGTTTAATTTACTTGATCAAACCTTTAATTCAATTGATTAAACTTTTAATTCATTTGATTAAATTTTGAATTAAAACTGATTTTATTTTTGATTAATGCTTTAATTAGTGAACAATTTTGAAAAATTTTTTCTATGTACTGTCTTAGAATTTTCCACCCATTTGTTAAATGTGACAAAAATTGTGATAACCAGGGAAACCGTAAATATGCAATGGCATGTTTGTCCTTGTGCGACCAATAAAGGCAGAAACGTTTTAGAGATTTTTAGTGCATATTTTACCGTTTGCAGCATGTTTTTACATAATTTAGTTAAAAGGGCCTTTTTGCAGCATTTTTTAATCTTATAACATATATTTGTCTTTTTGAGGCATGCTTTGATACAAGTTCAATATTTTTAGATGCCTACAAGAGCGTTCGCAGCAAAAAAAAAAAAACAAACAAAAAAATATTTTTTTCCTCCCTCCATTTCGCCATCTACATTTAATTTTAACTCTAAAACTGTTAGACTGTCATTAAATATCATATATATTATTTCTAAAGCACTTTTTTTTGTCGGTTGCAAATATCTCCCATACCACCGCATCAAATTTAATTAATGATATCTCATTTTAAAGCTTATTTCTAACACTAATGAAGAAAAATAATTTGAAATATATTTTTGTTTGTATTAAGGATTCGTACGGGCAAAAAGTTAACGATGATCATGTCATTACCTCTAACATTGTATTCAAAGAAGTATTATAAAAGCATTTAAACATATGTATGTATGTAAATATGTATGATATATATTATGATTTCTAATATTTTTATACTTTTAATAAAATGTATTGAAGTTACTAAAATTTCTATTAATTATTTTCATATTTTCATTTTATGTTACAAAAATGACAACTAACGGTGCGAAATATTCGCACGGGTCATCTAGTAATTGTTATTTTAAACTTTAAAATTTTATATAAATGGTGGTTAAATTTTGAGGTCCGATGTTGATTTTGAATAAAACACAAATTATTTAGGAAATTATTGTCATTTCTTTTTAATATGATAATATTGGTATGGTTCAATTATGTGTGGAACAAAATATCGGCCAGATTCCCGCCGCGGTGGCACACCTCCATTCGATGGTCCAAATTTTCGATGACGCTGAAGCATAATTGTGGTTCTGTGCCGTTAATGTGCCGAATCTCATCCTTTAGCCCTTGAGTTGTTGCTGGCTTATTGACGTCCACCTTTTCTTTCAAATAACCCCAAAGAAAGAAATCCAACAGTGTCAAAATACATGATCTTGGCGGCCAATTGACATCGCCACCACGTGGGATAGCGAACACTATTCACAGTAACTGTCCAACCGACATTATTTGGAAAAAATATGGCCCGATGATGCCGCCATTGTGGGTGCATTGGTTTTTCGACAATCACTCTTAGATTACACTGTGTGTAATTTTTTAAGTCATGGCAAAATAATCATATACAAACACCACTACGTGATAAAAGACAAAAAAAAAAAAAAAGACCCGTGTCTCCCAGTTTTACCAAAAGTCATGCACTTTTTTTATGGGCCCCCAAAGATTTGGGGCCTCGGTGTTATTTTTGCAAAAAGTGATAATTTTCTCAGGCTCATTTCTTGCAAACCGTTCGTAATTTTGATTTACCGTAATAATAATAATAACAATATAAAAACGATTTAAAGACAATTTTATATCAAGCTATTTAGCACTTCTTGTTATAAATGTGGATAATCCCTTCCTAAGTTATGAAAAAATTGGTGGTACACGCAAAGAATAAATAGGGTTGGGCATGGTTACGGCAACAACACACTATGTCTATTGTAACAATATATTGTTGTCGTGCACAAATAATTGCTATTTTTTTTAAATATCAGCAATATTATAGTTACTGTTAATATTTATATGTTTATCGCAATTATAAATTTGAGTATTGTTGACCGAAGTTTAATTATTTTTCTAACAACTATGATAACTTTCAAAACATTTTATATTACTGACAACCATACTTAGTAGATATAACATGATAACTTTCTATACATTTATCATAATATGTTTAAGATGCAATCAAAATTTTTTTATTCTAATAATATTATGTTAGCGTCAATTGTAAAATAATTTTAAATCAGTTGTGTCGTTTGTTTTAAATGTGAGCGGTTAAACAATTTAAAGATAAATTCCCATAAAAAAATAATAAGTCTAAAGGTACGTTCAGACTAATAAAATATTTGACAAAAATATTTGTTCTGATATTTGCTTCAAACTGTGTGAAACAAAAAAATATTTTGTTTAATGTTCACACTAAGCTCAAATATTTGACAAATTTTGTTTGTTAAAACAGTCGGCAAATAGTGTCAAATAAAATAAATGAAATCATGTTTGCCGTGCGTTCAGACTTAGACAAATATTTGCATCAAATAATTATTTAATGAAAGTGTTCAAAAATAAAAATATATTTCACAAATAGTAAAAATTATAGCAAAGCCTAATAGTTATTCAAAATCGTTAAAGCTGTAAAGATTCACAGGGAAAATCGCTTCTTCGCGAGCATGGCTAAAATTCGCGAAAAAATGCAAGCTTGGAAACAACCCCTAAAATTTATTTGAAATCGTTTAAAAAAACAAATTGTCGGGAAAAAGCAAAAAAAAAAAATGGTTTTGGCAAAATAAGCGAAAATTCGCGAAAATTTTTTTAATTTCAAACAAGCCATAAAATTGATTAAAAGTCCCTAAAAGTATAGGGAATGGCAAAAATTCGGTAAAAATTGCCAAATTAGCGGAAATTTGCAAAAATTTGCTAATAGCGGCATGATAGCAAAGTCTAATAATTGTAAAAAATCTTTAAAACTGTAAAGAATCCGAAAAATTACAAGAAAAATTGCTTCTATAGGTAACATGGCTAAAATTATTTGTCGTTGTTTGCTCTTACAATTTTTTTGTAATATCAAATAAATGTTTGCTCAAAAACTACTTAAATATTTGATTTTTTGTGTTCACACTATGTTCACATTGGCCAAATATTTGTTTGCCGAAAAATACTTTTATTTCCTCAAAATCAGCTGTGATTTTATTTGACACTCAAAAATATTTTGTGTTCAGACTACGATAGTGAAATATTTGATGTTTGCTATCAAATATTTCATCAGTCTGAACATACCTTTAAGAAATTAAAAAAAAATTAAAATATAAGCGGAGTTCAGTATTAGTGATGTAATAGTGCAAATGCAAATTATTCGTTTTATTTTTTAAAATATCAGAGATTTCGTTTTATTTTGTAAAAGTGTTACGATATTTTGCATTTGCTCTTTTGCAAGCCTAATATTGAACTCCGCTATTTTATTTACATTAAGAAATATTGTAAAAAGCCACAAAATAAAAAATCGATGCAAAAATATTTTAATTCATTTTGTATTGTTATGACAGTTATGAAATGTGCTGTATCATAATATGATTGCTTCTAAATTTATTACTTCTTAACTTGGTATGAGTTACAGAATAATAATATGTTAAAGGAAAAATAATATGATTAAGGCTTCCAATCGGGATTGGTTTTTCTGAATCCCGGGATTCGGGATTGAAGAAAATATTTCGGGATTTTTATATCGGGATCCCGGGATATTTTGAATCCCGGGATTTACGGGATTTTAAAAAAAATTTCGGGATATTTCGGGTTTTTAAAAATTTTTTTATACCCAATATAAAAAAAAATTTTAAACTGTATAAAAAACATTTTCGAGTTAAAATACACAATTGTTGAATGTATATTATTTATTTGTTAAAACATAATAAAAAAAAAATTATATATTAATTGATCAAAATTCATATAGACAATGTAAAGCGGCTCATACACTTTCAATGAAATTGTTACGTATAGTACAATCATATCACCAATGTGTATGTGCTATTCTAAAGAGGCACAATATATTGGAAACAATCAAAACATTCTTGATTTTTATTGCAGAACAATAAAAGTGAAATGTGTTGGCAACATTGTACAATGCTGTTTATGTTATTCCTATAGGTTAGTTCACCTTTTTATTGAATGAATGAAACCATTGTGCGACTTATTGCATAAAGCCTTGTACTCTGTTCAACATTTCACGTGAAATGCTGTCAAAACGCATGTGAAAAAAACTTGTGCGGAATATCTATGAAATAATGTTTTTGTTAACCGCACTAACACAGAGTTCTAAATCATAATACAAAAACTGCAAAATTACAACTGATCTAGGGTTGAGTTGTATTAAAGACCAACATTTCGGACAAAACTAAGCTGTTCCGTTAAAATTACGTACACAAACTTTGTTATGGCGGCACAAATATGTTTTCAGATTAACTAAACCTAGTCAACTAACATCTCAAAAACCTTAATGTATTGTGAAATTATCCAAATATTTTAAATTTTTCAAATATATTTTAAAATTGTCCGAATATATGTACCTATTAAAAATTTTCATATACAATTTAAAATTGTCCATGTGTATTTCAAATCTATTCAAATGTATTTTAAACTTTTTTTGTCAACAAATACACGTATCTTTATACAAGTTATTAAAAAAAATGTTAAAACAATAAAGAATATAAAAAAAACGGGATCCCGAAAATCCCGGGATTAGAAATCAGAAATCCCAAGATTCGGGATTCGCCTAATCCCGAAAATCCCGGGATTTCCGTGATCGGGATTTCCCGATTGGAAGCCCTAATTATGATATAACACTACGAATATATTTAGCCATAATATGTTTCAATAATAGTCTTAATATGGTGACTACAATCATGAATCTTATCATAATATGTTGCTCTTAGAATATGTTTACCACAGTCATGTTTGATCTTTGCGTGTAGTCGATCGCCGAACAAAGCATCTTGTTAAAAATTTAAATGCTTTTACAGTAACCGTTCTTCAGATGTGCAGAAATTTCAAGTGTATTCCTATGGGAGGTGTCATGCCTACTTTTCCGATTGAACCTATTTCTTTAAAGCTATTTGTACAGAATTGGAATACTATCATTGTTAAAGTACTCCAAATATGTAGGAATCTTTAGTGCCATTGTATTGGAGGTGCCACGCCCATTTTAACATTAAAAAAAATATTAATGGCCTACGTTTAGCGCCGCATAGTTAGAAAATTACTGTGAACATTTCAGGAAAATGAGTTCAGTAGCTTAGGAGTGTATAGGGAACAAACAAACTCACGCTTTTTCATTTATATATTATTGATTGCTCCTCCTGCACATACCCCCTTAATTTTTATTTTGTTAGGTGTAGTTTACCATAAGAGTGGATCCTACAAAGCTTGAAGACTTTTGTCTTCAGATATCCAGTATTTAATATTTTCGTTTATGGGGGTACTGCTCTTCCTCCGTCTACCCCGCCCATTTTCATTTTAAAATTTATAGTTTATCTTTAACCAAGTTTGAAGACTTTAATATTTCTTCAGTTACGCGATATTTTATATATGCATCCTACGGAAGGTATAACACCCCCTGCGCCTACCTCCTTCATTTTTGTTTGTTTCTGTAGTTTACTATAAGAGTGATTCCTACCAAGTTTGAACATTCTTCCTATAACAGTTTTTAAGAAATGCGATATTAAACATTCTCGTCCTATGGGGGTTCCACTTCCCCTGCAGCTATCTTACTTTAATTTTGGGGCTCAGAAAAATGGGTGCAGCGGCTCTTAAAGTATGGGAGGGTACCACTTCCCCTGCCGCTATCGAAGAAAGTAGCCTCTTTTCTTTTCGGGGATCACTTGATGTTACTACAAAAATTTCGGGAAATCGGTTCGGAAGTTTAGGAGTCTATAAACCCAAAAACAAACAGACAAACATTTCTAATTTTTATATATATAGATTTGAATTTTGCAATGATTTCGGAACACCTTTTATAATGTTTTGAATTTTTTAATTTAAATCCATTTCCTTTGTTAAGTGCTTATCGGAGTGTAACTGCCTGTTTGTAGAACGCGAGCGCAAAATTGACTCGTTCAACTTACATTTAAAACAAAAACAAAATTTCAAAATTTGTTTTTGTTTTAAATGTAAGTTAAGCGAGTCACTTTTGTGCTCGCGTTCTACAAACAGGCAGTAAGTGTAAACATTTGTTAAATCCAGAAAACCAACGTAAAATCACGTAAATTAAGTAACATTTTATTACTGCACAAACTGGAAGTTTTAAGAATTAACTAAATATATTTTTTTTTGATTTGAACTTAAAGATTTTATAATAAAATAAGCATCTGAACTCTGTTGTGGAGGCAGAACAATTGCGATTTGTAGTTGATATTTCTAGTTAGACTTGAGTTCATCAAAATTAATTTTCATTATTTCATATGAAATTATTTTTATTGAAGGACGGAATTTTTACAACATGAAATTTTTATTAAAATTTATTGATAATTTTCCTGGCTGAGCTGGGGCTCGAACCTGGGTTGAATTTATATGTTTCAAGAATCACCACATTTTTTCTTTAGAATTCTTTAAGTTCTAACCTCTGCACCACTGCGGTGCCTGCCAGCCAACAGTCAAACATAAATCTTTAACCAGTGGTACTGGTGGTACGAAATTTGCTGTAATTATCATTTTTCAATTTATTTAGATGTTGCCTCCTTTTCTTCTGTATTTCGTTTTCTTTCTGTCAAGACTTTGTCTTGAAAACCTGAATACATTTCGTTGGTTGATTATTTAATTGTCGTATGTCGTATGCAATTTGTATCCACATACGACAATTAAATAATCAACCGACGATTTGTTTATTATGTTATTTGTCCACTTTCCATTGAAATAAAAATTTTCAGTGTATTTTATAAGGGATAGTAACTTGATATCTTTAAGTTTGTAAAATAAAAATGTTCTTTGTTTTTTCTTTTCCCAATACAATTCCAATATAATACCGAACATTCAATTCAAATACGGGTTATCCATTAAATGGTCTTAAAACTGCCGGTCTGGCAAGGTTGTTTGTTAACTGTTAAATATCTGTCATCTGATTTGTCAGTTATTTAGGGCTAATAAATAAGAGCAAGTTAAACTTTCTTTTTGCTTTAAAATGTGTTTAAACCAACAAATCTATAAACCATATTTAAACGCATAAACATGGGCGTTTAATCTACCAATGCAGACCAAATGAATTTGACAACATTTATCGTAATGCTGCCACATGTTATTTTTTAAACTACATATGGGCATTTCCATCGGAATGTCAACCACAACCAGTGTGACCATATTAGCTTTTTTCGAGCTAAATTAAGCTTTATATTTTCCTTTTTAGGTTGAGATTTTTATTTCAATTTCGTGCTTATTAATATTTTAAAATAAATAAAACAGATAATCCGAATAAACTTATGTGTGATTTAGTTAAAAGGGTAATAGTCTTGCAGCGCAGACGAAATCGCTTTTGCAGATTTGATTTACATACATAATGCGGCGAGGGAAGAATATAAAAAGTTAAGCTATTTTCCAAAAGAATTAAGAATTTTTGTCAAAAGTAACACTTTGAAAAATTTCTTGAATAAACAAAAATTTATGTGATTTATAAGAACAAAAAACATACATATTTCTATTCCATATTTCAGTGATAATAGCAAGACCACAAATCAATTATTAAACAAAAGCAAAGCTTAGAGTAAGTTTTATGCCTATTGCATGAGAATTTAAAAATAAGGTTTAAGCATACAGTACTTTTGTTTTATAGCCACTACAGTTTTTAGCCACTTAAGCGATATATAACAATTTATTTGTTTTTTCTGCGTTTTAAGTAAATCTAATATAAAGGATTTACGTGATAGTCCACATTTCGATGAAAGCATATTTACCAGATACTTATTTCATCTTTAAGCAGGCATCAAGAGCAAAAGTAAATCAAATTATGGGCGTTATAGTTACATTAGCAAAACCTTCTACGTTCTTTTTAATTTCCGAAGACTCAAACCATTAAAAGAGCTAAGAATTAAATCGTTTATTTTTTTCCATCATGAAAACAATTAGTTTTTGGCTTAGGAATCAGAAAAAATATCTTGTTTGGCCTTCTTATGAGTGTTGTTGTCGTTGTCGAAATATAGTCGTTTTTGAAAGTTGGTATTATGATTGACTCAAACGACATATGTACGGCAAACTTTTTACTTATGTGTTTTTCATTGTCGTTGTCGTGATTTCGAATTTCAAACGGCTACGACTGCGATCACGACAACGACTTCCGTCTTCCGTCTATTTTTTGAAAATTACTTGAAAATTTCTGCCAGTAAAATTTTTACTAGTTAAGTTATGTTCATACCTATTAAATATTTGGCGTCTCTTTTTTTAATAAAAAAATTTATTTGCTTTTGCAAAACGTTTAGCTAGATCAAACATCATTATACAGTTTCTTAATTACATTATGTAATTATCTTCTTACAAATAAAGTTAAGCAAATCCATAGAAATTGTTAAAAACAAAGCTAAAGTTTGATCAATTTACTGGTCAAGCTTTTTTTTGCATTTTTTTCGTTTATTTATATTATTATTCTCAGCTATAATTACATAAGTCTGAGTTCGTACGGCTCATGTCTTATTGACAAGATTCTTGAATTGGCGTTCAAATGATTCATGTCATGTTGACGACATGTGCTTTTTTGATATTGAAAACAATAACAAAATTAAACAACGAATGAAAAAGCAAAACGTAATGACGGTACATGCATCTGGGTACTCGTTTCTTTTCCCCTCGTCCCTCTCGCCTATAAAGTAGCAATCATGTCAATAAGACATGAGCCGTATGAACACAGACTAAAGGCATAATTAGTCTTTACTTTCTGTTCTGTTACAAATCAGCTGACTTGTTTTTGTTATTAAAAAACCTATGAAAATGATTAGTTTTTCTGTTCTGTTTCGGTTCAGTTTGTTAAAATCAAAAACATGTTAATTTATTGTAAGTGACAGCAAAATAAATAATAAAAAATACGTATTTATATTGAAATAAACGGTTTTTAATTTTAAGAATTCATAAGATTTAATTTTTTCAAATTTCTGTGCATTAAAGTTATTAAAATAAAACAATGGACGGTGCAAACCTAATAAATTTGTCATAAATGGCTGATAAGCAGGGCAAGGAAGTTCATGCACTTAAAATCGCAAAATATGCGCATAAAACATGCAATAAAAATAGTGAAATATGCAAAAATAAAAGTAAAAAATATGCATTAAAAATATATTTATTTAACCATATTTAAGAAAAAAAAACATAAATACATTTCATTCAGTTTTAAAAACTTAAAACATAGTTTAAAAAGTAGTAGTAGATAAAGATATATTTACATATGTAAATAAATAAGTTTTTTTTTTAAGTTATCAAATGTTAAACTCATTCTATTTGGTCTTAACTTAAAACAGTTTTAAGCATTGAAAGTGTTCGTTCGACATCAACGGATGTAATAGGTGGATATTTAAAAGTGGTCAACTCCTTTGTAGAATATTCATTGTCTACAATTTTTTCTTTACTGAAAGGTTAATTAAAAATATTACCAATTTCTTTAACTTTTTTAAATACGGCATTCTTTTTTAAAACTGCATAAATTTTGGCTTTTAATTTTTTTGCCGATTTGACCTTCAACTTTTCTTATTTTAATGACAGCGTCATCAACGAGTTTAACCGAGGTGTTCAATGATTTAAACCCCTGAAGTTCGGTTATTGTCTCGACTAGAAACCCATTGTTTGAGTGTATAAATTCTAATTGAGCCTTTATATTAGGTACATTTAAAATATTGTTTACTTTTTTATCGTGACTGCATTATTTTCGTTAAAATTATTTACCACATCTTTAAATTCTTCAAAATTTTTGGCATAATACTCAACTGCCTGCAACCAGGTACCCCATCTTGTTATACATGGTTGAAACGGAAAGGTGACTTTAAAAACTTTCATGCATAGCATGAGCTTAGCATGTGACATGTAACATTTTTGAGTAAGACATCTTAAAAAAAAAGGTCAAGTAGAGCAAAATTTTATTTTAATTAAAGTCACACGTCACACAAGCTGCAGCCGTTAGATATATCGGTGTTTGGTCCATTTAAAAAGTACTTGGCCACCTCATTCAATGATTTTCTTGTATCTAATCCTGGACGAATTATAACAATTTACGATATACCAACGTTGTCTAACATTCCATTCCGGAAGGCTTTTGCTGTTGAAAATATATGCAAGGGGTTTGAAAAAACTGGAATTAGCCCATTCAATAGACAAATATTCCCTGAATCAGATTTCGAGACAGACGGACAGACGGACAACCGGTTTTGAACTTCGCTGTTCATAAGGACCCAGAATATATATACTTTATAGGGTGTAGGATCAATATTGTAGAAATTACAAACGGAATGACAAAGTTATATATACCCTTTTACCTTCGGTTAAGGGTATAAAAAGATAGAACTCAGAAGCACACAAAGCTGAAGAAAAAGAGGATTTGCCCAAAAAAAAACAGTCCCTAAAAGAAATCCTAAATACTATGCTGCAACATATTCCTCGTCTGATCTATCGGATGTAGATGATAGCTATATGGAAGGAAACTTCGTACTAGTTCGATTTTCTGGAGAAACAGATAAGTTTTATGTTGGCAAATAATATCAAAAAATCCAACTTCGGTAAAGGTTGATTTTTTGAGAAAAAAAGTAATTTGTGGACTTTCATCGAACCCGATATTCCTGACATTTGCTACGTTCTTAAAACTGATATTGTTTTACGATTACCGGACCCAACTCATCCTCCAGGAACTTCCCGATCTGTAACAAGATATTTATTTGATGTTGATATGTCCCAGTACAACGTAAAGTAACTTTGTAGTGCTATTAAATTTAAGAAAAAAATTATTTTTAATTTTGTGTAAAGTTTTTGATCTCAAGTATTTTAACAAACTTTTATTTACTTTACGTAGAACTAAATTTATTTGCGTTATTTTTTGTTTGTTTCCTGAATTACATTATACCAATAAATAAACAGTCATATAACGACAAATTTTAGTTTTATTTTATTTCTGTCGTTTCTGCCCCACCCCCATGGCGAATTCACCCCATAGGTGGGGTGGCATCGCCGTTTTTGATCACTGCAGCAATTTGTAAAAAAAACATATAAGAGGAGGTACAGCGAGGACAAAATAGACTCAAATTAACGTCAACATATGTAAGGCTTTAAAAACAAAACAAGTTTCCAAATATCATTTGCAGTTTTGCAAATAGAGCAATTTTAAAAAAAAGTGGCATAATGCACGGAATGATGTAATATTTTGCACAAACTTGTCGTATACAACGAGAAATCATAATGCAAGATTTCGTGAAGATCGGTCCATAATTTACCATAGGCCCCATATAAAGTATACTCCCGGAAAACAGTTTAATACGCCTAAAACCTTAATAAATAACGCTATCGTATTAAAATTTGGTAAATGACAGTGTTAAAGGACTATAAATCATACTGTAAGTTTTCATGAATATCGGTCCATGATTTACCATAACCCCATATAAAATATAATCTCGGAAAACAGTTTAGTATGCCTATAACCGTGATAAATAACGCTATCATAAAATTCGGTACGTCAAAGTTTTGTAGGACAAGAAAACACAGTGTAAAATTTCGTGACGATCGGACCATAATTTACCCACGGCCCCATATAAACTCTACTCTCGGAAAGCAGTTAAGTATTGGTGGAGGGTATTAAAGATTCGGCACAGCCGAATAAAGCACTCTAACTTGTTACAATTATATTAAGCATAACTTGCATAAGACATAATACCAAAATAACATAATTAGTTTTATGCAAAATATAGAAATCAAGAAATAATTGTTACATATCAAGCAAAAAAAAAATTATTAAAAATCGTTATTTGTCAACCAGAAAATAAAAATTATTTACAATCTAATTTAAGTATTATCCAGAAACTAAAGAATAACCCCCATATTCATAAAAAATATTTCAGGTTTATAAATGGTTTATGAAATGAATTTTCTATGAAAATTTGTTTAATAAACCTTTCATTAATCAAAATATAAAATATGTCATATCCCTTCCGGTCCATTAATAATAAAAAAATTTAAATGTGCTTAAAAACATACGTTAAATAAAATAATATTTTATCAATAAACACAATCCTGTCGTATTCATAAAAAAAATAGTTTAAACTTTTAATCGGTTTTCAAAAACATTTGAATGAAAATTTTGTTTTAAAATAAATTGTATCCATATCAGTACCCTGGAAGTGTACTGCACTATGTCGAAATAGTGTTACAGTTTTAAACTCAGATGTTAAGATCGATGAGAGTGTACACTTTGTCGTTTATTAATGTCGTCACAATTTAAGGAAGCAGCATACTCCGAGGTATTGGTATTTAAGCTTTGGTTAAATAATTGCATTTTTGTAATACAATCCATGGTTTACAAACAAAAACATACTTTGATTGAAATTATTACATACAATTTTTTAACAAAAGTAAGCATTAAAACATGTTAAACAAAAATATGATTAATTAATTAAAAATTTATATGAATAACATTTTTAAATTTGTATGTATATAATAAATTGTTTTGTTATATTTTCTTTCTAGCTTTTGAAAATTCATAAATAAATAAAAAAGTGTTGTTTATTTAAAAAAAAAGTCGTATCTTTAAAAAAACATTGATCCCGAATCGCGAAAAATGCCGAAATCCCGGGATTTTCTAAAATCAATCGCATATCGCACTGGTTTCTCTTAAGAGAGTCAACTCAAAATTTACAAGTTTTAATTCAAAAATTTCAAAACAATCAAATTTTTATCCCGTTAAGTTGCGATTTTTAGATAAATAGTGTAGTTTCAATTATATTTCACAATTACATGGCAGAAGTTAAGTTGAGTTTCAGAATTTAATACCTATAAACGTATTGGAGAGATGGCCCCATTCAAACATACGCATGGGTGGGATCAAAAATGACGTCAGTACCTAACTATTTTTGATACAATTTTAAATCCTGTTACATACAATTTTATTCAAGAACAATACAAAATGTTGAATATAGTACAATTTTTCAATCGTATACAAGAAACAAAAACTGGGTGGCATTATTTTTATTTAGAATGCCGACTCTTCTGGCATTGTTGGCTATCTTCTTATATCTAAATTCGACGGTGACTCTTCATGTAGTCACAATGTTCCACAGTTTGAAATTAACAGCGTTTTTTTGCTCTGAACTAATCTTCAAAAAAAATTTTGGTATCAGGGGCTTACGACATTGGCCTATACTCGTAAAGGCTAGATTACACTATTATTCTTTGTATTAATACATGTCAAAAACTCAAGTAATATGACAAAGTGTGATAGTGTGAATGCAATGTGTCACGAAAATGAAAAGTATTATGAAAAAAGTTTAACATCCCAAACGACTTCATCGTTTTTTGAAAAATTTCTAAACAATAATACTTTTCTATGAGTTAAATTTCAGGTCTGTATTTTATAAAGCTTTTTTGTAATAGTTCTATTCTTTTAATTTTTCAGAAATGACTTTATACACTATCAGACTATTATATAATGAAAAAATGTTTAATATAATATAAAGTAACCTTCACAAGGAAATAATTCCCAGTTTCTTAATAATACGTTTCATTAGATCAGGGTTGCGTTTTATTTCATGTGTGAGTGTTTATATATACTTTGTGTGATGGTGTGAACACAAATTGTCATGTTAAATTAGATTTTTTCACAGTAGCAACAAAACTCATTCGATTTCTATCTCACAAAGTAATATGGAATACGTAAGACTTGTGAGATAGCGTAAACTAGCTTTAAGCAAACAATCTTATAGTGCCACCGAAATTTTTTATTATAAGAACTTGACTTAATTATGGCTAGTAGATTGATTGATAATTTAAATTTGTTTTCTTCTTCTCTTTTCTAGATTTTTTTGATTAAAAACAACACCAAAAGCCAGAATAAAGAACATAACAACAAACACTTAACCTAAATAATCTTAAAACTTCCTTTAAACGTACAACAATAGCAACAAGAAACAAGCATATAAACGACAAAAAAGTTGTACAAAAACAATCCATCCATCTTAAAGAGAGAACGAGGGCGCTAGCAACAACAACAAAACTAAATACAAAGCTAAAGAGCGACACAGCAGGGAAAGAAAAAAAGAGAAACAGCATAAACAAGATAGAGATTGTTAAATTAGCAGTTTAATTGCAGGATTGCGTTTTGGTGGTAGTTGTAGGCCAACAAAATTTTTAAATATTAAACATTTCTTCGCACAAGATCCGGTGATGTGGGACAACCCCCGCAGTGGGAAATGCAACAACCCCAACGTTACATACCGTCTGTATCTGATCTATATGGAACGGACGAGATAGAACTTCTACTGGACGAAATACGTGAACTAGAACCGGTCTGCTGTCAGCTAGACGATGAACAGGATTTTGAAATAGCTGGCAGCAGAGCCGGAGAGCTATCATTATCCTTGGAATCGCCGCTGGGTACATGCACGTCGTGGGATTCCCACGCCAATTACAAGCAACGTACCGCCCAAACGCCACTGCCATGGGGTGTTGCCCTACACTGTGATCCGCAACATTTAAAAACGCCTACAGGGATTGTGCGAATACTTTTGGTGGTAAAATAATTTTTTTTTCTTCAAAACTAATTTCGTCGTCTAACTTCGATTATTTGTTTATTTCCAGTTGTCCTCAGCCGCTTGTCTTGCCTGCGAATGTTCGGCGGGTACTGTGCAAGTCGGTCTCTTTTTACTGCCACTCATCGGACGCCTCAGATTGATGGTGTTTTGTGCACTATTCTCCCTTTTAATCACATGTCTCATGATATTTCTTGACGTTTCTCATATAGCTCTAATGTTTCCCTTCAATTGGACGAAAGTTGTAAGTATTGAATATTTAAGAGAGTCATCATGCTTGTAAGATACAATAAAAATCAAAAGTTAAATTTAATTATGTGCAAAGTACACAGATATTTATTTTAAAACTGTTAAAGCTTTTCTTTAAACCATTTCCACCGATTCTTATATTTTTTTCTTTTTGCATGATAAAGCCATGTCCGTCTGTTGAAAACACGCTCACTTTGGAAAAACTAGTTTTTTTCCAGCATTTCTCTAAACATATACAATCCTCCATTATGACATTAGAGTCCAGTTTTAATTTTTAAAATTTTAAACACTTTTAATTGCTTCTGTTAATTTTGTTAAAAGATTTTTTGTGTTACAATCGAGATTTTCTTTTATTGTCTGCTCATCATATGACTCACCTTGGCAAAGCTCAGCACCGAACATTCTGCAAAAAATGTATTACGGAATTTCTGATTTTGTACTGTATTTAAAGAATATATTGCTATGAAAAAAAAATTTTTATAAAACACATACCTTTTGTATAAGAGACAAAATAAATAATTAAAACACAAAAAAAATATGTTATAATACTACAAAAAATTTAAAATCTTGTTACTTCGGTTAATCGACTGAAATTAACCGGTTTAATCTTTAATCGAAAAAAAGCCAATTTTAAATTAACCGATCAGTAGTAGTAATTAATCGGTTAACCGATTAACGGTTAACCGAATGAACCTACAAAATACTTAAATTATCCATATTCAATCCCGATTTCGTACTTGAAAGAATCCGAAAATAAGATTGAATCAATCTAAAAATACCCTAAAAGAGAAATTGAATCTTTGAAAGTTCGAGCTATTGAAGCATGATCCACCTTTTCCAACTTTACGATATTTAACAAAAATTTGTGTTTACTCTGTTCTTCTTCTGCATTTAAGATCCCAATTACGTAGACATCGAAACGTCGTTCAGTGTCCATTGCTTCGTCAATAGATAGCCACAAATTATGTCACTTAATTCTTTCAACAATGTCACATAGTTGTATAGTGTACAACTTAGCGATATAAGTTTTTATAAGGGTTGTTTCCGTAGAAATGGTTTCATTGATATATTTGTTTAAAAAAATTCTATAATTTTGGTTGATTAGCTAATATATAGAGGTATATCTGCAGACACCAGAGCATTATACAATTCAAAACTAAATTTGCTAGTCTTATCCCCAAAAGTTGATTTTCTTGAAATTAAAGTTTGCGAAACGTTTTCATAAATTATAAATCTTTGTGTTTCTGGCTTTGAAGGTGCTGATTTACTTGAAATTTTTAAATGAAACACCTTTTTGTAAACTTTGCAAAAAAGTACTTTTCCCTCTATTTTGAAGACTTAAAAACACACTTATTTTAAAGATTATTTTTTGATATTTTTTCTTTTGACATTTTTTTCCTTAAAAACAATTTATTTTATTAATACTTTTTGGATTTAAGGTCATACTTCTTACACCGTAAATCAAAAATAATATGTTGAGTTCTATTTTTTCTTCGCCGAACATTATTTTTATTTGCTGCTTCTTCAATTAAAAAAAACCGCGAACAAAATGAAATGTCAAAAACTGTTTTATTGTTACTTCTACAATTATTTGCACAATTATACAAATTGTATAATTTTTGTATGTGCTACTTTTTTAAAGTAAAAGAAACAAGGTGAATTTATAATAATGTAGGTAATTCAGTACCAAACACCAACATGTTGTTTTTGCTCCTTGAAAATGTCGAAGTTAGCAGATTTTCCCATACTATTTTGACTGTTTGACAGCTTCAGGGCTGAAACAACTATAACCAGCTGATTCACTGACTAAACCTTATAATGAATTCGCCTTGAACAGAAAGATATTTCTAAACAAAAAACTAAGAAAAGAGCAATTTTTTTTTTTTATAAATATTACAAAACATGACGAAAAATGTGAATTTATAACAAAATATGACGAAAAATATGCATTTATATCAAAATATGCAAAAACATGCATTTAAAGCAAAATATGCCAAAATATGCACTAACAAATTGATGCCATTTTACTGGAAATATTGTGATTCGCAAAGATATTAACTTTAGGTGGGTCTCAGAGTGCCGACAACAAACATGCATTTGCATGAAGTCCCTTGCCCTGCTGATAAGTAACTAAGGAAAAAGTAACTATTGCAATTTCGTAACAGAACGGCACGGAACAGAACAGAAACAGAAAGTAAAGACTAACTGAGCCTTAAGCAATACTTAGGCCCGTTTTCACAACTTACCAATAGTGTTCCACTATTACAACTTTACTTTAAGCTCCAAGGTAGTATGAACCTTAATTAGCTTTATCGCTAACTTTAGGTTAAAGAAAAGTTTTAATAATAGAACCCCTTTTATAAGTCCGGTTAGGGTCTGCTTTTAGCTATCGGTAAGTTGTGAAAACGGGCCATAATCTATGAAAAATATCGAAATAATTAAAAAAATTTGGCTTTATTTTTTGGCTTTAAATATCCTTCTTTAGCTTTTTTTTAGCTCTATTTCAAACCTGATTTAGCTTTATATTTTTAAAAAATCTGGTCACACTGACCACAACTCAAAAAATTAAAACGCTTGAAACTTTTTTTCAAATATGGTAGAAAGGAAAAAAACACCCAAATTTTACTATGTCGAGGGACTTTTAGCTTACTACAATTTTTAAAAAGCAAAAAATAATAGTTTTAACTCTTCTTTTTAACTCACATTTTTAGTAACTGCAATTGACAATTTTTAATATTCTGCCGATTCAATACAGATACTGATAATCAGGGAAACCAGAAATATGCAATTGCATGTTTTTCCTTGTGCGACTAATGAAGACAGAAACAATATATTTATCCGTTTTAGAGCTTTTTATGAATTTTGGCATCGATTAGTTAGTGTATATTTTTACATATTTTACCATTTGCAGCTTATTTTCGTTAAAAGAACCTTTTTGCAGCATTTTTTAAGTTTATAGCGCATATTTTGCCTTTTTAATGCATATTTTGATACATATTAAATTTTTTTCGATGCCAAAATAGCTTTCGCAGCAAAAAACAAAATTTTTTTTTTTTCGAAAATCTGTTACTTTAATTTCGATATCTACATTTTATTTTTACTCTTAAATTGTAAGACAATGCAGGTTGTCATTAATAATAAATGTTATGAGATTTGTACCTATACCAATCTTTTAGTATTACGATTGACTCAGAATCACTTTTTAAAGTGATCTAACGATGTCTATCCATCCGCCTGGCTGGTTGTCTGTCCATGTTAGCCTTGTGCGCAGAGTGCAAGTTCCAATTTTGTAGAAAATTTGATCAAATATGGACGAAGTCTATGCAAATGGTGAGAATCGGTCTGTAATTTCACATCCAAATTAGACTCTTTGTGTCCGCAAGCTATCTAATTAGGATGGTATTTAAATTAAATTCGTGCCAAAAATATTTTACTTTAAATTAAATTGTTTTCGAATCGGTTCACATTTGCTCAAAGCTCCCGTCCTTAACTAGCTTTAAATTCCTTTTAAATGTCAACATTTGTAAACAATTTAGCGACCGTACCTAAAATCCCCTTAAGACAAAAACCCATATGGATGTTAATATCTAGATAATATTCGGCGCAAACATCTCTTATATGAATTTTAACCTTTTTTAGGTTTTTTTTTAGATTTTGTTATTAAATTGTTGAATGTTGTGTCTTCAAATGAGCAATTTAAATTTTTAGGGCATATTTTTAACATTTTTCAGGGCATATTTTCCAGTTTTTAATGCATATTTAATGCGCATAAAACGTGTTTTTAAGAGCATATTTCTGGTTTCCCTGCTGATAATATTGCAATTATACTTTAAAATTAATGTTACAACCACAATGAACAAGATCCACGACGAAAGAACAAATTTATAGTTCGGTTAGCGGTATATCTTTGTGTTTGTTTTGGATGCTATTCTATAATTTATCATTTATCGTTGTCATATGAAATTGGTCAGTCTTAGGTATTTCAAAATAAAAGTTCAAAGCAAGATATTTGCTGCAAAAAAATTTTGATCGGAATTTTTTTTTAAATTGGTATAATACAAATTGTATAAGCTTTAAAGCTCGTCTCGTACGATATTGTTAGTACTAAAATGCAACTAAAAGCATCATCTTATTATGTTGGTATTTAGTTTAAATTTGGTCAAACCTTATCTTATTACAATCAAAATCATTTTGCAAAATTTTTTTTGGAATCTATCCATATTTGACCATTGCTGCCATACAAGTGCTACTCTCAAAAATAGCTTTTAATGCGATAACTTCCTCATAAATGTCGGTATTTACATAAAAATTTTCGACAATGACATTTTACGATAGGTATATGTCATGACAAAATGTTGTGCGCGTAGGTCCAAAATTAACCATAGTTCCGATATAAACCCCCTTCCTTAAATCGGCAAGGGGCAAACAAATCTCATATTGATGGAGATAACTAAATAATATTCGGCACAAATAACTTTTATATAATATTAGTATTGTGGTTATTTTATTGAACTATTTATGGTTTTTAATCCAAATTTTTAATATTTTTAATTAGGCTTAAGTTCATCAAATTTAATTTTCATTAAATTATTTTTATGAAGTAAGGAATTTTACAACATGAAAATTAATTAAAATTTATTGATAATTTTTCATTCTTGACTCAATCTGGGCTCGAACCCAGGTGTTTACGGACAGGTTACCCTGACATGTTTCGATTGCAACCACTCAATCTCCTCAGAGGGCTTGCCGTTTAAATATGTACTTTGAACTTCAAGAAAAATTCTTGACAAAAGTACGAAAAAACAGAAGTAAAGGAATAACATGTTAAAATAAATTAAAATAGATAATCATTCAAAGCAAATTTCGATCTACCAAAGGTTGAATACAATTTGGTTTAAGGATTGATGTTTGACTAATGACGTCAGCAGTCGTCGATGGCTGCGAGTGTTAAACGGCAAGCCCTCTGAGGAGATTGAGTGGTTGCAATCGAAACATGTCAGGGTAACCTGTCCGTAAACACCTGGGTTCGAGCCCAGGTTGAGTAAAGAATGAAAAATTATCAATAAATTTTAATTAATTTTCATGTTGTAAAATTCCTTTCTTCATAAAAATAATTTAATGAAAATTAAATTTGATGAACTTAAGCCTAATTAAAAATATTAAAAATTTGGATTAAAAACCATAAATAGTTCAATAAAATAACCACAATACTAATATTGTTAAAGCTAAGGCACGAGCTCTTTTATATAATTCTTAACCTCATAGCATAATTCTGTTCTAGCGATCTTGATTGGCCACGGGCCCCAAGTAGGGAACACTCTCAAAAAAATTTTTTTTTCACTTTATAGTGTAGGGTATCATATGGACGGGCTTGACCGACTATACTTTCTTACTTATTTGTTTTAAGTTTTTTATAAACATATATTTACAAAAAATATATTTCATGCCATGTAAATACTATAAGAGAAAAATCTGTCACGTACGGAAAGTCACGAACGATAATACATTTTGTTCATTATAAAACCATCCACCCAAATATCACTTCCGTTTTATGTCACGTACGATATGCACTTATTTTGCCCGATATTTTGGCCAACAAGGTTCCGAATTTGAAATTTTTTTTTCATATATAGTTCCCTCTAAATGAAACATAATGATACAAAAAATTTTCCAGTTAAAACTATTTTTGCAAAATTTCTATCTCTCTGAAGGCGTACAAATGTCACGTACGATGACATGGAAATTCCCATATAATACATGGAACACTAAAATATTGCTGTTAAGTCTAATCTGCATATAAATTTAAAATAGCGTGTAAGCATTCACTTATTTATTAGCCATAATTGAAAGGTTTTCCATTTATGAATATGGATCGTTTAACACCGAAGAACGATAAAAAATATCGAAAACCTCCCAATAAAAAAATAGAGCTTCCAACGAAGCAGGATTGTAAAAGAAAAACGTAACAAATCTCTTACGGAGGACATGCATTTTTATATGGTGAGTTCCTACTTTGTAGGAATATTTTGACACACGCAGCGCTTTTATCAGGGCATGTTAAAATTGGTGAATGTAATGATCAGCTTTAGAGAATGCATTTTTTGTTGTTACCGCGATTCTTTAATATGCTCCCATATAAACATGCCTTGTAGTTAGGGAATGCCGTGGCTCTTCAAATCTTCGTTCATATACTTTACTGTATCTCTGTATGTCTTATTGCGTAGCGCTTACCTTTTAAAATGTTCTATTAGTGCTTCGCAAAACAAGAATTTTCTATTTGGGTTACAAAAGTGGTAGTTCAAACATAGCCACTTTTCGAGCATTACGGGGTGATTATGGTCGTCAAAATCGACGCACTGTGCAAGGAATTAGCAAGATTATAATATATATTTGAAGAGCCTAAAAGCGTTACAGATGTGGTCAGTCCATTTCATCATAGCAATTTGCGCACTGCTGAAAATATCACTTCTGTTAGTGAAAGTGTGGCGGAAAACTCGTATTTGTCGATTCTAAATACAACGTTCTTAGCAATAGCCAAATGACAACCATCTTTTTTTGCCCTTCAATTGAAGATTATGAACTGTATGATGTGAGGTTTCCGTAAGACGGTGCAACGAGCCACACAACACGACCGATAAATGCTTTTTTGCATGGAAAGTTTCCAGAACGGGAATGAGATTAACACACTGTTTATTGTTGATGTGTTTTGTTTAAACTTTGATATTATTACAAGTAGAACTGTTGCTATAAGTCTTATACGTTTAACAGTTTTATTTGGTTTAATATCTTTAGTTTTTCTAAAATCTTTATGGATGAAGTTTCATGATGATCTGGCCTAAGCAACCAGTGAAATGCGCATAGGAATAGCTTATCCCATCAACAATAAATTTCAAGTGTTTTTATCAAGAATAAAATCTGGGAATTAAGCACGAATAACAACAACTTTTGAAATGGAAATTTTAGTTTTAATCTAGAATGCGAAATTTAAATTATCCTATTGGCCATCAAGATGCGATTTGAAGCTTTTAGACAACTTTCTTTGTAGGGCATGCTTGAGTTACCGTTTCTACGCGGATAATCCCCTGCCGTCGGGGCATTTCAAAACCAACATTCGTCAAGTTATCGCCGAAGTATTCCGAAAATTCCAGAACGGAAATTTTAATTTTAATCCAGCAAGCGAAATTTATCCAATTAGCCACCAAGATGCGATTTGACGCTGTTACATTTTTTTTTTGTCGGGTTACGTCATAGACCGTATCTACGAGGATAATCCCCAAACTTTGGAGCATTTGAAAACCAACATTCGTCAAATCGCTAAGATACCGCCCAAAATGAGCGAAATTGTGGTAGAAAACCACCTTAAAAGGCTCGACTGCTGCAACCAATCTAGATGCGCTCATTTAAATGAAATTCCATTTCGAACGCGATGGCAAGGTTCAAGCATTATAATGAAATAAATGTTTCATCGAAATCATACCTTAACGTGTGTTCTACTTACTTTACTTTTGAAACCAAAAAATTATCTTGAAATGAGGGTTTTAACGCGTACTAGGAAAAACTTGGTCTCGTTTTAACGAACGAAAAAAAGTTTTAAACTAGCAACTGATGTTTGCAAAATAACAACGAAAAGTTCTTAAGTCTTTGGCAACTTTCATTGCTAAATTTATAACCAAACGTTACAAAAAAAAAGAGTGCAAATATAAAACGTTGTCAAATCAAAAATAATTGGTGTCAAACCGACAACGAAACCATGAAATATGCCAAATTCTGCCTAATCAAAAACGCCATGTTGTTAAATGGAGAACACCACAACATTGCTGTCAAATAGAAATAACAAAATCATGAATCATTTGAAAAGCTTGTTTAAAAAATAAGCAAAAAAAAAAATAAGCAGATTGTAGTTATTACTGAACAAAGTCACGTATCGTATGTGACAATCGAATAAACAATATAACAACTTTTTTTGTTTGATTTTATTAAATTGTTTTCTTTTTGTAATTTTGTATTCCCACATTCCAACAAAAAAAAAAAAAAAAAAAAATAAAAAAAAAATATTTGGATTGTCTTCTAATTTATCTAGTGTTTTCGTTTAAATTAATCAGTAAACAATTAAAAAAAAAACGTCACATTGTTTTATTGCTTGGGCTTGCAATGTGCCACCTTTACCCAAAATCAGAAAAGTGTGTTGTGGAAATAAGGACAACGTGTTGTTAAAATGTGTATAAAGCGTTGATAAAATGGTTTCGGTCGATTTTGGTCAACTACTATCCCATAATTTCCTAAAAATATGTTTAAACTTTAAAGTGATAGACGGTATCAATTAAAACGTATTAGTGAGGCATAGCAAAATAGCAAGCTGGCTCCAAGTTTTTGCCTGAATTTTAATGGGTTTTTTTATTTTTGTTAATAATTGGTAATCCATTTTTTCGCTATGATTTAGCTGAAACTTTAATTTCATTATAATGCTTGCAGCTTGCCATTACGTACGAAATACAATGTCATTTAATTGATCGACTCTAGATTTTTGTAGCAGTCAATCCTTTTGAGGTAGTTTTCGACCACTTTTTCACAAACTTAGGGTATTTCGGAAAAACTTGACAAATATTGGTTTTAAAATGCTTCAACTCCAGAGGATTATCCGGCTAGACACGGTCTCTACTACAAAATAAGTCTAAGGTCGTCAGATATCATGATCTTGGCGGCCAATTAACGTTTCCAAAACGTAAAATTACGCGTTCTAGAAACTTCCCATGCAATAAAGCCAAAATTGGTTGTGTTGTGTGGCTCGTGACACCGTCTTGTTGAAACCACATATCGTTCGGTTCATTATCTCTAATTGCAGGCCAAATAAGTCGGTTGCCATACGGTCCTAGCTCGCAAGATTAACGGTAAAGGTTCTTCTTCCAGCGCCAATTTCGAAAAAATACGGCACAGTGGCGCCTCTAAACCAACCAGTTATTTTTTTCGGATGCAATGGCTTTTTTACAACCACTTCGAGCCCTATATGCGACACTTTTGGTAATTAACGTCACCACCGATTGAGAAACGAGTTTCGTCGCTAAAGAAAATTTTGTTTGAAGAACCAGTTTTGAAAGCCTTTTGCTCTATCATCTAATCAGCATATATATACGGCGTTGTGAACGGCCAGCCGGCTTAAATTGTTGCATCAGTTTGGCTTAAAATGGATGCAGGTGCAAAACCAAATGCAAAATACGCTTTAATAAGGCGTAAGATACTCGGAGCAACGTGAAATCGAGAAATTCGTCTTATCCCTGCAAATAATATTGGGCTACTTGATCCATTTTGATCAAGTGGATTACTCCCTGGACTGGTCCAATGTAATGCAAGCATGGACCATGTCATTGTTAAAAAGAGTATGTAGGGAAACGACATGTCTTCGGTTTTTAACGACATTTTTTCGTTTTTAAACGATTTCAAAGTAATTCCTCTGGAGTATTTCATGGAGTAGTTTTAAGACTACTGCTTTGTAATGCAAAGCCGGGCTATATGGTCCTGACCTAAGACATCACAATGTTAAAAAGACCATGTTTTCTCAATACATCGGGGTTACCTTTGGACTAGTCCTAGTCCCTTATGGACTACATATTACATGCGTGAATGGGTGTATGGACTAGTCGCATTATTTGCAGGGATCCGCCACACTTTCACTAACACAAGCCATATTTTCGGCAATCTGCCGCGATGATGAACAGTAACGCTCTCTTCTAACAGTCTCTTCAAATTTCTTTATAATCTTACCAATTCCTTGCTCAGTAGATCGAATGTGACCACCATAATTATTGTTTGTTCCTTTTCGAACCATTGGCCATAACAAATTCTTTCCACTGACATCAATCCGTGGCTAAAGACTTTAGTTGACTCCAATTTATTCTGTATGCTGCAGCTTCCTGGTCTATTTGTCTTTAGATATGAACTGGTCTTTCCCTTTTTCGGCGTTGCTGTGGTTTCCATTCAATAGCTCCTTTTGTGAAGTCGCCCTCCGGTTTCCGTAGGATATGCCCAATATATCTCCGTTTCCTTCGGATAATGTTTTTACTGGAGTTTAGGTTTTTCTCTGCCATAGGGATGGTTGGAGATTGTGGATTTGAGGATGCGATGTAGACAGCGATTGATGACTGTGTTCATTGCGTTGGTATTTCTTCTTTCTGCATTCCATGACTCGCATCCGTACAGAAGCGTAGTTTTTACCCACGTTTTGGATAGTATAAGTTTTGTGTTGGAAGGTATTCCCCGATATCGGCAAGTAGGATTCAGACGGCTAAAAGATTGCTTGCTAGCTTTTATTCTGTTAACGACCATAAATCCGTGCCCACCGAATTATTAACACCGTTTCGTATTGATTGGAGTCATAATGCTCGAGTAAATTTTAACAATTTTTGCGCGGTCTTCGTTTGCTAAACGATCCATATTCGTCAGTGGCAAACGTGTCACTAAATTAGTGATACTTCAGCGGACACACCAGCGGTTTGGAAACCATTAAATGTTTAAACCAGTACAATGTATGTACTTTTAAATTCCAGAACACCAAAAAGAAGTATTTAAAATTCAATTCAAAAATTTTATAAAAAAAAACAAAACTTGAAACGAGTATCAGCAGCAAAAACAAACCCCAATTGAACTTTAACTTATGGCAAAAATAAAAGAGATTGAAATACATAAAATCGCAATCGGAAACCATTTATTTTGCATGTACATGACTGATATAAATCTCTTCCATGAAAAAAAAAATCTATTAATAAAAATCTGAATGAGTAAATATGCGAACGTGTATTTACTTGTAGGTGTAATTTTTTTTAAAAAAATCATCTCGTTTTTTTCTTTCCATCATCATCAGCATCATGGCAACGTGACCATTATTTTTCAATTATCATTTTCTTTGCATAAAATATATTGTATGTTGTAGCAGACATACTCGCGCCTTTTTTGCCACCAACTTTATTATCCTGTTTTCCAACAAACAACACTTTTTTATACCCTTAGGACTTTCTGTTGTATGAATGCTATTAAAATTTAAATGTGAATGTGTGCATCCACACAACTAGAATCTAGGGAATTTTTTGTATATGAATGTTATGTCAAAAGCATTTTATCGATATCATTTTTCTACAGTTAAATGTTGCCTTTTTTTTGTTGTTTTTTTATTGTTTGCGTTTAAAGGTTTTCACACAGTTGTGTTCTCGTATATAGATTAGTCTTAGGCCTTATTGTTCTTACGTAAACGTATACGTTGCGGATTAGATGTTCCGTTTTCCTTACCAAGCTGGTCTATAAATAGGTGCTCTTACATAAACGTGAAGTTGCATTGCGGATTTGCTTAATGAAATTTAAATTGTTTTAGAAAAAAAACATTTTGTTTTTGAGCATGGAATTTGCTTGTTGGATTTTAAATACACAGTCAAACATATTCGTGTGTAATACACACTGTGTATATAAAAGCAATGTTTAAAAAACTAGTCTCCAAGCAGCTGTAGCAAAAACCATACAAAATAGTCCAGCTAAAAAATATGAAAAACTTGAAGTCGTTCATTTACTATTACTACCGCTACCATCCAATTTTAGTAACGGTAGTTGTACTAGTAGCGCAGAAAAAAAAATTGGAATAGCGCAATAAATATTTTTTACTGTTCTTGCTACCATTAAGTTTTAGTAAAAGCAGAAGTAATTATTTTTTTAATTTTTAATAGTAAGTTATAGAAGGAGCAGATAACCTAATATTTGATGTAGCAGAAGAACAACCTTTAGGAAGTTGTTTAATAACATTAAGGCAGTTTTAAAGGCATAATAAACCACACAAAATGCTTGGCAAACACACACATTGTTTCCGTTTGGGGTTTATCAAGAAACAACACAAATATTCTCCGTACAAACATTAATTCTCATTTTTGTTTTGTTTTAAATGAATGCAGATGCCAATAGTCATGGTGAAATAAACAGGTGGCAGCACTACGCCTGATGTTGATTTTTTGCTCTTGCATTGTTTGTCTAGGATTATGTCAAAGTTTTGTTTATGTTTACAAAAAGTCCACGTTTTGTGTTGTGATTATCGTATTTTATTTAAGCTTATGATAATTTTATATTAAAATAAATAAGATATTGACCATAATTAAATAAAAATTGGCTAAAAATATATTTATATCATCACATTCAGCGGCACACTTTGATTTTTGTTTAAAGTATTTTTTGACGTAAACGGTGATATAATTTCCATTATTGTTGTAATGTTGTATTTGTTGCCGTAACGATGCTACCTGCTTATTCCACCATGCCAATAGTGCTGTGGTAATTTTGTTGCTTTTTGCTTAAAACGGAGAAGAAATTATAAAATAAAGGCAACAAATTTAAAATAAAAAGTGATTTAAACAACGAGCTGTTTTGTGGCAAGCAATACTACTAAAAAAAATTAATTTAATATTAAAGATTAATTGAATTAAGCATTAGACGCCACAAAAATTTTGACAAATATCCAACATGTCTGCCAAATATTTAAAAATTTTAATATTCTGCAAACATTGCTTCAAATGTTTGTCCAAACGGCAAACACCCCAATTAACAACTCAAAATGTTTGTACAAACGTAAAATTTTGACATGTTTGCCAAGCCATTTGTGAGGTTTATTATGCCCTTTAGAAAAACATTGAAATAGTCATAAAATAAAATATTGGTAGCAGAAAAAGTAATCAAAACGTAAAACCATTAGCAAAATAAAAACAAACGGAGAGTACCTGTATGTTATAATCAGTGTTGCCAGAAAACTTTTGGCATATGTCCCCATAAAATCACCATTTCATAACACAAGTCTCCAACTTTCTAAGCCTATAACCGAATTGGGACAAAAATTTTAAACTTTAATTAAATTGATCAATTTATTATGTTTGAAATTAAAATTTTTTTTAACCCTTTTTGTACCAAGCTACATAAATGGTTGAATATTCTAATGAAATTTGCATGGCTAGCTAGAAATCGGCCAAAAATAACTTCTATAACTTTTTTTTTTGCCAGCGTCTCCATGTGACAACCACTGGGATAATTCGAGCAACAAATTTTCTGTGTGACATCATATTTTGTAATACGAAATAAAATGAAATTATCTCGTTATGAAAGGGGATCACCTAAAATAAGCAAATATAAAAGCTACACTGATGGATAGTCAAAACCGAACTTCAAAATTTAAGTACGAATGGGTAAATTTTTTTATGAGTGTAAGCCTTAAGATAAATAAAAAGATTAAACAATTTTTTAAATATTTTAATTTATTGAATAAACAAGTTATTTTAAATTTTTGTTGTAAGTCTCGAAGCAATTTCCCACAAGTAATTTGACATTTTCTTTAGGGCAAGTATAGGCAGTATGCGTCTTGCGTATTTTGCATCGGCAATAGCGGCGCTTGACACATACAGACATGTGCATATTATTTACTTTGGGCAGTGATACTGGGCGGCTTTTGCTCAACTTGACTTTCGTTTTCTGCATTGGACTAAGATATTTCGTTGTTTGTTGATTCGGCGAAAAGCAACAGCGTTTTTATTATTGAGGTTTTAAAATCCATTTGACTCAAGGGCTTCTAGTTAGTTTTTGTCAGTAATAATGCAATGCAATTACCATGCATTAACACAGGCGCTGTCCAAGCAAGTAACCCAAAGTGGCCACCAGCACTTCTTGCCTCTTATTTTAATCCGATAATTAACTATAATATTATCATGTAAGTCAACAATTGACGCAATGAACGTTATGTTGCCTTGAATTCTCACAAATCGACATTAGACTCATAACTACGCCCGCAGCAAGGCCCAGTTGTTTATCATAGTTATCCGATGCTCCAGCATATGGTTGAAATTGAAAAAGATATATTTTGGAAGAAAATAACCACCAATATTTGTATTCGAAGCGAATTGGTTTCCCCTCATCAATAGACAGATTTGGTTCAAAAACACCAAACTGCATGAACCGAGTATTCAAAAGATCGAACAGCAGCTTTTGCATAGACTTGTTTGACCCAACTTTAATGTGCACAGTTTTGATGTTTAACATTCGCATTAAAAAAGTACTACAGTTGATATTAGCACATTTTTTTTCAACAAGAAATCAAAAAAATAATAGATAAGATTAAAAAAATTTAAAAAAATCTCGACCAGCTATGTTTAAGGCTGTCTGGCGGCCAGCAGAAGTAGCAAGTCAATTTTAATTTTTACATTAAAATTTATTTGAATTGTTGGCTATTTAAAGCAATATTTTATATAAGTCGTTACAATTGGTTTAACAATGGCCTATTTATACCCACACCACAATAGTTGAGAGGGTATTATGCATTTGTGCTGATGTGTGTAACGCCTTAAAATAGTAGTCCTAGACCCACATTAAAGTAAACCGATCTACTCAGAATCACTTTCTGAGTCGAACTAACGTTGTCCGTCCGGCTGGCTGGCTGTCCATGCAACGTTGAGCGCAAAGTACAGGTCGCAATTTTGGAGATAATTTGATAAAATTTGGGTCATAGGTTCTTATTGGCACAATGGCCAAGTCTATTGAAAATGGGCCGAATCGTAGGACCACGAGGGAAGATAGGGGGAAATTTCTTCCTCTCAGAAACTATCAAACCGATTTTAATGAAATTTAAAGCACAGATAGATCCAAATCTATAGGGACACATAAGCTATACAGTTTTTAAAAAATAGGACCACAAGGGGAGGCAGGGGGCAATTTCTGCCTCTCACAAACTTTCGAACCGATTTTCATGAAGTTTATAAACATAGATAAATCCATATTTACATGGACACATAAGCATGATGTGTTTTTAAATACTGTGGTTTAATAACACTACCTAATATATTAAATTATTTAATGAAAAATGGCAAAAGTTTGTGGTCGACATTTTGACCGCTGGTACAAAATAGGTAAATATATTGAGTTTATCGATTCTTTTTAAAAATGGCAAAATGATCCAACTATTTTTTAAGATTATAATTATTTTTACGCTGCAAGAAATTCATTTAATGGACCTTGTTATTTAAGTATGTAAATGTATCACGTTTTTTTAAAAATTTGGCAATCACCATTAATTGATAACCCAGAGGTGTATCCATAATCTTAGAAGGAACACAGTGTTGCACAGACACTTTTCGGCATATTGTGGAGCAAAAATTTTTTTTTTATGGGAAACTAATGCAAAATTAATAAATCGCAATTGCTCACATTGAAAAATGTTTGTTTTCTCGTTGCTGATGAATGAACAAAAGCAAACAATTTTATATTCTTCGTACTCAGAAGTGAGTTGACGAAAATGACGGTGAAAAAAAGTAAAAAAGGTAAGAATTCATCAATAAGTTAAATATCAGCAATCGTATGTCCAACAGCACCTTAATTGATCTTCTTTTTGTTGGTAAGTTAAGTAATGCTATATTATACGATCAACTGTCTGCCCCGTGTTTTTGAAAACACGATTAATTATTTATGACCTATAATTTTCAACTGCAAATCCTACCCTATTCTATAACTTTTGGTGACTTCGAAAATATTAAATACGCCATATTGGAATTAGAACTATTTAGAATTGATTGGAATGCAATCTATTATATGGTTTCAACAGATGATAAACTAGCCTTTCTTGAACGTCACCTCAGGTGGAAAAGGGTATATATAAGTTTGTCATTCCGTTTGTAATTTCTACAATATTGATCTATGACTCTATAAAGTAGACATATTCTGGGTCCTTATGAGCAGAGAACTTGATTTAACTATTGATGTCCCTCAACCCCCCCCCCCCCCCCCCCCCCCCCCCTTTACAATTGTATACATATAGTAGCATAATGCCCAATATGATTTTCGTTATCATCCTTCTTTATTATTTCATCTATTTAACGATTTCATTTCGATACAAATAGAAACTGGGAATTTTTGTGTTTTTTGCTACTTAAAAACTCGCCAAAAAGATAAAAGAAAACAAACAAACACACATACATACATGGCACAAATTATTTTGGTGAATATACTTCCCAGCTTTGCTATTGCGGAAAAAAATAACAACGAAAGTAAATTCAACTCAACTGTGTTGAATTCTGTGTACAGTAAACGTGCCATATTTCATTTTAATGATATTCGATTAACGTTCCTTCATGGTTCAGTTGTCTAGGGGGTGTGTTAAGTTAGAAACTGAGAGTTCCCTGGTTCGAATCTTGGGTTTTTCAAAAGAAATTTTTTTTTTTGAATATTTTTATTTTTTTTTATGTTCTAAAAATGATTTAAAAAAATATTTACCAGTTTTCGCTTTTTAAATTTTATTTATAATGAAGTTTTAAGTATTGTTAATATGTATGTATATGTACCAATTCTTTAGTTTTTGTCTAGTTGCTCTGTATTCTGCTTGCACAATGGTGAAGGGTATATAAGATTCGGCACATCCGAATATAGCACTCTTACTTGTTTTTTGATCAAACTAAAGTAGTGGGTCAAACAAAAAGCCCATGGTTCTCATCAAATATTAAACAGGCTATTAATTAAAGAGACCTTGCATTTTCACGTTGGAAGCGGTTTAAAGCCAACGATCTACATGTTGAATATTGTTTGGCGAGAAACACGGTGCACAAAATCTTTAAACAGGAAAAAATCAAAATTTTGCACTGAAAAGTTCTCCTTGGCTCTGGGATCAAAAAAAAAACATGGAAGGCTGTAAGGGAAATTGGTATCGGTAAATCTGGAAATAATGCCCCTGTTATTATGGATCTAGACGTTATTAACGAAAAATTTGTGAATACTACTATGGTAGAGGTAGATATTTATTTTTAGAATCACAACCATGACAATTGTCAACCCCATTATAACTTCTCTTTTGATTGCGTACACCAGTTTGACGTTATAAGAAGCTGTATGTCAATTAAATCAAATGCAGTTGGCGTGGACGAAATTCACCCAAGATTTTTTTAAATAATTCTCCCAAGAATATTGCCCTTTGTTACACATGTATTTAACACCATAATTACCACCAGTCATTTTCCCTCAAATTGGAAAAAATCTAAAATAATACCACATGTTTATGTTTTTTACAGCTGCTACACGTCTGATATCAACATATCTTACCAACAGGCATCAGTATGTTTAAAGTGGAAACAATACATCAAAACTTCTACCTGTGGCAAGGGGTGTACCGCAGGGGTCAATTATTGGGCCCCTTCTATTTTCGCTTTATGCTGATGACCTTCCAAATCAACTCACACACTGCAAAGTCAGAATGTGTGCTGACGATATTCAGATTTACATCAGCTGTGATACATCTGAAATTGAAGAATGTGTCTTAACTCTGAATACGGAGTATTGATTAGAGCGTGCCATATAATTTAATTTCTATTGACGATCAGCTCTCATTTCTACAAAACAATCTAGATTATTTATTTAATCTTGCGGTTCCCTTAAGAACAAAAATTGTAAATCGACACAATAAGCCCTGGTTTTCTCACGAAATAGAACAAGCGATTAGTCGCAGAGATTCCCCATATGCTTGGTGGAAACGGTTTAAAACCGCAGATTTGTATGAAGAATACCGAATACACTTAGGATTAGCAACAGACTAATTAAAAATGCCAACTCTGACTTTTATGCCTCAAAGTTCTCGACTGCCATAGACTCGAGGAAAAAGTGGCAAACGATACGTGAAATTGGTATTGGCAAGCCTGGTGTCCAAGAACAATGAACAGCCGATGCAAACACTTTAAATGTACAATTTTTAAACACTCCAAATGTTCAACCAATTTCTGTCTACTACCATTTCTCTAGTGACGTTTTAGACAATGGTTTCAATTTTGCAAACGTAAGCCAATATGATGTCTTATCCAGCCTGTTGTCAATAAAATCCAATGCAATTGGTGTGGATGGGATTGATCCTAGGTTTATGTTTCTGAGGATATAAGACAACAGTTAGACTGCAATAATGTTACATTTTTAGTTCTCTTGGATCATTCCAGAGCGTTCGATATGGTTGACCATAATATATTGTGTCTTAAACTTAACCATATGTTAAGATTTGCATCAACTGCCACAAGTCTTATATATTCATATCTAACAGATAGATATCAATATGTTGAAACAACTACATCAGTTTCGGGCTCTTTGCCATTAAGTCGTGGTGTTCCGCAAGGTTCAATTTTAGGCCCATTACTTTTTTCGTTATACGTGAATGATCTTCAGGTTAAGCTTGAGCATTGTAGGGTTAGATTGTATGCAGATGATGTTCAGCTCTATATTAGTTGCAGCAACACTGTGATTGATGAATGTGTGAGGACCTTAAACCAGGATTTAGATCGTGTTTACGGGTGGGCCACCGCTAATGGTCTAGCAATTAATCCTATCATGTCCAAGTGTTTGATTATTAAAAAAAGGTCGTTAAAACTTGACGGCAATCCTACTCTAACTTTAAATAACCAGTCCATTAAAATTGAAAACTCTGCCAAAAATCTTGGTATATACTTTAACAACACCCTCACTTGGTCTAACCACATTTATTTTGCATGTGGTCGAACGTTTTCAATGTTAAGGAATCTGTGGCAAACCCAGTATTGTACTCCAATTAAAATAAGAATACTCATTGCTAAATCATACTTGATACCCATCTTATTGTATGGCTGTGAATTATTTGCCAGCTGTGACAGCGGTAGTAAAAGGAAACTTAATGTGGCGCTTAATAACATTGTTCGGTACGTCTATCGATTAAGGAGATATGACCATATTTCCTCCTACGTTACCTTGCTTTACGGAATCACTTTTGATGATTACTTAAGAGTGCGTATTTTACTGTTTCTGCACAAAATTATATACACACATCAGCCTGAGCATCTCCACACACGTTAAAACTTTTCAACACTTGACAGAGGTAAAAGACTTCTAGCATTTGGTCATCGAACACTGATTTCTAAATACCATTTCTTTATTCACGCAATCAGTTTATGGAACGGAATCCCCTTTATATCACAAAAAATAAGTAACGCACGTCAATTCAGGAACTATATTTTTTGTCATTTTTCTCATTTTCCTTTTTTTAACTTGTTTTAATTAATTTCGCTAACTTTATGTAATAAAGCGTAATTAAATTTAAATTTTATTTTTTTTTTTAAAACTACTAATGGCCATTTTCTCAATGTATCGACAAACTGTCTGTTACTTAATGTCAACATAAATTTATTGGACCGATAAACCGTCCGTTAACGATTTTGGGTTTCTCAATACATCGACAAAAAACATTGTTTTCAGCTGGCAACGCCACTCAAAATACATGTAAAAGTTGGGAGTCAGCTGATTGAATTTATCTGTACGGCAAATAAAAGGAAAATAAATAAATGGCAGATGAGTGCCGGTTAGCTTCGCGATAAAAACGAAGAAATGAGACATTGAGAAAACCAAATTTCTTCAATGTGCAGTTTTTCGTTGGGAAAAAAGATAATCGCCTAATGAGAAAATGGCCATAAATATAATTTTACACAATTTTGTTATTTTTTAATTTCTGATTTTTTCTGATTTCCTATTTATTGTATTTGCATATGCTCAGTTCCATACTGCAATATAAGACTTAAGTCTTGTGTACGGAACATCGAAAAAAGAAATAAATATATAAATAAAATTAAAAAAAACATATATATGAATGGGCTACGGCTAAAAGTCTTAGTATCAACCCAAAAAAATCTAAATATCCTGTTATCCAAAAACGAACTACTATAACCGATCATCATATACCTGATATTTTTCTTGGTAATGAACGTATTGAAAAAGTAAATACAGCAGAAAATCTTGGTATTATTTTTAATAAGAACCTGACATGGTGCAACCATATTAATTATGCATGTGACCGTACGTATTCCATGCTTAGAACTCTTTGGCAAACGCAGTATTGTACACCTATCAAAATAAGAATACTTCTTGCCAAAACCAATTTATTGCCCATTCTGATGTATG
This sequence comes from Pollenia angustigena, assembly GCA_930367215.1. Classification (NCBI taxonomy): domain Eukaryota; kingdom Metazoa; phylum Arthropoda; class Insecta; order Diptera; family Polleniidae; genus Pollenia; species Pollenia angustigena. The sequence goes on along the minus strand of OV884060.1, from coordinate 192,939,462 downwards.
GATGCGAATTATTTGCCAAATGTGATGCCGCAACTGCAAGAAAATTAAACTCAGTCTTTAAAAGTATTGTACGATACGTATATAACGTGAAAAGGTTTAATTCTGTTTCTCCTTTTACGGTAAAATTATATGGTATTCAGTTTGATGACCTTCTCAAAACAAAATCGTGTTTACTCAACAACCACAACATCTGTTTAACCGCTTAACCATATCAAGCTTTAAAAGAGGCAAAAGCATTTTATTGTTTGGACACCAAAGCTTAACTTCCGATTGGCAATTCTTCCTTAATGCAATCCGTTCTTGGAATCTATTCCCGCATGATATACAAACAGTGTTGCCAAAACTTGGTGACCAAAAATTGCTAAATTTACGTGAAAAAATGGCTAAAAGCTTTTTAAAATAAAAACACATTAAAATTTAATAACAAAACAGAAATAATTAATTTAAAGTTGTTAACGATGAAATTGTGACTTAAGATCAATTTGTCAAATAAGAATAATTAATGTTAAAATAAATTAATATTAAAAAATTAAATCATCGTTAATGTTCACTCATAGGAATCACTCACTCATTAGTTTCAAATAATCATAAGTTTTAAATAATTTGAAGGTAAACCATAGCCACGACAACATTTACCCAACCTTTTGAGTCCAGATCTACAATAAAAAACAAGTAAGAAAGAGTAGTCGGTTGAAACCCGACTTTATGATACCCTACACCACATTAGAACCTTTGTACCAAATTTGATCAAATAATCTCTAAATTGCGACCTGTACTTTGCGCACAAGGTTTACATGGACAGCAAGCCAGCCGGACAAATATCGTTAATTCGACTCAGAAAGTGATTCTGAGTTAATCGGTATACGTAAAGGTGGGCTAAGGACCAATATTTTAAGGTGTTAGAGACATCAGCACAAACGCCTAGTACCCTCTCCACTATTGTGGTGGTGGTATAAATATTGTATTGTTATGGCAAAAATATTTACCTAATTGATAAAATCGAATTAACGGTTGCTTAATGTAACCTATTTCTCAAATTACTTTTAACGATGTTTACTTGGCTAAACACCCTCTCTACTTCAGCATTAGACCATGGAAGTGAAAGCAACTTTATAGTCAATTCTGAAATTTCTAAAAAAAAATTTTGTTACCGCCTGCATCCCTTTATTGAAATACTTGCAACCAGAAAGAAACAGCGATGTTTGTTTTGATCGATTTTATAAATTTAATAGTGAAATACTGTTCCTTTATTTTAAAAGATGTTTCAGCGTCATAGTTTATAGCGATTTTCAACATTTGTAAAAGTTGTGATTTAAATTTAAGGCGTTTTATTGTTCAAAATGTTAATTTTACTTTTATAAATTTTTATAACAAAATAAAAATTATTCTTTTAAAAGAAAAATGGCAAAAAATTGTATGGCTAAACAAGTTGAAAAATTTAATGGATAAATTGGCAACACTGTATACAAATAATTAGTAACGCACTGAGCTTTAAAAAAAGCATTTTTAATTTTTTTGCATGTAAAATTTTTTTTTAAAGAAAATTTTATGATTTTTAATATTATCATTTTGTTTATTTTAATAATTTTTTTTATCTTTTTTAAATTTTTATATTTGTTTGAAAATTAAAATCAAAATTTTTTCATTTACAAATTATAATTTTTAATATTTCTGCTAAAACAATGTTCTATACTGCAATAAGAGGTTTAAAGTGTTGTGCATAGAATTGGAAATAAATAAATAAAAAATAAATAAATATGTGAAAACTTCCGAACTCTGTCTTATACCTTGCTATTATTTTTTTAACCACCACTGTATTAAGTTAAACTAATTGAGTACGTTGTACGTGCAACGCATGGGTGCGTGCGTACAATTTTACTCTAAAGTTTTTTGCGTTACTTTTTGTATTTAATGCTTGTGTATACAATTCATATATCGCTATGATTATTATTATTTTTTTTTTGTTGCAAAGTGGTATTAAATATTGTTTTTCAATATTTCCGTTTCTGCTTAAAATGTGTAACTGCGCATGCTTTTTTTCTTTTTTATCGGTGTTTTTGTTAAAGGAAACCAAATTTTTGTTCGGTTAATATTTAATCATTGCAGTGTTTGAATTTTTCACCATAGTCAACAAACTCTTAATAAAATTTTATCGAATGTGATTTATGAACCTCTACTTTTGCTGACGGGGGAGAAAAAAGCTGTACACAATATTGAATACATATTTTGTAGCAATTTAAAACGCTTTCATATACTTTCCCAAAATAAATTAAAATGTCGCGATTTTTGTTTGACAAATATATTAAAAAAGTTTTGTTGAACTTTTTTTTTTTTTTTTTTTTGCACATCGAGACTTAACAATTTCAACATTGTGGACAAGAAGTGGAAGAAATAAATAATAAATACCAGCTAAATTGTTTTGTTATGCAAAAATATAATACAGAAATTATTTAAAGAGGATTTAAATTAAGTAAAAAGGTAAAAAATAAAATGTGGCTCATTTTCAATAACAGTACGGACATCGTTAAATCAATTTTGCTACTAATTTTTTTTTATTCACCACACTGAAAGAATTTTCTTCACAGATTCAATGAATTTTGACATTAATCCAATGAAAAATTACATTAAAAGTCAACCTATGTAAACTTTCATTGGATTAATGAAGAATGTTACATTAGCCCCCTGTGAAATGAAGTGAAATCTTTCATAAAATCAATGAACATTTTGCATTATTTTAGTGTCAAACGTTTAAAGAAATTTTTATATTATTTTAATATAAATGTTTTTATTATAAATGTTTTTATATTTAAATGAAATTTTTAATTAATTTTTACATTTTTTCAACGTGGGTTTTCAGTTGTTGTGATTTTTATTTTTTTTTTTTTATTCCTGTTTCAAATCATCAAGTTTTATTAATTTTATTTGTACTTAATTCATTTTCCAGCTCGCGACGACCTTCATCGGGCTTCTTACCATTTTGCTGGCTTGTACTACTGCGTAAATTTGGTGTATTTTAATTAACAATTAGAGAAAAAAGAATGTAAGAATTTTTTTCTCTTGTTTTTTCTTTCGATTTGTTTGTTTTTGAACCTAAATATTTCTTCATTTACTTAAAATCTATATTTCGTTATCGTAATGAATTTTTTTCATTAATGTTATGAAACATTAAAATTTACAATTTTTTTCATGTCTACCGCTAAAAATTTAATTAAAAAACCTTTTTATCAACTAGACTTGCCAACTGGCCAGTTTTCGCCATATTTTGTCCCGCCGATACTCTGAACTGGACGCCATTTGTCCCGTTTTTGAATAACTTTTTCATTACCTGGCACAACAAATCAAAAAAATCGAGAGCTTTAGCACTTATTTAAATATTAAATTTTTTTTTTTTTTAACAGAACTGGATTTTTTTAATACATAACCTAAAAAATCGGGTAGCACCACTGGGTTCAGCGTACCCGAATTAGGTAAAAACTACAAGATTTCAGCTTGTCTAAAAAAGTGCCAATTTCTAGCACAGTGTAATTTTACATAAATGGTATTGTATGAATTTTTCTATGATTTTTTAGTGGTGTCCCGTTTTTGCAATTTCAAAAGGTGGTAAGCCTATTATCAACAGCTATAGGAAGAACATTTTTTTTAGTTATAAGTATTTTGAAGTTAAAGAATTTTATCTTGTTTTCATTGTGACATTTATCATGGAAAATATGATGTTACAAAAGATTCCTTTTTTCATTAACTTAAAAACATTAAAATATTTTAATTAATAGTTCCTTTTAATCTTAAAAGACCTATTTAAATCATGTATAACCATAAGTTGAATTTTTCTTTTGAAAGAGATATTAAGTTGTCATTAAGTTAATGAAAAATGTTAACGAAATAACGAAACTCAATTTCGTAGTGTTAATGAAATTGCTTCATTATATTTGTAAAATTTCATTCCCGTAATGAAATTTTTCATTGGATTAATGAAAAAAAATTAAATGAATTTGATTCATTCGATTTATGAAGCATAATTCTTTTAGTGCATTTGGCTTCCAAAAATTAAATCCATCTTACGCAATTCGTTGCTTTTGTTTTTTACTTCTGCCCAGATTTACGTAAGATTTCACTGTCCCAGTTCTTGTAGTATCAATCCATTCAGTATTGTTATTTTACCTCTTATTAGCTTAGTTGTTGTTCTTACCAAGCTGATGATTGGTCTGGTCCTAGAATAATGGGGCTGCCATCTGTCATTGCTTAGAAACAACGCCCTCCTTTTATTTGGTATAGTGGTGGGGAAACCTGCTAAGCTTTGATTTCAACCTTTTTTTCCAGGTTGATTGCTTGGAGGGGGGTTGCAGCCACTTAACTTTTTTAAACTCGAAAACTGTGATGGAAATCTTTCTATGCCAGGGATCAAACCTGGGGTGCTTGGCTTTGTAGACAAAAGCGACTAAATGTGACCACAATCGGGAGAATTGTGCCCAATTTTCAGCAAACCAGGTGTGTAACAAACGTGAAAACTCTGTTTGGTGCGGTTTATAGGCTGGGGGCCTCATCGGTCCGTACTTCTTCGAAAATAAGGTCGACCAAACAGTTACCGGGAACGGTGTTCGCTTTTGCGAGATGATAACGGACTTCTTGTGGCCAGCAATTAAGGATGCGGACCTGGACGGTATATGGTTCTAATAGGATGGTTCCACTTGCCACACAGTCAACGAACCAATGGCTCTTTTGCGCGAAGAATTTAATGGCCGTGTTATCTTACGTCGTTACGATGTTAATTGGCCGCCACGATCGTGTGATTTGACACCGTCGGACCTCCTTCTTTGGGGATATTTAAAAGAAAAATGTAAGACAATAAGCCAAGAACAATTCAAGAGCTAAAGGATGATATAACTTGACACAGTAACGACATTGAACCTCAATTGTGTCTCAGAGTCATTGAAAAAAAAGACCAAATAGAATATCATCAAAGTAAACCGTTTTGACTTAAACGCTAGCACATCTTATAATATTTTTTTCTAGTTGAAACAAAACTGATATGAATTCATCTTGCATTTGAGGACAACTCAAAATATTTCTCTTTAATCGACTTTGAAGAAGCTAATTTTATATCAAGAAGAGGGAAACAACTATATATTGTTGTCGAAAGTGTAGAGAAAATTATGTAAGATTTAAACAATGGGTATATACGACCACTCTACATCTTTCAAAAAGTGAAAATTGAAAATTTCGAGTTGAAACTGTTTAAAAGAACCAGTGCGATAGGTTAATGTTAAAATTAGCCTCGTAGACTTAAAGTTATTTTTATGATGTCTCTAATTAAATTGTATTTAAACAAAAACAAATACCAAAATTAATATCATCCATTTACTTAAGCTTAATTACTATGAGTTTTATATACCTAATAAAAAAGATAGTGTCAAAATATGAAATCGCTTTAATGGCAAAGCATTGTTCCTTTTTAGACGACATGCCTTTGTTTCACTGGCAAAATACTATCATTATGCTGTTGTCATTTCAAAAAGGTATTGTTTTAATTTTGGAAATGAATAACCCACTGGGAATACAATTAATAAAATAGCTGTCCTATAGACATTTATATTAATTTATTTATCAAATTCTAAACACTTAGTAATATTTAAATTTAATCCTTTCATTTCAGTTCTTCGAACAACATTTAACCAAACTTTTGGCACAATTTGTTGACTCATTTGCAACATTTCGCAGTGACAGGTAACACCATAAAAGCTAATTAATTAAATTGATATTATAATGAACCTGCCAGCTACTTGTTTAGTGGCAGAAAAGCCACTGATGATTTAATATTTAAGTCCAGATCTAAATGGTAAAGTTTGTTGGTTTAAATTGATGGAAATTGTTGCAAACAATAATTTTATATATTTAAACATTTACCACAGGCATATTTATCCCTAGATTTTTACTCTTAAGGCCCAACTATAATTTGCTTAAGTTGGCTTAACCAAATGTGCGAGTACATGTAAATTATACTAAGCAAACCATATTGAACTTAAGGAAACATTTTCTTTAATTTTAAGAAACTGTCAAATTTAACGCAGATCTCTTTAAATGATAATCTTTTAAGGAACCTGACACCCAAACACATTTTTAGTGTACGAAAATGTTGTACTCCCTTCACACAAAATGATGTGCTCGTTTTTCTTGTTGTCACTGTTTCACATTAAGAAACCATGAATTTCACAAAGTACGAAAGTAAATTCATAAAGGTTTTAAAATATTGTCATTTGCTGTTATTTTTTTCAACATCAAATATATGGAAAATAATACTTTTTAAGGTGGAAAAAGGGTATATATAAGTTTGTCATTCCGTTTGTTATTTCTATAATATTGGCCTTAGACCCTATAAAGTATATATATTCTGGGTCCTTATGGGGAGAGAAGTTGATTTAACGATGTCCGTTTGTTCGTCTGTCCGTCTTACGTTTGATATGTGTTTTCCGGAGACTCCAGACATGATAGGGACTAGGTTGTTTTACATTTATGTCACATATAGTCTTCCATTTCTTGCTATTGCCATTCAGCCAGATCGGTCCACAAATGGCTGAGATATGAGCAAAAAAGCACGACTACCTCAAATTTTTTTCGAAAATCCCTTGTATTTTTATTACTCTTTTCTGTATATCTGGAGAACGGCAAGAGCCAAATTAGGTACAAACATTAAGGTTATAAATACACACCATCCCACAAAATGTGGGCGGGATTGGAGAAGTGGGCGTGGTACCTCCCATACAAAAATATAAAAATTTTTATAAAAACCTGAATTTTTTGACTGTAATATGACCTATGGTTACGCCTTATACATTAAAAGATCAGATTTTTAGCAGAAAATATTTTCTGAAAAACTCGGGAAAATCGGTTCAGATACGAAAAAGTTATGACCAAAATATTAATTTTTTTTTTTGAAAAATACCCATTTTCGGGAACCATATATCTTCTTGAGTCCAAGATTTATAACCAAAATAACTGGAAAATTTCTTCTTTAACACGTCGGCATATAAATCTGTCAAATCGGTTAAGAAATAGCTGAGTTATGACCAAAATACTGCAATCCCAAAAATTACTCTTTCTGTACCCTTCACTGAAGGTAAAAGGGTATATATAACTTTGTCATTCCGTTTGTAATTTCTACAATATTGATCCTACACCCTATAAAGTATATATATTCTGGGTCCTTATGAAAAGCGAAGTTCAAATCCGGTTGTCGTATGAGCTGTGAACAGTAAACGGTCCATATTTCATTTTAATGATATTTAAACAACGTTCCTTCATGGTTCAGTTGTCTAGGGGGTGTGCTAAGTTAGAAACTGTGAGTTCCCTGGTTCGAATCTTGGTTTTTAAAAACAAATTTTTTTTTTTATATTTTTATGTTCCAAAAACGATTTTAAAAAAATATTTACCAGTTTTCGCTTTTTAAATTTCATTTATAATGAAGTTTTAAGTATTGTAAATATGTATGTATATGTAAAAATTATTAAGTTGCTCTGTATTCTGCTCGCAAAATGGTGAAGGGTATATAAGATTCGGCAGAGCCGAATATAGCACTCTTACTTGTTTTTAAATCATTTGTTGTTTTCCGCAGCTCTGTGTATTGAGCGTTATTCCATTTAAGTATGCTTCATTACTCAGTCATAATGTTGAAGTCGCATTAACAGCATACACCAAAACAACAGCGTCGGTTTTGTGAATTTATGAAATATTGCTATATTGCAAAAGGTTGTGTGTATTGAGCGTTATTCTTTTGTAGTATGCTTTATTAGTCAGTTTAATTGTTGAAATTGCATTAACAACATACACCAAAATAACAGCGTCGATCTGTCAAAATATTTCTGGATTTGTGAAATACTCTTATATTTTCAACAAGGTTCTGTGCATTGAGCGTTATTCTGATTCAAAAAATAAATTTAAAGTTTTGTGAATTTGTAAAAAAAATTTTAAGCTTGCATGGATCGATGATGGTTTGTATCCTAAAAAATGTCTTGAGTGTTATCAAAAATCTTTGAAATAACCTATTTATTTTAAGTGTATAAATCCGGATTTCATGTTGAAACGCATCAAAGATTATAAACCGCAATTGTTTTGAACTTAACATATAATTTGTTTGGGGGAAAAATATGAAATTCCTACATAAATGTATTGAGCGTTATAGTGACATAATTAAATAAAAAGTTTAATATACATATAATTTATCCGCAAACTTTAGTACGATAAAAGTTAACACCAGCAGAAACGATATACATATTTTTTTAATCCATGCGGAAGCCTTTTAGGTTTTTTCATGTTTGGATTATTTCTTAAAAATAATTTCTTGCTCGTACGATTGCATGTTGTTATACGCATATTACAAGAGTAGAGAGCGTATTATGCGTTTGTTTGCATAGCGATCGACTTTGAATAACTTTTTCAAGCGTTCTAACGATGTCCGTCCGTCCGGCTGTCCATGTAGAATTTCTGATCAAAGTTCAGGTCGCAATTTTGGAGATAATTTGATGAAATTTGGTACAAAGGTTTGTATACTTGCAAGTCTATTAAAAATAGCGAGAGTCGGTCCATGATTTCACATAGTCTCCATACAAGCCCATAAAGCCTCTTATAATGTTGGTATTTCGATTAAATTTTGTCAAACTTATTTTATTGCAATCTTTATCACACAACCAAATGTTTCTGGAATCGTTGCATATTTTACCGTAACTCCCATACAGTTACAACTCCCGAAAATAACTTTTAATCGAACTTCCTTATAAATGATTGACTTGATCATTAAATTTGTCGGTTTATTTAGGTAAAATTAGTTTTATTTGATAGAAGCTTTGGGATGTATTATGTACTTATTTTCGAAAAGAATTATTTAAAAAAAATATACACTCAAAATATTATGTAGTTAAATTCAAACGAAAATTCATTTGAAACAAATTAAAATTCATTTAAAAAACGGATCATTTACATTTCATTTAAAACAAATGATTTTTTCAGTAATTTCTAAGTTTTTTATTTATTGAACATCATATTCGTTAAAATTGAATAGTTTTTACTTTTAAAAAATATATTTTAACCGATAAAAATCAAACAAATTAACAAAAAAAAAATACGGAAAACATTATTTTTTGGTAGTTTGTTTTTTTAATAACAAACATAAATGTTGAAAAATAAATTTATTCGTAAAATAACTATATTTTTATTCAATTTTAACAGTACCGAAAACGAATTTAATAACCTACAATCAGTTACTGTAATAATTTTATGAGTGTAATTTTCAAATTTTCCGTGGGAACTCAGGTCAATATTAAAAAATGGCCATGACTCTTAACTTTCACCTTTGAGTATTTTTTGCTTGCTTTTATATGTATAGTGCTTTTAAACCATAAACTCACTTATTGTGTACTGTTATTTTTGGAAAAATAGTTCCCAAAACAACCGTAAAAGCAACTGTAACGTTCAATACACGAAAATTTCAAAAATTCGAAAAACATAATTTTATTTCGGTATCTATTGAATGAGGCGAAAAACTATAATATGAATCCAACCTTCTGACAATTTTAATTGTTTAATTGGTAAAGAAAATAAAAAACACAGATTGAACACTTAAAAAGAGAAACACCCATATAACAATTTTTTTTGTTTATTTGTTTTTTGTAAATTATTTTTTTTTTAATAATTTTTAAGTCCGCACTCCCATATATTTAAAAGATATAACCACAAAACAAAGTGAAACGCCGAGAACGTGCTGTTCTTGAGTTGACAACAAAATATTTTAAATTTAAAAACACTATGTTTTGATTTTTCAACGTATGGAATTTGTTACTTTTTTAGTTTTAAATTTTAATTTAGCTGGCAGCGTATAATAATTTTAAAAAGTTTGAAAATAATGTTATCGAAAATATTGACAATGCATCGTTGTCATTTTAGTAACATTCGATAACAATTGCATGATTAATGTTGTTCTCTCTCTTTATATTTTGTTTAGTTTCTAAGAAAATTGGTGCATAAGAATTCCGACTGAAATTAATTACCCAAGGCACAAGGACACAGCCTATTGAAAATTGGTCTTTAATAACAGACCGCATTTACGCAAGTTCCTACCGCCGGGTTTTGTTACATCATAAAATATTGTACTTCATTTTAAGAGAATCTTTTCCAAAAATCACCTACTCTTTTTCAAAATTAATTAAAACAATAAAATTATTCATTATTTTAACAATAAACAACACTCTTGAAATGTTGGTTAATGAACAATGTGTGTCCATATGCCCCACTAAGGTTACCTTCCCACATTAACTTGCCTTGTTCATTTATAAATATTACGCTCTCGCCTGGAACAAATCTCTTGTGATAAAGCTTTTATGTCAGTACATGCTCATGTGTTTTTATTTTTATTCTTGTCAATGTTGTTTGTTTGTTTTTGATATGAAATTGTTTGAACGGGTTTGGATGTATCTGCCTGAAAGTGTGTTGGTGAAAATCCTTAAAGTATGATAATATTATGTCAGGAAATCAAAAACAAAACACGCTTTAAATCTCGACTGTAACAGTCATCAGTACAAGAGGATTTTTTCCTAACATTTGCAGTCATTTAATGTATTTGTATGAGATTGTGTTGACGTTTTATGTATGCGAACGTTATTATGCGAGGGTGGTGGTATATGGTGTAAATATTGTTAAAGTAATTTAATAAAAGGTATATTTTTTAAGTCGGATAGAACATAGAATTGTAAAAAATAACACAAACAATTTAATTTTAATGAAAACGTTTTTTTATTTGAAAGATTAATATGTATATGGCATTAACATAAAAAAAAATATTTCGGGCATTTGGGCTGCGCGTCTCTTTTTGACAGAATGCATACTGGACGTCTAATTTGGGTCTGATGATGCATCCATCATGTAAACTGCACTTCACGATATATATTTCTTGATCCAATGGAGATTCGAATGCAAACGCAGGATCTAGAAATAATAGAATTCTGCTATTTCAAGAATATGGACCTCATGTAGAATTTAGCGCCGATATGACACATATCTAAACATTAGTAAACCGCGAGAAGTAAAATATGATACCTATAAGAAGTTTGTTTATTTAAAGTTTTTTTTTTTAGCAGTCAGGAATTAAATTATAGCAGAATTAATTCAGTAAGAAAAAAGAGTTATAGGCCCACATCTGGAACCCTTAACAGTTAATATTTCAATTCTGTTTACATATAATTAAATATTTAGAACCGACATGAAATACTCTTTATATTATGCTGGCGATTTAAAGAGATTGTGAAAAAAAAACATTCTCGCGCCCTCTTAGGTCTTAGGCCATATGTATAGTTGACTTTTTTATATTTTGGTGTAAAGCGCAACAATCCCTACGTCAAGTAACAAAAGGCTGAGCAACATAACATGGTCCTAAGATACAACCTTATTTGCAATCTGGCGTTACATTAAAAAAGTAGACTTTTCGCTGAAAATGCTTAAATGTACCTTCAAACGAGCAAAGATTTTTAAATTTGATAGTTTGAAAATTAAATCTGTATTAGTCCAAAGTTTACCAAAAAAGGTTTTATACAAAACATCTTGCTCAATTCGCAGTCTTATTCAGTTTTGTACTGCAAGTCAAAATACACTACCGTTTTTTAACGTCACGCCAGCGCATATTTTTGCTTATATCTGCAAATCCTTAGCGTCGATTGCTGTAATTTTTTTCTGAATATAGTGCTACTTCATTACTTTGTATATATAAACTGGAAATGCCCATGTCTTACTTTGTACTGGTATCAATACATAAAATATAGCTAAGGAAATTTAAAATAACATTTTGTGCAGCTTGGAGCAATTATTTTGCTATTCGTGTTGCACTTTGGCCGTTAACAGCCAGCACATATTTTGCGTGTTTTGCGATGAAACTCCGAATCAATTGTTACCTTTGTGTGACCTTTTAATGGTAGCCGACCAATTTTATCCCGCTTTGATGTTTACAATGGGCCTGTTGCATCCTGAAAAACTTCTATAGGGATGGTTTCATTTGCCATTAGTTAAAGAGATACCCGGAAGTTAACGTATTGTATAATACGATTGTCATTGGCCATTTTTTCGTGTTTTCAACTGCCAATTTCACGCCAAGTGATGTCAAAACACCAACATATACAGTGCTTACAATTAAAAAAAGCTGATATTTTAAGGAAATTAAATGCGCATTGTTTTATCTAAGCAATAGCTAATATGTTCCACGTGCATATAATAATAACGCACGTAAGCAGAAAAATTAATCATTTGCAAATGTAGTGAAGAAAGTTATCAAAAAATGTTTGAGTCTAAGTAAAAAAAAAACCCACTCTAGTTAAATCAAGGCGAATTTAAAAAGGTAAGTGCAACTCGTTAACCGTTCATCAGCTGGCTCCACGACGAATTCCAAATATAATTCCCAAACGTCAAAATATATTTTTTTTTGTGTTTTGCTCAAAAATAAGCGAAAAAATGTCTGAGAAGAAGTTGATTAAAAAGTGCAAAAAAATATTATTTTTATAATAAAACAAACAAAAAGCTGCGAATAATTAAAGTGAAATTATTAATTTCTTTTTAAAAAAGTAAAAATTCTAATACTAAACAAAAAAAAATGCGTTCAGTGTTTTAACAACAACCAAATTAATTGCAAAAACAAAATACATGCGGCTTTTTGTAGTTGTAGAGTTGCTCTTACCTTTTTAAATTCGCCTTGAGTTGGATATAAAGTAAATCTTCTGTACTTGCAATAGCATCAAAACTTGCACCGAGCCCGCTTTTCATTGCGTGCTAGAATCGAGTTTCTAATGTGATGATCGGTTCATACTTGAACACTAGTCACCAACTTCAATTCAATTCAATGGTAATCTTTATTTAGCATTTAAGTATAAACTAATTTAACAATGATTTAAGAGTTTAGGACTATTTTCCTTTTCTACTAGATTATTTAAAAACAATATTATGTAATTTATTTGCATTTAAGTTTAACATTGTTTAGAGAAGGAAAAATTGACAAAAAACCTTTCTGAATTTTTTTTTTTTGGTTTTTATAAAAAGAGAGACTTAATGTTAGAAAATAAAATTACGTTGAGCCCAGCTCATTGATATGGTTAAACTCAGAGTCACGACATCTGTTAGTAAAATTCATAGTAAGCCTGTGGATACGAGTGTTGACGAGTTCAACGTTAGCAAGATTGTGCAGCCGTTGAGTAGAATAATGCCAAGGCAAGTTATGAATCATTTTTAAAAGTTTATTTTGGGCTATCTGTAATTTTTTAATATGACACTGTGCAGCTGTAGACCACAATGGGGCAGCATAGAACATGATGGCGTGAAATACGGATTTAAATATAAGAGTTTTATTTGCTGTGCTGAGTTTAGAATTTCTGTTTAATAAAGAATACAGTAGTCTTATTATTTTATTGATTTTATCTATAACGTAGGGGACATGATCTTTAAATTTTAATTTGGGATCTAATATCACACCTAAGTATTTAACTTTACTGGACCAATTAATTAAGTTGTTGTTGCACAAAATAGGTTGTTGAGGCAGATAACATGGTTTACGACGTCTTGAAAAATATATTGCTTGGGTCTTTTGTGTATTGACTAAAATATTCCATTTTGTAAAGTAATTATAAACTTCTGCTAACGCACGATGAAGGTTGGTAAGAATATCAGACGCTAATATACCTGAACTGAGAATCGCAGTATCATCAGCAAATATGGAAATGGAACAATCGTTTAAAATGGGGAAATCTGCGGTAAAGATGTTGTACAGTATTGGAGAAATACACGAACCCTGAGGACATCCTGCAAGAATCTGTGACTGGGTAGAATGTTCTTGTCCAATGTGAACCTCAAAGATACGATTTGAAAGAAAACTATGAATCAATTTAATTAAGTATATTGGAAAATTATAGTTGATCATTTTAAAAATCAGACCTTTGTGCCAGACTGAGTCGAACGCAGCTTTTATGTCCATCAATACCATACCCGTAGATTTCCCTTGATTAAAATTAGAGGTTACTAATTTTCTAATTCGAACAAGTGGCTGAACTGTATTGTGTTGTTTACGAAAACCAAATTGTTGAGTAGGTACAATGTTGTGTGAGTCTATAAAAATCGTAAGTTGTTCTTTGATTATTTTCTCCAGAATTTTACTCAAGGATGATAAAAGGCTAATTGGCCTGTATGATCGGGGACAATCGGCAGGCTTGTTAGATTTTCTTACTGGAATAACTTTGGAGAGTTTCCATACTTTGGGGAAATAGCTTATGCGAAGACATAAATTCATAATATCAGTAATGTGCTTAAGACCATTTTTAGGCAATGCCTTCAGACATTTATTATTTATTCCATCTAATCCAGGGGACTTTTTATTGTTTAATTGCTTTACTATGGATTTGACTTTATCCATGGACACTGAAACATTATTTTGAGGGAAACCTTCAATAAGTGCCAGATTGTCAACTGCACTATTTACTAGCGAAGTAGTTGTTGAATCACTGAGGTTGGATGATATTGAGTGGTTTTCGCTAAAAATTTGTCCCAGAATCTCACATTTATCTCGTTGAGTGTGATAAATAATGTTGTTGTGTTTTAAAACCGGGATGTTATTGGAATTTTTCTTTAAAATTTTTGAAATATTCCAAAATGGAGAAGATCCCTTGCCTAGTGATGAAAGTTTGTTGTTCCATGCATTATTTTTCCATTTCTTTATTTCTTCTGATATACGATGGTTAAATTGATTTGTACTTACAAGATCAGAGGTGTCTCGAAAACGTTTCCAATTTCTTCTGAATACATTTCTTATTTGGATCATATGCTTTATGTGTAGTGGTAGAGTTGAAGATTTGGGTTTTATTATTCTGCGGGGAACACTATGGTTTATTGCTGCTTGAACAGTATCGTTAAATGATGCGATCATTGTATCAATTTTTACACAGTTGTTATTGGTATCAGCATTTGAAACTACCAAGTTTCTTTTAATATATGCAGAATATCTTGTCCAATTTGCCCTATTAAAGTCAAGATATGACCTTTGCACAGCTTGGAACTCGTTTGTTATAGTTAATTTTATAGGAAGATGATCAGAGCATAGATCATTCAATGCTGTGACAGATGAGAGGCTATCGGCGATATTTGTAATATAGAAATCAAGTGTAGAGGCTTGTCTCCGGGGATCGGAAGGAATATACGTATGATCACTTGGAAAAAGAATTTGAAAATTTTCTGGGTCAATTTTTTCATAGAGCAAATTTCCCCAACAATTTGATCTTTGGCAGCCCCATAAGTTGTGCCTGCTATTAAAATCACCACCAAGTATATACATTTCATTAGCCCTGGTTAGTTTAAGAAGATCGGATTTAAATTGCTCTTTTTTAACGTTGTTATTACCCGCAGAACCACCGGGAAAATAACAGGAATATATGCTTATAAAATCGCCATTGGACATACGAATTTTGACCCCAATATTTTCAATGAGAGAAGTTTGTAATGGTGGTAACAAAATATGTTCTATGTTTTTCCTAACTAGTACTGCAACACCACCCCCTCTGCCAGTTTCACGGTCGCATCTATAGCAATAAAATTCACTATTTTTTATAGAAATAGTTTTGTTTAACCACGTTTCAGAGATAAGACAAATATCGATTTTATTCTGAGATAAGAAATTAAAAAGTTCTAGTTTTTTATTACGAATGCCTCTGGCGTTCCATGATGCTATACTAATGTTGAAAATCATTGGTAAAGAAATTTGCACGCAAGTGAAGTAATTACTTCAAACTGATCCTCCTTACTCTTACAATTTTTAAGTTTTGAAATCAACTCCATAGTAAGAGTTTTAATTTCCTCAAGAGAAAATAAATTGTTATTGTTATTATTATTGTTGTTGCGTTGTTGATTCCAATCATTATTATTAGGGTGCTACTTTGATTCAGCACGTTCGGAAATTCAGTGTTGTAGTTTCGGTTGTTGTTGTGACCATTACTAACATTGTTGTGTTGTTGACGATGAGCACGATATTCCCTGGGTTGTGCTCTCTGTCTAAGTTGTTGGAATTTTAACCTACTGGGGCACTCGGGTGACAAAGATTTGTGGTTGCCTTTACAATTGGCACATAATATTTCATCCGACTTGCATTCTGACGTTTGGTGAGAACCGGCACAATTTGCACAAAATGTTTTAACGTTGCAACGACTGGATCCATGTCCAAGCATTTGACAGTTATGACACTGGGTTATTTTAGAGGATTTACGTTTTTGATAGTCCCATTTGACTTTTATGTAATCAATTACGGAGTGGTTTTGCCTTAACTCCTTGACAGTTACAGATTTTCTTTGAAAATATACAATGTAAATACACTGCTCAGTGTTTGCACCTGATACTCTCGTAACTAGTTTAACATTTTGACATACTAGTCCCTTACTAATTAATTTATTTTTTATTATTAAGGGGTCGAATTTCTCCAGACCAAGTAAAATAGCTTTATACGGTTTTTCATCTTTAGCGCCGTAAGTAAAAAATTCAAATTTGGATTCCAGAATTTGACAGACTTTATTAAAGTCTTCTTTACTATTACAAAATAGTTTTAATCCAATAGATATTTTTCGTATTGAATAATCTTTAATTTTTAACTCATTACAAAAGTCTTGAATTTGAACAATTTTACACTTTAAAATAGTTATCGGTGGAATGTGAACTTTGTTTGTATTATGAATTATAACTTCATCATTATCGTCCTCATCAACTGTTTGAAGAGGTTGAAAGTAATTAGAGATGTTAACAACATTGTTGTTGCTCTTTTTTATTTTTTTATTATTCATTCCGTTATGCCTATTTGATGCATAAACATCTTCATTATCACGTAAACGCTTAATTTTGTTATTGTCAGATTAAATTATGGAATTTACTAATCCCTTTGTTTTTAACAAAACACTAAAATGTTTTGTTTTTGTAATTTGAAAAAAATAAAAAATGTTTGCACACAATACGTCTGTTTATGATCACGGTCAATCAGAGACTACCGATAGTCACCAACTTAAATCACTTTTTTGAATATTGTAATGATCAGCCCATTATTTCAATAGTTCTCATATAAAGCCCATCCCCGGAAAATACTTTAGGACACTTACAACCGAAGCAAAAAATACAAATTGTTAGAATTTCGTTTTTATATGCATATCTTACGACCAAAATCCGTCTCTAATCTAATTGTTGTTTGAAAATTTTCAAAAAAAAAAACCAAAACAAAACAAAAACAACTTATCCTGACAGGGTTGTATTTTACTCAAAATATGTAATACTTGTGTGATAGTGCATGGTACCCTTTAGTTAAGCGAATTTTGCATATGATACAAGTATGTTTAGTGCTAATAATTTTGTCAAATAATGTCGTTTTTCAATTTATTGCGATACTTTTTCCAAGTGGATCGATGTGCAGTTTTTGCTAACTGCAAGTATTTCTTTCAATATATTTAGTTCTGTATTTGTTTTTTTTTTCTTTTTTTATTTTTAATTTAAAGAAATATTTTGTTTTACATAAAACACCTGCGAATATTTGTTACTTCATTATCATTTCAGGCATTTGCACGCTTCTTCTTTCTCCCATAAAATGCTCAAATTAAGGATTTTTTTGCTTCTGAACAATTCACTTCATTCTCATTATTATGGCAAACAGTGAATAAGCTCCCCGGCAGGTTGAGAAAAATGTATCTAAATGTATGCGCAACATGCCACCAGCCAATGCAACATTCTGTTTCAATGATCTCTCCGTAAACAACATCATGTGTTTCTTGTACTTCATCGTTTGATTAGTCCAATTACTGGCAAATACAGCACGATGCAATTGATCGAATAAATATTGAAAATCACTGCCATAATAACAAGTTGGAAATATTTGTAATGGCATGGCCAGGAAATAAACGAAATAATATAAAATATCCAGTGGTGCTGAGACATAGAAGACCAGGGCAGCCATGGCTACACAAATATTTGTAGCCGTAATACAGAATTGTATGAACATCGGCCAGGAGATGATGTCTTCAATGGTGGTAGAGAGTCTGAAAGGAATAAAGAAAGGTTTAGTGAAAAAAAAACTTCTTTTTTGTAAAATTCCGATTAGGGTTTATAATTTGTTGGGGTAAAATGTAATCAGGAAAAACTGAGTAGTTTGTTATTTTTTAGGCCAAAAAAGTTTGGTAACTTTTCCTTTTTGCCCATAGCTTTTGTGTTATTATCAATCCTCGCATTAAGCCAAAAACTCCTAAAAGGAATAATAATAATAATGGAATTTTTAATATCACTTACAGCCTGGCCCATTATGCTGATCGACAACTTTAGCGAGCGACCACAAGTCACTCATTTTCGTTGTCACAAGCGCCGCACTAATCCCCCGTTTCCACATGCAAGTGCAAGTTCGAAAAACTCAATACACTCACACTTTTTCACTTACATTCACACAATTTTTGTACATTTGTTGATAATACGTATCTGTATGTACATTACTTGCATGTGGAAACGTAGGGTAACTATCAACTAGTCGGTCGACAGGTTTTACGTTTCTAATTAGTTGTCAAATGGCCACATCAAAAATTTCACAAATGAAACGCTAGTTTGAAAATTTAAATCGACAAAACATCCCATTTAAGCCATAAAAATACAACCCCGTACTACAAACAAAACAGTTAACAAAACAAAGCAGAACATTAAATATATAGATAAGAATTTAGTAAAAAAAAATTTTTATAAAACTGTATAATTTTATTGGTGGTGTTTTTATAAATAATATTAGCGTTGGTGTTTCAAAAAAGAATTTCGTTACAAATTCCAACAAAATGCTTTTGTCGAAAACCACAGCACAAGTGACCGATTTCTAGTGATAGAGGTGAATATCGCAATGCATCATGGGACAGGCTAATAAGTATAAATTTTTTATTTTTTATTTAAAATCGAGAAGTTCCAAAAACCCAAACATGATTAAAAATAAATTTTGAAATGGTTACAACTTCTGCTTCATTATATTTCCGCAGTCCATTATTACGAACATGACGTTAGTCACAACAAAATTTTCCCGAGGATTCCCTGGATTTTTTCCCAAACGAGAAACTCTCAAAGTGATTTACAAAGCATGTAATGCTGGCGAGGTAATACATTTAAATAAGTTGTACTAATTTTATATTTTGTACTCGGCAAGATTACGAGATTTGTTGTCGTAGTCGACGTCGTAGTCGTTAGAAATTTTTGTTGATATAAATTAAAATTAACGACAAAGACAATGCAAGTAACATAGGAAGTTTGTCGTACATATTTGTGTCATTAACGACAATCATAATACCAATTTTTAAAATCGACTGGTTTTCATCTAAAAAACCATGGATATATTCGGAAAAACACGTTGGGTTAAGCGCAATAACTTTTTCGGCATTTCAATTGGAAACTTTGTTTCCTGGACAATGACATCAATGCCATGGCGAAAATGGTTGAAAATGTTAATGCTAGGAATGAAAATCTTCATTCCAGTTAAAAAAGCTTCGAATAAACCTTGATCTAAATGTTGGTTAAATCAGACGTGCAAATCAGCAGTTAGATCCAGAGTGGAAACATTCAGAAATTGATGTGACAATAAAAACACTGATACGGATAGTTACGGATGCTTTTTTATCCGCAACTATGCCAAAAAAAATTTTGAGTTTGTGCATCTCGACATAAACAAGTTTCCTGTGCCGAATGGTATACCTGCACTGGTCTTGAATCAGTGCTCTCCGACGGTAGCTCGTCCCTTAGCAAATCTTTTCAGCACTTTATTCCATGTCGGTGAATTTTCCGTCTGCTGGAAAGTTGCTAATATAACGCCAATTCCTAAAAAAGGAGTGGCCAATAACCCTGAAAATTACCGCCCAATTGCTATTTGGTCGGCAGGTTTCAAAGTTGTTGAGCGTATGGTAAATCACCATCTTGTCAAATTTAAACAGTCACACTACCTACTAAGCTTTCGTAGAGGTCGCTCTGCTGGAGACTTACAGGCTCTGTTATCGGAAAAATAGTGCCGTTCCATTCACCATTTCGGTGAAAGTAAGGTAATTGCTTTAGTTATTTCGAATGAGTTTGACAGAGTCTGTCATGGCATTTGGTGTCGGTGATAATTTCTCTCGATTTATATCGCGCTTTTTCAGAGACTCGTATTGTGTGAGTTGTTATAGATATGGGGTTGTCAGAAGAGTTCAAGATCCATTCAGGCTCTGTTCTTTGTCTTATTATATTTCTTATTTTTATAAATGACCTCTTGTGTTAAACCTTTGCCATTCGTACTTATTTGATTATAGACCAAGCGTATCCGATGTCAACGCTATGAGGCAGAATATGACTGATACGCTTGGCCGAGACCTTGACATAGTCTCGGATTGGAGTCGTGTGAATAGGTCTGATCTCATTACTATTTATACCATCTTTATCCGACCGCGATTAGAATACTACTCTCATGTTGGGGCCGGTGCTGCAAAGTCTATTTTGGAGCTTCTAGACCGCGTGCAGGAGAGGGAGCAGGTTCTCAATGGTGACAGTAGGGTATTCAATTCTATTAACTGCCTTGAGACACGTCGAAATATCGTTAATGAAATTTGGGAACTGGTTCCCGAAATCCGTATGTTCGTTCGTAACACACTATTTTCCACAATATCCCATCCTTTTGTGGTCGATTGGCAGTTGAATCGTACAACGCATTACAGGGAAAATCCTTTTTTGGCCTCACTTTCAACATGAATAAGTTCAAGAAGAATGTTCAAAAACACTACTCCCTCATCCTTCTTCCCATAACCTATTTTCCTAGTTCCAACACAATGTAATGTATTAGTACGGGTCGTCCCCTGAGTGCTGGTCCTAAAGAAAAAAATGGCTGCTAAACGCAGGGAAAACCTATTTTCAATATGGTCACCTTAAACAAAACTATTTTCCACGATGAATTTTTAGACACACAATACTTCAACCATATTATTGTCACAGGCAACAATATTATTGCTAAATTTATCCATCATAAACAAGCTATAATATGTTTGAACATTTCTCGTTTAAAAAACATGCTTTCTTTTCATGTAGAAATACCAGAAGGATCAGGCTGCTTCAAAACTTTTAAAATAAACCTAGTCGTTCATAAGAAGGTTTAATAATTCAAAATAATCGTCCTGATGTTTTCGGAGTCCAAATGAAGACTTTTCCAGCCAGATAATTGGATCTGGTTTTTCCGAGTGAGAGCTGAATTGGACAACATAGAATTTATTGCTATTAATATCATGTTAATCATATCGTATAGATTACTTAGAACCATGATATGTCCAAAGAAAATTATAATATGGCTAAAGTTGCCTACTAAAGTACTGATTAAGGCAAAGAATCTTTGCAGTGACAATTATATGGCTTAAATAACCATGAGCGTAAACGCATTAACCTGTATTCTAAATTGCATCTCTACACATTGAAGGAGTCTAAAGAATTATTGGTAAGACTCCGATGTTAGTTCTCATAATATATCCTTGAGTTTTCTTTATTCTCAATAGTGCGATTACAAGATGGATATTTAAACCCTTCACCGCAGGTGAAAACGGTATACTCGTATATAAGTTTGTCGGTCCGTTTGTAATTTTTAAAATATTGATCTTAGAGCCTACAAAGTATATAAACTCTGGGGCCGTAGGAGAAGCAAAAGGGGTCTGTACACGGTCAATATGCTTGACATCACGGTGCATTCATTCGTGTACGTATGCTTGGCGTAATATTCGCTTTCGTATCTAATTTTTTTGATTTTGCATCCAGCATCGTCGGTGTCACACATAAAAATGAATTTCAAATGAATCATAAATTGCTTATAAATCTTGTAACAAAGAAAGTCTTAAAATGTGTAACCACAAACACATTTTCACTAATATTGCCATAGCGCGTGATGTTAAGTGATTGACCGTGTACAGACACCTTAAGTTAATTTAGTAGTGTCCGTCCATCCGTGTGTCCATTTGCCCGTGTGTATGTTGAAATGGATTTTTCGAGCACCCCAGATACGATAGGGAATAGGTTATTATAAATTCATATCACATATGATCCTGAAGAGGTTGCAATTAAAATTAAGCTTAATCAGTCTGCAAAGAGCTGAGATATCAGCAAAAATCTCCCACTGCTAGTTATAAGTTTTTAGCGAAAAATACCAGCTTGGTAATGGGTGATTTGTTAGCTATTATCTTTTTGGCAACCCTGGTTTAAACAGCTGACGCACGTTTCGTGTTTTGTTTCACTGTTAAACATCTTCAGTTTGGTCTATAATTTAACCATGAATCGTCTTACAAACGAGCAACGCTTGCAAATTATTGAATTTTATTATCAAAATGCGTGTTTTGTTAAGAAAGTTCATCGCGCGCCTCTTCCATTTTATGGTCAGTTTAATCGGGCTTAATGTGTACGTTAATAAGCAGAATTGTTAATTTTGGAGTGAAGATCAGCCAGAGCTACCAATGCATCCAGAAAAAGTCACAGTTTGGTGCGGTTTATGGGCTGGTGGCATCATTGGACCGTACTTCTTCAAAGATGAAATTAATCGTAACGTAACTGTGAATGGTGAGCGCTACCGTGAGATGATATCCAACTTTTTTTTGCCCAAAATGCAAGATCTTGACTTGCACGACTTGTAGTTTCAACAAGACGGTGCCAAATGCCACACAGCACGCTTAAAAATGGACTTATTGAGAGGCGAGTTCGGTGAACATTTTATTTCACGTTCGGGACCAGTCAATTGGCCGCCTAGATCGTGCGATTTACCGCCTTTAGACTATTTTTTGTGGGGCTATGTTAAAGCTCATGTCTATACACACATGTCCGCTTCAATTGAAGGATTGGAAGACAACATTGAAGCATTTATTCATGAGATACCGGCCGAAATGTTGGAAAGAGTATGCCAAAATTGGACAAAGCTGATGGACCGTTTGAGGCGCAGTCACGATCAACATTTGCATGAAATAACCTTCAAACATTAAATTATATGGACCGTACTATCGATTCAAATAACGATTTCATGAATTTTTCTGAATTTTATGTGTTTTTTTAAACTTTCCTATAGCTCTTAAAAAATCACCCGATCTAGGAATTTAATTGATATAAGTCAAGAGCACAGTTTTTATTTGTGGAAAGTTTATGTAGGGATATTTATGAACAACCAATAATTGTTAGTTTTGGATCCCATGCACCCTAATGTGCAGATTACATCGGGATCATCCCGGTATGAAGTTATAGAGGCGTACAATAGACAAATTAAGGTTCAGAACAGCACCTTTAACAGTTTTGCAAAGGCGGTTGCATGATGTTTTCGAAAATCTTCGCCTCCACCACTAGATTTAATTTATTAAAACTTACTCATACAATTTTTGCTGATCCTCCACACATCGATTTAACTCGTCCTCATTTTCCTCCAGCGACCTCTTGTCATATCCAATATTTGCCACACGTATAGATAAAATCTTAATGTGACCCGATAGCATACACAATGCCATGGGTGGGAATGTATCATCTACGTAATTCTGTAGCAGTAAAAAGAATATGCCAACAATTTGGTAAACATTTGCCACATAAAACAATGCAGTCGATTCAAGCCAGTTGAATGGGAACCAAGCCGGATACAATAAACTCCTCTCCTCACGAAATATAAAAGACAATTCAGCCGTTATGCCCACCGGCAAATAAACGCTGAGAAATAACAAAGCCACATTGCGTAGACGATTTCTTATTCGCCCAAAATAATTCGTTTCCCCATCATCTTTGATCCGTTTATCTAAACATTCCAGAATATGCTCAAATTTCCGTATTACTGGCAGTTTGGTTGAATAAATTATGAATTTTGAACTGCAGGCCACACAAGTGATGCAAACAGCCAAATTTTTCATATTATCCGCCATAGAGTCACTGCGAAAGAGTTGCAATGCCAAGTGCAAAGGATAACATACGGTCACCATTACATTCAATACGATACTGTACACAAAATATATGTTTTTATGTCTGTGCTCATTATCAATATCCAGTGTAATACCCAATATCTTCCAGCAAAGCCAGTGGGGCTTAAAGAATGCACAACTGTTGTGCTTAGTATGATGTGCATTGACTTTTGGTTTGGTCATTTGTTTTAAATATTTTTTTTGCACTGTGAAAGTTGAAATTAAAAGCTGTTGCTTCGGTAACGTGGTGTTTTTATGTTGGTATCCTTGTTGTTGCTGTTGTATTGTGTGTGTGCTGGCTCTTGTAAATGACTTGGCTATTGAAATATAACTGATGGGCAGGATATGCTCTTAAAGCGCTTTTATACACCAGGCTATTAGTATTCAATATACCCTATAGTAGACACTATCCAGTTTGCTAACAACCTTGAATACATGCACATTTTTATAAGCTGTTTAATGCGATTGCTGTATACATAAGTACATAAAATGTCAAAAAACCTAAACAAAATAGTTTCTGTGTTGTTATAACTTTTCTTTAAGACTATAAAATTTTAATTTATCTAAAAATGTCGTAATCATTTTTGGAATCCAGGTATTTGTAGCGTTTAAAAACGCCGTTGTTTATATTGAATTTTCAAAAAATTAATTATCCTGCTCCTCTTTATCTTATGTCTTCTTTTCATTTAAAGAGTGTTTAATTTTACTGTCATTGTACGGTGGTCATAAAGAATTCTTAAATAACTTTCTTAGAATTAAATGAAGAATGACGATGGAACGGATGTGTTAAAATTTAAATAAAATGAAATAAGTCCCCAAAAAATGTAGAGAAAGCAACCAGAATTATTTTCGGCAGGGACCGTAACAGTTATTCCTTTTTTCATACAAGTCAGATGAAAACAGTTAGTTTTTGATTTATATTTTTTTTGAATAAAAATAACTTATTTTTTTGGACAAAAATAACTGTTATTTTTTTAGTTTTATTTTTTCGATCAAAAATAACAATAAAAAATAAAAATCAAAAAATAACCGTTATTTTTGTTCAAAAAAATATAAATAAAAAAATAACTGTTAGTTTGATCGAAAATATAAAAATCAAAATCTTAAAAATCAACATATTTTATCATTGACAAGTGCATAAGAAACGGCGCTGCGAAAAATGGCCCCAGGAAATATGGCCCCAAAAAAATAAATGAAAATTGACCCCAAATTTGGGGCTTTTTTCATAATGCAATATGGCCCCATTTTTTTAATGAAAAATTCCCCTACAAAAAAAATGAAAAATAACCCTAAAAATAAAATGAAATATGACCCTAAATTTGGGGTTATTCTTCATTATGAAAAATCACCCCAAAATTTATAATGAATTTTAACCCCAAAAAAGAACACAAAGAAAGTTACATTAAACATTTTCGGTGCAGTTCTTATGCCCGAAACTAAAAATCACAAATTTAGAAACCCGATTTCAAAATCCGGATAATTATACAGTTTTGGTTTTAAAAATCGTACGATTGACAGCATGGTTGGGCTTTCGGCCATGCGCAAGTATTTTTTTCTCTATGGTATAACGAAAACTGGTTTTGCTTATTAAAGCTTCACGTTATAGACGGCCTGCGGGCTGGCGGAAGGATTTTCTCTTCTATGGTATAACGAATACTGGCTTCGCTAACTAAAGCTTCTCTATATAGCCGGCCTTCGGCCGGGTGAAAGGATTTTCTTCTCTTTGGTATAACGAACAGTGGCTTCGCTCACTAAAGCTTCACTACATAGCCGGCCTTCGGCCGGGCGCAAGGATTTTCTTTTCCATGGATAACGAACTCTGGCTTCGCTCAGTAAAGCTTCTCTTAATAGCCGGCCTTGGGCCGGGCTCAATGATTTTTTCCTCTATGGTATAACAAACACCGGCTTCGCTAACTAAAGCATCTCTGCATAACCGGCAAGGATTTTCTCTACTTTGATATAAGAATTCGGGTATTTTATACTATCCCTAGAAACTTTTACATAGAATTTTATAAAATTTGTGTAAAAATGTTTGGGGTGATTTTTCATTTCTTAAAATTTGCATTTTTTATTACTAGACGAAAAATAGCCCCAAAGTAAAAATTGTGATTTTATTTGGGTCCATTTTTCATTCCTTGATATTGGGGTCATTTTCCATTCTACTTAAAATGACAAAAACACCCTAACGAAAAAATTAAAAATAACCCCAAAAAAAAAAAAACAAAAAAATTGCGCCAAAATTGCGTGTTGTTGTGCCTCATGTAAAATTTTGGGGCCGTTTTTCATTTTACTTTTGGGGCCATATTTCCTGGGGTCATTTTGCGCACTGCCTAAGAAACAATATGGTATACTTGAATCAGTTTTTCGACATTTAATTCTATATGCTTTTTTTGTTTTAAAATTCCAATATAACTGTTATTTTCGGTCCCTGATTTTGGGGACCTGTTTTTTTTTGAGGACTTAGCTCATTTTGGTATTAGGGGATGATTTCATAAGTAAAATTGAGTACTCGCGATTCTCATTTAGTTTATATTTGCATTTATATTTATATGTACACTAGCATACACCCGCTACTTCGTTAGCGTCTCCTTTTTCTTCGTGGACATATTTTTATGCCCAAGTTTATTTTTCTAGGTTTAAACTTGTTTATATTCTAGCATTTAACCCGCTACTTTAGTAGAACCAAAAAGCTAATGAAAAATGTAAAATTTCCCGTATTTCCTTTTTTGGGTACTATATTTTTCCACCAAAAATTTCAGTATTGTAGTGGTAGCCCATAATTTAGTCAATGAATGGAGGAAAATGTTTTGTAAAAAAAGTACCAAAAATGGTTACGATTTTCACCCCTTAAATGTTTTCGAAAAAGTACCAAATTATTATACGTATTTTTTTTGATAAGTTTCGAAAGTGGTATTAATTTTGTTTTTATGTTTATTGGTTCAAGAGATGGCAAAAAACTATTAAAATTCAGATTTTATCCGTTTACTCCCTAATAGGGCCAAATTTCAAAACAGTACCAGACACCTGTCCGCTTATTTTTCTAAAGAACAACGATAAGTACATATTACATTTATTTTGCATCTCTTTTAGTTTTGGAGATATAAGGTTACCCAATTTTCCCGTTCTTACCCGCTAAACATTTGAATTTCGAACAATCCCGCCTTAGTGGATCGATTTGGGGAGTAACCAATCGCTAGTTCAAATATCAACTTTCTAGGGTCAGCGGTTTGGGCTGGGCGATGATGAGTGAGTCAGTCACTCACGCAACTCTTTTATATATATATAGATTAAGTTTTTTAAGTAAAAACCATATCGGGAATGATGCTGGTGTTTTACAGTTGAAATTCTGTAAGGTGAGTAAATCATAATGAAATTCTCCTTCTAATTTCGCATTTGTTTTATTTCAAGTAGGAATTCGGGATTAAATCAACTTTATTATACTTGAATCTAGCGCATATTGAGATTGATGCAATCTTAGTTTTATTTAAATCTATCTCATTTTCGGATTATTTCAAGTACGAATTCGGGATTGAATTTGGATAAGTTAAGTATTTGGCGATTGAAAATCCATGCTTGAATAAATTTTTCTGTACTTAATGCAAGAAAATCCGTACTATTAACTAATACCGCTTCGGATTGATTTGAGTACGGATGGATTGATTTTTCTTCTAAGTGTAGAAAGCTTGACATGCAGTACTCTAGTTTATATTTCGTTGATAATTTCTGTTAAAGATTTTACATATTTGTTATCAACCTGCCCACTGTTATCTTTTCTTTACGTTTTTTAAACTTTTAACAGCATAAGTTGTTGTCCATAAATGTGCCGAAAAATGTTTTTAATTATTTAACGAATTAATGGCTCTCTCATAATTTAAATTGTGTCACCTCTTTAGCTACAGCCAACTATGTCTTATACTCCTTCTGTTAATAATAATTATAAAATATTTTTCTTTTTAATTTTCCTGACAAATTAAGTAATCATTTCCCAATTAAAATATCAAAAATTAATAGGAAGCGTTAATGATATTAAATGACTGAACGTTTAGTTTCATCTATTTATTATAAGCTTAACCCGGTGCGCTTCGCAGCCCAGTGTGTATTAGAGTGTTTCGATGTCGCCGTGCCCGCCGCCTACTTCTCTTATTAATGGGGTTTATTTTAATGAAGTAATTCCGACCGGGGCCCTATTCCACAAAACAACTTATCAACTTTTCACTTTGCACCTATCAAATTGCATTTTTTGGCAAAGTGATAAGTGTTTCTGTTCCACAACATTCTTTCCAAATCTCACTTTGAACTTAGCTAATTTTTACAAAGACTTTGCTCTCTTTGCAAAACCTTTGCGCTCTTTGCAAAGTGATCGAACAAAGTGTTCCACAAAGGATTTACTCATCTTTGCATTTCTGTCTTTTCACTTTTCACTCTGCATTGCTTAATATAAATTATTAAAATGAGCTAAAAAGTAAAAAATGGAAAAATACTTGCAGTGTTACATGTTATTTAAGAAAAAAAAAGACATTTTATTTTCTAGTAAGTTTTTTTTATAGAATTATTGTAAATAGCATATGAGAATTATTTCTTTTTAAAAGTTATTTTTACTTTATAAACCATTTTTATTTTCAAATGTGTTTGAAGAATCAAATTTCAATTTATAAAGCTTCCTTGTAATAGTCTTCTTCCTTCATTTGTTCACATACTTTTTGCTTTTGCAAACCTTTGCTTAACATTGCACAGTGTTCGATTCTTGAATCTAGCTGGCCAAAATTAATAACTTTTGTAATAAAACGTGTAGAAAGTTGATCTTTTGCACAAAAACTTTAAAGTCTCTATTTAAAACAACTGCAAAAATATGGATTAATCCGCCTACAGACACGCCCACTTTTCTTATGTAAAATACGATATTTTTAAAGCATTTTTTGTTGGTATCTTTGGATATAAGAGGCATATATCGCAAATTTCTTGAATGGGGACTGGAAGCATATTACTTAAAACTATTGCATTAATATTAATTACTCTGCCTACAGACACACCAATATTTGTGGTGTCTACAAAAAATAATATTAATCACAAATTAATTATTTTATCTGATAGTTTGTTTTAAAGTTATTTAGATAACAAATTTGGAATCCTTAGTTTTTATTTAATTTTACTTTGAAATGTATGAAAATATTATTCACAATCAACTTAACAAAAGCAAAAGGTATTAACTAAAGAAAAATTCCTTACGTTTTAATTATTGCATTTTGCTCTACACCATTATATTTGATATTGAATTGCAGCTGCAGCTAGTGTAGTCATTGAGTTTTGGAATGCTTTATAATAAAGGTAATATAGATTTCAATGTGTAGAATAGGATTCAATCAAAAAATCAAAAAACTTGAAAAATTTAATTATTGCGTTTTGTTATTAATTGACAGATCTAAATCCAAAATCATAGCAAGGGCCTTATCTGCTGAGAGACCGATTTCCAGATCGATCTTTGACCTAATCTTTTTTAAATATATGTTCCTCTTTGTGGTGAAGCTAGCGTCAATTCCTTTACCAGTCTGGCTGAATCGCGTTTTCCAGACGATCGCATCTTTGTTTCAACTGCCATTATTAATTAATTATCACTTACGACATTAGTCCACTGTTTAATTTTCCTTCTTTTGCTGCTTTGACTACAATTTTCAAAACTTTTTGTTGGTCTGCCTCTAGTAGAGTTTTGTTCCGTAGAATTTTTTGTAAAATGCGAAAAATCTATTGAAACGGCTAGCCAGTCGTTATTATCGTGCAGAAAACGCAACTTTGTTCTACGAGCCTTTTCCCATCTGTCCCGAAATTTATTACATATAGTAAAACAAAAACTTTTCAGTTTACTAAATTCGATTGTTGTTAATGAACTGCTGACAAAATTTTGTGAAATGAAGTCAACCATACGATCAACTTTGTCTTTTTTGACAGTGGATAACAATTTTTGAAAAAGATCTTTGCGAGAAATTGTATTAGACTCCATTCGGTTTTGAAAAATTTTGTTCAGCATGGGCACTTTCGGGCAAACTTTTTTTTATTTTCTATTAGTCCAAAGTCCAAATTTTACTAAACAAGTAAAAAGATCATGGAAGTATATAGAAGAAAACAATATTTGTCTACAAAGTCTTATTTTCGTTTTAAAAAATGTTACTTACAACCTTCCTGATATAATTACTAATAACAACTACGTCCTTTATTCTGATAACTGAAAAATACACCGCGTTTACTCTAATAATAATACCAGTCTCAGTAAAAAAAGAACTAATTAACTAAATTGCACAGACAACTTGTAATTGACCTCCAAACATAAGCAATTTTTCAAGCGAAATAAACCAAATTTTTTTTTTCTTTATTTCACATGATATTCGTAGTACCGTTATAGTCGTACATATTTAAATTCCAGCAAAAATTCATGAGATACATATAATATTTAAAGTATATCTATACATTACATTTTCCTGGTGTTTTATAATTGTAAAAATGTTTACACAAATTTACTTCATTGCTTAATAAAGGGTAGCTTAAAAAAATATTAATTATTTGCAGTCCTTGCAAATTGCACTTTACAATAATAACTTTGCACTTTGCACAAGAGAACGTACGTGAAACAGAAATCGAATTTAAAATTCACTTATCAAATTAAATAGTTCTGTGGAACATAAAGTTTTGCAAATTGACGAAAAATTTGAAAAGTGCAAAGTGAAAAGTTGATAAGCTGGTTTGTGGAATAGGGCCCAGATTTATATGTCTATAAGTACATTGAATGTAACTGAGACCTAAAAATACATAAATCTATTTGATATTTGTATGCGAGATGCCACCCACACCAACTCCTTAATCCCTCCTGCTTCTTTGCAAAGAATTAAAATCTCAAAATTTGGATAAAAAACCATAAACAGTTCAACAAAATAACCACAATACTAATTATTGTTAAAAGCTAAGGCACTTGCTCTATGTTTACATTTACCCTTCAAGTTGTGCTGAAAAAGAACAGAAAAAAATTTACTTTGGACAAGAAAAATGTACTTTGGACTTCAAGAAGAATTCTTGAAAAAAAGTACGAATAAAACAGAAGTAAGGAAGAACATGGTAATCAATTAAAATAGATAATCATTCAAAGCAAATTTCGATCTACCAAAGTGTTAAATACAATTTAGTTAAAAGATTGATGTTTGACTATTGACTGCCAGCAGTCGTCAATGGCTGTGAGCATTAAACGGCAGAACCCTCTGAAGGGATTGAGTGGTTACAATTGAAAAGTGTAAGGCTGGGCTGTTCGTAAAAACCTTGGTTCAAGAATGAAAAACAAGTAAGAAAGTACAGTCGGTCAAACCCGACCATATGATACCCTACACCACAGTATTTAAAAACACATCATGCTTATGTGTCCATGTAAATATGGATTTATCTATGTTTATAAAGTTCATGAAATTGCCCCCTGCCTCCCCTTGTGGTCCTATTTTTTAAAAACTGTATAGCTAATATGTCCCTATAGATACGGATCTATCTATGTTTTAAATTTCATTAAAATCGGTTTGAGAGGCAGAAATTGCCCCTATCTCCCCTCGTGGACCGATTTTTTTTTAAATTTATACATTTTGTGCCCATTTTGGGTGACATGGTTCTATCTATGTTTTAAATTTCATTAAAACGGTTTGATAGTTTCTGAGAGGAAGAAATTTCTCCCTATCTTTCCTCGTGGTCCTACGATTCGGCCCATTTTCAATAGGCTTGGTCCTTGTGCTAATAAGAACCTATGACCCAAATTTTATCAAATTATCTCCAAAATTGCGACCTGTACTTTGCTTTGATTCTGAGTAGATCAGTATACTTTAAGGTGGGTCTAGGACCACTATCTTTACTATTGTGGTGTGGGTATAATTATCAATAAATTTTAATTAATTTCATGTTTTTAATTTCATGAATATTTAATTTGATGAACCTTAGCCTTATTAAAATATCAAAATTTGGATAAAAAATCATAAACAGTTCAACAAAATAACCACAATAATAATTATTGATAACGGAGATAGTTATACCAATTTGGATAATTTTACCATTATCGTTCTCCGGTTATACAAAAATCTATATTGTCACTGTATGGGAGATGCGTCAGCTCCTTATTCGATCCCGCCCTCTTTTTGACAGATGTATGTGTAATGCTAACAAGGTTATTTTTATACAATTTAGGCCCCTATTACGGTTCACAACTCAACTAAGTAATTAAGACAACTGGTTGCGATCAGTTGTAACTATTATTCACCGCAATATAGCAAAGTTATAAACCATAATACAAAAATAAAGAAATTACAACTTAACTGAGTTGAGTTGTGAACCGTAATAGGGGCCTTAGATTCCTTTAATATTACCGCTCCTAAGATATACAAAACTTAATATTCTAGTTATGAAAGGTACAACGCCCATTTATTTCATACTGCCCAGCTTTTGACTGATGATGGGTATGATTAACGTATTGATTTGAAAAAAATAAAAATACTTCCCCTATTAACGCTCTAAACTTAATAAACGTCAGTGCATACTTACTTAGCTTAGGCGTGGCATCGCCTGGTAAAAAATTTGACAACTATTTAAAAATCTAAAAGCCAGACCGTCAAAAATCAACTGTAAATCTAGTAGTAGTCTAAAGGGCGCAAGCACACAAACGAACGCAAATACATTTTTATATATAGATTCCATTTTAATTCAACTGAAGACTGTTTCGTAGGCCATAATTATAATAGTTACTTTTGAGAGTGATTGCATTAGAATAATAATGTGTATAATTTATTATTAAATTACTGTAAATGCTTTAGGAATGTGGTTGATTGTGTAATAATTTAATTATAAAGACATTGTGACCTTTGAGACGAGAAAATATTATTAATTTAAATACGAAACAGGCTTGACAAAGACTTGTGAAAAGCAGGAGGTTTTCTGATTTTACTTTCGTTTTAAATATTCAAATGTTATTAATTAATAAGATTTTGTCAAAGTTATTTTTGGGAATACAAAATTTATTATTAATAAGATTTCTGTATGACGTGCTAAGTTCCCAATTTTTCATATTCAAATTTCATACACTGAGATTTATTGTGGAGGGAAAGCTAGCTTCTATGCGCATTTCACTGGTTGCTTAATCCAGCTCATCAGGAAACCTTTTCCAAAGATTTTAGAAAAGCCAAAAATATTATACAAATAAAACCCTAAAAGCGAATAAGTCTTACTTGTACCAATATCAAAGCTTAAACAAAACACCAACAATACACAGTGAGTTTTTCTTTTCTTACATTCCCCTACAATTGGTTGGCTTTTTTCGACTCGAATTGTAGTTGTAAGTGCACTCAAAAAAGTTTTACATTTACTGTTTGTAGTTTATTTTAACAGTTTTCCGTTTAGTTAATATTAAACCAAAATATAGTTATTTTAGTACGAAAATTACTTTTTAACTTTTTAGGAACGTTGTTTGAAAAAACAATTACAAAAGACGAACGAAATTTCCGTTCATTTAAAATATTCAGTTGTTTTTTTTTTTTTTGTTTTTTAAAAAAAAACATAGTTTGTTTGATTTGTTTTTCATAAAAAAAACTGCCTCTAAAAGGAAAACAATTTTATTTCAAAATTTGTCCGGAAAAATATCAATTGGTAAATATAAATTGTTTTTTTAAAAATCTCGTTTATAAATAATATAAGATAACGTTTTTTCAGGAACGGTTTTATACATTCAATTATGCAGAATTTTTCTGGAGATAAGAAATATTTAAAAGAATTTTAACAAGGTATGTATGTATGTACATCTATCCCACAAAATACCACTAAATCCCTATTTTTTTCTAATCTAGTTCACGTAAAGAGCTCAAACGACGACTGCACTGAAAAAAATTTCTTTACAGATCCAATGAAATTTACATTAAAATTCAACCTATGACACCTTTCATTGGATTAATGAAATGTTTCATAAAATAAATGAAAATTTTGCAGTAGTTTAATGACAAACGTTTATTTTATCCATTTTTTCAATGAGGATTCATAAAATCAATGAAAATTTTGTCATTGATTTTATTAATCCTTCATTAATCCAATGAAAGGTTACATAGGTTGAATTTTAATGTAAATTTCATTGGATCTGTGAAGAAAATTTTTTCAGTGTGGGCGGATTTAATGAACTGTGCCTGTTGTTTAAAATAACCAACCTATTTAAAGAAGTAAAAGCGAATTATATACATATTTATTAGAAATTTATTATCAGAAGTAAAAGAAGTCATTTTCTCAAAAGAGTTGTCGCCATCACAGCGGTGAAATACATATGACTGAAAAATTCTATAAAAAAAGGTACATATAGTTTTTCCTATAAATTTTTATTTTCAACAGTTCTTTAAAAACGAGGGTTTGATTGGAAGCTCGCTAAATTGTGTAGAAAAATTACTTCAGGAGAACATGATGGATAATTTTGTACAGGCTAGTTTATGCCGAGAGAAATTAGCAAGTTTCCGAAGAATCAAAATATTATTCCATACTTTATTTATAATGATGACCTTCAAATTACAAGCCCACTTGGATCCCACACATCGTCAAGTTGTGCCTTTTATATATTTGTTTTCGATTTCAAGCTTTTTTCACGCTTCAGTTAAGAATTTTTATTTTTTACTTATTTTTATGCGTATCTTATAAGTGTTCTTTGTAAATATACTTTTAGCTATAAAAATAAAAAATTATTTTCTTTAAAAAACTTGTTTTCATTTAGTTAAAAATTAGAAAGAAAAGTTAAAATCCGTAATTTTTACGAAAATTGTAGTTTGTTTTTTGGTTAGTTAAATTTTTAAAACAAAAGTTAAATTCAGTAATTTTTACGGAAATTGTAGTTTGTTTTTTTGATAGTTAAATTTTTAAAACAAAAGTTAAAATCAGTCATTTCTACTGTTTTTAGTGAGTCATTTTTTAACATTTAAAAATAAAAGGATTTTTAGTTTGATTTAAATGAAAAAGGAGTTGACCGGGTTTTAAATGAATTTTCATTTGTTTTATATTTCATTTTACGTTGATTTTACCTACATAATATTTTTAGTGTGAGTAAAAAGAAGAAAACAAATTAAAAAACAAATTGCTTAATTTTATTGTCTTCGTAAGAAAACAACAAAGAGATTTTGTTTGTCGTACTTAATTCTCAATTTTTATTCTTGGTAAATACATTGAAATTTATTCTTGGAGGATAAGCTATTCCTATGCGCATTTCACTGGTTGCTGATCATCAGGAAACATAGTTCCAAAATATTTTAGAAAAGCCAAAGAAAGATATTAGCAACCAATACTGCAGAGTGAATGAGAATTGCAAACACCCAAAAAACCCTATTTGCAAGTTATTTAATTTGGATCAGTACTTCTGTTTGTAGCAAAATTGTTGTAAAATAGAAACGAAAAACTTTTTTAAAAGAGAAAAAACGTATGTATATATGTATAAGAAAGTATTTGTAGACATAATTTATTAATTCAAATTTTTGGTTTCAAGGTTTTATTACAACTTAAATAGAGTTAAATAACCTGTTAATGGCAGTTTCTCTTCGGAAAAGAATCTACACCTTAATGCTTTACTATGCCATTGTTACCGCCATTTCTATTTCGAAATGTTACAAACTTTTATTTTAAGAGGCTTGGCAAAAAAACCGCAAGCATTGGGTGTGAAAGTGTCAAATGGCCTCTCATCGAGGTTAAAGTTGTAGGTAAACTTGAAAAAATCTACAAAGCTGCCGCGGAGTCACCCCTATAGGAATGAAATGTGAGACTGACCCTCAATAGTTATTCGTCCTCAACATTTTTTCTGAACATATTTCCCCCTA
The DNA here is from genome assembly GCA_930367215.1 of Pollenia angustigena. Lineage (NCBI taxonomy): Eukaryota > Metazoa > Arthropoda > Insecta > Diptera > Polleniidae > Pollenia > Pollenia angustigena. The sequence continues at coordinate 192,903,647 of OV884060.1, read as the reverse complement.
TCTTCATTTCTTAAGCAGACAACCATAAAATGTTTTCAATTTTATGAAATTGGCCCCCACAGTTCCTAAAATCCTCCTTGTCGGGTCACATATAAGACGTCGTTCCCAATTGCTTTTTATCTTCAAAGTTTGCTGTTAACATATGAAATTTAGTCTTATAAACAAAAAACAATGCAAATTATTTGGCTTATTGGAGGGAATTCTATCCTAAGCCTCGATTGCAAACTTATACTTTACAACGCTTTCTTAAAGCCAATCTGTAGCTACGGTAGTCAGTTATGGGGCACTTGCTATGCCTTTAATATCGAAGAAATTCGAAGGAGCCAAAAAAAAAAAACACAAGGGTCTTAATGTACCATTAGTAAAAACTATGATTACGAAATATGAAGTTAAATATTTCGAATCTATTAGCTCTAAAATTTTTCAAGTTCTTCCATTTCTAGCTGCACACCATAGTGCGTATTGTGATTGTGGAGTTGCATTAAGTTTCTTAAGATATTTTTTTTCAGGGATGCTGTTTTCTTAAACTGCAGTAACTTGATAAGCCTTGTGTGCACTCTTTTAACAAACTGTTTCTGTTTTCCCGATAAGTAGTAGAAAAGATTTACATGAGCACCTGCCGTATGTGTCTTATCCAATAGCCTCTGCATGTGAGAGCAATAAGTAGCAAGTTTATTATATGACGGAAACGAATAATACGCGCCTTGTTAAGGAGATGTCTGATTTCTTTAATCTGCGAAAACCCTTCCCGATTGGCATTCCTAGTATTCTTACATTTATAATGTTTTGGCTTTACATACTTGAATATGAAAATTTTTTGCTTTTCCTTAATAACTTAGAACCAAATTTTAATTTAAGTTTAAATGCTAGTGTTTCCGAATTTCATGCCAGCTTTAATTTTTATGCGAGAGATCTGTACGCATCGAAAATATGTGAAATAATATATTCCATAGTTTTTCGAAAAGTGACACACGTGTCAAGTCTTGAACTTTTAGGAGAGAAGGGAAAAGAAATTGCAAGACTTGACGAGTCAAACTTGTCGTGTGTAAACCGGCCTTAATTCATGTCGAAAACTGTCAAAAACGATAACGTCGTTACGTTACAAATGTCAAAAAATTTCACTAGAAGCTGATGTGACATTGCAGACGTTGAGTCACACATATCGTTGACGGCGACCAAAATTTACTAAAATTCAAAAAATTTCAACGACGGCGGCGAAAATATAACCGTTGGCTATACCAAATAATTTAAAGTGCGATTTTAATGTTTCTTGCTTTGAAAACATTCGTATATTTCTCAAAAATGTTTGAAACAAAATAATTAGACAATGAAAAAAGAACAATTTACTTACCTATCCCGTTTTATTATTAATTGCATTTCGCATTTTTTTAATTTTTTTTTTTAAGGGTTCTTTCTTATTTTATTTGACGGTTTAAAGCGGGAACTTTCACAGAGAAATTTTACAGACGTACTTTTTCTGTAAATTGGCGAGAAATTTCCTTACGCGGCAGCTTAGATTAGGTTAGGTTAGAGTGGCCGGTCACAAAGATACCACATAGACCAAAGAGGTCCCTAGCGTTACCACATTCTATGATAACCCGCAGAAGAAAGTCAGTAAATAAGGTCAGTCAGATGTGATGGTACTCAGAGTACCACACTCTCTTGCCGAATGCCAGGAGTCTCATTAACCCAATTCCACAGATTTCCCCGAGATCTTGGAGATAATGATCTCCCAGACAGTTCGCCCTGGAGCGCACGAGTGCCGTACAGTAGGATAACAAGTGCTCTAACCGCCCCGCCCTACGGGCGTATACCGCAATCCAACAATGACCCGTCATATAACCTATCAGAAGTCTACAGTCCCTTCTCGATAGCGACAGAAGAATTCTCGTCGACTCCGGATCATAGGATTCCCACATTACCTTGAAAACCGTGCACGTTCTTGTGTTTTCCCAAAACGCCTCTGATCTCCTTCGTATAGCAGAGTCCGTATCTCTCCTCATATTCTGCATTGGAGCCGGGATGGCCATCATCCTATCGTATGGTAAATGGGACCCCCGTCTCGCCAAATCGACCGCCTCCTCGTTGCCTTCTTTGCCCTGGTGACTAGGCTTGCCAACCGTACTTTATAATAAAGTATTGTACGTTATTTCGAGTAATTGTACTCTATACTTTATTAGAATAATAAAGTACGCGAAAATACTTTATTTCGTATGATTAGATTGATCTAGAATTCAAAATAGATTCAGGTTATATTAGTCAGGGTTTTATTAGTCATAAAATTATAATACTTATTGTTCAAGTTTTTTTTTTTTAGAAAACTAAAGAACAACTATTAGTCAGGGCCATTTGTTGATGTTTTTTATGTTGGCAGGAAGATTTTTGGAAAAAAATTATCTGACAAAACTATTTCATTTGTTTGTTTTGTTTGAGTACAATAACTGCCTGTTTTTAAAACACGAGTGCAAAACTCTTTCAAATTACTGCCTCCTTTTAGATCGCGAGCACAAAAGTGACTCGTTAAACTAACATTTTAAACAAAATTTCAAGATTTCCATTCCTTAAGGCGGCTCACATACAAAATGTTTAATACAGACTAGAAATATATTGAGGAAAACGTCCCATAACTGCCAAGGAGTCGCCCCTAGTGGGATATAATGTGTGACCGACCTCAATTAGTTTTTGTCCTTTACAATTTCTCGAGACATACTTGCCCCTTATCACCACTTCTTAAGGGGGCTTAACCAAATATTGCGTTTTATGAAATTTTAAAATAAATTAAAATTTTTCGACATTTGTGACTAAAATCAAAAGTGGTTAACAGATTTTAATCATTTATAGCTTGTTTTGTTTGTCGCTTTGTTTTTTATGTCTGTTTTTTATATGTTTAACAAACAAAAATTTTCGAAATGTTGCTAAAAAATTATTTTTGTTGCCAAAAAAAAAAAATATATGTTTCTAAAACAACTGCGCATGTTAGAATAAAATTTAACGTTTAAAGGAAATTTTGTTGCGGATTTTCGATTTTTTTTAGTAATTTCAATAAACTGAACCGTTTTTGAACCGGTATTCGATTCAGCGTACCCGAATTAGGTTAAAGCGCCAGTTGTCCGGATTGTTTAAAAAAAAGTGTCAAATTCTAGCACAGTGTAATTGCTTGATAAAACCTGCGAAAAGCAATTTAAAACGTTTTTTAATATAACAATAAAAAGAAATTAATTGTACTTTATATTTATACTGTGTACTTTTTTTTCTTAACCTTTAGTAATCAATGTACTTTAATTGCAACAAAAAAAGTTGGGAACCCTACTGGTGACCGCGAATCCAGTAGATATGCACTCTCCTATTGGCACAGAATCTATCTATCGAGTCCCTATACTCCTGGACGACCGAGGAGTTTCAGTATTCAGCGGTTATAGCCCTGATCGCCGCCTGACTATCAATGAAAAAGTTTACGTGTGAGTTCTCAGGAAACACGTGATTACGCGGCAGCTCGTACTCGGCAAAAATATTAACACACAGTTAAGTGAGCAAAACAGTTGTGTATTTAAATTTTGGCTTTCATTTTCATTTTTTTTTTTTTTTTTTTTTTTTTTTTTTTTATTATTAATTAAATCTTTATTGAATTGAACATTTGTGTATAAGTTTTCTTACTTAGGCCCGCAAAGCTTTAAAGCTTGTCTGCAGGTATTGGTACATAACAAAAAAATTCATTGATAATAATAAGAATAATTAATAATTATTATAAAAATTTAACTTTAAAAATTAGTTCATTGCAAACTTATTAAAAAATGTTTTATAAGTTTATTTCTTTTATATTTATTTCTTAAATTAATGATATTAGTAGGCATTTTATTTAATATAGTTGGTAAAGATACTGAGAGGGTGTTTCTTCCATATTCATTTCTAAACCTTTGTACTTTATATCTTCCTTGTATACGTCTTCTGGTGTTTTGAGCGTGATCAATATGTTGTAAATATCTTGAGTCTTTATAAAATTCTCTTGATATTGTTGAGTAATATATATTCTTGATATTTAATACATTTAAGTCTTTGGCAAAGTTAGTTATCAGTCGAGGGTTGTTGTTTAACGATTGTGCAATATTGTAATGACCTTGTGTGTAATTATTATGTATAATACGTGTGTTAATTAAGGATGTGTAGTTGTTTTCAAAGTAATTGTTGTCAACGTTTAAAGATGTTTCCATAATACGAGTAAGAGCAGTGTTTGTTTGTTGAGTTAGGATTGTTGCAGTTATGTTATTATTATGACCATGTGTGTTGTTGTTGTTGTTGTTGTTGTTGTGTGTCATACGTGTGTTACTTGAGGATGTGTTGTTGTTTTCCAAGTAATTGTTGTTAACGTTAATGAGTGTTTCAATAATAGATGTACTATTTGATTCGTTGTTGGAGTTGGTAGGGTTTGTTTGCTGACTTATGTTCGTTGCACCGATGCCATTATTTGGCTCAATAATCGAGTTTGCTTGATTGTGTTGCTGGGTAAAATTGTTTCTTGTTGTATATTGGTACTTTTTCCATAATATTTTTAATATTTGATCCTGTGTTTTTTGTAAAGTAGCACTATATTTAACATTTCCCCATGCTGTTATTCCATGTCGGATATATGTTTCAACCAATGAAAAGTATGCTTGGCGTAAAACGCTATATGTAGCACAGTTACTTAAATGATATAGCATATATGATGACTTACGTAATTTCTTTTGGAGATCTTCTATATGTTTCTTCCATTTGAAGCTGCTATCTACATATACACCTAAATATTTATAAAATTCAACTGTTTCAATGACGGTTGAGCAAGAGTCTTTTGATTTGTTTATATTTGAAGATTGATTGTGTAGGCATTTCATATCGTGAAATTTTAAAAAAATCTGTGAGTTTGCAAGGTGAGGAGGTTTGATGTGCATCACTTTTGTTTTATTTGTATTTATTATGAGACCATTGTCGTGGCACCATTTTGTTGCATTGTCTAATTGTTGCTGCATTTTATCTACTGCACACTGTAAATTTTTGTTGGCAACTATTATCGCCGTATCGTCGGCATATGCAAAAGTTTCGCTATTACTTAGACAATTTAGCATATCATTCGCGTATATTATATACAAAATTGGACCAAGTTTTGACCCTTGGGGGACTCCACAGTCATACAAAATTTTGTTGCTTAATTTGTTATTTATTTTTACACAATACGATCTACATTCCAGGTAATTCTTAAACCAGTTCAAAATTGTTCCTCTTATTCCAATTCTCTCAAGTGTTTGTATCATTTTGGTGTGCGAGAGAGTGTCAAAAGCCTTGCTAAAGTCGATGAATAGTGCTAAGACGTGCATATGATTACTTAGGCATGTATTTATATATGACGAGAAGTTTCCTAAGAGTTGGTTAATATTTTTGTTCTTTTGAAACCCATATTGATTTGAGTTGATAATTTTATATTTTTGAAGAAAATCAGTGAGTCTTTTAACTATAACTTCCTCTAAAATTTTATCTATTACACATAAGATAGCTATTGGTCTATAGTTGTTGATATCTGTCCTATTTCCACTCTTATATATCGGTCGCACTATCGACATTTTGAGCATTTCCGGCACAATTCCACTTTCTAAACTTGAATTGATAAGTTTTGTTATTACTGGCGTTAAAAAGCACGCATTTATTTTAAGATCTTTTGCGCGTATACCATCTGCACCGGCTCCTTTTCTAACGTTTAAAAACTTTAATATGTTAAAGATTTCGTCTTCATTTGTTCTTTCGAAGTATATAGAGTTTCGGACTGAAGTATGGATATAGTTTAATGTTTTTATATTACATGTGTGTGTAATTTTATTTACGTTTGCATTAAAATTTGTAGCAAAATTATTTAAGATATTATTTAAATCTTCGTTTTTAAAGTTTCTTGTTATCACACTATCTATATTTGAGTTTTGTTTTCCAATTATCTCGTTAATTAACTGCCATGTTACACGAATATCATTTCTATTTTCGATAAATTTATTTCTAAAGTACTTGTTTTTTTCATAAATTATTTTTTTATTTACTGAATTTCTAAAAGTCTTAAATTCTTTTTCATAACATTTATTATTGCGATTATGTCGCCATTTTTTGAAAAGTTTATCCCTAACATCACAGTATCTAATGATTTCTTCACTGATCCATGGATTTACTGATCTTTTTTTACTTGTTTTCTCTATTTTTGTTGAACTTTTGTATATTGTATTGAAAGTATTGTAAATTTTTTCATAAATCTTGTTTGTATTTAATGTTTCATTAGTAAATCGGGTTCTCACATTTCAATCGACAAGTTTCTCAACGCGAAAGTCACAGAAAATGGTCACTGGTCGATAGGCTATTAGAGCAAAAGATGTCTTCTCGAGATACATCATACTTTTAGATCCGACCACAAATGCCAAAGATATAACGTAAATTAAAAAGGCGACCCTTACGTTCGGCATAATAAAATAATTTTCAAAACCGCCTTGTAAAAATACTTAATAAAAGGTGGTGTACGGGAATTTTCTTTGAAGCACGGTCAACTGTGCAATCTTTTAATTTAAAAATTTTATTTTGTTTTTCTTTTTAGAGGGGATAGCTTGAAAGTCTCGCAATATGTGTCAACTTTCCATTTTTTCGCTCTCGCAAATGAACCGTAGAAAATTGTAGAAGAATTCATTTACACAAACTTTTGGACTCGTAAACTTGCGGTGTTTAATTGCGATTTTTTACCAACGGAGTTGCTTATTTTCACCGTAGTTTTTAATGATAAATTTAAGTGTTAAAATATCAGAAACAATAAACTCTTGGAATAACACAGTGTTACAAAATTGAATGAAATAGAAAAACCTGGGACCGGATATTATTGTACCTTATTTTTGTACCTTTGCGCACTTATAAGCCTGTAATTGTGTTGATAATGATCCGAATTTCAAGTTCTTACTAGATTTGGAAAGAAGAAACTGAGATCATTCGAATGATATATAATTTAACTTAGATCATTTTAGAAATTTGGGTGTTATTGTCGAGCAAACAGAAATATGGTAGATTTTTCAAAAATTTTTGCACTTTGGTGACGTTATTATATAAATTATTTTATTAAGAAACCATAATACTATGGAATTTATTCAAAAAGTACGTTTATTAACGATTACAACGCATATTTGTGTTTAAATAGATAAGTAATTGAATGAGTTATTTAACTTTTCATGAAAATAAACTTTTGAACATTTTATACAAATTTTATTTTTGGTAAGAAATTTAAATCGGATCATTATCAACAAAATTACAGGCTTATAAGTGCGCAAAGGTACAAAAACCGGGTTTTTAACCGAAAATCCGGATTTTGGAGGTGTCCAGCATATTTCACTATTGGAATCTTGTTTTACTCGACAAGCCCTACAAGAAAAATAATATCCGGTCCCAGGTTTTCTGGACTGTCGCACCGTGTAATCTAAGCAAATATGTAAGTGTTTTGCCTTTTTTAAGGAATATTAAGAAACAATTTTTTCCCCTAAGCTTATCCGGTGAAGCTCTATGCTTGTCTGCAGGAGACCAAAGTCTCTGGCGGGATTCGAACCCGCAACCCCCACATTGATATACCAGCTAGAATACCGGGGCACCCACTTTTTAGATAGACATTTTACTTTTATATATTTTATTTATTAACAATAAATAGTTTATATTATTTTTTTTGTTGCGGTTTCTTACAAACTGACATTTGTTGTTTAAAATTGCACGAAAGTTAAAAAGGGGCTTTATGAAACAAGTCTCGTTTGCTTATTAGCATAAATGGCAGTTTTAAGCGGTTGCATGAAAACTCTTAACGCTAAAATGTTCCCAAAAATTCAAAGAAAATGAAAAAAAACCAAATTTTGCTCTTATTGTGAATGGGACTTAAAACTCTTTTAAAATTGAAACAACAAATTTGATTTAGAATTTTTTTTCTCCAATAATATTTAATTTGTTTTTATTTACTGAAATTTTTAAACATAACTTTTTTGTTATTTATTATATAATAAATTTAATTTTAATAGATTTAAACAAATTAATTTAATTTACTATTTTTTTTTCTTTGTACAATATATAAATTATTTACAGCTACAGTCACAGAACAGAAAAACAATTTTTTTTTTTTCAATATTTTATGAATTATACTAAATTTTTAAAAAGAATTGAATGTTAGAATAAAAATAAGTTAAATTTTAATTACAGCGATTTAAAAAAAACGTCAAAAAAATTAAGAAATTATTATAGTTTGGGGGTTTTTTTAATGACTTTAAATAAATGAAGAGGATTAAAAACGATTTTTATTTTTACAATATTTACAAAGAGGATTTTTATTGATTTTTATTATGAATTTAAATTTAATAATTATTATTTAGTAAGTCTTCTATAAAGTATTTTATATAACTTTTTTATAGGTTTTGGAAAATTTTAAATTCAATTTTCTGTTACTTCTAGGTCTTAAAGTTTCTAAGTGAATAGTTTTGATTAAAGGATTCATTTATTTTAGTTTTTTTTTTAACAATTGTTGTCAATAATTATTTAATTAAATTAAACTTACATTTAGGAATTAATTTATTGTTTAGGATAAGATATGTAAATAATTATTTATATATATGTTTTTTGTTATAATAAATGGTTTTGTTTTTTAATTAAGTTAATAGTTTTTAGTTGTTTTAATTAAAAATCAAAAGGCAGAAACTTAGAACAAAATCATTAACTATCCAAATAAATATTTCAATTAAACAGTTACTGTAAATTGTTTAGTAATTATTTATGTTAATAATTTATAATTATGTATATACAAACAGACATTATGGTGTGCAATAGAAAAAAAATCAAAGGATTTCACAGTTTGTTAATAATCAGGACAAATTAACAGCATACTTTTAGGTTACGTTAAGAGACTCCCAAAACTAATGAAAGTTCTTAGCCTTCAGATTGTTATTTTTAATCGAATTAAAAGAACATAGAAAAGGGTTATTTACGGATTAACACATAAGATAAATTTGCATAACAGGGTGCTTCGGTAGGATAGCTGCCAGTAAGTAAATTCCCGCTAGCGATTTTGGTCTTTTTACTAATGGGTGATTTTTTAGCTATTATCTTTTTGGCAACACTGGTTTAAACAGCTGACGCACGTTTCGTGTTTTGTTTCACTGTCAAACATCTTCAGTTTGGTCTACAAATTAACCTTGAATCGTCTTACAAACGAACAACGCTTGCAAATTATTGAATTTTATTATCAAAATGCGTGCTCTGTTAAGAAAGTTCACTGCGCACGTTCAGCGACGAAGCTCATTTTTGGCTCAATGGGTACGTTAATATGCAGAATTGTCTATTTTGGAGTGAAGATCAGCCAAAAGCATTGCAAGAGCTACCAATGCATCCAGAAAAAGTCACAGTTTGGTGCGGTTTATGGGCTGGTTGCATCATTGGACCGTACTTCTTCAAAGATGATGTGAATCGTAACGTAACTGTGAATGGTGAGCGCTACCGTGAGATGATATCCAACTTTTTTTTGCCCAAAATGCAAGAGCTTGACTTGCATGACATGTGGTTTCAACAAGACGGTGCCACATGCCACACAGCACGCTTTACAATGGACTTATTGAGAGGCGAGTTCGGTGAACATTTTATTTCACGTTCGGGGCCGGTCAATTGGCCGCCTAGATCGTGTGATTTACCGCCTTTAGACTATTTTTTTGTGGGGCTATGTTAAAGCTCATGTCTATACACACATGCCGCTTCAATTGGCGCATTGGAAGACAACATTGAAGCATTTATTCATGAGACACCGGCCGAAATGTTGTAAAGAGTATGCCAAAATTGGGCTATTTAAGCGGATGGACCATTTGAGGCGTAGTCAACGTCAACATTTGCATGAAATAACCTTCAAACATTAAATTAGACTAGCTGGTAGAGAGCTTGTCTATCAGCGCCGGGGTCGCGGGTTCGATTCCTGCCAGAGACGCTGGTTTCTTTCCTGCAGACAAGCGTAGTGCTTCGCGGGATTAGCGTAGGGAATTATAAAAAAAAAAAAAAAAAAAAATTCATGCATTTTTCTAAATTTTATGTGTTTTTTTTAACTTTCCTATAGCTCTTAAAAAATCACACATTACAACTGACTACGTTACTGTTGCTTGTTAAATTAAGTTGTAATATAATTTGTAATTGTATTATTAACATGGACAACACGCATCAATTGAGTTGAAGCACCATTAAAATTGACAGTTTTTAAAAGTTTGGCGTCTTTTGGACCCCAAGCGCCTTTAGGGGCTAATTTTTATTTTGGCACTGTCTTGTCTTCATATGACTTTAGGATATATTTTTCTCCAGTTTCATAAAAATCGGCACAAAAATACACAATATCTCGCTATCTTTCCTTAAGAAATTCCAAATATGTCAAAATTTGATTTTTGACCTTCATGATTTTATGGTTAGAAATTTCCGATTTTAGTGTAAATTTCGGAGTATATTTAAAATTATCCGGTTTTACTTAAAATTCTTAGTAGTATGGAAAGTGGGCTCATTCGCCAAAATATAGCCAAAAATTTTGTTTTTTTTCGAAAATCGCAAAGTTTAAATCGCCAGTAGGGAAAAACTATGGAAGGCATTGACAAAAGTTTTTCATATCTTTATTCCCTAATTACTCCCCAATAAATCCTAATGAGATGATCCAAAAATTCGTAAATATGTTAAGAAAAATTGTTAAACATTAAAAAATGGAGTTTTGAAACTGCCGTTCAAAATTATTTTTCTTAGGCAGACCTGCGAATAGGTATACGGGTAAATATGGGTTAATTTTAAGTAAAAATTAGCTTTTTCAAATATTTCTTAAAATATGCTAATTTTGTTCCTATAATTTCTTGTTCGAGTGGACTGAGACAGGTTAATGGCTTGGCGGAAATTTTAATAACTTAAACCTTTTTTAACCCAATATTGACTTTTATATCTCGTTAGAACAATAATTACATAAGCATGTTGATGCTTTTCATTTAATTGCAAAAGTAACTATATAAAAATTGATTTCAATTAAAAAATTTGTGATATTAATTAAAAAAATTAATTAAATTTGCACCAGTAAACAAATTAAAAGAAGCAATAAAATGTTTAATTAACTTGGTTAAACGTTAAGTTTACTTGATTAAATGTTTAATTTACTTGATTAAACGTTTAATTCACTTGATAAAATTTTTAATTCACTTGATTAAATTTTTAATTAATACTGATTTTATTTTTGAATATTCATTAATTGGTGTTACATTGTGAAGAATTTTTCTGTGCACATTTAAACGCCGGTTTACGTTATCCTATTGACCGAATATTTTACGCAACGTATATCTACAATACAGAGAACAATTCCAGGGGGGGGGGGGGGGTTTAGGGGAGTTTGGGTACCGTAAAAATTTACAAGTTAATTTTTTTAAGTGCCGTAATGAACATATAACTTTTTTTATAAAAAAATATTTTTTATCCATATTTTAAACTATAAATATTCTTTCCTCAAAGAATCCTTAATTAACCGAAGTTCCAACTCACTTTGCTGCGTATTGTAAAAAAATAAGTTATTATTACGTTTTCAGATGAAGTTATTGAAAACAAATTAATACAAGTAAGAAAGTATAGTCAGTAAAGCCCGACCATATTTATTTATTTATTTATTGAAATCCTGCTCAACAAGAATATATCTTATAATTATAGAGCAAGAGTATTAATGTTATTAGAAAAAAAGCCACAACAATTTAATAAATAAAAATTAAATTAAAATTAATAAAAAAAAAAAAAATTAAATTAAAATTAAAAGTACAAAATTAAAACAAAATTAAAAGTACAAAATAAAAATTAAAAAGTACAAAATTAAAACAAAATTAAAACGTACAAGATAAAAATTAAAAAGAACAAAAATAAAGCAATAAAAAGTTATAAGTTCAAAATTAAAACAAATTTAAATTAAACAAGTAAGAGTGCTATATTCGGCTGTGCCGAATCTTATATACCCTTCACCATTGTGCGAGCAGAATACAGAGCAACTAGTAGACAAAAACTAAATAAAACTGGTAAATATTTTTTTTTTAAATAAGAGACAACCGGTTTTGAACTTCGCTTTTCATAAGGGCGAAAGCAATGCCTTTATACATAAATAATTTTTGCTCATTCATACATACTCATGTGCATACATATGTATGTATGTCTTTGCAATAGCTAGGTTAACCTACTAGTTAGTATGGATTTAATTAAATTACACACAACTTTTTATGTACATATGTATATGCTTGCCGAAATAAAATAAAACACTGTGTCATTGCCAATAAAATGAAAATATCGAAAAGCTTTATAGGTAATTTTAAAATCGTTTTTAGGACATAAACAAATTAAATAAAAAAAAAGTCACCTGTGGTGAAGGGTACTAATAAAAAAATTTTTAAAAACTGGGGCAACCAGGACTCAAACCTGAAACCTCACGAGTCTTAGCCTGCAAGTTACACAACTCGACTACGAACGCTTTTGCTGAAGAAGCGTTAAATTAAAATATATTGAAACTACTTGTTTGTTTCTTTATTCTGTTTATGGGCTTGTATGTGTTAAATTAAACGCATTAAAATAAATAAAAAAAAAAACAACAACCACAAGCGATTTTTTTGGAAAAATTAGAGGCAGTCGTGGCTTTTTCGTCATATCTCAGCCACTCGTGGACCGAACTATCTGAATTTCAATAGGACGAAATGGTAGACTATATGTGACATAAATGTAAAACAACCTAGCCGCTATCATGTCTGGAGTCTCCGGAAAACACATATCAAACGTAAGACGGACAGACGGACGGACGAACAGACGGACGGATATCGTTAAATCAACTTCTCTGCTCATAAGGACCCAGAATATATATACTTTATAGGGTCTAAGATCAATATTGTAGAAATTAAAAACGGAATGACAAACTTATATATACCCTTTTCCACCTGTGGTGAAGGGTATAAAAAGAGTAATTTTTGGGGATTCAGTATTTCGGTTATAACTCTGCAATTTTTTAACCGATTTGGCAGATTTATATACCGACGTGTTGAAGAAGAAATTTACCATTTACTTTAGTTATAAAGCTTGGACTCGGGGAGATCTATGGTTCCCGAAAGTGGGTATTTAATTTTGGTCATAACTTTTTTGTATCTGAACCGATTTTCCCGAGTTTTTTATAAAATATGTTCTACTAAAAATATCCGATATTTTGATATATAAGTCATATCCATAGGACATATGGCAGCCCCAAAATTTATAAAATTTTTAATTTTTTTTGTACGGGAGGTACCACGCCCACTTCTCCAATCCTGCCCACATTTTGTAGGATGGTGTGTATTGGCAACCTAAATGTGTGTACCTAATTTGGAAACTTTGGCTCTTGCCGTTCTCAAGATATACAGAAATAAAAAAAATACAACAACAAGGGATTTTTGGGAAAATGTAGAGGTAGTCGTAGTTTTTTTGCTCATATCTCCGTCATTTTTGGACCGATCTGGCTGAATTTCAATAGCAAACTTAAACGGAGTATATGTGACATAAATATAAATCAACCTAGTCCACATCATTTCTGGGGTTTTCGGAAAACCCATTTCAACATACACACGGACAGACGGACAACCGGATTTGAACTTCGCTTTTCATAAGGGCCCAGAATATATATACTTTATAGGGTGTAGGATCAATATTGTGGAACATACAAACGGAATGACAAAGTTATATATACCCTCTTACCTTCGGTGAAGGGTATAAAAAGGAAAGCTATATGACCTGTTGTCTATTTATTGAAGAAATTAAAAATGTGTTGTTTGAATTGTATTGCGTTGCTCACTTGCTGAATGTTAGGAGGAAGAGAATTCCAAAGACGTGCAGCATTGATGAAAAATTGTCATTCCGATATAAGGCATCGATGCACAGGCATTATCAACCTTTTGCCTCTCAAGGATCTTGTGAAGTGAATCATATTAAATAAGCAAGCTGGTACTTTACTGTAAATGTTTTTATGCAAAAACATTAGCATTTTAATATTTATTAAGTTCTCAAATGATACACCATAAAGACATTTTGAGAACGATGAAACTCTATCATGCCTTTGCAGTCTATAAACGTATCTTATAATGTTATTGTAAAGTACATTAAGTTTCCTCTTACTATTAGAGTCACACTTGTCGAATAGTTCACAGCCATACAAAAGTCCTGGAATTAAATACGACTTAGCCAGGAGCTTCCTTACGTTGAGCGGTGTAAAATATTGTGTAGCCCAAAGCGATCTTAACTTCTGGTAAGTCTGTGCCACTAGTGCATCAATATGACTTGACCAAGTCAAGTTGTTATTAAATACTATCCCTAAATTTTTCACTTTTTTAACATCTCAATAGGCTGGTTGTTAATCAATTCATTAATGCCGGTGATATGTTGGGATCTCCTATGCATTATCATAAATTTTGATTTTTGAGGATTAAGACACAAACCGTTTTTGTCTGCCCAGCGGAAAATTCTGTTCAGATCATGGTTGAGTTTTTCAACATTCTCCGCTACGGAGATTACTGGGCTACTGAGGTACACCTGAACATCATCAGCATACATGTGTATATTGCAGTTGTTGTGGCGAATCATTAGCGTAGATGGAAAACAGCAATAACCCCAATATTGAACCTTGAGGAACTCCCCAATAAAAAATGGAGCTTCCAACGAAGCAGGTTTGTAAGGGAGAAACATAAAAGTTTCGCTTACCATTGCGCTTACGGAAGACATGAATTTTATATGGCGAGTTCCCACTTTGAAGCAATACATTTGTGATACATAAAGCGAATTATTCAGCGCACATAAAAATTGTTGGATGTAACGATCAGCTTAACACACTGAATGTTTTGATACAGTTATTTTTTAGTATTCTCCCTTACAAACCTGCTTCGTAGTAAGGGAATGCCGTAGCACTTGAAATGAAAGTTGTTGAGAGTTCTTTCACTTACTTTACTGCATTTCTGTATGTCTTATTGCGTAGCGCATAATTATGCGCTTATTTTTTTAAATGTACCTTTAGTGCTTCGCAAAATGATAAAATGTTTTATTGGGTCCCCTTGAGACTGCTATGGGCGTGGAAATATTATTATTGACACATACAGACTGAAAACGGTTAGTGAGGTAAGAATATAACATTGATGTAGCCGTTGTTGAAAAGCTGAAGAGATTCTTCAGTTTCAAAGAAAGTATTTGATGATTAACCGTGTCAAACGCCTTAGACTGATCAAAAAGTACTAAAAAGTTCACTTTTCTATTATCGAGATCACGTCTTATGTTCTCAGTCACTTCAGTTTAAGCTGTTACGCAACTATGTTGATTTCGGAAACCAGACTGCTTGCATGTCATTAAGTGATTTTCATTAGTATATGTGGTCATTTGGGCACATAATAATTTTTCAAATGCTTTGGAAAGAAAACTCAGTATTGAGATTGGCCTATATTCAGTGGTTGACTTAGGTATTGGAATTGTCTTTGCATATTTCCATTCTTCAGGAAACGTACTTGTTGTTATAATGGTGTTGAAGAGATGTGTAATAAAGGGCAGAATCAACGGAAGTATAATTCTGCCAACTGCATTTGATTTGACAGAAACGAAGCTAGAAATCACATCTGTTTGATCGACACATGAGAACTCGAATGGAATTGGGGTTTGATTAAAACAAGAATCTACATTATTGTAGTCGTTCTGTATTCCTGAGACGTCTGCAGAATTTATGAGGAAATTGGTAAAAGCCTTTTTGAGTTCATCCGGGTCCAGTGTACAGCCACTGTTGCTACACTTCCTGCCAATTCCTATATCCTGAATAGTTTCCAGGTATTTTTGGAACTTACTGCAACACTGAACTTGTCGGAGTAGAATTTTGACTTTGCCATACGTATTTTTTTATTTGCGTCTCTTCTGGCAATACAACTCAACGTTCTAAAACGTTTCCAACGGGAGTAAGCCAAATCTCTGTTTTTAATCACTTGCAAAACTTCTGCAGTAAACCATGGTTTTTTATTTGTTGTAATTTTCTTCTGTTTAATAGGTACACTGCTATCGAAAAGAGTAGATATGTTTGATTCCAAAAAAGCCAGTTGATCATTAGCGGACGACAAGAAATAGGAATAGTCCCAGTTCAGAGAATAAAATGTTTCATAGAGAATATTAAAATAGATGTTTTCAAAATCACGATATAGGAACACTTGATTTTCATGACGAAAAGTAAAATCATAAGTTAGGAATAGCAGGTCATGTTTAGAAAAACAGGGGGCAGCAAGTTGGTCATAGAAAAGAGCATTTGATAGGTTTTCAACGAAAATGAGATCAAGTAGAGTGCTACATGTTGAGGTAAAATGCGTGGGCACTGTTGTATTAATAGGGATAAGTCATATGGCCCCCATGCTGTCCTTAAGCGAGGACTCTCTTAACACATTTGAGTTGAAGTCACCAAGTATACATACATTATTGTAGCGCATAGTTAAGGGCTCCAGTTTGCTAAAGAAATTAGCGTAGGGCACATCACGCCTTGGCCTATAAACGCATCCCACGAGCATTTTACTACTTTCCTTTGAAACTTCCACGAACACATATTCTATGTTTTCACATTCTCCTGATTTAGATTGAAGCTTGCTTGTAATAGAGTTTTTGATAAAAACTGCAACTCCACCTCCCCTTTCTGTTCTGTCAAACCGAAAGATCTTGTAACCATGTAAGCATATTAAACTGTCTGGGATAGATTTATTTAGCCATGTCTCAGAAACACACACCACATCAATATTTGACTCTTCAAAAATAAATCTGAATTCGTCGATCTTTCTTATCAAGCTTTGGGCGTTAATGTGACATAATTTTAATCCACTTTTCTGCTTCGCCAAAATTTTTACCATGTGGAAAGTCACGTCTGTGGAATTATTACTACCACCTAAATTCATCATTAGAATGTGAGATACCAGCCCTGAAAGCAACGCAATTATTCAATAAAACTATCCATAAAATCATAAAGGGAATTTTTGATATGCTATTTACTATAGATATAGTGAGTACAAAAAAAGTGTATAATAGAAAATTAGTATAAAAACTTATAAAAAAATCCATGTCTAAGGCATCCAAGCTTTCAATGCAAGTAGGTTGGTCTTCCTGCGATTCTCTTATGTAAACAAGGCCCCGGTAGGAATACGCCAAGTGCAAACGTTTCAGTCTTTTAAAGTTGAGTGCTTCTCGAAGAATCTTAAAATTACCATTTGTTAGGTTTTCATGGACGAAAAACTTTAGATTTCTATCATCTGGTTCAAAGCCGAGGGGAGATAGATTTAAATTATTGTTCTCTTTTTTATATTTATTAACCGCTTTAAGAACAAAATTTTTATCATGCGGTGTCATTAATTTTGCTATAATAACACCATCGGGCGAATTTTCTTTATTTTGCAAACGGTGTATTGACTGTAACTTGGGTGTAGGGATTTTAACTGTCTTACAGATAGTATCGAACATTTCAACGAGGTTTTCCCCACTATTAAAAGGTACACTATTAATTCTTAGATCGCATGCAACGAGTGAATTGGAATGTTTTAAGGACTGAATCTTTATTTGTTTTATTTCTTTTTTCAGATCTATAATTTCGTTCGTCGGTGTTTCTAATTTAAAACCGGCTCATTTTTATCATTTATGTTTTCTTTCAGTTCACAAAATTTTTTATTAATCTCATTAAAGAGTCGGGTTTCAACTTCTTTAACCGCAGAGTATGATACCCTACACCACAGTAAAGAACAAATTTTTGCAAGTGTACCTATTGGTACCTAGTTTGGAAAAATGCACAGCTTATGTGGCTTTATCAATAGGGTCCTTTCTATATTTTAAATTTCATTAAAATCTGTTTAAGAGTTTCTGCAATGCAGAAATTGCCCCCTATCTCCCTTCGCAGTCCTGTCTTTTAAAAACTCCACAGCTTATGTGCCTTTATGGAAATATGGATCTTTCTATGTTTTAAATTTTATTAAAATTGGTTTAATAGTGGGCACAAAAATCCTATTCCGGAAAAGGGCTTGTAGGGGGGCTATATGAAATTATGGACCGATTCGCTTCGATTTTCAATAGCCATGGTCCTTGTGTCAATTTAAACCTATGTACCCAGTTTCATTAAATTATCCTCAAAGTTGCGACCTGTATTTTGCGCACAAGGTTATATGGACAGCCAGCCAGCCAGACGGACGGACATCGTTAGATTGACTCAGAAAGTCGATAACGAATACTTAAAGGTGGGCCTTGGACCATTATTTTAAGGCAATTTGCCAGTTCATTTTTATGAACGGGCACCAGCAAATTTATTGTTAAAACACGTTTACGACGGAATTATGTAAAAATTGAGACTTTTTTTTAATTTACAGCGTTACGTTCTACATTTTTTCGAAGTATGTATGTACTCGCATTTGTGTTCCTGGAAGTAGATTATTAAAATCCCTTCTTTTTTTTAATTATGAAAATGAATATTTTATAAGTACAGTTATAGTTTTGTTCAGATCCGTCTCTAAGCCCTTATGACACTACATTTTTTATTCATTAATTGATATAGAATTGATAGAAAGAAACAGTAAATGCAAGCAACCTACGAGCAAACTATACAAAATGTAAACAAAGTTTTTCAGTTTTTTTTTTCTCTTGTTATGGTTTTGTTTCAGGGATGGCGTTGAGAGTTTTTAATATTGTACCAACAACCTTTAAAAATTGTACTTTTTATTTTTGCACTTTTTTTATTGCACTTAAAGATTTTCTTAGTTGAAATGAGTTTTATTTAAGGCGCCCGTACACGACATGTATTTTTCATCTGACATGTCAAATTTTCAAGTCACATGTAATTGTTCATGTCTGTCAAAATTGCTGTTTTACATAAGGTTTATAATATTCGGTCACAAACGTACATGTTATTTGCTTCTGACATTGTCTCTGTTTTTTTCGCATTGTAATTGCAGAAACCAAAGTAGTTCTCGGTTTCAAAATAACTTGCTGCCGCCACGAACATATTTATTTGCGCCGTAAAATAATTTAGCCATCTTAAAATTTTTTCTTTTATTTTAAAGATAATAATTTAGAATTTTATAATTAAACGGTTTTTATGTATATATTTACATAAATTCTATTCAATGGTGAGATGAGTATACATATCTTGGTAGTGTAAAATATTAACTTCAGCCGGCTAATGATTCCTTCAATAGTTGACGCCGCTGCCAGTTTCTTCCCGACATAGATTTCTGATGTCAGATGGTTTGTCAGAAGAAAATAGAGCACGCTCTAATTGAAATTTTGTCAGATGACTTTGCGTCTGACTTTTACAGAAGCAAAGTTAAAAAGGTAACACACGACATGTATGTGTTTTGCAGTGGGAAATTTGACATGTCAGATGACAAAAACATGTCGTCTATATGCTCCTTTATGTTCTTAAAAAACACCACAAAAAGCTATTAAAAATATTTATTTAAAAAGTATCAACAAAAAAGTACAATTAAAACAACTTAGCCATCCCTGTTCTGTTAATTTTATTAAACGTTGCCAACTTTTTGTTTATGAGAAACCTAAAAACAAAAAGCGGTAAATCGCTGAGTTTGCCCATAAACCGCCGATTCAGCAACACTTTTAATATTTCAAACTTGAAATGTCAATTTTAAGTTGAACAATTTTACATTTTTTTTGACATAACTTAATTTTTTATCGATAACTTTAGAAAATTTTTGACAGTTTGCCATTTATCTTAATACAGCTGAACCCTTCGCACTTGGTAAATTTTTCTATTACTTTATATTTGCACTGTTCACCAAAACTTGAACAAAGGATTAAAAATGTAGTGTCATAAGGGCTTTAGTGGTCGTGACAATTTGATTTCAACAGGATAACAATTTATCGCCAGTATTTATATCAGAAATATTTTACTGTATAAAAATGTGCCAAAACCAAATTTTTTTGAATGTTTTTTAGTAAGCATATCATTTAATTGCATACATTAAGGCAATTCAAATGTATTCAAAATGATGTAATACATCATCAATATATAAATGAAAGCAGGGTTTTGCATAAATTAAGCTATTGAAAATATAACAAATTAAGTACATTTTTAGAATATTTACCACTAAATAGAAAATTTTATTACTGTTTTAATAAAATTATATAAACAATAGCAGAGACAACACAATGAATAACAATTTGTAGTGAATAGAAATGTAATCATTTGTTAAGTTTACTAAATGTATGCTGCAAAAAAAACAATGAAAATGAAAAATAGCACTGGACAGCATAGAAAAAAAAAAATAATGGGGTACCTGACAATGGATTTTTGCTAGAGCCATTTTGAATAGAGGGAGGTTATAGTTTTCCCATTTGGGCCTGTTTATACAGCATATCGCAATATGAAACATTCATTTCTTTGCATCTGAAGTCAGAGGTGTTCAGCAACTCTGTAGAAAATGTTGCGGCCAATATTATCGTATGACATATTAACCCTCTTACTCCCCTTTATAACGGTAATTTTTGGCTCTATTCTAAGAAATCGTTAAAAACACATTTGAAAGAAAGAGGGCGACGATAAAATGCGGCGAAAAGGTTGGCCATTAGTTATTACTATATCCACATGTCAGAAGACACTAAAGCCAAAAACTTTGACAAACAGCTAAAAACAACCAAACTCAAGCGCCTGACAGAATCCATTGTCAGAACCCCGTTATTTTGGAAAGAGTTTAAAATTGTTGTACAGTGTAGTTTATGGGTGTTTTCATTAAAATATTTAAAATTTAATCAAGCTTAACAAAACAAATTTGCTGTGCACATTTTTCCTAATAATTAAACAATTGTTTTGTGAATAAGCAGGATAATCTTTTTCAGAATTAAGTAAAATATTTGAATTTAAAATTTATTCGTAAATAATATTGACAGTAAATAATAATAAATTCTGGATATTTGTTAAGAGACAATTTTTTTTTGTGAAACTAACACGTACACAAATTTTAGAGTTTATGACAAACACACTCTTCCCAAAGCCACATGTAGAGACTAGTTTCGGCTTTTCAAAGATTCTTGAGATAAGGAATTGAAATATATGCCGATAAAGGAACGTGCCAAACACAAAAATAAACCTGGAAAATTTTTAGAAGTTGCCAGATTTGTAGTTTTGTTAACTGGAAGATATATATAAAAAATTTTTTTTTAGTGCCTTTATTCATAATAATTATACACAAGGATTGTGAATAGAGTTTTTTTTTTCCCGGAGTTTTTCGATTCCCGGGAAAGCGGGAAAAATTTTTAAATTTCCCGGGATCCCGGGATCCCGCTCCATACAAATAATACAAAGTAAACTTGGTTTTATTAATGAAAAAAACTTTTATAAACAAACGTGTGGGAACTTGTTTACAAAGTAAGTAAAATAAATGCTTAAATACTACAAAAATTAATTGAAGATTGAAAGCGGAACTTGAATTATTATTACCTTTGGCTATTATAAGTAAATTCCGTATTATGATGATCTAGTTCAAGGTAAAATAAACATATCAATTGAGGTACTCAAGATATGAGATCAAAAAGTAAAATCATAAAATATATAAAATATTTTAATAAATTTATTAACATTTTTAACGGCGTAGGAAATTACTTTCTGACACACTCAAAGCGTTTAGTGAGTCGCCAAAGAGTATATTTCTGATTTTGTTTACTGATTACCATGTTTCCGAAAAATTTCGTTTACTTTTTTACAGAGGTTGGACAAATAATTAAAAGTGCACCGTTGTTGCATGCTTCTAATGTCAAGGTTGATGTAAAAAATAGCATCATCCGGACTACTTCTTACAAACTATTTCTTTTCATTAGGTCCATCTGTAATCTTTAGGACAATGTGTTTTTCAAATTGTATGTTTTAGTAACTTACACGAGTTTCATTATTTTTTTATTTCGGTTTCCCCGCACTTCCCGGATATATTACCAAGCTCGATTTTTTTTTTTTTTGTAGATACGACTATGTTGCAATAACGGAGCGATATGTTTATGTATATCCTATTTTTAAGACTTGTCCATGGTCAATGAGAATTTACTGCCTGCATCTTATTTTGAATTTATGTTCTTTATCAATTCATCACTTCACTAAATTTATTAATTATCAACTGTTGCACTGCCCATTCTGCTTTTAATAGATTTATTGCCGCAGGAGACATTGATTTACGTTTGTACACATTTCTTATAATTGATCAAATCGACAACCCATCCACAGATGCTAATTTTTAGAGAAAAGAAAACTAAATTTCAGAGTAAAAATAGCTGTTTTCTGAAAGTATGAAGAACTTTTTATTTCCCGGGATCCCGCAACAAAAATCCCGGGAAAACGGGAAATATAATAAGTGAAATTCCCGGGAATTCCCGGGACGGGAAATCCCGGGAAAAAACCCTAATTGTGAATTAATTAAAAGAAAGTTCATGTAGTAGAACATAGGGCACCAACGAATCTTCTCCATTCATGACGGTTATTAGCGAGGAATTTTATTTGACTCCATGATTTATTTGACATATGGCATTCTTTCAATAGGGTACGTTGCCAGGTGTTACGAGGGCGACCGGGTATACGATGTCCTTGTGGATTCCATTCCAAGGCGGCTCTTGCGATATCATTTCCGGGTCCTCGGAGTATGTGGCTTATCCACGTCCATTTGCGTTTCATTATCACCGTTGGGATAGCAACCAAATTTGACATTGACAGCAACTGCTCCTTTGTCACCTACGCAATAAATGCCATTATTGAGCTCAATTTTCCATACAAAATTGCAATTTAGTTATTGCTCAATTAATACGAAATTGTTATAAATATTGAGTAAAACTAAAATGCGACACTGTAACAAGTGTGTTTATTAAGCAAAACGCAACTTACTAAACAGTGTTTTGACATTTGGCAATTGAAATTACAACTAAAAAAAGGCCCATCCATTTGGTCTGCGCAAAAACCAGATGTTTATTCCTTTAAGATGTCAAAAGTTGTTTACATTTTCTTATACATGTAAATTTTTGTTTACGTTGAATGCTGTATGTAGTAGTAATATAAATTGAGTTAGCTAAATTGTGTATATGTGAACAGAAAGATAATTATGTCAATTAACCGAATATTGACTTAATAAAAAAGGTTTATCTGAACACGGTATTAGGCATCGGTTAATGAACGTTTGTATTCTAGCCATTTGATGTTGTGTTGTACCCCAGGTTGTACATGACACTACAGTTGAAAATACGTATTTTTGTTTTTCTGGATATATGGTTAGATCTCCATATCTTGTGTAAACCGTGGAACGTTACTCTAGCTTTATTTATTCTGTTTACGATATCGTATTCTGAACCGCCGTCTTTAGTTAATATACTACCCAGGTAGCTGAAGGATTCAACGTCGCCGATGACTTCTCCATTCAATGTAAGAGGAGTGTCGATTACTGAACCAATACGCATTAGTTTAGTTTTTAATTGGTTCTACGTTAACCAAAGACGAAGAAAAACGTAGTCCGACTAACCAGCTCAGAAATCAGAAATTTAGTAATAGAAAACTAACACTTAAATTAAAAAGGCCATCCATCAAGCAGTCGTAGCCATATAATAATTACCTCTAAGAAGAGTATGGTTGTTATTAAACCACAGCATTGTGCTCTTTTATAAGAGCCGAATGTTCAAAATTTGTTGAAAAATGCCACAAGATCACAAAAAAAAAAAAATTAAAACATATGAAACAGCTACATTACCGAACAAATTCAACTCTGATCGGCCAGATCTGTAATATAATGAAAATGTGTATAAAAATTTGCAAACAAACAAATCTGTCGTTCAATTGCATTTTACGACTAAATAGGATACTAAATACCGGCCTTAACCCACATAAATATCTTAAACATTTTAGCACCAACTCTTAATTTGACAGATTTACTCGCTTATATAAAAATCAACCCAATTGTCTTTCTTGTACCCCCCGGGGATGTAGGTATGCGTTGTCTTCTCAAGTGCTATCACCTTTTGGTGTAACATCTTCCGAGGCATAATCAGGTGTTGTCTGAATTCGACAAAAATCCAAATATTAACGATTTTCTGCAATCGGGCCATAAGCGCCTGGTGGCATAGCATTGGACTGACTATTGATTAAGGCCTCATTTAGTATTCTCCCTACGGGAAATTACTTTCAGGAACACTCACCCCTATCGGCAATCCTCTCGAAGGGAAAAAAGCAATCGTGAATCTCATGTGAAACATTTTTCACGCTATCAGTTCCAGTGAATGTAGAAAAAAAAAGAAAAAATATTTACAAAAATTAAAAATCAAGGAAATTTTTGTTCAAAAATATACTCGTATACATTTTAAAGAAAAGTTAAATTAATAAAGCAAAATATTTAGTATTGGAGAGATAATTTGATAACAACGTTAGTGTTTTGCACTTTTTTAATTTTATGGAGAAAAATATTTTCCAAAATTCTGCCAACACGTCTTTCGAAAGCTTGACAAATGCGCAGACAATCGATCAGTTGTTTTGCATTTTGTTGACCAAAATTTCGGCTTGTGCCTTATTAACGGATCTAGCTCTTAATATTCGATTTATAGGAGGAACTACTTACATACATGTTCTGTTCCCTTGCAAAAATAAAGTGAGAAAATCTAAAGGAAACCTGAACAAGTTACAAGGGAAAAACTTTTCACGATAAGGGGAATTTTTTCCCGTGAACATTTTTGCACGTTATTATTCTCCTGTGAATTACCTTTTTTCATGTGAGTTTTTCATGATCGGTGATATAGGTGAAAAAGGGGAAAAATACGACAGAACAATTATTCACGATAGGGGTAACTGTCTTTGCGGAAGTTTTGCTTTTCCGTTGGAAAAATACTTTCGGGAATCAAGTGGGATCAAGAAGGGATATCCTGAAAATCCCACTAAAGGGCTGATTTTTAACCGCTAGTAGGAGAGTTCAGCTTGAGACAGGGGCGAGTATAAAATCTTTTTGGTTGATCCACTCAAACTGTTACCTGGATGTGCTAATTTGCTCTTGCACTCGGGGACGGTTGGTAAACGCAGTGTTTGTCATCCCCAGTAAATAAGATCCCCCATGGAGTAGGCCCTAGGCCAAGTATCCGTGTAAATCTTTACCAGCGCTGTCATCTTTGTACTTCCAGCTAGTATTTATATAACAATGCCACGACAGTGAAGAGGGTATTATGCGATTGTGATTACACATTTTACTACTTTCTTTGTTACAAGATTTATAAGGGATTCATAATATTTCATTTGAAAGACAACAACCACCTTTTAGTATACCGATCGACGCAGAATAACGTTCTGAAGCGATCTAAAGACGTCAGTTCGGCTTGCTAGCTGGCTGTCTATGTAAATTTGTGCGCGAAGAACAGTTCTCAATTAAAAAGAATTCGATGAAGTTTGACATATAGATACGAAGTAACAGCTAAATATAAATATATGTAATCCAGCAGGATGAAACAAGGACTTCTTTCCGAAATATAGCTTTTTGCCTATTAACTATCTAATTGTGTTGGTATTAAGATTTAATTTTACCCAAAAATATTTTATTGCAACTTTAATAATCTTAATTTTTTTTTTGCTGAAATCGGTTAAAAGGGTGTTTTTTAGAGAGCGAGGCAAGTTTAAATCATAATAAAACAAGGAAATATATTTTTAATAGCAATGAAACGGGCTTTATCAGAAAGAAAATTTAATGAAATTAATGTTTACATATGATTTCTGCCATGTGGCTGCCACGTCTGGCGCGTAAAAGGCGCAATCTGAAACTTTTCGCATTCTGGCCATCATCGTTTTTGAAGACATATGGGCCAATGACTTAGCCAGCCCATAAAGCGCAGCAAACGGTAATTTTCTGTGGATGTGATGGTGTTTTAGCAAAAGCTTGTGGATTCTTCTCACTCCAAATGCGAAAATTCTGCTTATTTACGTACCCACTCAACCAGAAATGGGCTTAATCGGAAAATACAATTTTGAATGGAAATTCAAAATCAATATAAATTTGTGCTTCTGCCCATTCGGCGAATTATTTTGATTAAAAGTTTCAACAATTTGCACGCGTTGCTTTATGAAATTTCATAGCAAACTAAACAAAAAGCAACTATCAGCTGTTAAATGGATGCTCAACTCAAGCAGTGATGCCAACTTAAAGTTGTGACACTCTAAAAACCCCCTCTTAAGCCCATAGAAATAATACTCCCTAAAACCCTAAAACAGCTTTTATTGGCATGCCTCCCAAAAAGGGTACCCTGTCGAAATCATATGGTCGGGCAGGACTTAACTTTTCTACTTATTATTTATTTATTTATTTTTTGTTTAAATAATTTTTTTTTTTAACAATTTAACAAATTATTTAAAACAAAAGTCAAGTTTTAAATTTGCCCAAGAGTATGTTATATGAAGTTAAATATTTCCATGTACAAATGCACAGTGAACATTTTCGTGGAATGGCAGTAAAATAATGAAATAATTATTATTTTTTTTTCGCTTAAAATTAATTAATTAATTATTATTGCAGTATATACCATTCGTTTGAAATATTTTTTCAATTCTCCCAAATGTAGGCAGGATACGTTGTTGCTTAGCAACATTTAGAAACTAAAATTAATTTTAAACAACACTCCTGCCACTTGCATGTAATTTATGTATATAGAAGTAGTAAAGGATTTAAATATTACTAAATCCATTTTTAATATTAGTTTAGCTTTTTTTTTTTTTTGTTTAGTTGCATAACCAAAAGTATGCTTTATTTATTTACAAACTGTGAATCCTAAAAATATGTTATGTCTAATTTGCAATTTTAGTTGTTTACATTATTATTTAGTATTATGGTTTGTAACACAAAAAGTAAATATTATTTTACTAAAATTTAGTTAAAACAAAAACAGTTGATTAAAAATTAAAACATTTCAACACTTGTTTAGCAATGTAAAACATTTTTCTTCGTAAACATTTTTAATTAGATTTTTTTTTTTTGGTTTTAAATTTATGCACCTTGGGGCTCATGACAAACTGCATAAATGTATGTCTTTGAGTTCATTTTAGATTTTTTATTTTTATTTTTGCATTGAAAAAGAAGTGTTAGATTTCAATTACATAAATTATATTACATCAGGAATAATAATAACAAAAATTCATTTTATTTTAATTAGATTTTAAAAATAATAATTTTGAACAATTTTGAAGAATTTAATCAAAATATTTTTTATACATATTTTAATAAATATAAGTAAAATTTTTCCTAAAATTTAAGGACTTATCGCAAAATAAATGCATAAAAGTATAAAAGCTTAACCTCCGCATTCATAAAAAACATTTCAGGTTTACAAAAGATTTATGAAACGAATTGTCTATGAAAATTTGTTCGCTAAAACTTTTATAAATAAATTTTTTTTATGAATACGGGGGTTTAATTATAAAATCTTAAAAAAAAACATAAGTTACTTTTACATTATGACCTGAATAAGCGCGTCAAGCGTTTTTAATCTGTCAGAAATTCACATACAAAATGTATAAAGCAAACCCAAAAAAGCTCACCGTCAAAGTTTAATGCGCTTTTTGGCAGCGCGTTGAGTAGTGCTGTTGACTGCATGAAACACTTTTTCAAAAATAATGACAATTTAGCTATTTTAAGGTTTATCTAGCGGTTTTATTATTATTTCTATTTTGTTTAATCAATATAGTTTAACATAAGTACTTATGACATTCCGTAAAAGCTCTTATTCACGTATTAACCCAGTAAAAACTTCGCCTACAAAATAATGTGTTGAGTAATCAGAAAAACATGAAGGCACTACTTACAATTCTACTGAAAGAACCAATGAGTATTACAAGGCATGTCCCAAAATTAACGCAATTAAAAGTAAGTCATTATTTTTTACTTAAATACCTCCAGAAAAAAGTAGTTATAGAAGTTGTTAAAGACAGAGTTATAGAAGAAAGCTACTAAATAATGAGTTAAAGAAGCTATTCGTTTTGAAAAAGAAGACGAAGTTTTTACTGGGAAGTTTATTTCAGCATTAAAGCAAGGCGCTAGAAAACATTATGCTTTACGCTTTGATTGAGGTTAGCTAACAAGTATGAGAGTGCCATATTCGGCTACCCCGAATCTTCAATACACTTCACCATGATTCGATTAATAAATATAAAATAAATATTTTTGTACCACGCCCGCTTCTCCAATGTCGACCACATTTTGTTGAATGTTGTGTACTAATTTGGAAACTTTTGCTCTTTCCGTTCGCCAGATATACAGAAAACAGACGGACAGATGGACTTCGTTAAATCAACTTCGCTGGAAGTGTAGTATTTGTTAGCAACTATAGATAAGATCATACCTTGCTACTTTCGGTAATTGGTATAAAAAACAACAACAACATGGAATTTTACAAAAAAAAATTAAAGGAAGTCGTGGTTCTTTGCTCATATCTCTGCCACTTATAACCAGTGTTCGAAAAGAAACATTTAATATCGCTCCTTAGTGTTCGGTTCGGTAGATTTGTGGAAAACTATTGTTTGCGTTGCAAATCATTAAAAAAATAACGTTTCATTGTTTGTCATCTTCGATCGCAAAAATAATACTGTTCTTATCCAACTCAATAAAAAGGTTATCATCTTGAATTCAGTTCAAAAATTTTTGACAAAAACAAAATACCTATACGAAAAAAAAAAACAAACAAAAAGCAAGCAAAACAATTCTACACAAACACAATACACACATAAGCCATTATGAAAATATAATGGTTGTCTACAGTAAAACTTCAATTGTTCTGTTTTTTTAACGAAGAACAGAACACTATATCGATGCCTTACTTCCTCAACCTCGTAACTTAAAAAATACGGGTTTGACTTTTTCATATCAAACGACTGCTATTTTTGTGGTCTATTACTGCAAAGATGTAATCAATTCTTTAATACAGTAGAATCCCGATAATTCGTAATCGCAAGGGACCGACCATTTCTTACGAATTATAGGGGTTTTCGATTTAGCGGGGTTTCGATTTAACGGGGTTAAAATAAAATAAATATGAATTAACGGGGTTTTTCAATTTATTTACTAAAACATAAAAATCAATTGTTAAAAATAAAATATATAATAAAAATAATTATTACATGTAACAAACTGATCTTAAGAAAATAAACACACACACGAGCAAAAGCAAAAACCCACGCAAAAAAATCATTTTCACCATATTTCTGTTGTTTTTATTACGAATTATAAGTGGTAGTAAGCAAACAATTACGATTTATAAGAGGAAAAGAAGACTTTATTTGAAAAAAAAAATTACGAATTAGCGAGGGGACCAAAATGTATGGAAATTATACGAATTAACGAGATTTTTTCAAGGGACCGACAGTTTATTACGAATTATCGGGAATTACGATTTATCGGGGTACGAATTATCGGGATTTGACTGTAATTCCAGTTTAACTTTAACCCAAACACCGAAGTATAGAAAGATGAAACGTTTTTTTTTTCTCCTGAAAAGTTTTATTTTTTAAAGATACAAGGTTAAGAAAGTAAGGCATCGATTTAATGTTTGGCACTTTCTGGAAAATAGTCACGAACGGTATAAAGGGTTGTGTTCGTCTACACACACAAAAAAAAAAAAAAAAAAAACGTTTTTAGAGCACATTGCAGGGTTTTCACGACCGATTCTTGTTGTTTCTTTTATTTGCAGTGACGTTAGTTGCAGTTTTGTCATCAGATGTGATGGGGGGCGTTAATGGTGCTTGTGTTGGTACTGGGGTACCTTTTCTGTTAACCGTTAGTGAACATTAGTGGTTTATATTTTGTTCTTGTTTTTGTTCACTTCTTAGAGCTAAGAAACTAGTTTTTTGTTGTTTGACTTCAATAATATTTTTTAAGCCCACAATTATTATTTTGTATATTTCACAACTCCGCAAGTTAATAATATTGAGCATATCGCACTAATTCAAAAATACTCTAAAAAAAACAAAATATCAATTAAAACAAAACAATTTTTAATTTAATATTAAAGGCATATTAAAAAGAATTTTTAAACCAACCGTTTCGTTACCAAAAAGAACGTAAAAAATCACGATATTTTTGAGGTTAGATATGAATATTACGTGCCGATTATTTTTTCAAAAAGGAAATAAAAATTTTGAGTGAACAAGTGCGATATGGTGGAAAAGTAAAAATTTTCATTGGTTAAAGCGAAATGCGAAAAAAAAAGAAAACGAACTGTAGTGAAGCTTTTTTAACAAAATTTACGTTTAAAAAAGAGTAAAACTTGTGCACATGGTCACAATTTTAAAAATAATGCTATCCGATAGGTCTGCTCACCTCTACAGCAATAAAATAATACAAAAAAAAAAAAAAACAAACCGAACGCTAAATAATGCTCTGTTTATTTTCGAACACTGCTTATAACCGATCATGATGGCAGACAATTTGAACATTTGTCAAACTTTTTGTAGTGTCTAGTGCTAAATAGAATTATTTCAGCGAAAACTTTGCGGAATAAAGACGTTGACGAAGAAGCATTAAAATCATTTTTTGTTATTTTGTGGCATTGTTTGCAAATTCAGGTTTTTTGTCAAGTCTTAGAACGATGTCGACAAATTATCTTTCCAAATTGGCATGGCATATGTTTTATACCGCGTTGCAGAGGAAATTTGGCTTCAAATAAGATAATTTTGCAATTTTTAATGAAATGTGCAGCCAGTAGTAACAAGATTAGAGCCTGGAGGCTTATTCTGAATTGCGATGCGCAAATGAAATGCGATGCGAAAGAAAATTGGTATTCTGTTAGACTTTCGCAATCGCATTCGCAATTTATTTTCAAATCGTGGCAACGCTGCTCAAATATACGTCAGTGTCAATAAACGTCAAATTAAAAATAAATAAATTGTTTGTGTTTGGCTGTGAGAATTGTTTAGAAAGTTTATTTATGACATTCTGTAATAAAAAAAATAATAAAAATGGATTTTGTGGCACTGTGTTTCGACTAAGAAGAAAATGAAAATGTTTTGTATGTACTTTAAAATCGTCCCAAACCTATTAAAATTAAAGTTGAAGTCAGTTATTTTTATACTTTTTTCATCCTGCAGCTTCTCTTATAGGTGGTCCATTGATATTTAGTTCTTCAGTTAACGTTTGCCACAAAGTATTTGCCGACTGGCGTGCATTTGGTGTTTTCAAATGGCCTCTTGCCAATTGGCTGTGTTAATTCATAAATTCCATCATTATTTCAAATTGACGCGGTTTGGCGGTCTTATTTCTTGCTTCCCTGAATTAAATAATAACTATATGAATGAATAAATAAATAAAATATTATCTTTCACTAACATGTTTGTACTTTGCGAATGCTATTTTGTTGTCGAATAAATTTTGCGAATTTGACATTTGTTTTCGTAATGTAGAATACTGACTTGTCACTTTTTCGCATTTGAAATGCGATTAAAAAAAAAACTTTGCGAATATCGCAATACAGAATAGCAACTGTTCGCATTTATGCATTTTCGCATCGCATTGATTTTCGCATCGCAATTCAGAATAAGCCTCCTGGCTAGATGCTTCAGAATTATATTCAAACAACTTTGAGTAAATTAAGAATGTCAGAAGAGCTTGTTGATGCCGATGATTATGCAATATAAAAAGTGAAAGATGTATTAAATTTAAATAACATAAGAAGTTAATAAGCATTTGTATTTTCCAATTACTAATTAGGTGGGGTTTAGTTCACTTAATACTCAAGTCAAATTAATTGTTATTGCAGAAAGTAAAATAATGATGAATAATAATGTGAAAGAAAAAAAAGCACGTCAAATTAAAAAAAAATCTGAATCGTTTTGCAAAAAACTTTTGTATTTCGAAAAATAAAATAACTTTCAAATATTTTTGATCTTTATTTGAAATCCACGAGGAATCTGAAAATAATTTTTTTCAAAATGCATTGGCATCCTTCAAGTACAAGACGAAGTTTTACGTTTAATAAAACACTGTTTATTTATTAAAACAATCAAAAATCTGAATTCGTTATTTAAGTTTTTTTAAGACTTTTGCACAACAATAGAATTTTATATCTTTGTTTTTCGTAAAATTAAAAAAGGATTTTTATGGAAAATGTTTTTAATGCATATTTTTTTTTATTTTTTTAGTGCGCATTTTGGATTTTTTAGTGCATGAAAATCTCATCCCTACACCCAGAGAAAAAACATGTTAAAATATGATCACCTCCAACAAAACTATTTTTAAAGAAAAATATAAGCAACCATATTATGGGGTGGAAAAAAGCGGCAAGTATGTTTTGAGAAAATGTTAAGGACAAAAAAATGGAGGTCGCTCATACATATTACCCCCTAAAGGCGCCCGTACACGACATGTATTTGTCATCTGACATGTCAAATTTTGAAGTCACATGTAATTGTTCATGTCTGTCAAAATTGCTGTTTTACATAAGGTTTATAATATTCGGTCACAAACGTACAAGTAATTTGCTTCTGACATTGTCTCTGTTTTTTTCGCATTGTTATTGCAGAAACCAAAGTAGTTCTCGGTTTCAAAATAACTTGCTGCCGCCACGAAAATATTTATTTGCGCCGTAAAATAATTTAGCCATCTTAACATTTTTTTCTTTTATTTTAAAGATACCAATTTATAATTTTATAATGAAACGGTTTTTATGTATATATTTACATAAATTCTATTCAATGGTAAGATGAGCATACATATCTTGGTATTGTAAAATATTAACTTCAGCCGGCTAATGATTCCGTCAATAGTTGACGCCGCTGCCAGTTTCTTCCCGGCATAGATTTCTGATGTCAGATGGTTTGTCAGAAGAAAATAGAGCACGCTCTAATTGAAATTTTGTCAGATGACTTTGCGTCTGACTTTTACAGAAGCAAAGTTAAAAAGGTAACACACGACATGTATGTGTTTTGCAGTGGGAAATTTTACATGTCAGATGACAAAAAAAACATGTCGTCTCTACGCTCCTTAAAGGAGAAACTACTGTTTCTTAAAGATATTTCTAGTCTGTATTAAACATTTTGTATTGGAGCCCCCTTTATGGATGGAGATAGCAGATAGGAATGTTAGAAACAAATATTTTAAATTAAAAATAAAGTGGGATGTGTCATACACTTGACCCGTCTAGGGGCATCCTAGGCGTTGCAGGGGCCAAATTTAAGGATTTCATTAAACTGCATAATTGTATGGGAGCGCCCCTAAAGAGTAGTGATAAGGGGCAAGGAAATGTTAAGAACAAAAACTAATAGAGGTGGGTCACACATACATGCAGTTATTGGACTTTTTCTTCAATATTTATGAAGAATTTGTATAAAATCAAAATAATCCACAAAGGTAAGGAGCCAACAAAATACATAGTTATGACTATACACAGAGAAAAAACATGCTTAAATATGGTCTCTTTTAAGTATTTGTTCAATTTAACCATTTTATAAGCACCAACAACCATATTATGGTCAAATTAGTCCTCAATCAAGAAGCCACAACTATCCTCCGAACATGTTATGGTTAATAATAACTAAAATATGTTTAACAATTATAATTACATGGTTGTTTTTCAACCATAGCATGTTGATCTTAGCAAAGAGAAAAATAATATTGTTAATTTAAAATAAGTTATTGTGGAAAATAACCATAACATGTTTAGAGGCAACCATAATATGGTTGTGTCATCTTGAAGGAGGACTAGTTTAACCATAATATGGTTGTTGGTGACAATGAAATGGTTAAATTAAACATAATATTTAAAATTGTTTTGTTGGAGGTGATCATATTTAAACATGTTTTTTCTCTGCGTGTAGTCATAACTATGTATTTTGTTGGCTTTTTTTGTTTTGTTGGATTATTTTGATTTTATACAAATTCTTCATAAATATTGAATAAAACGCCGCATAAATGCATAGAATACCACCAAGGAGGGCTAAAATGTATGACCCACCTCCATTAGTATTTTGTTCTTTACATATTCTAGCCACTTATCATCACCCTTTAGGGGGCTCCCATACAAATAGGGCAGTTCAATGAAATCCTTAAATTTGGCCCCTGCAACGACTACAATGCCCCTAGACGGGTCAAGTGTATGACCCATCCCACTTTAATTTTCATTTAAAATACTTGTTTCTAACATTCCTATCTGCTACCTCTATCCATTAAGGGTGCTCCAATACAAAATTTTTAATACAGACTTCAGACTTCTTCAAGAAAAAGTCCCATAGAAGTCCCTCCTAGGGGGAAAATTGTATGAACGACCTCCATTAATTTTTTTGTCCCAAACATTTTCTAAAAACATATTTGGCCCTTATTTCCACCTCTAAGGAGGGCTCCCATACAAATATGATTTAATTGAAATCCTTTAATTTGTAAATAAATTTTCATTACTTTAAAACTAATGGATATCCAATGCTCAAACTTTAACATTATTGTAAGGACACCTTTGGTTAAATTTGGTAAAAAAAAAATAGAAAAAGGGATTCGAGTTGAAATTTTTTCTTTATTTAAATTCGACATTTCCGGTTTTGCAGAAGATTTTTTTTTTAATATGAAGCGTAGGAAATCGTAGGAATCGGAATCGCTTATCTGAGTTTTTTCTATTCAAAACAATAATTTAAAAAGACATTTTTAACGGCACTACTTCAGCACCCAATAACTCGACAAATAAACATCATTAAAAAAATATTTGGCCCACAAATTCAGATTTACTGGAACTATAGTTATGCTTAATATAAAGAAATTTGGGCAAAAAATAATTTTTTTTGTGTCCGCTTCACGAGTAATATATGTGAATTAGTCTGTGAGTTACGAGAACCTACTTAAAGAATATGTGTAATGTAATATCCCAGTGAAAAATTTGCTTCAAAAGGAGCAGGTTTTATGCATGAATTCATACCTCAAATCGCTTCAAACTTCTCATAGGATGACTGATTTTTGTATGGGGTGTTCCCGGTTTGGAGGACTATTTTCTGCTGACAATGAGCGCTTCTTTTAGCATGCAAACAAAGCACTCCTAAAGAGCTTTTTTAAGGACAAACTATATAAACACATTCCATTAATGATTTGCTTTTACTTGTTTAAATGCCATTTTTAATCATTTTCGTAAACCATAATATTTTTTTCGCTTTAAAACCTTCTTCGTTGTCAGCACTAAAATAGCAGCTTTATTGTATATTTTATTCTTTAACATTTATTGCTGTATTAGAGCTCTCTTATTGAAGCGCTCGACTATGCACTTTTTCTCCTAAGTGCTTCAAAAAACTCGAATTTTTTTACTGGGATTCTACGAAAAACGATTAGTTATGAATGATATTGTGTTTATATATAATAAGCTTAACCCGGTGCGCTTCGCTACACTGCTTTAACCACTTCTTCATTTGAGAGATATTTAATATATGCATCCTATGGGAGGCTTTTCTTCCCTGCGCCTTCCCGCTTTATTTTTATTTTCAAAAGTGTAGTATACCATAAGAGTGACTTCTACAAAGTTTGGACATTCTTACTATAACAGTTCTTAAGATATGCGATATTAAACATTGGCGTCCTATGGGGGCAACACTTCCCCCGCTGCTATTTTGTTTCAATTTTAGAGCTCAGAAGATCCTACTACCAAAAGTTCAACAAAATACGTGCAGCGGCTCTTAATTATATTTCTATCTATGAGGGGTACTGCTCCTCCCCTGTCAACCCCGCCCATTTTTATATTGAAATTTATATTTTACCATAATAGTAGCTTTAACCACTTTTGAAGACTGTCCCTTTAATAGTTCTTCAGTTGAGCGATATTTAATATATGCATCCTATGGGAGGTATTTCCCCCCCTGCGCCTACCGTTTTATTTTTATTCTCAATAGAGTAGTATACCATAAGAGTAACTTCTACAAAGCTTAAACATTCTCACTATAACAGTTCTTAAGATATGATGTATTAAACATTGGCGTCCTATGGGGGGAACCACTTCCCCCGCTACTATTTTATTTAAATTTTGGGGCTTAGGAGATCCTACTACCAAAAGTTCAACAAAATGCGTGCAGCGGCTCTTAAGATATGCGATATTTAATATTGGCATCCAATGGGGGGTACCAATTCCCCTGCCCCTATCGAAAAAATAAGTAGCCTATTTTATTTTTAGGGCTCACATGATGTTACTGTAAAAATATCAGGAAAATCGGTTCAGTAGTTTAGGAGTCTATAAGCCAACATACAAACATACAAACAAACAAACAAACAAACAAACAAACATACAAACATTTTTCATTTTTATATATATAGAAGATAGATAGATAGATAGATAGATAGATAGATAGATAGATAGATGGGAATTATAACCTAAAAAGTGAACATCAGTTATAGGTTCTTATAAATTAAGATTCTTCCTAGAAATTTTTTTTACATTTGATTATGGAACTCCTCTTTTATACTATAAATATGCATTTATTTTGCGATTAGTTTCTTTAACAAATCTTGAATAAGTTTTAATATACTTTTTAAAAAGTCGTTTGAAAATTAGCCAATTTATAATTCTTATTAAAATATTATTCGAATTAAACCAAATATTCTCATTTGGTTCACTATCACTCTATGTAGTATATCCTAACTAATATCTTGTCTTAAGGCCAAACGCTAAAACGACCTTAATGAAAAATAAATTAATTTAATTCAATTCTTTTATGTCGACTTAATACAAAATCTTAATATAAGTTTATGCATAAACTGCTTAAATAACAAACTAACATTGTCTTAAAATAATTGAAACCAAAAATGATTATTTTTACTACCTCAGACGGATACTTCTTTGGTGAATTTGGAACGATCGTTTAAATTTAGTACCAGCTTGTCAGGACGTTTGGCTTTGCCATTGCTGCTGCTGCCATTGGAACCGTTTGAGGGCGCTGAAGGTGGCTGCTGCTGAGACGTTGACGAGACACTGGGTGGTTCCGTCGTTGCCGTTGTCACCTGTATTGTTGTGGTGGTTGGTTCTAGTAAGGCATTTTTGGATTTTATTGAGTCTGGCTGTGATGTGGAGGACGTTGAAGATGTTGTTGTCGTTGTTATATTGCCCAATGATAATGATATGCACTTAAGTTCTATAGTGGCCAGATGAGGTTTGAGCTTTTGTGGCACTCGAGTTTCACTTTTACTTTGCGATAGACTGGAAGATAAGTCATTATCTCTATTGGCAATCTCATCATCTTCAGTCTCATCGTCACCAGTGTCGTCGTCGTCGTCGTCATCATCGTCGCAATCATCATTATCACTGGTATCAGTTGTTGTGTAAAAAATTATATCATCGGTGGAATATTGAGTTTCTTCATCACAGTCTGGTGGCTGTTGCTGTTGTGGTTGTAGCTGTTGCTTGTTGCTCGAAGTTTTGTATGAAGTCGTTGCTTTTGTTGTAGTTCCTTTGGAATTTTCAATATCTGCTATTAGTTTGTTACATTTACTGCTTAATCTACTTAATTTTGTATGCTGCTGGTGCTGATGTCGTTTTTCAGCTGCTGCTGTTTTTCCTAACAATTCTTTTCTTTTGAATTTGGTTTTACAATTATCACAAATTTGTTGTTGTTGTTGGCTTATATAACTAATGGGTTTGTTGGAGATTCTGCTGTGCACCTCATCACTAGGCAAACTGACTGAACTGAGAGCCTTGACATCCTTTGTTGGTTGTAAAGAGGTCGCATGGCCTGAGCGTTTGCGCGTTGTACTTGGTGGCGTATTTGTAGCTGCACTTCGCTTTGTTATTTTTCGTATTGTGTGCTGATGATGTTCCTGCTCTGGAAGCTGGTCCAAGTCATCGGACTGTGAGCACATACAATCTAATTTGATATTCTTAAAACTAATGCTGCCCTCTTGTTGGGGTGAACCCAAAATTTGACATTTATCGACTATCGCGGGGGAATTTTGCTGATGGTGGTGCATATCCTTGCATTTCTCATAGCAACGTTGGCATATGATTTGTTCATGTGGTTGCTGTAGCTGCTGCTGTTGTTTTTTAAACTCTTCCTCTGCAATACAATTGCCTATTATGTCAGTATTTACAGCCTTTTCCTCCCACCTACCGATGGCAGTGATAGCTTTTGTTGCAACTGTTACCTGGGTGGACGGCAATGTTATGGCTGGTAATTTTTTTATTGCGGCCACATTATTGTTGGTTGTTGTCTTCAGCATCATCGGTAGTGCTGCAGATGTTTTTTGTGGCACTTGCAATTGTTGGTATTTTTGCATTTCTGTATTCAACGATAGCAGTGGTAGTGCTTCCGGTTTTTGTGTACGCACAGTTAATTGATTTCCACCTGCTCCTTGTGTGGCTGCAGCAGCAACCATCAGCATGCTACTGGGAGTTTTCAGGCCATCTAAAAGACTGGAAATAGTCATTACAGCTACACCCTTGGGTGGCGCCATTTCCTGTATTCGTTGCAGTTGCATACTCAATTGTCGTATTTCCTCTAAAGCCTCTTGCTCGGATAGTTTGTTTTCTGGAAATAAGAAAGAAATGAAATGAAAGAAGAAGGCTAGGATTAATAAAAGTTCTGGCATGTTTTTGAAAAGTTGATTGAAAAAAGCAGTGGTTGGTACTACAACGTAAAAGAAATACAGAAAAAAAAGTTTTGCATAAATTTAAATTGTCATGTTTTTTTGTTTTAATTTAATAGAATTAAATTTTAAATGATTAAAAGTTGGAAATCTAAATTTGTAAAAATAGTAAAACTGGTGTATTTATAATAGAAGTTGGAAGGACAACTTCTAGTAAAAATGAGCGAGTTTATGATAAATTCATTAATGATAAACTGATAAACTTTAGTTTTGCTTTTCGATTGTTCATTAAGTAGAAACTATGATATCGACCAAGTGGCTGCCGCCAGAATTGCTGATTATACAGGACCGATTTATAGTATTTTACATCACTCTTACCAGAACTTCCGGCTATAGGTTCCCGCAATGATAACGGCTATTTTCTTTAAGGACTTCAAGAGTTCCAGACTTGTTAACATAGACTCCTAAAAATTGCCACAAAAATAAGTCTAAAATATTTAAATCGGACAGTGCAGTTTGCCAAAATAAGAGATTAGCGGACCCGGAAATGGAGTCCTCATAATTTCGGATATGGGACGTACATTGTGCGCTGTTGCTTCATAAAACATAACATAAAAGCCTTTCTGAGTCCATCTTTAAAAATGAAAAAGGGTTGTCTCTTTGTATTTTTGTTTGTTGGCTTATAGACTCTTAAAATACTGAACCGATTTTCCTTTTTTTCATAGGGGCAGGGGAAGTGGTATCCTCCATAGGATGACAGTATTAAGTGTCGCTTATGTTAAGAGCCGCTGCACCCATTTTCTTTAACTTTTTGCAGTAATCACCGAAATTGAAATAAGATATGAGCAGGGGAAGTTTGACCTCCATACGACGCCAATGTTAAATATCGCATAACTTAAGAACTATTATATAAATAATGTTCTAACTTGGTAGCAGTCAATCTTATAGTAAGCTACGCATTTGAAAATAAAAATAAAAGGGGTAGGCGCAGGTGGTGCGTAACTGAAGAGTCTTTAAACGTTGCTACAATATTATGGTAAGCTATTAATTTTAAAATAAAAATGGGCAGGGGTAGACGGAGGAATATCTGAAGACAAAAGTCTTCAAGATTTGTAGGATCCACTCTTATGTTAAACTACACCTTTCAAAATAAAAAGTAAAAGGGATAAAATAACTAAATATCGAAATTTCAAATTGAAACCCGCGTATTTCATAGAAATCCTTTTTGAAAATAAAAAGTTATATGCGATTGAATTTTTAAAATGTATTACAAAATCATACTTTTTAACCAGATAATGAAAAGTTGCATATTGAATCACCCTGTTTATAGGGAAAATGTTTACGTACAAATCAGAATTTTTGGCTTCTGAGGTTCTCAGATGTTTACTTAATATGATTATTTCAAATTAAAAATTGGCAGTAAAATAAAAAAATACTTTCCAAATTAGCAACACTATGCGTCGTTGCTCATAACACAGTACAACACCCAATCTGGGGGGTGAGAAATTCCAAGTCAGGGTGATGGTACTAGGTCAGTATAGTAAAACCCTCAAAGGGTTTGGCGTTCGTATGTGTCAGTTTTTTTTTTATGACATTTTAAATTTTTTCCTTATCTTGATGTGTTTTTGTTTAACATAACTCGAGAACCACTTGTCCGATTTTGCTAAAACAAACTCAAAAAAATTTAGAATTGCAATTTCTTTAATCCGTTCATATAACGTTTTTCTTTATAATCAACAGTTTTGCCGGTAAAAATAAATTTGTGGAGAATTATAATTGATTAGTGCAAAAAAATGTTCAAGCCTGGATGTATGCAGCAGATTTTATCACAAACCTGCACTGCAATTTTTGTGACTTTTTTAAGCGATCGGTGAAAATCGTCGGACTTTTGTTTGTTATTTGAAAGAATACACCCACATTCAGTGATGCCAACAGTAGGGGATTTCCCCTTTTCTAGGGATTTTTTTTCGGAAAATTTCAACCGTAGCGAAAAGAGGACACATTTTTTTATTTTAGGGCATATTTATTTGTTTATTTATTTAATCAATGGATATTATCCTTACTGACTATAACAATATTGACTTAAAATTAATGAATAACAATATGCATTTTAAAATATACTACAAATTTACAGAATATATGTAGTACATAAAAATTTACGAATAAAGAAAAACAATAAGAAAAATCAACAAATTGTGACATAGAATTAAATTGTCTACATAACCTCGAAAAAAGATCAGCAATAGCGTAATTTTCTCTAAAAAAATTTAACAAAAAGCAGATTATAATGACGCGTATTGCGACAAGGTATATTAAATTTAGCAGACTCTACAGAAAATCACAACAAACATTACCATTAATAAGATAACCATGGGGGACGGGGTTTTTCACAGAGGCTGAAAGCTCTCTATCTGCTATCCACTTGGGGGTAGCAAGAAGCGATTCCTTTGTTCGAAATTCCCGAGCATCTCACGACTTCCGGTCTTAGACCAAGTGTTCCCTGGTAATGTCATTCTGACACCCGTCTGATGGCAGCCAAAGTGAGAAGGCGTACAGTATTGAGTATCCAGAGTGCATGCTAACACCGATGCGTCTCTGGAAACTAGGTGATACCCGACAACAATTTATCACTGAAACTCATCTGTATATTTACCGTATTACGGTCCACCGGCCTAGCGGTGTGTTGGCAGCCCCAACTCTAGGATCGGATGCTTTAGCCCAATCAGCTAATCATCTTAAATAATCAGATTACAGAAACCACAACGAAGAATAATAACCAACCGATTAACCCGATGACGACCTTTAGCTTAAAGAAATTGACACGATTTGGAACTTGGAATATCCGTACGCTATTAGAACATACACGTCTTGCACAAGTATGTAAAGAATTTAAAAGATATAACCTGCTATTCCTGGGTCTATGTGAAACCAGATGGCCAGAATCTGGAGAGTTTATAACACCTGATGGCCTAACATTTATATACTCCGGTAGACCAATAGATCAGCCTAAGATGAACGGGGTTGGAATGCTTTTATCAAAGGAAGCTAAGGATGCTCTTTTAGACTGGAAACCTCATTCAGACAGGATAATCACAGCACGTTTTAGAACACGTGCCAGACACATAACATGCGTGCATTGTTATGCACCAACTGAAGTCTCGGAACCTTCGGTGAAAGAAGACTTCTATAGTCTATTGACCAGGGTTACCGCATCGGTTAACCGCGGTGACATAATGCTGTTGACTGGTGACTTCAACGCTCAGGTTGGTCCCACGAATAGTGGTCTGGAAAGAGCAATGGGCCGACATGGTATAGGGAGAATGACCGAAAATGGTGAGCTGTTCGTCTACACATGTTTGAACAACAATCTGGTCATTGGAGGAACTCTATTCCCTCATAAGGAAATTCATAAGGTGACCTGGATTTCTCCTGATAATGTAACGGAAAATCAGATTGACCACATTGCTATTAGCAGAAAATGGAGGGGATCATTATTGGATGTACGTAATAAGCGTGGCGCTGATTGTGCCAGTGATCACCACTTAGTCATTGGCACCATTCGTTTAAAAGTAGCGGCCATCAGAAAGGACAATAAAGTTCAACGTAAATATTATGTTGAAAAATTGCTAAATCCTCCAATTAAGGCAAAATTCATCGAATCGCTCAACGCTTCCTTACATAGGCTACCAAACAGCACAGCAAATAGCTGGCCACTCGTTAAAAATTGTTTCATAGACGCTGCCGATGAACACATAGGGCATAAAGAAACAAGTAGAAAGCAATGGATTTCAGTCGATACATGGGATCTTATAACGGAAAGAAAAGGTGTAAAAGGACTCTTAAACGGAGCAAAGACTCTCAACGTGAAATCAAGAATTCGCTCAATTTATAAAAGCCTTGACAAAAAAATCAAAAAAAGTGCAAGACAAGATAAGCGCAAATGGGTCGATGATCTTGCAAATCAAGCAGAATCAGCCGCCGCCACATATAGAACCAAAGATCTTTACAGAATTACAAAGAAACTTACCCAAAAAACGTTTATCACTGGCAGACCTCTTAAATCATCTGCTGGGGATCTTATTACTTCAAAGAAAGATCAAATGAATGCATGGGTGGAGCACTATTCATCTATGTTAGTTAGCACGTCACTCATTGGCGCCAGCCCTTGTGACTGTGACTACCATAACGTAAGAGACGACATTTCCACGGAGCCCCCTGAAGAAACCGAAATTATTGAAGCCATAACCTGCTTAAAAAATAACAAGGCACCAGGTCCGGACAATATACCGCCCGAATTGCTCAAAGCATCTCCCGTAGTCAGTACTAAAATTATGTACCATATTATCGAACACTTCTGGCAAACTAATACACTCTGTGATGAGATAAAAGAAGGTCTTATTATCAACATACCAAAAAAGGGGGACTTGTCACAGTGTAAAAACTGGCGGGGAATCACCCTCATCAATATGGCAAACAAAATAGAAATTGTTAATAAAAGACTATCAACCGCTTTCGATCCCCTACTCCGTAATGAGCAGGCCGGCTTTCGTCCACGAAAATCATGCATAGATCATGTAAACAGTATTCGCATCATCATTGAGCAATCTGTTGAATGGAGATCTCCGCTTTATTTGGTTTTCATTGATTTTGAAAAAGCCTTTGATACTCTGTCCCATTTAGCTATATGGAGTGCACTAAAATGCAAGGGCACCCCAGACAAGATTGTCGACGTCATTAAGGCTTT
This sequence comes from Pollenia angustigena, assembly GCA_930367215.1. Lineage (NCBI taxonomy): Eukaryota > Metazoa > Arthropoda > Insecta > Diptera > Polleniidae > Pollenia > Pollenia angustigena. The sequence goes on along the minus strand of OV884060.1, from coordinate 192,860,324 downwards.
GTATCATAATGCAAGCTGTCGTATTCTTCATGAAGGCTGTGTTAGTGACAAATTTCAAATTAGAACCGGAGTACGACACGGTTGTGTACTGTCACCACTCCTCTTTAACATTGTACTGGACAACATAATGCAAAAAGCCTCACGCACGCAAAGGGGAATAACATGGGGACTTAATAGTAGACTAGAAGACCTCGATTATGCAGATGACATCTGTCTTTTATCGCATAATTACAACGACATGCAAGCTAAACTTAACGCAGTTCAGGCTGAAGCAGCAAAAACTGGTCTTAAAATAAATATTACCAAAACTAAGGTAATGAGAATAAATGCCTCCAACAACAGAGCTTTTACAATAAACCAACAGGAACTTGAAGATGTCTCAACGTTTTGCTATCTCGGCAGCTTGTTGACTACAAAAGGAGGCTCTGGTGATGACGTTCGAAACCGAATTAAATGCGGCAAACAAGCATTCGGTCAACTTAACCCAATATGGCGATCGGCGCATATCTCAAGGAGAACCAAGTTGAACATATTCAACTCCTGCATTAAATCTACTCTTCTCTATGGCTGCGAATCTTGGAATGCAGCCCCCAAAGACCTTAACTCATTGCAAGTATTTATAAATCGATGCTTGCGCAGAATTCTGAAAATATTTTGGCCTGTTACTATAACTAATACAAGATTATGGAACGAAACCGGTCAAAAGCCCATCAAAAGTGAAATATTAAGAAGAAAATGGCGCTGGATAGGGCATACTTTGCGAAAGCCCAATGACGACGTTACAAGAAACGCTATAGAATGGAACCCCCAAGGTAGCCGAAGAAGAGGTAGACCATCCCACACCTGGCGTCGCCAAATCGAACTTGAAGCTGTCACACAAGATAAAAGCTGGAACGAAATAAAAACCTTAGCATCGGACAAATCACAATGGAACCAATTTGTTATGGCCCTATGCTCCTTATAGGAACCACGGGAACTAATATATATATATAATAAGATAACCATAAAAGAAACATTTAACATTGTACGACGACTTTTGAGCGATGGTAATTTTATTAATGCCAGTCTTCTAGCATAAGCCTGGTACTCTGTTCAGTATTTCGTGCGAAATGTTTTCAAACTCAATATAAAAAAAATTTCTGTGAAATACAAACGAAAAAATGTTGATAGAGTTGTACTCTGTTTATATACGAAAAACATGCGAAATGTTTCTAGCAACATTTTTATTTTTCGTGCGAAACAAGTGCAGCTCCTTTTATTTCGCACGGAATTTTAAGCAATAACTAATCATTTTTTTTAATTTTTTATTTTGTTTTTGTAAAGTGGAGTTTATAACAAGCGTTTCAGAAATAAAAATGTAGAAAAGTGCAAACATTAACAATCAAATGAAATTTTTTTGGTTTTTACTATAGAAAATAATTAAAATAAAATTGTTTTACTTTTTTTAATGACATTTTTCAAAACACATGGTTTTGTCATAGATGGGGGTAGTGCACTTGTTTAAAATTATTGTAATAATTTTGTTAATGTTAAGTGATGAACTAAAAATTTTCAATCTTACTACACATAAGTGACTATAATGTTAAAACATTTTGTGATAAGAAAATAGTTTGATTTAAAATCAAGCAATCATCAGTTTATTGCAATTTTTTTTTCTTCACTTATTTGACTAAAAATTTTGCACACAATTTAAAATACAAAACTTGTGTTTGCATGATTCAATCCAAGAATTATTCCGTTATTGACAGAATTTCATTTAGTTTAATTTTCTATGATTAGGCATATCATCGGAAAAATCAAAAATGCAAGTACAAAATAAAATTTTTTTAAATTTTAGTGATACATATTATGTTTTCGTGCAGCTTTTTGATTGCAAGGTACAAATTTGTAAAAAATAATTTATTGCCGTTTTATTTAGTGAGAGTGCAATGTTGATTTAAGTCAACCTCTATTGTACTACCCCCATCTATGGTTTTTGCTTACATTCAAAAATAATGTTGCATACTTGCAGGATAGATAACATTGAAACATGACAAAATTTTCGTGTGAAATAATCAATGTTGCTCAACATTTTTCGCAGGTTCGAACAGAGTACTAGGCTATAGGAAGGAAAGTTTGTCGAGTAACTCCAATGAAGATCACGTAAACAGAATAATAAAAATTGTTTTTGGACCGATTCAATACGAGAATTGTGAATGTTGTAAAATGGATCCCAAATGATTGACCCATATTCTAAGATTGGTCTAACGAGTGATACGTAAAGTTGCTTCGTTATGTATGGATCGGTGAATTTTTAACCCAGCGCTTAATAAAGCCAAGAACGCCTCGAGCTTTATTAACAGTTAATGTAATATGAGAAACAAAGTTTAATTTAGGAACCAGTAAGACTCCAATATCAAGAAACGAATCAACCAACTCCAGTTGATGACCACCAAAAGCATAATTAACAGCAATACAGTTATTTCTATAAAAACGCATGCTTTTGCATTTCACAAGATTCAGCTCCATCATATTATGATTACACCATAAAAAGAAGTTATTAAGATCCGATTGAAGATAAAAATGATCCGAAAAAAAATCCATAGAAAAGGGGAAATCCCCTACTGTTGGCATCACTGAATGTGGGTGTATTCTTTCAAATAACAAACAAACGTTCGACGATTTTCACCGATCGCTTAAAAAAAGTCACAAAAATTGCAGTGCAGGTTTGTGATAAAATCTGCTGCATACATCCAGGCTTGAACATTTTTTTGCACTTATCAATTATAATTCTCCACAAATTTATTTTTACCGGCAAAACTGTTGATTATAAAGAAAAACGTTATATGAACGGATTAAAGAAATTGTAATTCTAAATTTTTGTGAGTTTGTTTTAGCAAAATCGGACAAGTGGTTCTCGAGTTATGTTAAACAAAAAAACATCAAGATAAGGAAAAAATTTAAAATGTCATAAAAAAAAACTGACACATACGAACGCCAAACCCTTTGAGGGTTTTACTATACTGACCTAGTACCATCACCCTGACTTGGAATTTCTCACCCCCCAGACAATAATCCCAAAAATGTTCCATAGTGTAATTAATTTCGATGAAAAATGGTCTTCCTTGTCATCGAGATTCAGGATGGCAATTATTCCGCGTAATTGGAGATTGTAGGGCTCCAATTTTTGTGGACAAGTATTTGGTATCTGTTTACTAATCAACAGTCAAAACAGAACTGACATTTATTGCCATTTGCAAAAATTGACTCTACAAACTAAATCCCCAATGAATTAAGTGCCCAAAATGTAATTTACACACAAAAAAGCAACAACTGTTTTTGGGGATATAATTTATTTTAAAAATTTGGGTGTAATTCATAACGAACTAAGTCCCGAATTTCTAGGAATGAATTAAAACCCTTAAATATTGTTACGAAATTAAATTTATCTAAAAAGGCATCTTGTAAAATATATATTTTTGTCGCATTAGTTTAAAATTGTAATTCTATAATTGTATTTCAACTCCACTGTACGGAACTTTTTGGAAATATAAAAGTACTTTTGTTACGCCTAAAGGTAAACTTTAGATTTAGATGTATAAAAGTAGTTTTAAAAATTATTAGAACATGAAGCTTCAGGAAGGTAAGATTAGGTTAGGTTAAAAAGGCTGGTGCGAAGTATCCTTCATACCCTCACTCAGAGACCAATATGGTCCACTGTTAAGCCTTAGATAGTGAACTTATTTAAGTATGAAAGAAGCTTAGAGTTAAAGCACAGGTAAAAAGAGAAAGTTGCGGAAGATAAAAAATCGGACAGCACAAGCAAAAACTACCCTACCAAACCGAAAACTGCCCTTGCCCAGTCTCCAGTCTCGTGAATCGTAGACAGATCATTCCCATTCCGAATCACGTCTTATTCTCGAGCCGGCATCTCGAGACATCACCCACTTCGCAAAGGAATCCGCTACCCAGCCACCTCAGCCTGCTGTTCTGTAGCCTGCAACAGTGACACAGAATGTGCTCAACTGTCTCTAACTCCTCTGGATCCTCACACAACCTACAAATATCCGACCAGTCAGATCCCATTCTCACCACCATCATGCTTATTATACAGTGGGTCTATCATGGTCTTGACGCAGCCCCTACTTTTGCCCAACAGAGCATCCAAATTTCACCTAATCAGCACCTGCCGCAGCGTGCGCGATACCCGGCAGTCCGTTCGTCCCCGGCACACCCGATTAGGCCCGCTCAGAACCCATTCCCAAATTCTTCTAAAGAAGAAGCCCATTGGAGGCCTGACCGCCTACAAACTGTCAGGATCCTCCATTGTCGAGTCTAGTCTCGCCTTCTTATCAGCTATCTTGTTGCCGGTGATGTTTTAGTGACCCGGTACCTAGCCCAGCACAGTGGTTTCCCTTACATGGAAAACGGTCAAAAATCAATATCTCCAAAACTAAAAAAGCTACACGCAAAGAAAAAACATGGTTGTGATAAACATATTCTAAGAGCAACATATTATGGTAAGATTCATGATTGTAGTCACCATATTAAGATTATTATTGCATCATGTTATAACTAAATATACTCGTAATATGTCATCATAATATTTTTCCCTTAATCATATTATTATTCTGTTAATCATACTAAGCTAAGAACTAATCATGTTATCATCAGGTTAATCATAATAAATTTAGAAGCAATCATATTATGATACATTTCATAACTGTCATAAAAATATAAAATAAATTAAAATTTTTTCATCGATTTTTTATTTTGTGGCTTTTTACAATTTTTCTGATTGTAAATCAAGTAGCGGAGTTCAATATAAGGCTTGCAAAAGAGCAAATGCAAAATCTGTAGTTTTCATTAGCAACCGCGTATGTCCATTTTTCCGATTTTTCGATGTTGATGCCATAGTGCCTAATTTTAAGCGCTCTTTACATGTTGCTACACGTTTTTGAAAAAAGATGGATCAATTCCGATTGTTTAACGTAATAACAAAGTTTAAAAAGTGCAATACCTAGCCCATAGTTTGCTCTAGAATGGGTTTTCGGCTTTCCTGAAAAATTTGTTTTAAGACATTCGCGGTTGCCCATGAAAACCATAGAAATATCGTAACACTATTATAAAATAATCTCTTTGTTTGTTGTTGTTGGATTTTACAAAAAAACTGCGATATTTTGCATTTGCACAATTAAATAACTAATATGGAATGAACTCCGCTAATATTTCAATTTTTTTAAACTTATTTTTTTATGGAAATTTATCTTTAAATTGTTTTACCGCTCACATATAAAATAAATGACACAACTGATTCAAAATTATTTTACAAATGGCGCTAACATAATATTATTAGAGTTAAAATAGTTTGGTTGCATGTTAAACATAATATGATAAAACATAACTAACAAATCTATTGTGGTAAAATTTGGTCAAATTTCGTGATTTCCATTTCATTATTACAAAAACGATTTCCTTGTTTTGTGTAAAAAAAAACAACAAAAACAAGAAAAAAAGAAGAAAAACATATATTGTTTTTATGTTTAAAAAGTAAAAAAAGAAGCAAAAATTCCCATTCAATTTATTAAATTATTTAGTTTAAAATATAAAATTTTTACAAAGTGAAACAAACTAATGTAAAACGAGTTATTAAATTAATTATTAAAATATTCTCCTTCTGTCTCTGGGATAAGTTTTTTAGGTTAGAATCAATCAAATTTCACCTTCGGATTTTTCTAAGTATGAATTTCGAATTAACTCAATTTATAATACTTGAATCCAGCAAGGGTAAATTCGTTCTTAGTTCTACTTAAATCAATCTCAATTTCAAGTACGAATGCGGGATTTAATATGGAAATCTTAAGTATTTCGCACTTGAATACTACTTGCATCAATCTTTCTGTATTTGATTCAAGAAAACCCATATTTACCGTACTAATGAAACTTTTTTGAATTGATTAAGGTACATATGGAATGATTTTTCTCACCAGTGTACTATATCGTTACCTAAAACTTTTTTCTTTGATTCTCATGTATTGCATCATTTTAAATGCCCATGAAAAATTTGGGAATCTTTTGACCAAAATTAGCGATTTTCTAATAATGTTCGAAGACTTTTGACTGAGCGTCATAAAATGTATCAGTGGCTTTGCTTATGGATTTTGTAGTCTATTCGAAGTAACCCAAAATTTGTGGCAACATGATTCTTATTTTCACCAAAATCATTAAAACTAAGCAGAAAAATTCTTAAAACGTACAAATGCACACAAGATTTATCAATGAGAGAACATTTTACTACTATGATGTATGTATAGTAAAACACTGCAGGTCCACTCCAAGCGTTCAATGCTTTTATGCATCAGTCCAAACAGTAGTAGTGTAACTTGAATTGACAAGTTACACAGCAAACGTGTTTAATACATATACATATCGAAAGTATATAGTAATCGTACTATCTACTTAAGCATGCGTCTTGAAAAATGGTCAAAAAAGTTACAAACGAGTAAAACGCGTGGTGTGGACCTCTAGTTTAAGAATAAAAATAAACAATTTATTATTCTGTTTAATTTTTTGTTCTGCTTTGAATGTTTTATTGCTCTTATTTTTTATGGAAAAAATATTAAATTTAAAAACAAAAATTTAATTTGTTGTTCCCAAAAACTTTAAATAAAGTATCATCGTATCGCAAGTAAAATATCACCGATACCGATACATCACCAAACCCGAAGTATCGCCGATACATCGGTATCGGTATTCGTTACATCCCTACTCAAAAGTGACAGCGCATAGAGAAGAGTAGGTAAAGGGAACACTGAAAACCAACTACACAAAACAAGAGGTAGGGACGACCTACGCGCGTTTTCAAGGTTGACCAACAAGGTTGACATGTGTCGCTTTCAAATGAGACCAATACCAACACGATCAGTGATGGTACACCAAAGATACACGTATAAAATGGCTCTCCTGAACAAAACCCTTAGGTTCCTTTCTATTTTGCGCGTCACATATTGTATCGTTTATCAGTGAAGTTTCCGACAACTTTTGTCTTAACTAGTTACGTTTACACATTACTACATTTTCAAATTTTTTATGATTAAATTATGTTTCTTAAACGACTGCGTATATTAGACAAACCCTTAATCTTTCTTAAAGATAATTTTGCTGCGGAATTTCGGCTTATTTAGTTTATTCAATAAATTATACCGTTTTTGAGTTACGCGAATATATGTTGTGCAAGTTCCTCCATTTTCGAAATAACGGTATATCTTAAAAACTAGAGCTTAAAAGGCGGTTAGCACCACTGGTAATAGGCGTAATAGGCTTTTTGCAGTTGCTCACAACTTACATCTTTTATCTTATCGCAAAGATGATAACATCTTCCCATAAGAATTGTACAGGGCTTAAAATCAACATATTTCTTCATCTTTAAAAGATGTTCCTATTTCATGTTGTTTGCATTCAACATCTTTAGAAAAAACAAATAATTTGTTAAAAAGTATATACCATCACTAGAAAAAAATACAAAAGAGCAGGACAGCAATATCAATAATTTTGTTTTTATTCGCTCTTACACGTGAAAATAAATATTTTTATGATGAAAGATGTTACAAATGTAAACAATTTTTTTTCATTTTTAACATCTTCCATGCATTCCTCTAAGATGTGCTCAAGTGTAAAAAGCCTATAACCGAATTAGGTTAAAACACCAGGTGCTGGTCGGTTTTTTTAATAAATAGTAGGTAACAATGGTTTTCAACAAAGTTAAAAACATAAAATTAAAGAACAAAAAAGTACCAAAAAGTTCCCTCATAGATTTGTATCCACTCAGGACATTGCATGTTGAATTTAATGTTTTAAGGTCCAACATTAACGATAATTAAAAATAACAGTTGTAGAACCAAAAAGCTGAAGAAAAATATTAAATTTTCCGTATTTCCCATTTTGGGGGAAAAGCCCCCATTAAAATATCAAAAATTGCAGTATTTTAGTGGGTGCCCATAATTTAGTACGAATATATCTATGAATGAAGCAAAAGGTTTTGTAAAAAAGTACCAAAAATAGTTACGGTTTTCACCCATTAAACGTTCGAATTTCGAAAAAGTACCAAACTGGTATTCGTATTTGCTTAATAAGTTTCGAATGTGGTATAAGCCTTATTTCTAGCTTTATGGGTTCAAAAAATAGATGGGCTGACAAAAACGTACCAAAATTCAGGTTTTACCCGTTTTCATGCTTTAAGAGCCGAATTTCAAAAAGTTATCATGTTATGGCTATTAGATATCATGATATGGTTGTGAGTAATGTAATATGTTTTGAAAGTTATCATAATTTATTTGTTAGACAAATAATTTTTTTTCGGTCAACAATACTAAAATTTATGATTGCGATAAACATTGATATGTTTGCAGCAACTATAATATTGTTGATATTAAATAAAAAAAACAATTATTTGTGTACGACAACAATATATTGTTACATTAAACAAAGTGTTGTTGCCGTAACCATGGCCAACCATATTTTTTCTCTGCGTGTAGTTTCTTCAAAATTTTTCAGCTCATTTCATGCCCGAAGAACTTAAAGTTGGCAAATTTTTAGGAACACATATTAACAACTGTAGCCACAGTAACCATTTGATCTTTTAAGGGTTAATTGGCTTATAGATCTGAGGCCAAATTACGGCATTCGTTATCAATCGAAATTCCCATTCAAATTGTATTGAATTATCGATCGATGTCGAATGCGGTAATTTGGCATTTATTTGAAATAAAGTATCTTAATATGAACATTTGGTTGCTTTTAACAAGTTTTGTAAATTTTTATTTCATTTTAATTCATTCGAAATATACACTGAAAAAAACTAAATTAAAAAGTTAAACAAAGTTAAATAATGCAATATAGGGTATTATTAAAGGCCGTTGCCCACTATCCCACAAAGTCTTACGTATTTTATGAAAATGCTTCCCTGATGTAATTATTGTTTATAAATTTTCAAAAAACAATAACAACTTATCATGACAGGGTTGCATTTTTATAAAATACGAAAGACTTTGTGGGATAGTGTGTAACGGCCTTAAGTAATATAAGGTAATAAAGTAAAATAGTAGTAATATATATCAAATATTAAGCAAATTTAAAACTCCTTGACTTAAACTACTTCTTTTCTTTGTTGGTAAGTTTCGGGCTCCAGAAATAAATGGATCTGAACTTAAAAAGAGGCGATTAATAAGATCTGTATTTGTAGCTATGCGCGATATTTTTCGTGTATGTTGCAATCTAAACTTTTTTATATCTTTATTTTTCGCTTCAGCTGCTTCCTCCGATAATTCACTTATTGACACTAATGCATGCTTGATTACCTCAGCTCCATGGATAAGAATTTTGTGTACCAATGGAGGGAGGTAGTACTAGGGATACTCCTTCACAAGTTTTCTTGCTGTCTCTACACAGAAAAAATTATTTTTCCAATTCAAACAAAAAATTTGTAGAATCAAACAATTTTTTGTCTAAAATCGGTCCTACAAACAAATTCGCATATTCAAATTTATTTGCATTTTGTTTATTGAAAAAAAACGCCGATTTTTTCAAACAAATAATTTTACAGAATCAAACAAAAAGTTTACTGAAATTCATATAAATTTCAAACAAATAATTTTGCTGAATCAAACAAAAAAGTTTTGGCACAAGCAATGACGCGCACATAAGCAAGCACTGTTGGCGAAGATGAAGCAGAGCAGAGCGGCCGGCTGATACACATTTTTTTGTTGGAATAATTTTTGAACGAAGTCATATTTATACTCACAGTGTTTTTCTTCATCACTCACTGTTGCTTTATCCATTCCTTTGCTAATGAAGAAGAAATGTAACCAAAAACGGCGGCAGACCGACTCGATATGTTTTCCGCCATCATTCTATTTTTGTATTTGATGTATTTAAGCAAACTATTTGAAAACATTGAATACGGGATTTTGTTTTTTTTTACCAACTTTGAAACCAACCAAAAATTTATTTTGTTTCTGATAATGTGTTTTTTCTGTTGTTTAAAAAAATGAAAAGTTTTTTTTTTACCTGCTATTGTTTTTGTTGTTTTTATACTACAAACCTCGTCACGCTATTTTATCATTTTTCTTATTGCTGTAGATACTTTTTTAAGGCGTCCAAAAATAGACTGCATGTGTTTTTTGTTGTAGTTCTTATATTTCACATAAAGAAGTGTTGCTTACAATCCATAAAAAAAATGCAAAAAGACGACAACATTAAAGAGCGTTAAATATTTCATACAAAATTATGAAAACTTCAAACCAATAGCGCGCTTATTAAATTTTTGAAGAGTTGTGCACATTTTTGTTGGTTAAATAAAAATCAAACAAAAATATTGATTAAATCAGTAAAAAAATTTGTAGAAATCAAAAAAATTTTCAAACAAGCGTTTGTTTGAAAATAATTCGGCAATAATTTTTTCTGTGTACAGCATATTCCTCAAACTTTTCGGCATCAATTTGAAATCCAGAATTTATAGCTTGGAGAATTGTGGCACATCTTTGCAATAGACTTATCGATTCCTGTTATTTTTGATGAAAGGTTTACATTTTGAAAAGATCTCTGCGCTGTGTTGCCATCATTCGAATTTCCGCAACCACCAGCTTTTGTCCTATCTACCAAAAGTCCCATTTCGGCCCGAAACCGTTGTTGAATAAATTGTTTTCTCTTCAAAACACATGACTTTTCGTTCTTACTGGTCTTCCATTTTTTTAGCTCTAATTTGTACGATAAGTGAATGAAGTACTCAAAAAATCGTATGTTTGCATGTAATGGTGACAGTCCGAATTCGTAACGAGCTTCATCAGCTTCATCTATTCTTAAAAAGAAATAGTACAAAACAAAATGCGATTCACTATTTTTCGTCGGACGACTATGTAAATCACACCCATATGCGAAAATATGCAAAAACCCGCGGCCACAATATTTTTTAATTTAAAGAGGGATAAAAACCTACAAATTGATGCATAAGGCGTTGTGGCCATATGAGGGCCATATCACTAACAGTCTACGTGAAAAAGAAGTTTTTGAAAAACGTGTGTTTTAAAAACGTCAAAAAAGTATTCTTCAGCGATTTTTTTATGGGCTCATGTTTTTGCAGCTTTTGTTATTTAATTTGGTAGAAAATAAGTTAAAATTTAATGTTTGTAAGGCTTTTGGAAACTTCTGCCACAATATCGCGAATAACTTTTTGGATAAACTAAAGTTTTCTTTTATGCAACCACAATATATGCAATATAAACATACCTCCACTTTCAACGGACACAAACAATAAATCTCGCCAAAAAAACAACAGCAAAATTTGTTAGATTCATAAAATTTAGAGTGTTATCGATAAATTTTGTGCAATATAGCTTAAAAAAACAATAACTTTTTTGATTTTTGGCCTATGGAGGAAACCACTGTGCACAGCCTCACCACATAATTCCCTAAGATTTCTCCTAGAGCCCTCCTGCAATCATTCACTAGCCTGGAGTTCACACAACAGCCTAATAAGGCCCTAAAAGCCGCCAGGCTGTCCACATACATATGTAAAAACCTCCGTGCCCTTGGCAAATTTGCTCCCTAATGTACAGGAAACTTCTAGAAAAGATTCTGAACTATAAAACAGCCTGACTCATAAATGTTAGTGTAACTAAGCAAGGCACTAAGCCATTCAGTTCGTTACTCTGAAGATTTTAATTAATTACAATAAATTTTTTAAAGTTGAATAATTGTGTGGTTTTACTGTGATTTGTAATTGAAAGAAGTCAAAAGTTTATTATAAGGTAAATAAGCAGAACTCTGCATAGCAGGCCTTTGGCCGGGTGCAAGGTTTTTCTCCAAACACCGTCTTCGCTAATTAAAGCTCTATTTTATTTTTGAAGTAGGTACTTATTTCTGATAATTTGTTTGAACAGAAGCGTGATTCTAAAAAACAGACCGACGGACATAGCTTAATCGACATGGAATTTCTGGAGAGCCTAGAATATATGTGCTCTATGCAGTAATAGATAAATATTGCTTGGACCTACAGTGTACATGTTACATGATAAACTTAATAAATCCTTATTTATCAATGGCGGAAGCTACGAATGAGCTGATCTGGCAAATGCTGGGTCCTTGCAGAGCTTGCAATTTGATTGTTTAAATACAAAAGAACGATACAAAAACCAAAAGCTGTCAAATATATTTAAAAACTTACATATTTATTTAAATTATTTTTGAAACTTAAAATAGAATTTAATTTTCACATTTTTATATGTAAATCAGTTTAACAGATTATATCGTCCATTAAACTATTTTTAATAATAAACATTTAACGAAAACTTACCAACCTGTCAATAGTATTTACCGCATTTTGCAATTGCTAATTTCAACTGACATTGTTCAATGTAGAAACCACAAAGTATACAGAGATGAAAAAAGTGGCGTATGAAAAATGCTTAATCATTTGCGAGGGCAGCTTTCGAAGAAAGAGAAAGAAAACGTTTTTTGTTAGTGAAGTGACAATGCGTAAAAACAGGCCGCTACTATCTACACAAATTGCATAATCAAAACAAAAAACGCAAAAAGGGCAGCTTTCGAAGAAAAAAACACAATATTTTCTGTCTCGTGACGCCTCTGTATACTCTGTGGTAGAAACACAGTTTTCTAATAAATAATTAAATTACATGCTCATAAAATTAATTTTATGCAATAAATGAGGAGTTCCATAATAAAACGATATAATGCTACCACTTAAACTACAAACATTTGTTTTAAGTTTTCTTGCAAAATTAGCTTACAAATGATCCATAACGGACCACATATGTTCCTCTAATTCTAATTGAAGCCTAAAGCACCAAAATAACGGACCATAGTTCTTATATAATCCCTCACCACGTAAATTACGTTAGTTTTGAGATAAATAAGGCAGAAGTTTCTTGTAGATCATATAAAATCTACGCTTTGTATTAGTAGGTCGGTCCATTATTGATTATATTCCCGATTTTAATTAAAATCTGAAATTTGTTTTTAACAAATATTATATGTACAATATATGTTTTAAATGTTTAGAGTCTTTCTTCCTATTCTTACTTTTAATTGAAATAAAACAAAGGTGTGAGATGTCATCGAAATTTGTTATTCGTTTGAAAGTCCTGTTTATGTCATTGTATATGAAATACAGCATGTGCAAAAGTATACCGCGGCTACGCGGAGTGCCGCAAATCCTAAATTGCCAACTTTCTATGACTCTGGTGCATTAATCAGGCTTAATTTTAGCAGTGGCGTGGATAGTGTTGGCTTTAAAAGCCGCTGTAGTTTTTAGCCTTCGACTTAAGAAAACCCTACACGAAAAAGCCTTACGGGTCAAATTGCACAATCTCGGGCGCCAGTTCACATCACATCCACGTAATATTACCATAACAATGTATCATTAACTTAGTGGCACGTAGCGCCGTTATATTTAGATAACATGGGTTCAGTTCATTCGATTCTGCCCAAAAATTATCGGTTATTATTGATCTATACCGCTCAATGTCAACGGTGATTGCCTGCCCAAAGAAATAGGGACTGAAGACAACGTCAGGCTAAAATTCAGAACAAACAGTAACTTTTTCGGGGTGCATTGGGCGCGCATAGGTCTCATGTGGTTTGGTGACGTCTTAAACTTGATAATTTTGTTAGTTGACGTACCCATTTATCAAGAAATGGGCCCCATCAGTAAAGATGATTTGTCGATGAAAAGTCTATTATTGCACGTTTTCGTGAACGCTAAATATGCACCGACAGTGATTCGGGGAAACAGACTGAATAAATGGCTGGCAGTTCGAAAAATATTGCTTTAACAATATGGCCGCTTTCAACTGTCAAAGTGTCAAACCATAGTGTGCATAAGCTGGCAAACCATGTTGGACTTAAGGAAATTTCATTAAAGGTCACTGTCGTTTGCTTAAGCATAGCACGAAATATTCCGTTCGAAATCAGTTGTTTTTTTATTTTGTTTTTAATTTTTTAAATGCATTTAACAGGCTTTTCGTTAATGTTTGTCAGTAGCTTAAAGTAAGCTGATCCATACTATGGTTAGACCATGGTAGAAAAAGTACGAGGTATAGTCATTAGTAGCCCAACCAAAATAAGCACTGAAAAAACAGTTTTAAGCTCTTAAAAAAGCATTTAAAAACATGAAAATAAGCTGTTTAAATCAGGGAGCGTAACAGTTATACCTTTTTTCATAAAAGTCAGATGAAAACAGTTATTTTTTGATTTTTATTTTTTTGAACAAAAATAACTGTTATTTTTTGATTTTTATTTTTTCGATCAAAAATAACAGTTATTTTTGATTTTTATTTTTTTGAACAAAAATAACTGTTATTTTTTTTATTTTTATTTTTTCGATCAAAAGTAACAGTTATTTTTTTATTTTTATTTTTATTTTTTCGAGCAAAAATAAAAGTTATTCTCTAAAGAAATGTATGTGATTTAATAATTTAGTTTAATTATTTTAGTGTGTAATTATCATTGGAATTTCTTATGCACATTAAAATAATTATTAAAAGTCATCTAAATTATTAAAACACGTACATTTCTTTAGAGATAAACTTTTATTTTTGCTCGAAAAAATAAAAATCAAAAAATAACTGTTACTTTTGATCGAAAAAATATAAATCAAAAAATAACAGTTATTTTTGTTCAAAAAAATAAAAATCAAAAAAATAACTGTTATTTTTTTCAAAAAAAATAAAAATCAAAAAATAACTGTTATTATTGATCGAAAAAATAAAAATCAAAATAGAAACTGGGAATTATTTCCTTCCGAAGGTAACTTTATATTATATTCAACATTTTTCATTTTTCGAATTTATTCTATGAGCTAAATTTCAGTTATGTATTTTATAAAGCTTTTTTGTAATAGTTATATTCCTACAATTTTTCAGAAATGACTTTATACACTACCAATATTGTAGGAATAGAACTATTACAAAAAAGCTTTATAAAATACATAACTGAAATTTAGCTCATAGAATAAATTCGAAAAATGAAAAATGTTGAATATAAAAATCAAAATTTTAAAAATCAATATATTTTATCATTGACAAGTGCATAAGGAACAATATGGTATACTTGAATCAGTTTTTCGACGTTTACTTCTATGTGCTTTTTTTGTTTTAAAATTCCAATATAACTGTTATTTTCGGTCCCTGGTTTAAATTAATAAAACGCAATTTAAATTTATTTTTTATTTTCCGCTTTATTCCTTTAATTAGTTGTTATGGTAAATTATAAGTTGATGCAATAAATTTTCAAAACGAAAACTGTGTTTATTTGGAGTCAGCAAGTTCTTGTACATAAAAAGAGTTATTCCTTCGTCTACAGATGTTAAGGGAGCATATTTAAAATAGAGTATTTGCTCTGAAGTATTTTTTATACGATTGTACTCAGAATTCCGCTTGCCTACGACAATATCCCCAATATCTTTATGTACCGAAAATCCTTAATTTTTAAATAAAACTGATTTAAATTTTTTATTAATTTTGTCTCCTTTATCCCCTAAAACACCGGACATTTTTCTTACGGTGTCCATAACTATATTCACTTGGGAAATTTATTAAAAATTTTTTCCAATTTTGTTACAACTTCGCGTTAAAACCCAGAATTCGCAGATGTTAACAATATTTGGTTCCGCAAATCACTTTCATCCCAATATAAACAGAGTAATTCTTAATTGCTAAAACTATATTAAAAAAAAAAAAAAATAAATAAACGTAACTTTAACAAAAACAGAGAGCAGGGGAACTAACAGACGCTACTTTATTCAAAAGCTATATTTAAAAATAAATAAGACGTTACAAACTGTGATGGTAAAAAGACGTTACAGAAGGAGTATTATTGAATGAAGTGACTGATCGTTAGAATACAGCTATGAAATTTTCAAGAGATAGTAACTTTAACAAGCATATAATAAAATACGTTGAAAAATTATATACAACACTATAAAAACAAGTAAGAAAGTAAAGTCGGTCAAGCCCGACCATATGATACCCTACACCACAGTATTTAAAAACACATCATGCTTATGTGTCCATATAAATATAGATTTATCTATGTTTATAAACTTCATGAAAATCGGTTTGAAAGTGTGTGAGAGGCAGAAATTGCCCCCTACCTCCCGTTGTGGTCCTATTTTTGAAAAACTGTATAGCTAATGTGTCCCTATAGATATGGATCTATCTATGTTTTAAATTTCATTAAAATCGGTTTGAGAGGCAGAAATTGCCCCTAACTCTCCTCGTGGTCCTATTTTTTTAAAAATGCATACATTTTGTGTCCATAAAGATATGGTTCTATCTAAGTTTTAAAATTCATTGAAATCGGTTTGATAGTTTCTAAGAGGAAGACATTTCCCCCTATCTTCCCTCATGGTCCTACGATTCGGCCCATTTTCAATGGGCTATGACCCAAATTTCATCAAATTATCTCCAAAATTGCGACCTGTACTTTGCGCCAGCCAGCCAGCCGGACGGACATCGTTAGTTCGACTCAGAAAGTGATTCTAAGACGATCGGTATACTTTAAGGTGGGTCTAGGAGCAATATTTTAAGGCGATACACACATCAGCACAAATGCATAATACCCTCTCCACTCTTGTGGTGTGGGTATAACTACGTTACAGTACCTCTAAGACAAAGTAACATAAAAATTTATTAAGAAAGTAGTCAGTGAAGTCCGACCATGTGAAACCCAATAGTTAGTTCAGTGTTTAAAACCAATTTTCGAGAGTGTATGGCTAAATGAAAATTTCATTCAAATCGGTTAAATAGTTTCTGATAGGCAGAAATTGCCCCTACCTCCCTCGTGGTCCTATTTTTTAAAATATGCATACCTTACGTGTCCATATAAATATGGATCTATCTACATATGTTTTAAATTTCATTAAAATTTCTATGAAATTATGGACCGATCCGCCCTTGTGCCAATTAGAACCTATGTACCAAATTTCATTAAATTACAGTCAACTCCCGATAATTCGTACCCCGATAAATCGTAATTCCCGATAATTCGTAATAAACTGTCGGTCCCTTGAAAAAATCTCGATAATTAGTAAAATTTCCATACTTTTTGGTCCCCTCGCTAATTCGTAATTATTTTTTCTTCATATAAATTCTTCTTTACCTCTTCTAAATCGTAATTGTTTGCTACCACTTATAATTCGTAATAAAAACAACAAAAAGATGGAAAAAGAAATTTTTTGTTTACCACTATTTTATTTTTGAGTGAGTTTTTGCTTGTGTGTGGATTTATTTTTTATATTTAATTTTTAAAATTTAATTTTTATGTATTATTTTTATAGATTTTATTTTTAACAATTGTTTTTTTTTTACCTTTTTATTAAATAAATTGAAAACCCCCCATTTATTCGTATTTATTTTATTTTAACCCCGTTAAATCGAAAACCTCTATAATTCGTTAAAAATGGCCGGTCCCTTGTGATTACGAATTATCGGGATTCTACTGTATCTTAAAAATTGAAGACCTTTACTTTGCGCACAAGGTAACGTGGACAGCCAGCCGGACGGACATCGTTAGATCGGCTCAGAAAGTGATTCTAAGTCGATCGGTATACTTAAGGACCAGTATTTTAAGGTGTTACATACATCAGCACAAATGCTTAATACCCTCTCCACTCATATGGTGCGGGTATAATGACATACAGATGCAATAAAGGTTGTTGAGATGATATTTTACAACGAAAACACAAAATATTACCATAATATGGAACGATTTTTGGGATTCGAACTGGCAATGTCATCAGTCTCAGGAGAGAACATAACAAATCTGCTACGAATGCTTTTACTGAAGAAGCGTTAAATTAAAATATATTGAGTCTATGAGTTTGTTTCTTTATTTGAGCCTTTAAAGGAAAAAATTTTAGGCAGTCGTGGTTTTTTACTCATATCTCAGCCATTTGTGTACCGATCTTGCTGAATTTCAATAGCAAACAATTCCGGACCATATGTGACATAAATGTATAATAACCTGGCCCCCATCATATATGGGGTCTGCGGAAAACCCATTTCAACGGTCAGACGGACATCGTTAAATCAACTTCGCTCCTCATAAGGACCCAGAATATATATACTTTATAGTGTCTAACATCAATATTATAGAAATTACAAACGGAATGACAAACTTATATATACCCTATTCACCACCTGTGGTGAAGGGTATAAAAAAAAGCCCTAACAAATATAGCTCATTTTCTTTGTTTTTTATGATTGGAATTTGTGTTCAATCAAAACCATTCTATCTTGTAAACCGAATAAATAAGCATTTTTTTTTTTGGTTGCCCTAGTCATTAGAAACTTTGTTCTCAATTTTAAAACCCCTTTAACGTTAAACAAGAGAAAATAAGAAATTAAAAGAAGCGTCAAAAATCATTTAAATGAATTTCACATGGCATGGGTAAATAATGACACCTCTCCCTAATGAACCTCCCCAGTACTTATTATACTATGGGTTGAACCTTTTTTGTACCCTACACTATCTCATTTACACTCACTGATTTTACTTTAATATTTAAATTTCAGAATAATGAAATACTCATTTTGATCAAATCCATTATATTGGGTATACAATTTCAGGAAAGTTATTAATCTTTCGTAGATTTTATAGCACTGGTAGCATCGACTTTAATATCTAGAACTAAATTCATTCGAAAACCAAAAATTAAAAAAAAATTTCAAAGTAAATTATGTATGTATATCGTTTTGTCATGGAACTTCGTAAATATTATTCTATACTTGAAACAACATCAGTTTAACTTGCAAACATACTCATGAACTTTCAATTCTTCATTTAATATGTACAGAGGGAACTGCCATAAGTGGTACAACTTTAATATAAAAACAGATCTTTAAATAATTTTAAGCAAGTAAGAAAATTTAGTGTGTCAAGCCCAACCGTATGATACCTTACACCACACTATTTACAGCCGATTTTTCGAGAGTGTACACAGGAAGAAAAACACTCGGGATAAATTGAGTTTTTTTACTTCCTTTAAGTACGAGCCGTACTCAAAAATTCATGTACGGCTCATGTCTTATTGACAAGATTCTTCCTTTTTTTTCTTTGAACATGAATTGGCGTTCAAATGATTCATGTCATGTTGACGACATGTGCTTTTTTGATATTGAAAACAATAACAAAATTAAACAACGAATGAAAAAGCAAAACGTAAAGACAGTACATGCATCTGTGTACTCGTTTCTTTTCCCCTCGTCCCTCTCGCCTATAAAGTAGCAATCTTGTCAATAAGATATGAGCGGTATGAACACAGACTTATTAAAGTTTGTTGCAGACACAACAACAACACCCCACAATTATTTAAAAAACGATTTGTTTGTTGTGTTTAGAAACAACAAAACACTTTATTTTCATGTCTAAAAAGTCAAATTGAAAGCATGAGTTCTCACTTAGTTTAAATTTTTAGTTAAATAAGTACGCTACGTTTTTAGAGTAAAAACCATATCAGGAATGATGCTGGTTATGTGTAAAACGGGTAAGAATAAATCAATCAAAATAAAATTCTTCTTCTTATTTCACTTTTGGTTTATTTCGAGTACGAATTCGGGATTAAATCAACTTTGTTGTACTTGAATTAAGCGACTTTTGAGATTGGTTCAATCTTAGTTTTACCAAAATCAATTTCATTTTCGGATTATGAAACAAACTTTCTGTACTTGATTCCAGAAAATCCGTACGTAATGGGATCTAAGGTAAATTATGGACCGTATATCACAAAATTCCATGACATTTTTTCTGGCCAAATGAAGCTAAGTTGGAACAAATTTTACCGAAATATCTATTTTTGCTACGGTTTTAGGCGTTTAATTTAATTAGTAGGGTTTATATGGTGCCTATGGTGAATGATTAACCGGTTTTCACGAAATTTGACAGGACGAATTGTGACGTACTACATTTCATTACGATAGCTTTTTTATTTCGGTTTAAGGCTAACTAAACTGTTTTCTGAGAGAAGGGTTGATATTGGGCCTATAATAAATTCCGATCTTCACGAAATTTGATAGTGTGATTTCTAGTCTTATAAAGCTGCGACGCACATAGCGGTTTTTTTGCCAATCGCGCCGGACATTACTTTTTGTTTTAGTTTATATTGCTTCTTAAAAGTTATTGAGTGATATTGTCATAGGCGCCAAAAATAAATAAAATCGGACCAAGGAGGAAAAGGTTCCCCCTAGAAGAACTAATCCAACCTCTGAAAAATTCATTTATTTTTAAAGTTTTCCCATAATTTTGTTTGGCAAATGCAACTTTTAACGTCGGCGAAAGTTAAAAAACCTAAAATTAGACCCATGAGATCGTAAAATTACACTTTTCGCCCCCGCCTTCTTTTGAGGGAGGTTACATAAAATAATATTTAAAAAAAATGTAAATATTAAAAGAAATAGATTACTAACGCCTTAATGCTATAAAAATAAAATTTTTGAGCTTTTATGGGTAGGTTAGTTTTTGTAACATAATTTTCAGTTTTTTATGGTTGTGGGTTCACATTTTGATTCATAGCCCTGATCCTACTGAACCTACTTGCTGGATTTCAATCCCAAACTCCTTAGGATAACTAGAAGCAATTTGACACCAAGTTTGGTCTTTTCTTTTGAGTTTTTCGAAAGTGAGCGTGTTTTCAACAGACGGACATGCCCTGCAAATAAAATTGAACCACCTGATCCATTTTGCTAAAATGGACTACTCCATGGACTGGTCCGATGTAATAAGATCATGGACCATGTCATTGTTAAAAAGTGTTTGTAGTGAGACAACATGTCTTCGTTTTTTAACGACGTGCTTTCGTTTTTAAACTAATCCTCTTGTGTATACCATGGAGTAGTTTTAAAACTACTCCTTAGTAGTCCAAAAGTGGGTTATATGGTCCTCCCCTAGGACATCGTAATGTTAAAAAGACCATGTTTTTTCCATACGTTTGGGTTACTTTTGACCCTGCCTGGTCCCTTGTGGGCTACTCTTTACACGAGTGTTTGGACTGGTCCTATTATTTGCAGGGTGGCTAAATCGACTTAGAATTACACAAGGAGCCAGAATATGCATACATACTTAATGGGGTCTGAGATGAATAATAAAAAAGTTTCACACAGAATGACAAACTAAGTATATCCTCATTTACCACTAGTGGTGGTGGAGGGTAAAAAAATTAATATTTGATAAGATGACTTAAATTACAATAACATATTTTTCTGAGCCAAGTTTAATTTAAATACGAACATTATTAAGATCGCTTATGGGCACAATGACTCTATGTCGATCCATTTTTAATAGGACCGATTCGTTCCTTTTTCAAAGGCTATAGGAACATATGTGCCAAATTTCATTAAATTTTCTCTGGAATTGCGACCTGTTAAAAAAATTAAATTTATCAATTGTCTTCAATCAATTTAGAGAACTCCAAAAATACTTAAAAAACTTGTAGCTTTTTTTATTTGCCACATTTTTAAAAATACCAAACATACATGGTTTTTTGTATTTTAATGTTCTTGCTCATGATAATCCATAATAATGACGAAAAAGAACCAGAAGGTTGTTACAGCAGCTGGGTATCGAAAGTTTCTCTCTTAGCAACTTTGCTGCATTAAAGTATAAACCTTTGGAATGAGCAAGATTTTGTTTTAATGCAAGTATTAATTATAAATTTAAGCTCTATGAATTAATTATATTCAGAGTATTAATTATATATTTGAGGTCAGTGAAAAGTAAAAGGATTTTGGGCAAAATTTACTATTTTGAAGATTTGCTATTATGTATTAGCATTACGAAAGTCAATTATAGATATTTAACTAGCTTTACCGCTTGGCTATCTCTAATTAAAATAAAATTACTTAAAATTTTATTATAAAAGATAACGAACAATTTGTTCTCTACTTTTCATAAATTTTTGGCAGATGTTTTGTATTGATAACCAAACTATTATATTTAATGTTTAAAAGTGCCACCATCTACTGCATGGTGGTATTGATATTGCTATTTTTGCGGGCCGTTTTTGGAAGCATTTGGAGGGTCCAGAGCTGAACCGAACCAAGTCATTAAAAATAATGCATATACTATGTATTTCAAAGCTGGTGTGAAATTCTTGGCAATGTTTAACTTTATCCAGTCCTGTAACGGACCAAATCAAAAAGTGTTTCGTTCCCAAGGTAACGGTACTAGCCCCAAGTCAATTGCTCCAGAAATTAATGACAATTCACTTACTTAAACTCAAAATATTATCGAATTTTCTTTTTTGACTTGGTTCGCTTCAGCTCTGAGCCCTACATTTATTATTGCGATTTCGTTTGCTGTTTGTATGAGAGGTACACTAAGGTGGTTCGAAAAAAATGATGAGCCAGTCACCTCTTAGGATTAAAGATTATTAGTTGAAAATAATTCCAGAAAAATGTTTTTAATTTTTTGCCACGCCTCTGGATAGCGCCCTTTAAGTTTTTTGTATACTGCGTCGCCATTTAAAGTCTGATCATAACAAATTGCATATCGTTATTCATGGCTTGTCTATGGCTTCATTTTTGCTTTTGGTTACATTTTATGTCCGAAATCGCATTCTGGGCCCCACTTATAACATCTCGGATCCTTCCCCCATAAAGTCACATTTCTGGCATGTAGCAAGAAAGCCCTTCTAATACTTTGTATGTCTAGGTTATAATTTGCTCACTTTTATGCCACGCCCCAAAAGTACGTCACATTTTTTGTTTTGCACATAAATATTAGGTATATCAAACCATGTACAAAAACCGGAAAATTGCTTAAATCACAATAACATTTTATATCAATGAAGTATTTTGAATTGTAAAATTGCAGTTCTTTTTGTTTTGTATGCAAATCGGTTTTTAAAATCATTCGTGCAAAAAATTGGACATTGGGCGCCCAGAATTTGATGTCGGACTTCTTCAGAACTGGCCACTATACAAAAATTCTTTAAAGATGAATTAGACAACTTGAAGGTAAAGGCCCCTATTACGGTTTACAACTCAACTCAATAAATAAATAAAATAAATAAATAAATAAATAAATGTCACCCAAGGCAAAAATGAAGCCATATACATCCCATGAATAACGATGTGCAATATGTTATGATCGGACTTTAAATGGCGACGCAGTATACAAAAAGCTAAAAGGGCGGTATTTAGAGGCGTGGAAAAAATTCAAAATTCTTTTTTTGAAATCCTTTTCAACTAATCTTTAATCTTAGGGGGTGGGCTCAAATTTTTTTGGTATGGGAACCGAACCAATCTAAGGTGCACACTAGCTAAAGTGGTTCGAAAAAAAAATTTTTGTCAGTCCCCCGTAGGATTAAAGATAATGTAAAAGCAATTCCAAAAATTATTTATTTATTCTTTTGCCACGTCTAGAAAAACCGCCCTTTTAGTTTTTTGTCCATTTTTAGTCCGATCATAACATTTTGTACATCGGTGTTCATGGCTCTGTAAGGGCTACATTTCTGTATTTAATATTTTTTTTATACCACGCAAATTCTAGTCATGTCTTTCAAAAGCTCGGTTTATACCCTCCCAAACGCTAAATATTTTTGAACTTAATTGAAGCTGACAAAACAATTTTTTTTCAAACCACTCTAGTGCACACACACTAGAAAAATTTTGTGATTATTTGAAAGTATTATGAAAATTTCAGCAAAATCGGTTGAGAATTTTAGGACTACTCAATAGGAAATACACAAACTGACAAACGAGTTTTAATTTTAAGATATATATAAGGGCATTTAATTAATCGATTAATCACGCGAATAATTATTCGAGGAAAAATTTAATCGAATAATAATCGAACAATCTAATATAATTTGGTAAATCACATTGTTGACGTCTGGCTGGTGTAAACAATTATTTTGTTTGCCCGTGTGGCAGTGACTGTCGTTCCTTCGTGTGGAACGGGATTTAATGGTGTCATCTGGCAACCCATCATTAAGTCTGTGGCTCAGCTGTGCTGTTAACGCCACCTGCAAAATAAATTCGCCTCGATCACTGACTTTGAAAAACCCGAAACAGCCAGACGCCGGCAGATAATAAATAAAAGTTATTAAAAAAATAAATAAGTTGGCGCCCTATGCTCCAATGGGAGTTAGAGGAACACATATATATATTAAATAAATTGTGAACTGGGCCAAAGTGAAATAAAATAAAGAAATTGAAAATAAAATAATTGGATAATTAAAAGAAAGTGCGTTGTTATTCAAAAGAAAAATAGCCGCCAATTTAAAGTGAAATTGAGCCACAAAAAATAAGGGTGGATTTTTTTCTCTTGTGTAAAGTGAGTGTTTGTGTGCGCGCCAGCCGGTAACTGACCTGTCTCAACAAACCACTTCAGTGAGTTCTCCTGCCACTTTGTAATGCCGGACAACGTACCCAAGCAACAGGTGATCAGCCCCATTTACACCCCAACACAAAATTCGACTTGAGCGACCGATAAACCTCTTCCAAAAAAACTCAAAAATACTTTACCATATAAGCTTTTAAATTATGATTGACCAACAATGAAAATTAAAATATATATATGTATATACATATATATAAAAAAAGGAAATCCATCTTTAAAATTGCAAATAAAAATATTTTTTATAAAACTATTATCAAAGTAATTTTTGGGAATACAAAATTTTTAATTAATATGATTTTGTTTGTCGTGTTAAATTCCCAATTTTTATTGCTGTTAAAGCGAGTGTTTGCAATTCCCATTCTTTCCGCAGGTTTATTTGCTTATATCTTTGGCTTTTCTGAAATTTTTTTGGGAGAATGTTTACTGATGATCTGGCCTAAGCAACCAGTGAAATGCGCTTAGAAACTAGCTTTTCCCCTTTACAATAAATTTCAGTGTTTTTATCAAGAATAAAAATTGGGAATGAAGCACGACAAACAAAATCTGATTAATTAAAAATTTCGTATTCTCAAAAATTACTTTGATAATAGTTTTTGGAAATATTTTTATTTGCAATTTTTAAGATGCATTTCCTTTTTTTTTCAAATTGTTTTGCGTAGACTTCAACCCCCTTATGCAAAAAAAAAAGTTGAAGTTTACATTAGTCAACCAACACATTAAGCCCAGTAAAAGTGACTGGGATTTTATGTGTTGGGTAACTACCCTGCAAATAATATTGGACCACCTGATCCATTTTGATAAAATGGACTACTCCATGGACTGGTCCGATGTAATGCAAGCATGGACCATGTCATTGTTAAAAAGTGTTTGTAGTGAGACGACATGTCTTCGATTTTTAACGACATGCTTTCGTTTTTAAACGACTTCAAAACTAATCCTCTTGAGTTTACCATGGAGTAGTTTTAAAACTACTCCTTAGTAGTCCAAAGGTGGGTTATATGGTCCTACCCTAGGACATCGTAATGTTAAATAGACCATGTTTTTTCCATACGTTTTTTTATTATTTTTGGAGTTGTCCTGGTCCCTTGTGGGCTACTCTTTGGTTGGACTGCTCCTATTATTTGCAGGGTAATGAGAACTATAACTTTTTTTTGCATAAGGGGGCAAACATTTAGAAATATTTAGTTTTCAGTCCCAACCACAAAAACAGGATGTGTGTTATAGGCAACTATAATATGGTTGTGGCTTCTTGCTGAAAGACTCATTCAACCATAAAATGGTTGCTGGTGACAGTTATAGGGTTAAAGTTAGCATAATATAATTAATCATTTTGTCCTTACAAATAGTTTTGTTCAAGGAGACAATATAGAAAAATGTATTTTCTTTGCGTGTTTTGTTGTCTTACTAAGTTGCTTTTCTTCTTTAGAACTGGCCACTATACAAAAATTCTTTAAAGATGAATTAGACAACTTGAAGGTAAAGGCCCCTATTACGGTTTACAACTCAACTCAATTTACCTGTAATTAAGACAACTGGTTGTGATCAGTTGCAATTTTTGTTATGTTTTTGTTCACCGCAATATAGCAAAGTTGTAAATCATAATACAAAAATAAAGAAATTTAAACTCAACTGAGTTGAGTTGTAAACCGTAATAGGGGCCTAACACATAGTCTTTGCCAATAGATTTTTAGTAGTAGAAGGGGTAAGCTGTTTCCCTTCTTTACTTTAATTTATTACCTTAGAGGGAAGCGGACTCACACCAAAGAAGTCCCCTGATAGGTCTTTGGTGGTAGAGACCGGTTCTAGTTCTAACAGTTCATTTGAAAGGGTTTGTTATTGGAGGGGGTCAATTGATACATTTGACCAGCCACACATCTATTCTTAATAAACGTGTTAAGTACTACAATGAAGTTTTATTTCGATACAAATGTAGAATTTTTTCAATAAAACAAGTCTTAGAATTAAATTCAAAAACCACATTTTAGAAAGTCCAACAAAATGTGTCACACCACCGGTGAAGACTGTACTGTAATTCATTACTTTTTCTACCTTTTTGTTCTTCATAAACCAGTTAAATGATTGGTTCTTCTTTCACTGGCCATGAGTTCTTTCTTTTAGTATTTTTTCTATTTTCACAAATGCCAGGGCCAGTCTGTTGGAACAATTGACACAAATTTCCCGCAGGGTACTTTAATCGAAACCTATTTGCATATCTCTGTATAAGAGAACTTGCAAAGTTTTTAATACAATTTCGTTCTTTTTAATTAATTTAACAAAAATATTTTTTGGTTAATTTAATATTCTGCTTTGAAAGTCGTTTTTCATATTCCACTTTTTGCGCCAGTGTCTGTATTGACAGTGACAGTTTTTGGCCAATGACAAATATTTAACTAATTTAAATATTTATTAATTTAGAGCCATCATTTGGTTTGACTTAAAATACAGAAAACTGTGTTATTTGATAAATATTTGTGTTCCAACACATCGATACTCAAACATTTCTGTGGTCTCATTCAATTGGTCAGTAAAATGCAAAGTTGTAATTATACTAAATGGTTGGTTATTCGGCATAAGACCAGACAAAACCACAAATTTGTAATGAAAACTGTTGATAAGTAAGAGTTAATGGTTTTTTTTTTTTTTTTTTTTGACAATAAAAGATGAATAGTTCAGAAGAAAATGCTGATTAAGGAGTGTTACGATAATTTGTAAACTGCACGAAACTGATATCATAAATTAGTGCTTAATGGGGTTTTAACAACTCTTAGATATAAAAGAGTATTAATCTTGTGCTAATTTGAAACAAAACAATTTGTTAAATTAATACAATCACCCCTATCGTGAATAAAATTTCCTTTTTCCATTTTTCCTATTTTAATTCAATTGTAAAAATTGGAAAAGGGAAAAAACTCCCTTGGAACTTTTATTCACGATAGGGGTGATTACCTTTAATTTCTTAAAGCTTTAGGTAATATACATATATAGGTAATTCCATGTCAAATGGACCAAGAGTGGGACCCGACCCCTTTCCATTTTAATGAAATTTGGTGAGAAGGTTCCTTGTATCCTATAAAAAACATATATGAACGAAAAACTATTTTCAAATTTTTTTTTCTAAAGTTATGTCATACTCAAAATGTCATAATTTCGACGAATTAGCCGAATGTGTTGAGATTATTTCTTCAATATCTCGAAAACTACTTTACATACGAAGACGATTTTAATGTTATTTTAAAGAGAATACTTGGGGCTACAAACCATATATTGAAAAATGTAATATCTGCAATATATTAAATTTTAAAAACGGACTAAATGCCTAACCATAATGTGCTTAAGTTGGCTTAAGCAAATGTGCGAATACATGCTAATTATATGAGGCAAACAATATTGAACTTAAGGAAACTTTTTGCTAAGTCAATTTTTCTCAATTTTTTTTTATTATGTTTTTTAATACGTTTGAGAGTCTTTTTGGTAATTTTTGACAGTAGGTTAAGCAAGGCTATGCATATTATGGTTACTCCTTAAGTCAACAACTTATTTTTTTATTTGGCTGTTTTTTTTTTATATAAAGCCTAGTACTCTGTTCAAATTTGTGAAAAATGTTGAGCAACATTTATTATTTCACACGAAAATTTTGACATGTATCGATGTTACCAATCTTGCGAGTTTGTACAATTTGCCGATTTTATTCCTGCAAAGTATGCGATATTGTTTTGCGTATGTAAACAAACCCCACATGTATTTTACTAAAAATAATTTTTTTTAATAAAAAAGAAAGTAAATATGGATAAAAAACTGTTACCGGTTGTGTTATACTAATTTTTTATTTCTTATTAATTAATCAGTTCATCCATTTTTGCTTTTGATTAAAATTCCACGTGAAATAAGGCAGCTTACTTTATTTCACAAAATGAACAGAGTACAACTCTATCAACATTATTTCATAGATATTCCGCACAAGTTTTTTTCATACGCGTTCTGACAGCATTTTACGTGAAATGTTGAACAGAGTACCAGGCTTAATACCTTAAACTGTTCTTTAAAAATCCCGAACCTTTGAAGATGTTGTTTTTATAAGATAAGTTTTTTTTCGCAACCTTTTGAAAATAATCTTAAAATATAATTTTATTATTGTACTTTTGAGCACTGCGCTAGTTGCAAAAAACAGACAAGCCAGGCACTTGGCATTTTAACCTAATTGGGGCACGCTAAATCCAGTGGTGCTAACCGTTTTTTTTTAGGTTAGCTCTTGTTTTCAAGATATACCGTTATTTCGAAAATGTAAGAGGTTGCACTGCATATGCTCGCGTGACTTAAAAACGGTTTACGATATTGAAATTACTAAAAAAAATCGAAATTCCGCAATAAATAATAAAGTGGGGTTGGTCATACATTTGACCCATCTAGACTGATAGAAAAATGCATTTTCATATTGATGATGCCCTAACATCAGAGTTGTAACATCAATATTACTACAATTGGCATCAATGATGCAAAAAGTAACATCAATCCAATGACTAACGTTTTCGTACAATTTTGTAATTTTTTACGTGTCATCTATTTTATGACTATAGTGACATCAATTCGATGCCACATTTTGTATATTATTAACATTATTTTCATGATTACAATGTATTATAAGAAGCAAAAATTCCTATATTCTATTTTTTTAAATTAGTTAGGTAAATACATAAAATTTTTAAAGTAGAATGATTACGAAAACCATATGGGGCATGGTGCTGGTGTCTTATTATTGAGAGTTCTGCTGGAAACAAAGGTTGTAATTCACAAACGTGAACCAAATATATGTAACTGGCAAGTAAATAATAACATTCTCTCATTTTGACTTAAGTCAACTCCAATGACTTTGACTTAATGACAAACTGTCATTAAATTGATGCTAATGTGTCCTTTCTCCGATGTTACTGTGTCATCGCACTGAGGACATGTTCGTCATTTCTTTGATGCCGATGTGTCATCCCATTGATGACATAATTTCATTTTCACCCTGATGACACTTTGGCCAAGTGATGACACTTGTCATAGTACTGATGTCAAAATATATCACCGTTAGAAAAGGCGTCATTCTATCAGTGTAGGATAAAATACTCCTAGATGGGTCAAATGTACGACATTCGGCAAATTCGGCAAAATTATGACATTTTGAATATGACATAACTTTTGCAAAAAAAAAAAATTTTAATTTTTTTCGTTCATATATGTTCCTTATAGGATAAAAGGAACCTTCTCACCAAATTTCATTAAAATCGAAAGATGTCGGGTCCCACTCTTGGTCTATTTGACATGGAATTACCCATATGCTAGAATAAGCATTCTTAAGTCAAAGGTTTTTCTGAACGTTGTCCAAATATTATGTTTAAGCGGTTATTAGTGCCTTTTAGAAAAGATATTTTTTTAAAAACAAATTAATTATTTTTGTCCCTGATCTAAGTTAACAAAGGGTCTTTTACAAAGCGCTTTCATCTTTAAGTTTAAATAAAACAAAGTATGTTGGAAGTTTCCAAAACTGGCACGTCAATCAGGTTGAATAAATCTAGCTGCCGTTTGTGGCTTATTCGCATTGACCTCGCACTTCAGAAAATCCCACAAGAACAAGTCTAAGGGCCTCGTTACCCTTCTGTACACGTACATATATCGACCCCTTTGCGCGAAGTTATCGTATCTTAGAAAAACCAAATTTTACAGGACAGCCATTTTTCTACTTTTCTCTGCTTTCACTTGTAATATCAAAATGAGAATATACATTCAATTTTTGGAGCAACGAAGTGGAATTCGCCTACAATTTTTTGTCAGGTGACGTCTCTTTGGATGTAGAACATGATTGCATCAAAAACTCAATTTCAAAATATTGCCATATACGATAATTTCGCGCAAAGGGGTCGATATGTTTGGAATTTGCAGTTCCCTTTCATCTACAATGATTATTTATAAACGGGAACTCCTACGTAAACGTGACGTTGCGTTGCGGATGAATCTGATAAAATTAAAATATTCGTTTTTACGTATCAGCTGTAAAAGAAGTTTATATTCTTTTATCTTTATTTATAAAGTAATAATTAGTATTGTGGTAATTTTGTTGAACTATTTATGGTTTTTAATCCAAATTTTCAATATTTTTAATCAGATTTAATTATACCCACACCACAATAGTGGAGAGGGTATTATGCATTTGTGCTGATGTGTGTAACGCCTTAAAATATTGGTCCTAGACCCACCTTAAAGTATACCGATCGACTCAAAATTACTTTCTGAGTCGAACTAACGATGTCCGTCCGGCTGGCTGGCTGGCTGGCTGGCTGTCCATGTAACCTTGTGCGCAAAGTACAGGTCGCAGTTTTGGAGATAATTTGATAAAATTTGGGATATAGGTTCTTATTGGTACAGGGACCAAGCCTATTGAAAATGGGCGAAATCGTAGTACCACGAGCGAAGATAGGGGGAATTTTCTTCCTCTCAGAAATTATCAAACCGATTTTAATGAAATTTAAAGCATAGATAGATCCATATCTATATGGACACATTAGCTATACAGATTTCTGCCTCTCAAAAACTTTCAAACCGATTTTAATGAAGTTTATAAACATAGATAAATCCATATTTATATGGACACATAAGCGTGATGTGTTTTTAAATACTGTGGTGTAGGGTATCATATAGTCGGGCTTGACCGCCTATACTTTCTTACTTGTTTTCATTAAATTATTTTTATGAAGGAAGGAATTTTACAACATGAAAATTAATTAAAATTGTTATTGATAAACATTCATTCTTGACTGAACTGAGATTCAAACCCAGGCGGCTGGTTACCCTGACATGTTTCGATCGCTATTACTCGATCTCTTCAGAGGGATTTGCCGTCTTACACTCGCAGCCATCAACGACTGCTGACGACAATAGTCAAACATCAATCCTTAAAACCAAATTGTATTTTAACCTTTGGTAGATCGAAATTTGCTTTTTTGAATGCTTATTCATTTGGTTTATTGAACATGTCAGGGTAAACAGCCGCCCGGGTTCGAATCTCAGGTCAGTCAAGAATGAATGATTATTAATAACAATTTTAATTAATTTTCATTTTGTAAAATTCCTTTCTTCATAAAAATAATTTAATGAAAATTAAATTTGATGAACTTAAGCCTGATTAAAAATATTGAAAATTTGGATTTATTTAAAAAGCATACATTCCATCAAAGTACAAGACATTTGCTTGTATATTTGTATACAAAACCCATAAACAACATCAGCTAAAATCTACAAATTATGCACCTGTATATGAATTTTGACAAATTTGTCTGTTTTCTGTTTAACACATTTTAACACATTTACGTTGATGTAAACAGGATCCACTCCTTTACTGAATCGACCGGATGGCTGCGTGGGAACACTAGCAGCCAGACAACATAGGACCCATGGGAGACGGTGTGACATGGTAACACAACGGGAACTAATTAATCGACCCAAGTGAGCTGTGCTTGATCACGGCTGCCAATGGATCCTAACCTAACCTATCACATTTACGTATTTTGAGAAACTACCAACCATTGAATTATGTGTCCGCAACATTTAAGTATGAGTAACAAGACATTAACAGCGTTGAATTCCAGGAACTCTGTGCCCAGTTCACATCACCTCTATGTTTTTCGTTTGCAAGTCTTGTTGAACGCTTGATCCAATGAGAATAAAATTCAATCCATTCGTAATTAAATCATGCTGAAGCGGTGCCAAAGTAAGGTGAATACGGATTTTCTTAAATTAAATACATAATACTTTATTCAAGTACGGACTATTCAAGTGCCCCATTCTTAAAATAATTCGAAAACGGCATTGACTTAAGTAAAAATGAGAAGATAAAAATTAATGGAGTAGTCAGTGCACTTGCAAAATCCACTTCGGATTATTTCAAGTACGAATTCGGGATTAAACCAACTTAGAAATTCTTGAATCAAGCACAGTTTGAAGTTGAGCAGTCCACTTGCAAACACCGCTTAGTAAAAAAAATAAAAAAAATTCTATTAAAGGGACCATTTTATTTTATTTTTTAAATGCCTTCCTAAGCCATAAGCAATCTCGTACAAAACTTCGTAAGTTACGCCCAATTTCTGGTTCATTATTCAATGCTCCAGCAAAACTCTCTATGTATATGGCTTGGCAGTTCAATTTTAAAAAACTGTTTAACTCGATTTTCTAGAAGGTATACATTTCTTTTTTGAAGACCTTCTGAAATATTCAGTACAAATTCGCTACACCCTTTTTCTTTAAGAAGGGAGCAAGGAAGTTGCTTAGTTTTTTTTTAAGTGACCTTCCTTCTTTGGAAAGGGAACGAAGTTGTTTTTAAAGAGAGTGTGGAAGGACTTGCTCTCCATGATAACCTGTGTAAAAAATAAATAAGTATGGAATAAGGCGTGGAGGGCTTGTGTCTGCCTCTTTACTCATTCTTGTTACCGCTGGGTTGTAATGGATGTTCGTAAATATTAAAAAAAATTTTTTTTTCTTAAAATTGGGTCTTTTACATGAAGAAACACTTATATTTTATATCAAATACTTTATGAGTTATTAGATGATACTGTGTCACATATAAAACAAAAAACTTGCATGTGTCCTAACTCACTCCTCGAAAAGAATGTGGAGTGTGGAACGATAATAGTCCTTTAAACATACATTGACATGTGTATACGAATGTTTGGTTGGAAAATCCAAAGCAGTAAAGAACAATTTTATTACATCAGTGTATGTGTGTGTGTGCGTGTATTTTAGCAATACCAACTTTTCTGCTACACAATAGAACAGGCTTATATCCGATAAAAAAAATAACAGTATACACATATATAAACGTATGGATGCAAAGCCATAAGGATAAAAATCCATAGCAATAATGATGTTGGCAGATACATATTTAACTTAAGATTACCAACAACATTCTGCTTTATTTTCCATGAATTTTTGTATTTTATGTAAGTTTTTTCTTTGTGTTTGTAATGTAAGTACTTTTGCAAGTATGTAAATACAAGTACTTATAGTTATAAGCATTTTTATTTTGTTGGTTTTTTTTTAAGTGAAAACTTACCTGCCGATGTAGTGGCTGCCACAGGTACAGTCGATGTTGTCACTGAACTGGGATTAGCGAAAGTACGCACTTGAGGGCGAAAATTAAATTTGGCACCCGAAGACTTGGCACCCATGCCAATACTTTCCTGATGCGATTTACCGCTACGCAAAACAATATAAACCTGTGAGGCAATGGGAAAGAAAAAAAGTTGAATATTAAAAGTTGACTAATAATTTTATGCAATAAAAATTTGTAAAATATTTAACTTAATGATGGTAAATATGAATTTTAAGAACAACAACAAGATTTCTGAAGGAATTAACATTTTTATATAACAGATAAAAAATTTATAGGCTTCGAAATGCGATTTACGACGTTACCACGTAGTGTAATTTTAGACAAAAAAAAAAAAAAAAACAACGGGTTCCGATGTGAACAAAATTTTGCTCAGTGATATAATCCATCGCCATCAAGCAACTTTCAGATAATGTAGTTTTCTATCCACTGGAATTTGGGTCCAACCTTGGTCCAACTGATTTCGGTAGATAATATTTTAAATTAAATAGAGAAAAATATCCCACTACAAGGAGGATTTAAAAGTAGCTGTAAAGCCCGAATAAGCTTAAAAGGAATTCAATACTCCTATTAAAATTTGGGTTATTCACGAAAGGCTGGTTATATGATTATTTGCACTTTTTTTTAAATATATTTTTATAATATATAACTATATAACCTGATAATCCACCATCGTGAACAACCCCATTATAAATGTAAAAGTTTGCATGTTTGTAAATTTGTGCGTTTGTATTTTTGAGGAGCAGTCACGCAAAACCCGTTTCTAGGATTTGGATGAAACTTCATAGACTTATTTGTCATTGGGGTTGCTCGAGTAAAGAATTAATCGATTTTTAAATTTTAATATTGCTCGATTAGTCAAATACGAGTTTTAATTTATTCGAAAAACTCGATTAATACAAATAATTCTCAGTATGGACTGGGGTCGAGCTTTCTGAAAAGTTTGATACCGTATCGGGTGTAAAACAAGGATGTCTTTTATCACATACACTTTTCTCAATCTATCTTAATGATTTACACGATTATCTAAGAGGAGGAGTAAACGTAGAAAATCTTAATATCAGATTATTATTGTATGCCGATGATATAGTTTTTCTGGCGGATGATATTAAAACTATGGAGGAAATTATTGGTAAAATCTAGAAAAATATTGTAATTTATGGAACTTGGAGGTAAATATAAACAAATCGGAAATGGTTATATTTCGAAATGGTGGAAGATTATCTCGGCGTGAAAATTTTGTATTCAATGGCTTACCAATAAAAATTACAGCCGATTACACATATTTGGGAGTAACACTAACACTAACACCAAAAATGTCTTTTATCAAGCATTTAGAAAGAAGAAACGCATCTGCTAAGAACAATATAAATGCGATATGGAATAATTTTTTAGGGTAAAATGAAATATCGATTAAAGCCAAGTGGAACATTTACCTATCTGTGTGTAGAACAATTCAAACATTTGGGGCTCAGGTATGGGGATTCACACTCTTTGACGAAGTTGACAAGTTGCAAAGATTTTTCCCCAAAAAGGTTTTAAAACTACCTTCGTGTACGCCAACATACATCTTAATGCTAGAAACCGGCATAGAAAATAGTTATATTTATACTTTGGATCTACACCTAAATTACCTTATTAAAACGCTTTTTCACTACAACAATCAACGCCTTCCAAATTTTTTTACAAGAATACTAATAGAGAAACAACTTTTTTGGTTTAAAAGTATTAATAAGCTTTGCAGTGACTTGAATGTAACTCCAATTGCAGATTGTGTCACTAGAGAAGATTAGATGTATATGAGAGATGAAATTTTAACTAAATTGAAACTGAAAGAACATACATCTGAAACAAATCGTTTCTATTAACATCTAAATTATAACAGCAAACAACTTTACTTTGAAAGTATCCCCAATGTTAACGTAATTAGCATGGTATTTAAATCAAGGCGCGATCTAATTGAACTTAATGTCACCCGCTTTTGTCAAAATCTGCCCAAAACATGTTTGTTATGCAATCTTAATGAATCTGAAACTCTCTATCAATTCTTAGCCAAATGCCCAATTCTTAAAAATATTAGATTTCAAGGTTTAAAAAAATTTGTTTTATCTGAAAATAAATTAATTAACTTATTAAACAATGTCGGTATAACTTTTATAGAACTAAATCGTTACATTATAGATTCTTTAGATTATAGAAAGGAGCTTATAATGGAATTTAATTATTAATAAACAAAATCACTATATTATTGTATTAAACTGTAAATTTTTAGTAAAACTTTCGACTGACGACAATATGTCATAGTCGTAAGTTATTTTTCACATTAATTATGAAATAATAGTACTTATTTTATTTTTTGTTTTTTTTTGTAAAAAATAAAGAACAACTAACTTATAAATAATTTTATGCATACCGGTCTATTTGAACATACCGGTCTATTTCAGGAGCCGTAGAACAAAACGTATATTTTTTTGAAAATTAAAGTTAATTTATTTCGCCTCCTCGAAAACCTGCATGAACCTGGATATAGTAGCAAATTTTTAACTTATCATAGATACATCGTACTATCATAAGTCACCACCATGAAGATTTCAAATATTATAAACCTACAAAAACCCCAATTTGTCAAAAAATGCGTAAAAGAACGTTAAGTTCCGCGGCTCCTCATTTGATATGATATTTTTATTAGATAGTGGTATTGTATCCTTTGAGGCAATCAGGTGCAACCAATACCTGGGATTCGCCTAAAATCTAAGATTGACATTTCTCAGTAGAACTTTACGAACTGACCAGAGATCCTACATGGTAGCATGGGAGCCAGAAGTCTAATGTGAGTAGCCACCGGACTCCCTAAAGTTTGAGGTCTCTGTTAGTATGCTTCTTGCAGGAAGTGTTGCTGTCTTTCAGGAAGATTGTCGTTGCGGAAGTTTTGCTTTTGTTTTGAAAATATACTGTCGGGGATCAAGTATTGGTTGTGGTTTATAACGCGGAAATTGGAGTCCTAAAAATACCACTAAAGGGTGGATTTTTCACCATTTTTGGAAAAGTTCGGCCTAAGGAAGGATCTTCCGTTGGCGCTGTTGCTTCTTACCAGAAGCTGCTAGCATTTTGCCAAAAACAGCGGAGGCTAGACAGCTTCAGTCCCTTAAAAAATCGTCCCTTGTTTTGCCGAATTATGCACTCAATTCGCAGCCTGGGTCAGCTGGTTTCTCTCAAACACAGAGGCGGTTGGAAAACATATGTTTGACAACCAGTGGTTGACATCCACCACTGGTTGTAAATAAATATTTTCCACAACTACTGCGTATTAACAGACTAAAAAATTATTTGAAAGCAAAAATGTAAAAGTCGACTTTTCTTTCTTTCTTTAACAGAAGCAATGTTAAAAGGTTACACACGACATGTATGTTTGCATTTATTCTGCTGTAGGAAATTTAACAAGTCAGATGTAAAAAACATGTGGTGTACGGGTACTCAAAGATGGATGACTTTGATTACGCTGACAATGTGTGCCTTCTCTCCTACAGCTTCTTATGTTTGCAATTCAAAATAAAATTATTTGCTTATCGAGCTGCAAAAGCTGGGCTGCAGGGTAACATCAGCAAGACAAAATCAATGCGCATAAATGGTTGCAGATCATCCATTGGAAGATGTAGAAAGCTCTTGCTATCTAGGGAGCATTATGACGAAATTGTAAAGAAGATATTTAGAGCAGGTTGTGTAAAGCAAAGCAGGCGCATTGCACCCTAAATAATTTGTAGAGATTCTGAAACGTTAAATCTGTTGGCTA
Organism: Pollenia angustigena; assembly: GCA_930367215.1. Taxonomy (NCBI): domain Eukaryota; kingdom Metazoa; phylum Arthropoda; class Insecta; order Diptera; family Polleniidae; genus Pollenia; species Pollenia angustigena. Next base: position 192,823,002 of record OV884060.1, on the reverse strand, counting down.
ATAACGGAAGTTGTGATCGAATACTTTTTAATTCAAACGTTTTTTTTATTTCTTATTCCTTCTTTCGATACTGAATGAATCGAAATTATTTTTTCAGTGTTGTTAAGCATTTATTTGTGTTTTCACTGAAAAAATAATTTCGATTCGTTCAGTATCGACCGAATTAAAATTGCTTTCGAGTCGAAAGAAATAATGGATGATGACTGCCGGCCCCTGAACTTCGCTATGGCTGCAAAGAGTGGATAATTTTCAAAAGCAAAATAAAAAAAGTTCCGGTATGCCTCCGGCGCATTATACGAATATATTGACCATCAAGAGTTATGGATAAATGGATAAATCCTCTTGAAAATTTAAGTGGCTGGGGTACACGTTAAGTAAGGGCGATGATGACGGTAGTCTTTTGAATAAACGCTCCAAATCTCCAGAAGATCCGATAAGCCCACCAACACTTGGAGACGTCAAATCGAGGCCGAGCTACAACCACATGACGTGTCCTGGAGGGAAATGATATCATTGGCCAAATATAGATGTAAATGTGAGGAATTTGTGTTGGCCCTATGTTCCACTGGGAATTAAAGAACTAAATATTTATTCACATATCGTCACCTAAATCGCAAATAGCTTTATCAAACATTATGAAAATTTTACAGGAAATGCAAAAACTAATAAAAAAGATAAATTGATAAATCGCTTTAAACTGTTTCGAATTTATTTTTCATCTATTTCTCTTGTCAAACCTACCAGTAACCCAGTAAAACTTCGCTTACTTTTTCAAAATGAATAGCGTCTTTAACTCATTATTCAGTAGCTTTGTTCTATAACTACATCTATAACAACTTCTATAACTACTTTTTTCTGGATGTATGTATGTAAAAAAAATAATGACTTACTTTAGAATGCGTTCATTTTGGGACATCCCTTGTAAAATACATTGGTTCTGTCAGTAGAACTGTAAGCCGTGCTCTAATGTTTTTCTGATTACTCAACACATTATATTGTAGGCAAAGTTTTTACTGGGAAGTAACTTGGGCCTTTTAGCGTTCACACATATAATGTTTTATAGTTAAGGCCTTTTGTTTTTTGTTCGATGTTGGTCAAAAGATATGTGTTGATGATAAACATCAGAATTAATGAAAAAGTTGATTTTTAATTTTAGGTTGGTTGGGGTCTTTTGCGTTTCTGGTAGCGATATATGGAAAATTACTGTTTTGAAAGGGATTTTTTCTTCAGTTTCAGCTCTTCAAAGCCGTCCTTAAAAAATGTGTCAACATGCTGCGGTAAGGAGCAACAATAAACTGCATTACCGACTTTAACCTCAAATATTAATTAACCTTTAAGACTTTCGTGTGAAGTTCTACACAAAACTCTACACTTAATAGGCTGAAACTGCCCGCTGATGTATTGCCCTATGTTTTGACACTAAATTTACTTTACAATTATGTTTATTGGGGAATTCATTAAATGTAGTCTTTAAATTTCATTTAATAAAGTTTTTTCTAGGGTCTGAAAAAAAAATAAAATAAATTTGGAATAATGAAGTTTTAGATCATTAGAAATACTTAATTTCTTCTTAACCACACCCTGTATAATATTTTGGCTTTTTTCTTTTACTTTTAAAATATTTGTTGGTTTAAAAACAGAAGCAGCTTATCTCCAGGTTCCAATTGTTATTCTTTCTGAAATAAATATTTCTACACGACTATGGCAACACAAGCTAAACAAAATTTTTATTGTTATATATAAATACTCAAAAAAAAAAAAAATTATAACAATTCACTTAAGTAAAACTCACCTTACTGCCAAATATTAAAGCCAACAAGAGGGTAATTGTTAATTGAGTATGGCAGAAAAATATTATGTACAACAAATCGGGATTAGCCGGTGACTGTAGGAAAAGCCTGCAAAACAAACAATAACAAAAACAGAAATAATGCACTAAAAATTAAAATTTTAAATAATAAATAAAATTTCGGTTTCAGAGTCTGTGAACACAATGTAACGATAATTTATTGCGGTGCGGTTTTTCATACGATTTTGAAGTAAAAACCCGCAGTGCGGAACGGCATAAAATTAAAATCTATTTTATTTTCATTGCGGACTTTCTTTCTCTCTCAACAAAGAGAATTTAATTCGCCTTGTCTCTCAATTTTTGATACTCGTTCTCTTTCTGATGTTGCCATAGTTTTCAAATAATTGGCTATGTTTACAACATTATTGAAAACAAACATGACCAAAAATTACAACTATTTCCGTCGCCGTCTTCCGTTGCATTATGTTTATTTTTCTCTCCCGCAACGAGAAATCGCACCGCTAACATTGTGTTTAGACTTTCACCAAAAAAAAAAAAAAAAAAAATTTAAACAATAAAATATTTTTGAAATAAATAAAAACAACTTACATGGATACGTTAAGAAAACACGTTAATAGGAATTCATTGTAAATGGCCATAGAAATGAAACGACTTTCATTGAATTCGGAAGGCGCTTTGCGCACCATGATACACAGTCGTACACCCCAAGCTAAAAATACCACTTCCACTGAAAATATTAAGTAGAAAGAAAAAAAAAGTTTAGTATAAGGAAAACATTATTTTGCAGGATTTATATTAAGACTTACTAACCAAAGAAAATAAGAACTTTCATAACGACATGATTTCGCTTGAGCAATTTTCTTGGATAAATGAATAAATTTAATTAGTTGGAGAAAATAAAAATTTTTTTTTTTAAACATTTGTTGTGTTAAGATAGAAATCTAGAAGCTTAACAAATCATAAAATTAAATTATTTATCTCAAGGTCAGCTTAAAAAACATTGCGATTTGATCCGAAACATTGGCGGAGACGGAAAGGAACCTTTTCATTTATAGTTCTTTTATGAAAATTCTTACAAAAACTCTTCGTATTTTTTTAATTCAACAAATAAGAGCTTAAATCCTTTGCATTTGTTCTTCCGCAAGATCATTCGCACCGAACACTGAACGCCACTATTGTTTCCATGTACAGTAGAAAATATTTTTAGGATTGAATTGAACTATTCTTCAAATTATTTTTATGCCCCGGTAGGCTAGCTAGTGTGAGCTAGTCTATCAGGCCCGGGGTTGCGGGTTTGATTCCCGCCAGAGACTCTGGTTTCTTTCCTGCAGACAAGCGTAGAGCTTCGCGGGGCTTAGCATAGGGAATTAAAATAAAAAAATAAAAATTTAAAATGAATTCACTGTGATTTTTACTGCCCTCATAAGAAAGAAAGTCACTTCTCCAATTAAGTAGTTTTGAGCAGGGAAGAAAAAATTCTTCTCGCGGCATAATTCTTTTATTTTAAAGCTCGCCAGCAGCGTTACCATTATGATACTAAAGTATCAATTTGACCCTTTTTCGACGGTCTTGATACCCTTTTGACCCTTGTTTTGATTAACACTTTTGTATCACACTCACTCACATTTTGCTTAAAACTAAACTTTGTAACATACTCAAAGTAGAAACTTACAATTCTATGCTTTCTTCTCACAATTTGTTTAAAGCGGAGATGGAGGAATGTAATTCAAGTGATGATTTAATAACAAAATATAGCACGCACATTCCTCAAAAGTAGTTAGTATTCGTAAAAAGTTTGTGTTAAAGCAATTTTAACGGCTTCTAAATTAGATTTTCTATAGAAATGTACAAACTAAAGTACAATTTATCTAATAGCAAAAATAACTCATATTCATACAAACATATTTGTTATTTTATATATATTTTTTTTATTAATTGAATAAACTATTTTCTTGTCAACAAAAAATGTGAAATTTTATTTAAAAATGCGATTTAGTGTTCGTTTCTTAAAAATAGGTTGCTCTCCAAAAGGGTAGCATGTTTTATTTGAAAAAATTCACCCTTTCTAATCGCATTGGGCATTGGACGTATAAATCGACAGTGTTGAAAGTGCCCTGTAAATTAAGTAACTTCGGTTAGTATATGGGGCTATTTTTAAAACGGCGACGATTGCCTCAAAGAGCAACGAAGCTACGCAAAAATTTAAAGTTTGCAACTTTTGGCGAAAATTTTTTATATTTTAAACAAGCGATAAAATTGGTCAAAAGTCCCTAAAAAACCTAAAAGGAATGGAAAAAGTTCAGTAAAAATTGCCAAATTAGCGATAACTCCCAAAAATTTGGTAGCAGCGGTATGATAGCAAAGTCTTATTTTTATTAAAAATCGTAAAAGCTTTAAGGAATTAGAAAACTTACAGAAAAAATCGCTTTTATCGCGTATATGGCTTAAATTCGGGAAAAATTGCAAAATTAGAAACAAACCATAAAATTTATTTAAATCGGTAAAAAAAACGAAAACGTCGGAATATAACATAAAAAGCATTAAAAAATTAGCTATAATAAAGAAGAACAAACTTTTTGTCAGCACTTCCTACCTGAAACAAATATTTTTTGTTCGCATATAAAAAACTTGGTCTTATTATTTTCTTTTAAATGGGAAATACTTAAAATTGAAATACTCTTTTTTGACCCCCTTTTCAGGAAAATCCCCTTTTTGTGGCCCTTTTCGATTTTTTCGAATTTTCAACGGCAACCCTGCTCGCCAGCACACATTTTAAAACGAGAGAATTGATTGAATTGTGCTCGCGAGAAGAATTTTTTCCTACTCTGCTCAAAACTACTTAACCCTTCTGCACTCCCAATTTTGGTTTTCAAACGCAAAATTTGTCCCTTTTAATATAAGATATGGACGTGAAACTTCAATTTATCCATTACAGGGACAAAAATTATAAATTTAAATGAAAATAATAAAATTTTAGTTTTTCCTTCCCCCTCCAAAAAAACACGATTTACACACATTTAATATCCTTTGGGTCAATATGACCAAACATGCGATATTGCAAGTTTAATTCCACTTTAAAATTGGTTTTCTATTGAATTGAGTTCATCTTCATTCAGAATCATCGATCAATAATTTTTTCGGTCAAATAATCAATAGAATCGCTTTTGTTTTTATTACACTTAAATATGAAATGCTGTTAACATTTTATTGTTGGGTCATATTGACCCAAAGGATCATAGGAAGGGCACATATCCAAGGGATGCAGAAGGGTTAAATGGGGATGTGACTTTCTTTCTTAGGAGGGCAGTATGGAATATTGACAAACTATTTTATTTAAACATTCTCCTTAAAATTTGTACACAAAAACAATATTTCATTTTAATCTTAATCTAAATATGATCGCAAAGTTTGAAGGCAGTGGGTTTACAATTGATGCTAACGATCATATGAGACCCATTTCATTTCAAGACTTGCACTGACATAACTATCAATATATACAGGGTAGCGCATACGTAAACTTCGTACTTGACCTGCCCTTTTTGAAGCATTTCTTTTAATCTTTCTTAGAATTTAAGGTCCCAGCGCTTTCATTTCTACTCGGACATTGACCTGACAATGTTGTATACTTCTTGACATATTGGCAAACATGTAACGCTTAAGGTAGCCCTAAAGAACAACAAGTTATATTGCTATATTCTGTGCCGAATCTTTAATACACTCCACCGTTAGTTGGAATATTTAAGAAGTGGAATTACAGCATAGATATGTATATTAATATATTAAACAGAGTTCAATAACACAAGAAGAAAACGTAAAAAGTTGAGTTACATCGTTTTGTTATGGAACTCTCCATTTGCTCTAGTTCCAAATAACTAAATAAACAAACTTAATATCGCTTCTTTTTAGGGATGCTCAAACTTTAAACCCCTTGTTAGTAAGTTTTCATTAACTTTAACAATTATTGCATGTTAAAATCTCTTTAATTATTTCTGAACAAATTTTCCTTCTATTTTAGTTTTAAGCGATGATAAGGTTACTTTTTTAACGATAATATATTCTCCCCTCTCTCCTCTACACTTACGCCGGTGACACCATCTTCACTTTCCTAATTGTGATCCTTTGTAGTTAAAGCTCTTGAGGTGTTTCTTTGAGTACCAACTGCTGTGTCCTTAGTTACATTAACAGCTCCTGCTGTCAACTTACTTAGTTGTAATAAAAGGATGTGTAAGAGGTGAGAGAGTGTTTGGTAAGTGGCTGGGTAAATGGTTGTACACTATTAACAACATTTTTTTTACTTTTTGAAATTATTCTTCCGAAGAAGTTTGTTTGTACAGCGAAGAAACTTTGGGTATCATTAAGGAAAAAAGGAGTTGAAGATGATGTTATTTAAACACTAACGCGTTAAGAAATTTTTAATTTAACACTTCAACATATTCCTGTTTACATCCCTTGCCTCCATAGGCAGGGAGGTAATTGAGCGTTTATGCTGGAATTCGTTATGCTAAAAAATAATGGTTGTAAACGCACCTTAGAGTATTGGAGCATGTCCGTCTGTCAGTGCATTCATGTAAAGCTTGCGATTGAGGTACAAGTCGCACTTTAAGGAAAATTTTGAAGAAATTTGGTATCAGTTTTTTTAGACGGTTGAAATCGGCCCCATACCAATAACACTGTGCAACAAAAAAAAAAAAAAACCAGCCTTTAATACTTGCAACGCGAAATGAAACTAGACTATTCGTAGAGCAAATCTGCCAAAGGTTTTTGAAAAGTAAGCTCGGGGTCCCGAAATATCGGCACCTAAAATTTTTTGAATTTCTTCAAAAGGCGTTTGGTATAAGTCAAAAAATATATGTATACTAAATGTACTTCTGAGCTAAAATACTATTTCAGATGTCTTCAGTAGAATTTTATCGAAATTCTTTTCTTAGAATATATTAACCCTCTAATTTTTGTCCTTATTTCACCTCCCCAAAAAAGTATACTAAAACGGCACTTTGGATGTTCGACGAATATTTTATCCAAAAAATTTCAGTAGGGGTCTTCTAAGGCGAATATTTTATGCATCAAATTTTACTAGGGGTATTTTAAGACCAAAAAATCGTGCAATGTATGTTAAACGGGTTTTCAAAAACTTAAAAAATTTCAAGGCCCGGAATTTTGAAAATCCGTTTTACATACATTGCACGATTTTTTGATGTTATAAGACCCCGAACGCCTTCCCAAAAAATTCAAAAACTTTAAGGGCCGATAACTTTTCCAAACCCTCTGGCAGTTTTGCTCTACTAATAGTCTAGTTTCATTTCAAGTTGCAAGTTTTAAGACTGGCGGCGATGACCCGAATTTTGTTGCATTGTGTAATCTTTAAACAAAAAGCATGAACTATGAAGCAGAAATTTTTCAACATAATTTAAGGAATTTTCTTTGCACAAGGCCGGAATGTGATTTCACCAAGCCTCCATGCAAATGATCACAAAGCATAACAATGTATAGCTTGTCCTCAAGGTAGATACAGATCACAATTTTCAAATATAATGTAAGCAAATTTGCCGCATAGGCTTTTCCTGATAGTTGGACGGTGAAAGTCTGATTGTGGTATTACCAAGTTACAACAAAAAATGATCTCTCGAAAGAGTCATTGACCAATTAGATTCACCAAATAGCGAGAGCGTAGATAAATAACACTGTGCAACAATTTCCAACTTGTTCCAAAATAACGGGGTTCTGACAATGGATTCTGGTAGAGGAGGCAAAATAAAATATACGTATATCGGCATTTTAAAATATGACATTGGAATTTTTTTTTAGGGGGGTGTTAAAGTTTTGCCCGTTTGGCCGGTTCGTGCAACATATCGGTATATGAAACTTTGTGTTCTTTACATCTGAGGTAAAAGGTATGTTCAGCAACTTTGTTGAAAATTTTACGACATACATTTTTGTGATACACATTTACATAACTTTCCTTCATAGCGATAATTTTTGGTCTCATCCTAATAAATCATTAAAAACCCCTTTCAAGGGCGTGGGTAAAGACGATGTATGTTGCAATATAATCATCATAATCAATTGGATTACTTCAGAAAGAAGTTTGCATGGAGACTATGTGGAATTAGGGATTGATTCTTAGGATTTGTGATGTGAATGTTAAATAATTTTATTAAATTACCTACAAAATTGGGACCTTTACTTTGCGCATATGAGCAGCCAACAAGCCGTACAAATATTTTTGCTCTAGTAGGACGTCACATTGTCAGCCTTGCTTCTTTTCCATAATCAAATATTTTAAATCTGTATTAATTTCTTAATAAAGTATTTTTCAAGGAATTTTAAAAATTAAGAATTCCCATTTGTACTCTTAAGTACATTGTTTTACATGATTAAATCTTATTTTTTATCTTTTTTTTCTACACAGAAAACAATAATTCGTAAATGGAATTAAGAGCAAAATAAACGACACATGAAGTTTGACTGCAGCAACAACGTGTTTGTGTGAATATTAAAAATTTTAATATTAAAATTATATGGATCCTTGGACACAAGGATATAGGTTGTTGGTAAGAGACTTGGCATCACTTTACAAGTTCCACTGGGTTTAAAAGCCGTTGGAGTACCTGTGCTCTTCTGCAAACTAAAACTTCGGCGATTGCCCTTCCCAATCTGTTCCTGATATCTTGCCTGCGGCTAAATGGCCGTCACCCCAGAATCAATGTACGATGGGGAGTAGTATTTGCGCACTGATGTTTGCCGAAGTTATCAGCAGCTCCGGTGCTATATTGTCCTTACCGGAGGGTAAGATTCGCTACTCATAAATATCCAAAACTTTATAGGGTCTATGTTCAATATTGAACAAATTATAAACGGAATGCCAGACTTTCAAGTATATCAGCCATGCCACAAAGTACAATTCCGCTCGGAAACGGAATTCATTCAGTATTTTGGTGCTTCAGAAAATAACGAACAAATTTTTCGGAATGAAACTTTTGTTTTCATGAACGGAATGGGAGGTTTCTGTATCTGAAAGGCCAAAGAATTATCAAAATACACTTTCTATCAATATTTTTACTTCGATTCCGAACGAAATTATACTCTGTGACATGGCTGTATACATTATTTCCACCTGTGTTTAAGGGTATACAAATTATCTTTCTACAACTCATAGATTTTTTTGTTTGATCGAACTTTTTTTTTCTGTGTACTACTTTTTTTGATGATTCATTTTTAAAAGCCTTAATAAACTTGCAACATTAATTTATTCATTTGCCAAAAGGACTATTATGAGGCTTTTTCATTTCGTAACGAACAAACTTTTCAGGTCATTATTTAATTGCGGAAAAATACACAATTTTTTTCATGCAAAAATAATCAATATGGCTACCAGATTGTGGGAAAGTTCATTTTATCTACGTGAAATATTCATTTTTTTTTTGGTTTAATAAAATGTATATAAACGTTCAGGCAAAAAGAAGAAGGCCGAAAACATGTTGCAACGTGTTTTTTAAATGTGTACACAAAATATGTTTAAAGAAGAAAATTTTTTCAGGAAATAATATTTGTATATGGGACATTTCGTAAATAAAAAGTTTGGAAGAAGAGCGAATATGTTAACCAAAAATATGGTACTCTAGTAAATCTGGAAGTCCAAGCCACGTTAATGCGTTGTATGCATTGCGCTATCGAGAAAAACCACTATTTCGGGAAGAAAACGGTAGTTATTTGTCTATAACTCGGTCTTTTATAAAACAATTTTGTAAATTTTTACTACTAGTGTTTTACTAAGCTGATTTCAGCCACTTTTGAACTTATAAATCTATAACAACCAAATACGCCTCACATCCAGGAGGCTTATTCTGAATTGCGATGCGAAAATCAATGCGATGCACAAATGAAATGCGATGCGAAAGAAAATTGCTATTCTGTTAGATATTCGCTATCGCATTCGCAATTTATTTCAAATCGTGGCAACGCTGCTCAAATAAACGTCAATGTCAACAAACATCAAATTAAAAATAAATAAATTGTTTGTGTTTGGCTGTAAAAATTGTTTATAAAATTTTGAGAATTTGACATGTGTTTGACATTTGTTTTCGCAATGTAGAATACCGACTTGCCACCTTTTCACATTTGAAATGCGATTAAAAAAACTTTGCGAATATCGCAATACAGAATAGCAATTATTTGCATTTATGTATTTTCGCATCGCAATGATTTTCGCATCGCAATTCAGAATAAGCCTCCAGGGTCTTCGGGAAAGAAATAACAACATACACATGAACAGGCAACCTAGCAGACGGACATCATTTAATGAATTCCGCTTGTCATAATGTTCCATAATATAAACAATTTAAAACATCGGAGGTCAACATCATATATATTACCAACGGAATGACAAAGGGGTGTTAACGCAAGATTTGAATAAGTTGCTAAAAAAAACCCCAAAAAATTCAAATCTTGCCTTAATTTTGGGACACCTTTAAGTTACCTTTATCACTTCTAGTGAGGGTAATACAAATCGAAAACGCTGCTTGATTACTTAATAATGTATGTTTTCTAATTCCAAGCGCTTATTTGTTTGTAGTGTTTGTTATACGAGATTTCCCGGGACAAATATCTCGGGATCTCACACATTTTTTGAACAATAAAATCCCGGGAAATTTGTGCGGGAATTCCCGATGTTTTTTTAAATTTGATTATGTCAACTTTACTGCTAATATAATTGTGAATATGTTGTGTCAAGAAATGGATCTTAACCGTTAGGCTACAAGGTCTTTTTTTCTCTTTTGTTTGGTTTAAATCACTTTAGTCTAGCACAGCTGTTTCTAATCGTTATAATCTGCTTTTAGAAAAAAGTCTATAAAATACACCAAATAAATATTTTTCCATTTAAGATAACGAAAAACTACAGTTTCTGACTTAAGACAGTTTTGCCAGACGCCAAACAGATGTCAATTCATATCCCATAAGAAAGGCAATGTTTAATGCTCTGAAGTTTCGAAAGAAGACGAGTTAAAATGTACAGAATTTTTAGTTTGTTTAAAGACCCGGATTTAATGTATAAAAATGAAAAAAATTTGTACCCACTTGCTTCAAAAAGAAAACTGTTATTCGATTCGAAAAAAATATTTTTTTTTAAAGAGGAATTACAAGTTTTAAAGGAAGGTGCTTATAAAACTAAAAGTGTCTAGAGATTATATAATGTTTCTTTGACTATAGCAAACACCCGTAGAAAGGAAACGTATTTTCTCATTGAAATCTTCTTAGTATTCTGAACTAAAATCCTATTTTAAATTAAATATTTTGTAATAATTTGTTTAAATAATCTAACCTTTTTAGTTTTTTATAAATGCTGTTGGCTTTGAATTAATTCGGTGGCAATAAGTGCCTAATTCTATTTGTTTAGTTTTAAAGGAGAACAATTTAAAACTTTAAGGGTCATTATTATAACTTGGCGTTAGCTGTTATCCGACAGTTAACAGACGCTTCTTGACATATAACACATTATTATCTGTCAATTTAATCTTAACTTTAGCTAACTTCAAGTTGTTATAATGACCCTTAAGGTGGTTTTTGGAAATTTACTCCGAGTTAAATTTAATCATCAGTTCTCTGCGGTTACAATCTTTTAAAGTTTTTATTCCTAAACACTCTTATGCCCAATTTTCAGGATAATATTTAAATATATATTAAGTTAATTTTGATATAAACTTAAATCGTATTAAAATACAGATTGATTTTTTGAGTTTAGTTTAGAAAGTCTTATTAAATTAAGATAAAAGTATGGTAACACTACTTAATACAAAAAATATCATAAAAAAAACAGTTGTCTGCTATTGCTTTGCCTGTTGTTGTTGTTGTATTGGTTTAGTATTGAGACCACCTTGCTAAGTTTTTCCAATGGAAACCTTAAATGAATTTAAATGTACCACATCGGTGAATAAAGCTACATTTAAGTGTTTAGTGAAGAAAAGAAATTTGTATTTAAAACGATTTTAAACATAAAAGTGTTTTAATATCAATCCTAAAAATTGGGCATTAATGTCACAGATCGGAAGTAAACTTAAGTTTTTATTCCAAATGTGTTTGCACATTGAAAAAAGCTAATCAAAAAAACCATTTTTCTATAATTTCCTCAAAAATCCTATAAAATAATTTCAATTTGCTCATGTGTACTTTGAGCATGAAGATCTTAAGGTGCCATTAAGCACATTCCTTTTTGCCACAGAATTAAAAAAGTTGAATGCATTTATAAACTTAATTAATTAATCTCTGGAGATGTTATTTGTTCAAATATATTAAATTAAATAATTTTTTGCATCGCTATGTAATGAGCGGGAATTCCCGAGATCCCGGGAAATTGAAATATAAATCGCGCTTTCGCGGGAAATGAAAAAGTCCGGGAAAAGAAAAACTCTAGGGCCGAACAGTACTCTTTTTTTAAAGCATTTCGGGCAGCGCACACAATTCTAAGCACTTGCTTAGTACTATGTGTGCTTCGAAACCCATGTTGTTGTGCAGGGATTAAACCTGTTTTATTCTGATTTACGACTGTAGTTATCTTAATGGCCAAGTTTTCCCCGAATAAATGAGAGAGATTCGACAATAAGCTTAATGGTCTGTCTGAGTCTACCTTCGTGTCATATTTCCCTTTTCCAGTTATAATTCAGAAAGCGTCAATTGTAACTCAGATTAGCCAATTGTAATTCAGAAAGCATCGTGATTGTAAATAAAAGTATACCTATAATAAAAAAAAAAACTTTTAAGCACAAGTACATATCTTCCTTAATGGACAAAACTCAACTAAAATGATTTACATTATTGTTATTATTTTGTATTTTAATATGCACCTACTTTGTTACTTTGTTTTTATAACGGGATCTGAATTCTTTCGCTTTGGCGAAAAAAACAAAACAAAAAATTTTACTCTTTCTCTTTTCCACTTCAACTAAAATGATTTACAACATATTTTACTTTGTTTTTGTAAAGGGATCTGAATTCTTTTGCTTTTGCTTGTGCAAAAAAAAAAAACAAAACAAAAAAATGTTACTCCTTCTTTTATCGCTTCTCATACCAAAGAGCCGAGGCCTTCTATGAGGCATTCTTTAGCAGTTACATACATAAGAATAGTAATTAAATCAAAAAATTTTTTAAGCAGGCCTTTAAAAAGGCCTGAAGTAAGAAGGTCTTCTGAGTTTTCCCGCTGGGAATTTATTGAAAAAGTATATTTGGTTTTAAGCCAGGATTATAGGCAGCTAAAAAATCATTAGTGAAAACGTACATAAAATATGGTTAGTACTCTAGGGTTAAGCATATGAATCCGAAAAATAAATATATTGAGTTAAGTCACTTTTGAACTAGGTGTGCGAAATATCTCTAGTTTATTGGTTAAAGAGTAAAAAAAGTATGTAAAAGACTTTAGGCAAGAGCTTTAAAAATCTTAATTTTATTGAAAATTAATAAAATATCATGGTATTTTTACACTTTTTTTATTGTAAAATGACCCCCTTTTGAAATGATTTTGTTTTTTATAATATGTTTTTCTCAGTTCAATATATTATATATTGTGTTTTTATTACTATTTATTTAGTAAAAACTTACTTGATGTAAATGTATAATCCCACCAATCGGTTTTACATAAAAATGCCTTTAAATCATCTGCCGTACGACCGACGACCACATCAGGCGGTGAAACCAATGTGCGCACCAATAAACAAGTGCCAATGGCACCACAAATACAACCCAGTCGTTTAAGTAAAGCAGCATCTGTTATTTTAACAGCTTTTGCTGAACGTACACGAAATATCACCGATATCCTGTAAAAGAAATAAATAAATGAAATAATGAAAAAAGAATAAAAAAAAAAACACAAAAAATTATTCAAGAAAACAATGTTCGACTGAAAATTATTTAAAGGAAACTTGTTACGCACAAATGATCATTTTAGCGGAAACAATTAAGGTAAAAGTTAATGAATAATGTTTAATTGGCATTCCCTTAGTGTACAAATTTAATAAAATATTGAAGGAAAATTTCAGTAGTTTTCTTAAATTTTTTTTTTTTAATTTTCTCCTCCATCCCTTAAAAGAATTTCATACATCCAGCTTTTCCACACTTCAGTACTTACCGCCATGTTTTCAGCATTAATGCTCCGTATGTTAAGGAAAATCCAATTTCCCTCAGCCATATACGTGCAGTACACGTATACAAATTGGGATTCGGATACATAACAATATTCTGGGATTTTTGTTATTTTAAAGAGAAAAATAAACAGATATAAAAAAGGAAAGAATTTTATATGTATGTTTATTTGTTTAAATATGTGTATTTATATTGTAAGTAAACACATACTACAATACGTATTGAACAGTAATGTATTTGTATGTGTATTTATACGTTTGTATGTGTGCAGCTTTTGTGTACTGTGCGTATGCCTCTAATTTTATTTTTATTAAATTCAAAGAAAACAATAAAATTTAATATTATAAGACGTCATCTGTTTTTGTTGTACATATTTGTCATCCGTTGTTGCTATTTTTATTAAATAAAAAAGAACAACAACAATATCTAAACTTTCCGTTAAAAGTAAAATTCTGTAAAGGAATTTAAGGAAATAATTTGCACTAACGTTTACTTGGTAATTGAAATCGATCGATCAATTTTGTCATTAAGCGTGAGATTGATGCTGATTGAAATAATTTTCAGGAAATGTTCATTATAACAACAGGGTGTTTGAAAAGAAACAAATTGGCTTAAATGGTTTGTAACTTTTTGTTGAGCCTTTTCAGATTTTTATAAAAAAAGCAGACTTGGGGAGTTGCTAGTGAAAAGGTATACTATGAAGTAACGAACTACTGGGGTAACCCTGTAGGCTTGTAGGTAGTGAGTTGGTCTATTAGTGAAAGGGCTGCGTGTTTGATTCAGGCCGGTGACTGTGGCCTGTTTCACTACAACGCACTGTGCTCTATTTTTTAAATTAGCAGGCCAAAATTAATTACTGAAAATACTGAAAAACGTCCCAGTAAAAACTCCGGACAAAAGTAGTTATAGAAGTAGCTATAGAAGAAAGCTACTAAATATTGAGTGAAAGAAGCTATTCATTTTGAAAAAGTAAGCGAAGTTTTTACTAGGGGTATTATGCGTTTGTGCTGACGTATATAACACTAAGAATATTGTACCTAGACCCACGCTTTATTGTACCGATCCACTCAGAAGCACTTTCTCAGTCGATAGAAGATCTCACTCCCACGATTTTGGGTATAAATCACAGCCACCGCGTAATTTCCTCTCAAAAACCAGCTAAGGGCCAAAGATCCAGGGCTTACTATGCTTTCAGCGATCAACCCGAACCAGAAATGCCTGCCTATTTCACCCAGAGGTGCCAACTATATGCAGCACATACCTCCCTAAGAATGAACCCAAGTGGCAGCAGAACACGACAGGGTTAACAGCACTTTATTTAGCTTTACGTAGCTCCAGAGCACAGCATAAATAAAAAGGCAATACATTTTACAATAGTCAAGGAAAACGCCAAGCTTAATATTTTCTAACGCCTAGCTCATTAAATAAGAGCGTCAACGTTGTGTCTTGAACAGTGGTGTTAACTTATTTAGTTAAATAAAACCCACAAATTAGAAGTAAAATTGGAGATAAAAGATCTAGATCAACCTAAAAACAGCTAAGTTAACGTTTCTTTTTAATAATAGCAGCCAATTTTACTATTTAACGCGCTATCAAAATAGGATTTTCCAATTTAAAAGCGTTGACGGCGCGCTATTTGGATTTGATTTGATTCATATACAATTTCTAAAGGTATACGATTTTTAAAAGACAAGAGACGCCTCACGCGCTGATTAAGTTTGATCTCTACGAAAAGTGAGCCTGTGTGACGCTAAGAATGGACAGCACTTATGTTCCGGCATAAACTCCGAGCAGCTGAACTGAAGCATTCCGATAAGGCTGCCGGACCACTGCAGTATCATTCAGGCAGGGATATGCACAGTATTACCGATAGTCAGGCAGCCATAAGATTCCTGGAGAATGTGTTCATCATATCGAAAATTGTTGTTTAAGAATGTAGAATGTCTCTGGGGAATATAGCGAGGCATTCGGTGGTTACCCTTAAGTGGCTCCCTGGACATAGGGGCATACATGAAAACTCAATGGCTGACTCGGGGTGCATGCAGGCACCACTTCCAATCGAAATTGTTTAACATATGAAATAGTTGTTGCCCCCCAAGCAATAAGCAACTTATTGCACACAAGTTTCATCTTATTGCCAGTCAGAAATGCTTTGAGGAAACTACTGTGGGGAAGCGAGAAAAAGCTGGCCTATCTTACATGACAAAGGGCTCCGCGGGCAATACAGCTGCCCAGACATCACCTCAGGAACCGTATTTTGGTTACAACTGGCCACTGGCCCATTGGGAACCACGCCTGAAGGCTAGGGCTCCCTAACAATGACTAATGTGTAAGTTGCGGCGACGAGGAGGTGGAAAAATCAACGGAACATCTTCTCTCTCATTTTCCGGCATTCGGAGATCTTAAACTTTTGAACTCTTTAGTCGAAGAACCCTTGGGGACAAAAACTGTCTCTCTGCTGTTGATTTGTACAGGATCGACCTCGTTCATTGAATCTACCTTTTGGCTGAGTGAGAATATTAGCAGCCACGTAAAATACGACCCTTGGGAGATGGTGAAACATGGTAACACAACGGGAACTAATTAATATTTCCACGTGAGCTTTGCTTCAAATTAGTTTTTAATGTTAAATAAAAATGATTAATTTTTCATAAAAACTTTAAAATTTCGTGCAAATAGTCGTATTTTCTTTATAAAATATTTTTTTATTGCATGCGATATTTTTAAAAAATGAATTCAACTTTTTATATTTATCTTCACACACTTAAACAATTCGTAAATCCTTAATTTTTATTTTTGTTGCATGACTCTTTTCCAAATTATACGACATGTGCTTTGAATTTTTTTCCATGCGCCTAAATATTCTGTTTTTCATGCTATAAATTCCAAATTTTGCAATATTTAAGTAGAGTTTATAGTTATACGCTCAAACAAAATTGTTTACCAAGAATTGATTGTTTCGACAGACATTGTCGTTTTATTTATTTATTGATATCTGTTTTTATCTCTAAATAAATGGACATATTTCTGTCTAATAAATATTATTTGCAGAAACAAAATCCTCACATTTTTCCAAATCATGAAAACACACATCTTAAACGAAATGAAAACGTAACATGCAACATTATTGAGCATTTAAATCAATTTCAAGTCAATTAAATTTGATTTATTTGGAAACGTTCTGACTGTTTTCGTTTCAAGAAAAAGAAAAAATGTGTCTCAAACAGTTTTTTTTTGCAGAATGTTGCTAACCAAAAATAAACTTTGGAGTATAAAAAACAGTTTGATTCTAAACAGAAACATGTGAAAGAAAACACACACATACATTTGAAACCACGCAATTCGCACCAGGAGAAAGCTGCCATTCAGCCGGTACAGAACCAATAGGAAATTAATACAGCCAGAGCCAAAAGTCACTGAACACGGTATTTTTATTACTTGTATTGGTAAACATATTATGTAGTGTTATTATGAAACATAACATGGTCGGAAGCAAGCATATATAATATGGTAGTGGCTTCTAAACGGATGACTAATTTAACTATAATATGGTCAAATAAGCATAATATATACATATAAAAATGTTTCATTACAAACAGTTTTTTTTCGCGGTAGATGTGTTTTCTCTGCGTAAAGATATTAATTTGATAAGATCTCTTACATTAATGCAATAAAAATCGATTAATGTTTACATCAAACTTCTTCAACATCTCAATTTGCGAAGATTTAAACATCTTTCCATAAAACGTACATCTTTCAACATCTTTAAAAGATGTTCCCATCTCATTTTATTCCATTCTACATCTTTCGATTATTTTAGCGTCATCACTAGAAATGTGGCAATATGTTCTATTATTATTACCCCGGGTCTCCATGAAGCAATATTTATTGCGGCAAACGTCAAATTTGATTGCTCCATTAAATTTGCGACGTATAGACCGCAAATTGCCATGAGTGGCAATCCATTGCGCAATGATTGCTCTTCTTATTGCTTGAGCAATTATTGCTCAGCAATCTGCTGTCAAATCAGTTGTAATTTATCTGACATTTCATTTCTCTGTACGGTTGTTTATTTAATGTGCTATCAGACGGGATGTATTTTACATATGTACTGTCACTTTTCCTACCCATATGTAATTCGGAATGTATGTCAAAATTTCAATTTTACATACGATTTATAATTTTTGCGATAACACCTGCTTATGTTTTTCCTTATGACATAACCTATAAATGTAAACAAAAGCTGACTTTTGTTTACGTTTCAAAACAAACCAGCTGTTTTGTTTATGTTTGCCACAGGAAAATAGAGCGTGTTCTAATCGAAAAAGTAACATATGTATTTCCACATGTGTTTAACACATGCAAAGTTTCATATGTATCACACGATGTGTACAACTTTTACGGATGGAAAAATTGACAGTACATATGTAAAATACATCCCGTCTGATAGCACCTTTATTAGTGTGTTTATTTATTTAAAAAGCAATGAAGAAAAAGCCGCCAAGTGAAAAAATACTTCAACAAAATACAGAAAAAGTTTTTATTTATTATATTTTTAAATAAACATCAATATCAACAAAAGCAAACGACGAATTGGTTTTTTTTGTACATTTTTATTTTTTCAATAGAACAATACAAGTTTTAGGTTTTTTTCATACGTAAATAAACAAAAAAATAATACAAAACACAGTTACGACAATTACAATTAACTATTTTATTAATTTAATTTATTAATTTAAAAAAGAAAATTTAACAATCACTTCAAAACACAACATAAAACATTTGTTATAAATACAGCCACAAAACTTTATACAACTACTCGCGGTGAAAATTGCAAACTTATGGCGAAGCAATTTCAAGTGTTCCCCAGCAATACAATCATCAATTATTGCTCCATTGTTCTGTCATTGTGCTGCCGACGTTATTGCTTGTACTTAGCAATAAAAATTGCTACGTGGAGACCCAGCGTTATGACATCACTGACAAAAATAAGGTTTTTTTTGAAAGCAGCGTTACCATTTGTCAAGTTTTCTCTTTTATTGCAATGTTTTTTTGTTAAGTATTGTTTAACAAACTGAACTTCAAATACATTTTTGTGTTTTCTTTTTAAATTTTGGCACTTTTGTAGAAAAAACATTTTTTTTTTGTTTTAAATTGTGACATTTTTGTTTGATGGCAGATGTTAGATGTGAGCAATGTAAACGAGTCTTTCATATTTTCTACATCTTTCATGGTAGATGTTGATCAGTGTAAAAGGCCTATAACGCTAAGCTTTAAGAAGAATTATAGTCCTTTACGGCATTTCTTGTAAATTTCCTATCAGGGAAATTGTTTTTTTCGCATTTGCGGTCAATTATCGTTATTTTGTCTTAAAAAATATAAGCGCACATTATTTATCTATTTATAAGCGATAATATAGTGGATAAACGTTAGAAAACAAACAACAGGAAATATTTAATATTGATTGGATAGAGAATAAAAGAAACTAAGGACTGGGGAAAAATGTTTTTTTTGGCTTGCAAGTGATTTATCATCACAAAAAAAAGATAAGAAAGCAAAGCAAATAAGATTGTCTAGTCGGGTAAACTCGACTATATGTTACACTCTACCACTTTTAAGTCGTGGAAATTGTTGTGGGGTTAAATATTATTTGAGAAAATTATGGACACAACAACATTAAGACCCTAAAATTGTAAAACGCAAACGCAATGCCAAAAATAACATTGAAAGCAAAAACAATGTCCAAATTTTGTTGTTGCTTTCTACAGAAATACATATTGCGTTTTAAAATGATCAACGCAACAAGATATGCTGCGATTAAAATTTAAAAATTCAATATACATTTCTATAGCAAACAACAACAAAATTTTGAAATATTTTCCATTTTGTTTTTGCTTTCAATATAATTTTTGGCGTTGCGTTTGCGTTTTACAAATTTAGGGCCTAAATTTTGTTACGAGGTTAAAATTAAAAAAAAAAAAAGGTATGAGTGCCAACTTTTATTTAGATACGAGGTCGGGTTAAAAAATCGTTTAATTTTGGAACGTAGTCTTCTTTAAGCTCTATACACTTTGTCGTTTCTCTTCAACGTTCCTCCAGTTGTGTTATTCCCTCCGAAAAATAAGATTTGTAAGGTCTTCAAAATTGTTATTTGTTTGTTAAATGACTTGATTCTTGGAGTTTAATCTATTTTCGCCGAGAGCAATTTTTCTGATTTGGAAACAAGAAAATGCCACTCGGGGCAAAGTCCGGTGAATAGGACACATGAGGAAGCACTTCTTAACCTAATTCATATATTTTTTTTATATGATAATGATTACCAAAAACTTACTATTTTCAATTTCCTCCTGATATCACGAGGTAGTCTACTATCAATGCCTTTCGAACAAAAACTAAGGCCCGTTTTCACAACTTACCGATAGCTAAAAGTAGACTTTAAGCGGCCTTATAAAAAGTGTTTCATTGTTAAAACTTTGCTTTAACCTAAAGTGAGCGATAAAGTAAATTAAGGTTCAACCTGCCTGGTAGGTTAAAGAAAAGTTGTAATAATGGAACACTTTTCATACGGCAGATATAATCCTACCTTTAGCTATCGATAAGTTGTGAAAACGGCCCTAAGTGTCGCAGATTATTAAAATTTTGACAGGAATCAATTGAAAGATGCCTGCTGGCATAAGCAGTGTTGCCCATCAGTTACGAGTCAGGAATTTCAAATCGCCACAGACTTTTTGACCCGCCCTCTTACAAACAACTTTATGAGATGACTTGTTTGCTTTATTTTGATTTTCGGAAGGGGGATTAATATGAAACTTATGGTCAGTTTTGGACCTTCGGTAACAGGTTATTTGTTCAACATGCTAGTTATTATTAAAACATTTTTTTTTACCAAATTTATCACATTTATAAGAAATTTTTAGCAGTGAAAATAATATTTGGGAGAATTTTTGGTATTGGCTCTGATCGGTCAAATGTGCACTGAATCCCATAAAATTTGTTTGAACGCTTAAAGAGCCACCAAAATTTGTAAGCTGAATTTTCTTTTAACACCAACTCAATTAGAGCATTTCTTACCAGTGTTCGAAAATAAACACTAAATATCGTTTCTTAATGTTCGGTTCGGTAGATTTGTGGAAAACACAAACGCTAATAGTGTTTGTGTAGAAAATCATTAAAAAAAATAACATTTTCCTGTTAGTCATCTTTCGAACACAAAAATATTACTGTTTTTATCAAACTCAACAAAAGATGTGAACATTTAATTCCGTTCGGTTTTTTTGTATGATACAAAAAAGTAAAAAATTAGTTTTTAAAAGTTTATTAAAAAAATAAGTGAATATTATATTAAAAAAAAACTCAACAATAAGGTTAAATAAAATATAAGATCAGTTCAATATAAATTAAAATGAGTGACTCTTTTTAAATAAGCAATTTATGATTTCTTTGTGTGACAACTTTAAATAGTACAGTATTTCTGTTGTCTTTGTTGATCTGAGCCATGTTTTTGTTCGATGAAGGGTTGGAAATAACCTCTCGCTCGTAGCTTTACTGACGAGCATTGAAACGAAAAATTTAAATATTTTTCTTAGATTTGGGTAGATATCTTCATCACAGTTTTTTAAAGCATCTACAACGTTATCTGATAGATCAGGCTCAAGTTTAGATGTTTATCTCTTTTATCAAACATAATCAGCTCATCAGGTAGTTGTGGTTTTAAAAGTTTTGTATCTGTATATGACTTGATCACACTTTGCGGTAGAAGTTAAGGTATGTTTAAACCATTTAGAATACCTATTGTGAAAGGTGTTTTGAGATCTTCTAAAATAAATTCAATAAGAGGAATGTAACCTACAACTCGGTAGTAATCTTCAACACTGGATATGATTATTTCGTTCAAATCTTGTCTTTTCGATTGAAACCTCGAGGCACATGATTAAAGTTTTGATAAGTCTTGATCCTTTTTGAAGATTTATGTCGTGCTTTTGTAAAATGATACTAAGCGGCTGTGTTACAATAAGTATCACACTTAATATGTATATTCCGCAAATAAATTCAAAACTACTTAGTGAGTTCCTTAATATAAGAAGTATCTCTACACGCAAAGAAAAAACATGGTTGTGGTAAACATATTCTAAGAGCAACATATTATGATAAAATCCATGATTGTAGTCAGCATATTAAGTTTGTTATTGAATCATATAATGAGCAAATATATTCGTAATATTAGACCATAATATTTTTCCCTTAATCATACTATTATCCTGTTAATCATAATAAGTTTAGAAGTAATCATATTATTGTCATGTTAATCATAATAAGTGAAAAATTTATCATATTATTGTCATGTTAATCATAATTATGATAAAGTTGTGCTGTCACAACAATTAAAAATAAATTAAAATTTTTTACATCAATTTTTTATTTTGTGGCACAATTTCTTTTAATGTACATACATAAATACAATTTTTTTATTTTTGTAATTCTTTTAATTTCACTTGTTTTCTTAATGGGGTTTGGTTTTTTTAATTGTTGTTCAACAGCTAGCTCACTAACAAATAATTCGATATTTAAAACAAACGACACAACAGTTTCAAAATTATTTTACAAATGGCGCTAACATAATATTGTTATGGTAAACATATTTTGTTTGCTTCTTAAGCATACTTTGACTGCACGTATAGAAAGTTATCATTTCATGGTTGTAAGAAATTTAATATGTTTTCAAAGTCACTATTATTTAGTTGTTAGAAAAATAATTATTTTTCAGACTACAATACTCCAATTTATAATTGCGATAAACATATAAATGTTAACAGTAACTATAATATTGCTGATATTGTAAAAAATAGCAATTATTTGTGTACGACAACAATATATTGTTACAATAAACATAGTGTTGTTGCCGTAACCATGCCCAACCATATTTTTTCTCTGCGCGTACCTTTTCACATAAATATTTTTTCCAAAGCTTCTACTATATGATGTACACTAGACTGGTCGCAATTTTTTTTTTTTAATTAATTGTTTGCGCTGCTTAAAATATGAGGTTCGGTGTAAGAAATCATGATCTAATTTTTCAGGTCAATCCGACGGTGCCTAGCCGTGCCGGGTGGGGCCCAAACTCAAAAACGCTTTAGCTTATTGAAAAACTAAAAAAAAACAGAAATTCCGCAATAAAATTTACTTTAAGAAAGTTAAAACTTAAAACATAAAATCAATAGTTGTTTACAGATTTTAATCATTTATAGCTTGTTTTGTTTGCAATATTGTTTTTTATATGTCTGCATAAAATTTTTAAAAACAAAAATTCCGAAATTTTAATAAAAAAATTAGTTTTTTTCCAGAAAAAAAAAAATTATGTTTCTAAAACGACTGCGCATATAAGAAAAACGTTTTACCTTTCTTAAAGTAAATTTTATTGCGGAATTTCGGTTTTTTTTATTTTTTCAATAAACTAAAGCGTTTTTGAGTTACGCGAACATATGTTGTGCAACCTCCTTAATTTTCGAAATAACGGTATATCTCGTAAACCAAAGCCAACATAAAGAAAAAAGTTTACACTTTCTTAAAGTAAATTTTATTGCGGAATTTCGGTTTTTTTTTAGTTTTTCAATAAACTAAAACGTTTTTGAGTTACGCGAACATATTTGTGCAACCTCCTTAATTTTCGAAATAACGGTATATCTCGAAAACCAAAGCCAACATAAAGAAAAAAGTTTTAACTTTCTTAAAGTAAATTTTATTGCGGAATTTCGGTTTTTTTTTTATTTTTTCAATAAACTAAAGCGTTTTTGAGGTACGCGAACATATGTTGTGCAACCTCCTTAATTTTCGAAATAACGGTATATCTCGTAAACCAAAGCCAACATAAAGAAAAAAGTTTCGACTTTCTTAAAGTAAATTTTATTGCGTAATTTCGGTTTTTTTTAGTTTTTCAATAAACTAAAGCGTTTTGAGTTACGCGAACATATGTTGTGCAACCTTCTTAATTTTCGAAATAACGGTATATCTCGTAAACCAAAGCCAACATAAAGAAAAAAGTTTTAACTTTCTTAAAGTAAATTTTATTGCGGAATTTCGGTTTTTTTTAGTTTTTCAATAAACTAAAGCGTTTTTGAGTTACGCGAACATATGTTGTGCGACCGCCTTAATTTTCGAAAAACCGGTATATCTCGAAAACCAATGCCAATATGAAGAAAATAGTTTTAACTTTCTTAAAGTAAATTTTATTGCGGAATTTCGGTTTTTTTTTTATTTTTTCAATAAACTAAAGCGTTTTTGAGTTACGCGAACATATGTTGTGCAACCTCCTTAATTTTCGAAATAACGGTATATCTCGTAAACCAAAGCCAACATAAAGAAAAAAGTTTCGACTTTCTTAAAGTAAATTTTATTGCGGAATTTCGGTTTTTTTTAGTTTTTCAATAAACTAACGCGTTTTTGAGTTACGCGAACATATGTTGTGCAACCTCCTTAATTTTCGAAATAACGGTATATCTCGTAAACCAAAGCCAACATAAAGAAAAAAGTTTTAACTTTCTTAAAGTAAATTTTATTGCGGAATTTCGGTTTTTTTTAGTTTTTCAATATACTAAAGCGTTTTTGAGTTACGCGAACATATGTTGTGCAACCTCCTTAATTTTCGAAATAACGGTATATCTCGAAAACCAAAGCCAACATAAAGAAAAAAGTTTTAACTTTCTTAAAGTAAATTTTATTGCGTAATTTCGGGTTTTTTTTTGTTTTTCAATAAACTAAAGCGTTTTTGAGTTACGCGAACATATTTGTGCAACCTCCTTAATTTTCGAAATAACGGTATATCTCGAAAACCAAAGCCAACATAAAGAAAAAAGTTTTAACTTTCTTAAAGTAAATTTTATTGCGGAATTTCCGCTTTTTTTAGTTTTTCAATAAACTAAAGCGTTTTTGAGTTGAACATATGTTAATCTATCTATACAATATATAATTTCTTAGTATGTCAGGATGTTTGCATGTATGTCCTATTCTTTCCGCAACTTTCCGAAGCCATCTGATGACATAGGAAGCTGAAATTTGGCACACTTGAAGTACTTTCTCTGCGGAAGATCGTAACGAAGCCATATTTTTGATTTTCGGCTTTTCAATTAGTATAACTATAAAGATCTGATAGAAAATATGTTTTTTTTATAATATGGGGAACTTTGGGCCCCACCCGCCACGGCTAGGCACCGTCGGATTGACCTGAAAAATTAGATCATGATTTCTTACACCAAACCTCATAATTTAAGCAGCGCAAACAATTAAATTTAAAAAAAAAATCCCATTCAAGATGTGACCAGTCTAATGCAAAGTGTAAAATTGAGTCGTGACGGTCCACCCATCTTGTCTCGCATAATGTAGAGAGTTTGCCTCCCAAATACTTTGCTAAAACTGCGTTTCGCTTGGGATGATTACGCTACGTGACAGTTTTCTGACCAAATGAAAATGACACCTAATGTGAAATTGTCCTCTGAATCCGAATATGAAGTCAAAATTGTCAAAAATAGAACAGTTTTTGAGATATTCCGAAATAACCTTATTTGTGTTTTTAAAAAGATGAAGATGATGTGACTGAAATCGAAATATCTTCAAAAATTTTAAATGGACTTTGCATTTCTTTCTTTTTAGTGAAAGGTTACAACATTTCTAAAATAACCATTGGTCGTTTGTGAAGATGAGTCAATAAATGGCATTCGAAATTTGATGAATTTTTGCAATTTTGCTCTTTTCAAGTTATTTTTTTTCAACCAAACAATAAAATTTTCTTAACTTTTATCAATTACGACGTTAGCCTATGTCAAACCGTACATTTTGTGCCCAAGAGGAACCCACATGTTCATATTAAAATAATCTAATGTCGCATGCAATAAAACATTAAGATTTTTAAATCATTGGCTTAAAAAAATAACTTGAAAAGAGCAAAATTGAACAAAATCATCAAATGCTTTATGAAGTTTCAACTTTTGTCCACTGTAACTCTCTCATTTTTTGACTAAACTTCACAAACAACCCATGGTTATTTGAGTAATTTTATTACCTTTCAATAAAAAAAAAATACATAAATAATCCGTTAAAAAATTTTGAAGATATTTGAATTTCAGTCGCATCATCTTTTTTAAAAACACAAATAACGGTTATTTTAGAATATCTCAAAAACTGTTCCACTTTTAACAATTCTGACTTCACATTCGGATTAAGCGGAAAATTTTACATAAAGACTCATTTGGTCACCACTTTGTTGAAAGTTTGTGACGAAGTGTTATATTTAAAAATTTTTGTCGTTTCTCTAACAAATGATACAACTTTTTGTATTAATGGCACTTTATTGCTTTTAGAAATTGAGTTGTTTGATTTATGGGAATAGCAAGGCGTTTGTTTCGCATTTGTTGCGGTTTCCAGAATTTCTTAACAACTCCATTTTCTGCTGACATCAGAGGACACCCATCTGTTCCAACTCCTACACAATTTTTTACGTCAAGACCAAAATTTGTCAAAGCTTTAAGAACTATTGATGATAGTGCCTTCGCATCAATTAACACATCAACGCCATTATCAATATCCTTCTTCAGATCCGTGCTTTCGTCAAAAATTATCGAATAGAATTTTGATTCATATAAAACATATATATTAATTATTAATAATTCAATCGCGCGCATTTTCAAGTCAAACGTTTACTCTTTGGATGAAGATGGCACCTGCTGCGATTGAATGTAGAATAATAAGTATTTGTATAAGGTAAACTAGATGTTTCATTGGAAATTTCTTATAAATAACTATTAGGATTAAGATTTGGATATTAATTGAAAATTTCGTTAGAGATTCAATAAAAAAAACCTTGCTGGAGCTTCTAAAAATTTTGTACATTTAAAAAAATATTATTTGAAGTTCTTGTATTATCGATACAAAACAAGTAAGAAAGTATAGTCGGTCAAGCCCGACCAGTATTTAAAAACACATCATGCTTATGTGTCCATATAAATATAGATTTATCTATGCTTATAAACTTCATGAAAATCGGTTTGAAGTTTGTGAGAGGCAGAAATTGCCCCCTACCTCCCCTTGTGGTCCTATTTTTGAAAAACTATATAGCTAATGTGTCCCTATAGATATGGATCTATCTATGTTTTAAATTTCATTAAAATCGGTTTGAGAGGCAGAAATTTCCCCGATCTCCCCTCGTGGTCCTATTTTTTAAAAAATGCATACATTTTGTGTCCATATCGATATGGATCTATCTATGTTTTAAATTTCATTAAAATCGGTTTGAGAGGCAGAAATTGCCCCTATCTCCCCTCATGGTCCTATTTTTTAAAAAATGTATACATTTTGTGTCCATATAGATATGGTTCTATCTATGTTTTAAATTTCATTGAAATCGGTTTGATAGTTTCTGAGAGGAAGAAATTTCCCCCTATCTTCCCTCGTGGTCCTACGATTCGTCCCATTTCAATAGGCTTGGTCCTTGTGTCAATAAGAACCTATGACCCAAATTTCATCAAATTATCTCCAAAATTGCAACCTGTACTTTGCGCACAAGGTTACATGGACAGCCAGCCAGCCAGCCGGACGGACATCGTTAGTTCGACTCAGAAAATGATTCTAAGACGATCGTTATACTTTAAGGTGGGTCTAGGACCAATATTTTAAGGCGTTACACACATCAGCACAAATGCATAATACCCTCTCCACTATTGTGGTGTGGGTATAAAAACATATTTTTATAATTTAGGGGGGGGGCATTTCCGTATTTCCCCCCTCCCCTGAATCCGCGCCTGATATGGGAGTAAAGTCATTTGATAATAAACAAATGAAATAGGTTAGAAACGCAAAACCTGTCGCCCGACGAGTCTATATTTAGTGGGACTCTTATGAGAATGATAATGAGAGGGTGACTTGCTGTCGATCGCTTAAGTTGCAGATCAACATCGTGGACCAGCATTTGATTGTAATAAGTAAAATAACGTCCATCTGTATATACGAGTAAAAATTTGTTTACACGTGTTTATAAATTAAAATTATTAAATTTTAATTTATTATCACCTTTAAAATTAATTTTATACAAAACCACTTTTATTGTGTATGAATAGATTTATTGTAATTTTGAGATTATTTAATCCAGAGTAAACAATTAAACAATAAATAAAAAAAAACTTTATCATGACGTTTTATAAGAGAACAAATAAAACAAAAGCTATGCAAATATTTTTCCATTATTTTCAAGCTGTGAAACAGTCAGTCAACCTGTCATCATTAATGCCGTCATAATTTTTAATATAAAATTTTATTGTTTTATTTAATTATGGAATTTTCAGTTGAAGGTCAAATGTGTGAATTTAATTCTGCTGTTTTTTTTATTTTAAGTGTGTATTTTTTTTTATATAAAAAAAATATGTATCAAGAGAAAACTTACCGTGCAATAAATAAAAAAGGCACCCAATGCAATGACACGTAGCAGTGCAGGACTGGCGGCACGTACAACCTGGAAAAAAGCGAAAAGAAAACTTAATAATAAACAAATTAAAATATAAACAATTTACGATTAAAACAAATATTGTTTTAAAAATTCTCTACTGTAACAAATTAAATTTAAGTGGCCACCAAATTTTTAATTGAAATTAGTATAAAAAAAAAACTGGTATTCAAGTAGTTAAAAACAGTAAATTAATTTTATAGCTCTATAAATAAACTTTTTCTGAACGTGATTTACTAAAATAAGCTTAAGGGTTTGGATAATTCTTTGAAAACAGGATTTTAATTAAAACTGTCTGTTGGAAATTAATCTATTTGCTGGGAATACAGCCACTCACACTTTAAATGGGAAACCTCATAGAAAACCATTGGCGGTGAGTGGTAAACGGCAAAGATTTCTGGAGAGATAGTGTGGTTAGTATCGGAACATGTCAAGTCAAACTGTCCGTGGACATGGGTTCAA
This sequence comes from Pollenia angustigena, assembly GCA_930367215.1. NCBI lineage: Eukaryota > Metazoa > Arthropoda > Insecta > Diptera > Polleniidae > Pollenia > Pollenia angustigena. The sequence goes on along the minus strand of OV884060.1, from coordinate 192,794,116 downwards.
TCCCCTGGTCAGTCAAGAATGAAAAAAATATCAATAATTTTTTATTTTTTTCGTCATGAAAATTAAATTTAATTTTGTAAAGGTCGAATTACAGTCAATTTAAATAATATAAGTAAAGCAAATTTCGATCTACCAAAGGTTAAAATACAATTTGGTTTAAGGATTGATGTTTGACTATTGACGTCAGCAGTCGTCGATGGCTGCGAGTGTAAGACGGCAAATCCCTCTGAGGAGATCGAGTGGTTACGATCGAAACATGTCAGGGTAACCTGCGGCCAGGGTTCGAGCCCGGCTACAGTCAAGAATAAAAAATTATCAATAAACAATTTTAATTTGTTTTCATGTTGTAAAATTCCTTTCTTCATAAAAACAATTTAATGAAAATTTAATTTGATGAACTTAAAGTATGTTTGTTATTTTTTTGGCCAAGTTGTTTAAATATTATATATAAGTTTTTGTTAAGCTAATTGGGCCTAATGTATTAATGTAAATAAAAAACCTTTTTTTCATGTTTCTCCCAACGTTTAATATTTTTTTAAAATTATTTTGTAAAAAAAACCATATATTATTACAAAATTATAAAACAACAAAATAAATAAACTTACAATTACTAATTAGTTTTTCACATTAAATTTTACATTAAATGTTGCACAGCTTACATAAAACATAAAACATTTAACATATAATTAAATTAAACACACAACTTAAATTCATATCACAGTTTATCTTTTCTATTTTATTGCAACTCTGTAGCTAAAACTTATATTATTCGTGTCTTCCTTTACCCCGGGTCTCCACGTAGCAATATTTATTGCGGCAAACGTCAAATTTGATTGCTCCATAAAATTTGCGACGTATAGACCGCATATTGCTATGAGTTGCAAAGTTTTCACTTATGACGCTGCTATTGCTGCTAATGAAATACCACAGGAGTTCTCTGTTTACTTAATAGCAATTTAATGGAAAATTAGTTTCGTCGTCGCGTTCAAACAATTAATGGTTGGATTTTAAAAATTGTTCAATGGTGCAACTCTATCGATTGTTGTTAATTATTTAAATAAATAATCAATAAATATTGGAAATTTAGCACTTCATAATTAATGAAAAAAAAAAAAAAAATAAAAAAAAAATTTTTTTTTCCGAAAACAACGTTGATGAGAAAATCATGTTAAGATAATTAAATTATAAAATTGTTTATTTTGGGTAATTGAAAAGAAAACAAGTAATTACTCTATGAGATGTTAATTTCTTGTCTAACTAAATAATTTATAGGATAAACAGTACATTATTTTTTCAATACAAATTGTACATATTTATATTTGATAACTCTTCTTTAATTTGACGCCACTGTGACAAAGTAAAAGTAAATCATTTCAGTACAAATTTAATTAAAATGCATTTCTCATTGTCGTTTATTACATTAAAAATTAAAATTCTGTGGAATTACCATTTTCGTGTAAGCAAAAAAAAAAAAAAAATTCGTTGAATAACAGCGGTCCAGTATGAGAACACGAACTTGTCACAGCATACAAAATTATGTTGGCGGTACAATTTTAATTGAGTTCTTATTTTACGAAATTCTGTTGGCATTTTTGTTAGTTTTCATGCAATTAATAACACAGGGCTGCATAGGAATTATTCAGGAATTCTCAGATACCAATTTTTTGTTTTGTTAAAGTTTACAAACTACAAAGGGAGCAATATTTTTTTTTTTTTAACAACTTTGTCTTCCTTCTTCTGCATACCTTTTGCCAGAGGTGGAAGAAGGGTACATATATATGTCATTTCTTTTATAATTTCTACAATATTTACCTTAGACCCTATAAAGTAAATATATTCTGGGCCCTTATGAGCAGTGAAGTTACCCAACAAACACGAAGTCAAACCTTTGATATGAATTGACTTTATCATTTGACTTCAAACACAATTCTCAAACGTTTTTCAAATGTTTGATTTTAACATTTAAATTCAAATTGATAATGATTTGAAAATAAACATTTGACATCAAATGTTTTATCAATTTGATATCAAATTGGTATCAAAACTTAAATTCAATCCAAAACTAAACTTGGTAATACTAAAGCGAAATATAAATGTAAACATTAAAAATGGCGATTAAATTCACATTTTTTACTTCGTGGTTAAATGTGTGTTTGCAAGTGAACGATTTATTTCTTGTGAAAAATAAAAATTATTTGTGAGTATGTAGTTACAAGGATTAAAAATAAGAATTAAGAAAGATAACACGGGAAATTGAAGAAATAAAAAGTTTGTTGTATGATTGCAGTGCTGCAATTCTTAAAATAAAAGGGAGCCAATTATTTCGTCGTTGCTAGAATTGGAGGACAGAAGGAATATTATTTCATCTTTTAGCTATGGTGCCAAATGTTTATCTTACAGTGTATTTAAATAAATAATGAATTTAAATCCACATTTGAAAAACATTTGAAAATTACGTTTGAAAGCAAGTTGAAAATAACGGCATTTTTCAATTTGAAAATAATTTCCCCTTTTTGTTGAGAACGCTATGATTTTCAAATCATTATCAAACGTTTGTCGTTTGAGAATTGATCATTAGCAATTTGAAATCAAACCTCTGTGTTTGTTGGGTACTTTAACGATGTCTGTGTGACAGTCTGTCCTTGTGTCTGTTGAAATAGGTTTTCCGAAGAGTCAAGATAAGATGGGAACTAGGTTGTTATACTTTTATATCACATGTAGTCTTTAAAAGGTCGCTATTAAAATTCAGTTAGATCGGTCTACAAATTACTGCGATACGAGCAAAAAATTACGACCGATTGCCCTTAATTTGTATCCTATTGAATGTGTACTTAAAAAACAAAACAGTCTTGCTTTAATAATTGGTATTTTTTTTACTTTTATTTGAAATAAGCTTAGTAAACTACTGGTTGTGGAAATTGACAAAAGCGATTAATTTATAACCATGCAATAGAAAAATAATTTTGTTTTTCCTCTCAAAATAAAAGTTTTAGCGCAAAAGTGCCCAGATGTGGATCATCAGGAAGATCAAATCTAACTTAATTCTTATTTCTTATACATAATAAATTAAAGGATGGTCCGACCATTATGCACGATGTTAATTGTGAGTCACAACTTAACGTCGAGTTTTTTGCCCGACTTTATTCAACATTTCTTTGTTGCCGTGTTTGACAAATTCAACCATGGAGAGGTACACAATCGAGCAGAGCATTAAGATTGTTGAAGCCTTTTACGAAAATTTGCGTTCAAATCAAAATGCATTAGGTGCACTTCTTGATATTTTTGGTCAGTTTAATCCACCAACTATATCCACAATCGGGAGAATTGTGCGTAAATTCCAGCAAAACGGTTCTCTAGGAAATGTGAAAACACCTTTGCATTCTCGCCCAGTTCGTTATGCGGAAAACGTTGCTGTTGTTCGCGATAGTGTCGCAGAAGAGCCGTCAATCAAAGTCGGCATGTGATTTTTGAAAAGCCGATGCATCCACAAACAATGACTGTTTGGTGCGGTTAATTGGCTAGCGGCGTCATCGGGCCGTACTTCTTAAAATGAAAATGAGGTCGGCCAAGCATTTGCCGTTAGTAGTGTTCGCTATTGCAAGATAAAAATTGATGATATATATTTGGACGATATGTGGTTCCAACAGGATGGTGTCACTTACCACACAGCCAATGAAACAATTGTTAAAATTCAATGGAAGTGTTATCTCACATCGATATGCAATTTTGATTTTCCGCCACGTTCATATGATTTGACACCGTTGGACTTCTTTCGTTTGGGATATTTAAAAGAAAAAAATTTAATTAATAAGCCAAGAACAATTCAAGAGCTAAAACAAGAGATAACTCTGCACATTAACGACATTGAGTCACACTCACACTCTTTTTTAATTATTTTAATAACTCCATTTTTCATTTCATTCATTAACAGAGACACATGGGTCTGCAATCACAACTGTTTCAATCTGAGTCATTGAAAATATGGACCTTTGGATAGAGATGTGATACCCGAGCCGTAGCAAGCATTTGACCGATATTTTGTTTCACACATCATTGTCATAGATCCTTCTATAAAATATAAAAAATAATATAAAAATAAAAAATATTAAGGTAATTTTTTGAAAACTTTTTGTTTTTTTTTTTTTTGCAATTAACATCGTGCGCTTTGGTAGGACCCAGGGCTGGCAAAAACCCGGGTTTTTTAAAACAAACCCCACCCAGTGGTGTTTTTCATGGGTTTAATTGGGTTTTACTGGGTTTTTTTGGGTTTTGTTGTTTTTCGTGTAATGGTATACATAATAATAATTGGTCTAAGCAATGTTGCCAACTCAGCTCTTTTCGGTATTGATTTAGCAAGAAAATTTTCAATATTTTTTTTATGGCATCATCATTAAATGCATGGATGGTTAAAAGAAAAGCTAGGCTTAAATAAGTCCTTACATATATGCCTCAACTGCCAAGTTGAACTTTTATGCCCAAATAAGATCGGAACATATAAATGAATTTGACAATGACATTCATAGAATTTTAAATAACGTTCAGTTGTATAAAGAAGCTTTGAATCTCCAATAAATGTTACTCAAAGTTCAAAAAGATCTAAATGCTGTACAAAGTGACTTCGCTACAATTGCAACTGCCATTGATGTAATTTGTTGAACAATGATATACTACTGTCAAAACGGAATTTTGTTGAAATGCGTACTTATTCCAACTCATTATTCGGCGAATGTGATGCATCCCAAATTTGTATATAAGTATGTATGTATACAAACTAATTAGTCAAGAAAACGCAGATAGCAGAAGAATGGATAAGCACCCATTCAGTTCAGATTTTATTTGATTGAAAATATGGAAAAAGCACACAAGGAAAAGTATTTACACTAAAAGCTGCAATTTAAACAGCCTTAAACCAAGTGTAAACAATCAGGTTTAAAAGTTGCAACATTGCAGTTTTTTCCATTTTACATTGTTTTCATATTGATAATCTATTTTCCTTAAAGACGTAATAATAAGATGACAGGCTGTTTTACTTTGTTTGACACGACAAATATGTACAAAATCACACTTTTAAATTGTAATAAAGACGTTCAATATGAGTGCAATTTTCCATTTTCCTTTTTTTGCAATCAAAAACATCAGAACTGAACAACAATTGTCAAAAATTTAAAATTTTTATTAGCAAACTTTAACGATTTTTTCGCTTCAGTAATAAATTGCCCTGCTAGTTCAGCATCAATAGAAAACCATTTTTCCCCCTCATTGTTTAATATAGAATAACCATAGAATTCGTCTTGGGTTGGAAAAAGCTGTTGTTAAAATGTATCGACATTTAAAATCTGAGCCACTTTTTATGCAGGTATAGGATTTTAACTACAATTTCGGCCTTTTCAAAATCAAATTCAGTTTTTAAAAAACAAATTCAGAATTTTCGTAATCCAATTAAGTATTTTAAAAATCATATTCCGCATTTTTCAAACCAAATTGATGTTAGAAAGCCTGATTTTGATTTTTAAAAAGAATTAGATTTAAATAATTAATAAAAAGAGAAAATCCCACTAACGTTAAATCAACATACGTACAAATGGGCATATTTGCATTGTATTTATGCATTTTATAATAATTTTCTTTTATTTTTCTGTAAAAAAAAATAAAAAATTATACCATCCTTGTATAAATGAATAATATAAACAAAATACCCATTAAAACCCGGGTGGGCTTTTTTGGGTTACCCAGTGGGCAGCCAACCATGGTAGGGCCACCCTTTTAAATAAAAATATATCTCATATTATAAAGTTCGATCATGCCTTTATGGTATTTAATTCAAACACCGTTATGTATAAACAAATGTTTATCAAATTAAGTTTCTTTGGGAATTCAACACGTCCTAACGTACTTCTAACGGGCGCACATTATTTTTCAACCTGAATATTTTACTTTGTTGCAGCAGTAACACATAAGAAAACAAATTTTTAAAACTTTAAATAAATTTTTTTATATAAAGCACAACCCTAATGCCAGCCCTGCAACACATTAAAACATCTTTCGTGGCAAAAAAAAAGAAAAAATATTTCCTTTAAAATTTCCTGCTGCTAAAAGTGACAAATGTAAAGCCAATTTTCTTTCGTGTTTTTTTTAAATAAGTTACATTGCAAATTGTACCACTGCGACATTTGGCATTAGGCCATAAATGTACTCTTCTATTGTCTTGTTTATTAAAAAAAAAACATTTGTTGTTTTCGTACAAATTAAATTTTATTGTCAAATAAAAAAAGCGTTTTTGTATATTTTCTTTATTTACTTACTGACCCAATTATAACGCAACTGGATACCACTTATACATACCTTGACTTGTTGATAGCGAAAAGTGAACCAGGCAGCAGGTGGTAATAAACCAATTACAATACAGGCCAACGCCAGGATACTTGTACGCATTGGCCAATTTAAGGCAGCAATACAGGGCGAAGCATCTTCACAGGAATCACAGCCCTCGGCACAGGGCAAACATTCGTATTCGTTGACAATATTGTAGGTTGAATTCTTGCCCTAAAAACAAATGCAAAAACAACAGAACAGAGATTAAAATGAATAAAATATTTAATCTCGACCAGTTTTACAAAGAACGCAAAATAATCCTAAATGCGACAAAAGCTGAGAGAAAAATACTGGAATGTGTAAAAATATAAATTTATTTGTTCTTATTGTTGTTGTTTTTTTTTTAGTTAATCTTTGTGACTTGATTTTATATTAAAAATCTTGTTTTTAGTAACTTGTTTAACAAATAAAAATAGGGGCCTGAAGCAGAGAAAGCAATTGTACGATTTTCACCAGGGCATGCGGTATTCCATATCTGTGGTTTTTTGTTGCTGGGTGTACCTTTTTACCACCTTAACAAATGTTTTGAACATAAAAAGTAGAAAAATTCTTTAAAAAAATTTCTTGTTTTAAGTTTATGGTGCAACTTAATTAAATAATTGTAGTTCAGCTACTAACATTTAAACTGGAATTGTAAAAGCATAACAGATGTTATTGGCAAGAATATGAAAACTACTAGTAGAACCGCCATTGCACGCACAATGGTCCAAAATCAAACTATTTTAACACAATGATAAAAAGATAGATAAAAAAATTACTTGAAAACTCGATTTTCAAATGATTTTAGATTCGACAAACGATTAGTTATACCTAATGCTGGGTACACACAGTGCAATCTACATGCAATCTGTTTCAATGCAACCTCAAAATATCAAAGCGTTTTGATGTTGATGCAATCTGGAATGAATAAAAATGAATTTAATTCACTAGATTGCGTAAATGTGTTGCAGAGTGTGTACTAGTGCTGGGAAACTATCGATATTATCGATAGGCTTAAAATATCGAAAATATCGATAGGAAAAATATAAATATCGATATGTTTATTATTTAAAATACAGCTATGAAGACATCTAACAGCAGCTATACACACACAGTTTTTTGCCGCAAATTTTGAATTGCTATTATTAATTCGCGCTGAATTACAGCAATGAATACAAACAACAATAATGGCAAGTGGTATGGATTGATTAGCAGTGCTTTTTACTGCTAATTAAAGGCCTTTAAAAAGGGACTGAAATGCCAAATATTTTTGTAATGTTGTAAAAAAAATTGCAATTGCAAGCATAAGACAAAACAAACCTTTTTGGGTTTAGAATTTAGAAAATTTTTAAAAGTTGCAATGGAATATCTTATAGTCCCTGTTACTTCGGTTCCTTCAGAAAGGTACTTATGGATTTCTAAGAAACTCCCATCTTAAATATACAAACGTCTCATACATTTAATAAAGTGATAAAAACAACGGACTGCAGCCTTATAAAAAAATAATTAAAGTTTTCCTGCACAAGCACAAACATTCAGTCGATGGTAATATCGATATATCGATAGTGAAATCTGAACTATCGATAAATATCGATAGTATCCCAGCACTAGTGTGTACCCAGCATAATAGACTTTAACAAAACAGGTTTGGTAAATGAGAACCGCTGCATATTTCATGTGCAGTACAACATTTATAAATAAGCTTGAAATAAATTTACTAGCGATTTGAATGGTGTCCATGAGTCTGTTAACCATCATCATTTACATAGATCTACACCGTTGAGCTTTATTCACAACTCTCCTTCATTTCTCTCTACTTGCAGTATGGCTGCGCAAATACTGTACACTTATTCCTCGCATATTATTGTTAATGCTTCCAATTACATCCGTACGTGGACAACCTTTACTCCTTGATGTGTGTGGGGTGTAGCCAAGAATAAGCTCTTGTGCCTGTTCTGATTAGGGATGCCAATCGGGATTGATTTTAGAAAATCCCGAGATTCGGGATTTTGAAATCCCGATACCGAAATTCCGGGATTTCTGGATCCCGGAATTTCCCGAGATTTCGGGAATTTTCGGGATTTTTTTTAAATAAACAACACTTTTTATTTATTTGTGAATTTTCAAAGAAAAAACGAAAAATAAGAATTATAAAAATAAAAAATACAACTGAAATATAATTTTTAATAATTTTTTTTGTATAGAGTATAAAAATTCAATAAAAACGAACATTTTTGTACGCAAAAGTTGATTTATTAAAAATCCCGAAAAACTCGGGATTAATAAAAATAAATTCCCGGATTCGGGATTTCCCGTTTGGCATCCCTAGTTCTGATACACCCGTAGTTCATGGCAATAGCTTCTCAGGGAAGTTTATCTCAGCCGTTCATTATGGTATAAATTCGTTGAATTAGCAAGTTAATATGCAAATAATCTCAAGGCAAAAAAAAAAAAAAAAAAGGATTTTTGCGCAATTGCGCATCTTAGTTCATTTTCGTGGGCCTTAACAGTTTCCTTTTACACAGAAATTTCGAAAGTTTTGAACCATTACAAATTTAGAGGCAATCATAATATGGTTGTAGAATCTTGTTGCTTTGGTGACAATAATTTGGTTAAATTAAACAAAATATGTGTAAAATTTTCTTAATAAATAGTTTTCTTGGAAGTGACCATATCTCTGCGTGTATGTTGCCACGGACAAATTAAGATTTTTGGACCGATTATGCGAGAGACCTACATCATTTTATTGCAAAAAAAAACCATCTGCTTTTTTGAAACAAATCTAAGAATCCTCAAAAAAAGATTAATTTTGTGCTGATTTGTGATTTTGCTGAAAATTACCCGTTTGTTATACTGAACACAGCAACCGGTTTTCATCGGAACAATAATAAGGCAACCCTATGCCAACTGCAATTGGTTGGAATTCTTCCAACATTAATTGTAGTTGTAAGTAGATTAAGAAAAAACAAAATAAAAACAAAAACAACTTGCTTTATTATTGTTCTCGCAAAAAATAATAAAGCATGTTGCCAGTTAGTTTTTTAAGCCGTGCACTTGCCAGATTATTATCATATAAATTTTTTGTGGGGAATGTAAGAAGAGATAAACTCACTATTTATTGTTGATGTTTTTGTTTAAACTTTGATATTGTTACAAGTAGAACTGTTGTTTATAATTCTTATACGTTTAACAGTTTTATTTGGTTTAATATCTTTAGTTTTTCTAAAATCTTTGGATGAATTTTCCTGACGATCTGGCCTAAGCAACCAGTGAAATGCACATAGGAATAGCTTATCCCTTCAACAATAGATTTCAGTGTTTTTATCAAGAATAAAAATTGGGAATTAAGCACGTCAAACAAAATCTTTTAAATTAAAATTTTGTGTTCCCACAAAAATTACTTTGATCAAAGATGAAAATTTAAAGAATTCTGGCCTAAGCAACCAGTGAAATGCATAGGAATAGCTTATCCCATCAACAATAAATTTCAAGTGTTTTTATCAATAATAAAAACTGGGAATTAAGCACGAATAACAAAATCTTTTGAAATTAAAATTTTGTATTCCCAAAAATTGAAATTACTTTTTGATAATAAACAGGCAGTGCACGGCCTAAAAAACACTTAATTGACAACATCTTTTGTAAGTTGTTGTTTTTTTCATTTTGTTTTTCTTAACCTACTTACAACTACAATTAATGTTGAGAGAATTTCAACTAATTGTAGTGGGGAAATGTAAGATGAGATGAACCCACTGTTGTTTATTGTTGATGTGTTTTGTTTAAACTTTGATATTGTTACAAGTAGAACTGTTGCTATAATTCTTATACGTTTAACAGTTTTATTTGGTTTAATATCTTTAGTTTGTCTAAAACCTTTATGGATGAAGTTTCCTGATGATCTGGCCTAAGCAACCAGTGAAATGCATAGGAATAGCTTATCCCATCAACAATAAATTTCAAGTGTTTTTATCAATAATAAAAACTGGGAATTAAGCACGAATAACAAAATCTTTTGAAATTATAATTCTAAAAATTAAATAAAAAAAAAAAATCTTGCCCAGTTGTTTATACCGGAATATTTTTTTTTTTTTTTGCAAATTTCAAAAATCACAAAATAGTAGTTATTTGAATCCCAAAACCAAATGGGTCTTATAACACTGTGCAACAAAAAAAAAAAAAAAAAAACCAGCCTCAACACTTGCAACGCGAAATGAAAGTAGACTACTAGTAGAGCAAATCTGTTAAAGGGTTTGAAATATGGGCCCCTAAATTTTTTGAAGAGGCGTTTGGTATAAGTCAAAAAAAAAAAAAAAAATTGTAGCCTTAAATAAGGTAAAGTCCAAGTCTATTGGTGTTGATAATGTTTCTATTCAGTTTTTGAAACTTATTTTTCCTCATATCTCTATTCTTATTTTGCATTTGGTAAATGCTATTTTGACCATGTCTGTGTTTCCTGAGGCTTGGAAGATTGCACGAGTTGTGCCTATTCCGAAATCTAGTACTGTTCTCGGTCCTCATGATTTTAGACCAATCTCTATTCTTCCTGCGCTGTCTAAGGTGGTCGAGCATATAATTAAGGATCAAATGCTTTTCGCCGAGGATTTAATACTACATCGCTTTTGCTAATTCTAACTGATGCTGTTAGAAGTTGTGAGAATGACGGAAAATTAAGTGTGCTAGTTTTCCTGGACCTAACTAAAGCTTTTAATTCTATATGTTACTCTACTATGATTACAAAACTTAGGAATTTCTTTAACTTTTCAAAATCGGCTGGTAAGCTTATCTTGTCTTATTTATGTGATAGGACACAGTTTGTGGATTTAGATTGTAGGCTTTCTAGTATTCTTTGAACTACATCTGGTGTTCCTCAGGGGCCCCCCTCTTATTTATACTTTATATTAATGATTTGCCTGAAGTTCTAAGTTCTAATATTTGTAAGCCGTTTTTATTTGCAGATGATATTTTGCTTTTATTTAGTACTGGTCGAGATTTTGCGGATGTACTGGAGTCTAATATTAACTACTGCCTTAATAAAATCGACCTGTGGTCTTTCAGAAATTCACTGGCTGTTAACCCGTCTAAATCTAAGGCTATTTTGTTCGGATCGTCTGAGAACTTAGTGACAGCTTTTGAGATTTTTATTCGGGATTCTAAGATCGATTTTGTAAGTCAACATAGATGTTTGGGTATCATCATTGATAATAGGCTTAGTTATGAGTCTCATTTTGTATCTGTGCATCGCAAGATTTCTTGTACTTTACGTAGAATATTTTCCTCAAATATATTCCTGCCTTTTCGGGTTAAATGTAGACTAGCTCATGCGCTTCTTATGCCGCAGAGCTTATATGGACTTGAGTTGGTGTCAGGGACCATTGCCATGAACTTAAATATATTGGAGCGGGTTGTAAATGCTGAGACTCGTTATGTTTTGAATATCCGTCGACGTGAACATATATCCGAATTTGTAAAGAAATTTTTAGGGTGTCACTTTGTTAAATTCGTAAAGTACCGTAATATTCTTCTATTTCATCGCATTATTAAAAGTGGCATACCTGTACAGTTATGTAACGAATTTACTTTTTCTAATAGGAACAAGCAAATTCTTATACCTAGAATTAGGTGTTCTTTGTTTGAGAGGTCTTTTATTGTAAGGGTTGCTCGCTGCTGGAATAGTTTACCGCATGAATTGCGTTTTTTTTGCAATCTAATAATGTGTTTCGCCTTAAGGCTCAGTTAGTCGAACGTTGCTGTACCGTATCTGTACTGTTTCTATCAGCTGTTCGCTTTTTGTTATATGAAAACCAATACAAAAGCTTACCGAAATGCAATGTACCGTAGTTGCAACGTACCAATCTGTATAAAATAGAATTTCATGCCGTTGTTACGTGACATTTGTAAGACAGTGATGGGCGGCTTGTATGTTATATTGAATGCGGGTAATTTTGCTCTTTTTTGTTGGTACTTTTTTCAGTATATCTATGGAATTGCGACAAAACAACTTACAATACAACATATTTCCAAATATACATATGTTTAGATGTTTAAAATAAATAAATGCATATACAAATACAATGGAAATGTTAAACATATAAAAAAGACTTTAAATGGTATCAAAACCTTGTTTGGTGTATGCACATTTACAATATTGTATGCTAAAAATTTATATATGCTAAAATACAAATTTATTTATTGTAAATCTATAACAAAAATATTAAATTATTAAAATTTTTTACATACACAAAATACTGTTTTAATACCATTTAAATCACGTGGTACCTTTTCTGCACAACGGTCACCATTTGAACATTTTTGATTCCCATCACTGTGTGTTTTGTTTTATGTATACTCGTGCTTTTTGTTTATGTATGGGAAAACATATGACACGTGTTTAAACGTTCTATAAGTGCACCAACGTGCTTACAGTACGGTGCGATACATTACGGGCACAGCAACGTTCGCCTAACTGAGCCTTAAAGCTTTTAAAGCATTTCTCAAGTTTCTTTTGATAATTTTTATGTTTTCTGTGAAGTAGCTTTCAAATTGTTTTTTACTTCTTTATGATTCATAATGTTTGATATGAGTTGTTACAAATACCGGATCAAAGTTGCTGAACTAAATCTTTTTATAGTACTTTTTATAATTTGTTACGGCTGGGGTGCCAATAAGTTGTATTAATGGGTGCAGTTTCATTAATAAATGTAAGTTATTTGTATAAATTAGGTTAAGTACTGAACTCGGGATTGTATTGCTGTGTAATACGTTTTTGGCCCAAATGGCTTTGTATTACAATATGGATTAATAAATAAATAAATAAATGTACTTCTTAGCTAAAGAATAATTTCAGATGTCTTCAGTAGAATCGTATGGCGATTCTTTTCTTAGAATTTGTTAACCCTCTGACTCTCATTTTAAGGGGTAATTTTTGTCCTTTTTCCCTACTTTTACACAAAAGTATACTAAAACGTCACTTTTAGGGGTTACGTGTTCTACGAATATTTTTTGCATTAAATTTCACTAGGGGTCTTCTAAGACCAAAAGTTCGTGCAATGTATCTTAAACGAATTCTCGAAATTTCGGACATTGAAATTTTTGAATTTCTTGATAAGGCGTTTAGTACAAGTCAAAAAATATACTAAATTTACTTCTGATCTAAAATAATATTTCAAATGTCTTCAGTAGAATTGTATGGCAATTCTTTTCATAAAATACATTAACCCTCTAACACTCACTTTAAGGGGTTATTTTTATCCTTTTTTTTTGCTTACGAATATTTTTTGCATCAAATTTCACTAGGGGTCTTCAAAGACCAAAAAATCGTGCATTGTATGTCAAACGGGTTTTCGAAATTCCGGGCCTTTATTTTAATTTTTCGAAAACCCGTTTCACATACATTGCACGATTTTTTGGTCCTTGAAGACCCCTAGTGAACTTTGTTGCAACAAATATTTGTAGAACACTTTAACCCTCTAACGTGCCGTTTTAGTGTAGAAGTAAAAAAAAGGACAAAATTGACGCCTTTAAATAAGTGCTAGAGGGTTAATATATTCAATGAAAAGAATCGTCATACAATTTTACTGAAGACATCTGAAATGTTATTTTAGGTCAGAAGTACATTTAGTATATTTTTTTTGACTTATACAAAACGCCTTTTCAAAAAATTCAAAAACTTTAGGGCCCATATTTCGGGAGCCCGACCTAACTTTTCAAAACCCTGTGGTAAATTTGCTCTACTAGTAGACTACTTTCATTTCGCGTTGCAAGTGTTGAGGCTGGCGGCGATGACCCGAATTTTGTTGCACAGTGTAATTTATGGAAAAATCAAAGAGTACAAAAAGTGAAAAAATATATTTAAAAAATAAAATCGCGAAAATTGCATCCAAAACCCACTCTGCAAAATTGTTTTTTATTATTGGATAGTAGACAAAAAAAAGGAAAAATACAAAAAAAAAAACAAGTTGGAGTGCTATATTCGGCTATGCCGAATCTTTGATACCTTCCACCGACAGTTCGAATGTTTTAGGGGTAATATCTACATGATGTCTATTTATTATTAATTTATTTTTATAAAAACAGACATTAAAATTGGTTGAGGTTTAGACATATATTAAATAATTGACTGATAATCAAAAGTTTTATGACTTTTTTTTAGCAATTTTTACTAGCTTGAGTAAAATATCATGATTCGTAACAGTTTAAGATGAACTTAAATGATTTTCAGGAGAGCAATTTATATTGGAGCCATGGCAAGCTATGAACTAATCAACCCAAAATTCTGCAGAGTGTTTCTGATATCTTCATCTGCTACGGTTTTAGGCGTATTTAATTATTTTACCAGAGTGGGCTTTATATGGGGCCTAGGGTAAATTATGGACCGATATTCACGAAATTTCACTGTGTCATTTCTAGTCCTACAAAACTGTGACTTACCAATTTGTATTATGACAGCATTGTTAATTAAGGCGTACTTAACTATTTTCCGGGAGTAGGGTTCATATTGGGCCTAGGCTAAATTATGGACCGATCTTCACGAAATTTCACAGTGTCATTTCTAGTCCTATAAAACTTTGACGTACTAAATTTTGTTATGATAGCATTTTTTACGATTTTAGGCGTACTAAACTGTTTTCCGGAAGTAGGGTTTATATGGGGCCTAGGGTAAATTACTGACCGATCTTCATGAAATTTTACAGTGTCATTTGCAGTTCTATTAAACTGTGACGCGCCAAAGTTTGTGTTGATAGCATTGTTAATTAGGTTTTAGGTGTTCTATACTGTTTCCGGGAGTAGGGCTACAATATGGGGCCTAGGGTAAATTATTGACGGATCTTCGCGAAATTTTACAGGGTGATTTCCAGTCGAATGAAACGAATTTTTGAAAAATCTTATATCATTCTGTACATTTTGCCACCATTTATGTTAGTTTTTATAACAAAATGATTAATTTTTAGGTGGTGGTTCCACATTGTTATTCATAGCTCTGATCCAACCGAACCGATTTTGCTGAATTTCAATCCCAAACTGCTTAGGATAACTACGAGTAATTTGACACCAAGTTTTTTTTATTTCTTTTGAGTTTTTCGAAAGTGAGCGCGTTTTCAAAAGACGGACAGGCAGACAGTCATGGCTAAATCGACTAAGAATTACTCAAGGACCCAGAATATATATACTTTATGGGGTCTGAGATGAATAACAAAAAAGTTTCACACGGAATGACAAACTTATTATTCTATTTGGACTAATATTAAAAAAGTTATGAGTATTGATTTGAACATAGTTATCTTATAACGCGATTTTTTTAATAATATAATTTTTATATCAACACAGTAAAACATAAAGGAAATCAAAAAATATTTTTCTCCAAACTGTCCGATTTGACTTGGATTACCCCATATAAAGAACTATTTGTTGGGTTCAAAGAACTTGAGAAAATGATCTATAATTTCAGCGAGCGCCCATTCAATTATGCTCCTGGATTAAGGACTTTGGTACGACAGCTCCCATACCATATGAACTACGGAACAATTAGCCTTTCAATACCTTGGCGGAGGGTTTATAAAATTCTTCGCAGCCAAATAAACCTCTTCTTCTTGTTTTAACTTACAGTTCAAATATCCCATATGAGATCTTATTGAGAAATTAAGGCAAATTTCTACAATACTTTTGGCTGTAGGAAAAATCGCCCAAAGAAAAATGGCCCAAAAAAATAAATGAAAAATCGCCCAAATGAAGAATCGCCAAAAAGAACATGAAAAATGACCCAAAAAGTTAAATATGAAATTTTGCCCAAAAGAAACGAAAAAGGGCCCAAAATAAAAATGAAAAATTACCAACAAAAAAAAAAAAAACGAATTTTTTCCCAAAAAAAAAAATAAAAAAATTAAATAAAAAATTACCCAATTTGGAAAACAATGTTTATTATTCATATAAATTTAGTAACACACAAATGTAAGTTTTATGTAAAAAATTGCATTGTATCTTCAACAGCTGCGCGGTAGTATGGACAGTAATACTTATTTGAGCCCTTCGCCAAACTTTGTGCACTATTCAATAGTTAAATATTAATTAATCACTGCATATCTCCCCTGTGGTGTAACAAATACCGGCAGCGCTTACAAAAGCGCCTCGTCATAGCCGGCCTTCTGCCGGGCGCAAGGATTTTCTACTCTATGGTATAACAGAAACCGGCTTCGCTAACTGAAGCTTCTCTGCATAGCCGGCCTTCGGCCGGGCGCAAGGATTTTCTCCTCTATGATAAACAAAGACCGGCTTCGCTAACTAAAGTTTCTCTGCGCAGACGGCCTTTGGGCGGGCGCAAGGATTTTTTCCTTTGTGGCATAGCAAGAACCGGTTTCGCTAAGTAAAGTTTATGAAATCAGCCTTGTTTCCGAACGAAGGCCGACTTCGCAGATAAGCTTTAGCTAGCGAAGCCAGTATTTGTTATACCATAGAGGAGAAAATCTTTGTGCTCGGCCGAAGGCCGGCTATGCAGAGAAGCTTTAGTTATAAAAGCCGGTTTTTGTTATACCATAGAGGGGAAAATCCTTGCCCCGGCCGAAGGCCTGCTGTGCAGAGAAGCTTTAGTTAGCGAAGCCGGTACTTGTTTTATCAAAGAGGCGAAGATGCTTGCGCCCGGCCAAAGGCCGGCTATGCTTCGAGTTTGTAAGCTATGCTTTCGAGTTTGTCCACGGACACTATGACACTGGACGTTATGGCATGCCACCTTTTTGCAATATGTCCCGTTATTTTTATAAATATCATTTAGGAATTCGACGTATAGTAATAATGAATGATTTATGGCGATTTCTTTTCTGAGAAAAATATTTTACAGTATATACATGTAACATTTTCTAATGTTACCTATAATCAGTCGAAGTGTTACATGTTGTGCAATTTCAATAGAACACAATTAGTGCTTTTATTTACAACTATTACACTTTCATAATCAATGTACTTTATGAGCGATTTTTAAAGCTATTTGAGCGGTTTCTACATGCTATTACGGGTTTGAAACAAATATTAACATCACTTATGGCTTATAAAAATTAAAACGATTATAATATAAATAGACTTTTTTTGATTTTAATGTGTAAATATTTTTATATTTTGTTTTAAAACAATTTTTTTACAAAATTATGAGCGGTATGAATTATGACAAACAAAATAAAACATTTGTTGTACAAATAAAGTAGTAAGTACCAAAGTTGTAGAACAGGGCAGTATGAACACCTTAAGTAAAAGTAAGGCTAAGATATGCGACATGTTTTGCACGTTTTTCATCAACATATTCACAAAAGAACTTGAAAATTATTCCCACAGTTGTATTTTTTGCACAAACGAACACAAAAATGTAGAACATGTAACATTAATGCAACATTTTTCTCAGAAAAGAAATCGCCATTAGACAAATAGTATGTAAGGTTTTGACGAAATTTTAAAAATGTAAAATGGCCCGAAAAAATGGGCCATTTTTCATATAATATTTTTGGCACAATTTAAAAAACGAAAAATCGCCCAATAGTAACGAAAAATACCCCAAAAATTTTGGGTCACTTTTCATATGAATTCAGGCCCAATTTTACATGGAATTTTTTTGGGCGATTTTTCATTTATTTTTTTGGGCAATTTTTCTTTGGGCGATTTTTCCTACAGCCAATACTTTTACATAAAAACAAGATTCGGCTAGATTTATCTTTGCCTTTGTACTCCAAAAATAACTTTTTGCCTTTAAGGTTAAGAAAACAAGGATATTTTTTCTTCTCTCTTGGTATGAGCAAATAACTTCGGTGAATCTTAGTAACAGAACTTCCTAGTAGCTGCGGGCTAAATCGGATTAAAAAAAAAAATTAAATCTGACGTAATAAAATTATTTTTTTTTTTCTAATTTTCTTGGAAAGGAATTTCTTAAAAAACAATTAGATTAATTTTTTGTGCAAGCTTATTGCCTGTTTTTCTGCTAAAAATAAAAATTTTCGTTTCGAAATTTAATTTAAAATGGCAATAAAAAAAAAATTTTTTTGTGTTTGTTTTCAATATAAATTTCGAAACAAAAATTCTTATTTGAATTTAAAAAACTGGCAGTTAATAAAAAGTTTAAAAAATTTCCATAAATTCATTTAGAACATAAACTGCCTGTTCATCTATTTCCGACTTCATTTGCATAACTCACATTCAAAACAAAACCAAATTTTAAAATATTGTTTTTATTTAACATGTAAGCGAACGAAGTCTTCATACCAAATCGATGAACAGAGGGAAAATATGTTTTTTTTTTAAATTTCGTTATTTCAATTTGATAAGAATTTAAGTGTAAATCTTTTTGCTTTCGTGTGCTTTTGTGAAATAAAATAAACTTTTGTTTGCCTTTTTTTTTTGCCAACAAACGCAAATATGTACTGAATTCTAACAATGACTCGTACCCTCTGGCGTACTAATAATATTTATTATTAAATGTAACTCATACGCTACGAAGCCCATTTTGTTAACATTTTTGCTGAAAGAATTTTCATATGCAATAATGAAAAAAAAAATTAAATAAAAATCAATTTTAAATAACCCTCGAAATGGAACTAACAGCCCATTATCATTTATAAAAAGACAACATGAATAAGCAACTTAAGGAAATTTTTTAACTTTAACCGAATAAAATGATTCCATACATACCAACATTAGCTTTTCATATTCTTCCTCCAGGAGGCTGCCATTAAAATATTTATGCAGACTTGAAGTATCCGGAAAATAATAACCTTTGCGGCAAACACATTTGTAAGAACCCCGGCGAAAGCCCAGGCCTTGTCTGGCCTCACACTGTTCCAGAGTAAGAGAGTTTTTTTTTTTGGGGGGGAACGCATTAAAGACATTCCAAGATATTGGGATTTTTTTTTGCCAAAGTAAAAATTAAAGAAAAAAGAAAAATATTTTTGGTTATAAAAAAGATGTTAAAAGATATAACTTTTTTAAGTGTGAATGTATGTGCCTACGTCTGTGTATGGGAAAGTTTATGGCTGCGTGTATTTTTGTGTGCGTGTGAGTTTGTTTTTTAAAAAAAGTACTAAGCAAATATTTATATATTTTTAAAGACTGCTGCAAATGTTTTGTATTTACAATTGTTTATTTTTTCTGAGAATTCTTTCATTATTATTTTTTTTTTTTCTGTTAAGTTTATTGGGCTTTTATTTATGAAGCTGGCCTTAATGCTTCTGTTGCAAGTTGTTTACCTACCATTGTGGTACGTTGTTTGCATTTATCAGTCCCGGCAAAAATATTAAGCGGTTTTGTTGAACCTGGTATATTGCGCTGGGGACATTGGTCTATGTCGACACGTCTCAAGTCAATATCAATGCCAGATGTGCCTCTGCAAAACAGAAGAGAAAAAAAGGAAAGAAAGAATAATAAATAAGCAAATACATAAAACTGTTTTATATATTTTTTTTGTATCAAATCCTTAAAGGACGACAATTTCTCGGAATGGCAAATTAAAAAAAAAAAAAACTATTTAAAAGGTTTCTTTCTTTATTTTCAATTTTAAAAGGTGAAAAGTGTTTGCAAATATTTTTTTTCCTTTTGTACATCTTTAAATAAAATAGAAAAGACTGTTAAATATTTAACAACAATAAACAGCAGTGGTAAATATTTATTTTAAGTCTGCGTATTAAAATCCCATAAATATATTTACAAACATTTGTTTTTTGTGTCTTTTAAAAGCAAACTAAATAATATTGTGTAATTTGCAAATATTTTTTTTTTTAAATTTTAAATATTTAAAAATATTAAATTATAAAGGGTGATCATGATGTTAATTGTGAGTAACACCTTAATATCAACTTTTTTGCCCAACTTAATTTGACATTTCTTTGTTTCACAATTGGGCAGCACGTTAAGATTGTTGAAGCCAAAAATGGGCGTTCAAATCAAAATGCATGTCGTATACTTCGTGATTTTTTTGGTCAGCATAACCGGCCAAATATATCCACAATCGGGAGAATTATGCATAAATTGCAGCAAACTGGGTATGTTGGAAATGTGATAACACAGTGCGTTTGCCGGTAAACGTTGCTGTTGTTCGCGATAGTGTTGCAGAAGAGCCGTCAAAATCTACTCGTCGTAGTGCCCAACAATTGAACATCTAACGAACAGCACTGATGCGAATTTGGAATAACGATATGAATTAACGCGCTTACAAGGTTCAATTGTCTCAAGAGCTGAAGCCTACTGACCATTTCAAGCGTCTTCAATACGCCGAATGGTTGGTTGAATGGACAGAAGTGAATGGTGAGTCAGTCAGCATTGGTGACTTTAAAAAGAAAACCTTAGGGAATTCGTTAACAAGCAGAATTGCCGCATTTGGGAAAATCAGAATCCACGAGTGATTGTTGTTAAGCCGATGCATCCATACCCAGTAAAAAAAATTCGAGTTTTTTGAAGCACTTACGAGAAAAAGCGGATAATCGAGGGCTTCAATAAAAGAGCTCTAATACAGCAGTAAATGATAATGAATAAAATATACAAAAAAGCTGCTTTTTTAGTGCTGATAATGAAGAAGGTTTTAAAGCGAAAAAAATAAAAAAATATTATGGTTTACGAAAATAATTAAAAATCTCATTTAAACAAGTAAAAGCAAAACATTAATGAATATGTTTATATAGTAAGTCCTTAAAAAAAGTTCTTTAGGTGTGCTTTGCTTGCATACTGAAAGAAGCGCTTATTGTCCTCCAAACCGGGAACACCCCATACAAAAATCAGGCATCCTATCAGCAGGTTTGAAGCGATTTGAGGTATGAATTCATACGTAAAACCTGCTCCTTTTGGAGCACATTTTTTACTGGGTAAAGAGTGACTGTTTGGTGTAGTTTATGGGCTGACAGAGTCAGCGGGCCGTATTTCTTCGAAAATGAGGTCGGCCAACAAATAAGTAGGACTTATTCGCTTTAGGGTTTTATTTGTTTAATATTTTTGGCTTTTCTAAAATCTTTGGAAAAGCTTTCCTGATGAGCTGGCCTAAGCAACCAATAAATCTCAGTGTATTTATCAAATATGAAAAAAATGGGAACTTATCACGTCATACGGAAATCTTATTAATAGTAACCGGGAATGTTGTTTGCTAACGTGAGGTGATAACGGACTTCTTGTGCCCAGATATTGGGGGTATAGACCTAGACAATATGTGGTTCTAAAAGGATGGTGCCAAAGCAACAATTGCCAAAAATTCAATGGCCGTGTTATCTCACTTCTTTCTTTGTGGATATTTAAAAGAAAAAGGGTACGCCAATAAGCCAAGAACAATTCAAAGGCTAAATGATGAGATAACTCAGCACAGTAACGACATTGAACGTCAATTGTGTCTCAGACTCCATGAAAATATGAAATGCGGATAGATTTATGAAACGAAAGCCGTGGCGAGCTTATGGACGATATTTAGTTTCAGACATAATTCTATATATATAAAAATAAGCTGCATTGTGTTAGCAATTGATGTTTTCTGAAATGCGTGAACCGATTTTGTATCTGTAAAGCAGTGATAACCAAGCCCCGAACGCACGCACACAAATATATTATGTACTTGGGTGCGGTCGCAGAGACTGATGATAGCCTGATGTTTTGAAACGAACAAAGTTGTTGTATACATGTGAATTGCCGACCGTGTCTGTGTGAAAACTACGATTATTGACTTACTCGCGAGCCTATGAAGTGGTTATCACTGCTGTAAAGTAAACGTGGAAGGTGACGTCAATATCAAGGTTTTTATGTATCAACGGTCTTCAAATGTGTATTGGTTTATGAGTTATAGCCATTTTAGTGAACACTGCATTCATTCCGAAACATGTATTTATATTCCCATACAAATATCAACAAAATGCCCTCCATTTCGAACTCCTCTGAAACGGCTTGACCGAGAACAGGTAGTAGAGTGTATTTGATATCGCTAGAGGGCGCAAAATATTGCAATAGGGGGAAACGCTCCCACTCCCCAATCTTCTAAACTAATCAACCGGGTTTATTAAAATTTGGCATGCAGACAATATAACATCTGAAAGCGAATAGGGGATAGGGTGTGAAATAGGCAAAGAGGGTTAAAAGCTTCCCCTCCCTATATCTTCGTAACTAATCAACCAATTTTTTTTGAAGTTTCGCACGCAAATAGTGTTACAGTTGGAAAGAACTATAGCCTATAGCTTGTATTATTTAGGGATTGAAATAGAGCAAGAGGGGTAAAAACTCCCCCTCCCTCTATCTTCTTAACTAATCAACCGGTTTTCTTAAAATTTGGCATGCATACACTGTAACATTGGAAAGAGGACAGGGCATTAAAAAGGGCAAGAGGGGTAAAAGCTCCGCCTCCCTATATCTTCTTAACTAATCAATTAATTTTCTTGAAATTAGGCAGGCAAATAGTGTAACATCTGGAAAGAACTATGGCCTATAATTTTTTCTTAAAATTCGGCTAGCAGACACTGTTACATCTGAATATAATAAGTTATGTGGCAAAACAACGTTTGCCGGGCCAGCTAGTACTTCTATAATAATAAAAAATATTAAGCTAATTCTCTGAAAACTTTTTGTTTTTTTTACAAATAACACCGTGCGTTTTGGTTGGACCGCCCTTTATTAGTTGAAACCTTAAACAAGATTGAAGAAAAAAGATCCTTAACAATTCATATTCCTAATACAAATTTTAATTTTAAAGATCGCTTTCATTAATTTTCACAAAAATTTTTTATACTAATCTTTTAATAAGAATACAAAGGATGCAAAGTCCTTTTTTAAAATTTTTTTTCGATAGCGAGATGTTTTCTTAAAGTTTTAATTTTGGGAAATTTAAATCGGTAATTTAAATTAAATGAAGCTGTTAGAAACTACAATGTCTTATTCTGGCATTATTTCTTTTTGCATCAAATTCCACAACATTACGTTAGTTTTCTTTAAGTTCCTCTTATACACTCGCCCACTTCTTTTTAATGTGATTATTTTTGTATTTGCTACAAAAGCAATTTCCAAGTTAATATTCTAGTAAATTGAGAACTAAATTCGTTTCGAAAAAATTTATATTCAAAGTAAAATATGCTTAAGGTTTTATTGCAATACAGAGAATTACTTGAACAAATTCAACAAAATATGTA
Source organism: Pollenia angustigena (assembly GCA_930367215.1). Lineage (NCBI taxonomy): Eukaryota > Metazoa > Arthropoda > Insecta > Diptera > Polleniidae > Pollenia > Pollenia angustigena. The sequence goes on along the minus strand of OV884060.1, from coordinate 192,770,651 downwards.
TTATAAAGTTAATAGAAGCAACATTTAAACAACCTATCTCCTGTGGATTTATGAACAAAACGGTGAATGTGAGTCTGACAAAAAGCACAGTAAAAATGCAATACAATTGCTGGATACTACAGGGTGGTCCAAATAAGAATTACCAATGTTAAACATTGAATTATTCGAAATACATACAATATATGAATACAGACATTATTATTGCAGAGAATTTTCCAGTTGGATCTTAAGATACATAAAGCAAAGCAAAAATTCAAATTTTGCAATCACTGCTACCGCAAGACCATCAACAACGGCTACAGTACCTTAAATTGGCCTTAGATGAAAAGTATTTTAGAATTTATCTTTTCTTAGTTCTGTCTTAACAAAAAGATTCAAGTTTAGGTAGGACTTTCTTATGAAAGGAAGTTCTATACTCTACGTTACAATAGGATTGAGATGATGCTTGTAACAACCAGAAGTAATAATGGTAGATTGACAATAAACCAAGGCAAATTCATTACAGGTACACTCGCCCGAATTCGCTGAACAAATTATCCAGCTTATTTGTGAAAATCAGTTTTAATAAACATATTTTTGACAAACTTACAAGGCAAAATAGATCAAAGCGAACGAAGCAAAAATTAGTCAGCTGATCTTTCAAGTTCAGCTGTAAAGAATGTGTCTTGCTATGAACCAGACCCCGGCAAATCTCGACTACACAAAGGCGAATATACTAGAAGCTGGGGTCAAGTCAAAATATGGCTTTTTTCGGTGGTCGAGTGGTCAAAGTTTGTATACAAATTACAATTATTAATGTAAACAAACTATTTTTGACAATCGGACCACAAAAGCTGTGTTGTTGTATGGTTGACTTTACCCTGAAGTGAATTCGCCTTGTACTAAACCGTGTTTTTTTCTCTTTTAATCTCACACACCTACTTGCACTCATATTTTTAATTAAACCACGAGCTTTAATAAAAGACGGTTGTTTGCAGTCAATGTTACCCTTTTAGTATATTTTCATGACTTTTTTAGTTTAAACATTTTTTTAGTTTAAAGAAATATCGTCCATTTCAGAGCTTTTGGAATAATATTTTAATATAATCACAGAAATCTCAAAGAAATAAATACTCAACCTCGCGGTCGATGTGTTTGTATCAGTGTTCGTAAATAAACAGTACATTATTTAGCCTTCGGCTCACACACCCAAGACTGATATCTATTTTTTTAAGTGAATGTGTAGACGAACACAACCCTTAATACCGATCGTAACAATATTCAAGAAAAAGCCGACCATTATATAATGTTCTGTTCGTCGTCAAAAAACAGAACAATTGTAGTGATACTGTACACAAACATTTTATTTTAATGTTCTATAATGTTTCTTTTTTTTACATTGATAAAGAAATAAACAAAAACAAATTAAAGCAACGACCTCAGCACGACCGCAGCTTGTGTGTGTATATGTTTTGTTTGTGTAAAAGTATTTTAATGGCTTTTTGTTTTTTTTTTCGTATGTGTATCTTGTTTTTGTAAAAAGGTTTGTTTTTTTACCAGCCAAAAGCGACGAACATGTATGAACCGAACCGAACACAATGAAGTTTGTGGTATTAAAAAACAACCGAACAGAATTTTATGTTCTCATCTTTTTGTTAAGTTGGATAAAAAACAGTATTATTTTTGTGTTCGAAAGATACACAAACAGGGAAATGTTATTTCTTTAAATGATTTTCTACACAAACCACTATAAGCGTTTGTGTTTTCACAAATCTACCTAGCCGAACACTAAGGAGCGATATTTAGTGTTTATTTTCGAACACTGGAGGCTTATTCTGAATTGCGATGCGAAAATACATAAATGCGAACAATTGCTATTCTGTATTGCGATATTCGCAAAGTTTTTTTTTTTTGATCGCATTTCAAATGCGAAAAGGTGGCAATTCAGTATTCTACATTGCGAAAACAAATGTCAAACACATGTCAAATTCGCAAAATTTATTCGACAACAAAATAGTATTCGCAAAGTACAAACATGTAAGTGAAAGATAATATTTTATTTATTTATTCATCATATATTTATTATTTAATTCAGGGAAGCAAGCAATAAGACCATCAAACCGCGTCAATTTGAAAAAATTTTAGAATTTATGAATAAGCACAGCCAATTGGCAAGAGGCCATTTGAAAACACCAAATTCAATCTAAAATTTTTTATAAAGCTGAAAAAAGATATATTCTGCATAAGTAAACGTTTATTTTTTGCAAGCATCAAAATAAATCACCTTTTTCCATTCAAGCTTAGAATATCGGATTTGCTTCTAAGCAATCTTCTCTGTATCCTTTCATTTTGCTCATGCTGTTCTTCGTCGTCGAACCACAGTGCCACATAATCCATTTTTTTTCTTACTCGAATGTCCTAAAAAATTTCATAAACAATTTTCACAGCCAAACACAAACAATTTATTTGTTTTTAATTTGACGTTTGTTGACACTGACGTTTATTTGAGCAGCGTTGTCACGATTTGAAATAAATCGCGAAAGCGATTGCGAAAGTCTAACAGAATACCAAGTTTCTTTCGCATCGCATTTCATTTGCGCATCGCATTGATTTTTGCATCGCAATTCAGAATAAGCCTCCTGGTTTGTATCGATGTTGTATAAACTTATATTGTTGCTTTAAGACTATTCCTGATGATAATATTTAAGGAATATCGAAATATTGGATATATTTATATAAATAAAAAACGTATGACCTGGAGCTTGAGTGTTTATTTCTTTTAGATTGTATAAAGAAACTGTCGAATAAAAAAGCCAACGTTTATTAATCACAAAAATCTTTTAAAAATACTTCTTAAATTTTTTTTCTATTCTGGCATACTCTTTCCAGCATTTCGGTTGGTAACTCACAAATTGCACCAGTAACGTTGTCTTTCAGGGCTTAAATTGCGGTTGGCTTGTCCCTGTACACGAGAGATTTCACGTACTCCAACAAAAATAGTGTAGTTGGTTCAAATCGCATTATCTTGGCGGTAGGACGATTATGACGACAATAAAATGGGCATAAACTAATAAATTAATAATTAAATTTAATGATTCGCCAGTGTTATATGTGTGTTAGTCTGCTCCTGAAGAAATAGCAAGCCTTACAGAGCATTTTTGGCATTGCCACATGTCCCGAATCTTTTTTATTCACTGAAAAACCAAATAGCAGCGAATCATCTTTTATTTGCAGTTTGGCTTAGTTTAAGTACTAAACATGACTTTTGTTCTATTTTTATTTAAATCACTAAAACCCAAAATATAAATTTTTTTGCCAACTTCTACTCTTTAGGCCTCTCAGTTGCAGTCTTCCTGTGATGTTAATGTTAATACCAAAATATGATTGGCAATTCTTGTATTTGCAAGTGGTGGAGAATCCTATAAGTCGAGCTCTTTGTATTAGTAGTGAAGCTTAGCTTAAGTACCAAACAGGACTCTAGGACTAGTTTTTTAATTCAGTCATAACTGAACTATTTTTTTTTTACCAATTTGTATCTCTTTAGCCTCTCAGTTGCAGTTTTAACACGTTAAAATCATCATGTCTTTGTACAGGAGGTGTCATGCCCACTTCTTCAATTCCGCAATATTTAAAGAGAGGTTGTGTATTGATAACCTTGCTAAGTGTACCAAATTGGAACCATTTTTCTCTTACTGCTCTTTAGATACCAATAAATCAATTTTTCCCCTCGCCAACTTGTCCAATCCTTGCCACATTTTGTCGGATATTGCCAAGTTGCTTGTACCCAATTTGAAAACATTGGCCTTCTCAAGATATACAGAGCTATATTAAGTCTTTGTATTGAAAGTGCCACGCCCATTTCTCCAATCCCGCCCTCATTTTGTTGAATATTGCGTATTGATAACCAAGATACTTGTACATAGCTTAGTAACTGCAGATATCTACAACGCCTTTGTCCGGGAGGTGCCACGCCCACTTCTTTAATCCCACCCATTTTAAGAAAGGTTGTGCATTGATAACCCAGCGATATGTACCAAATTTTCCCTTCCAGCTCTTTAGATATAAATAAACCTAGTTTGTGCCACGCCCACTTCTCAACTCCCACCCACATTATGTCAGATGTTGTCTATTGATAACCAGGATGCTTGTACCTAATTTTTTTTTCTTTACTTTGATCCAACACTCAGGGGATTCCCCCTACTAATGCAATCCATTGTGTTTGGATTAGGAAAATAAGTTATGGGGAGAAGGAAAGAGGGAAAAATGTTTGTGGACATTTAATTAGAATTTTTCCAAATTGTAGCCGGGAGTCTATTCCACATACGGCTAGTTCGACCAAGAAACGAAACACGTTGTGCGATGCATTGGACAGTCGAAACAAATCGATGTGCTCTGCTGGAAAGGCGAGAACTACGGGCATGCACCCCCGTCTCAGGGATGAGTTCGCCCATCTCAGCTGAACTTCTTCCGTGGTAATATCGATAGAAGAATGCCACACAACCCACATTCCGACGATGCTCCATAGAGTCAATAGAGCTGGATACCCTACTGTCAATGATGAGCTTCAACGCACTCCTTTGCACCCGATCCAGAAGCTTCAAGATAGACCTTGAAGCACCTGCCCAGATATGGGAGTTGTATTCCATTTTCGGTCGGATATAGGCGGTATATATAGTGAAGAGATCAGACGGAGTGAAGTAGTTCTTGCACCGGTTTTCTTGCTCATATCTTAGACATTTGTGGACCGATTAGGCTGAATTTTAAAAGAAAAGTTAATCAGAGCATAAGTGACATAAACATATAGCAGCCATGTTTCTTTAATTTCTGCGATCTTTGGAAACCCCATTCAACAGACAGGCGGACATTGTTTAATCAACCTCGCTCCTAATAAGAACACGGAATATATACTTAATATGTAGACCCTATCAATATTGACGAAATAACAAACGGATTGAGAAATTTATATACACCCTTTCCACCATAAATAAAATATGTAAACGTGTACATTTATATGTTTGTGCTTGAAATATACGCTAGATAATGAGAGCGAGAGACTAAATAAATCAACTTAAATACAAAAAAAAATCCATCTTTGAATGGCGGGAAGCATCGATGTATGAATCGCTTATAATGTAAGTATGTATGTATGTATATAAACTTAAGTATGTATGCAATAGTACATCCATGTTTAAATTAAATGTGTTTTACACTGACTTTAAGCTCAACTGCAAAACTTGTACAATATTTGTAGTTGTTGTAGCAGTGGTGCAGTTATTTCTTGATGTTATTAAATATTTCACTGTTGCAGAAGTAAGTTACTCCATCTTTGTTTGCTTAAATGTTGCAACTTTTTGTGCCGTTTGATGATTGTGTGTACAAGAGACTTTTTTGTTTTGCTGAAATTGTATAAAATAGTAAGTGTAGCGTTTTTTTACATTACTGTGTTTGAACATCAAAACTGTGTTAAAGTTTGTGTTAAAACACATTTTAACGGCCATGAAAGGCTGGATTTTTTGTTTAAGTATTGACTACACATGTATTTCTGAAGAAGGTCTCCTTGTGTGTGGCATAGGATTAAATAAAATAGAGGTAAGAAGAAAATAAACAACAGTGTGTTACATTTAATCTTCAATAACAGAAGAGGTTTCAGGCAAGGGGAAATATAGCCTTAACCACAAAATAGGCTGTCGCATTTTAACATTTTATTAGAGAAGATTTTACGTGATGCAGTAAACGACAGAACCGGCATAATATATACCAGCAGTCATAAACAACTAGCACATCCCGATGACATCGATATATTGGATCGTACCTTGTGGGCGGTAACTGCAGCATTCACAGATGTCGGCAAGAAACCCGGGGAAGTTAATTTGGCAGTTTCTGGTATTAACAAACAGAGAATTGACAAGACTGGGGCCATCTGTAAACAGCCGATGACTATAACTTCGAGATTGTGAGCAAAATTATATACATATGTACCTCGGTAGCGCTAAAATTTAAGGTACGACTCGTACTTAATGTAAGTGAAAAAACTTAAATCAACATTGACTATATTATGGTAAATTTTGAACAAATTATGGTTGATTCCAAGCAAATTTTTGTTGATTTGAATCACGTTGTGATTATATTGAAACATAACATGGTTACCTACAAGGTATTGTAAAAATCTAACCATATAATGTTGCTCTGATCATATATTTATATAAAAACTTTTTTTCTGCGTGCATACATTATAAACATTTCTGTCTGCTCTCTTTGTTTTCCTATAAAAAAGAAACCTCAACTTAACATCGTTATGATTTCGCTTTGTTGTTATTTTAACAAAACAATTCATGCGTTTTGTGCGATGCTTAACACACACAAACGTAAATATTGTAATACTCATACATCCTTTTGTATGTATTTTATGTTGTCTGCCATCAAATTAGACTTTACTTAACAAGAAAATATAAGAAATTTAATAATGTATGAGTTTGTTTTAAAAAAAATAAATCGAGCTTTTCCCTTTTGTTTAGAAATATTGCTTGCTTAATGACATACTCAGATTTTTCTTCACTTTTTTTTTGAAAAACAAGCAATATTGCCTGCCGAATTTAAAAGCTAACAAGCTATTGATTATTATATTTGCCTCCTATATCCACAATTTTGGGGCAAAGGCGCCGGTTGTGCTAGCTGAAATAAATTGTATTCTTAGGCACTTTTAAATACACTGAACAAATTGTAGGAAAATTTCGAAAAATTCTATTATAAAATATAAAGTTTCCCCAATAGGCGATTTATAGATATGGTTATAAAAAAGGTATGACAATGTGTTGAAAACAATTATATACAACTTGTTTAATGTATTCTTTATAAAAGTTTTTGATTTATAATTACATTTCTTTGATATACCCAGTAAAAACTTTGCCTACAAAATAATGTGTTGAGTAATCAGAAAAACATAAAGGCACTACTTACAATTCTACTGAAAGAACCAATGAATTTTACAAGGGATGTCCCAAAATGAACGCATTAAAAAGTTAGTCATTATTTTTTTCCTACATACATCCAGCAGAAAGTAGTTATAGAAGTTGTTATAGCAGTAGTTATAGAAGAAAGGTACTAAATAACCAGTGAAAGATGCTATTCATTTTGAAAAAGTAAGCGAAGTTTTTACTGGGTAATTTAACTTTTTTTTCAGTGCAACTCTCTCTTGCAGACTGAAACCACTGCCGATTTAGTGTTTGACAAGTCTGTTTTGGAGAAACTTGTCGACATTCATTCTGTGGCAGTGTGAATATCCGATTAACTAATGGGTCGATTAGGGATGACAACTGATTTGAAGTTGCGTTGGCAGCAACGAAATCAGGCGACGCCGCACAGTGGTATTTTTTGGCAAAAAGTCTATTTTTTTACAGTTATTTTTTAGAAATCTTATGATGCAATTCTGTAGAGAAATGTTTCATTAGTAGAAACCCATGATTTGTTTCCGAAAAAAATAAAATTTTGTATAAAAAAGAGTGTGGTAAAGTTATCTAAATATTATACAACGAAAACTGATGAAAATTTTACTACATTTCAGTTGGTTATACAATAAATATGGTTTAAGTACGAATAGTTTTAGAGCATTCTTATTAAAATATAGAATTTGAAATTTAATAGAAAAGAAAAATTATTTTAATCACATATATAGTTTAAGAGATCTGAGCAAATCAAAATGACTCTAAAAAATTTAGCATTTGCAGTTTTCATTAGAAAAAAAATAAGTTAGCTCGGTCTACCTCCGTGTTAGTACTACTACTAAATTAAAGTTTGGCATGTTTTCTTTCATTTTATGTAAAAAAATTCTGCGACTTTTTGCGATCGCTGAACAAACTTATAAATTTTGTGATAAAACTCACGTATTTTTTGTGAATTTTTACAATAAATTGCAATGCATATTAACAGTAAAAGGTTTTGTATACTTTTAGGCTTTTACTTTTTTAAAAACTGACTGACAGCAATATCGAAAAAGTGCATATCAAAAAAAGAAAAACAAAATCATATTATTATTTGAAATAATAATATTTGCCAAAAAAAGTTTAAAAAAACTATTAAACCTAACTAATTTTTAAAATGGGTTCCTTTTGTGTTTCATATAGTGAATTGTGCAAGGAACTTATAAATTGCAATAATAATGTGGATTTATTAACTGAGTTCATTATGGGTTCTATGGGCGGTGGGTGGAGGGCGTGGCCAATTTTGATTAAACTTTATATTTTTCTTAATTGAGCTTAATAAAGGCTCAGAGCAAAATTTCAAAAACTTTGGTCAAAAAAAATTTTGGGTTCTATGGGCGGTGGGTGGAGGGCGTGGCGAATTTTGATGAAACTTTATATTTTTCTTAATTGAGCTAACCAAAGGCCCAGAGCAAAATTTCAACATTCTACGAGCACTCCTTATATTTTTTGCCAAACATTGTATGGACAAATCCCTCTGTGCGCCGCGCCGCTCATGTTAAAATATAAAATAAAATAAAAATTTGTATATTTTAACATAGCGGTGTTGCCTGATTTCCCTGCTGGCAACACAACTCAAGTTGAGTAGATTTTGATCCATAATGGACCCATAAGTAACCTTAGAAATTTGAATGACGAGACCTTGTTCAGAGCCATATGGCTATATTTTGTAATACTCTACACCGAGAGTTAAATTTTTTCTGTAATAAACTTTATATGGGTTCAATAAAATATAGGCCAATAAAAATAGACATCACAGTATTAGAAATCGTAGCGTTATTTAATTAAAATATCATGATTTGTTTCATAAATATTATTAGGCGTATTTCAGCGATTTTCAGGCGAAGATTTTATGTTGTGCCTATCGTAATTTTTGGATTTGTCATCAATTCGGTACACACTTGAAATGTTTTTAAAACCCAAATTAGAAAAAATTTTATAATTTTTTTTTTAAGAATTTAAAGCTACTAAGATTGCTTTTCGCAATGCCCCGTTTCAAGACTAAATTTGAATAAAGCATACGATACTAATGAACATTGTTTAAGGCCATGATAAAGTATCACAGACGTTGTACGTATTTTGAGTAAAAAACGCTGTCATTGTAAGTTGTTATGATGGTTTTCGAAAATTTCTAAAAAAAAATTAGATCAGGGGGCAAATTATGAAAGTCTTGATTGAATACTTTTTCGATTCGAAAGCAATTTTTTTCCAATTCTTTCTGTCCAAACTGAACGGATCGAAAATATTTTTTTTTTTTTTTGCGATGTAAAACATTTTCACAACACTGAAAAAATATTAACGATTCGTTCAGTAGTAAAAAGTATTCGATCACCACTGCCAAAATTTGCCCCCAGATTTGCATTCTCGTCAAAATGCGTACGACTTGTGTGATAGTTGGTGGATTCACAAGGTAGTAATAAAGTTGTAAAGTCATATTTCTTAAAATAATTACAAGAAATATACATGACTGCTGTGGGCAACCGCTTATAATTTAGATTTTTACTGTACAGTTATGACGAAATAATGAACACAGCATTAAGACAACAATATTTTTTTTAAAGCAATTGTAAAATATTATTTAGAACATTATGACGATATGCCTTGATAGAACTTCTTGTGAATACCACAAATGTCTCATGGCCTTAAACAATGTGCATTAGTATCTTATGCTTTGTTCACACTTGGGTTTTTAAACGTGCTTAAGCAAAATGTTGATTAAGTTAATCAGAGCCGTTCGCGTTACATTTGAAATAATTAAGTTGAGAGTAAAAGACAGCTGATTAATAAATAATAAAAAAACAACAAACAAGTTTATATTTCTTTTAAACATTAAAAATGGAAAGAAATACTTTAAGAAAGTTTTCAGCAGATGATTTTAAAGTTATTTATAGGACGAAATTAAAACAAATAGAAGAAAATATTGTCGGAAGTACACCTGAAAGGTATGTTTACTGTCGCCGATGCTACATCAAAATGAGTTTGAGGCACTTTTCGAAAATTAACATTTTATATTATTCTTTAGTGTTCGGTACGGTATAAATATGGTAAACACAAACGCTTAAGCTGCTTGTGTAGTAAATGCCACAAAAAAAAGGTTTTTCTATTTGTGATCTGATCTTCGTACACAATAAAAAATACTAGAGTTCGAAAATTAACATTAAACAAACGCTAAAGTTGTTTGCATAGTACTATTAAAAACGTTTTTCTGTTTGTGATCTTTGTACACAATAAAAGTACTAAACAATAAATTGTTCTTTAGTGTTCGGTACAGTAGAAATATGAAAAACACAAGCGGTCATAGTGTTTGTGTAGTAAGTACTAAAAAACGTTTCGCTCTTTTTGATATTCGTACACATTTAAAATACTGTACTTATCCAACTCAAAATAAAGTTGAGAACATTTCAAGGCGTTAGATTTTTCGTAAAAAATCACAAACTTTGTTTTGTTCAGTTCAGCACATTAACGTTCGTTTGTTTCAGTTGAGTTTAGCGCCCTTTTGTCGGGTGAACACAACAAAATTTTTTTTACTAGAACAAAAAATCCAAAACATCTTTACAAAAATAAAACATACAAACAATATACACACAGGCTATTCGGGCTGTGGTCGTGCAAATTGCCAAGAAACAACAACAATACTAGTGAGAAACGTTGTTAAAATTGTTTGTTTGCTCATTCCTTTATCAATGTAATAAAACTCTTAAAGTTCTTAAAATATAATGTATGTCTACATAATCACTTCAATTGTTCTGTTTTATAACAAAAAATAGAAAACAATATAATGTTCGTTACTTTCTAGAAAATAGTTACGAACGGTATTTAGGGTTGTGTTCTAATACACTATTCACAATATACATTAAAAAATAGTTATCGTTTCTGGTGTATATCGTATGTTAAATAATATTTGGTTTACTTTCGAACACTGGTTTCCGATCGGTTCAGATGATTCTAGATGATTCATAAAATTATTAGGTTTTACATGTTTAGAGATTAACAAATCACTTTAGTGTAAAAATAATGTGCTCGATTTTGATGTGATTAGAGCATAATCACGGTTGCGATGAATAACTCTGCAAATGTGAACATGGCATTAAGCTAAATTACCAAATTTCAAGCTACAGTCAAATCCTGATAATTCGTACCCCGATAAATCGTAATTCCCGATATTTCGTAATAAACTGTCGGTCCCTTGAAAAAATCTCGTTAATTCGTAAAATTTCCATACATTTCGGTCCCTCGCTAATTCGTAATTTTTTTTCATATAAATTCTTCTTTACCTCTTATAGATCGTAATTGTTTGCTAACTACCACTTATAATTCGTAGTTAAAACAACAAAAACATGGAAAATATGATTTTTTGTTTACCACTATTTTATTTTTGCGTGGGTTTTTGCTTGTGTATGGATTTATTTTTTTAAGATCAGTTTGTTACATGAATAATTTGTATGTATTATTTTTATATATTTTATTTTTAACAATTGTTTTTTATGTTTTTTACCTTTTAATTAAATAAATTGAAAAACCCCGTTTATTCGTATTTATTTTATTTTAACCCCGTTAAATCGAAATCCCGCTAAATTGAAAACCTTATAATTCGTAAGAAATGGCCGGTCCCTTGTGATTACGAATTATCGGGATTCTACTGTATTTTAATTATAATTTATTTTACTGTAATGGAATTAACTTTAAATAATAATATTGTTTATAGAATTTCTCCATTGCCGCAATGCACCAATTTTCACACTTTTTAATACCCCAATCGTGTGACTGCACAACCAAATGGATCATGTACCAATCGAGGACAATATTGTGCTAACTTTTACCAATCAAATGCAACCCTGGTGCGGCAATCGTGTGACTGTTTGCTATGCAACCGCGCGTCAATAAAAATAACAAAAATGCACCAATATTTATTGTCTTCTTGTGCGGCAATCAAACAACACAATACGCGCCAATATTTGCCTTTTTTTAATAAATTTTACGTTTTTGTGTTGGTAGGGTGCTTTAAAACCATGGGAGATAAGGCCATGATGGCTTTATCTCTCATTCAAAAGGGAGATAAAGTATTTTATTTTTTTTGTTCATTTGAATGGGAGATAAAGCCATCATGGCCTTAGCTCACATTAGCGATATTAGAAAATGGCTTTATCTCTCATTTCAGTTTTGAAGAACTTTTGCATTTTACATTGATTAATAGTTTTCACTTCCGGAAACACTAAAGTCAAGTATTGAAATCTGGCTTCGCATACTAAAGTTTTTCTGCGTGGCGGCCTGCGGCCGCGCTTAGGGGTTTTTTCCTCCAGTAGGACACGGCAGGTGGCTTCGCTGAATAAAGTTTTCCTGCGTGCGTCACAAGAATAAAAAAATGTTTTTCAATGATAACTAAGGAACTTCCCTTTTACAGAATGTTTACACCATGCATAACAATATTCTGAGAAAATATGGTTTTATCTCTCATTTGCGAAAAAAAATATGGCTATATCTCTCATTTCGCAAAATTTTAAATATGACATTATCTCTCAATGATTGGGCAATAAGGCCATTATGGCTTTATCTCCCATTCAATTGAGCAATAAAGCCATCATGGCCTTATCTCCCATGGTTTTAAAGCACCCCACCTTTTGTGTTTCCGTTAGCAAGTAATTAAGATATTTAGTTATTCTGCATTTAATTTTTTTTTTAATTTTTATTTTTGTCAATAACAAATATGTATGTTCACAAGCATACTATGTAGCTGTTAAGTGCGAATATCTTAATAAAGATTTAATAAAACTAAGTATTATTTCTTTTACAGATATTTGACGTAGATATTTCTTAAAGAAAATATTTGTTAACTTGAAAACGAGAATAAAAGATTTGTTTTAGTAGCCGAGATTTCTCTTTACTAAACGATATCGGTAGTTACATTAATAAAGTTACTGATTTTTAAATAATATTTTTAAAATTTTATTATTTCATATGCAAACGTTAACATTCAAAATTGTTCTTAAAATATTTAAAATAAAACTATTCAACAAAAAATTGTTTAGTAGGTTCCTATCTGAAAAAATTTTTCGTTTTTAATGATTATACACCAACTAGAACTTCCAAACAAATGAAAAAGCTTTCACAACAGCTGTTTTCGCAGTTGTCAAGTTAGAACAATCGTGTGACTGTGCTGCGGCAATTATTGTACCCATTTCACTTTGTACTAACTAGCGGCAATTAAATTTTTATAAAACAGGGCAATCGTCTGATTACAGAATATTTGATTGGTGCAATTACTTTATTGTGCGTCAATAAAGCACAATCAAAATTGTGTCATATTGGTGCATTTGCGGCAATCGTGTGATCCCACCTTTATATTTGTGGGATTAGTTGTTTTTTATGGAGTAGTATTTATAATTTCATTTTTTGAAAACCAACACTTTAAGAAAGGTTTCCTTCCTTTTATAGCCAATAAGCAACAAAATTGTTTTGGTACTAAAGTTTTTTCGCACTTTTAAAATTGTTCACTTTTATTTATGTAGTTTTTTTTTGCAGCACAAAAAAATCTTCTTTATACCCACTAAACGAGTATTACACACATTTTGTATACATCAAAAACTGTTCTTTTTTTCTGTAATTTTCATTCCATTCCTCTTTTAAGGGTACAAAAGGATACCGAATGTTAGTAAGTTGCAGGCAGTAGGAGAGGATGAAAAGAAAACAGAGACTGGGAAACTACAAGTGTACATCTTGATATTTTTCATGCATACTTCAAGTATTTTTGCTTGAAATGTAACAAAACTATTCACAAACTCACCCACAGAAACACAGACTGTTACATTTACAAAGTTAATGCCAAGCCGCTCATATAAACGCCTGCACATATGCAATTCATTCAAAGAGGAAAAAGTAAACAAGCTTTAGTTGTTGTGGTACTACTTATTTGTGTGTGTGTCTGTGTGCTTTTTTATGCGAAAACACTTCAATTTGCTTGTAGTAAAATAGTTGTTGCAATAAACATTTAACTACAAGTTTATTGTTTATTTTAAGCTTTTTGTAAAGCTTATTATTCTCATATTTTTTGTTTGCATAATTTTTCCTTTTCTTGCTTTGACAGGTCTAATTTGTTTATTTAGTTTGCAAATATTATTTTGCTTTTAAGTTAAACTTACTTCTATTTAAGAGGAAATTTTTAAGAAGCAAAAGAGCAGTATAGCATCTTGTACTTGTTGTTTAACTCCCTATTTAAGTGTTTTCCTTAAAAGCATTTGAGTTTTGGGGGAAATATGAATATGAACTTAATTGGTTTATAAAGTGCGCTCGTGTTAAGGCGACTTTAATTGCATAGTTCAGCTGCACAATTAGGCTTTTGCGTTAGTTAGTCACAAAAATAATGGTGGCAACAATTAAAAACGAATAAGAAAGTATAGTCGCTCAAGCCGAACCACACTATATAAAAACAATTTTTGCGAGTGTACCCTATTTGGGACACTTGGACAATCATGGACCCGCCTTAACGAAATTATTTTATAAGTTTAATTTTCATTAAAAAGTTCTTTGTGCCGAATATTTATTTAGATGAGATTTTCGGATGGGGGTGTATATGGGATCTACGATTAGTTTTGAAACAAGCAGAACAGCATTTTGTCATGACATACATATGTAGTTGCTACCGTATTTATATACATACTTATATTAAAACCAACATTTATAAGGTAAGTATGACATAAAAAGCTATTTTTGGGAATAGTATTGTATGAAAGCTAAAGTATATGGACCGATTCCAATAAAACTTGGTTTAATGATTTTGATTGCAATAAACTAAGTTTGGACTATATAAATACTAACATAATAGGTTGACTATGTGAAATCATGGACCGATTTGCCCCATTTTGATTCGACTCTGTCTTTCTCCCAATTATAACCTATGTAACAAATTTCATGAAATTATCTTAAAATTTGCAACCTGCACTTTGCGCACAAGGTTTACAAGGACAACCAGCCGGACGGACATTGTTATATCAGTATACTTAAAGGTGGGTCTCGAACTTATATTTTAGGATGTTACAAACATCATCAAAAATGCATAATTTCTTCTCCACTATTGAGGTGTGGGTATACAAAATATTTATGTAAACGGGATGTGCAATTTTAATTTTTAATCAAAATACTTACAAAAGGGCATCAAAGTATTGAAAAAGAGGACTACCATTTCCAAACAGCCACTCCGTTTAAAATAAAATTTGAAATGGCCATTGTCTAAGAAAACAAGTAAGAGTGCTATCTTCGGCTCTGCCGAATCTTATATACCCTTCACCATTGTGCGAGCAGAATACAGAGCAACTAGACAAAAACTAAATAATTTTAACATATACATACATATTTGCAATACTTAAAACTTTATTATAAATTAAATTTGAAAAGCGAAAACTGGTAAATATTTTTTTAAATCCTTTTTAGAACACAAAAAAAAAATAAAAATAAAAAAAATTTTCTTTTTAAAAAACCAAGATTCGAACCAGGAAACTCACTGTTTCTAAGTTAACACACCCCCTAGACAACTGAACCATGAATGAACGTTATTTCATTAAAATGAAATATGGCCCGTTTACTTTTCACAACAACACAGTTGAGTTGTAATTACTTTTGAAGTTTTTGTTCACCGCAATAGCAAAGTTGTAAACCATAATAACAAATTACAAATCAACTTATTTGAGTTGTGAACCGAATACTTTTATTCACCAAAATAGTTTGTGCCATGTACGTGTGGTTGTTTGTTTTCTTTTATATTTTTTGGCGAGTTTTTAAGTAGCAAAAATTCCTTGTTTTTATTTGTTAAAATTATTTCGTGAAATAGATGAAATAATAAAGAAGGGTGATAACGAAAATCATATTGGGCATTATGCTAGTATATGTAAACAAATGTGAAAGGAGGGGGGGGGGGGGGGGGGGGAGACGGACAACCGGATTTGAACTTCACTTTTCATAAGGACCCAGAATATATATTCTTTATAGGGTGTAGGATCAATATTGTAGAAATTACAAACGGAATGACAAAGTTATATATACCCTTTTACCTTCGGTGAAGTGTATAATAATTTTTGGGATTTCAGTATTTTGATTATAACTTTTAAACCGATCTGACAGATTTAAATACCGACGTGTTTAGGAAGAAATTTATCATTTTCTTGAGTTATAAAGATTGGACTCGGGAAGATCTATGGTTCCCGAAAATGGAAAATGGTATTTAAAAAAAAAATTTTATTTTGGCCATAACTTTTTCGTATCTGAACCGATTTTTCCGAAATATAAAAATATTTTCTACTAAAGATTTCCAGTCTTTTGATATATAAAGCGTAACCATAGGTCATATAACAGTCCCAAAATTCAGGTTTTTATAAAATTTTTGATATTTTTTGTACGGGAGGTACCACGCCCACTTCTCCTATCCCGCCCACATTTTGTGGGATGGTGTGTATTGACAACCTAAATATTTCTACCAAATTTGGAAACTTTGGCTCTTGCCGTTCTCTAGATATACAGAAAAAAGTAATAAAATTACAACAACAAGGGATTTTTGGACAAAATTAGAGGTAATCGTGGTTTTTTACTCATATCTCAGCCATTTTTGGACCGATCTGGCTGAACTTCAATAGCAAAATCATAATAAGAATACCTGACAGATGCATACACCAACCAAGCCCCCATCATTTCTGGGGGCTTCAGAAAACCCATTTCAACTGATAGACGGACGGACAGACGGACAACCGGATTTGAACTTCGCTTTTCATAAGGACCCATAATATATGTACTTTATAGGGTGTAGGATCAATATTGTAGAAATTACAAACGGAATGACAAAGTTATATATACCCTTTTACCTTCGGAGAAGGGTATAAAAAGTGATTAAAGAATTAAAACTACTACTTCGATTACGGTTGCGAAATTAGGCAACACCGCTGATGTTAAAATATGATATAAATCTTTTTATATTTTAATATCAGCGGCGTTGCCTGATTTCGCTGCAGGTAACACAACTTCCGTAATTGACCCATATACTACATTTTCTAGAGGAAAAATGTTCTAAAAATAGTACTAACTCGATATCTTGGATGCTATTTTTTTGAAGGGGAGTAAACCAGAATTGCGATGCCAACAAGATAAAGCTAAAGCTCACACAACTCGTACAATTGTTTCTCTTCTGGACAAAATTTTTGGCGTTGGCATGATAAAGAATTTTTCTAAATTTAAATTGGGACCTGACCATTTATCACAAAATTCAGTAGAGTCATATATAGTTTTAAATATACTAAACTATATCCAATTTTAATAAAGTAATACATTTTTTTTCTAGCGTTTTAAAGTGCTTTCTGGAATATGGGACGTATGATGAATTAAGGACCGGTTGTCACAAAAATGCATGAGTGTTATTTCTAGCAATATAAAGGTAAGTACATATTACCAAATTTCACCACAATATCTGTATTTGTTGAATGTTTTTAAATGATTTTCGATTGCGTTTTGTGTGGGAGCCATAATAAATTATGGACCGATTTTCATAAAATTTGAGAGACTTGTTTCTAGTGTAATGGTGCTATAACAGACAATCGCGTTATTCTGTAAGTTTTAAGTTGTACTTAAACATTTTAAGAGTAAATTATGGCCCGAACTTCACGAAATTTTCCAGTGGGATTTCTGGTCTTTTAAAACTGTGATAGGAAAATTTTTATTAAAACAGCACTATTCACTACGATTTAATGCATACTAAGTAAATGGGGTTTCGGGAAAAAAGTTTATTTGGGGCATATGGTAAATTACGGAAATGTGGGAGTTCCAGATATGGACACATTACTCTTATCCTAATTCGGCGATTTTTCTGGGTTCAAATCCCAAGCTGCTGAGGATAACTAGAAACAATTTGCCACCAATATTGTTCTTTTCTTTTGAGTTTTTCGGAAGTGAGTGTGTTTTCAAAAGACGGAAAGACGGACACACAGATGGACATGGTTAAATTGACTTAAAATTGCTCAAGAATCCAGAATATCTATCCGTGGCATTTTGACAAAACATCGTAAGTCAAATTTAAAAATTGAAAAAATTGTTGTTAATCACAGGAATTTTCATTCAAAAAATATTTTTATTTACGTTTTAAAAAATTTTGCATTATAGAGGAAATTTTTCTTTAATTTTGGTTTATTTTATTTGTTAGTTAAAATGATTTTTTCGGCGAGTTTTGGTTAAAAACATTTTTGCCATCTTATCTCGACTTAAGATGTTTTGTCAAAATGCCACAGATATACTTTGTGTGGTCTTAGATGACTAACAAAAAAAATTCACATGGAATTAAGCTACGCTCACTCTTATTAAATATTTGATCAAATAAACATAACCACTACCTTTGTGAATAGTTAATGAGATTTAACATGGTCTTAATATCCAAAAATAAGATTAACTAGATGACCCGTGCGAATATTTCGCACCGTTAGTCGTCATTTTTGTAGCATAAAATGAAAATAATTAATAGAAATTCGCTCGATCCCGAGACACGTCAAGAATGAAAGATTATCAATAACAATTTAAATTGATTTTCATGTTGTAAAATTTCTTTCTTCATAAAAATAATTTAATAAAAATTAAATTTCATGAACTTAAGCCTAATTGAAAAATATTGAAAATTTGGATTAAAAACCATAAATAGTTCAACAAAATAACCACAATACTAATTATTGTTAAAGCTAAGGCACGAGCTCTATGTGTACATTTGTCCTTCAAGTTGTGCTGAAAAAGGTCAACAGAAAAGAGGAAGACAAAGTGAAAAAACAAAAAAATGTACTTGGACTTCAAGAAAAATTCTTGGCGAAAGTACGAAAAAACAGAAGTAAAGGAAAAAACATGTAAAATCAATTAAAATGGATAATCATTCAGGAAAGCAAATTTCGATCTACCAATTGTTAAAATACAATTTGGTTTAAGGATTGATGTTTGACTAGTGACGTCAGCAGTCGTCGATGGCTGCGAGTGTAAGACGGCAAATCCATCTGAGGAGATCGAGTGGTTGCGATCGAAACATGTCATGGTAACCTGCCGGCCAGGGTTCGAGCCCGAGCCACGTCAAGAATGAAAGATTATCAATAGCAATTTAAATTGATTTTCATGTTGTAAAATTCCTTTCTTCATAAAAATAATTTAATAAAAATTAAATTTCATGAACTTAAGCCTAATTGAAAAATATTGAAAATTTGGATTAAAAACCATAAATAGTTCAACAAAATAACCACAATACTAATTATTTTAGTAACTTCAATACATTTTAAAATATAATTTTTATCAATGAAAATATTAATTTTTCAATTTCTAATTATTTTTCGTCATTAGTGTTAGAAATAAGCTATAAAATGAGATATCATTCATTAACTTTGATGCGGTGGTATGTGAGATATTTGCAACCGACAAAAAAAAGTGCTTTAGAAATAATATTTATGATTATACTACTAGGCATAACAAAAAACTGTTTTATGTAGATGTCTTATTATAAACAAAATAAATATTGGAATTAAAGTAAATTATATTTTCGTTCTCCTGCTGGTCCCGTTTTTCAAATTGTCAAATATTTGCCAAGTGTGAACATAGCTAAAGTATACTCTCTTCACAGCTTTAAAAGACCGTTGAGTTTCGTTTATGGAAAAAAATTGTTCCTTTGTCCTAATTAAACTAAATTAACTGCTGGTATACAAGTTGAAAATAGGATAGAACCACCAAAAAGTACATTGTACCAACTTAACCAACACTAATATAGTCACTGTTTTTACTAACTGACCTAACTAATATTTAACAAATTTTACAGCAGCGCACTTTTAATGTTTTATGTCTTAAACGTAGTAATTTCCTAGCCAAAATACGAATGAAATTGGGTTTATGCATTATTTTTTATTTAGTATAACATCTTTTGTTATGTGTTAAATATAAGCTGCATAAAAAAATGCAGCTTATATTTTTTAAACTGAATTTTTCAAACAATAATATAATATTTTTTTTATTACATTTTATTGGTGTCTATGTGTGTGTTTTTTTCAAGTTGGTTTTAACTTGTTAAAACTTTAATACATTTTTGTCATTGTTACTGTTGTTGTTATTATTAGGCTCCTCTTTATTTTATTACTTGTCTAACTGACACTTTAAATAGTATTGTTAAATAAAAAAAAAAATTGAATAAATATCCTTCTTCATTTAGTAAATGGAATAAACAATAGATGAAGACATTTTCTGTACATACCCAGCCAACCAAACTTACAGATTTTGTCTGATAAAAGACAATTCTGTACAAATTCGTAAGTTTTTCGACATATCGTACAGAGTTCTTTAAAAATTGTTAACGAACTTTCGAGGAATTTTATATTTTGCTTATGCAGACATGTCTGCAGGATTTCGTTCAGACTTCAGATAGAAACCTCGGAGGAATATTTAATTCATTTGTTAAGAAATATCTGCACGAAAGCTTGCAGACTGCTGATAGATTTTACAATGGTTTTTATGTTTTGCTTGTGCAGAAATATCTGCAAGATTTCGTAAAGAACTCGGATCACAAAAGCTTGCAGACTGCTGATAGATTTTTCAATGGTTTTTATGTTTTGCTTGTGCAGAAAAATCTGTAAGATTTCGTACAGAACATAAAGGGTGGTTAAATTGTAAGGGCCGATGTTGAATGTAAACCACAGTGGATGATCAATTTTCGAAGAAAATCATCTTCAGTGATGAGGCACATTTTCACCTCAGTGGATTCGTCAATAAACAGAATTGCCGCATTTGGGCGAATGAGAATCCAAGAGTGATTGTCGAAAAACCAATGCACCCACAAAGAGTGACTGTTTGGTGCGGTTTATGGGCTGGCGGCATCATCGGGCCGTATTTTTTCCAAAATGAGGCCGGTCAGGCAGTTACTGTGAATGGTGTTCGCTATCGTGAGATGATAACGAACTTTTTATGGCCCGAACTGGAAGATATGGATGTGGACGATATGTGGTTTCAGCAGGACGGTGCCACTTGCCACACAGCTAACGAAACAATGGCTCTTTTGCGCAACAAATTCAATGGCCGTGTTATCTCACGTAATGGCGATGTCAATGGGCGCCAAGATCATGTGATTTGACACCGTTGGACTTTTTTCTTTGGGGTTATTTGAAAGAAAAGGTGTACGTCGATAAGCCAGCAACAATTCAAGATCTAAAGGATGAGATAATTCGGCACATTAACGGCATAGAACCTCCATTATGCCTCATGGTCATCGAAAATTTGGACCATCGGATGGAGGTGTGCCGCCGTGGTCGCGGCGCCCATTTGGCCGATATTTTGTTCCATACATAATTGAGTAATACCAATATATCATAATAAAATAAAATTACAATAATTTCCTAAATAGTTTGTGTTTTATTCAAAATCAACATCGGCCCTTGAAATTTAACCATGTATGTGCAAACAACTGTATACATATATATGTGTGTATACTGATGTGAGTTGACATGTGTTTAACCGAATAATATTAAATTATTCGATTATTATTCGATTAAATTTTTACCTCGCATAATTACTCTAATTAATCGATTAATACAAAACATCGATCAATTGAATTCCCTACTATTTATCAACAACTAACATAAAAAAATAATTTTTTTTTTTTAATTTTACAGTATATCGCTCCTTTATTGGAACATAATCATATGTCAAAAAAGAAATCAAACTTGGCAAAATAGGATTAAAGTTTTCAAAATCGACCTTTATATACAGGTTTATTGAAATATAATTTGCTATAATTTCGGTTTAGTTTGAGATATAATACATACATATAAAGAAGGTATGAAGGAAAACTTTTGCTTAAGTAACTTGAAATTTTTGTTTTTTTAAGATATGGCTACGTTGCAATAAAGGAGCGATATGTATTAATTTTTCTTTTCTTCAATTGCAATTTAATATTCACTGATTTGAGTTAAGCTCTTGTCATCATTAATAAAATGCCATCTTCTGCCACATACGTTTAATGTCAGTTTAAGTCACTTGCGGCGTTAGATTTTGATCTCAAAGGTGCCTCTTCAACTCCAACAGCTATTTAATGTATAATACCGACTTAAGAACCCCCAAAATTTTTAAAAACTATACTTTTGTTCTTTATTTATTTAAAATAAAACAAAATTAAAACAAATGGTGTTTTATTTTCTACTAAAAAATGTGATATTTTATTCAAAAAAATGAATTTTGTGTTCGTTTTTTAGGGAAGCATGCTTTATTCTAAAACATTCAATCTTACTTATGGCATAAGGCTTTTCGCCCCGAATAAATCGAGAGTGTTGTTAGTGCCCTGTAAAAAGGTGATATATGATGTTTATATAGGTATATGGGTGATATATGATGTTTTTATAAAGGTGATATATGATGTTTATGGGGTTTTTTTTTATAACGGCGACGATTGCCTCAAAGAGCAACAAAGTCACGCTAAAATTGCAAAAATTAGGAAAAGTTGAAAAAAAGCGAAAAATTGCGAACATTTTAATTACTACAAACGAGCCATAAAATTGATAAAAAATTTAAAACTATAAGGAATGGCAAAAATTCAGTAAAAATTGCTAAATATGCGGACATTTGCAAAAATTTGCTAGCAGCGACATAATAGCAATGTCTAATATTTTTTAAGAATCGTTAAAGCTGTTAAGAAAAATAACCCTTACTGATAAAAATCGCTTCTATCGCGAACATTTCAAAATTGAAACAAACGCAAAAATGTATTTGAAATCGCTATATCTGATGAAAAAAAATCTAAATTTCGGTAAATAATATAAAAAAGTTTGGAAAATAGCGACAATTCGCGAAAATTTTTAATTTTTTAAAGAATTGATTGAAAGGCCTTTAGACTATAAGCAATGCCAAAAATTCCTTAAAAATTGCTAAATTAGCGCAAATTCGCACAAATTTGCTAACAGCGGCATGATAGCAAAGTCTAATATTTATTTAAAATCAATAAAGCTCCAAAAAATCATAAAACTTACAGTAAAAATCTCGTCTAAAGCCTAGTACTCTGTTAAAATGTTTGAAAAATGTTGAGCAACATTTATTATTTCACGCGAAAATTTGGCATGTATCGATGTTACCTATCATGCAAGTTTGTACAATTTGCCGATTTTATTTTATTGTTTTGCGTATGTAAACAAACCCCACATGCAGTTTACTAAAAATAATTTTTTTTAATAAAAAAGTAAGTAAATATAGATAAGAAACTGTTACCGGATTTGTTTTTTTAATTTTTTATTTCGTACTTAATAATCAGTACATACTTTTTTGCTTAAAATTCCACGCGAAATAAGTGCAGCTTACATTATTTCGCAGTTGTAAAAAAATGTTGCCAGCAACATTTCGGAACTTTTTCACAAAATGAACAGAGTACAACTCTATCAACAATATTTCATAGATATTCCGCACAAGTTTTTTTCATATGCGTTTTGACAGCATTTCACGTGAAATGTTGAACAGAGTACTAGGCTTAATGCGAATATGGCTAAAGTTCGCGTAAAAGGTAATATTGGAGACAAACCCAAAAATGTATTTGTTATTCGCTATCGGTAAAAAAAATAATGAAAAAAAGCGTTAAAATTTTTTTGCCAAAAACACTTTTTCATATCTTGTGTTTTGTTCTCGTCAAACATCAAATAGCATTATAACAGGGCTTGCAAGACATTTTATACATGCACCTTTTTAAAAGGCGATATTTGTTGTTTAGAAATGAAAAACGCTATAAGTCATAGTATAAAATCTATTTGTACCTTTAATGTAAAATTTCTAAAAACTAAAAAGCCCTTTAATTTTCTATAAAAAGGTATTGATTCCTATAGTGAAAATTTATTATTTTAGAATTACAATGGAAGCAAAGTAATTGTTGCGCATTTATACTGTGTAAACTGGTTATCGCTAGGAGTAAATTTATTGAGCAGCACTAAAAATTTTCATCGATGGAACTTTTTCGCTATTGCCTTAAGCTGCTTTAAAAAAGATTAGAATTCTAGTTTTCATGTATATTTCGGTTTAATTTTAAGTTCGGTGTTCGGGGAAAATTTTACCTAACGCCTTACATCAACCGAACATAGCTTTTTATCGAACTCCGACACAAAAAGCGAACGCTCGATCGGACTCTAGAATAGAGTACCGAAATTAGTTGTTTTTTTTAATTAGAAGATTTACAACTGACTTGAAATGCAATGTAAAGTATCTATAGTGCAGTTTTTTACATGCACAGCCCATATTTACTATTTTTTTTTCTAACCGTTCCCGAGTGTGCGAGGCACCATCACACCCAGGTAACAATTAAAGAGCATAATCCGTTAAGACTTTTGACACTTCCCTTGCTTAGGAGGTGGAGCTTTCTAACTTCCGATGCTTAAACAAATGCTAGCAGCTTCTGTTGAGTAGCAACAGCACCTAGTGAAGATTGTCCCTAAGACCAGAATTAGCCGCAAGTGGTGAACATTTGGGTGATAAGGAGATTTTCAGCATCACCCTTGCCACAATTTTAGGAAGTTAACCACGTGATCCCCAAAAGTATCCTATCAATAGACAGGCGAAAAACAATAAAGCTTTCCGCCAAGAAGCCTCAAGCAATAGTCAGTCGGGTGCGGTGTCATCGGACATAACAGTCAGTAGCAATGTTTTGCTACCAGATAGGATCTCTAGTCAGCTGCTAGCGCAAGAAATCGTGAAGATCTCTTGAGATTTGTAAATTTTGGATTTCTACCGAGTCCCAATACCTGATTATGCCTCGGAGGATGTAACACCAAAATATGAATAAGATATGTTTAAGATGATGCCTACAATCACGGGAGGTACTCTAAAGGTATGTTCAGAGTTAACAAATGTTTGGCGAAAAAAATCCAAAAAAAGCGTGACCAGTAAATTTATCAAAGTTGAACTTTATTTTTAACAATTTCTATCGATTTACTAAACTTTTGTTGTATTATTTAATGTAATTTGGAAACTATTATATGATGTTTGATCTAGCCGAACGTTTTGCAAAAGCAAATATTTTTTTAATTAAACTAGTGGGTACGTGCAGGACGTCAGAAATTTAATAGGTGTGAACATAGCTTAAGATTTTATGAAATTTTTTTCGTTTTTTCAACTATTTGATAATGATTAAAATGTTTTAAAACCAAAATGATAAACCTTTATCTGATAAATGTTACGTGATGAAAGAAAACTTACTTCATAATCGGCTTTACCATGCGAAAAAACATAAGAATCAGTTAGAGTCGTTAAAAAAGCTCGATAGCTCGATAGTTAAACAATGTCGAAAGCGATTATACTTGTTGTTGAAATTCGATAATTTTATAAATTTCCAAGAATTAAGTTAAAACGTGCAGAAAAAAAACAATTATATTTTACACAATAAAAAATTATAACGTGTTATTTGTGCCCCCTCTATTTTGACTCTTTATAAAATATTTTCAATATCCCTAAAAGGACTTCTCTTGCTATATACCATGCAACACTCAACTGCACACAAATCCTTTTTGTTTGACTTCTTTTTTTTCCAGTTCTGTCAACAACAGTCTCCTAATTTAATGTCACATTAAGACTACGGCACTTTTGCAATTGGCCCATTAGTATGAACTCGTTTTTGTATTTGTCGCAACCCAAACAACGGGAATGATATTGTGTTAAAACCATTTTTCAGCACGACTGCTGATTTATCAATATTGCTGTAATCTGTAATACGAGTAATAATGTAGTGCTAAGTTTTAATGTAATATACATACTACATAAATATCCCAGCAGGAAGAGAAATCCAATAAGAGATTATGGCGCTTTAATAAAATCATCGATATTTTTTTGTAGCTTTCAAGAGATTTATAGATTATAATCAATGATGTTTTGTAACTAAATAAATATTTGATAAAGCAATTATGGCGCTTGTTACACCAGGAAGATAAGAAATCAGTTGGGGTGACAATTTTTTTTAAACAACGTAAAAGAGCGAATAGAGAGAAAAAAAAGTTTACGAAAACATAGGAAAGTTTATTATTGATGTGAAAAGTTCTATTATATTTAATGCGTGGAAAAACTTTATTTTGAAAAATTTATTTGTTTTACAAGAATAACTTGTTAAATTAACGTTCCAGAAAAAGTTTTAAATAAGCGCTCAAGATGTTTTTTTTTAGGAATATGTGTAGATAAATAGATTTTAAAGCATATTTGTCATCACAAGCAAATGCCTTTTAAAACAGCTGATATCAGATGGTTTGCCAGTTCAATCTAGAACACGCTCTAATTGAAAATTTTTACACTGCAAGTTCCAGCTGATGTTTACAAAAACAAATTTGTTTGGCAGTAAGAAACTTGACAAGCACGCTGCTTAATACATGTCGTCTAAAATCACATTTAACAAAAGTTAAACTTATTTATGGGAAAAGGACAAACATGAATAATTTAAAAAAGAGTTTAAAAGTTCGACTGCTTTCGGGCATTCTCACATGTTCAGCCTTGGCTTTGAAAATGTGGCTTTTAAAGCAGTAGTTTTTAATTGTGACCACTTCTTGCATACATCACAGGTAGAATTCAAATTAAGGGAAAAATTGCTGTGAAATTATTTAAAATATTCCATGGAATTTTAGAACAGGTTATTCGGTGAATTTTTTTTGGGTTACAACTCAACCCTAATTCAGTTAAAATTTTGCAGTTTTCGTATTATGGCTTAAAACTCTTTTATTGAGCTGCCTACAAAAACATTATAACCACCCTGTGGTTCATGCGGCTGTCTCCGAGCAGGTTATAATACTAGCCCCTTTATGACACAACCAGACCGAATGCAAGCCATATGACTGGCCACTTTAACAAGGGGATGTCCCACGAGGGGGTAAATTGTCACTAAGAGGCCACAAAATGACAGTTCATAAGCCGGTTCTTCTTGGCTTACCATAAACCGTCTCCTTATACCAAACATAAATCTGCTTTTCTGATTGTGTTGTCATACGTTCTGTTTCTCTCTCTCTCTCTCATAAAATGAACGAAATGCTGAATGACATACATTTTTACTATCCACCATCTGCGACACAAAAAGACAGCTAAGTGCCAGCACAAAGTGACAGTTAAATGTTCCACAGTTTTAGAACCAGTCTTCCGAGTGTAGGATCAATGTGTAAAGTTTTATAACCAGTCTACTGTGTATAGTACTGCCACTTTTGGGGTTAATTGTCACGGAAAAACTACAGTCACTAATCACAAGCAGCTGTTTTAATTTTAGCTAAAAATAATTTAATTTTAGCATACATATACATATATCGAGCCCTTATTGCAAAAAAGCTTAGGCGACATCATTTAAAATTTTTTGGGTTTTTTGAATAAATGACTTTCTTGGCAACACTGGCATCATTTCCTAAAATATTATGGTCACATAAATTCTATCGTAAGCGACAATCTTCACACAAAATTTTAATGAAATCAAATAAAAAAACCCTTTTCTTGTAAAATGTGGTTTTTGTCGCTTAAGCTTAAGCTTAAGCTCGCGCCTTCATTTGAGTAGTGGACGGCCTCTTCTTTGCAGACTGGGGTCTCCAGCCGATTGCGGCTTGTGCTATGACAACTAAAGAAGTGAAAGAAATGACAGTTTTTCTACTTTGACTGCAGTTTTTTAAACGCTGGTTACTTTATTGATGGCGAAAAGTTTTATAAAAAACAATTAGTTCGGTTCAAAACAGTTAAATTTTGCCAAATTCTGAAAATATAGTAACGTTTATTGAACTTTTTGTGCGAAATAATGACATACACAGAAAAAAGTAAAAAACGGTTTTGATCACCAAAATAATTGAAACAAGCAAAAAATTGTTTAATTTTGCACCTATCAACGAAATGATTATACCAATTACTCAAACTTGCAAAAATTGCAAACATTACAAAAATAATTGAAAAAATTATTAATATTAAACAATATTTTCATTGAATGAATTAACAAATAAATTTAAAAAAATCAATACTTTAATTGAATGAATTACTAACGTAATTGATTATAATGCAGAAAATTAATTATTTTAATAATTGCATTGATTAAAACAGTGATTGAGTTTTTGCATTAAATTGATTAAATTTTTAATTGAATAAATTAAACAGTGTATTTGAAATACAATCTTAATTCAATTACGCAAATTATTCAATCAAACAAATAGTTAATTGAATAAGTTTGTTAAATCAATTCAGTTGATGGTTAAATGAAGAAAAATAATAATATTTAAAATACGTATATGTTTTATTTAAATATGGTTTAAAAGTAACTTGTTTTATTTGTTTAATTGTAAAAGCCCATGCTTAATTGTACAAATTTTGGAAGATTTTTTAAACAAAGGAATTTCATACATACAACTTTGTATAAAATTGTAGAATAACTCTGATTCTTCAAGGTTTTCAAGATTTAAAACAAGAAACTGTTTGTGTTGTGTAATTTGGCTGTAATTTTTTTCACTTATTTACTTTAAAAGCACAACATGAAATGACGCCAAAATTAATTCAAGAATTAACAAACAAAGAAAATAAACACCAAATTTCGATTGCGACCATAACCACCGTCAACAATGTGGTCAGCCACAAGTCGATTTTGTATTTTACGCATAATATACATATGTATGTAGGCTCATTATTGACATTGCTGGTGGTCATAATTGTAATTCGTCTATAACAAATTTCATTTCATTTTTTACTTGTTGATAGTTTTTTTTTTGCACGCGACGCTAACTGCTCTTTTTGATGACAAAAACATGTGTGTATGTACATTTAAGGGCAAAGACAATAAATTTAAAAAGATGTTGCACTTGTAACATTTTTCGCAAACTATTGATGAGAGAGGAAAGCAACAAGGAGAAAGCAACAAAGTGTTCAATTCAAACAACCGAGTTGATTGATTCAATTAAACTTATAATTAAAATTAAGCTAAAAATCAAGTAACATTTTAATTGAAAAAAAATTTTTTTTTTTAATTCAATCAATTAAGAACGTAATCAAATTTATTTTAAAATTCAAAAATCACTATTAATTGAAAAAAAACTGCCAATAATTTTTTCTGTGTATGGGAATAAATTCGGACACCATTTAAAAACCTTCTTATTCCACGAATAATGAGCTTAAATATCTTTCAAATCTTTTAATCCTATCAGGACATTGTGCTTAGTCATTGTACATATTTTGAAATATGTGCTGCAGGAACTTTCTTTAATACAGTTTTGAAGCTGCTTTCATGTGAAACTTTTGTTTTGCAGCATTTAAATATTTTGTAAATGTTCTCTCTGTGTTCTTCCTCTCAACAACAAAACTGGCAAAATCTACTTTTACGTAAAACAAAATACACTTTTCTATTCGTCTTCTACCTACTTATTGCAATGTTTCGCCCACAAATGTTTCAAAATATGTTTCAATTAGGGAAAGCCGAATATCTCTGAAAGAGATTGCTTGGCATTCTATAATAACGCTGGCATGTATACCAGGGCACAGTGTGTACTTGAGGTACTATACTGCTTTTGACCTGGCCAAACGGGCCAGTGTCTTCAACCACACAATAGTCGACCGTTTCAAGGGCTCGTTGCAGAACTCTCATTAAACGTGAATCGACAGGAAGGTACAACTGTGGTGGCAGGGAGAAATCAGCTGATGTTTGGCTTGATATCTATGGTGTAGTCATGACGTAAATATTAAGATAAGGCATATTGGGAGTCTAGAATTTCCATGTTGGGATGTTCTATCTAGGATAGGACTATAGTCAATCATTCTTTTTAATAAGGAATGAACATTTTTTAAGAGTGAGGTGGTGCCTATATAGTAATCTTGCAATAGCTTAACACTGATCACTGTCGCAGGGTATTACAAAGGAACCGCTATAAGCTCCTAAGTGAGATGTATACTCCAACCTAACGTAACCTATTAAACGTACATTATACGTAAATTTTAAAGATTTCACATCATATTTCGTCTTAAGCCTGGTAATATGTTTAACATTTCACGTGAAATGCTGTCAAAACGCATATAAAACAAGTAAGAAAGTATAGTCGGTCAAGCCCGACCATATGATACACTACACCACAGTATTAAAAAAACACATCATGCTAATATGCCCATATAAATTTGGATTTATCTATGTTTATAAACTTCATTAAAATTGGTTTGAAAGTTTGTGAGAGGCGAAATTACACCCTACCTCCCCTTGTGGTCCTATTTTTGAAAAACTGTATACCTTACGTGTCCATATAGATATGTATCTATCTATGTTTTAAATTTCATTAAAATCGGTTTGAAAGGCATAAATTGCCCCTATCTCCCCTCGTGGTCCCATTTTTTAAAAAATGCATTCCTTTTGTGTCCGTAAAGATATAGTTCTATCTTTGTTTTAAATTTAATTAAAATCGGTTCGATTGTTTCCGAGACGAAGAAATTTCCGCCTATCTTTCCTCGTGGTCCTACGATTAGGCCCATTTTCAATAGGCTCGGTCCTTGTGCCAAGAAGAATCTATAATTTATCAAATTATCTCCAAAATTGCGAACTGTACTTTGCGCACAAGGTTACATGGACAGCCAGCCAGCCAGCCGGACATCGTTAGTTCGACTCAGAAAGTGATTCTGAGTCGATCGGTATACTTTAAGGTGGGTCTAGGACTGCGATCGGCAAAATCATGTGCACACACGTTGCATAGAATTTAACCATTAACAACAACATATGTAAAATTCATACAACGCATATAATCGCAAAATGTAATAGTATAGGTTGCCGATGGCAGGTCTAGGACCAATATTTTCTCTCCGCCTCTCCACTATTGTGGTGTGGGTATAAAAAACTTGTGCGGAATATCTATGAAATAATGTTGATAGAGTTGTACCTCTGCACATTTTGCGAAAAAGGGTACGTTCGTAAATGCAGTTGCTGCGCATCAGTTGCGCATTAGTAAAGTTGAATGAAACTTGGCATTACTTTCATATGTCAAAAGTTTTTTTATGCAGTGAGTCCGCAGCTCTGCAGCAAACATTGGCAATTATTGCATCAGTTAATTTTCTAATGCAATAACCTTTAACATAAAAGAAATAGTTTTATTTTACTTTTTTAATGCTTTTTAATAAATTTACCACTATTGATAATAATATTTTTCTTATTATTTTCTGTTCGCTCATACAACCTTTAAAATTTAGCTCGTGTTCAAAAATTCAAACTTTGAACGCTGTTGCGTAGTAAAAAAGCATAAGCATCACAAGCGCAACTGGTGATCACGCATCAGCAACAAAATTTTGCATCACTGCAGCAGCTAAAGCTACGAAATGCTTCTGCCAACATGTTCTTACAACTGTGAAATAATATAAGCTGCACTTATTTCGAGTTTATTTTGAAGAATATGGAAGAAAGTTTAAACCTAATATTAAATGAGAAAGGAAAAGTTTAAGTAACACAACCGGTACACACAGAAAAAAATACCAATGTAAAATTAACATGGAAAAGTGTTGATTGAGAATCATAGTAAATTTCAACAAAAGTATGCCCTTTATTTCAATTTATCATTATTTCATATTAATTTTAAATGAAAAATATTAAAATAACCATAAATTACGTTTATTTAATATTATTCACTGTTACAAAAATAAAAAAAAAAATTATTAAAATATAAATAAATATGGATTCAATATTGAATGCATAAAAACCTGTTTTATATTAAAATCAAAAGTTTATCTTGTTAAATTAACATGCATACATACTTAAGTATGTACATATTTTATTTTCATTTTTAATATATATTATAAAAAGGAAGACAATTCCCGTATTCTTTTAATTAAAATTATTTAGTTAAATAGTACATCAAGTTTTCAAAGTAGAATGATGACGAAAACCATATCGGGCGATTCTGCTGATGCTTCTGTTAACAAAGGAGAATACAAAATAAGTGAAACATGTGTTACAGGGGTAAGTGTTTTGAATTATTCTCAAATAAATGCATATGTTGTCTCTGAAGCTTCTTCACACTGTTAAAACACACTCAAACCAATTTGTTTCAACTTGAAATAACTTTCATTCAACGTGATTCCGATTGTTATTTCAATATAAATTACATTTTGCTCTAACTTTACTGCAATGTTAAATTAACATGAATTATAGTTATTTCAATAGAAAAAAATGTTGTTCGCAGTTATTGTAAAATCAGGTTGAATTAACATGAAAAACGTATGAAGCAAAATCACCACCGAAAAATTTTAAATCAACCTTGTTTTCTACGTTTTTAACTTGATTTTTTTCTGTGTGTAGCAGTTTTTCATCAATAGTTACTTACTTTTCTATTAAATTTAAAAAAAAAAAAAAAATTTTTTTTGTATATACATGTGGATTTGTTTAAACACACAAAACAACTGTGGGATTCACAAGGTGTGCTATCGAGGCATATCGTCATAATGTCCTAAATAATATTTTAGAATTGATTAAAACAATATTGTGTTTCAAACAAAATAAAAATTTTGATGCTGTGTTCATTATTTCGTCATAGCTGTAAAGTAAAAATCTAAATTATAAGCGGTTGCCCACAGCAGTCATATATATTTCTTGTAATTATTTTAAGACATATGACTTAACAACAAGAGTTACAAATACAATTACAAATTATATTCTAACTAAGTTAACCGAGCAAAAGCAACGTAGACCTTCAGCCCGTTGTAGTGAAACAGACCAGAGTCTCAGGCGGAAATCGAAGTCACAACCCTCGCACTAATAGACTAGCTCACTACCAACTTCCCTACCGGGGCATCCATACTTTGAAGTAGGGATTGCTGTTCGGTTTTAACCGAAATCGAAACCGCGGTTTTAAATGCCTAAAAACCGAAACCGTAAACCGACAAAAAAACCTTGGTTTTAGAATTTACTTTAACAATATATTTATGCTTAAAGAAATTGCAAATTATACATAATATTGGGACTTCATATACAAAAACTTTATACATAACAGCTTGCAAGAATGGCAAGGTATTTTAAAATTCTTAAAATTCAAAATAAGTACTAAGAAGAACAAATGTTACCTTTTTAACTCTTAAGTAGACACTTAGTTTGTGTGGCACAAACTTCCACCTGCTCCTAGCTGGGACCAATAGTATTTTCAAAATACTATTTTGTATGGAGTTTTTGTGGCTATAGAAAAAACTCACACTAACGAACCCGTGGGCAGAGCTGGGACTACTTTTATATAAAGGGTGGTTAAATTGTAAGGGCCGATGTTGAATGTGAACCGCACCTAAACGCCAAGTTTTTTTCCGAATTTTATTTGACATTTCTCTATTTCAGACTTACTCAATTTGAACCATGGAGAGATACACAATCCAACAACGTGTTAAAGTTATCCAGACTTATTATGAAAATGGACGTTGAAATCAAAATGCATATCGTGCACTTCGTGATTTTTTTGGTCAATTTGATCGTCCAAATGTGCGTACAATCGCAAAAATCGTGGAAAAATTCGAGCAAACCGGGTCTGTAGAAGATGTGAGAACACCAGTGCATGCTCGTACAGCTCGTACTGCAGAAAATATTGCTGCTGTTCGCGATAGTGTGGCTGAAGAGCCGTCCACCTCAACTCGTCGTCGTGCCCAACAATTGCACCTCTCACGCTCGTCGTTGATGAACATTATGCATAAAGACTTGCATTTACACGCTTACAAGGTGCAATTGGCTCAAGAACTAAAGCCTCTTGACCATTCCAAACGTCGTGAATGGGCAGAATGGTGGCAAGAAATGGCAACAGTGGATGATCAATTTTCGAAGAAAATCATCTTCAGTGATGAGGCACATTTTCACCTCAGTGGATTCGTCAATAAACAGAATTGCCGCATTTGGGCGAATGAGAATCCAAGAGTGATTATCGAAAAACCAATGCACCCACAAAGAGTGACTGTTTGGTGCGGTTTATGGGCTGGCGGCATCATCGGGCCGTATTTTTTTCCAAAATGAGGCCGGTCAGGCAGTTACTGTGAATGGTGTTCGCTATCGTGAAATGATAACGAGCTTTTTATGGGCCGAATTGGAAGATATGGATGTGGACGATATGTGGTTTCAGCAGGACGGTGCCACTTGCCACACAGCTAAAGAAACAATGGCTCTTTTGTGCAACAAATTCAATGGCCGTGTTATCGCACGTAATGGCGATGTCAATTGGCCGCCAAGATCATGTGATTT
This sequence comes from Pollenia angustigena, assembly GCA_930367215.1. Lineage (NCBI taxonomy): Eukaryota > Metazoa > Arthropoda > Insecta > Diptera > Polleniidae > Pollenia > Pollenia angustigena. Next base: position 192,736,526 of record OV884060.1, on the reverse strand, counting down.
GACACCGTTGGACTTTTTTATTTGGGGTTATTTGAAAGAAAAGGTGTACGTCGATAAGCCAGCAACAATTCAAGAGCTAAAGGATGAGATAATTCGGCACATTAACGGCATAGAACCTCCATTATGCCTCAGGGTCATCGAAAATTTGGACCATCGGATGGAGGTTTGCCGCCGTGGTCGCGTCGCCCATTTGGCCGATATTTTGTTCCACACATAATTGAGTAATACCAATATATCATAATAAAATAAAATTACAATAATTTCCTAAATAGTTTGTGTTTATATGGAGTTTTACGGCTATAGCAGGAAAATTTTGTCGGAAAGTGGAATAATTCTTCGAAAAAACAGTAAGGAAAGAATTCTTATGTGTTGCGTTTGCTTTTTGATACGTTCATTTTGATTTTATTAACTACAGTACATACATAAGTATATAATAGGGCGCAATATGAACAAAATTTTCATTTGGCCAATTGCGACGCCCACGGTGTTTACACTTTTTTCTCATTTTCTTGTAAAAAAACTTTGATTGGCGAAAACATAATATTTCGTTTTGATAAACTTAATAAAATTTATAAAAAAAAAAACTGGAAAAAAGTAAAAAAGGGTTAATAAAAGTACCTGCATTGTAACAAATAATAAAATATATATTTTTATGTATGAAGTTTAACTTTCATATTTTCAAAACCGAAACCGAACCGAAACCGACCGGTTTTAATCATTTTAAAACCGAAACCGCGGCTTCACGGTTTTTAGCAAACTCTACTTTGAAGGAACTAAAACGTAAAATTGTGCAAACTTTCGAGATAGAAACATTGATACATGTCAAAATATGCGTATGAAATAACAAATGTTGCTTAACATTTTTCACAAATTTGAACAGAGTACTAGACTCTTTGTAGGAAAGTGTTTGCATGTACAAGACATGGAATATTTTTCGGTCATCTTTAAGTGTCATCCCCAATTCTATTTGGTGAAACTTAATATGAACATATTATTTAAAGGGTTTTTTATTGTTTGTTCTGTTTTCTAATTTAGGCAATATAAATGTTTTTTTTTTTTGTAGCACATTAAGTAAAAAAGGTATCCTTTACGTTTTTCCCTTCACAATTATACTTTTTTATAGTGTTACTACTACTTATTGGAATTGGTATTTTGGGTTAATAGACCTTCCTTTCAATAAAGTAAAATTATTATTAAAATGTCCTTCCGTTGTTTTGTCAGTTAATATTGACATGTCAAGTAATCTTTCTGGATTTTAACAATACATAGAGAGATGTTTTACTTAATACATTTGTGAAGAAATTATGAGGGTATTTAATTCCATAATTCCATGTTTGTATGTTATACAGCTAGAAAAAACGAAATATTGAAATATCGTATATTAAGGTTATGTAAAATAAATATTTAAAACCTAGCAAACGTTTTCGTTACACTCTCGCGTTTTTCGTGGCCGATAACGTGCAAGTCTTTTAATCTGGGCGTTTCTTTTGAATAACCCAATTTTTGCTGCCTCAAAAATCTTATTCCGTTTTGCACTGGGACTTGGATCTGCACGCAGAGAAAAAACATTTTTCAATATGGTCACCTCCAACAAAACGAGTTTTAACGAAAATATTTAAACATATTATGGTTAATTTAACCATATTATTGTCGCCAGCAACTTTATTATGGTTTAAACAGTGTTCGAAAATAAACAGAACATTACTTAGCGTTCGGCTAACACACCCAACAACGATATCTATTTTTTTATTGTTTGTGTACACGAACACAACCCTTAATAGTGTTTGTAACAATTTTCAAGAAAGAACGGAACATTATATAGTGTTCTGTTCTTCGTTAAAAAAACATAACAATTGTAGTGATACTGTAGACAAACATTATATTTTAATGTTCTGTAATGTTTCTTTTTTTACATTGTAAAGAAATGTGTGTGTATTGTGTATATGTTTTGTTTGTGTAGAATTATTTTGCTAAAATTTTTTGTTTGTTTATTTCTTTATCAATGTAAAAGAAGAAGAAACATTTTAGAACATTAAAATATAATGTTTGTCTACAGTATCACTACAATTGTTCTGTTTTTTTTTTAACGAATAACAGAACACTTTATAATGTTCCGCTCTTCCTTGAAAATAGTTACGAACGCTATTTAGGGTTGTGTTCGTCTACACAAACACTAAAAAAATAGATATGGTTCCTGGGCTTGTGAGCCGAACTCTAAATAATATTCTGTTAATTTTCGAACACTGATTTAAACATATTGTAGTGACTTTAGGCTGAACTCAACGCCTACAGCACGAACAGCATCTATGTGTATTGTGTATATGTTTTGTTTGTGTTAAATTAATTTGCTGACTTTTTGTGTTTTTTCGTATGTGTATTTTGTTTATGAAAAAAATTAATGAGCTGATGATACTAATTTGTTTACAGGTGCACCTTTAAACCTAAAATGCATACCGTACCATATATGGTACCGTACTAATTTCGTTTATTATTCACTCAAATAAAATTAAAACCTAAAAAAGTGGTTTAATATAAAGCAGTCAGTACAACTCATCCATGCGTTCCGAACAATATTTTTGTCCGGAGAATCATTTTTTTCCTGCGAGTGTTCTGCAGAACGATTCACCCATTTCGGAAAATTTTTCCGGAAAAACAAAGCTACCATATGGTTTACAGATGTAAAAAATTATACCTAATGGCAGCACAACTAGAAAACCACTTGTTTTGAATTGTTTTCTAAAATTGATTTAAAGAAAATTGATGAAAAGAGGAAATTGATTTTATTATTTTTAATTATATGTATTCTTTTTTTTAACTTTTATGTACAAATTGAAAAAAATTTGGCAACTAAGTTGATTTTGTTTTGAACACAAATTAAAATTAAACCAATTCAAGAAAAAACTTTTTGAACAAAATAATTTCTCTCTCTCTCTCTCTCTCAGACGTAAGACGTCAAACTTTATCCGAACTTTTTTTCTGTGTGATGTTTTACAAATTAATCGATTTGATCTCATTTTCAAAATATTGATGCTGCGGAACATGACCAAAGTAGGTCTCAATTTTTTTTTTTCATTATTTTTCCCATATATATGAGAATCAAATGCAACGTTTTAATGCTAATCGAATTTGAAATTCGCAAATTGAACGAAATTTTATAAAATTATCTCTTAAATTGCGAACTGATCTTGGTATAAAAATTTTACATGGGCAAACAGGCAAAAACCAGGCAACTAGACAAACGGATAGAAAATGTTTGCTAGTCAACTTATAAACTTAAAGGTTTGTCTCTAGTGTTAATATTTTTAAACGCTATCCTAACCACCTTTTAAGGTAGAAGTACATAAGACGCGTTAGTGCGTGCGCGCTCTGTCGTCTTCTGTAAAAAAAGTTAAACTAGTGTATTTTCATAGAACAAGCTACATGCAAAATATTTTGACGCGTTTGCGCAAGAAAGTTAGTTAACTTTAAAGTTTTTAACGCGTTGTGTATTTTTGACAAGTAATCAGCAGCCGTATTCCGTAATTCGCTTAAGCTAAATCTCTATCGCTAAATATCTAAAAACTTTATTTAGAGGTTTTTGGGTACGAATGCAATTCTGTAACGTGCATTGCTAAATTTGGCAATGCCATACAAATTTAATTCGCCGCAATTTTAGCTTTAAATGTCATCGCTTAAATTTTTCAATTGTGTGTTCTCTAAGGAATTTTAGCGACCGAGATTTAGCTTTAGCTAAGCGAATTACAGAAAACGGCTGCAGCTGACAATAAAAAAAATAATTTAACAAATTTGTGAATTATGAAAGAAAAACTTTTTGAGGAGCTTAAAAAACAGACAATATTTATATAAAAAGAATAAATTCAATAAAATTATAAAATCTTGATATACTTTCGAATCCGTTTTCAATGCACAAATACATAAGTAAACAAGTAAGAAAGTATAGTCGGCCAAGCCCGACCATATGATACCCTACACCACAGTTTTAAAAACACATCATGCTTATGTGTCCATGTAAATATGGATTTATCTATGTTTATAAACTTCATGAAAATCGGTTTGAAAGTTTGTGAGAGGCAGAAATTGCCCCCTGCCTCCCCTTGTGGTCCTATTTTTTAAAAACTGTATAGCTAATATGTCCCTATAGATATGGTTCTATCTATGTTTTAAATTTCATTAAAATTGGTTTAAGAGGCAGAAATTGCCCCTATCTCCCCTCGTGGTCCGATTTTTTTTTTTAAATTTATACATTTTGTGTCCATATAGATATGGTTCTATCTATGTTTTTAATTTCATTGAAATCGGTTTGATAGTTTCTGAGAGGAAGAAATTTCCCCCTATCTTCCCTCGTGGTCCTACGATTCGGCCCATTTTCAATAGGCTTGGTCCTTGTGCCAATAAGAACCTATCTCCAAAATTGCGACCTGTACTTTGCGCACAAGCTTACATGGACAGCCAGCCAGCCAGCCTGCCAGGCAGCCAGCGGACGGACATCGTTAGTTCGACTCAGAAAGTGATTCTGAGTAGATCGGTATACTTTAAGGTAGGTCTAGGACCACTATTTTAAGGCGTTACACACATCAGCACAAATGCATAATACCCTCTCCACTATTGTGGTGTGGGTATAACAAATAAAAAACAGCTGACAGCAATGGCTTTTGTAACGCGCGTTGTGTAACTTGCAATTTTTCATGCGCTAAAATTTTTAAACGCACGAAAAATGTCGCGAATAAAGGCGTGTTATGTACTTCTTCCTTTATAGTATAGTATGTTATAATATCTATGCTCGTTTTTTAACCGTGGCTGTCTGAATCAAGATAAAATTTCGTTTGCTTTCTCGTATTTGCAATTAATTGTTTGATTGTTTTTGGCATTTTATCGATTAAGTTAAGTCGTAGAAGACTAATCATTGTTCTAGACATTTAATCAAAACATACACACTAAGATTTTGTAGCACATTAATAGCACACATTTATTTAGGAAAACCTAAACAACCCTACAAAAGAAAAGAAAAAAAGGTATGTAATTTCAGATAAAACAATTGAAAATTAATTTCCTTATTATTTCATGCACTTTATTGTACATTTTTTTTTTTATAAGAAATACTTCCCACTCTATAAGAATTCTTTTTTATTTTTATTAAACAGTATTTTACTTACATACACAAATGTATGTATGTATGCATGGCATACATTGTATGTATTTATGTGTCTGTATAGGTTACATCCCTTCAAACATTTTTGAAATTTTTTGGCGATTGCTTGTTTGGCGATGATTACGCAATCCTTTTCAGGGAATACGAATTGCTAACCATCGCCTTCGGCGATGAATATACGAGCCCACACAAGTAGCGGCAATCATCAGTGTTTTTTTATAACTTTCAATAGAATTTTTTTTTCTTGTTGTTTTATTAAGGTAACGGGAAAATAAATATTTGGTTTCAAGGGCACTTAGCAAAATTGTCATTCCAGTTGAGCAAGTGATTTGTGATAGGTGTGTTATTTAATATATCCCTGAAAGCAATTTTCATCGCCGAATCATCGCCCGCGAATCGCCGGCAAATTGTCTAACATCGCAGCGATGCATCGCGATACGCGATTCGCGCGGTTGACACATGCGAACGTTTTCGCAATTCGCATTAAGCTACCACGCGATGCATCGCGGCGATGTTAGAAAACTTGCCGGCGATTCGCGAGCGATGATTCGGCGATGGAAATTGTTTGCAGGGATGTATACTGTAGACATTGCAATGTTAACACGTTTCTTTTGTGTAAGTGTATGAGAATAAGCCAAGAGCCGGAAGTTGGCAAACAATACTTTTACAACAAACATGTTCTCCTTTAATTTTGTATTTCTTGTAATCATTGATAATGTCGATGATAATTTTATTTATGTTGATCCTTTTATTTTATTAGGTTTTTTATGTTTTCTGTTTCTTGTTTTTTTTTTTGCAAATCATTCCTTTTAATTTAATCTTTCGAAATGCTGACTGGCATGCATTCACTGTAAATGCTTAATAACAATAAATTCTATTGTCAGTGTTGTTTATATTGTGTGAACGCGTGTGGGAGGCGTGCTTTTCTTTTAAAAAGAATATAAATAATTTGATTTAGGTAAATGCTGAGTGATATGTCGTCTATTTATCAAGACATAGAAAAAGAAAATCCTACGATTAAAATAAAATAATCTTGGAAAAATATTATTATTATTATAAGTATTTAGTAGGGTTTGCACATCAGTTACATATAATCGTATTCGTAGGGTTAGTCAATCAATTATAATCGCTCTTTGCAAACGTTATCATAATTGCAAAAAAGTTTCTGTAATTGCCCTGCAAATAATAGGACCAGCCCAAACACGCGTGTAAAGAGTAGTCCACAAGGGACCAGGACTAGTCCAAAAGTAACCCAAACGTATGTACCATATAACCCACCTTGGGACCACTAAGGAGTAGTTTAAGAACTACTATATGGTATACTCAAGAGGATTAGTTTTGAAGTCGTTTAAAAACGAATGCATGTCGTTAAAAAACGAAGACATGTCGTCTCACTACAAACACTTTTTAACAATGACATGGTCCATGCTTGCATTACATCGGACCAGTCCATGGAGTAGTCCATTTTATCAAAATGGATCAGGTGGTCCAATTTTATTTGCAGGGTGAGACTTAAAATCCAGACTTGATTTAAGTAAAAATTGAAGTCTAAACATTTTCAAAACGAAGACCAACCAGCTTTCCAGTTATATACAGGCCTGTCACAGAAATCAATTCCGACCGAAAGTGATTTCGTTTTATGTAAAGCAAGATACGAAATTACTTCCACTTTCAATCGGAATGGATTTCTGTGACAGGCCTGTGAGTGTCGTACACCAGCAAAAACAACAAATCAAATATGATATCAATAACCCATTATATACTTTTTCCAGTTTGCATCGAATCATTACTGGCGGCAAAAATATTTTATGGCTGCCAAGAGCGCAATTAATATTATGTAAATGCAGGTCAAACGGCCGAATCCACTCTAAAACCGAAAATCTATTGCGCTTAGATAATGCTCGGTGTTTAATGAGAACAAATGGTTCCCATCTATTATAAGCTACTGCTATCGAACCATACGATGAAAGGTATGCAATACCGATAATAACTGAATTGTTTTTAAGCAATCGTTGGTTGTAGACAGTCGGGAATATGCGAACAAATTTGAAACTAAAATTTGCGCTCGGATACAGTCGCTTGGTAGCTGTGACTTTGACGGACCAAAATACCATTTGCTTTAATTAATGCAGAACACTCTTATACCATGTTCAGATATGCACCTTAAACTGCGCAAAATCCAAATGTTTATTCCTTAAAGATGTCAAAAGTTGCTTACATTTTGCTTATACATGTACATTTTTGTTTACGTTGAATGTTGTATGTATTAGTAATATAAACAATGTTTTTTAAATGCCAAACGCTAGTTGAGTTAACTAAATTGTGTATATGTGAACAGAAATTATTATAAATAGGTCACTAGCCGAAAAATGACGAATTTCGGGCTTAATTCGTACTAGAGATGTTCTTTTGGAGTGGAATCCATATTTTCCTAGAATAATTGAAAATGTCATATCCTATAACTGCCAATACTTTAAATAAATTTATATTGTATCAAGGTTTTACCATAAACACTTTAAATCCCGTATTTTAAATCAATTGGGGGATTCACAAAGTAGTTGTAAAGTTGTAAATTCATATTTCTTAAAACAATTACAAGAAAAGGGTGATTTTTAAAGAGCTATAGGAAAGTTTAAAAAAACACATAAAATTCAAAAAAATGCATGAAATCTTTATTTGAATGGATAGTACAGTCCATATAATTATTTGTTTGAAGATTATTAAATGCAAATGTTGACCGTGACTGCGCCTCAAATGGTCCATCCGCTTAGTCCAATTTTGGCATACTCTTTCCAACATTTCGGCCGTTATCTCATGAATAAATGCTTCAATGTTGTATTCCAATGCGTCAATTGAAGCGGGCATGTGTGTATAGACATGAGCCTTAACATAGCCCCACAAAAAATAGTCTAAAGGCGTTAAATCGCACGATCTAGGCGGCCAATTGACCGGTCCCGAACGTGAAATAAAATGTTCACCGAACTCGCCTCTCAATAAGTCCATTGTTAAACGTGCTGCGTGGCGTCTGGCACCATCTTGTTGAAACCACATGTCATGCAAGGCAAGCTCTTGCACTTTGGGCGCTCACCATTCACAGTTACGTTACGATTCGCATCATCTTTGAAGAAGTACGGTTCAATGAGGCCACCAGCCAATAAACCGCACCAAACTGTGCCTTTTTCTGGATGCATTGGTAGCTCTTGCAATGCTTCTGGCTGATCTTCACTCCAAAATCGACAATTCTGCTTATTAACGTACCGAATAGCCGCTTCAGTGGGTCGATTAAACTGACCATAAAATGGAAGAAGCGCGCTATGAACTCTCTTAACAGAGCACGCATTTTGATAATGAAATTCAATAAATTGCAAGCGTTGTTCGTTTGTAAGACTATTCATGGTTTAATTATAGACCAAACTGAAAATGGTTGACAGTGAAACAAAACACGAAACGTGCGTCAGCTGTTTAAACCAGTGTTGCCAAAAAGATAATAGGTAAAAAATCACCCGATATATCTGTGGTTTTCATGGGCTACCGCGTATGTCTTAAAATAAAATTTTGCAGAAGAGCCGAAAAAACCATTCTAGAGCCAACTATGGGTTAGATATTGCACCTTTTGAACTTTGTAATTGAGTTAAAACATCGGAATGGGTAGATCTGTTTTCAAAAATTTTTAAAAAAACATAAAGAGCGCTTTAAATTAAGCAATATGGCATCAACAATTTAAAATCGAAAAAATAGACATACGCGGTTGCCCATGAAAACCACAGATATATGGGCAACCGCTTATAATTTAGATTTAATGAACACATCATTAAATTTTTTATTTTGTTTGAAACACAACAGAATTTTTTTTAAACATTTGTAAAATATTATTTGGTACATTATGACGATATGACTTAATGATTGCGCCTTAGTTTCAATTCATTAACATTTTTACTTTACGTTCTTAAATCTCAACCCAGTAAGAATAAAACAACATTCGGTTTTGGTTAACTTATGTATAATCAAAAATCCAATATAAAATTTTTTTGTCTGAGTGTTGTACATTTTTTCTGTAATCGTACTCAAAAACATACACACATTTAAAAGAAATATCAATCGATCTGTACGCAACTCAATCCGTACAGAAAACGGTACGGATTTTCTTCAATCAAGTACAGAAAGATTGTTTCAAGTACGAATTTTCAATCACAAAATAATTAAATTATTAAATTATTATTATTATTGAGCCAATCTTAAACTGCGCTTGATTCAAGTATTATAAAGTTGATTTAATTCCGAATTAGTACTTGAAATAAACCAAGAGTAAGATTAGAAGAAGATTTTTATTATGATTGATTTACTTACCCGCTTTACACTTTACAGAAATTCGATTATGAAACACCAGGATCTTTCCCGATATGGCTTTTACTTCAAAAGCTTAATGTACAAATAAAACTGCATTTTTAAACTAAATGAGAAGCAAGAGTTCTCAATTTAACTTTTTAAACATGAAAATAATGTGTTTTTGTCTTGTTCTGTTGTTTTTGTTGTTTTTACACACAACAACCAAATCGTTTTTTTAACTACTTGTGTGGTGTTGTTGTAGTGTCTGCAACAAACTTTGATAATTAAAATGTGAATAAAACGCTCACTTTGTAATTTTACTCTCAGAGTGGCACTACCAACGAAAAGTTTAATCTTTTTTTACTTGGTTTAAGAATTTTGGAGTTATTTTAAGAATTCCAGGATTGATTTTCGAAATTAATACCATTTAGGAATGTTTTGAGTACGTTTTAGTGTTTTCGTACTTGAAGTTTTAAAAACGACTCGTACTTAAAGTAAGTATGAAAAACTTACTTTATCCCGAGTGTTTTTCTTTCTATGCGGGATTGACAATTTTATAGTCCAGTGTCTCAAGTTAAGCTCAAATATACTTCCACGTGATAAATCAGTCGATGTAGATTTTGTGTTCTTAAATGATCTTAATTAATGTTGCTGTTTTAGCTTATACCATGTTGAGTCATTAACAATTAAAATTGGTATTTAAATCGAATAAAAATTAAAAATCATTTAAACTTTTATTAAACGATAAGCGCGATTAAGAAAAAAATATTTTAATCGTTATTGTATTGAGAGCAAATGGCGATGTAATGCAAACCCTATATTCTCTTTCTTTTTGCTTAACACTTATTTTATTCTCTTTTTGCTTAACACTTCTTTTATTATTAAATAATTCCTTCTTCACACTATACGATATGTCGCACAGTAATTTTGTAATGGAACAGAAGATTGGGTACAAGGGCATAGGGTCGCTTGCCGGGGGCTTACAATGTCGCACTTAATATGAAATCAAGCTACAATTAAATGTTCCTCTTTAATATGCTTCGTAAAAATTTTGAAAATTGAATAGTTAATTTTGAATTTAAGACCTAAAAACGGGAAATTTTAGCTTGTGGCTTGCAACTAAAAACGTGACGTCTAAGCCTTCGAGTTTTCGAAAGGATACCAAAAGAAAATACGATTATTGTTGCAGATTTATTTCGCATAGTCTGAAACTGGTATATATGTATAGAAAAATAATGACAACATGTGACATAAATTCTGTTTAATGGTATTAACTAGAAAACTGCTACATCATAATTGCTGAAGATTTTCCAACACGTAGTTAAGAAACGCAAACACAAAAAAGGCATGGGTGGATTATACCGAAGTAAGTGAAATATACGATAGTAACGGAGGGTAAAGAAACTTCGTTAACTAAAGTACACAAATAAATATAAGGTGCATGATTGAATGATACCCTACACTACTCGTAAATAATGGCATAGTGATTTTCAAGAGTGGGCCAGTACGAAATCTAAAGGCAATTAAGGATCTACAGAGAAAGAAAAAACTCGGACAAAAATGCATCTTTTTCCACTTACTTTTTGTACGATTCGTTATTAAAAATGTAAGTTTAAAAGTACTGACTTGAAGCAATCCAAAAAGGGGATTACTTCTAAAAACCAATTCCGGAATTTCTTAAAATAAGTGTAAACTTCTTAAAACAAGTAAATAAAAGCTTGAAGTTTTCGTTGGTCGTGCCACTCAATAGTTTATACGCGTGCATATGCATCTCTTTGTAAAAGTTTGTTGTAGAAACAACAAGAACACTACACAAATACATAGATAAAAAATGGTTTGGTTGTTTTGTGTAGAAACAACAAAAACAACACTACAAGCAAAAAAACATGCATCATTTTCATGTTTGTTGAGTTAAATAAGAAGCAACGATTCCCGAATTCTATTTATTAAATACAGAAAATTTTCAATGCAGAAAGATTAAGCAACCCATATCGGGCGTGCCGTTGGTTTTGAATAGGAGACAAACGTATGTGTAAACGGTTAAGTAAATAATAATATTCTCTTTCTCTCTCTGGTTCTCTGAGGTAAGTGCTTAGGTTACAATCAAGTCAATCCACTTTCGGATTATTTGAGGTATCAAACCAACTAATAAGAAATTCTTAAATCAAGCACACACAGTTTGAGTTTAATTTTTATCTCACTTTTACTTAAGTCTACACCGTTTTGGATTATTTTAAGCACAGGGCAATTGAATAGGCCGTACTTGAATCAAGCATTCTGTACTTGATTAAAGAAAACAAAATACGTGCTTATCGTTCTATTAACACCGCTTCGCCTTGTCTTAAGTACGAACGGATTGAATTTTATTTTCAGTTTACTGTTACAAAATATTTCATTGCGAAAAAAACTATGTATATACTTTTCGAATTATATATTTTGAACATTTTTGATAACCTCGATTTCATATAGAGTTGAAAATGCTTCTGTTCGTAGCATAAAAAGAAATTGTGAAGCGAACCACAGAGATACCCCAGATAATGTGAAGAAGTAGATTTGCTTTTCCAATCAAATTTTATCAATTTAGACAAAAATTTTTATAAATATTAGATAAAATGTTTCCGATTCGATTAGAATTTGAATCAAATTCGATACTGATGAAATTTCACGAACAAAAAGTTCTTTTTCGAAATATAACGAACTCATTTTGACACCGGGCGGTGTACGAGCAGACTGCATGTATAGTATTATTTTTTGAATCGTATGAAATAAATGCCTAAAGCGATCTAATTTAAAGTCGCCTTAGTCTATACCGAAACACAAGCTTCAAATTGGAAACTCAAAACTCCTCCGTTAAAAACTGCAAGTTTCTGTTCACTTTTTTTCAAAGTCAACTACTAAACGATCCCACACTGAAAGAATTTTCTTCGCAATACCAATGAATTTTGACATTAATCCCATGAAAAATTGCATTAAAAAGGAACCTATATAGCGCTTCATTGGATCAATGAAACCTGTTTCATTAAAATGTATTTAATGAAACATTACATTAGATCTATGAATATTATTCATTGTTTAAAAATTTTTTTTTTAATTTTTTCTTATTTTTCTGTCTCTGGCGGGAATTTGTGCGTAACGGTCCTCTACGTACAAAAACTGTCGAAATTTAAGTTCTATGGATAAACGATTTTAAAAACACTTATGTGTTTTTTTTTTTTTGTAGAAATTCATTTTTATTTATTGTAATGCTAATGATTAAATAAAAAGTTAATTTACTAAATTAAAAAAAAAAAAAAAAAATATTATTTCATTGAATAATAAATGAAAAATACTACAAAAATTACTCAAAAGGTATGTTGTCATAAAAGGGCGATTCTATTCTGACGGGTGCAACATTTAGACGCTTAAAACGTCTTTTACTAATAGAAAGTTGTGGGCCTGAAGTTTCATTTTATAGTACGATGCATTCGCTTTTAACAGCGGTATTAGTACAACGGCTTGCACATCCATGCATAATAACGATAATAAGCCCTCCTTAGCATTTTTAATATCATTAGCTTTTTCCACTCTCATGTCCTCTATTTGCATTCTGTGAAAGTCGTATTGTTTTTGAGATATATTTTTTGACTCAAACGAACACAGGTAGCGCACATATCATTCCTAGGTTTACAAATTGAGTATTTATAATATAAATATTTAATATATATATATATTTAATATATATATAAATATAAGATCAGTTCAATATACATTAATCTTTTTAAATAAGCAATTTATGATTTTCTCGTGAGGCAAATTTAGACAGTACAGTCTATCTTCTGTCATTGTTGATCCGAGCAAGGGTAGGAAATGACCTCCCGCTCGTACCTCTACTGACGAGCATTGAAACGAAAATTTGAAATATTTTTTTTAGATTAGGGTAGATATCTTCATGACAGTTTATTAACGCATCTACAACGTTATCTGATAGATCAGGCTCACGTTTAGATGTTAGTAGATATTTATCTCTTTTATCAAACATAATCTAGTTGTCGTTTTACAAGTTTTGTATCTGTATATGACTTCATTACACTTTGAGGTAGAAGTTTAGGTATGTTCAATACATTTAGGATATCTATTGGGAAAGGTGTTTTGAGATCTTCTAAAATAAATTCAATAAGAGGAATGTAACCTACAACTCGGCAGTAATCTTCAACACTTTGGATATGATTATTTCGTTCAAATCTTGTCTTTTTGATTGAAACCTCGAATTGAACGCAAATAACTTTAACTTTTTTAATAATCGCTTTAAATTGTTTTTCAACTTTATTTCTTTTCTTTTCAAGGCACATGATTAAAGTTTTGATAAGTCCTGATCCTTTTTGTAAAATGATACTAAGCGGCTGTGTTACAATAAGTATCACACTTAATATGTATATTCCGCAAATAAATTCAAAAGTACTAAGTGAGTTCTTGACGGTCCACCCATCTTGTCTCGCATAATGTAGAGAGTTTGGCTCCCAAATACTTTGCTAAAACTGCGTTTCGCTTGAGATGATTACACTACGTGACAGTTTTCTGACCAAATGAATCTGACGCCCAATATAAAATTGTCCGCTGAATCCGAATATGAAGTCAAAATTGTCAAAAATAGAACAGTTTTTGAGATATTCCGAAATAACCTTATTTGTGTTTTTAAAAAGATGAAGATGATGTGACTGAAATCGAAATATCTTCAAAAATTGTAAATGGACTTTGCATTTCTTTCTTCTTAGTGAAAGGTTACAACATTTCTAAAATAACCATGGGTCGTTTGTGAAGATGAGTCAATAAATGGCAGATTTATAGTGGACAAAGTTTCAAACTTTATTATAAATTTTATGAATTTTTGCAATTTTGCTCTTTTCAAGTTATTTTATTTTTAACCAAACAATAAAATTTTCTTAACTTTTATCACTTACGACGTTAGCCTATGTCAAACCGTTCATTTTGTGCCCAAGAGGAACCCACATGTTCATATTAAAATAATCTAATGTCGCATGCAATAAAACATTAAGATTTTTAAATCATTGGCTTAAAAAAATAACTTGAAAAGAGCAAAATTGAACAAAATCATCAAATGCTTTATGAAGTTTGAACTTTTGTCCACTGTAACTCTCTCATTTTTTGACTAAACTTCACAAACAACCCATTGAGTTATTTGAGTAATTTTATTACCTTTCAATAAAAATAAAAAAAATACATAATCCGCTTAAAAATTTTGAAGATATTTGCATTTCAGTCGCATCATCTTTTTTAAAACACAAATAACGGTTATTTTGGCATATCTCAAAAACTGTTTGGTCACCACTTTGTTAAAAATTCGTGACGTAGTGTTATATTTTAAAATTGTTGTCGTTTCTTTAACAAATTATACAACTTTTTGTATTAATGGCACCTAATTGCTTTTAGAAATTGAGTTGTTTGATTTATGGGAATAGCAAGGCGTTTGTCGCGGTTTCCAGAATTTTTTAACAGCTCCATTTTCTGCTGACATCAGAGGACACCCATCCAACTCCTTCACAATGTTTTAGGTCAATATCAAAATTTGTCAAAGCTTTAAGAACTAATGATGATAGTGCCTTCGCATCAAATGACACATCAACGTCATTATCAATATCCTTTGAAGGCTCTTCAAATTCGTGGTTTCGTCAAAAATTATCGAATAGAATTTTGATGCATATAACACATACATTTATTAATAATCTAACCGCGCGCTTTTTCAAGTCAAACGTTTAGTCTTTGGATATAGATGGCACCTGCTGGGATTGAATGTAGAATAATAAGTGTTTGAATACAGTTAACTAAATGTTTCATTGGAAATAAATAACTAGTCCTAAATAACTATTATGCTGGGTATACACAGTGCAATCTACATGCAATCTGTTTCAAT
The DNA here is from genome assembly GCA_930367215.1 of Pollenia angustigena. Classification (NCBI taxonomy): domain Eukaryota; kingdom Metazoa; phylum Arthropoda; class Insecta; order Diptera; family Polleniidae; genus Pollenia; species Pollenia angustigena. The sequence continues at coordinate 192,721,143 of OV884060.1, read as the reverse complement.
GCAAACTCAAAATATCAAAGCGTGTTGATGTTGATGCAATCTGGAATGAATGAAAATGAATTTAATTAACTAGATTGCGTAAATGTGTTGCATAGTGTGTACCCAGCATTAGGATTAAGATTTGGACACTTATTGAAAATTTCGTTAGCGAATCAATAAAAAAAAACCTTGCTGTAACTTCTAAAAATTTTGTACATTAAAAAAAAATATTGTTGTTGGGAATTCTTGTATTATCGAAATAAACAAAACATATTTTTATAATTTACGGGGGGGGGGGAAATTTCCTTATTTCCCCCCCCCCCCATGAATCCGCGCCTGTTGTGTTAAAATATATTATTGATTAGAATGCCAAAAATTATCTATTTAAAGCTCCAAGCGGCACGTGCTAGAATTAAGATATCGATTTGAAATTTTTACAGAACCATTTTCTTGCTATATTTAAGGTATTGCATTAAAAAAAGAGCTAAAAGCCAACTAAGGATCAGTCTCATATACATTTACCATCAAGATTAGAATAGGAGTCTGAGTTGGAGTCGGAGTCGGAGTCGGAGTTAAAGTCAGACTTAAAAATTACAGCGGTCGGAGTTAAAACTATTTTTTGATGACTCCACAGCCATAGTTTTACATTACCAAATTTTAAAGAAAAACGAATACGACTCCCGAATATCATGGTGGCATAAGCAGGTGGCATCGTTACGGCAACAAGTACAACGTTACAACAAAAATGGAAGCTATATCACCGTTAACGTCAAAAAATACTTTAAACAAAAATCAAAGCGTGCCGCTGAACGTGATGAAATAAATAAATTTTTGGCCAATTTTTATTTAATTATAGTCAATGTCTTATTTATTTTAATTTAAAATTATCAAAAACTTTAATAAAATACAATAATCACAGCACAAAACGTGGACTTTTTGTAAACATTAACAAAACTTTGACATTAACCTAGACAAACAATGCAAGAGCAAAATATCGTCATCTGGCGTAGTGCTGCCACCTGTTTGTTTCGCCATGCCGGAATATCATTTAATAGACGAGTTGTTTTAGTGCTGGTTCATTAAACACATGTTTGTGTTTTTTCTAGATTATAATTATTAAAAAAAAAATTACTTAATAATGAGTGCAGGTATACATATAATTGTACTACTTGTAACAAATTGTTTGTGTAAGAAATTAGGTCGGTAGGCTTTTATCAATGTAATTTAACTCCAATTACATAAATTTTCAAAAGTACATCTTCTGAAAGCTTTTGTACTTAAAAGCATACAAAATACGTTTATACATACATCCCTATTAATTCATGTACTTTATGTCTGCGTTTATCTCATTTCCAGGAAAAAAAATAAACATGATAAAATATGGAAGCACGTTTAAAAAATATACACAATTTAAGTGTATTTTTACCGTACATGAATACTTATTTTATACATGACTTGCATAACCCGGTGCGCTTCGCAAACCTCATTAAAATAAAATTAGAAAATTTTATTTTTAACAGATGTCTTGGCTAAAAAACGAAATAAATTTCCAACTTCTTCTGTTATTCTTCACCAGATATTTAGGCCATTATATTGTCCTTCTATAGGTGGCTGCACGATTACTTTGTCAGTTCAGGTCGCTTTTTGGTGGATGCTTTTTTTCTTATCCATAAACAAACTTTTTGTTCCAAATTTGAAAACTTTTACTGTAACCGTTCTGCAAACAGCTGATCATACAGTGAGATGTATTTGGTGTGTTACCCTGCTGCCATCTTCGCAGATATGCCAAGGGCTAAGATTTAGCCTTTTTATGCGAAAAGAAGGTTAACTTTCTACTTTTGAGAGCGCCGCAAAGCAGCCTTCAAACAAATTAGCTTATTTTGACCAATACAATTTTATATTTACTTGTGGTGATGCCGGATTAAAAGCGTTGCATGTAACTTGAAACATAGAACGCAAGTAAGGGGCATGAAAAACGTTAGAGTTTCAGTACCTTCGAAGTTTATCGGCATCATACATCCAAACAAACAAAAACATTTTCATTTTCATATATTTAGATAAAGACGTTATTATTTACATCCTAAGTAAATGGGGAAACACCACAGTTGAATACAAGAAATGAAAACAGGAAACATCTTATACAGTTGTATTACTTGTAATAAAGCACACGTATACATGTAAGACAGTATCGGATGTAAAAGTCAATTTAGCGAAAAATTAATACGCAAAGCGGAATCAAAGAACAATAGCAAAATTTCTGGATTTTCTTAGTATTTAAAAGTGTTAAAAAGTTACATAGATATTTTTAAAACCAAAATTAAACGTTATTTTCGGTTATACAATTTTTTTTTATTAATTTACTAGCTGACCCGACCGACGTTGTCCTGCCCAAATTAGAAAAAATGTTTGCGTTCGATTTTTAAAATCCGTTAAAAAGACACGAACATCTGAAAGAAAAATTAGTTAAATCGATAAAGCCGTTTTCTGATTTTAGGTAAATCAAAAAAGTGGGAGTTAAAGTAGGCGGGGCAACATTTTCTTTCCGTAAAAATCTAAGATGGCACATGGCGATAATTTTAAAGAAAAAATCGTCCGAATCGGTTAAGCCGTTCTCAAGTTATGCGCTTAATAGAAAAAGTGGGCATAAAAGTAGGCGTGGTTAATTTTTCTTTCGATGAAAACTTAATATGGATTAATACGAACATTTTAAAGCAAAATTAGTCAAATCGATGGAGCCGTTTTCTGATTTTAGGTAATTCCAAAAAAGTGGGCGTAAAAGTGGGCGGGGCAAAATTTTCTTTCCGTATATATCTAAGTTGGACCATGGCGATAATTTTAAAGAAAAAATCGTCCAAATTTTATAGATGTCATTGGTGGTGCAATATGAAAATTGGATTTTGCCACGCCCCTCCGCCCGCAGACCGAAAATCAAAAATCAGATTTCACAGGTTCACCCGTCTGTATATTCTAAAGATTCCCTGAAAATTTCATCAAAATTACATACATACATACATACCTACATACATACATACATACATACATACATACACTCATAAAATTATTACAGTAACTGATTGTAGGTTATTAAATTCGTTTTCGGTACTGTTAAAATTGAATAAAAATATAGTTATTTTACGAATAAATTTATTTTTCAACATTTATGTTTGTTATTAAAAAAACAAACTACCAAAAAATAATGTTTTCCGTATTTTTTTTTGTTAATTTGTTTGATTTTTATCGGTTAAAATATATTTTTTAAAAGTAAAAACTATTCAATTTTAACGAATATGATGTTCAATAAATAAAAAACTTAGAAATTACTGAAAAAATCATTTGTTTTAAATGAAATGTAAATGATCCGTTTTTTAAATGAATTTTAATTTGTTTCAAATGAATTTTCGTTTGAATTTAACTACATAATATTTTGAGTGTACATACATACATACATACATATATACATACATACATACATACATACAAACATACATACATACATACATACATGCATACATACACACATCCTGTTTTTTATATATATAGAAGCAGAAGATAGATTAATAGATTGATTTATTATGATGTGCCCCAGTAGGCCAGCTAGTAGTGAGCATGCCTATCAGCGCTGGGACTGCGGGTTCGATTCCCGCCAGACTCTGGTTACCTGCAGAATTAAAAAAAAACTTCCCAATATTTATTGATGCTCTGAAGTTCATTGCTGGGTGAAAAACTAGTTTCTATGCACATTTAACTGATTGCTTAAGCCAGATGAGGAAACATTTTTCCAAATACTTTGGAAAAGCTTAAGATAATATACAAATAAAACTGTAAAGCGTATGAGAATTACAAACACTCAAAGTCTAATTTGCTACGATATCAAAGCTTAGACATAACACAAACTCTGCCCAAATTTTGAGAACCATCATCGGTCTAAAAAAACAGACGGATATTTTTGAAATGGCAAAGTAAAGCAGTGGTACGATTTGGCTCATTATATATTATATATAATATACATATTCTATCTATCTATCTTCTATCTTCTTCTAGGATAGCGGGGGTTGTGAAGAGTATCATACTGTATGCAGCACCGATATGGTCGAGGCAACCAGGTTTGTGACTTAGAGAGTAGGGATAAACTCCGTTTGCAGGCTGGCAGCGCTTCGTGTGTGTTGTGCCTTTCGAACGGTGTCAGATGATGCAGCGTTTAACATTGCGGGCATGGTACCCATCGACCTGCAGGCTAAGGAGGCGAGGTACATATTTACTTCGAGAGTCTCGGCAAACATGGCGAATATTCGAGATGCAGCAAGACTTTCGAGCATTTCAGAATGGCAGATACGATAGACTGCATCTGTCAAGGGTCGATGGACGCAAAGGTTAATACCAAAAATAGACGTATGGGTAAATAGAAAACACGGTGTTTTGAACTACCATCTCACGCAATTCTTGAGTGGACACGGCTGCTTCAAGTCGTACCTGTATCGCTTTAAACACGACAGGGACCCGTTTTGCGCGGCCTATGCTGGTGATGTAATTGAGGATCCTGAACACGTGTTTTTCACCTGTCCAAGATTCAGCAGTGAAAGGGCGAATCTGGAGCAGTCGATAGGGAGCAGCATCAGTGTGGAGAACATAATTGGGATCATGTTGTCCTCTCTGGATAACTGGGAGCATGTGTGCGACTATGTGAAGCTGGTAATGGTAGAGCTTCGTAGACTGGAGGAGATACGAAGAAGAATATAGCAAAGTGGTGCGGATGGCGACAATGCGAGCTTAATAGAAATCATGATAAATGAAGGCGGACGTAAGAATGAAACAACGCGACTGAGGTGCTGATGCAGATAAACTACCCGCCCTGATGGAGTACTGACGTGGTTCCGGGATGGCGTTGGTGAAGATATTGTGGGGCCACTAGCTGATAGTGCGCTATCACTACGTCCAAAAAAATTTATGTATGTATGTATGTAACGTATGGACTCCAAAACGGCTTGGCCGCTTTTGATGAAATTTTCAGAGAATCTTCAGAATATTCAGGCGGGTGACACTGTGAAGTCTGATTTTTGATTTTCGGTCTACGGGCGGAGGGCCGGAGGGGCGTGGCAAAGTCCAATTTTGATATTGCACCACCAATGACATCTATATAATTTGGACGATTTTTTCTTTAAAATCATCGCCATGGTCCAACTTAGATTTATACGAAAAGAACATTTTGCCCCGCCTACTGTTACGCCCACTTTTTTCGAATTACCGAAAATCAGAAAACGGCTCCATCGATTTGACAAATTTTTCTTTCAAATGTTCGTATTAATCCATTTTAAGTTTTCATCAAAAGAAAAATTTACCATGCCTACTTTTACGCACACTTTTTCTATTAAGCGCATAACTTGAGAACGGCTGACCGATTTGAACGATTTTTTCTATAAAATCATCGCCATATTCCAACTTAGGTTTTTACGGAAAGAAAATTTTGCTTTTATTCGCGAAACTGTACAAAAACTGGTTTTCAGTGTTTTGGTTTATAGTTGTCAAACGTTCTCGAATTGAGTTTGGTTTTGTTGTTAATGTTATTGCAAAAACACTTTCTTTACAAACTGGCTTCTTGGTCAGGCCAGGAAGAAATATCTAAAATTATATATTCACCCCTATCGTGAATAAAAATTCCTTGGGAGTTTTTTCCATTTTTCCTATGTTAATTCAAATGTAAAAATTTTTAATTTTTGTATCGAAAATGATTTAATTTTCCAAAATATATCGACATATTAAAATGATAAATACCGACTTTATAACGTAAGAAAATGAAATCACTATTTTTGGCGAAAGTTCGAAAATTGTTTGGGAAATAGGAAACTACTAATTTTGTGATGGGGTTTTTATATAAAATTTCGAAATTTTATACAATAATATATTTTAGCCATACCACCATAGTTGAGAGGGTATTATGCTGTTGTGTGTAATACTAAAAAATCTTGGTATTATATCCACCTTTTAGAATACCGATCGACTTAGAGTGGATGAAACGTTGTCCATCCATCCGTCCGGCTGGTTGTCTGTCCATAAATTTTGTAGGCAATAACTTTTGACGGGAACTTCTATTTCATGGCAAAATTTTGTGCTGGTAAGTCCATAATGGACCATAGGTCTTATATAAATCCCTTCCCATAAATCCCTTAAATATGAAGAAATCTCATATATGAAGATATGCTTTTTAAACTATTATATATTCCAGACAAAGATCTCTTATATGAATCTTAAGCTTATAACAAAATATTGTTTTGGCAAGCCCATAATTTCCCTTGGGTTCCAAATAGGATACACTTTCTGTGCTTCTAAATACTGTGGTATAGGGTATTATATAGTTGGGCTTGACTGAATATACTTTCTTACTTATTAATTTGAGGGTAAATAGTTTATTAAGTGCTCATTTTGTTCGTACATATAAGAGATGGCCATCTTCACCACAGGTAGAGCCAAATTCCAAATTCCAACATCAAAAACATAACCCTTTTTTTCCTGAGTACGACTTCAAACAAATACATACATAAACAGACAGAAAATAACAGACATAAATGTAAAAAAATAAAATAATACGTAAATAACTTTATTTTTATTCAATTTTAACAGTTCGGAAAACGATTTTAATTTAACCCACAATCAGTTACTGTAATAATTTATAAGTATGTGTTTGTAACTTTGCCATTAATTTTCTAAACTGATTCGTTACCGCGGTACGAATTAAGTCCGTTAAATGCTCATTTGTGAGTTGTAAACGGTGCTTTGATTTAATAAACTTTATTGTTGAAAGAATTTACACAACAATATGTTGTGCGAATATGGACAGCAATCTGCAAGCAGCTTTTATTGAATTCTAAGACTGTGATCCTATTGAAGTTCTAATTGTTCTATTTCCACTGTGGCACTTTTATTTAAAATAAAATGAGGAATCGATTAGTTTAATAACATCAATCTCGAATGGATGTAAAAGAAAATTTATAGAAATCTTTTAATTTTTCAGATTATCCAATCACAAGATATTACTTTCTAATAATTCTTCTAATTTACTGTCGTTTTCACAAAATTTTTTCTCATCAATTCGATTTTTCGGACGAGGAAAGTGATTAAAAAGATATATAATTAAATCGCGTTTTAAAAAGATCAGTAATAACTTTATTTTTTGTTCTTGTAAAGCTGGGATGAGGGATTGTAGATGCCATATTATATCAGTTAAAAGCATACAGTACTAAATTCAATCATTATCCTTTAAATCCGAATAGTATTTTCTTTCGCTTTGAGAAAATCACATAAAGATTCCACCAGGCAGTTATATCAACAGGATAATTTTCAAAATCCAGTTGTTCAAGAAAGTTTTAAAATAAGCGATGGGGTTTTGGTTTTGGTCGTTATAGGAAAAATAAGATTCGGTTCATATACAAAAAAAACACTCGGGATTAATTAATCTTTTTATACTTACTTTAATCACGAATCGTACTTAAAAATGCAAGTACGAATAACACGAAATAAGTATACAATTCTTAAATAAAGTACAAAAAAGATTAAACTTTTCGTTGATAGTGCCACTTTAAGAGTAAAATTTCAAAATGAGGGTTTTACAGCCTGTTCATGGATTTCGAACGTCATCGTTCGCATAGAAAATTACATTTAAAAAAAAAACTAAATTCGAACATTCTTCTTTTATGCGTGCGTGCGTGTGTGTTTTTCAAAATTTATTGTTACAACAACACAACACAAGTTCGAACAAAACGATTTGCTTTTTGTTTGTTGTAACAACAAAAACAACAGAACAAGAAGAAAAACATATACATATATGTATATGTATGTATTATTTTCTTGTTTAACCCTCCGGCTAACGCATGTTTTGATTATCTTTACACAATAAACAAAGGTCTTGCCAGACTCATGTGTACCACGAAGGGCTAAAAAGTTAATTTGAAATCTTGCTTCTCATTTAGTTTATATTTTTAGTTAAATATGTACATACGATTTTTAAAGTAAAAAGCATATCGGGCAGTGATGCCAGGAGAAATTTCCAAAAATCCCTACGTGTTTAACAAAAAAATCCCTTTTTTTCCTACAACCAAAAAAAAAAAAAAAAAAAAAATTCCCTACACTTTTCCCTACGTTAAAAATTTATTGTTTTTAGTAATAGGCAACCCAATACCTTATTTTTAACATTTTGTAAATATTATAATAAAAGCATTTATTAACAGCAAGAAAAAAACCAAAATAAATATGCAAGTGCCATTCACGCACATATAAAAAATCAATTTCAAAATTATCACTGTGTGACAAATTTATATCCTTTAATCTAGAGACAAAACATAGTCAAACTTTTTTCATTTCCTCATTTTTTGTCCTTTTAAAAGAGAATATTTTTCAAGAATACTTATTTAAAAAAAATTTTTTAATAAAGTATCAGATTAGTTTTAGCAATCTTAGCACCAAATAAATGGGAAGTCTCTGTAAAATTGAAAAAAAATATTTTCTTTAGTTACCCTAAACTAAAATATAAAAGAAATTTCCTTTTAAAAAAATATCCTTCCTTATCCTTTAAAGTTTTCATTACAAGTTTTTTAAAAATTCAAAATTAAATTGTTCTATTTCTCTTAGTTACGAAGGTGTGATTGTTTTTTTACAAAATAATTTCTGTGAAGAAATTTCATTCATTTATGGTGTTTTCTTTTCTACAAAAAAATGTGACATTTTATTTAAAAAAATGCAATTTGGTGTCTGTTTCTTAAAAATTTTACTCCCGAAAAGGGTGAGTTTTTTAAGAATAAAGCAAGCCACCCTTTACGGGAGCAAAATTTTTAAGAAATATACACCAAATTGCATTTTTTTTTTTAAATAAAATGTCACATTTTTTGTAGAAAAGAAAACACCATTAGATATTCGCTTTTAATAATCGCATACATTTTAGCGAATGTGAGTTCGAATGTAAATAGCAAAAATAAGTGAATAGTTCCCAACTGCGAACGCGTACACAAATATTCGTAGCCCCCCTAATTATATATTAGTGTGTCACGAATATTCGTGTACACGGTTTTGGCAATTGTTGAAGATTGCCAGACTGTTAGGACTCATAGTATGGGTTTTTGTTAAAAAATACTACATTTGTAAGTAGTATGTTTAGAGGGGTTCCAAATATGATTTTCCATACAAAAGTTGGGTGCATGGTGTAAGTGTTGCCATGTTTTTATTATTTGGCCATTTTAGTGCTTTTTTTTTTGAAAAATAAAAAAAACGCTTAAAATACTTATAATAGGAATTTAAAAACCGGGAAACCAAAATACCAACAAAATGGGTATTTTGACGGGATTTTAGCGTCGACTTGAATATTAATTTAGGATTTTTAGTTGTTATATATATATATATATATATATATATATATAATAGGCAAATGGTTTGAAGGTTATCTATTTTGATTACGCTGCATCGGCTTTCTAGCTACTTTTTCCATACAAAAGTGAGAAGAATAGTGGCAGAATTGCCAAGTTTTTATTATTGCATTTTAGCGCTTTTTTTCAGTACTATTATTATGGAAAAATAAAAAAACGCTACAAATTTTTAAAAATACTGTTTAGATGCAAATACGAATATGAGTGTAAAAGGGAAATGACGTGTAAAGAAAGTTGTTTAGGAGGTGTGATATTTTTGTTAATTGTATAATTTCTTCGTGTACGTGTCAGTCTTGAAGATTTTAAAAATTTTGTGAGGGATGATAATTTTACTTGTGCATAAGAATTTGTGGGAAAAATTTTTTTTATTTATTTAGTAGCAGGTGTTAAATTTCTTCGTGAACGTGTCTTGAAGATTTTAAAATTTTGTGAGGGATGATAATTTTACTTGTGCGTTTTCGTATTAACGATAAAACTGATCGTTGAATAATTATTTTTAGTTTTTCAGTTATTGTGTGTGTGTTTAGAATAGTTAATGACTTTGTTGCATAGGTTTTCTAGTGACTTTTTGCTTTGAATGCCTCGGTAGGCTTGTGGGATCAACCACTTTTTTTTTATATCAACAGCCACCAGCTGCACATTAACTGTGTTTACATAATTAATCAGCATAAATACTCAGAATTATATTACAAAAAGTAGAAAGTAACTTCTTGGTTAATATTTTTCCTTATCGTACTCTACTCCTCCTTATTTATAACAACAACAACTTAGAATATACATGAATAGAGCTGACGCAGCTGTGACAAGTCAAACAGAAAACAAATCCAAAAAAAACAAAATGATTGGTTTTCTGAAATTCTTAAATTCTACTTAAATAAGCCCCGCCCCTTATTTATAAATTTTTTAACTAATGAAATATGACGGGACTGTACCAAAAATATGATTAATTGTGAAATTAAAACTGTTGATTGAGCATGCTTAATCATGTTTATAATTGTTAAATATCACAAATACATTAATAAGACTAACCTAACAATATCAAAACCAAACATGATTGAACTTGAATATTATTTTTGTCAAGCTAATAGGGCCTAAATTTCTTCAATGTAAATAAAATTCAATTTTTATTTCAATATTTTGTTTAAAAGTAAAATTTTTATCTATAATAAAGAGATATAAATATTAAATGAAATAGAAAAAATGTTGTTCTTGTACGTGTCTTGAAGATTTTAAATTTTGTGAGGGATGATAATTTTACTTGTGCGTATTCATATTGATGATTTACAAGTTGTTTATTTTAGTGGAAGGTGTGAAATTTCTTCGTGTACGTGTCTTGAAGATTTTAAAATTTTGTGAGGGATGATAATTTTACTTGTGCGTTTTCGTATTAAAGATAAAACTGATCGTAGAATAAGTATTTTTTTAGTTTTTTTTCAGTTATTATGTATGTGTTTAGAATAGTTAATTACTTTGTTGCATAGGTTTTCTAGTGACTTTTTACATTGAATGCCTCGGTAGGCTTGTGGGATCAACCACTTTTTTTATATCAACAGCAACCGATATCACTTTTAATTACATTTAACAAATAGAAGGAGTTGTAATTTTTGGGTTTTGTTAATCTTAAATAGAATTATATATATATATTTTTTTTTGCGCAGATTTAATTATCACAAGAGACTCTGGTCTGTTTCACTACAACGGACTAAAGGTCAAAGTAACTATTAATCGGTTAATTAAGTTAGCATATAATTTTTGTTGATAACACTTAATAAGCATTTTCTAAAAACATTTGCAGATAGTTTCACTATTACTCAATGTTTATAACCTTTTATTTATTTTTTTTCTAGTTTGATACTCTATAATATAAGTTTAATGAAGAATTTTTCTATGGTTTGATACTCTACAATGACAGTATAGTTAAGAATTTAGTTCAATCCATGGATACACTGCATACAGTTAATAATTATACATTATACATACAAATACAATAAAATTTCCATTTTATTAACCATAGTTCATGGTTTATTAATTGTTTTGATAATATTTAGTAAAAGTTTATATATAGTATAAACTTGAAGTCGACTTTACCAATAGAATATTAAATGTTACTGAAAAAAGGAAATCATATTACAAAATCAATTAAGATGATCTAAAAAAGAGTATTACATAGGAGTTTTGAATATTTAATAAGGAAATATCTATTATATCTGCTTATAATTATCAGTTAGGAATTTAAAGATAACAAATTTGTTTTATAATTAGTACAGCTTTACATGTTTTTTTTTCTAGTTTATTAACCATACATTATCATACCATACCATTATAATCCATAGAATATAAAACAATTTAAAATAGTTAAATCCGCAAAAGAAAATCACAAACTTTATTTATTTATTTATGTAAAACCTTACTCCATTAATCATTTATTTATACTTTATATATACTAATACCATGAAATGAATAGTTCAATAACCATATTATATGGTTTATTTAATGTTTTGTATACCGTTTTGTAATTCCTATAATTTGTTTTCCTATTATTTCCCTTATATATTTAATATTTATACACTTCCATACATCCTTAAATATACATTCTATTTTAAGCATTTCTACTATACATATATAAAAATTTTTTTTCTTATACTAACATTCTATATTTAATCTTAGTATTATAATCTTACTCTTGATTTTAATCTTAGTCTTAGTGTTAATCTTAGTAGTAGTCTTTTGATCTTGGTTTTATAGTTTCGGATTTCAATCTTGTTTTTTTTTTTGTTTATAGACTTGCAACATTACTCTTGTATTACTCTTGCGTGCTGCTTTGTTTACGTTTTCTTAGACTGAATACATATATGGAAATTTAAAATTTCTTTACTTACATATAAAATATCTATCTACTGTTATACGAATGCGTTGAACTTAGTGTTTTCAATTGAAATATTAAACTTCGATTTTAAACAGACATATGCATCTTTTATTTTATATAGGAAATTAATACTCGGTACTAGCGACAACATCGAAGCTTGCACCGACCCCAGTTTTCATAACGTGCAAGAATCGAGTTTCTACTATACTTCATTCTCATCAAACTAATCACACAAGGCGATTTTAAGAAAATCCATACTAATCCTTTCCATTTTATCAAATCTATCCATTATATTATTATTTTAATTTTAACAATTCTTATAAATTCAATTCAGTTCTCACATAATTTAATTCATTCTATATACAACCTTAACCAGTAACTCATATTTATATATACAGTTTTTTCAAACCACTTTTAAAAACATATTTTGATTTTTACTTGTCTACTATATTAAAAAATAATCTATTAACTTAAATGAAAATTTAGGTTTATATTAAGTAATTTGATTATACGCTGAGATACGCTGATGGTTTTTTCTACCTTAAATTTATATATTGGATAGAAAGTTACATCTGAATGTAGTGTTTCGATAAGAATGTCTCTATATTACTTTAAATCAGGTTTCTTATAATACAAAGTTTTTGAATGAAATATTAACAATCCTAATGTTAATTTCAATATAATTTCATTTAAATCATATATACATACATATAAATATTAATTTGTTAGAATCAAACCATCAATTAACATCATGATCTTATTAATGTCATATATTTTTTTTTTTTCATTATTTTTATTATTCGTTAAAAACTTTATATTCTTATATATAGGAGATGCATATGATTTGGGATTTCTCCTTCATTTTAAAATTGTTTGATTTTACAATTTTTATATTAGTTATTTCAGCCTCTTCATTATCATTATGATCATTATCATAATCATCATAATTAAGATCAGTAATATTCTTTGATCCTTAAAAACAACAATTCTATTATCTTATGTTTTTTTTTTCTAGTTTGCTACTCTATAATATTAGTTTAATGAAGAGTTTTTCTATAGCACGAAATTAATAGTTTAATAACCATATTATATGATTTATTTAATGTTTTTGCATACAGTTTTGTAATTCCTATAATTTGTTTTCCTTTTATTTCCCCTTCTATACTTAATATTTATATACCTCCATACATCCTTAAATATACATTATGTTTTGAGCATTTCTTTACTATACATACATATAAATTTTTTCCTTTACTAACATTCCTATATTTAATCTTAATCTTATGATCTTAGTCTTGATTTTAATTAATCTTAATCTTAGTGTTAATCTTGATAGTAGCCTTTTAGTCTTGGTTTTATAGTTTCGGATCTCAATCTTAGTTTTTGTATAGACATCTCATTTACAAACCTATAACTTCAATCTAATCAAACCTATCACACAAGACGATTGTCTTCTGTTTTTCAAGAAAATCCATACTAATCCTTTCAATTTTATCAACTCTATCCATTATATTATTATTTTAATTTTAACAAATCTTATAAATTCTATTCAGTTCTCACATAATTTTATTCATTGTATATACAATCCTTAACCATTATCTCATATTTATAGATACAGTTTTTCAATACACTTTTAAAAACATAGTTTGATTTTTACTTGTCTACTATATTAAAAAATAATCCATAAACTTAAATGAAAATTTAGGTTTATATTAAGTAATTTGATTAAACACTGAGATACGCTGATGGTTTTTCTACCTTAAATTTATATATTGAATAGAAAGTTACATCTGAATGTAGTGTTTCGGTAAGAATGTCTCTATATTACTTTAAATCAGGTTTCTTATAATACAGAGTTTTTAAATGAAATATTAACAATCCTAATGTTAATTTCAATATAATTTCATTTAAATCATATATACATACATATAAATATTAATTTGTTAGAATCAAACCATCAATTACCATCATGATCTTATTAATGTCATATATTTTTTTTTTTCATTATTTTTATTATTCGTTAAAAACTTTATATTCTTATATGTAGGAGATACATATGATTTAGGATTTCTCCTTCATTTTAAACTTGTTTGATTTGAAAATTTTCATATTAGGTATTTCAACCTTTTCATTATTATTATACTCATCATAATCATCATAATTGAGATTAGTTATATTCTTTTCTCATTAAAACCAACAATTCTATTATCATAATCATCAAAATTGAGTTTAAATATATTTTGTTTTTATTTTTTCGTTGAAACCAACAAATCATAATCATTCTTATCAAAATCAGGTTTATATATGTTTTTTTTTTTTTTTTACTCAAGATACTTTAACATCATCATAACCAGAAATATTATTTTTACAAATATTGATATTGTGATTTTAATTAAACTGGTTATAATCACCTAAGGTTGAAATGATAGAGATGTTATCCGTTTAATTCTGTTGACTAATTCACATTTATTAAGACATATAGATAATAACAGAATTGATAGAGGATTCATAATTGAATAACTTTGAATAAGAATTGAGCTTATAGTTGGATGTAAGTATGATTTAAACAATAATAACCGACATCGAATAAGTGATTCATCATTTAATTTAATTGAAAACATACCACTTTACATCAAGATACCTTATTTTTAATCTGGTAGCATAAAGCAGTTACCTATTTTTGATCTGGTAACGTATAAACAGAGAGAATTAATATCAGATTTAAATAACAAACCAAATATAAGATACATTATATAATCCAACAACAACAACATCAACAATATATTCAACATGAATTGATTCGAAATAAAATACACACAATTCTTAAATACATTCAATTAGTTTGTCTTATGATTATACTTTAGCTGAGAGAGATTAATACCATATACATATTTACACGTTATGCACTTACAACATAAAATTCAAAGTTTATTAACCATAATATATGGTTTTATATAATGTGTTAACAGCAATCATTAAAAATTTATATATAATATAAACTTATAGTTGACTGTACCATCAGAATATTGACTGATAATATCACAATAGAATCATATTACACAAACAATATATAGAATATTATAAAGAGAAAGGTATAAACTCATATGTCTATAGGTAACAGTTAAGAATTTTACAATATATTGGTTTAAGATATGTTATTTCTAATTAAGAGTTTAGTTTGATGGTTCTTGGAAGTTTATTTTCAATATAAATACATACATACATATTTGCTGATTTATTCCTATTTGATAATTTTTGATTTGATTGTTTTTTTTCTTTTTACCTACAACACATTAATGAAATGGATATACATTAATGATGATGTTTTTTAACACTTTTAAATATTTGTTAAATATAGCTACATCAACTTCTTAATACATCGAATCAACTTACTGAGAATTAATTTTTAAATTAATATTTTGATATCCGTATACCCAGCTGATAGGCTGGTTGTGTATAGGTTTACATGATAATCACAAATTTCTTTAAAATAATAAAATTTCATTGAATTAACTCTCAAATTGCAACCATACCCATAAAGTATAGATAGTACATCCCATATAAATTTATACTTTTACATTAAATTATTTAGTTTCACTATGTTCTCATCATGATTAATATAGAAAATCATATTTTCATATACCCACACCACAAAAGTGAAGAGTATATTAGATACACGTTAATACTAATCCTAGTTACCTTTTGATATACTAAATCAACTTATTTACTTAGAATTACTTTTTAAAACAATTTAAACATGAACCAATCCGACTGGTTGGTGGGCTGTCTATTGTGTGGTTTATAGAGCACAAACGCAAAACTCATCAGTTCAACTTTCATTTAAAACAAAATTTGTTTCAGTTTTAAATGTAAGTTGAACTGATGAGTTTTGCGTTTGTGTTCTATAAATCACACAATAGACAGCTAGCTGTGCACGTAAACCTTAAAATCAAATTTTATTTTTAGTTTTATATGAACAGCCCACCAACCAGTCGAATTGGTTCATGTTTAAATTGTTTTAAAAAGTAATTCTAAGTAAATAAGTTGATTTAGTATATCAAAAGGTAACTAGGATTAGTATTAACGTGTATCTAATATACTCTTCACTTTTGTGGTGTGGGTATATGAAAATATGATTTTCTATATTAATCATGATGAGAACATAGTGAAACTAAATAATTTAATGTAAAAGTATAAATTTATATGGGATGTACTATCTATACTTTATGGGTATGGTTGCAATTTGAGAGTTAATTCAATGAAATTTTATTATTTTAAAGAAATTTGTGATTATCATGTAAACCTATACACAACCAGCCTATCAGCTGGGTATACGGATATCAAAATATTAATTTAAAAATTAATTCTCAGTAAGTTGATTCGATGTATTAAGAAGTTGATGTAGCTATATTTAACAAATATTTAAAAGTGTTAAAAAACATCATCATTAATGTATATCCATTTCATTAATGTGTTGTAGGTAAAAAGAAAAAAAACAATCAAATCAAAAATTATCAAATAGGAATAAATCAGCAAATATGTATGTATGTATTTATATTGAAAATAAACTTCCAAGAACCATCAAACTAAACTCTTAATTAGAAATAACATATCTTAAACCAATATATTGTAAAATTCTTAACTGTTACCTATAGACATATGAGTTTATACCTTTCTCTTTATAATATTCTATATATTGTTTGTGTAATATGATTCTATTGTGATATTATCAGTCAATATTCTGATGGTACAGTCAACTATAAGTTTATATTATATATAAATTTTTAATGATTGCTGTTAAAACATTATATAAAACCATATATTATGGTTAATAAACTTTGAATTTTATGTTGTTAGTGCATAACGTGTAAATATGTATATGGTATTAATCTCTCTCAGCTAAAGTATAATCATAAGACAAACTAATTGAATGTATTTAAGAATTGTGTGTATTTTATTTCGAATCAATTCATGTTGAATATATTGTTGTTGTTGTTGTTGTTGGATTATATAATGTATCTTATATTTGGTTTGTTATTTAAATCTGATATTAATTCTCTCTGTTTATACGTTACCAGATCAAAAATAGGTAACTGCTTTATGCTACCAGATTAAAAATAAGGTATCTTGATGTAAAGTGGTATGTTTTCAATTAAATTAAATGATGAATCACTTATTCGATGTCGGTTATTATTGTTTAAATCATACTTACATCCAACTATAAGCTCAATTCTTATTCAAAGTTATTCAATTATGAATCCTCTATCAATTCTGTTATTATCTATATGTCTTAATAAATGTGAATTAGTCAACAGAATTAAACGGATAACATCTCTATCATTTCAACCTTAGGTGATTATAACCAGTTTAATTAAAATCACAATATCAATATTTGTAAAAATAATATTTCTGGTTATGATGATGTTAAAGTATCTTGAGTAAAAAAAAAAAAAAAACATATATAAACCTGATTTTGATAAGAATGATTATGATTTGTTGGTTTCAACGAAAAAATAAAAACAAAATATATTTAAACTCAATTTTGATGATTATGATAATAGAATTGTTGGTTTTAATGAGAAAAGAATATAACTAATCTCAATTATGATGATTATGATGAGTATAATAATAATGAAAAGGTTGAAATACCTAATATGAAAATTTTCAAATCAAACAAGTTTAAAATGAAGGAGAAATCCTAAATCATATGTATCTCCTACATATAAGAATATAAAGTTTTTAACGAATAATAAAAATAATGAAAAAAAAAAATATATGACATTAATAAGATCATGATGGTAATTGATGGTTTGATTCTAACAAATTAATATTTATATGTATGTATATATGATTTAAATGAAATTATATTGAAATTAACATTAGGATTGTTAATATTTCATTTAAAAACTCTGTATTATAAGAAACCTGATTTAAAGTAATATAGAGACATTCTTACCGAAACACTACATTCAGATGTAACTTTCTATTCAATATATAAATTTAAGGTAGAAAAACCATCAGCGTATCTCAGTGTTTAATCAAATTACTTAATATAAACCTAAATTTTCATTTAAGTTTATGGATTATTTTTTAATATAGTAGACAAGTAAAAATCAAACTATGTTTTTAAAAGTGTATTGAAAAACTGTATCTATAAATATGAGATAATGGTTAAGGATTGTATATACAATGAATAAAATTATGTGAGAACTGAATAGAATTTATAAGATTTGTTAAAATTAAAATAATAATATAATGGATAGAGTTGATAAAATTGAAAGGATTAGTATGGATTTTCTTGAAAAACAGAAGACAATCGTCTTGTGTGATAGGTTTGATTAGATTGAAGTTATAGGTTTGTAAATGAGATGTCTATACAAAAACTAAGATTGAGATCCGAAACTATAAAACCAAGACTAAAAGGCTACTATCAAGATTAACACTAAGATTAAGATTAATTAAAATCAAGACTAAGATCATAAGATTAAGATTAAATATAGGAATGTTAGTAAAGGAAAAAATTTATATATATGTATAGTAAAGAAATGCTCAAAACATAATGTATATTTAAGGATGTATGGAGGTATATAAATATTAAGTATAGAAGGGGAAATAAAAGGAAAACAAATTATAGGAATTACAAAACTGTATGCAAAAACATTAAATAAATCATATAATATGGTTATTAAACTATTCATTTCGTGCTATAGAAAAACTCTTCATTAAACTAATATTATAGAGTAGCAAACTAGAAAAAAAAAACATAAGATAATAGAATTGTTGTTTTTAAGGATCAAAGAATATTACTGATCTTAATTATGATGATTATGATAATGATCATAATGATAATGAAGAGGCTGAAATAACTAATATAAAAATTGTAAAATCAAACAATTTTAAAATGAAGGAGAAATCCCAAATCATATGCATCTCCTATATATAAGAATATAAAGTTTTTAACGAATAATAAAAATAATGAAAAAAAAAAAATATATGACATTAATAAGATCATGATGTTAATTGATGGTTTGATTCTAACAAATTAATATTTATATGTATGTATATATGATTTAAATGAAATTATATTGAAATTAACATTAGGATTGTTAATATTTCATTCAAAAACTTTGTATTATAAGAAACCTGATTTAAAGTAATATAGAGACATTCTTATCGAAACACTACATTCAGATGTAAATTTCTATCCAATATATAAATTTAAGGTAGAAAAACCATCAGCGTATCTCAGCGTATAATCAAATTACTTAATATAAACCTAAATTTTCATTTAAGTTAATAGACTATTTTTTAATATAGTAGACAAGTAAAAATCAAAATATGTTTTTAAAAGTGGTTTGAAAAAACTGTATATATAAATATGAGTTACTGGTTAAGGTTGTATATAGAATGAATTAAATTATGTGAGAACTGAATTGAATTTATAAGAATTGTTAAAATTAAAATAATAATATAATGGATAGATTTGATAAAATGGAAAGGATTAGTATGGATTTTCTTAAAATCGCCTTGTGTGATTAGTTTGATGAGAATGAAGTATAGTAGAAACTCGATTCTTGCACGTTATGAAAACTGGGGTCGGTGCAAGCTTCGAGGTTGTCGCTAGTACCGAGTATTAATTTCCTATATAAAATAAAAGATGCATATGTCTGTTTAAAATCGAAGTTTAATATTTCAATTGAAAACACTAAGTTCAACGCATTCGTATAACAGTAGATAGATATTTTATATGTAAGTAAAGAAATTTTAAATTTCCATATATGTATTCAGTCTAAGAAAACGTAAACAAAGCAGCACGCAAGAGTAATACAAGAGTAATGTTGCAAGTCTATAAACAAAAAAAAAACAAGATTGAAATCCGAAACTATAAAACCAAGATCAAAAGACTACTACTAAGATTAACACTAAGACTAAGATTAAAATCAAGAGTAAGATTATAATACTAAGATTAAATATAGAATGTTAGTATAAGAAAAAAAATTTTTATATATGTATAGTAGAAATGCTTAAAATAGAATGTATATTTAAGGATGTATGGAAGTGTATAAATATTAAATATATAAGGGAAATAATAGGAAAACAAATTATAGGAATTACAAAACGGTATACAAAACATTAAATAAACCATATAATATGGTTATTGAACTATTCATTTCATGGTATTAGTATATATAAAGTATAAATAAATGATTAATGGAGTAAGGTTTTACATAAATAAATAAATAAAGTTTGTGATTTTCTTTTGCGGATTTAACTATTTTAAATTGTTTTATATTCTATGGATTATAATGGTATGGTATGATAATGTATGGTTAATAAACTAGAAAAAAAAACATGTAAAGCTGTACTAATTATAAAACAAATTTGTTATCTTTAAATTCCTAACTGATAATTATAAGCAGATATAATAGATATTTCCTTATTAAATATTCAAAACTCCTATGTAATACTCTTTTTTAGATCATCTTAATTGATTTTGTAATATGATTTCCTTTTTTCAGTAACATTTAATATTCTATTGGTATAGTCGACTTCAAGTTTATACTATATATAAACTTTTACTAAATATTATCAAAACAATTAATAAACCATGAACTATGGTTAATAAAATGGAAATTTTATTGTATTTGTATGTATAATGTATAATTATTAACTGTATGCAGTGTATCCATGGATTGAACTAAATTCTTAACTATACTGTCATTGTAGAGTATCAAACCATAGAAAAATTCTTCATTAAACTTATATTATAGAGTATCAAACTAGAAAAAAAATAAATAAAAGGTTATAAACATTGAGTAATAGTGAAACTATCTGCAAATGTTTTTAGAAAATGCTTATTAAGTGTTATCAACAAAAATTATATGCTAACTTAATTAACCGATTAATAGTTACTTTGACCTTTAGTCTGTTTTAGTGAAACAGACCAGAGTCTCTTGTGATAATTAAATCTGCGCAAAAAAAAAATATATATATATAATTCTATTTAAGATTAACAAAACCCAAAAATTACAACTCCTTCTATTTGTTAAATGTAATTAAAAGTGATATCGGTTGCTGTTGATATAAAAAAAGTGGTTGATCCCACAAGCCTACCGAGGCATTCAATGTAAAAAGTCACTAGAAAACCTATGCAACAAAGTCATTAACTATTCTAAACACATACATAATAACTGAAAAAAAACTAAAAAAATACTTATTCTACGATCAGTTTTATCTTTAATACGAAAACGCACAAGTAAAATTATCATCCCTCACAAAATTTTAAAATCTTCAAGACACGTACACGAAGAAATTTCACACCTTCCACTAAAATAAACAACTTGTAAATCATCAATATGAATACGCACAAGTAAAATTATCATCCCTCACAAAATTTAAAATCTTCAAGACACGTACAAGAACAACATTTTTTCTATTTCATTTAATATTTATATCTCTTTATTATAGATAAAAATTTTACTTTTAAACAAAATATTGAAATAAAAATTGAATTTTATTTACATTGAAGAAATTTAGGCCCTATTAGCTTGACAAAAATAATATTCAAGTTCAATCATGTTTGGTTTTGATATTGTTAGGTTAGTCTTATTAATGTATTTGTGATATTTAACAATTATAAACATGATTAAGCATGCTCAATCAACAGTTTTAATTTCACAATTAATCATATTTTTGGTACAGTCCCGTCATATTTCATTAGTTAAAAAATTTATAAATAAGGGGCGGGGCTTATTTTAGTAGAATTTAAGAATTTCAGAAAACCAATCATTTTGTTTTTTTTGGATTTGTTTTCTGTTTGACTTGTCACAGCTGCGTCAGCTCTATTCATGTATATTCTAAGTTGTTGTTGTTATAAATAAGGAGGAGTAGAGTACGATAAGGAAAAATATTAACCAAGAAGTTACTTTCTACTTTTTGTAATATAATTCTGAGTATTTATGCTGATTAATTATGTAAACACAGTTAATGTGCAGCTGGTGGCTGTTGATATAAAAAAAAGTGGTTGATCCCACAAGCCTACCGAGGCATTCAAAGCAAAAAGTCACTAGAAAACCTATGCAACAAAGTCATTAACTATTCTAAACACACACACAATAACTGAAAAACTAAAAATAATTATTCAACGATCAGTTTTATCGTTAATACGAAAACGCACAAGTAAAATTATCATCCCTCACAAAATTTTAAAATCTTCAAGACACGTTCACGAAGAAATTTAACACCTGCTACTAAATAAATAAAAAAAATTTTTCCCACAAATTCTTATGCACAAGTAAAATTATCATCCCTCACAAAATTTTTAAAATCTTCAAGACTGACACGTACACGAAGAAATTATACAATTAACAAAAATATCACACCTCCTAAACAACTTTCTTTACACGTCATTTCCCTTTTACACTCATATTCGTATTTGCATCTAAACAGTATTTTTAAAAATTTGTAGCGTTTTTTTATTTTTCCATAATAATAGTACTGAAAAAAAGCGCTAAAATGCAATAATAAAAACTTGGCAATTCTGCCACTATTCTTCTCACTTTTGTATGGAAAAAGTAGCTAGAAAGCCGATGCAGCGTAATCAAAATAGATAACCTTCAAACCATTTGCCTATTATATATATATATATATATATATATATATATATATATAACAACTAAAAATCCTAAATTAATATTCAAGTCGACGCTAAAATCCCGTCAAAATACCCATTTTGTTGGTATTTTGGTTTCCCGGTTTTTAAATTCCTATTATAAATATTTTAAGCGTTTTTTTTATTTTTCAAAAAAAAAGCACTAAAATGGCCAATATAATAAAAACATGGCAACACTTACACCATGCACCCAACTTTTGTATGGAAAATCATATTTGGAACCCCTCTAAACATACTACTTTTGTACTTAAATGATATTGTATCCCAGTAAAAACTTCGCCTACCTTTTCAAAATCAATAGCTTCTTTAACTCATTATTTTGTAGCTTTCTTCTATAACTACATCTATAACAACTTCCATAACTACTTTTTTCTGGATGTATGCAGGTAAAAAAAATAATGACTTACTTTTTAATGCGTTCATTTTGGGACATCCCTTGTAAAATTCATTGGTTCTTTCAGTAGAATTGTAAGTAGTGCCTTTATGTTTTTCTGATTACTCAACACATTATTTTGTAGGCGAAGTTTTTACTGGGATATGAAAAATTTAATTTTTTAAATGGAAAAAGACAAATATTTACGTATTTTTAGGCAATATATTGAAAATGAGATAATATTTTGAAAATTCCGTACATTTGCCTTAAAATAAAAAATCTGTCCTTTTTCCCCTACGCTTGAAATTTTTCGAAAAAATCCCTACAAAAATGGAAAATGCCCTACTGTTGGCATCACTGATATCGGGCATGATGTTGGTGTTTTATCAATCTTTAAGGTGTAAAACGAGTAAGTAAATCAATCATAATAATTTTTTCTTTCTAATTTCTTTTTTGATTTTTTTTTTCAAGCACAAATTGGAGATAAAATCAACTTTATAATACTTGAATCAAGCGCGTTTTGAGATTCGAGATAAATTAATCTCATTTTCGGACTATTTCAAGTAAGAAATCGGGATTGAATATGGATAATTTAATTATTTTGTGATTGAAAATCCGTACTTGAATCAATCTCTCTGTACTTATCGTACTATCAATCCCGTTTCGGATTGATTTGAATACGTTTTGATTGATTTTTCATTTGAGTGTAGAAGCATTTTTACTTGTGGTTTAAAAATGAGAAATTGCTTTGACTGATGTCAAATATAACACATTAGGATTATTATTATTTTTTGATAGATATTTGCCAAGAATAAACAATTTATAAGTCTTTAAAAGAATAAAAATACTTTTTTTTCAGTATCCAATGACTAAACAATAAAGAAATCAAAAATTACAAAAGCTTTAGGAGAATCCACCTGTTTTTTTTTTTTTTTTTTTTTTTTTTTTGAAAAAGTAATTTTAAATCCGTACATTAGTCGTAAACATTTGGGTGTATTCTGTAAATGCGTCTGTGGATGTGTACAAAACAAGCATTTGATTTTATCTAACATTAAAGTAAGTTAATAAAGATTTATGTACATCCTTTAAACTTCCACCGCCCAACAAAAACTAAAGAACCTAGACAAATATGTGTAAAATCATATCCTTGGTACTCCTGCTTATGAAATTCTCAAGAAAAATACATCTACTAACAGTCACCTCACGTGTATCACATCCACTGTTTACTCCTTCATGAATCGTAAGTGTGTTTGAGAGACAGACATGTATGTATATGTACATATATCTTTGCAAATAACGGTAAATGACAACATTAGACGTCAGTTGTTGCCATTTCTGGATTATTCACTTTAAAATGATTTTTTCTGCTTTTTTTTTTAAAGAATAACAAACAAGTCGAGGCAAAAACCCAGTGACTTTGACGTTCATAAAACTGTTGTGAAAATAGAAACAAGGGTGTCTCTTACAGGTTATTTTTACTTATTAGGACTGTCCCAAAATAAAATGTTTTTCTTAGCATGGGATACAGCAACTAAAGACTTTTAAATTATAAAAAAAAGACCTTACGCCAGACAGAAGCAGGGAGAAGTGTAATGTTACAACAGCAGCATGCGATAGCCCTGACGCATAATAATAATATGGAAAGAAGATGTCTGATATCAATAAATCAATTTGTCAGCAGGTTTTTCTGCTGGAATAAGGTTCAGCAGCTTTGGAGATAATTGGGCCAAATAGCCAGTTATAGCTTCCAGGTTTTTTAGAAAACTTCCCCCTAATCCGGCAATGTATTCAAGCAATTTGGCTTTGCCAAAATGATCTTATGCAACAAGAAACACTCTAATGGCCGTTTTCTCAATGGGCGATTATCTTTTTACCCAACGAAAAACTGCACATAAATGAAAATTGGTTTTCTCAATGTCTCATTTACTTATATTCTGTCGCAAAGCTAACCAGCACTCATCTGTCAATTATTTATTTTCCTTTTATTTGCCGTACAGATAAATTCAATCAGCTGACTCCCAACTTATTTGGTGGTATATTGAGAAACCCAAAATCGTTAACGGACAGTTTATCATTCTAATAAATTTATGTTGACATTAAGTAACAGACAGTTAGTCGAAACATTGAGAAAATGGCTATCCAATCAGAAATTAGAGCTCATTAAGGCTCACGAATCACTAAGTTATTATGAACTCCTTAAAACAATCGATAGAATTACGGTAACAACAAACAATTCAGTGTGTAAAGCTGATCTTTACATTCAACAATTTTTTATGCGCTGAATACAGCGCTTTCTGTGTCATAAATGTTTTGCCTCAAAGTTGGAACTCGCCATATAAAAAGCATGTCTTCAGTAAGCGATATGGAAAACGAAACTTTTACGTTGCTCCCTTACAAACATGCTTCGTTGGCAGCTCGCTTTTTTTATTGGTATACAACTTAAGATATTGGGCTCTTAAGACCAAACAGACCAATTAGATATTGTCCTGACGGGGGTAACAGACAATGTGGCTTTTTCAAGCTATTCAACTTTACGCTTTCCGACAAGAAAACTACTAATCTCAAAAGAGTAGCTGCCGACAATAAACGAACATCAGCTAAAGATATAGATTTGGGGTAATTTTTGTTTCAAATGTATCCTCAAACCGGCAACAAAAATTTGAGTTAAGGATTTTGTTTTTTGGGCATTCCTTTCACACATGCAACTTCGTTCGTGTTTCTACTTCTGCTATCAAAAGAAATTTCTTTTCACGTTTTCAGTTTGAGTAGCAAAAACAGAAAACTAAATAAATAAAATGAGAAAACAGTTAATGAAGCTCACGTAAGTGATATCTGTAACGTGAGGTTGTTGAGTTCCCAAGTAAGCCAGGACGAGATATAAATATTTGTCATACTTATGTGTATATATAAATGTATGGATGAAAGCTACATTTAACTACTACTTGTAAAAGAAATGAAACTAAAGAATACATTCATTAAATTTTTTAAAGTAATTTTCTTTGTCTATTTCAAAAAAACAATTTAATACGCATTAAAAAGTAGCGGCAACAAATAAAAGCAAAGGTATGTAAGTATATAGGATCAACATATAAAGGATACAGTCATTAAATTCTTTACTTCTTCAAAGTACGTTATTTAATCTATTCCAAAAAAGACTTAAAATAACATAAAATCGTCAGAAATAAGTTCAATGCTTTTAAATTTATTTTAAACAAATTTCATTAAATAATCATTTGTAGAATTGATTTATAAGTGAAAATGAACGTGTCGCATACAATTCCTCTTTGTATGTTGTTCTAAAATCTGTGGTCACAACCCATAACACCCTAACTCGAGTTAGGACACAATTGATTTATTAGTATCATCGTAATCAGCGGGTCTAAATCTATTTGTTATAAATTTTTAATTTTTGTGCCTGTTAGAGGAAGACAATTAACCCTAAAAAAACCTAAAATCTTAAGTTATTTTTCTAAATGGCTGTTTTGTCATAACCGCCTAAGTCAATTCAGGATTACACCAGTTATTATCATTATTTTTTCATTATTGCCTAAATCAACTTAAGTCGTTATTCTTTAAACTTTGGGGGGTGTGCTGGAAATCGCAAACGCAAAACGCAAGAATTTGGAGGCTGTTTAAATTCCACTTTTAATCAAATTTTTATAATTTTTGTTATAAAATTCTGTTTAATAGAAAAATGTTTGTATAATATTTGTCATAAAATTCTTTTATTACACAAATCTTACTAAAAAACGACTTTTAAAATTCTTGCGTTTTGCGTTTGCGATTTCCAGCACATCCCTGTTTATGAATTATTGTAAAGGAATAATAACCTAACTCAACCTGAGAGATCTAATCTGAAAAATTTTGGCATAGAATAATAATTTAAGTTAACTTAGGAGCAGTGAAAGTCTTTTAATTAATCTGAAATAATAGCCTAACTTAACTTTAACTTTTTGACATTCTTTCGTTCAACAACTCATTAAAGCTTAAGTGTCTTTTTCGGTAATATCTTTTGACTACGAGAATAAACAACTATTTTTTTTTACAACTAAGTAAAGAAATTCGTTTCTTTTGAATCTGTAGCAAAGTTTTCCAAAAAAAAGCCGTCTTTTGATTTTCAGTGAAGATTCCAAACTTAAAACTGAAAATATTGAAAAACAGACTTAGGCTGTTATGACTTGTGACCACAGAAATAATGATCAGTTTAATAAAGACTAGTCCACAACTGGCCAACATAAACTAATTTAAATCCCTAAAAAATAGTAAATAATACTTATTTTGTAATGCAACTCAAACTAATATTGTATGAATTAGGAAATGTTTAAAACAGAGTGGCCCAAATAAGACCTCTAAATCATTGGTGCTAAAAAATGTTTTG
This sequence comes from Pollenia angustigena, assembly GCA_930367215.1. NCBI lineage: Eukaryota > Metazoa > Arthropoda > Insecta > Diptera > Polleniidae > Pollenia > Pollenia angustigena. The sequence goes on along the minus strand of OV884060.1, from coordinate 192,693,468 downwards.
CATATGTATTGAGAGAGAATTTTAAAATACAGAGATACGCAAAACTGCACTAAAATCTTGTACATTTATGCTTTTATGACAGTTTCGTAAAAGCATTAAAAATTTTTTAAATTTTATTACTTATTCTACACACTGTATTTGAAACAAGATCAACTCATCTTCCGTACATGTGCAACTAAATTAATGAGCGTTAAAAACAAAGGGGTGGGGCTTCTAAACCAGTGATAACCAAGCCCCGAACTAACCAAGCCCCGAACGCACGCACACAAAGATATTATGTACTTGGGTGCGGTCGCAGAGACTGATGATAGCCTGATGTTTTGAAACGAACAAAGTTGTTGTATACATGTGAATTGCCGACCGTGTCTGTGTGAAAACTACGATTATTGACTTACTCGCGAGCCTATGGAGTGGTTATCAATGTTCTAAACAATTGTTTGCTTGAATGAGCATCACTGTTCTAAATATTAAACACATACAATTTAGTCAGCCGTTTTGAGCTTTGATAACATTGTAATAAGTATGAGCGCGTATAAGTACAAGAAATTATGAGTCATGTTTCATCTCTATACAGACAAAAATACAAATGTTAAATTAACAATGCGAAATGTTGATTGTGAGTCAAAGTAAATTTCTGCAAAAGTATGTCTTATTTAAATTTATCATTTTTTCATATTTATTTTAAATGAAAAATATTAAAATAACCTTAAATCACGTTTATTTAATATTATTCACTGTTAAAATAACATTGTTCAATTTTGAATCCATAAAAACCTGTTTTATATTAAAACTAGCTTAACCCGGTGCGCTTCGCTACACTGCTTTAACCACCTTTGAAGACTCTCCCTTTAATAGTTCTTCAGCAGAGAGATATTTAATATCCTATGAGAGGTATTTTCCCCCCTGCGCCTACCCGCTTTATTTTTATTTTCAAAAGTGTAGTATACCATAAGAGTGACTTCTACAAAGTTTGAATATTCTTACTATAACAGTTCTTAAGATAAGCGATACTAAACATCATCATTATATGGGGGTACCACTTCCCCCGCTGCTATATTATTTTAATTTAGGCGCTCAGAAGATCCTTCTACCAAAAGTTCAACAAAATGCGTGCAGCGGCTCTTAAGATATGTGATAATTAATATTGGCATCCTATAGGGGGTACCAATTCCCCTACCCCTATCGAAAAAATAAGTAGCCTTTTTTTTATTTTTAGTGCTCACGTGATGTTACTGTAAAAATTTCAGGAAAATCGGTTCAGTAGTTTAGGAGTCTATAAGCCAACAAACAAACAAACAAACAAACAAACAAACATACAAACATTTTTCATTTTTATATATAAGATCAAAAGTTTATCTTGTTGAATTAATATGCATACATACTTAAGTATGTATGTATGTAGGTGCCTACCCAGCCAGCAAAATAATCCGACGTCGTTCAGATATCTGAGAGAAACGTCGGCAAAAAAGTCGGAATCGTATACGAATTCTGTCAGATTTCTGACCCAAAAACGTATGAAGTGGTTGACACGAATTCTGACAGGCATGTCGTGGGAAATTTTGCTTTTTTGTCGGCATTTCTGATAGACATCTAACAGAAATCTATTGAAAAAGGCATGGGAAGTTCTAATGTGTTAGCCGAGATTTTTTTTGCTTTCGAACTGATAGCTGAAAAAAATAATTTTATTGCAAAATATGTACATAATTATAAATTTTACACGTACGTACCCTTTTTATGCTTTTTATCTTGAACAAATAAAACAAAATTTAAATTATTTCCAACTGAATGACAATTGTCATTATTTTAAAAAAATAATAAGTTTCTTTAGACAAATCTGAATGAATTCCGTCGGAATTCTATTGGACATATCTGTACATAAATTTCCTCCGATATATCCATGCGAAATCGATCAGAAATCGGCTAGACAATAAGTATATTCAATGTCTGACAGAAATCTGAACGAATCTGTGTATGCAAGTACATACATTAGACTGGTCGCATCTTGTATGGGATTTTTTTTTTTTTTAATTTAATTGTTTGCGCTACTTAAAATATGAGGTTTGGTGTAAGAAATCATGATCTAATTTTTCAGGTTAATCCGACGGTGCCTAGCCGTGCCGGGTGGGGCCCAAAGTTCCCCATATTATAAAAAAAACATCTTTTCTATCAGATCTTTAAAGTTATACTAGTTGAAAAGCCGAAAATCAAAAATATGGCTTCGTTACGATCTTCCGCAGAGAAAGTACTTCAAGTGTGCCAAATTTCAGCTTCCTATGTCATCAGAAAGTTGCGGAAAGAATAGGACATACATGCAAACATCCTGACATAGTAAGAAATTATATATTGTATAGATAGATTAAAGATTCTAATTTTATGCAGACATATAGAAAACAACATTGCAAACAAAACAAGCTACAAATGATTAAAATCTGTAAACAACTTTTGATTTTATGTATTCACAAAATATGTGGCGGTTGAATAAAATTCTTAAATTAATTAAAATTTTTCGTCTTTTGTGAATACATAAAATCAAAAGTTGTTAACAGATTTTAATCATTTATAGCTTGTTTTGTTTGCAATGTTGTTTTTTATATGTCTGCATAAAATTAGAAGCATAGCTGCATTTTTAAATTTTTTATGAATTTTTAAAAACAAAAACTCCGAAATTTTAATAAAAAAATTATTTTTTTTTCCAGAAAAAAAAAATTATGTTTCTAAAACGACTGCGCATATAAGAAAAACGTTTTACCTTTCTTAAAGTAAATTTTATTGCGGAATTTCGGTTTTTTTTAATTTTTCAATTAACTAAAGCGTTTTTGAGTTACGCGAACATATGTTAATCTATCTATACAATATATAATTTCTTAGTATGTCAGGATGCTTGCATGTATGTCCTATTCTTTCCGCAACTTTCTGAAGCCATCTGATGACATAGGAAGCTAAAATTTGGCACACTTGAAGTACTTTCTCTGCGGAAGATCGTAACGAAGCCATATTTTTGATTTTCGGCTTTTCAACTAGTATAACTTTAAAGATCTGATAGAAAAGATGTTTTTTTTATAATATGGGGAACTTTGGGCCCCACCCGGCACGGCTAGGCACCGTCGGATTGACCTGAAAAATTAGATCATGATTTCTTACACCAAACCTCATATTTTAAGCAGCGCAAACAATTAAATTTAAAAGAAAAAAAAAATTGCGACCAGTCTAATGTACATACAGGAAATATATCAATGTTAAATTAACATGGCGCAATGTTGATTAAGAATCATAGTAAATTTCTGCAAAAATATGGTCTCTATTTAAAATTATCATTGTTTTAAATTAATTTTAAAATGAAAAATGTTGAAATAACATTGTTCAATATTGAAACCATAAAAACCTGTTTAACTTGTTTTGTATAGAAAAAAAAAACAACAACATAAAAAGAAAAACATAAATTTTTTTATTTTTAAATTCCCGTAATCTTTTAGTTAAAATTATCTAGTTAAATAGAACATCAAGTTTTCAAAGTAGAATGATGACGAAACCCATATCGGGGAATACAAAATAAGTGAAACATGTGTGACAGGCGTAAGCGTTTGAATTTTTCTTAAATAAGTGCATGTGTTGTCTCTAAAGCTTTTTCTTACTGTTATATCAAACTCAAACCAACTTGTTTCAACTTGAAATAACTTTTATACACCGTGATTCGGATTGTTGCTTCAATATAAATGACATTTTGCTCTTACTTTACTGCAATTTTAAGTTAAAGTTATAGTTATGAGTTATAGTTATTTTAAAAGAAAAAATGTTGTTCGCAAGTTATTGTAAAATCATGTTAAATTAACATGAAGTAACTATGAAGCAAAATCACTACCGATAACGGTAAAATCAACTTTGTTTCTGTGTGTACTCACTTTTTCACTACTCATTGCTGATCTCTGATGTACATCATTAGTTTGGAATCGAAATCTATTTACAATTCCAACGTATGAATTCTATTTGAAAAATTAAATAATACTTATACGCTTCGACTTTTAAGCAAATTACCCAGAATTGCAAAACGAAACTTAAGTGTGCTGTATCGCGTAAAAATTTGGGCATTGTCAGCTTCATCTGTTTGTTAACTTTTTATTATTATAATTTTTTCCTTAAACATTTTGTTGCCTTAGCTCATCCCATATCATTTATGGGGAGGTTTTGGCAAACAAATGGTTTCATGTAATCACAATTACACTAACAAATTTAATGGAAATCGTTCATGACTTTCATACAAGAACAACCACCGAAAATGACTAGTACAGCCATAGATTTGTAAAATAACTTTAAAGATCAAAAAATCTAGTACAGAATTGACTTTAACAGAGTTGCCAAAACTTGGTGACCAAAAATGGCTAAATTTACGGAAAAAAATGGCTAAAAATGGGCTAAAAAATTGCTAAAAGCTTTTTTAAATAAAAACACAAAACAGAAATAATTCATTTTAAGTTGTTTACGATGAAATTGTGAGTTATGATCAATTTGTTACATAAGAATAATTAATATTAAAATAAATTAATATTAAAAAATTAAATCATCGAAAAATTCGATGTCGTTATTGTTCATCTCATAGGAATCACTCACTCATTAGTTTCAAATAATCATTAGTTTTAAATAATTTGAAGGTAAATCATAATCACGACAACATTTACCCAACCTTTTGAGTCCAGATCTACAATAAAAAACAAGTAAGAAAGTATAGTCGGTTAAATCCGACTTTATGTTATCCTACACCACATTAGAACCTTTGTACCAAATTAAATCAAATAATCTCTAAATTGCGACCTGTACTTTGCGCACAAGGTTTACATGGACAGCCAGCCAGCCGGACAAGCATCGTTAATTCGACTCAGAAAGTGATTCTGAGTTAATCGGTATACGTAAAGGTGGGCTAAGCACCAATATTTTAAGGTGTTACAGACATCAGCACAAACGCATAGTACCCTCTCCACTATTGTGGTGATGGTATAAATATTGTATTGTTATGTTAAAAATATTTCCCTAAAGGCCAGTTTACACGGTAATACAATGTATTACGACATGTCGAACAATTATGTAGAATGAGAAAAATCTTATCATGTAAAAGCAAAATGTATTGAGTAAGAGAGAATACGGATACAAAATCTGACAAGCGGTCGGTAAATGATTTTTTTCTAAACCATTTTAGAAACTTATGTATTCTCATCACACCAGAGGTGTATTTTAACAGAGTATATTAAAGGTGATAGCATTTTTATACAATTAAAAAAACAACTAAAATCAACTCACGAAATTTTCATGTTGTTTTTGTAAATATTTAAAACTGCAACCATCTGCTTTTTTGTTTTTATTTTTGATTTTACTTGTACCATCCGTGTAGACATGAATTATACTTACAAAAGATTTTTATTTTTTTGTTTTACACACGGAGAGAATTTCATAATATTTTGTTTAGACAAAGTCGTAATACTTTGTATTACCGTGTAAACTGTGCATGTAGACGACATGTTTTTTTACATCTGACTTGTCAACTTTTCAAGTTACATGTAATTGTGCATGTCTGTCAAAATGGCTGTTTTACAGAAGGTTTATAATATTCGGTCACAAACGTACATGTAATTTGCATCTGACATTGTCTCTGTTTTTTTTCGCATAGTTGTTGCAAAAACCAAAATAAAAATGCCGCCACGAAAATTTTTATTTACGCCGTAAAATAATTTAGCCATCTTAACTTATTTTTCTTTTAATTCAAAGATACCAATTTAGGATATTATAATGAAACGGTTTTTATATATATATTTACATAAATTCTATTCAATAGTGGGATTGATCATACATATCTCGGTATTGTAAAATATTAACTTCAGCCTGCTAATGATGCCGTCAATAGTGGACGCCGCTGCCGGTTTCCTCTCGGCATAGACTTCTGATGTCAGATGGTTTGGCAGAAGAAAATAGAGCACGCTCTAATGGAAATTTTGTCAGATGACTTTGCATCTGACTTTTACAAAAGCAAAGTTTAAAAGGTAACACACGACATGTATGTATTTTGCAGTGGGAAATTTGACATGTCAGATGACAAAAACATGTCGTGTACGGTCGCCTTAATTGAAGCAGAGCCCCGAATAACGTTGTAAAAGCCACTTTTTGAAAAAACTGTTTTTTTGCAGATAACCGGTAACATTACTCTCGTACACTGTTTAAAATTCAAATCACCCAAAATTATGCACCTTAAAGCCTTTAAAAAGGGCATACAAAGAGTCAGCTAGTGGAAGAACGTTGTAAGTTACTTTAAAATTATACAAAGTAAATGGTTTTAAACGTGGAATAACGTTTTAAAGGCCATCAGTCATGATGCTTTGTGTAGTGGAAGAACGTTTTAAATGACATCGTGATTGTGGATACGAAACGTTTTTCCACTAAAAAAAAGTTATAAACTGTAAATTTGCATGTAATTTAAGTTTTAAATTTGTTGATATTTTGCATACAAATTTTTATTATCATTATTTTTAATAATCTAAAAAAAAAAAAAATAAAAAATTAATAATCTTGCCTGTTAACAACGTTTTTTTTTTGCTCTCCTGAAAAAAAATTATTTTGTAACTTAAAACGTTACTCGCGGCTGTGCTTGAATTGATAAAATCGAATTAACGATTGCTTAATGCAACCTATTTCTCAAATTACTTTTAACGATGTTTACTTGGCTAAACACTCTCTCTACTTCAGCGTTACACCATGGAAGGGAGAGCAACTTTATAGTCAATTCTGAAATTTCTAAAAAAAATTTTGTTGCCGCCTGCATCCCTTTATTGAAGTACTTGCAACCAGAAAGAAACAGCGATGTTTGTGTTTGTCCATTTTATAAATTTAATTGTGGAATACTGTTCCTTTATTTTTGAAAGATGTTTCAGCGTCAAAATTTATAGCGATTTTTAACATTTCTTAAAGTTGTGATTTAAATTAAAGGCGTTTTAATTGTTCAAAATGTTTATTTTACCTTTACAAGTTTTTATATTAAAATAAAAATTATTCTTTAAAAAAAAAACGGCAAAAAATTTCTATGGCTATACAAGTTGAAAAATGGCTAAAAAAATGGCTAATGGCTAAATTAATTTTTTAATGGCTAAACAGGGTGAAAAATGGCTAAATCTAGCCACTAAATGGCTAAATTGGCAACACTGGTCTTTAACTACAGTGGCGTAGAGTGTCATTTGACTTGATCGACTGTACCTTCATACTTGTTATAATTTGCCCTAATCGTACAACTAAATGACAAATTTGTTATAATAACAGGTGTCTGGTAGCAGATTTATATTTTCAAACTTAAATAAAAAACGTAATAATTGACACAAAGTGTTATTAAGAGCATTGAACGGATAGAATGGAAATGCTGATTTTATTTTTTAAAGGGAATGTTATCCTGATGTCTTCCGTCGAGTTGAACATACTGTTCGAAATGGAGCCTTGTTTTTCGAGAATTTTCGAATAAAAATGGTCCAATTATCTCATGCGTGCATAAGGCAATGGCTTTTGATGTTTCAATCGAGGGTTGCGGGTTCTAGGAGACCAGTAACTGCAGTTTTGCTTGCTGACGTGGCCGTTTAAGTGAAAATGAACTTTGAACAACATGTCATTACTCTTACAAAATGTATCCACAGCGAACGCGCGTTGCTCACTAGAGTTGTCAATTATTCGCCTTTCAACGTTGTTCGAATAAATTAAATAATTGTTTTTGTTCGTTCGATCAAACAATTAAATCAAAAATTTATTCGATTAATCGATGAGAATAATGAATAAAAAAATATTTTTACAAAAAAATTACTATGCAAAATCTTCCATTCCATCAGCTTTGACTTCTTTTTTTTTTTTTTTGATGCATAACATTTTTCATCTTAATTCAAATTGTTGTATTACTTAAAGGCATCGTTAAACCCTTAATTCCTTAATAATCCGATATAACTCTGGACGAAAGGCGTTGGCAGGCCTACCATCTTCAGCCAAACTTCTGTCTACAATTTCTTCTATAGAACAACCGCTGTCTCTCTTAATCACCCCTATCGTGAATAAAAATTCCGTGTGAGTTTTTTCCCTTTTCCAATTTTCACAATTGAATTAACATAGGAAAAATGGAAAAAGGGAAAAAACTCTTAAAGAGTTTTTATTCACGATAGGGGTGAATATATTTTTCCATTGGACCAAGTTCGGCATTTCTTGATGTCGTTGGGTTAACTTCCACTACATCGTTTTCAATGTCAACATTGCGAGACTTACGCAAATGGTAAAGAAATACATATATAATTTTAAAAAAAATATCAAACAATAACATTTTCTACTTTCAAGAAATAATTTTTATAAATCAATTCTTTATTTTTAAGCTTTTTGTTTATTTCTAAATTTTTCAACCGAAATTGAAAAATCCCCTTTCTCGAAATTTGTTTAACGTTTGACTTAGAAATAAAACAGTTGATACAATTGAGAAGGTGAGTTGCAAAATCAATGCAAGTCCGTGCAAAAATCATGGCAGAGGATATGCATTGATACAATTAGTATATTTCTTCTCGCACAGCGCCAAAAGAACTGTTAGAATCAATTGTCATCTCGTATTTTTAATTGTGTAACGAACGAGTTTTGCAACTAACCTACTCAATTGTTTGTTAATATTTGTTTAAAAGAACATAGAATAAATTTTTAAATACAATGAGTACTGAAAACGGGTTTTGCTTACTAAACATTGATATTAATTACAACCAGGGCTATGGCAACAATATTTTTTAACTCTCCTACATTTTGTATAAATTCACTAGTAGCGTATGAGACTAAAGCCCAGAACAGACGGTAAAACGCAACTGCAATAAAGCCCTTTAGAAATCATTGCTTTGAAAAAAGTTTCAATCGTTTTCCACCCACCCTGCAACTTAAATTATAACAAATTGTAATGAAATTATCACAATCATTTCGATTTTCTTTGAGAACAAATGGAACGCAAACACAAGTTTCCTGCACGCCGGTTTCAATTCAACTGACTGTCAACCGGTCTCAAAATGGTCGGTTCATATGTGGTCCTTCAAACGAGTCTATGGCATAAACTCATTTTGTTCGATTAATCGATATTAATTAATCGATTTATTCGTTATTCGAAAATCATCGTTTTAAAATTATTCGAACAAGGGTATGGTTTTGTTTGATCGATTAATCGAATTATTCTTAATCGGTTGACAACTCTAATGCTCACTCGAACACTGCGACGTCGTGACTGACAAATCCGCTCAATTGATAATTCGCACGGCGCCAGCCCTTCTCCGCACCGTTTATTACTTGTTGAATAATCGTATTAAAAAATATAAATTTGCCACCAGACACCCTGTAGATATTTAGTTGGCTATCGATCCCGTCTAAGGTCCACCTTAGCATAATATATTTTTATCTTAATTCGCACGAGGTGTAGGGTATCATAAGTCGGAGAGCGCTCGACTTAATTTTCTTGTTTTATTAATTTACAACATTGATTTTCACTTTGAATAAATATTTTAAATTTGCATTTTAGTACACACATACGTATGTATATTGATTGCTTCAAAGATTTTAACATAAAAAAAAAAAAGATGTCACATTTTGTTTGTTAATCGGTTTAATTCAAACAGCTGTAGTATATTTATTCTTTTTAAAGAATACTTAAATCTATTCTCATCATCAAGGGTTCCCAAATAGGGGTGGAGGGAACCCTTGGAGTCTGTAGTACAAAAATGTAAAAATGTTCTCGATAAAAGTTTTTATGTTTTTTAGTTTCTTTTTTTTTCAAAGTTTATACGAAACGAAAACAAATGCAAAATATTTTAATAGGTTTGTGAAACTTAAAGCCGTGGGAAACCCTGCTCTACATTATCTTGGCAAATATGTTAATACATTATTTGTACATTGGAATTGAGACTTAGCAAATATTTTAGCTAAACTGATTTCTTCTAACATACAAACCACACAATACAGATATTTAATGTTCATACTCACACATACACTTTAACTTATACATACACACAGACACATTTGAGTTTGACAAAAGATACTTATGATTTTCTAATACAATATTTTTCCAAGTTGAGAAGCAGATTCAGATACAAGTACAAAGCAAACAATTATTCCGTATTGTGCTCATCGTCGAAAGTATATTTTTTACACATTTGTATCAATCAATATTATTGTTGCAGAGTAAACGGAAAAGAGATAAAGAAGCATAAACGAACACAGAAAGTCCTTATTTGCACAACTGTTCATGGCTGTTTAATTGAGTGCAATGAAAGTTGACTTACAGTGTTGCCAGTGTAGTGAAGAAATGAAAAACTTATTGAGTAATTAAAAAAAAAAGAAAGAGGGAAAAATATAAATTATTGATATCGATTTCTATATGCGGGAAACATTGATATATGCAGGTGTGTCACAGAGTTTGTACGAAAGTGAAACTTTACTCTCTTCTATTTCGTAACGTTTTTATTTTATTTTTTTTTTATTTATTATCAAAAATTACTTTTTGGGAATACAAAATTTTTATTTAAAAGATCTTGTTATTCGTGCTTAATTCCCTATTTTTATTCTTGATAACAATACTGAAATGTATTGTTGATAGGATAAGCTATTCCTATGCGCATTTCACTATAAAACTGTTAAACGTATAAGAATTATAAGCCACAGTTCTACTTGTAACAATATCAAAGTTTAAACAAAAACATCAACAATAAACAGTGAGTTTATCTCTTCTTACATTCCCCACTTTTTTTATTTATTTATACAATTACAAATTATATTCTCAATTAACTAACCCTGCAGAAAATGTCACTAGTGAATCTGTACTGATTCACTATTGATACAGTCACCAGAACTAGTGACTTATTATACCACAGGCAATGTTATTTACTATAGACATTTAACATGTGCGCGTCATTGGAAATCTACTACTGACGTTGGTACTAATGTTTAGCTAGTTCCTTTGGGAACATATGTAGACATTGAAACCAGAGAATCACTAGTACATTTAAGTAAATGTAGTCTACACTTTTTGTACGAATACGAATTCATAATAATCTTTTTTTGTTATTTCTTCAACTTTTATAGGAATTGTACTTCTCAGTTGTTATTGATAAAATATTTTTCGTATTAAAGCCAAATACAGTGGCAAATGTAGTGTGTAGTGTAGACACTTTGTTTACAATGTCACCAAAATAGTCGACAAAACTGGTGACTTGGAGACACTTGCACCCAGGTTTCCTTCAGGGAATCGAGCAATAGAAACTTAGATTTTAGCCTGTTGAAGTGAAAAAGACCAACGTTTCGGCTGGGAATCGAACCAGTAATACTCGCACTCAAAGAATAGCTCACTACCAACTAGTCTACCGGGGCACCCTCGGATCATTTCTAATTACAATTTATCACGTTTAAAATGGTTTAAAATCGAAAAGTTTTGTACTTTACGCTTAATAGAGAAAGCTAACGGATACTACTTTGAACCTCTCGCCAGACAAAAACCACTCTCTACAAGACACTGACACGCCTCATGCTGTTATAAAGCTCTAAAGCATGGGTACTTGCAAAAGAATATGAGGAAGTGTTCGAGAGAAAAATTCTCCATAAAATCTATGGAGCAATCTGCGTTGACGAAAAATAGATATCGCTTTCGCTTGAACCCCGAGCTTTAGCAGCTACGTTTATGCATATTTAGGCGTTGTAAAATACAACAACAACATTTGCTAGGTCATGTTATGGGCTAAAAAATGATGCGAATACGAACCTAGTGACGGTAAAAGCAGAAGGAGTCGACGAAAATTTTTTCGATTTCAAGACCAATTCGATGAAGACATCTCTAAGTTTGTTGTCATAAATTCGAGAAGAAGAGCAAAACATCGAGGCGCTGGTATGTTTTATTAGCATTTCAAAATATCTTTGTTTTTATTTGGCAGTTTTTAACAGAGAACCACAACGTTCACTCTTCGTTCGTTCATGAGTGAGTGAAAACGTTTACAAATTTCGCTGCTTACTAGCATTTATGATTACGAAGGATAAAAAACTTTCAGAATGTTCATGTATAAGATAAATTAGTTTCTTCGATTGTTGTCTTCTTCATATTAAAGCTAAAAGATCGTAAACAATGCTGCTTTTTCATTATGTTGTAGTCTCCTGTAATTAACATGTACATAGCACGAACTTACCAAGTGTGTATTGCATTTCCGTTAAGAACACATATTTAAGCAAATTGCCGCAAATCTTTAACAATATGAATAAGCGGTGTTCATCTTTTTTCAAATAATGTAAATAATGGTGAAAAGTTGAAGAAATTAAATCATCTCATACATGAATGAGCAAAAGCAATATGTTTTTTTTATTCGCATAACGAATTGTAGTTTTCTCACGAAAAACTCTGAGCTCTAGTTCTTGAGTCTTGAGAGTTTCGAAAAACCGCAACATGTTTAAAATAATTTTTAATCCAAATTTTGATATTTTAAAGTACATTTAATTTAATTATTTTTATGAAGAAGGGAATTTTACAACCTGAAATTAATTAAAATTTATTGATAATTGAAGCACAGCCGCGAATAACGTTGTAAACGCCACATTTTGCAAAAACTAATTTTTAGCAGATAACCGTTTACTTTACTCTCTTACACAGTTTAAACATCAAATCACCCAAAATTAATCACATTAACGTCTTCAAAATGGCATACAAAGTGTCAGCCAGTGGAAGAACGTTGTAAGTTACTATAAAATGATGTAACCGAAATGGTATTGCAGTGCGGAATAATGTTTTAAAAGCCTTTTGCATAAAAGTTTTTTTTTAACAAAAAATGCTGCCGGTCAAAAAACGTTTTTTTGCTCTCCTGAAAAATTATTATTTTGTAACTTAAAAAATTATTCGCGGCTGTGCATCAATTGTTCATTCTTGACTGAGCTGGAAATCGATCCCAGGTTTTCACGGAAAGCTTGGCCTTTCGTTTCGATTGTAACCACACAATCTCTTCAGAGGGGTTTGCCGTTTAATACTCACTGCCATTGACGACGGCTGGCAGTCAATAGTCAAACATTAATCTTTAAACCAAATGGTATTTTAACTTTGTTAGATCGAAATTTGTATTGAAGGATTATTTATTTTAATTGATTTACATGTTCTTCTGTTTTTTCTTACTTTTTGTCAATAATTCTTCTTGAAGTCCAAAGAACATTTTTCTGTTTTTCATGCTTTTGTCTTCCTTTTTTCTCGTTGACCTTTTTTAGAACAAGTTGAAGGACAAATGTTAACATAGAGCTTGTGCGTTAGCTTTTTAACAATAATAAGTATTGTGTTTATTTTGTTGAACTGGTTATGGTTGTTTAATCTTAATTTTAATCAGGCTAAAGTTCGTTAAATTTAAGTTTCATTAAATTATTTTTAAGAAGAAAGGAATTTTACAACCTGAAATGAAATTTATTTATTAAGTTTTTTTTTCAATTCATACCACCAACAATCATATCTGTCAAATAAAATCACCAGCATTTAAAAATTTTCTGGTATTGTACTAAAGAGTGGTCAAACCTCAATGCTCAATGTTAATTATAGCCACATCTTAACGTCAAGTCTTTTGCCCAACTGAATTTGATTTTTTTTTTCAGTATTTGACAAATTTAACCAAGGAGAGGTACAAATTGATCAGCGCGTTGAGATAGTTGAAGCCAGACAGAAGTAAACAGTGACTTTACAAAGAAAATCATCTTCCGCGGCGAGCCACACTTTCACTTTAGTAAGTCGTTAACAAGCAGAATTGCCGCATTTGGGCAAATGAGTGACTGTTTGGTGCGTTTTATGTGCTGGCGGCATCATCGGGCCGTACTGCTCCAAAAATTGTGTCGGCCAGGCAGTTACCGTGAATGGTGTTCGCTATCGCGAATTCATAACGGACTTCTTGTGGCCAGATATTGAGGACTAGACAATGTGAGGCTACGAAACAATGGCTCTTGTGCGCCAGAGATTCAATGACCGTATTATCTCAAGTCGTGGCGATGTTAATTCGCCGCCACGGTCATGTGATTTGACACCGTTGGACTTCTGTCTTTAGGGATATTTAAAAGAAAAAGTGTACGTCATTAAACCAAGAACAATTCAAGAGCTAAAGGATGAAATAATACGGCACATTAACGACATTGAACATCAATATGTCTCAGATTCATTGAAAATATCGACCGTCGGGTAGAGGTATTTTACCGAAGCCGTGTCAAGCATTTGGCCGATATTTTGCTTTACACATAATTTTCATAGATCCTTCTACCATAATATAAAATACTAGCGAACACCTGCACACTTCGTTGTGCAAAAAAGAAAATAAGAAATCAATCCGAATTCATTTAAATCAGTGATTAATTGTTTTTATTGTAATGCTCTGTGGTACACAACATTTCTTGTTTTTCCATTTTCGGTGTAAATATACAAAACCTTTGGTTTGCCAACGCGCGAACAGGCTACATACAACTGTCCATGTGAGCAAACTCTAAATTCACGCCACAAATTCCTAATGATTGGCCTTGCGCCTTATTAATAGTAACCGAAACCCAAGCCGAACAGGAAACTGAAGTCGTTTGAATTCAAATGGCATATCACACGGAGTCATTGGGATGCGTGGAATGACTACATCTCCGCCTTTGAATTTTCCAGTTTAAATAGTAGCTTCAATTACATAAGCCATAAACCTTTTAATATCAAGTTTTGTGCCATTACAACACAAACGGGCTTGATTGATATTGCGAAGTAAAAAAAATAAAGTGACTCCAACTTTCAATTGGAGATTATGCGGAGGCAATCCTGGTAAATCCAACGAATTCAAAAACTCTGTTGGATAATTCACAACATCCTCTACATTGGTAACAGTATCCACAAACTTGTACGAAACCAATTCACCAGGAATCTTGGATTGTGTAGGCATATTTAATCACCAACATCTTTGTTCTTTGCCGCTAAAATTGCCCTGTCACTCAACCATGTAGGGCATGTTTATTTTTGTGCTATGTTAGGGAACACACGTTCAATCAATTCCTCTATTGACTGTACGAAATGGCAAAAATCATGTGGCAATATTATCAATCCAGTGTCACTAACAGCCATTGCAACAATCCCAATTTTTAAGCAATTGCTTGCTGAAATTTCAAGGGCCGATGTTGATTTTGAATAAAACACAAACTATTTAGGAAATTATTGTAATTTTATTTTATTATGATATATTGGTATTACTCAATTATGTATGGAACAAAATATCGGCCAAATGGGCGCCGCGACCACGGCGGCACACCTCCATCCGATGGCCCAAATTTTCGATGACCCTGAGGCATAACGGAGGTTCTATGCCGTTAATGTGCCGAATTATCTCATCCTTTAGCTCTTGAATTGTTGCTGGCTTATCGACGTACACCTTTTCTTTCAAATAACCCCAAATAAAAAAGTCCAACGGTGTCAAATCACATGATCTTGGCGGCCAATTGACATCGCCATTACGTGAGATAACACGGCCATTGAATTTGTTGCGCAAAAGAGCCATTGTTTCTTAAGCTGTGTGGCAAGTGGCACCGTCCTGCTGAAACCACATATCGTCCACATCCATATCTTCCAATTCGGCCCATAAAAAGTTCGTTATCATTTCACGATAGCGAACACCATTCACAGTAACTGCCTGACCGGCCTCATTTTGGAAAAAATACGGCCCGATGATGCCGCCAGCCCATAAACCGCACCAAACAGTCACTCTTTGTGGGTGCATTGGTTTTTCGACAATCACTCTTGGATTCTCATTCGCCCAAATGCGACAATTCTGTTTATTGACGAATCCACTGAGGTGAAAATGTGCCTCATCACTGAAGATGATTTTCTTCGAAAATTGATCTGCCACTGTTGCCATTTCTTGCCACCATTCTGCCCATTCAAGACGTTTGGAATGGTCAAGAGGCTTTAGTTCTTGAGCCAATTGCACCTTGTAAGCGTGTAAATGCAAGTCTTTATGCATAATGTTCATAAACGACGAGCGTGAGAGGTGCAATTGTTGGGCACGACGACGAGTTGAGGTGGACGGCTCTTCAGCCACACTATCGCGAACAGCAGCAATATTTCCTGCAGTACGAGCTGTACGAGCATGCACTGGTGTTCTCACATCTTCTACAGACCCGGTTTGCTCGAATTTTTCCACGATTTTTGCGATTGTACCCACATTTGGACGATCAAATTGACCAAAAAAATCACGAAGTACACGATATGCATTTTGATTTGAACGCCCATTTTCATAATAAGTGTGGATAACTTTAACACGTTGTTGGATTGTGTATCTCTCCATGGTTCAAATTGAGTAAGTCTGAAATAGAGAAATGTCAAATAAAATTCGGAAAAAAACTTGGCGTTTAGGTGTGGTTCACATTCAACATCGGCCCTTACAATTTAACCACCCTTTATAACTTATTAACAGATGGATCATTCTGGAACTGAGCACGAACGTAAGTAGTGAGTTTCAATGTTTTTACAAATCTCCAAAAGCATGAAGACTTTAAGCAAGCGTTAATTTCATCGGCAGCTGTCGATCTATAAAATCAAGGCACCATCAAACAACTCTGAAATACCTCGAAGGTCATTGATTGTTCTTTGCAATGCTTCAACAGATTAATTATTCGCCATAATGTGTAACGGACCCTGGACGCGACTGAGTCGTACCCCGGCTGTGCGGTATCATTATTTGGGATGAATGCAAATAATGATACCGCATGTTTCAATAATTTTGCCGTTCCAAATGTTTTTGAAACGTTACATGTGGGAGTTTCATTAACTTGGTAATTCAATGGCAATTTCGAAGCAGAATTTGCTGTGCGACCACCATCTAACAAAGTGGCTGCAATGCCAGAAGACACCTTTCAGTTCCTCAAAATATTAACTTAAATTTGCAAAATTTTCATGCACGAAAAAAAAATGTTTCGCAATGAAAGCGGTGTTTACTTAAATGGCTTTAACTCATGAAGATGTGACTAACAATACCTAAGTAGCTAAATTAAAGTATTGGTTTGACTAAAATCGAATTGTAATGAATTTAAAAACTAATTGAATTTCAGCTTTTCAAAATATTAAGTCAAATTCGAAACATGTCCTTGCAAAAAAATACACGTTTCGGAATGAATGCAGTGTTCACTAAAATGGCTATAACTCATGAACCAATACACATTTGAAGACCACGTGAACTTTGCAGTAACAAAATCGGTTCACGCATTACAGAGAACATCAATTACTAACACAATGCAACTTATTTTTATATATATAGATTGAGATAATTCTCTAACTAATACTGTGCGTTTTGGTTAGACCACCCTTTATAACTGCAAACTGCAGCAATTTAAATTTCCAATAAAGAAAAAAATATGTAAATCAAAAATATAACTGAAATCGTTAAACTAACAAGTGTATAGATGTACATATATATGCATTTATTAGAGTGGTCCAAAAAATAAAAATTTCTTAGAGCTCCATTTCCAAGTACCTATAACGATGACAGGATTCATCGCGGTTACTATTTGGGCCGTATTTCAACAGTGTCTAATTAAGGTTAATTTGCACAAGAAATCCTAAAATATTTCAAGCTTCTTAAACTTCTCTATAAACAAAATTTACTGAGTGTTTTTTTTTTTTTTGGACAACTTTAATACTTTATATGTTTGTACAGGTCTTCTTTCGTATGAACTATTAAGAATTTGACTGTGAACGTGATATTTATTCAATTTCAAATAAACTACTGAAGTTAAAAATCAATTGCACTGCGAATATAAAAATCCAATTAAAAGTTGTAATAAAGAACGTGTAGAAAATTGCGAAATGTATTTTTGACCGTAAAACAATAACAAATGGGTTAAGGAATTTTAATATTTTAGAAAGTAATACAAGACCAATTTAAAGAAATTACTAAAAAACTAATGAGTACAAATAAAAATTACATAAAATTAGTTTTTTATTTTTATTTTTTTCGTTTTTTTAATCATGAAATAAAATAAATTGTATGGATAATTGTTATCTTTGAATGAAAGCGGGGTCGAACTTACAACGCGGCAGGTGCTTTTTTCCTTGCGGCCAATGCGATGGCTGTCAGTTAATAGTAATGAGTAGAAAAGATTTACATAAACACCTGACGTCTTGAATGTCGAAACCACTGGCTGACAAACAATGCGTTTACCAACCCCAATTTAAGTAAATGGAATCTCTGTCGAAGTTTTGGCGAATTACGCACCAATCATTGCAAAACATTAATAAATTATTTATTTGTCTCAATATTAACATTTTAAAAATTAATACGAGCTAGGTAAAATAATGGTCCCATTGACACCATTTTCAATAAGCTCAACTTTGGGTAAATAAAATACTTAAATTTTTATCAAAGATCTGTCCGTTGTACACAAGATTTAAAGCCAGACGGATGGACATTGTGAAATCTACCCAAAACAGATTCTAAGTCGATCGGTTTACTGGGTGTGTCGTGAAATAAACCTTTCTTACATTTAAAGCTGAACTTTGAAAGTTCATAGCAGCCTTATTGCTAAAGTTATCGGTCTGCGGGCGGAGGGGCGTGGCAAAATCCAATTTTCATATTGCACCACCAATGACATCTATATAATTATGAAGATTTTTTCTTTAAAATGATCGCCATGGTCCAAGTTAGATTTATACGAAAAGAAAATTTAACCCCGCCCACTTTTACGCCCACTTTTTTTCGAATTACCTAAAATCAGAAAACGGCTCCATCGATTTGACAAATTTTTCTTTCAAATGTTCGTATTAATCCATTTTAAGTTTTGATCGAAAGAAAAATGTACCACGCCTACTTTTACGCCCACTTTTTCTTTTAAGCGCATAACTTGAGAACGGCTTGACCGATTTGGACAATTTTTTCTTTAAAATCATCGACATGGTCCAACTAAGGTTTTTACGGAAAGAAAATTTTGCCCCGCCCACTTTTTTCGATTAACCTTAAATCAGAAAACGGCTATATCGATTTGACTAATTATTATTACAAATGTTCGTATTTTTTTAACGGTTTTTATAAATCGACAACGTCTGTAGGGTCAGCAAGTTGTAAATAAAACCAAAAGTTTTCAGAGATTTGTCTTAATATTTTTTATTATGGAAGAAGGATCAATGACTTTGAGACATAATTGAGGTTCAATGTCGTTAAGGTGCAGAATAAGCTCATCATTTAGCTTTTGAATTTTTCTTGGCTTATTGACATACATTTTTTCTTCTAGATATCCTCAAAGAAATTAGTTCAACGGTGTCAAATCACATGACCGCCAGCCCATAAACCGCTGGGCAAGCATGCACAGGTGTTTTCACATTTCCTACAGACCCGGCTTGCTAAAATTTTCCCATAATTCTCCTGATCGTGGACACATTCGGTCGATTTTTCTGACCAAAAAAATCACGAAGTTTACGAAATGCATTTTGATTTTAACTTGCATTTTCGTAAAAGGTTTCAATAACATTGCGGAACAGTCATTTTGCGGTCTGGAATTTGATTGCAAATTTTTACTAATTTGAGGTCGCTGATTTCAAAACTAATCTATATTTTTTCTCTATCAGCTCTACTTTTCGAGATATACCGTTATGTCCAAAATTAAGGGACTTTCACTACATATATTGGAATGACTTAAGAACGGTTCAGTTTAAAAAAATCCGAAACTCGGCAGCAATATTATCTTTAAGACGTGCTTACATTGTTTTTAAATAAGTCCTGTAGTTTCAAACAGTGTTCGAAAATAAACACTAAATATCGTTTTTTAATGTTCGGTTCGGTAGATTTGTGGAAAACACAAACGCTAATAGTGTTTGTGTAGAAAATCATTAAAAAAAATAACGTTTCCCTGTTAGTCATCTTTCGAACACAAAAATATTACTGTTTTTATCAAACTCAACAAAAGATGTGAACATTTAATTCCGTTCGGTTTTTTTGGAAAATCCACAAACTTCAATGTTTTCGGTTCGTCTCGTTAATGTTCGTCCCTTTTGGCTGGTAAACACAACATTTTTACAAAAACAAAATACACACACGAAAAAAACATTAAAGAACATTAAAATATAATGTTTTTCTACAGTATCACTACAACTGTTCTGTTTTTTAACGAAGAACCGAACATTATATAACATTATATAATGTTCGGTTCTTTCTTGAAAATAGTTACGAACGCTATTAAGGGTTGTGTATGTCTACATAATCACTAAAAAAATAGATATCGTTAAATAATGCACTGTTTATTTTCGAAGACTGGTTCCAAATTTTTTGGTTTTTAAACATCTTAAGAAATAAAAAGGCGACACAAATCACAGTTTTGGTCTAAAAATATTTATCTTAACATAATTGCGAATAAAATGATGCTTATTTCATTGTAATCGGTGCAAATCTTTTGATTTTATTCACAATTTATTGAGAAAACTGAATACCGATTTCAATAGAAAACAGAAAAAACGTTCTTGACACACAATATTTAAAATGTTATTTTTGTATGGATATCGATATTCAGTTTTCTCAGTAAATTGTGAATACAATCAAAAGTTATTCACCGACTACAATGAAATAAACCTCATTTTATTCGCAAATATGTTAAGATAAATGAAAATGGAGACTAGATTTGAAATCAGCGACCTCAAGTTAGTAAAAATTTGCAATCAAATCAAATTTGGTCCCTTGTGTAATCTTAAAGCGCTGCTCAAGTGTGTACCATTTTCCATGGTTGAATTTTTCTAACACTAAAAAAAGATATATAAAATTAAGTTGGGCAAAAAACTTGACGTTAAGATGTGACTCACATTAGCAGCGTGCCTTATGGTTGGACCGCCATTCCCAAAGCGAAAACCTCCAGAATTAAAAGTAACAACAGATAATAAGAAAAAAGATTTAGTTCTGACTTTTAATTCTATACGTGATACGAATATTAAACTATGAGTCAAAGTGCACTTTATGATTTACATCGTGACTTAAACTTTTCAAAAGAGAACTCGAATTTGCTGGCTTCATGTTTGAAAGTAAGAGGATTTTCGGACATATAGACACTATCGCAATCGCTCCAAGAAATATGGAATTCTTTGCAAAAAGCAGTAGGACTAAAGCCGTGTGTCTGCTACCAAGTTTTCTTACGGAAGTTGCTTCCAGCCGTGACTTCCAGAAGTTTTTGTCGTGTAAACACACATTAGAATTCGACTTCCAGAAGTCACGGCTTGCAGAAGTTACTTGCAGCATTTATGTGGAAACACAAGTTTGTTGCTTGCTGGAAGTAACTTGAACGGCTTGCTGTGAACTACAAGTGTTTTAGAGACTTGCAGAAAAGTCGGGTATACGTGAGTAAACGATTTGTGGTATTCTCTTCTGTTTTCAGTTTTGTGTTTTTTTTGTTAGTACTTTTCAAAATTTATAAAAATAGACAAAAATAAATTCGTTTGGAGTAGTGAAAAAATACATTTGGTAATTGAAAAACAAGAAAGTTATCCTAAACGATGGGACACGTCCTCAAAAGACTATAAGAATAATAAGCTGCCAATCTTATTTTGCCACAAGACATTTTTATACTGTCATTCGTAAAAAAGGAAAATTATTAAAAGCTGTACTCACCTTGTGTGGAAACACGTCTGCAGCAAGTTCGTCGTGATAACTTCTACAAACTACTTCTGGAAGCAGACTTCCGCAAAATTCGGTTTGAGTGGAAACACTTTAGCAAATACTTGCAGAAGATCTTCCGCAAGTGACTTGTTAGTGGACACATGGAAACCATAACGATAGACACCTAATTCCATATATGATGGAAGACTTTTATGCCATAGTTGTATATGAAATAAATAAAAGCAGTATTTTTTGAAGCTTAAATGGGTTTCCTGTAATTACACGAGCATACATGTCATTGAAGATGCATTTTCTTTAACACTTTTTAGACTTGTTTCATTGTGGCGAACCAGATGAAAGTGATATCTTATCTAAGGTCTTGATGTAATGGAAAAACATTATCAGCGCTATTGGGATCAGACTATAATTAGCAACCACTGCTGGATGCAAATTCGTGAAATAGAATTACGTAAACAAATTCAATTGTCTCTTTACACATCCTAATCCAATGAACACAACCAAGAAAAGAAAATTTCTTTATTGAAAATTTACGTTTGAATGTTTTTGCTAATAATATTGCAACTTTCTTATTTTTTACCCGATGATAACCATTTTGTTACAAATATTTTTGGAGCAAAATTCTCTTTAGGATATGGCTTAAAAATTTAAAAAAAAACATTTTTTTGTCTTAACGGAAGGACTGAAAATGTTGAATTTCGAAAAACGTAGAAAAATCAATTTTTTCCAATCTTAAGGCATGTAACTCGCTGAATTTTTGAGAATAGATATCGGCTGAAAGAGAAAAAAGATATCTTTGTAACAGTGAAAAATTTGCGTAACTTAAAAATCCGTTCTCATGATTTTTGAAAACAGCCTTATGAAGTGCAAAAAACAGGGGTCTAATCACCGCATACGATATCGAGCTAAATTGATCGAAATTATTTATTTTGGTATCATTAAACTCGATATCGAATGAAATGTATTGAATTTGAAATAATAGCATACGATATCGAGTAACTCGACATTACATTTATCGAGTTTTCATTCGATACGTCAATATCGTATGCAAAACAATTCGATAGTTTATTCGATACGACAGTATCGAACGCGGTGATTAGACCCCAGGGTTTTTGCGTATATTTCGAAAACACTTATTCATGCCATATTCTCTTACAGCAGCCCCGATTTATCTTAGAAAACAACTAATTTTTGAGGTTCTGGCAAAAGTTAAAAATTTGTTAACCAGTGTAATAGTGACTAAGACATCGCCGCCAATGATAACCTTGTTTTGCGCTGAATTGGATAATATGGACACCAACAACATGTGGTTTAAATAGGATGCCACTACGTGCAACGTAAAGCATTCTGCAGGAACAATAAGAGAACAGCGTCAGCTCAGGTGGAGATGATGTTAACTTACCACCGAGATCGAGCGATTTTACCCCCTTAGACTATTTTTTTGTGGTGTTTTCTTAAGACGCAGGTATATGAAAAACCACAGCGGCCCCGTGATATCTCACATATGGGCATGTCTAGCGAAAAGTCTACTTTTTGTAACGTAATTAAAATTGTTTCGCAAAAAATTTAATATGTATAATTTACTTTTTTATATTTTGCTGTAAAGCGCAACTAGCTCTACATTGAGTAAAAAAAAAAATGATACCAATTGAACAACATGGGCCCAACATGCAAGTTGATTTGCTGGTTATGCCTATAAACTTTGATAGAAGAGAGCGCTTTAAAAAAAGACTTGAAACAATTTTAATGTTTGTGCACGTAATTATTTAAGTTTCATTTGTGTTTACTTTAAAAATGTATAAAAACAAGTTAGAGTGCTATATTCGGCTGTGCCGAATCTTTGATACCCTCCACCGACACTTCGAATGTTTTAGGAGCAATATCTGTATGATGTCTATTTATTATTATAATCTTTGTAAAAACAGACATCTGCATTTAAATTTGTTGCGGTTTAGACCTACATATATAAAATTATTGATCGACAATCAGAATCAATTTTAAAAAGTTTGAGTAGAATATCAGTTTAAGCTGAACTTAAATGATTTTCAAGAGAACAAATTATATAAAAGCCATGGTAAGCTATGAACCAATCATCCCAAATTCTGCAGAACGATTTCTGGTATTAAAAAACACAAATGAAGCCATATGAAGCTAAACTGGAAGAAAGTTTACCGCGTATTTAATTATTTTACCAGAGTGGGCTTTATATGAGGCCTATGGTAAGTTATGCACCCATCTTCACCAAATTTCACAGTGTCATTTCTAGTTCTATAAAACTGTGATGTATCAAATTTTGTTATGATAGCATTATTTTTTAGGGATTTAGGTGTAATAACTGTTTTCCGGAAGTAGGTTTTATATGGGGCCTATGGTAAATTATGGACTGATCTTCACGAAACTTAATAGTTTCATTTTAAGTCCTATTTAACTGTTACGTGTCAAAATTTGTTATGATACCAGTGTTAGTTAGGGTTTTAGGCTTACTATACTGTTTTCCGGGAGTAGGGCTTATATGGGGGCTAGAATAAATCATGGACGGATCTTCAAGAAATTTTACAGCGTGATTTCCAGTTAAATAAAACGAACTGTTGCGAAATCTTATATCATTCTGTGCATTTTTCCACCATTTATGTTAGTTTTTGTAACAAAATTATAAATTTTTTTTAGGTGGTGGTTCCACATTTTGATTAATAGCTCAGATCCTATTGAACCGATTTTGCTGGATTTCAATCCCAAACTGCTTAGTATAACTACAAGCAATTTGACACCAAGTTTGTTTATTTCTTTTGAGTTTTTCGAAAATGAGCGTGTTTTCAACAGACGGACAGACAGACGGACATGGCTAAATCGACTTAAAATTACTCAAGGACCCAGAATATATATACTTTATAGGGTCTGAGATGAATAATAAAAAAGTTTCACATGGAATGACAAACTTAAATACCCTCTACACAACTAATTGTGATGGAGGGTATACAAATTTGTAATCTCAATGTGATTCATGGAACTCGGAATTTAAAATATTTTCCCAAGAAAATAAGTGGAAAACCAAGTTAATAATAAAATCTTAAATTATTTTTCAAATATTTTAGTAAATTCCCTTAACATTAGCAATTGTTCATATCTGATTTGCTTATAAGTCCGGCTCCTATTCATAACATACACTTTTGTTAAAGTCTATTTTATACTTTTCACTAAATTTAAACTTCATTGTTGGAATTGTTTGTTGCAAATATTTATGTGAAACTTCATAGAATTTAAAATTTTAAATAAATTGTTTGGATTAAAACTTCTTAAAGATGTACTTTTTTACGGTTCAATATAATTTAACAACTTTTTCGAACAGAAATTAAAAAAAAAAAAAAAAATACGCTAAAATATTTATTATCCATATTTTTATAATTTTCTTTTTTTTTTTAGCAACATTATGGCTTAACTACATGTTTTCTAAAAATTTTCTCTTCATCTTTTGAATAACACACAATTAAACTTTTTTATGGTTTTGATTTAAAAGAGAACTGCCAACACGTTTTTGCCAAAGAATTTCTTTATAGAGCTCATGTTCAAATACTAAAATACGAGGACTCGTACAGCAAAAATGCTGCAGATTTATTTTGCAAATACAAACTAGAATTTCAATCTACCAAATGACAACAATATGAAAGAGAACAAGTAAGAGTGCTATTTTCGGCTGTGTCGAATCTTATATACCCTTCACCATTGTGCGAGCAGAATACAGAGCAACTAGACAAAAACTAAATAATTTTAACATATACATACATACATATTTACAATACTTAAAACTTCATTATAAATTAAATTTAAAAAGCGAAAACTGGTAAATATTTTTTTTAAATCGTTTTTAGACAATAAAAAAATAAAAATATAAAAAAAAAATTTTCTTTTTAAAATACCAAGATTCGAACCAGTAGCTCGTTTCTGTATTTCTCGCATCGTAAAATTTCTTATATAAAGTGTGTGAAACAAAAAATTCCATCGTTTCTCGATTTATGAGATAAAAGTGTTTCTGTATTTGAATGCGAAAACAGACACAACAAATTCTGTTTATACTGGAATATTTTCAGTCAAATAACAACAAAAGAAATAAATATAATAAAAACATGGCTGCCAGATGTGACGAGTTATCGTCATCTTGACGATTTTTTGTTCCGATATTAACAAAGTGACGTTTTGATGATTTTTGCTAAAAAATGACGAAAGCAAAAGCAAAAATAAAATCAAAAATATTTTATAATTTTGTTGTTACTTTCTATAGAAATTCATCTTGAATTTTTAAATTTCAAACACTTCTTTTTTGTGGCGTTGAAAATCGAAAAAAAAATAATATGAATGTCTGTAGAAAGCAATAACAAATTTATAAAATATTATTGATTTTGTTTTTGCTTTTAATGAAATTGTTGGCGTTGCGTTTTACACTTAAGGCTCAGTTAGCCAGGAGTAACAGTAACGTTGAAAATCAGCTGATTCATTTTGTTGTATGTAAAGCAATTAGAACGATTACAGTTAGCATTAGGATGTTACGTCTCAATCTGTAAGAAATAGATTGGTCTTACTTTTTTACGGTAAGGTTACTGTTACTCCCGCTAACTGAGCCTTTAGTCTTTGAAATAAGATAATTGTAAATATTTTTATATGTTTGTTTATTAGAAAAAAAGATATCTTTAGAAACAAGGGTTAAATTTTTATATTTATCCCTATTGTGAAAATTGTCCTCGAAATTGTTTGTCTCTTCCCAAAAAAATGTATCGGCAAAAGTAAAATTTCGAGGGAAAGTAATGGACCGACTTGGCTTATTTTGAACATTTAATACTTCTTATATACATATACAAAATATGATTGATATTTGATATTCTTATCTTATATGTACACTTTTGTGCCAAAATCATTATTCCGGCAAGAAAGAAATTTGTTTGTCTCCCAGTAAAAACTTTTTCAAAATGGATAGCTTCTTTCACTCGTTATTTAGTAGCTTTCTTCCATAAGAACTTCGATAACTACTTTTTTCTGGATGTATTTAGATAAAAAACAAATTACTTACTTTTGAATTTGTTCATTTTGGAAAGTAATGGACCGACTTGGCTTATTTTGAACATTTAATATTTGTTATATACATATACAAAATGATATTTGTTCATGCCTTTGTGTAACTTCTCCAGGGAAAAATAACAATTTTAAATTGTTATCGG
This sequence comes from Pollenia angustigena, assembly GCA_930367215.1. Taxonomy (NCBI): domain Eukaryota; kingdom Metazoa; phylum Arthropoda; class Insecta; order Diptera; family Polleniidae; genus Pollenia; species Pollenia angustigena. The sequence continues at coordinate 192,666,632 of OV884060.1, read as the reverse complement.
ATTAAAGAAAATAAATAATTTTTTAAAAAATAATCCTCCAGCTTAACAAAATAAATATAAATTTAATGAAATAATTAGTATTGTGGTTATTTTGTTGAACTATTTATGGTTTTTAATCCAAATTTTAATATCTTTAATTAGGCTTAAGTTCATCAAATTTAATTTTCATTAAATTATTTTTATGAAGAAAGGAATTTTACAACATGAAAATTAATTAAAATTTACTGATAATTTTTCATTCTTGACTCAATCTGGGCTCGAACCCAGGCGTTTTTACGGACAGGTTACCCTGACATGTTTCGATTGCAACCACTCAATCTCCTCAGAGGGCTTGCCGTTTAACACTCGCAGCCATCGACGACTGCTGACGTCATTAGTCAAACATCAATCCTTAAACCAAATTGTATTTAACCTTTGGTAGATCGAAATTTGCTTTGAATGATTATCTATTTTAATTCATTTTACATGTTCTTCCTTTACTTCTGTTTTTTCGCACTTTTGTCAAGAATTCTTCTTGAAGTTCAAAGTACATATTTTGTCTTGTTTTTTCATTTTTTTGTCTTTTTTTTCTTGCTGACCTTTTCAGCACAACTTGAAGGACAAATGCAAACATAGAGCTCGTGCCTTAGCTTTAACAATAATTAGTATTGTGGTTATTTTGTTGAACTATTTATGGTTTTTAATACAAATTTTAATATTTTTAATTAGGCTTAAGTTCATCAAATTTAATTTTCAATTAATTATTTTTATGAAGAAAGGAATTTTACAACATGAAAATTAATTAAAATGTACTGAAAATTTTTCATTCTTGACTCAATCTGGGCTCGAACCCAGGCGTTTTTACGGACAGGTTACCCTGACATGTTTCGATTGCAACCACTCAATCTCCTCAGAGGGCTTGCCGTTTAACACTCGCAGCCATCGACGACTGCTGACGTCATTAGTCAAACATCAATCCTTAAACCAAATTGTATTTAACCTTTGGTAGATCGACCTGTCCGTAAAAACGCCTGGGTTCGAGCCCAGATTGAGTCAAGAATGAAAAATTATCAGTATATTTTAATTAATTTTCATGTTGTAAAATTCCTTTCTTCATAAAAATAATTTAATGAAATTATTAAATACCCATGAACTTTAATTATGTTTTTGTTTGATTATTTTTTAATAAAAGTCGAAACAAATTTGTTTAAAATTGATTTTAAATTGCACGATTTTTAAAACAAAAAAGACGATCTTTTTTATTTTTTTCTCAGGAAATTGACGATTTTGACACAAATTTATCTGGCAGCACTGATTAAAACCAAAACAAGAAAAGGCTAAAAAAAAAATTTCAAATAACAAAATATAACAATTGTTTTTTGTTTATTTTCATCATATAAATTATGCATTCATCATTTATATTCCTTCTATTTTTTTTATTTATTTAAAAAAAATAGTATATAAACATATTTTAAATTCAAAATATCTACATTTTGTTTTTCTCGCCACCAATTTCAAATGTGACTTATTTTGACAGTTCTTGAAAGAAACTTTTCGCAAAATATTGTTATAGAAACACTTTTTCTCGCATCCTTCCAATAATTGCTGGAAAATTATTTAAATGACAGATAATTCTCACAAAAAAAAGATACAGAAACTCTTGTGTGAGAAAAACCATTTTTTGTTTCTTTTCTTTTTCTTTTTTTTTGTTGCAATTCACACGTTTCATGCGAAAAGTTTTACGATGTGAGAAATACAGCAACGGGCTACAGGGAACTCACAGTTTCTAACTTAACACACCCCCTAGACAACTTAACCATGAAGGAACGTTATTTGAATATCATTTAAATGAAATATGGCCCGTTAACTGTTTTCAACTCAACTGTGTTGATGTTTTTGTTCACCGCAATAGCAAAGTTGTAAACCATAATACAAAAATTACAAATCAAAATTACAATTGAGTTGTGAACCGAAATAGGGAAATATATTCACCAAAATAGTTTGTGTCATGTATGTGTGTTTGTTTGTTTTCTTTTATCTTTTTTGGCGAGTTTTTAAGTAGAAGGGTGATAACGAAAATCATATTGGGCATTATGCTAGTATATGTAAACAAATGTCGAGTGGGGGGGGGGGGGGGGGGGGGAGAAAGACGGACAACCGGATTCGAAATTCGCTTTTCATAAGGACCCAGAATATACATACTTTATAAGATGTAGGATCAATATTGTAGAAATTACAAACGGAATAACAAAGTTATATTATGCGCTTTTACCTTCGATGAAGGGTATAACAAACGATTAAGAAGGATGTATTTGGCCGTGCCGAATTTTTGAGACCCTCCACTAAGAGTTAGCATTTATTTTTTTATTTTTCGAAATTAATTCAAATGTCCTAGTAACAATTCCGATCACATTTGTTTTAGCTTCTTTAAGGAAAATGTTTGTTTTTTGGAGAAGCAAACTACGGAATTACTTCCACTTTTGATAGGAATCGATTAAGCTGCCCACACACGAGTGATTTGAGCGTGTGATTTGTTCGTGCTTGACGTCTTGTTATTTCGTAATGGGGCTGTGCGCACACAAATCACAAGTAAATGAAAATTATCAATTACTTGTGATTTGTTCGATGTGTTGTTAATGGGCTTGTGCGCAAACATTTTACAAGTTTTTCATTTTAGTGTTTCCGTTTTGACGTTTAGGTTAAAAGTTTGTTCGTCGTGTGTGCAGAAATGGTACGCGAGCAAATCATACATACAAATCACTCGTGTGTGGGTAGGTTTTCTGTTTTAGGCCTGTAAATCTGATATATTTGTTATAGTTTGTGAAGCAGTCTTCATAAATCCTGTTGTCAGGAGAGTGAACCAAATTTGGTTCCACAAATCTTTAAAATTCGCCATTAGAACTGATTCTTTTCTGTTAAGAAATATTTTAACTAAAACAAACACGGCTAAGTCGACTTAGAGTAACTCAAGGAACCAGAATAAATATACTTTATGGGGTCTTAAGTAACTATTTCTTAGTATTGCACACCAAATGACAAACTAAATATCCCTCCATTCACAACACGTTTTGGTGGAGCTTAAAATAAACTTTCAAAAAATGAGAAGCAAATAGCGAAGTGTTATTAAATAGACAAATATGATTTTGTGCCAAACAGCATATTTCAAAATAGAAATTCTTCTAAGCCAAACACACACACACACACAGATGCTCAGATTAAACACATAAATAATAAATAACTTAAAGTGAAAACATACGAAATTGACTATTTTTTACCTTGATGTCGGTGAGGACTGTTTTAATCTGAACAAGCATAAACGGAAAAGTGAATGCAATATAAAAAGTTACATTGCATGACATACAATGTTCAGGATAATCATGAGTAGATGCTCCACCGAAGTCCTCATATTGTATGATTATATGTATATTTGAAAACGTCTAACCAAATTTATTAAAGAATTTTAAAACAATCTGCATTATAAAAGTGTTTGTCCGGGAAGAAATAAAAAAATGTTTTTAAACGATAACTTCAGATTTTAAGGGTGCATTAAAAATTAACAACATTATTTTCACAACAAGATCTATATAGAATTTTAAGCTATTATCTTTTTGGCAACACTGGTATAAACAGCTGACGCACGTTTCGTGTTTTGTTTCACTGTCAAACATCTTCAGTTTGGTCTATAATTTAACCATGAATCATCTTACAAACGAACAACGCTTGCAAATTATTGAATTTTATTATCAAAATGCGTGCTCTGTTAAGAAAGTTCATCGCGCGCTTCTTCCATTTTATGGTCAGCTCATTTTTGGCTCAATGGGTACGTTAATAAGCAGAATTGTCAATTTTGGAGTGAAGATCAGCCAGAAGCATTACAAGAACTACCAATGCATCCAGAAAAAGTCACGGTTTATGGGCTGGTGGCATCATTGGACCGTACTTCTTCAAAGATGATGCGAATCGTAACGTAACTGTGAATGGCGAGCGTTACCGTGAGATGATATCCAACTTTTTTTTGCCCAAAATGCAAGAGCTTGACTTGCATGCCATGTGGTTTCAACAAGACGGTGCCACATGCCACACAGCACGCTTAACAATGGACTTGTTGAAAGGCGGGTTCGGTGAACATTTTAATTCACGTTCGGGACCGGTCAATTGGCCGCCTAGATCGTGCGATTTAACGCCTTTAGACTTTTTTGTGGGGCTATTTTAAAGCTCATGTCTATACACACATGCCCGCTTCAATTGACGCATTGGAAGACTACATTAAAGCATTTATTCATGAGATACCGGCCGAAATGTTGGAAAGAGTATGCCAAAATTGGACTAAGCGGATGGGCGCAGTCACGGTCAACATTTGCATGAAATAATCTTCAAACATTAAATTATATGGACCGTACTATCGATTCAAATAAAGATTTCATGCATTTTTCTGAATTTTATATGTTTTTTTTTTAAACTTTCCTTTAGCTCTTAAAAAATCACCTTGTTGGTTAAAACCTACAGCCAGAATGTAAAAGCAACCTAGAAAAATACACGGGACATAGTTTTGCACTTCTCTGGATAAAAAAAGGTTGTTAGACCCGAATTATGCCTCAGTACAAACATTTTTCCAAAGGTGATCTTCCAAACAAGATCTATTAAGTTGAAGTTTCTTAAGGTTTTTAAACATTTTATTTATATCGTCGGTATACTGCAAAAAGAGAGCTCGAGTTTACTTTTTTTTGTTAAATTGACTTAATAATGCAAAATGTCCTAAAAGTGATACAGGGGTGTTCTGTAAATCGAAAACGCAAGAATTTGGAAGTTATTTTTAATACACTTTTAATCTAATTTTTATAATTTTTGTTTTGAAATTCTGTTTAAAAGAGAAATATTTATCATAAAATTCGTTTACTTCAGAAAGCTTATTCAAAAACGACGTTGAAAATTCTTGCGTTTTCGATATCCGAAACCCCTGTTAGTCATGCTAAAAATTAAAATTATCCAATGTTTAGTAAAGGATTTTTTTTTTTTTTTTTTGGTTATTTTATCAAAATAATTCATTCTATGCCAAAACACCCAAATGTGTGAAGCAAAAAGGACTCTATTTTTGCTGCAAAAAAAGTCTTAAGTACTCATATTTAAACACAAATACATTTTGAAGAATAATAAAAGCTATTTCATTGCTACTGACAAATGTGTTATAAGAGGATTTCCCAATGCATTTCGCTTAAAGTGTACATTAAAGGAAATGATCATTACTGGCCTTTTTCAACTTGCATTCACAAAAGTGATTTATTTTGTTTCAGTACCAAAATTGTTAACTTAATGACAAAATGGCAAAAAAATTAGGATGTCCCAATAAAAATTGTGACGTAAATTACGTTATCACAGTACTTTTGCGGATGCTTTTATTTTAAGCTGCATAAAAAGTTTAAATGATAAAAAAGACACGGGTCTTTTATTATTTGGTATTTTATCAGGTAGTGGTGTCCGTATATGGTTATAGATATTTTACACTTATGCGGCTACCTAAACGGTGCACAGAGGGGTGAAATCGCAAAAAATGGAGATTAATTAAACTACTTATCCAATTTTAAAAATTCTTTCACTATTTGAATGCTACGTTACCACTGAGTGACATATGCTACACATCTTTTGGAAAAGTGGGCGGTGCCACTCCCCCTATTAAAAATTGCTCTAGCTGCCATAGCAATAGACCGATTGCCATGAAACTTTGACCTGCTAATAGTTCTTGGATATACTTGGTTATGATTGGATAAAGGGGCGTGGCACCGCCCATATAACCTGAAACTTAGAACGGATATATCTCATGAACCATCAAAGGTATGAAGATAAGATTTGGTTTATATGTTGATCTAACAGTATGAATTATATCCAAGGTGGAATAGGGTGGTGCCACGCCCCCTTTTAAAAATAGCTCTGGCTCAGTCGGATTTTTTTTTGTTTTTTGAAAAAAAAAGAAATAAAATTTTTCCATAGTAATCAATTTATTTTTAATATAATTACGTAAACGAATTGGGAATTATTCTATCATATTTGTAACTAAATTCGGGACTCAAAGCAGATATTTAAATTGTTCGATTGTGTACGGATGTGTCTGGTGATAGCTTGTATACATTTATTATAAGGCATGTGTTTTTGACCTGCTATTTTAAAAAATATGCCCGTCGTCATCTGTATCATAATTTGTGCCTTCTGGTGCCACGTTCGTCAAAACTGAAGGCGAAACTAGTAGATCTACTACAGATTTTGGAAGTTGGTGGAATTTTTTTTTGGGCAATTGTGTTTTACCAGATAGGATTGGATCTGAACTTTGTAGGAACCTATTTAATATGTCTTGATTGCAATCCTACCGACTTCATTTGCGAGAAAAATGTTCTCTGAAGTTTTAAAAATCTTTGTTTCGGGCTTCATGGGCTTCCTCAGACAGTTCACCGATCGATAATAGCGCGTGCGAAATGATACTGGGCCATGTATTAAAAACTTATGCAAGGTTGGAGGCATGTTTAACCACTGATACTTCTGAATACCGCTCGATATTGTGAACAAAAACTCTATATTTTTCTAACAAAATTTTTGTAACACACAGTTGCCAATTGTATACAAAAACAACAATTATAACAACGAAAACGAAGACAAAGCAAACAAAAGATAGAACTGGTGTTCTTTGCTTGAGTGACTATTTTCACAATTAATTAATTTAAAAAATTTCGCGCAAAAACGCGCAACATGTTATTACTGAATATAAAAGCCTAGGAACTGTAGTTTCTTAACAAATTAATATTATAACGCCAACTTACACCATTCATATTTAAATATCCACGAATATTTTGAAAATAGCCAAAATGGAGACATATTTTAAAAAAAATTTTAAAAATACTTCTACACAACTTTTGTTAAAACAATTATTTTTAGAACAACGCTAAAATACCTGAGGTTGAAGATTCCATAGTAAAAGTATTACTTTTGACTTGCAAAAACTATATATTAATCGTCGAAATATACCGAATTTCAATTAACACTATTGTGTGCGAATAACTCAAAAATTACTTAACTTTAATACAATGCAGCTTGACAAGTAAACATCATATGACATTGAAATTTTCAGTAGTGATGTAGAATTTTATATACTGTAATCGGTTACTAAATATTTTTCAAAAAAACAAACTTTTATTTTTCAATTAATATCCATTTTTTACGATTTCACCCCTCTGTGCGGTGTTAAGAATAATTCCTAGGAAGTTTATATGCACTAGAAAGTTGTTAAGGTACATTTTTGTGGTTGATTGTTTCCTTGAATTTTGAACCTATAGACCTGAACAGGGGAAAAAGGTAAACAAAATCGAGTTTTTTAAAAGTTTTTTGCGATTGAAGATGAAGTTTTTTTGATTTTATATGTTCACAATATTTTTTATTTATGGCAAGAGCTACATATAACTTTGTCTCAGAGGGTAAATCAAAATTCCGAACGGTTTGCAAGATATGAACCTGAGAAAATGATCACTTTTTTGCAAAAATGACACCGAGGCCCCAAATCTTTGGGGCCCATTAAAAAAAAGTGCATGACTTTGGGCAAAACTGGGAGACACGGGTCTTTTTTTTGGTCTTTTATCACGTAGTGGTGTCCATATATGTTTATTTTTTTTTCGTGTTGGACTGTGTAATCAAAAATAAAATCAGTTTTAATAAAAAAATTAATCAAGTAAATTAAACGTTTAATCAAGTGAATTAAACGCTTAATCAAATGAATTAAACGTTTAATTGATACTAATTATTTGTTTACTGGTGCAAATTTAATTAATTTTTTTAATTAATAACAAAAATTTTTAAATTGAAATCAATTTTTATACTTTTCTCTGAATACATTATTTGGTTTTAGATAGGCTTTTTTCCGCAACGGTACAAATTATTAATAGTCTATTAATTTGTATGTCATTGTAACGAGTACTTATAACCTTTCTGAGGAAAAAAAAACTAAATTTCGATAAGTTGTCGCTTACGATATAATCGCAAATAAGGCCCGATATTTTGAAATTTTCAATCTGCAGCTTGAAGCTTTTATTATTTTAGAAATATTGTTCAATAATGAAGACACGTTGTTTTATCATGTTTTTTTTTTAACATGATAAAACATATTTTTAATAACTTTAAACTGTCAACAATCGTACATTTTTTTAGGGTTGCCCACACTTTACTGACAAATTCAAATCTTGCGTTAATTTTGGGACACCCTTGACAAGACAGAAATATTGTTGAAATGAACTATTTGTTTATTAAAGTCTGATAGAAAATTGCATGGCATTTATTTTTTAAATATGATCTCCGCCGTTTGTCCGACGCGGCTACGAGTTACATGGTCCACTCGATCAGTCCAATTTTTGACAACTTTTTCCGATAAATCTAGCTGTATGGCGTCAACGGCAACTTGAATATTGGCTTTTCATGCTTCAAGGGTTGTTGGTTTGTCGCCATAGGCGCTCGCGATTCACCGTAACAGCAGTTCCTTGCTTATTTTGCAAAAACTTGGACCAAACCAATGATGCCGCCAGCGTGTCAACCGCACCAAACAGTAAATGGAGACTTGAGGATTTTCTTCGTTCTAGGTGCGGCTATTTTGCTTATGAGCTTTGTAAAATGTTCGAGATGCTCTATAAGCTTCGCGAAAAGTTATTTTTGGGAATACAAAATTTATTGTTAATAAGATTTCTGTATGACGTGCTAAATTCCTAATTTTTCATATTTGATAAATACACTGAAATTTATTGGTTTATCTATGCGCATTTCACTGGTTGCTTAGGCCAAATCATCAGGAAATCTTTTCCAATGATTTTAGAAAAGCTAAAAATATAATATAAATAAAACCTTAAAGCTAACCAGGATTATAACCACTCTAAGTCTTACTTGTTACAATATCAAATTTTAAACAAAACACCAACAATAAAGTTGGAAGCGTGATTACTTTCCAAAACTTACTGAATAGAAATGTCAACACAGTTTAACGTTCTCAGCTGTCAAGCCATAGTTATCGATATCGATATCGAAAGTTCTCATGCAGGTTTAGAAAACTCGATTATTTATATTTTCAAGAATCAATTACCAAACATTGATACAGAATGGGGTGAATCAAGACAAGATCAAAATTTTTTAGTGCACGACGACGATCTTGATTCTATTTTTGAAAGCAACGATTAAACCTTGTGTGATGGAAAACAAAAATTATTCCAAAAATAACATTAAATAAATATGTGTTTTTAATAATTTAGATTTTAAAGAAGTTAATAAGATGTACAAAAGCAGCCTTCCTATAAGTATTAAAAAAATGAGATTTATGGGTCGATTACGAATGGCAACACAACTGATATGAAGTTGCCAGCAGCGAAATTAGGCGCTCATGTTAAAATATAGGGCATTAGTTGTGAAGCAGTAACTTTCATCTGCAAAATCAAAAATTATCAATTTAAATCAAAAATGTTCTAACTTAGTCCTAATTTTTTTAACCGAAATAAGCCTGTGGTATCCATATTAAATTTTAAAAGTTTTATTATGGGACCTCTATTAGTTTAAGGACCGTTTTCACAACTTACCGATAGCTAAAAGTAGATTTTAACCGGCCTTATAAAAAGGGTTCCATTATTAAAACTTAACTTTAACCTAAAGTGAGTGATAAACTAGAGTTAGGTTCATCCTACGTGGTAGGTTAAAGTAAAGTTGTAATAATGAAACATTTTTTATACGGCCGATAAAATCCTACCTTTAGCTATCGGTAAGTTGTGAAAACGGGCCTAAATGTTGTATCGTAAAAGACCGGAATGAACGAGTTTAAATTGACATTATTCTAACTTCGACCTAATTTTTTGATTTTATATCTTCAAACCTTAAATTATATGGGCCGTGCTATCGATTCAAATAAAGATTTCATGAATTTTTCTGAATTTTATGTGTTTTTTTTAACTTTCCTACAGCTCTTAAAAAATCACCCGATATATATTGTATATTTTAACATGAGCGTCGTTGCCTGATTTCGCTGATGGCAACTCTTCGTCAGTTCTGTTGCCATTCGTAGGCAACCCATTACTTAATCTTTGCAAGTCATCGCGGAAGCTTAAGAACAAGGAAAACCGACAGAAATAAGGCCCCAGACCCCGATGGTAATGATGATTCTAATCAGATCAATATTAATGCCCCTATTGCGGTTCTCCACTCAACTCAGTTTGGTCGTGTTGGAGTCAACCCAACTTATGCAAAACCAAACTCATTTTAGGTATTGTGATACCCAACTGTTTTTAGTTGAGTTTGCTATAAAGGAAAACTCTTGTATAGATGCGCTACGTACAAGAAGACAAATACGTGATGATTCCAACCCTCTTGAACTTCCCAGTGCCAAGTAAGAACTTCCAAAAAGTAACGAAACTTTATTGTGCCTGATGAGTTCTTCTTCTGGTTGGGGTAGCTGTTGGCCAATCGGCTGGTTGTATTATTGCTTCAACTGACTCAGTAAACTTGTAACTTGATGGTGGAATATTTTCAACACCAAATACATGGCCGGACTTGCAATACAAGAGCTGCGAAACAGTATCCTCAAGGCTATTTAATGGAACTTCTTGTGATAGGCCTCCCCCTGTCGCTTAAGAGTTTCTTTTATTTTTGGTAAGTTTTTTCTTAATACTTGCCTTGTAGTGTATCCAAATCTGTGCCAAGAATATTATAATTAGGTTAAGAAGATTATAAGTGTTTAAAAGAAGTTATTGTCGTGGTCCCAAACTATTTAACTCCACTATAAACTCTTCCCATAACTCCTTACATATCTTTCTCAGCATACCAAACTTTAATGTTTTCCGCTAACAATTCCTCTAAATTAGCTGGACGGGCCGCTCAAATTTAGCTTAAGTTTTTATTTTAAAACTAATAAAAGTTTTTAAAAAAATCCGAAAAAGTTATTACAAAAATGTATACATACGATTTCTCCACTTTGTTTTAGATTTTCACTGAATTAAAAAAAAAAAAAAACTTTAACTGCCCATAACACCACAACTTTGTAGCAGTTGTGTGTATTTATCATTTTCGTCGACCAAACTTTTACAAAATTGAAAACGGCAATACCACGAAACAAACAGCTACACAACTGAATAGCCAACTGCCTGTTGAGTTGAGAATGGCAGTGTGAATTTATCAAAGACAACCAAACTGTTACAATAGTGGAGAACCGCAATAGGGGCATAATAATTAAAAAATAATCATAATGTGTGAAAATCGTACTGCTTTTGAGTTAGAAGTTAATGTATATTTTTTAAATTCCTTTGAAAACTAACCCCCGTATTCATAAATGAGTATTTAATTTACCAAACGTTTATTAAGTGAAATTAACATAGAAAATTTGTTTAAAAAACTCTATTTAATTAAAAATATTTTTATGAATACGAGGGTAAAGCTTTTGATATCAGAAATCAGAGACAATTGATAAAAAGTTATTAAAAAAATTTTGCCAACTTAAAAAAACGTTATTCCAAAAGCAGCTAAAAAGGAAATATATGCATCTATTAAACTTAAAATGTTTAAAAACATATCAGTCATATCTATGCTAATTTTTTGTAGCATTTTATGTAATTTAAAAAAAAAGCATTATTAATTATGACAATATGGCAACATTGTATGCAAGCAACTAGCAAGCGCATAACCGAGTTGTACATAATTTAGAATAATTTCTTGTTTTTTTTTACCATTTTTGCCTACTTTTAAATCTTTTTCCTTTTGTTTTTGTGTACATAAAAACTTACCCTGTACATAATATTTGTCTTGTCTTATTTAACGTTTCAGATTTATCATTCCCAGATTTTTTACACTATTTTTTATAAAAAATCTACAAACCCAAAATGCGTAGCATGTGCTTTTCATGTTATAACACTGTACAAATATTAAACATAAACTCAAAACTTAAAATAGTAAAAATAAAATCTCAGCATTTTTATGAGACAAATTACAATAAAATAGTTTTTAATCCCAGCAATAAAAATGCACATAAATTTCCAAAAAAAAAAAAAAATTAGCAGAAGTAAAAGCAAAGAACAAAATACCAACCCAGTTAAAATGTGTATTTAACATAATTTCAGGGTTAAACATTTTACTGCAATCGAGGAACTCCATAACAAATCGACAGAATTGTACTTGGCTAAAGACTGGCTGGCCAGTTGGTCGTTGGTCCATGTAAAGGGGTTGTTTTTTTAACAAGAAGATGAAGATGATTCAAAGTGTTATTGTACTACGAAGAGAAAAGTTCGGCAATTATGAATGAAAAATTATATCTGGCAAATGTCTACCACGCGCACGCTGACAGATGTCTATTCTTACATCAAAGTTTTTAATCCATTTTTGGCAAAATGGCGGGTATATTTCGTTAATCAAATTACGACTTTGGAGTTTTAAGACTGCAATCGATTCGATTGGCTCCGTCTGTTCTTTCATCAAAGTTTTTAATTCATTTTTGGCAAAATGGCGGGTGTATTTCGTTAATCACATAATCCAGTAATAATAATCAGGCTGGCCACTTAACTGCTAATGTTCGTGAAATTATGCGACCGTTTGGCTTTGTGACTTGGCTGTGTGACTTGTGGCACCGTCCTGTTGGTGTTGGCACATTTTGTATCAACTCAAATTTAACGGCCAAATTCTTAATAGCGGTCTCAGAAGGACGATTATGTTGTCCGAAAATATCACGAATTTTACGAAATACAACTTTAACAGAACCACCATTTTCATAGTGGATTTTAAATTTTTTAATGTGATTTTCGAGCGAAATTGAATTCTTTATTACAATTGCCAATGCATCTACTACGAAAACTTCAAAAAACTTAATGTCAAAACAATCATGTTGTTGATGTTGCCACAATTAAAAAGCAAAGTTCTTGTTGAAAAACCCGGTAGAAGTCAAGGCCGCAATTTTTGGAAATAATTTAAATTTAAATTTGGTACAAACGTTTTAAATGTCATATGCTGGAGAAGTTGAGAAGAAATAACGTTTCAAAAGAGAACTTAGAAAGACGTATGTGATCCTTCCAGGGGTATGTAGCAACCATCTTAAAAATATTTAACCTTCTGGTGCTACATCTTCCGGGGAAATAACCTGAAATTCGGCAGAGTTAAAAATTGACAGATCTCTTGAGATCGCGGCTGACCAGAGATCCTATCTGGTACCACGGTATAATCAGTAGCCTCTTTGACCAGGCCCATGGCTGACTATTGTTTGAAAACTTTTTGTTAAAGAATGCATATCGCCTCGAAAAGACTGCTTTTACATGCTCCGGGGAAATCAGGTGCAGTCAATACCTGAACTGACCAAAGAATCTGTGTCCACTGTATTGGTGGAGGCCCCGGAAAGGTTACTTTTTGTAAAAAAAATTATTTTCGCCATGAAAAGGTTGCTTTTGCTTTTTCTTTAGGAACATGCTTTTGATAAGTATGTGCTTTTTTCGTGAGAATATGGTTTTGTTGAGGTAATGAAATGAGTTATTAGGACCGAGTAAGAGAAGACGTGGATGTGTTTAAGGAAGGATTTAGAATAAGAAAGCTGGAAAATCAATGAACGAAAGCATAGCCTCAATGAATATATAATAAACAAGAAGGCACCCTTCACCCCCCAAAATAGGTGAATGAAACAGCAGAAAACAAAGGATAGGAGGCCCATATTCACTATAAATTAATAATGATTAATAATACATGAATGAATGAAGGACGAAGTGGATTGGGGAGAAGATGAACAGCGAGGAGAGTAAATGAAGAGGGAGGAGGAACCCAGTCCTTTGCATAAAAATACTTTCACAAAAATTTTATATTTCTTAAACGAGAAGGTACTTTTCAGCGAAAAATACGTGCGGAACATTCTAAAAAACCTAAAAAGGCTAATTTCTCATTAGTTTTGGTAGAGGTCGGCCTGAAGATCGGATCACCCGATCATGTTTCTAGTCAACAGCAGCGGAGGTTAGATAGATCCAGCTCCTTAAGAAGTGGCAAGTGTGTAATTTTGTCGGATTATGCACTCAAATTGCTACCTCTGTATGCTAGTTGCTCTTACACTCAGCGATGGAGGCAAAAATGTCACTCAGTGGTAAAGATTCACCATGAGATAAGGCCAGGTGCTCAATACAATCTTTTCAGAACTATTTTAAGGACAAAGACTTATGAGTAAGATGAATATTGGTCTTTTTGGAATAAAGTCTTTGTCTAGAAATTATCTTAGAACTCAACTCAAAAGTATTATATTGCAACATAAATAACGTCAGTAAATTTTACAGGGATTAGTCCACATTTGACCATACAAATAGCAAACCCGAAAACAGATTTCTATACCACGAATTTCTTAAACTGCCTGGGGGGGGGGGCCGATAGATATTCCAATACAAATTTATGTTTGTGGATATTTTTTTCGATATCGAATGCCGTAATTTGCCCCTAAGTATTCAAATTTAATTTGGCAAAAGGAACTTTTATGTTTTATTCCTAATAATCCCTGCCCCTAAACATTAAGACAAATAAATTCATAGAGATGTTGATATCTAGATAATATTTGGCACAACAAACAAATTAACCTTATAGCATAATTTTGTTGGGGGGGGGGGGGGGGGCCCATAGTTGCTTATGTATATCAAAAGGGGTACGCAGTAAAAAATTTGTCTGTTAATACTTAGTACTGAATGTTACCACTCGGCCCAGCTGGGGGCCTTACTTAACCTTCTTCCTTGCTTTGCTATTCAATATCGGCGAAATTATTTTATTAGTTTGAGAACAAAGTTTACAAACACTTTCTTCTGTAAAAGTAATTTCAACCAAAAAAAAAAAAAAAAAACAAATTAAGAAAGTGGAATTATGTTGTTTTGTTATGGAACTCCTCAACTGCAATAAACATTTGCCGAAAGGAAATAATTCAAAAACTTAATACTGCTACTTAAAAAAATATTTTTAAATAGCAACTCAACTCAAGTTCGTTTTGCTTTGTCCTTTTCCCATACCAATTTAATTGTTGCCTTTAAGGGAAAATGAAATCTTTGGAAAAAAGATTATGGTAATTAAAAGAAGCAGCCAAAAACTAAATGTTCATAGAAATTTTATGGCGCATAACTTTGCAAAGAAACATTCAAAATTAAATGTTTTAATGTAATAATGTCAACGAAAAATCAAAGTTGATATTAGAGTGGAATAACAACTTAAAAAGTGTAATTCAGGAATAAGTAATGGGATTAAAAAGAAGTTTATTGTTACTTTTGTTAAGTTTTTTTTTTTTTTGGGGGAATAAAAGACTTTGTATGGGCATAATTATCTAGTTTAGTGAGCTATTTTGTTTCAAAATGTAATAAAAAAAAAATTATGTGGCATACCTTAAAATTTTACTGCCACCATAATTTTATATTTTAATTTTGATGTAAAAAAACTTTTCATTAGTCAATGCTTAAAATCTATACATAAAAGGTTCCACTCAAGTGCTTAGGATACGGCCCAGGTGCGCTAAACCTCCTATTCTAAGCTCACTCATATCTTCAAAACTAAGAGACAGTAAAAAATCTAATACTTATCATTGTTTTGTAGAAAAATAAACGGACAGGTTTCTGGTACTTTTTAGAAATTCGGCCCTTTTATGGAGTAATCTGGTAAATCCTGAATTTGGGTACTTTTTTGTCACCCAATCTATATTTTAAACCAATAAACGTAAAAAATACAAGTTTGGTACTTTTTAGAAATTCGGCCCTTTTATGGAGTAATCTGGTAAATCCTGAATTTGGGTACTTTTTTGTCACCCAATCTATCTTTTAAACTAATAAACGTAAAAAATACAAAATTTGGTACTTTTGAGAAATTCGGCCCTTTTATGGAGTAATCTGGTAAATCCTGAATTTGGGTACTTTTTTGTTACCCAATCTATCTTTTAAACCAATAAACGTAAAAAATACATATTTGGTACTTTTTAGAAATTCCGCCCTTTTATGGAGTAATCTGGTAAATCCTGAATTTGGGTACTTTTTTGTCACCCAATCTTTTTGTTAAATCAATAAACGTTAAAAAAAAAATTGGTACATTTTAAAAATTCGAACGTTTAAGTGGTAAAATTCGTAACTATTGTCGGTACTTCTTTTAACAAAGTATTTCTCTTCATTATTTGTCATATACGTATTAAATGGAATACCACTACAGTTTTAAAATTTTTGATACTTCAATGGGGAGAAAAAAGTACCAAAAAGGGGAATTACGGAAAATTAAATTTCTTTCTTTAAGTTTTTTGTTCTATAACTGGTACTTTTTTTATTAACCGTTAATATTGAACCTAAAATCATAAAATTTAACATGCAATATCCTGAGTAATAAGACTCTATAGGGGAACTTTTTGGTACATTTTTGGTCTTTAACTGGTATTTTTTGAATTTCCTTTAGTATTGGACTTGAAAAAAAAAATAAACATGCAAGGTATTGAGTGAATGAGAATCTGTAATGTAAGAGGGGTTTTTTTGGTACTTTTGTATTCTTTAACTGGTACTTTTTGAATTTCCTTTAGTATTGGACTTGAAACATAAAATCAGACATGCAAAGGGATCTATTTGGTACTTTTTCTTTCTCTAACTGGCACATTTTTAATTTTCATTAGAATTGGATCTAGAAACATTAAATTAAACATACAAAATCCTAAGTGAATGAGGTTCTCTACGAGGGGTTTTTTGTGTTTGTATGTCTCTAACTGGTACTAAATTAGGATAGGGTTCAGGGCCGCTAAACCTCCTATATTCAGGAAATATTAATTATCGTTTTAGACGAGATCTATTAAAGCAATAGTTTCCGTACTCAAATGAAAAGGAAAGCCAATTTAACATGAGAATGCTGTTCAACCTCCATTCCGCCACCAGTCTATCTCTCCGCTCGACCGTCCCAAATGCGAAAGCGACCAATAGGACACATACGGAGAACTACTGCCACTCCGAAAATATCTAACCAATTTTGATTAAATTTGAATAGATAGATTCGCGTAATTAAAACACGAGTTCTTTTTAGAATAACACAAGCCACCCTTTTCGGGAGCAAAATTTTTAAGAAACAGACACCAAATTGCATTTTTTTACATAAAATGTCACATTTTTTTTGTAGAAAAGAAAACACCATACGATTTCTTTAGTTACTAGACAACTTATTGGAATAATAAAACATTATGATTTATCCATTAAATTGCTCAAGTAGAATCGGATTGTTTTGTTATGAAAGTCCTCAATAAATAATCTGTAAATTCTGTTTTATTAAGCAAACGTTATGTAAAATCAAACAAGCGGTTGATAAGAACTTAGTAATAACGTGTGGGGCATCCAATATTAAGGACATCAAGACTTAGAATATAAGTACTTATTAGGGTCTAAGATCAATATTGCGGAATAACAAACGGCATGACAAACCTTTATATGTATGTATGTCCTCGGTGAAAGGTATGAAAATGCTAATACATATTTAAAAAATTTCACTTCCTCTTTAAATAAAATGTTAAACAAGGGAACTAAAAATGTTGATTTAAATTTTATATTTTTCATAACAAGTATCAGTCACTTGGTAACTTTAAAAAGAAAAATGCCTCTTAAAAACAAATTCGGTAAAACATATGTATAAAAGTAGTAGGAGGCATAAATAAAGGGACGCTCGTGTTCAAGGACCAATAAAGATACACATGTTTATTATACATACTTCAACATAATTTCCAACAGATTTTCGTTGTAAGGGATGTTGTTGTAATAAATAATGGTTTTAAACATTCAAGTGCTATAAAACTTAATAAGAGTTTTAGTAAAACTAATTTTAGAGATAACTAGTTAAACCCGGCGCGCTTCGCTTTTTTTGACTAAGGTCCAGTTGCTGTTCAAAACAGTGTTCGAAAATAAACACTAAATATCCCTGCTTAGTGTTTGGTTCGGTCGATTTGTGGAAAGCACAAACTCTAATAGTGTTTGTGTAGAAAATCATTAAAAAATAACTTTAAAAGATTTCGTTATTCGTGCTTAATTCCCAGTTTTTATTCTTGATAAAAACACTTGAAATTTATTGTTGATGGGATAAGCTATTCCTATGCGCATTTCACTGGCTGCTTAGGCCAGATCATCAGGAAACTTCATCCATAAAGATTTTAGAAAAACTAAAGATAATATCAAAAAGTAATTTCAATTTTTGGTAATACAAAATTTAATTTTAAAAGATTTTGTTATTCGTGCTTAATTCCCAGTTTTTATTCTTGATAAAAACACTTGAATTTTGTTATTGCACGAATAACAAAATCTTTTAAAATTAAAGTTTTGTATTCCCAAAAATTAAAATTACTTTTTGATAATAAACAGGCAAGTGCATGGCCTAAAAAAACACTTAATTGACAACATCTTTTGTAAGTTGTTGTTGTTTTTATTTTGTTTTTCTGAACCTACTTACGACTACAATTAATGTTGAGAGAATTTCAACTAATTGTAGTGGGGAATGTAAGATGAGATAAACCCACTGTTGTTTATTGTTGATGTGTTTTGTTTAAACTTTGATATTGTTACAAGTAGAACAGTTGCTTATAAGTCTTATACGTTTAACAGTTTTATTTGGTTTAATATCTTTAGTTTTTCTAAAATCTTTATGGATGAAGTTTCCTGATGATCTGGCCTAAGCAACCAGTGAAATGCGCATAGGAATTGCTTATCCCATCAACAATAAATGTCAAGTGTTTTTATCAAGAATAAAAACTGGGAATTAAGCACGAATAACAAAATCTTTTAAAATTAAATTTTGTATTCCCAAAAATTGAAATTACTTTTTGATATTAAAAAATAACGTTTTCCTGTTAGTCATCTTTCGAACACAAAAATAATACTGTTTTTATCAAACGCAACAAAAGATGAGAGCATTTAATACTGTTCAGTTCTTTTAAATCCACAAACTTCATTGTGTACGGTTTGGTTCGGTTCGGCTTATTATTGTTCGCCCCTTTTGGCTGGTAAAAAAAACCAAATAGACATACGAGAAAAACAAAAAGCCAGCAAAATAATTTTACACAAACAAAACATATACACAATACCTCACACAAGCTGTTTGTGGTGCGGTCGTTGCAAATTTTTTTTTTATTTTTTTTTTTGTTCATTTCTTTATCAATGTAAAAAAGGAACATTATAGAACATTAAAATATAATGTTTGTCTACAGTATCACCACAATTATTCTGTTTTTAACGAAGAACAGAATAATATATAATGTTCGGCTCTTTCTTAAAAATAGTTAGTATAAAGGGTTGTGTTCGTCTACAGAATCACTAAAAAAATAGATATCGTTCTTGGGTGTGTGAGCCGAACGCTAAATAACGTACAGTTTATTTTCGAACACTGGTTCAAAATTTCATTGATATTAGAGACTCTAGATCGCTGTGAGCATTAAATGGTTAAATTAAAAACAATCATTAAATATTTGATTTCGGGGTCAAGTAATGTAGTTTTTAATTATTTTAAAAATCTAGCCATTCCAAGTCCAGCCTTTTTTGAACTGTTGTGATCTTAGACGCTTAAACATATACTTATATATAGTCCCGTTGTTCCACTTAGGAGCATTGGCCTCAAAGAGTGTCCTTCATCTGGGTTTGTCTGTAGCTATACATTTTATTTCATTCCAGGATACACCACCCTGCGCTGCTTCCACCTCTAATAATCTAAGACAGGTTTTTGGTGGACGTCCCCTTCTTCGGCTTCTTTGAGGTTTCCATTCTATACCATGCCTTGTAATATCATCGGGCGATTTCTGTAGGGTGTGTTTCAACCAGGACCATTCGCACCGCTTTATTTTCGCATTGATTGGTATCTGATGAGTTCTTACCCACAAATCACTATTTTTGAGAATTCTACGAATGCAACGATTTACAATTCGGCTGCATTATTTACATTTCGCGATTGGATGGATTCCACGTTTCACATGCATAGAGAAGCACAGGCTTTACGTTGGCATCAAAGATTTTTATTTTCGTGTCCCTGAATATAGAGCAGTGAAGGGCACACACATACTTTCACATTTATGCTTGTGTTGACGAAATAACAACAAAGCAACAGCCGAACGTACATTGTCACAAACACACAAAGAAGTTTATAGTGTACATGTGTCGACGTCGCACAAGCAGCATTTTTATTCCGATGCGCGCGCACATAGGATTTGCAAATGTTCCCGTCACTGATATAGAGGTAGATTGCCAAACTGATGAGAGAACACCGTAGGAATCTTTATTAAGACGTGCTTCTATGTCTTCACTAAAACCACCACTGCAAGAAATAATGCTCCCGAGGCAAGTGAAGGAGGATACTGATTGTGTTTCTGTGCCGTACAAAGGTTGTCGTATTGATGCACATCGTTTTTGTTTTGTTAACATTAATCTTTAGCCCGCACTCGGTCGCAACATTGCACAGATTCTATAAGCGAAAAGACAAATGTCGCCAGCATAATCTTAGTCATCTAATGTTCCGTAAAGACCCATGCTCTGCCAATGTTACTTGGAGTCGCGCTACGTAGTATGTTGTCTAAAACGATGTTGAATAGCAGGGGTGAGAGTACCCATATCTGTCTAACACCGGACATTACCGAAATCCTACCACTTAAGTTAAAGTTGTATTTGATGCGACAACTTGCACCACGACACATCGCCTTGATTAGGTTTATGGTTTTGGACGGCACTCCCTTACATTCTAATGCGTTCCATATGGCCTGGTGTTGTAATTTATTAAACGCCTTTTCGAAGTCAATAAAGGTGAACGCCATTCCACCGATTATTCAACTATTACGCGAACGATATTTACGTGGTCTATACAAGACCATTGGGGACGGCTTGTTCTCTTCTTAAATGCGGGTCAAGAGCAGTCCCTAACCTTTTACTAATAAGAAGATTAAGAGTCATAAAATTATAAAAACAAAGCATTTGCATCACTGTCATTTTTTTAATTTAATTTTATTTTTTAATTAAAGAACAATATTGACCACATTTCCTTTTGCATCAAAACCTTTCATTTTGCCTTTTTATTCACCCCTATCTTGAACAATTTTTCCCTTGCAATTTTTCCGCTTTTCACATATTCGCGATCATGAAAAAAAGTAATTCAAAGGAGAATAATAACGAGAAAAAAAGTTCGCGTGTAAAAATTCCCCTAATCGTGAAAAGTTTTTTCCCCTTTAATTTGTTCACGTTTCCCTCAGATTGCTCACTTTATTTTTGCTAGGGAACAGAACATGTATGTAAGTTGTTACTCCTATAAATCGAATATTAAGGGTTAGATCCGTTAAAAAGGCACAAACCGACATATTGGCCAACAAAATGCAATACAAAAGCTTTCGAGAGACGTGGTTGCAGAATTTTGGAAAATGTTTTACTACATAAAATTTAAAAATTACAAAAAACTAACGTTGTAATAAAACTATCCCTCCAATACTAAATATTTTTCACATGAGATTCACGATTGCTTTTTCCCCTTCGAGGGGAATGAACAACGCTTGCAAATTATTGAATTTTATTATCAAAATGCGTGCTCTGTTAAGAAAGTTCATCGGGCGCTTCTTGTGTTCAGCGACGAAGCTCATTTTTGGCTCAATGGGTACGTTAATAAGCAGAATTGTCGATTTTGGAGTGAAAATCAGCCAGAAGCATTGCAAGAGCTACCAATGCATCCAGAAAAAGTCACAGTTTGATGCGGTTTATGGGCTGGTGGCATCATTGGACCGTACTTCTTCACAGATGATGCGAATCGTAACGTAACTGGGAATGGTGAGCGCTACCGTGAGATGATATCCAACTTTTTTTTGCCCAAAATGCAAGAGCTTGACTTGCATGACATGTGGTTTCAACAAGACGGTGCCACATGCCACACAGCACGCTTAACAATGGACTTCTTGAGAGGCGAGTTCGGTGAACATTTTATTTCATGTTCGGGACCGGTCAATTGGCCGCCTAAATCGTGCGATTTAACGCCTTTAGACTATTTTTTGTGGGGCTATGTTAAAGCTCATGTCTATACACACATGCCCGCTTCAATTGACGCATTGGAAGACAACATTGAAGCATTTATTCATGAGATACCGGCCGAAATGTTGGAAAGGGTATGCCAAAATTGGACATTTGCATGAAATAATCTTCAAACATTAAATTATATGGACCGTACTATAGATTCAAATAAAGATTTCATGAATTTTTCTGAATTTTATGTGTTTTTTTTAACTTTCCTATAGCTCTTAAAAAATCACCCATTATGAGTAGAAAAGTGGGCAGTGGTAAGGAAACACACAAACAAACAAATCCATTTTCAGTTTTATATAAATATACATTTATGTATATAAACAGAAGTGCTGTTGTTAAATTAAGTCTTTCTGCGTGATAGATTTAAGTAGGTACTCAGAATATACATAATTTTAAATATTTTCAAATTAACTTGTTTGGTGCTCTTTAAAAAGGTTTTCGGTTCAAAAATGTCATGTAAGCAATTTTTTGTTTTTGTTATGGGTTTTGTGTTTACAAATATAAATTACTTTTCGTTTTACCCTTCAAATCCTAACCACAAAAACTGTTCATATAAAATCCATTAACCTTTAATTTCTTCAGTCGTTCATCACAAAAATAAAAAATAAAAAATAAAAACTTTGACTAGCATCAATTTTTTGACTTTTCTTTCGGCTTGGATTTATTCCCAAAACCCATTTAAAAATAGTTTTCTTTTTCTGGCAAAATGTTGTTTTCCGTAGAATTTAAGCAACAGTCTGTTTCTTACAGCATCTTCTATATTCAAGAACCGTAGTTTCTTAGAAACTTCAATTTCATAAGTTTCCCTTTCCTTCCCTGCGAGAAAAATAAAATGACATCTTTTTTCTTGCAACGCACGTACGAAACACTCTCAGACGAGTGTTTATCTTAAAGTTATTACATTTTAATGAGTCAACCACACACGCACGCACGCACAATGTGATGAATCTAGACAGATTAGGGTTCCTTATTTCCCGGAATAGTTTTCTGATTCCCTGGTGTGCAGAAAGTGTATTCATCATTTCCAAGAATGTAGCGGTCAAAACCGACTATTTGAATTCCTACGCCATAGTGTTGAAAGAAAAATTAAAAATAAGTAAACCCTATTTGGGACCCATGGGCAATCATGCCCTCTACTAAACAAAATTGCGCCGAATATTATCTCGATATCCACAATTTCATGAAAATTATTTCGTCTTACCCTACGTTTCCACATGCAAGTAATTTCTTGCAAGTAGTGTATACGTATTATCAACGAAAAAAATATAGAAAACAGCTGATTGGTTAAAAGTACAAAAATTGTGTGAATGTTAGTAAAAAAGTGTGATTGTATTGAGTTTTTTGAACTTGCATGTTGCAATGGGGGGTTAAAGTGCTTTTTAGAAGGGGGTTTTAAGGGATTGCATTAAAACCGCGGTTTTAATGCCTGCAAAACCGAAACCGCGGTTTTAATGCCTGCAAAACCGAAACCGAAAACCGACCAAAAATCCTCGGCTTTAGCTTTTACTTTAAATATATATTTATGCTAAATGATATTGCAAATAATACATAATCAGGGAAACCAGAAATATGCTCTAAAAAAAACACGTTTAATGCGCATTAAATATGCAGTAAAAACTGGAAAATATGCCCTGAAAAATGTTAAAAACATCCCTAAAAATTAAAAATTGCTCATTTGAAGACACAATATTCAACAATTTAATAACAAAATTTAAAAAAAACCTAAAAAAGTTTAAAATTCATATAAGAGATGTTTGCGCCGAATATAATCTAGATATTAACATCCATATGGGTTTATGTATTAAAGGGATTTTAGGTACGGTCGCTAAATTGTTAACAAATGTTAACATTTAAAAGGAGTTTAAAGCTAGTTAAGGATGGGATATATATGGGATATATATAAATATATATATATATATATATATATATATATATATATGTTCCCGACGATCCTATAAGGAGCATAGGGCCCCAAGTTAAGGATGGGAGCTTTGAGCAAATGTGAACCGATTCGAAAATAATTTAATTTGAAGTAAAATATTTTTGGCACGAATTTAATTTAAATACCATCGTAATTAGATAGCTTGCGGACACAAAGAGTCTAATTTGGATGTGAAATTATAGACCGATTCTCACCATTTGCATAGACTTCGTCTATATTTGATCAAATTATCTACAAAATTGGAGCTTGTACTCTGCGCAGAAGGCCAACATGGACAGGCAACCAGCCAGGCGGATGGAAGGACATCGTTAGATCGCTTTAAAAAGTGATTCTGAGTCGATCGGCATACTAAAAGATTGGCTAAGATACAAATCGCATAACATTTATCCTTACTGACAACCTGCTTTGTCTTACAATTTTAGAGTAAAAATTAAATTTAGATGTCGAAATTGAAGTAACTGATTTTCGGAAAAAAAAAATTTTATTTGCTGCCAAATCTATTGTATGCATCTAAAAAAATATGTATCAAAATATGCATTAAAAAGCCCAAATATGCGCTATAAACCTAAAAAATGCCAACAAATGCACTAACAAATCGATGTGAAAATGCATTAAATCTCTAAAACGGATAAATATATTGTTTCTGCCTTCGTTAGTCGCACAAGGAAAAACATGCAATTGCATATTTTTGGTTTCCCTGTACATAATACTCGTACTTCATACAAAAAACTTGATACAAAACATCCCGGAACAATTGCAAGGTATTTCAAAATTCTTTAATTTAAAATAAATACTAAAGCGGCTCATATACTTGCAATATAATTGTTTATGATATTCGCCATATTATTTTAATTTTGTCCTATATTGTGCAAAAAGTCGCACAATGGTTCCATTCATTCAGTAAAAATGTGAACATAACCTATTGGGATAACGCTGGGTCTCCACGTATCAATTTTTTGCTAAGCATAAGCAAAAACGTCGGCAGAACAATAGCGTTATAATTGCTTATTATATTGCTGGGGAGCACGTGAATTCGCTTTGCCATAAACAAACGTACAGAGAAATGAAATGTCTGATAAATGACAACCCATTTTACAGCATATTGCTAAGCAATTAGAAGAGCAATCATTGCGTAATGGATTGCCACTCATAACAATATGCGGTCTATACGTATATATAGACGTATACGTCGCTAATTTAATGGAGCAATCAAATTTTACGTTTGCGGCAATAAATATTGCTACGTGGAGACCCGGGGTAACATAAACAGCATTGTTCACTTCATTTTCTTTTCGTTGTGCAATAAAAATCAAAAGTCTTTTGATTGTTGCTAATATATTGTGACACCTTCGAATATCACATAAAATGTATATGTATGTAGTTTTACTTGGATATTTTCAAAACCGAAACCGACCGGTTTTAATCATTTTAAACCCGAAACCGCGGTTTCACATTTTTACTGTTTTTAGCAAACTCTAGTTTATATGTTACACATCACAAAAAGCCTCAAATTTTAGATCAAAAACTTTGCAAAGGAATATCTTAAAATTCTTGCGAATTTTTTAATAAATTTTTTTGGGCAATTTTCTAGATTTATTTCCCAAACATAAACTCCATGCCAGATGTGTGTCGTTTGTATCTATTAAATAAAAACTATATTAGATTATAGTGAAGATGTTTCATGTATTTGCTACATCTCATTTTTGCTGTTCACATTTTGTTATTTTACGACTTTAATCTAAAGAATTTTGTCAAACATGTGTTTCAAAAAAAACTTAGAAAAACGTCATTCTTGTATGCTGTCACAAAATAAAGCAGAATGTAGTTGTCGTAAAACTTTTCTAAGCCACTAAAAGCTTAAGCTAAAAGTGAAAAATAAAACTAAATAAGTGTATCCGTGTTTGCGGAATTAATGTCTTTCCATATGTTTTTTGTTCTCGCTCTACTGACGAGCAGTAAAGTTGAATTTATTTCATTTTTCTCTATTTCAGATGAAAAGAAACTAAAGGTGGTTTTTGAAGACAATGGAAGTGGCTTAAAATAAGAAATCTTGAAAGAATTTACTTTAATTACTTAAAAGGCTTGCTGCAATAATCAAGAAATCATTTATAATAAATTAATAATGAAAAGAACTTTAAAACTAGGCAATATTTGTATGTCTAAAACTGGTGAGAAAGTAACGTCTGTTTTAATAAGTTGTTATTAGATTTTTTAATTGATAATAAATGAACAAACCATTTTCCTAGTCAACGGTAAATAAATAAAGTATTTAATTTTAAATCCACCACCTTGGAGAGAAAATATCAGGTAAATAGTAAATCTGCTCACACTTAGGTGGATGACCTGTTCTCTCGGTTCCCCTACCAAGACACGGTTTGTTTACATAGAAACCCCACAAGGGCGCTGCACCTTTCCATTACTATGGAACCTGGCTCTGAATTCAGTGCCGATGTCTCTCGAATCTCGCAGTTGCAGGGTCTTTGTTCATGCTGGTGATGTTGCTGGGTTAGAGTGCTTGCTGTCAATTCGAAGACCGAATTATATTCACTCGAAAATATGGGACACCTGACCTTCGACCTATTATCTTGAATAACACCCATGTTGGGATGATTCTGGGCGACAAGTTGAGCTTTAGGCAGAATGTTACAAAGAGAATCAGGAAGGCAAACGTTGCTTTGTGCTCCTGTAAAATTACCATTAGCAAAGAGTAAGGACTAACTGGATCTTTAGGACCATAGTCCGTCCAATCCTTCGATACGACATACTTGTATGAAGGCCAATATTGGATGGAAAGTCGCACTTGGAAAGACTGGGGCAGATGCAGTGAACGGCATCGCTGTGCATTACGGTGGCTCTTTGCACCACTTCAACCGATTTGCTTGATAATATCCTTTACTTGGCACCCTTAGATCTGGTGAATTCTGCAACTTGCATAAAATTCACCTAACAGTGGAGAGTAATTAGTTGAGGTCATTGCAGGGTTATGTCCCGAACTGTAGGGTTGATCACACCTCCTCAGTTTAGTTTCACGATTGTCGTTACAAAACCTTATACCAAGCTGAATGGGGGAAGAAACGATCCTCCAGGTAGAAGGAGAAGCGTGAACATATACACGGATAGCTCTTAGTTACGAAAAGGAGTATGCTTCTGAGTGCACTTTAGAGAGATCACTTTTAGTATCTATTGTCACGGGACACTGTCTTTTAGGTCTGGGAAACAGAAACTCAAATTACTGCTTCGGCTGCGGTGTCGAAAATGAGGAGGAGGAAGTGGAACACCTGTCACTCACTGGCAAGAAGGCGACTGACAGAAACGGGGTCCGCTACATTAAAGGGATTGTCAGTTTTTAAATTCGTAAACGTTCGGTTTGGTTCTACGGTGGTGCTTCTGTTTAGTGAAACTGCATTGTATCAAAATGGAAAATTGGGTCTAAAAAAGTCAGAAGGGTACTGACTGCTATTTCTATCTCAGCTGACCTACCCTGCACCACCACGAGTTGTGTCATTTCGTGTAAGCCCCTGAAAGAAATATTTATGTAAGACTTCTTACGTATAGTAAATATATATCCTGTATCCTTACGTCGATTTGGGAAACAAGCACTTCCAAACGACTTAAAAGCAAAAAAGCTTATTTAAAGTTCTGTTCAGCTTTAAATTAAAAACCATCAGAATCCGTGCAGTAGAAAAAAAATTTAAGATCCAAAGGTAGACCAATTAATCTGCCTTATGAGAGATATTTTTATTTTGTTTACACATTTTCATTATTTAACAATGAAAGCCAATTACACACCGTCTTGACGAGCTATTGTTGTAGTGACACTGGGACAACACTTTGGCAGAATTTCCGACTTACAATTGTTCATGTTCTTGGATAAGGGGATCCCATATAGCAAGGCAATTCAAGATTACGTTTATTTATATGTGCTTATAAATAAAGTTATCTTCCAAGAGTATATCACCCTTATAAAATACGCCTGCGACTGTTTGGTAATAGATTAAAGAGAACGTGAACTAATTTTTGTTAATCTATTACCAAACAGTCCCGGTCGTATTTTAAGTTCGCCAACGACGATAAGGATGAATATAATGAAACTCTACATTATCATGCAAATATCTCTTTAACTGCGACCTGTAAGTTGTATACCCAATCATAAGTCCGTCCAACTTTAAATCGACTGATTTTTAGTCAATCAGCTTACTAAAACTGTGTAAAGGACCAATATTTTTATAAATTTCAAACTTCAGCACAATCCATGATACCATCTCCTTCTATACACTAGCATAGGGTATTAACATACTGGTATTTACATATACAAATAATAAGACATTGTAATTAAAATTTATTTTATTTTAATATTATTGCATTCCTAAGCTTTTTGTTGGACTTTATAAACCCATCCCTACTATTTGAATAAAATGGTTGATGGCAAAAAATTAACTTAAATAATAAATGCTGACGGCGCAGTCTGTAAGAATTAAATAGACTTTGTTTTGTACGTTTTATTTTAATTTTCACTTTCTGTCCCATTTCTGTTTTACTTAAT
The DNA here is from genome assembly GCA_930367215.1 of Pollenia angustigena. Taxonomy (NCBI): domain Eukaryota; kingdom Metazoa; phylum Arthropoda; class Insecta; order Diptera; family Polleniidae; genus Pollenia; species Pollenia angustigena. The sequence goes on along the minus strand of OV884060.1, from coordinate 192,638,140 downwards.
TCTTAACTCGAAAAATTGTGTCCTTTTGCGCTACTTATGGATGGCTGTTAGTCTATTTATAAATGTTATATAAAGAGCTATTATGATTATTATGCTGATTACTACAGAGACAAAAACACACCTGAGCTCAGCATTTTTTGCGTTTATTTCTTCTCAGTTATTTATTTTTTTGTTTTAAGAATTAAACACACTATTTTTTTTTTTGTTTCTTCTCTTCTATAACGATAAAATTACTTATTTTCTACAAAAAAAATAGTTCAATGACAAAATTTATTGTTTTTAGGGGAGCAAATAAAAATTAATTTTCTCAAGGTAATTAAGAGAAATATAAAGGCACGTGATTTTAGCAATAAAAAGAGTAAAAAGTAATAAAAAATAAAGTTTTAGCAAATTTTTTCGCTTAAGTCCAGTTTACCAACGCAGCTCCAAATAAAAAAAAAAGAGTACATAGGGTTATAGAAAATTGAAAAATAAGAAGAAAAAATAAAATTACAAAATTCTCGGAAAATTTATATGAAAACTTCAGAGTTCCACAACTCGGAAACTATGCGTTTCCGGAAATTTTGCCATTTAATTTTTTCTTCATATTTTTCGATTTTCTATAACCCTATGCACTTTTTTTTATTTGGAGCTGCGTTGGTAAACTGGACTTGTTCCAATTTTTTTATAAAAAGCAAATACATACTTGCAAAATTTCCTATAAAAAGTTAAAATGTATTTGCAAAATTTCCTATAAAAAGTAAATAATTGCCAAATTTCCTATAAAAAGTAAATATTTGTAAAATTTCCTATAATAAGTAAATATTTGGAAAGTTTCTTTTAAATAGTAAATTTTCCCAAAATTTCCTTAAAATAGTATATTTTCGCAAAATTTCATATAAAAAGTGAATTTTCACAAATTTTCCTATATAAAGTAAATTTTCACAAATTTTCCTATTTAAAGTAAATTTTCACAAAATTACCTATCAAATGTAAATTTTCACAAAATTTCCTAACAAAAGTAAATTTTCACAAAATTTCCTATAAAAAGTAGATTTTCACAAAATTTCCTCTTAAAAGTAAATTTTTTCTACAAAGTAAATTTTCACAAAATTTCCTCTAAAAAGTAAATTTTCACAAAATTTCCTATAAAAAGTAAATTTTCACAAAATTTCCTCTAAAAAAGTAATTTATCACAAAATTTCCTCTAAAAAGTAAATTTTCACAAAATTTCCTCTAAAAAGTAATGTATCACATAATTTTCTTTAAAAAGTAAATTTTTCTACAAAGTAAATTTTCACAAAATTTCCTCTAAAAAGTAAATTTTCACAAAATTTCCTCTAAAAAGTAATTTATCACATAATTTCCTTTAAAAAGTAAATTTTCACAAAATTTCCTCTAAAAAGTAAATTTTCACAATATTTCCTCTAAAAAGTAAATTTTCACAAAATTTCCTATAAAAAGTAAAATTTCCTCTAAAAAGTAATTTTTCACATAATTTCATCAAAAAAGTAAATTTTCTCTACAAAGTAAATTTTCACAAAATTTCCTATAAAAAGAAAATTTTTTACAAAATTGCCAATAAATTATATTATATATTATATTATAAAATATTTTGCAAAATTTCCTATAAATAGCAAATATTTTACAAAATTTCCTATAACTAGCAAATATTTTGCAAAATTTCCTAGTAATGGCATATTTTTTGCAAAATTTCCTATAAATAGGAAATTTTTGCAACTTCCTATAAATAGCAAATTTTTGCAACTCCCTATAAATAGCAAATTTTTGCCAAATTTCCAATAAAAAGTAAAGCAAATTTTTGCCAAATTTCCAATAAAAAGTAAAGCAAATTTTGTTTCCTATAAGTAGCTAAATTTTTGCAATATATCGGGTGAATTTTTAGCTTTTATCCTCTTTGGCAACACTGGTTTAAACAGCTGACGCACGTTTCGTGTTTTGTTTCACTGTCAAACATCTTCAGATTGGTCTATAATTTAACCATGAATCGTCTTACAAACGAACAACGCTTGCAAATTATTGAATTTTATTATCAAAATGCGTGCTCTGTTAAAAAAGTTCATCGCGCGCTTCTTCCATTTTATGGTCAGTTTAATCGACCCACTGAAGCGGCTATTCGGTACGCTAATAAGCAGAATTGTCGATTTTGGAGAAATTTCGATTTTTCAGCCAGAAGCATTGTAAGACCTACCAATGCATCCAGAAAAAGTCACAGGTTGGATCGTACTTCTTCAAAGATGATGCGAATCGTAACGTAACTGTGAATGGTGAGCGCTACCGTGAGATGATATCCAACTTTTTTTGCACAAAATGCAAGAGCTTGACTTGCATGACATGTGGTTTCAACAAGACGGTGCCACTTGCCACACAGCACGCTTAACAATGAACTAATGGAGAGGCGAGTTCGGTGAACATTTTATTTCACGTTCGGGACCGGTCAATTGGCCGCCTAGATCGCGGGATTTACGCCTTTAGATTATTTTTTGTGGGGCTATGTTGAAGCTCATGTCTATACACACATGCCCGCTTTAATTGACGCATTGGAAGACAACATTGAAGCATTTATTCATGAGATACCGGCCGAAATGTTGGAAAGAGTATGCCAAAATTGGACTAAGCGGATGGAACATTTGAGGCGCAGTCACGGTAATAATCTTCAAACATTAAATTATATGGACCGTACTATCGATTCAAATAAAGATTTCATGCATTTTTCTGAATTTTATGTGCTTTTTTTTACTTTCCTATAGCTTTTAAAAAATCACCCATTATATATAAAATATCTGTATATAAAAGGATGTCCATCACTGGCTTTACCATTCCTTAATACATATTTGTATAGTTAGTATACATGTATGTTCATTAGGGTGGCCGTTATTTTCTTTTTTTTGATTTCTTATATTCTCCCCCCCCCCAAATCGGTTCAGTTTTATGTAAAAAAAAATACAAAAAAATTTCGTAGCGATAAGTTGTGTTTTAGGGGGGGCGTCCGCCCCTCAAAGTTTGCCATCAAGCCATTTATTCAAATGTAATTTGTTTGCATATGACTATCTCTTAAAAACAACATTTTACAAGAACATGGTATATGGCAATATTTTAGCTCTTCTAGTCAACAACATTAGCCTCGAAGAAAGTTTTTTGCTAAAATTAATATTTAAGAAAATAATTAAGAAAATAACAACAAAATTCCAAACATTTTATATACGTTTTATATATATAAAAGAGGGATTTAATGTCAAGTGAACTAATTTTGAAATCGATGTCTTTCGATTTGGATGAAATTTGCACCAACGTTAGTCCTATTGAATAGTAGTTTAGACACAAATTTTCAACAAGATCGGTCAAAAAGTTTCTGAGTTTGGGGGGGTCAAAGTTTGAAATTTTGGCCATATAGGTGTTCTTTCACATCCATGTAACTTATTACCAATTGGGGTTAGCAAAATTTGTCCCAAGCAGCTTAGATAATTATTTGATCAATCTTTAAAAAAAAAATTTTTTTGTTTTTTTTTGAATTTTTAAATTTTTTTTTTTTAAATTTACAACTTGGCAAAAAAAAAAAAAAAAAAAAAGTTTTAAATATAAAAAAAATATGTTAAACAATTTTTTAAAAAACCAAAAAATTTTTTTTAAAAAGATTGATTAAATAGCTATCTAAGCTGCTTGAGACAAATTTTGCTAACCCCAATTGGTAATAAGTTACATGGATGTGAAAGAACACCTGTATGGCCAAAATTTCAAACTTTGACCCTCCCAAACTCAGAAACTTTTTGACCGATCTTGTTGAAAATTTTTGTCTGAACTACTATTCAATGGGACTAACGGTGGTACAAATTTCATCCAAATCGAAAGATTTCGATTTCAAAATTAGTTCAGTTGACATTAAATCCCTCTTTTATATATATAAAACGTATATAAAATGTTTGGAATTTTGTTGTTATTTTCTTAATTATTTTCTTAAATATTAATTTTAGCAAAAAACTTTCTTCGAGGCTAATGTTGTTGACTAGAAGAGCTAAAATATTGCCATATACCATGTTCTTGTAAAATGTTGTTTTTAAGAGATAGTCATTTGCAAACAAATTACATTTGAATAAATGGCTTGATGGCAAACTTTGAGGGGCCGACGCCCCCCCTAAAACACAACTTATCGCTACGAAATTTTTTTGTATTTTTTTTTTACATAAAACTGAACCGATTTGGGGGGGGAGAATATAAGAAATCAAAAAAAAAAAGCTCTCCATACAACTAACGGCCACGCTAATGTTCATATGTACATATGTACTTATATATGTATGTTTTCGCACATGCAAGCAAGGCAAACACGTTGGTAACAATAAAGCTTTTTTGTTTTTCTTTTTTCTTGTTAGTATGAAAATATTTTCTTTTTTTTAGATTTCCGAAGCAATTTAAAATTTTGCTTAAAATTACTTTTGTTATTTGCTTTCTAAACATTATTATATTAACTTAATTACATTAGCAAAGTAAAAATAATAACAAAGGAATAACAAAAAGAAAAAAAAAACTAAATTTAAACTCATTAACATTTTTACTTTGAACTTTCACAATAATTATAAAAATTTAAAAAATTTCCGAAATTTCATCATTTTCCGAATTTTTCTATTTATTTTTGGTTAAGTTTAATTTGAAAAACTTTTTCTTTGGTACACATACAGATACGATATGTGGTGTAAAGTTAAAAGAAAGTTATATAATACTTTTTTAATGGCAATATTTTATGAAATTTATATTATTGTTTTAAATTACATTAGTTCTTGTTGGAAAAAACTTTGTGCATATATTAAATTTTTTGCTAAAAAAAGTAGGAAATTTATTAAAAACTTATTTCTAAACAGGTAACAAATTCAAATCAACATAAAACAACAAATAAAGGAAGAAGTGCTTCACTTCCTGATTACCATAGTAATTTGGAGATAAAACTTTTTAGGTTATTATATTTATAAAAATTTGAGTTTGATTCACCCATTTTTTTTTATTTTTTTTTTTTAACTAAATTTTTTAAAGGAGAAAACTTTTGTTCAGAACGTCTTCCTCTGACTACATAAACAAAACCCAACTTACACGACTTTCACGCAAGGGTTATGTTTTTCACACGAGTTACTGGCAAAATAATCAACACAAATTGCTTGGCAAACATGTATAAATTTTATGTTTGTACAAATGAATTGTGTCGTTAAATGGGGTGTTTGCTGTTTGCACAAATATTTAAGGCATGTTTGTAGAAATATAATATTATTTGTTAATATTTGGCAGACAGCTGGATATTTTTTAAACATTTGTGATGTCTAGTGCTAAATGTGATCATTTTAGCGAAAACTTTGCAAAGTGAAGACGTAGAAGAAAAAGCGTTAAAATTATTTTCAGCAGCATCGTTTGCTCGCCCTTTACTACAAATTTGTTCCTTTCTTTTATTGATCGTATAATGGTTTACAACACAACTCAGCCCTTTACGATAGAAAGTATATCGCAAAATGGTGACGAGCAAATACAAAGGGTTCGTTCGTTTTTGATTTGTTTTATATTCTTAAAATAAATCAAACGCCGTTGTTGAAAATTTTTCGATTTTATTAAATTTTGGTCGACGTCAACGATATGTTTTACTGGCGTTCTCAACGTCTGCCATTTCACATCGGCTTCATGTGAAACAATATGACATTTATAACGTTAGGACGTTATCTCTTTTGATAGTTTGCGACATGAGTTACAGACACACTTTTTTCTTACTTTTGTAGAAAAGATGGAATATTTTGTTTCACATCTTTCCGATGCGAGAAGTTCTCACCAAGGTTACAGAATATGGGTACTGTGCCCATGTTCTGTAACTCTCGCGTTGAAAAACTTTTCGATTGAAATGTGTGAAATGAATCCAAAATGCCATATATTGTAACAAACAGCTGTTTTTCTCACTAAACTGTGTCTGTTACTTTTTTTTGGCGAGTATAAGCTGAACTTACTCGCCAATTTACAGAAAAGTGTGTCTGTAACATTTTTGTGAGAAACGTTCCCGCTTTGAACTGTCAAAAAAAACTCAAGAATAACAATTTAGAGTGCTATATTCGGCTGTGCCGAATCTTTGATACCCTCCACCGACAGTTCGAATGTTTATGATGTTATTATAATCTTAAACTGTGACGATTTGTTATTAATTATGGTTTAAGGCAACCAAACTGTTTTCCGGTAGAAGGGTTTATTATGGACCGATCATCACGAAATTTCACAGTATCATTAATAGTCCTATAAAACTGTGACGGGCCAAAATTTGTTATGATTGCATTATTTTTTACGGTTTTAGGCGTACTAAACTGTTTTCCGGTAGTAGGGGTTATATGGAGCCCAAGGTAAATTATGGACCGATCGTCACGAAATTTCACAGTGTTATTTCTTGTCCTATAAAACTTTGATGTAGCAAATTTTGTTATGATAGCATTATTTTTTACGGATTTAGGCGTACTAAACTGTTTTCCGGGAGTAAGGTTTATATGGGGCCCAGGGTAAGTTATGGACTGATCTTCACGAAATAACACAATTTTATTTCTTGTCCTATAAAACTTTGATGTACCAAATGTTGTTACGCTAGCGTTATTTTTTACGGTTTTAGGCGTACTAAACTGTTTTCCGGGAGTAGGGTTTATATGGGGCCCAGGGTAAATTATGGACCGATCTTCACGAAATTACACAGTTTTATTTCCTGTCCTATAAAACTTTGATGTACCAAATTTTGTTATGATAGCATTATTTTTTACGGATTTAGGCGTACTAAACTGTTTTCCGGGAGTAAGGTTTATATGGGGCCCAGGGTAAGTTATGGACCGATCTTCACGAAATAACACAATTTTATTTCTTGTCCAATAAAACTTTGATGTACCAAATTTTGTTATGATAGCATTATTTTTTACGTTTTTAGGCGTACTAAGTTGTTTTCCGGGAGTAAAGTTTATATGGGGCCTATGGTAAATTATGAACCGATCTTCACGAAATTTCAAGGATTTATTTTTAGTTCTATAAAACTTTGATGTACCAAATTTTGTTATGATAGCATAATTTTTTACGTTTTTAGGCGTACTAAGTTGTTTTCCGGAAGTAGGTTCTATATGGGGCCTATGGTAAATTATGGACCGATCTTCACGAAACTTAACAGTTTAATTTCTAGTCCTATGCAACTGTGACTTGCCAAAATTTGTAATGATAGCATTGTTAGTTAGGGTTTTAGGCTTAATATACTGTTTTCCGGGAGTAGGGCTTATATGGGGCCTAGGGTAAATGACTGACGGATCTTCACGAAATTTCACAGCGTGATTTCCAGTTGAATAAAACGAATTGTTGCGAAATCTTATATCATTCTGTGCATTTTTCCACCATTTATGTTAGTTTTTGTAACAAAATTATCAATTTTTTTTAGGTGGTGGTTCCACATTTTGATTCATAGCTCAGATCCTATTGAACCGATTTTGCTGAATTTCAATCCCAAACTACAAGCAATTTGACACCAAGTTTGTTGATTTCTTTTGAGTTTTTCGAAAGTGAGCGTGTTTTCAACAGACGGACAGACGGACAGACAGACGGACATGGCTAAATCGACTTAAAATTACTCAAGGACCCAGAATATATATACTTTATAGGGTCTGAGATGAATAGTAAAAAAGTTTCACACGGAATGACAAACTGAATATACCCTCTTCACAACTAATTGTGGTGGAGGGTATAAAAATGGGGCGAGAAAAAGGCGAGAAAAAATTTTAGCACTAAAAAACAATTAAAAATGTAAAATGCAAAGAATAATAATAATAACATTTTGTTCTGGGCACATTTTTCATTGCTTAATTATTTTGCTTTTAACATTTTTATAAAATATACGAATTTTTGCAAACAACAAACATTGAAGTCGCACTTTACATTATTTGGTATAGCCGACGGTTGTGTTTTCGCCGCCGTCGTAGTCGCCGTCAAAGATATGTATGTGTTACTGACGTTCCCAACGTCTGCAATGTCACATCAGCTTCGAGTGCATTGTTATCATATTTATGACGTAACGACGTAATCTCTTTTGATATTTTTTCGACATGAGTTACAGACACAGTTTTTTCTCACTTTTGGAAAAATTGTGGTATCTTTTGTGTCACATCATTTCGATGCGAGCAGTTCTCACTAAAGTTACAGAACATGGGTACTGGTAGGCATAAAGTCATGGGACAAGCCAGTAGTAAAAAAACCTGTCATAGATCCTTCCACCATAATTTTAACAAAATAATAAAACAATTTTCTAAAATCTTTTTGATTTATTTGCAATTAACATCGTGTATTTAAGCCACCTTTTATTTGCATTATTACTAACGTTTGAGCACTATTATTAATAAACAATTTAATTTCCATTAACTCTGTTGTACCGCACAACAAGAATTATGCAAATGTTTAATAAAGTTATTTAAATGAATTACACAAATTACCGAAAAATTTTCTAAAAATCTTAATAAAGAAATAAAGACAACTGTTAAGTATTGGCTGGTCAAAAGGTCTCTCATTTTCCAAAAAAAAAAACATTCGACAAAATATCAAAAAGAAAAACTTCCACTTGTTTAACAAATTGTTGTTGAGTTTGCTTCTCAATATGTTTTTGTTTAGCGCTTAATTATATATAAAACTAATTTGCAAAAATTGCAAAAGTTTTTACATTAAACACTTCTACACAAACATTTATATTAAACAATACAGAGCTGCCAGATTTACGTTAAAAAAAAACTGCTAAATACCAAAAAGATGTTTAGCTTAGAACTCTGTACGTTCCCAAAATTCATTCTTTCATACTTTCTTTTGTCATCAATGAACTGGCTGTAAAATATTGAAAATATCGGAGTATTGAAAAAACAATATTCCGAATTTTAATTATTTTAAGGATCAATATTTTAGTATTATGTATAAAATAACTAAAACCCGCATAAAACCTTAATATCAAGAATACACAAAGTGTAGGCCACGTTACTCCTACGCAAACGTATACGTTGTGAATCAGCTGTTTCGATTTCCTTACCAAGCTTATGTATACATAGTTACTCTTGTAACGTGAAGTTGCGTTGCGGAGGAACCTAATTAATTTAAAATTGTTCTGAGTATCAGCTGTTACATTTTTTTTTCTTTTTACTGTTAGGACCAGCACTCAGGGGATGACCCCTACTAATGCATTGCATTGTGTTGGAACTAGGAAAATAGGTTGTGGGAAGGGGGGTAGAGGGAGTAGTGTTTGTGAACATTCGATTTGAACTTAATCATGTTGTAAGTGAGAGGGAAAACTTCTGCAGGAAGGTTATTCCACATACGAACTGTGCGGGAAAAAATCGAATTCTCTCTGTAATGCGTTGTACGATTCACCTGCCAATCGACCACATAAGGATGGGCTCTTGAGGAAAAACGTGTATTACGAACAAACGTACGGGTTTCGGGAACCAGATCCCTAATTTCTTCAGAACACAACCCATTGTAGTAACGATAAAATAGACAAATACTACCCACATTGCGACGGTGCTCGAGGGAGTCAATAGAATTGGATACCCTACTGTCACCAATAAGAACCTTCGCCCTCTCCTGCACGCTGTCGAGAAGCTCCATAATAGACTTTGAAGCACCGGCCCACACATGAGAGTTGTATTCCATACGCGGTCGGATGTAGGTGGTATAAATAGTAAGGAGATCAGATGGAGTGAAGTATATCTTACACCGTCTTAGAAAACCGAAGCACTTGAATGCTTCTTTCGACACCTTGAATATATGTTCTGTCCATCGGACATCACATTGTATCCTCATGCGCAGAACATCAAGGGATTCTGATTCCTCAATAATTATACCACCCATATATACAGATGAGGCACTTTGATTTAAATATTAAAATATTAAATATTTCATCTACAAACACAATATTTTAGTACATACCCTGCAGGAAATGTCACTAGGGAATCTGTACTGATTCACTATTGGCACAGTCACCAGTCGATGTTATTTACAATAGACATTTAACATGTGCGTGTCATTAGAAATCTACTACTGACGTTGGTACTAATGACAAGGTAGTTCCTTTGGGAACATATGTAGACATTGAAACCAGAGAATCGCTAGTTCATTTTAGTAAAAGTAGTCTACACTTTTTGTAAGAATACGAAATCAATTCAGCTTTTATAGGAATTATACGTCCTAGTTGGTATTGATAAAATCTTTTTCGTATTAAAGCCAAAAATAGTGGCAAATGTAATGTAGTGTAGAGACTTCGTTGACAATGTCACCAATATAGTCGACAAAACTGGTGACTTGGAGACACTTGAACCCAGGTTTCCTTCAGGGATATTAATTCCACAAATAACAAAAGCTAAAGTTTATTTAAAAACTTTTTTTTTAATCGTTAAAATATAGACAAATTTTCCTTTTAACAGATTTCAACACCTTATGACACGTTTACGTATTTAAAGTAAAGATCAACCCGGGTTCAAATCCCAGCTAAGCCAAGAAAAATTATCAATAAATTTTAATAAAAATTCCAAGTTGTAAAATTCCTTCCCTCAGTGAAAATAATATATTGAAAATTAAATTTGATGAACTCAAGCCTAATTAATGAATATCAAAAAATAACTAACAACCATTAAAGTTTACTGCAACGTTTACGTATCCGCAACATTTACATACGAGTTACGAAATTTTGCGACTTTTTACGTAAACAAATTTAGATTCCCCAAAACATTTCAAATATCCCCAACAAGTTCCAAAATCCCATTTTAAAATTTAATCTTTTTTCCTTAAATAAAATCCCTAATTTGGGGATTTATCCCCAAGTGGCAACAAGAAACGAAAGGAATTAAAAAAATGTGATGAAACAATGGGTGTGGTAGAAAGCGAACTCATATGTAAAATTCTAACAACAAATAAATGAGCAACAGAAAAAAACAACTTAATACTTTGTAATTGTACTTTTAAGATTCGTTTTTTTTTTTTTTTTTGTTAAACAACAATAACAACAATGTTGAAAAGTAGGTATTTATTACAGTGCAATTGTTTAAGAGTGGTACAGAGATGGAAATCATGATACAGTTGTATTTTTTTATGCTTTGTATAGTAGCGATACTTTTTAAAGAAGAATACGAAATTATATTTTAGTTTCGCAATTTTCTTGAATTGCTATTTATGAATTGCAAATCCCTCTAAAAAATGTGCTTCAAAAGCAGCAGCGACTCCGGGGAAAGCGGAACTTCAAAGCGAATGAATTTTCCAAGAAATCGCTGATAAAACAATAATACAAAGAAACAAATATTTCCTGTTAATAGTTGAAAGTTATTCTTATAAATATTAAAGTTTTCTTTTCTAGATATTTAAGGATATGTGGCAATAAATCTATAATATGTAATATCTATAATCTAAAAACAGTGAAACTTCGTTACAATGAATCTAAAGGGGAACGACAAATGCTTCTTTTTTGCTACTGATTCATTTTATTTTAAAAATATATTAGTAAAACCTGGATATAACAGCATTTGAAGAAATACGAAAAAATTTGTTAGAACTAGAGTTTTTTTCAGTTTAGCAGAATTAAAAAAATTAAAACAAAACTTACTACATTTGTAAAGCTTTATACATTGTTGTTTAGATAACGGGACTTTATAATACTGTTTAAAATTAAATTTTGCCTTCTTTTTAATTCTGAATTCGAATAATTTCCAAAGAAATTAATTAATTATCTCCCAAAAACAGTCTATCGAAAAGGAATGAAATAACTGCAAAAAAAAAATTAAAGAACACTCAGACAACATCGAAATTACATACAAAAATTGTTAAAAAGGCCCGAAAACAAAAAAAAAAACAAAAAAAACCTTTTATTTTCAAAATTTAATGGCGATTTCTTTTCTGAGAAAAATATGTTACAGTACATACATGTAACATTTTCTAATGTTACCTAAAATCACTCGAAGTGTTACATGTTGTGCAATTTCAATAGAACACAATTAGTGCTTTTATTTACAACTATTACACTTTCATCATAAATGTACTTAATAAGCGATTTTTAAAGCTATTTAAGCAGTTTCTGCATGCTATTACGGGTTGGAAACAAATATTAACATCACTAATGACTTATAAAAATTAAAACGATTATAATATAAATAAACTTTTTTTGATTTTAATTTGTAAATATTTTTATATTTTGTTTTAAAATCAATTTTTAACAAAATTATGAGCGGTATGAATTATGACGAACAAAATAAAACATTTGTTGTACAAACAAAGTAGTAAGCACCAAAGTTTTAGAACAGGGCAGTTGAACACCTTAAGTTAAAGTAAGGGTAAAACATGCAACATGTTTTGCATGTTTTGCATGTTTTTCATCAACATATTCACAAAAGAACTTGAAAATTTTTCCCACAGTTGTATTTTTTGTACAAACGAACACAAAAATGTAGAACATGTAACATTAATGCAACATTTTTCTCAGAAAAGAAATCGCCATAAGTTAATAATTCTAACAATGTTGTTTTAAACACACATACATTCCTACTAGGGTCGGGGTCATATACCCGAACCTTCGTTATAGCTATAGAACATTTTTGTATGAAAAGCTTTATAACATAGAGGTATTTCACGGGACTAAGCAAAAATATTATAAATAAATATATTGCACAGAAAGAAAAACACTCGGGATAAATCAAGTTTTTTATGATTACTTTAAAATTCAAGTACGAATAAGACTTAAACGTACTCAAACCAATCCTAAATGGGATTACTTTCAAAAATCAATCCCGGAATTTCTTGAAATAAGTATAAAATTCTTAAATCAAGTACAAAAACGTTTAAACTTTTCGTTGAAAGTGCCACTCTGAGAGTTAAATTACAAAGTGGTCGTTTTAATCTCATAAAACGTATTGTTCTCATCTAGTGATGCCAGAAGATTTGGAAGGAAAATCTTCATTTGGCGAAGAAAAAGTCTTATTTTGAAGAGAAAAATCTTAAAATCTTTAATAATAAGGGCAAAGAAGCAAAAATTATTTAGTTTTTTTAAGGAAATACTTCTTATGGAAACTATTTAAATTGAAATACATTATAATAATAAATAAGAACGTGAAAAATCCATCTAAATAAAGAAGTAATAAGAGCTAGAAAATGTTTGGAAGTAATTAGAGCTAAAACAAATTTGGGCAAACAGATTTTAGTTTGGGAGTTATGAAGTTCATACATCATATGAAATCTTAAGGTTTTTCAAATTATTATTATATTTTTTGATACCGTTGTTATATCGAGGGCATTTGGAGAAAATTGCATTTCAAAAAGGCCATTGAAAATATATGGATTTTGCTAAATCTAATAGAATTATTATTCAAATAATGTTGGTGCATCTTTTAAAAGACATTGTAAAGCACTAATTTATATATACTTTGTTTAAAAATTATCAAAAACATGGAATGTGGAATTTTCAAACCAAAAGCTTCTTAACCCTTGGTAACTTTTTACCACTTAATTCTCCTCTCGGTCAGGCCAGACCCCAACTAGAACAGCTAAAAAACCGCAATTAAATAAAAAGTGAATAAATATTTTTTTTATTGTATTATTATTATTTTATTTTATGGCCCTATGCTCCCAAGAGGAGTGAAAGGAACATATATACATATATATTATTTTATTTTACATGCAAGTCATCGAATATGTTGTTTTTCGCTTGGTTTTTGTAGTTAAATTGAATTTAGCTCATAACTGGCCGTAGTTTTCTGACTTGATTCAAGCTTGATTCATTCAATTCACAACAAATCATTTATAGAATTTACGTTTCCGTTTTTTGATTTTTTTGTCCTATTTGACAAATATTGAAAAAATAATAATTGTGATTTTATTTGAACTGTTAATTTTTAATCTTTGATATTTTTAGTTAGGCTTGAGTTCATCGAATTAAATTTACATAAATTTTTATTAAATTTTATTTTGATAATTTTCTTGGCTGAGCTGGGGCTCGAACACGGGTTGAATTTACATGTTTCAAGAATCACCACATAATAATAATCTAATGAAAATTCAATTTGATGAACTCAAGCCTAACTAAAAATATCAAAGATTAAAAATTAACAGTTCAAATAAAATCACCATTGTTCGTAAAATAGCTACGGCACAAGCTCTAATGTTTACATTTGTACTTCAAGTTGTACAAATAAAATGTCGAAGAAAGTGGACAAAAAACATAATAAACAATAGTATTCAGGTTTTCAAGACAAAGTCTTGACAGAAAGAATACAAAAAGAAACAGAAGAAAAGGATGCAACATGTAAATAAATTGAAAAATGATAATTACAGCAAATTTCGAACCACCAGTACCACTGGTTAAAAATTGATGTTTGACTGTTGGTTGTTGGCAGGCACCGCAGTGATGCAGAGGTTAGAACGCAAAGAATACTGATGAAAGAATGTGGTGATTCTTCAACCCGGGTTCGAGCCCCAGCTCAAAATCAAATTTAATAAAAATTCATGTTGTAAAAATTCCTTCCTTCAGTAAAAATAATAATTTAATGAAAATTGAATTTGATGAACTCAAGCCTAACTAAAAATATCAAAGAATAATATTGAAAAAAATGGTCTGGCAAGATGGTAATTTCATAGACTTTTACATAAAAATAGAATTTCACCCCACTAAATTGCTCCAATCGAATCCAAATTAGTTTCGTTCGATTCACCACAAATCATTTATAGAATTCACGCCCTGTTTTTTTGTTATATTCGAAAAATATTGCAAGCAAAATACAAATTTGGTCTGGCCATACCAAGACGCTAATCCTAGGTTTAAGTTCCATTAGTTTTACCTTTTGGTTCTAAATACATAAATGAACTTTTTTGTTCTTTACAAATACGGTTTTTCTTTTTACAAATAATTTTTTTTAATCAATACATTTTCATATTATTCGAATGTGTATTCTAACTCAAACTACAATCCTCAAAAGCTTTTATACTTTAATAGACTTATTCCTTCAATATTTTCCAGAAATATTTTCTATGCACTATCAGAATTTTCGTTTGTATATCTCTGTTATTGTTTAATCAATATTCCCAAAATGAACAACCGCTAATCAAAGATTTTTTAATATTTGGTATGCCCAGAAATAATGAATTTGTGTATGCTAGACAATGGGTACAAAAGTGTGCAAAACTCATGGACAACGAGCTGATACAAAACCTCTTTGTTTTCAAAATTGACTGTTTAAAAAAGTTTTGTTGTTGTTTTACAAACTTAAAGTTAAGAATTTTTATTTTTAAAAATCTTAATTTGAGAAAAAATATCTTCAAATCTTATTTTGGTCAAAAAATCTTCAAAAATACGATAAAATCTTCATTCTGGCAACGCTGGTCTCATCTCTCAGCATTGCATTCTTTTATGCGTGCGTACGTGTACAATATATATATGTATTAGTTTCATGTTTAACCCTCCGGCTAACGCATGTTTTTATTATCTTTTTACCACGAAGGGTTAAAAATTAAATTTGAAATCTTGCTTCTCATTTAGTTTATATTTTTAGTTAAATATGTACATAAGATTTTTAAAGTTAAAACCAAATCGGGCATGATGTTGGTGCTTTATCATTCTTTAACGTGTTAAACGGGTAAGTTAATCATTCATAATAATTTTTTTCTTTCCAATTTAATTTTTGGTTTTTTTTAAGCACGAATTGGGGATAAAATCAACTTTATAATACTTGAATCAAGCGCGTTTTGAGATTGATTCAATCTAGTTTTACTTAAATCAATCTCATTTTCGGATTATTTCAAGTACGAAATCGGGATTGAATATGGATAATTTAAGTATTTTGCGATTGAAAATCCGTACTTGCATAAATTTTTCTGTACTTGATTCAAGAAAATCCGTACCCACCGTACTATCAATATCGCTTCGGATTGATTTGAGTACGTTTGGACAGATTTTTCTTTTGAGTGTGGGTTCGTTGGTATACTAAAGTTCGTTATACTGAAGCTTCACTGTATCTATAAGAATGTTTAATCGTTCGTCAGTGAACTTATAAACTGTGGTATTTTAACATACAATAATAACGAAAATAATGAAATACTTTGACTACAAGCAAGCAATAATTTATAGGCGGTCAAGCCCGACCATTTGGTACCCTACACCACAGTTTATAAAGAACAATTTTCGAGAATGTGCCATGGGGTACTAACCCATGGTCAATCATGGATTCGACAAACCAAAATTTTTTTAGGAAGCTAATATTCAGAAAAGAGAACTTTGTGCCGAATATTACCTAATATGGGTAAATCCACAGTGTTGAACGTGACAGTCGTACGCATCAAAAATGCAATAACATTTAAAGCAACAAATATAAAATTATAGCACTAAGAAAGCACTGTTATCTATGCTAAAGTTTATGGAGGGCGAGATTCTAGGCCAAACATAATAGCAAAAGAAGTAGCGGTTCGAACGTGAAAAAAATAGAAGTAGTTTTTGTGGCCATGTATAAAAAGGCGTAATTAAGCGAAACCGGGCACAATTTTTTAGTCACACTACTTTGAGAATTTTACGTTGCAATGTAACATTAAAATATCTTTGATTTGATTCCAAAATCTTCTGTATTTTCTTTTTTTTAAGCCAAAATCTGGGTCGATACGTGACATTTCGAACGTGAAATTTTTTCCATAATAATTGAATTGAATAATGATTAAAACAAAGTAAAAATTTACCGTTAATCTGAATAACATATTGCTATTTGAACTCTTCCTTAGATTACAGACCATGTAAGAAAATTTTTTTGGAATAATTTTAATCAAATATCACCTCTTTTCAAGAAAGATAAATATTAAAGAAAACATGCAATAAAACATTCTCAAAAATAAGAAATTATGTTTGCACAACTTTGCAGTCTGAATGTTCATCTAAGTGAACAAATTTATGAGTAAATTTATAAAATTAGTAAAATCCAAATATTTCTCTATAACAATATCGTAAAATAATCAGCTTTTAATAACTTTTAAATTTTCGGTCACGGTGGACCTTTTGACGGATATGCCCATATGCGGTTCCACAATACAAGCGATTCAACGTGTTGTAAAATTCATATGAAAAGCACTCAGAAAATATAAATATGAATATGTATATGAGTTTTGTTCGTCTTAATGCTGTTTTGGAGAGGGGGTTTATATAGTACCTCAATTCAATCAATTCTGGACTTAGATACCAGTAAAAATTTTGCTATGACTTCGTAGCTTTTATAAAAGTTAACGGTATTAAATTTTATATAAATACCAACATTCATACAGAAGTTTTGGTATGTAAAGCCATTTTTGGGAAGGGTATTTGAATGGGAGTTTTGGTTAAATATGAATTGATTTTAGAAAAGAATTTCAGTGTTTTTTATCAAGAATAAAAATTGCGAATTAAGCACGACAAACAAAATATTTAATTAAAAATTTTGTATTCCCAAAAATTACTTTGATATAAAAAATGCAAGTGCAAGGCTTAAACAAACTAAACTGGCAACTTACTTTATTTTGATTTTCTTGCAAAAACAATTAAGCAATTTTTTTTTTCTTAATCCACTTACAACTACAATTAATGTTAGGAGAATTCAACCCAATTGTAGCGGGGAATGTAAAGATAAACTCCCTTGTTATTGTTGGTATTTTGTTTAAGCTTTGATATCGTGGCAAATAAGACTTTTTGAGTGTTTGTAATTCTCATTCACTTTGCTGTTTTATTAACTTATATCTTTGGCTTTTCTAAGGGAAATGTTTCCAGATGATCTGGCCTAAGAAACCAGTGAAATGCGCATAAAAATAAGCTTATCCCCGTACAAAAAATTTCACTGCTTTTTATCAAGATTAAAAATTGGGAAATCAGCACGACAAACAAAATCTTGTTAATTAAAATTATGAATTTCCAAAAATTACTTTGATAAAAAAAATGTACTACAGTTAACGTTGCAAAAAAATATTTTGGAGCCAAATTTAATCTACATACCGACGGTATACGATAGTTTATAGGCACAAAGACTACGCCATGTGAAATCATGGACCGGTTGTTACCATTTTCAATAGAATTCGTCATTACGACAATTGAAATGTATATACCAAATCTGATTTAATTATTTTCAAAATGGCGACCTGGGGCCGAATTACGGCTCGAAATTTTCATTTAAATTATATAGTACTTTGCGCACAAGGTTATATGCACCGACAACCAGCCAGCCGGACGGAAGGACATCGTTAGATCGCCTCAGTTTTATCGAGTGGGTATAGAAATTGTCTAAAATGCACATTTTTAATTTAAGTTTGGTATAGTCTTAAATAAGTAAAGCCATTATCCATCCCTGAGGTGGCAGATTTGTTTTTTCAAACATCCCAGAAAGTGCTTAACATTTTTTTAATTATGTTAAAATGTTTCATTCAGTTCTGCTTAAGCTTGAATATCCTTCACCAACAATCATTAGATTGAGATTATAAAAAACAAATACAAAAATACAGACGGTCAGTCACGGCCACATGGCGTATATATTGAACAGAAATTAATTATAAACAATTTTCTTGAAATAATTTAATTAAGTTGCAATTAATGATTTATAAATCGAAAGAAATTTTTGAAAGAGGCTAACAAGGTCATTAAAAAATGATTTAAATAGTAGAATCAAATAATTTTTGTTGAATATTTCGATAATTTCGATGATAAAAGCAATCTGAAATAAATTTCGATGCATAAACTAAAGTTATTAACAGTTCTAACAAACTCAACTTCACTATGCTCGTTGGGTTTTCTTGATACTTAACTTTGTATTTATTTTAGGAACTTTATCTTCTGCTCATTATATCCTTACTTTTTATGTTTTTGTTTTTGTTTAAAAAAACGAGAGCAACTGGCACAGTAAGTTTGTCGTTGGTTTTGCAACTTTTTAAAACAAACTGCAAAAGTTGTTTGAGAAAAAAACAACTTAATATATAAAGGAATACGTATAAGAGTAGTAAAAGGGAATAATTTGAAACTTTTTTACTGTTTGAAAATTGAAACAATAACAATTAATATAAGTTTTATAAGATACTAAACTATCAGTAGGTAAATATTTAAGAGATGACTCATACATTATATTGATTGAATATGTTTAACATAGAAACCAAATTTGAATCATCAATGAAAAGTTTAAATGTATTAACCCATTAGTGCATAAGGTACGTTAACCCTCGTCGAATAAATTACGGAGTAGGAACAATTGTACTACTACATATACAGTAGACGCTCGGTTATATAAATACCCAGTTATATGAACATCCAGAATAGTGAACAACAAAATTTTTACACATGAGGTTCTAAAGAGGGAGCACAACCTATCTCTTTTATGTAAGCAACTTGCAACCGTTAATTTTTTTGTAAGTACTTGTTGTAAAGGGTGTTTTTAGAGTATCACAACTTTGAGTTGGCATCACTGCTTTATTTGAGCACCCATTTAACAGCTGATAGTTGCTTTTTGTTTAGTTTGCTTTGAAATTTCATTATGAATCGGCTTATCGAGCAACGCGCAAATTGAAATTCTTAATCAAAATAATTCGGCGAATGGGCTGAAGTACAAATAGATATTGATTTTGAATTTCCACTCAAAATTTTATTTTACGATGAAGCACATTTCTGGTTGAATGGGTACGTAAATAAGCAGAATTGTCGCATTTGGAGTGAGTAAAATCAACAAGCTTTTGTCGAAACACCATTACATCCACAAACATTACTGTTTGGTGCGCTCTATGGGCTGGGCTGGTGGACTCATTGGCCCATATGTCTTCAAAAACGATTATGGTCAGAGTACGAAGAGTTGTTGAAAATGGTCGCCTTCTACAAGCCACTCGTGGCGGCCACATGGCAGAAATCATATTTTAATTTCATAAAATTTTCTTTCCAATAAAGCTCGTTTCATTGATATTAAAAATATATTTTCTTGTTTTATTATGATTTAAACTTGTGTCAATCTATAAAAAACACTCTTTATTATAAATCTGTTCTTTCCCGAAATAAGCTTGTAAATGTGTTTATACGAATGCAAAACAATATAGATATATAAAATGGTTGGTGTTTGTAAAGTTATTGCTTGGATTGAAAATAATATATCTGATAATGATATTTGGCATTGCGAAAATGCAGGGACAAGGCATTACAGAAATCCCTTAAAGCAAAAAAAATATAACCAACTTCTTTCATGTACATTTATTATAAAATACTAATAAAAAATAAAAACTTAATATAGGTTATGAATGTACACATTAGGGTTTCTAATTTCCCGGACTTTTTCTATTCCCGGGAAACGAAACAAAAAAAAAGTTTTTACGTTTTTAAAAGAATATAAAAACACATAAACAACAGTCCCAATAATATAAGCTTTATTAATTCCACAGAAAACCAAGACAAAACCAAATAAATTGTTACATTTATATATGCAAAATTTTTTAGTATTATTTAAGCATTATAAAGCTCATCAGAGATTATATTTCTAATCCATATCAACATGTTGATATGTATATTGCCTGCTGCCGAAAACGTGCTCTGGTTTTCTACGGACGTTGGTTTTATAGCAAAAATCGCATCATACAAAGATTATTAATTTGTTGGCCTGTTTACCTAGACTTTATAGACGTAAAATTCTTTTTTTAAGATATTTACAGGCTTTGTATTTTCTACCTCAAGAAGCTTTTTAGCCATTTCATCAGCAATTTAAAAGACAGTTGATTTATTGGCGTAGGAAAAACAGTTCAATTTGTTGTTAGTTTTTAACAAATAGAAACTGGGAATTGTTTCCTTCCGAAGGTTACTTTATATTATCAGCCATGTCACAGAGTACAATTCCGTTCGGAAACGGAATTCATTTCGTATTTTGGTGCTTCAGAAAATGACGAAAAAATGTTTCGGAATGAAACCATAACAAACAAATATGTTTTCTTCAATTCCGAACGGAATCATTCCGAACGGAATTGTACTCTGTGACATGGCCCTATATTCAACATTTTTCATTTTTCGAATTTATTCTATGAGCTAAATTTCAGTTATGTATTTTATAAAGCTTTTTTGTAATAGTTCTATTCCTTCAATTTTTCAGAAATGACTTTATACACTACCAGACTATTATATTGTATTTTCTTTTTACATTTTACCTTAGCCTTCCTTTGGAAAGCAGTGAGGTATATTGTATGTACAGAAAAATTTACAATTATTAGACACCAGCAGAATGTAATGCATTTTCTGGCCCGCTACGGCCTTCGTCAGCATTCTTTGTGTCACACTGGATAGTGTTACTTTATAAATTGAATTTAGTGAACAGGCCCTGTCTTAATTAGCTTAAAATAATTAAAATTTTTCCGATATACACATTTCAACGTGAGATCTCAAATATGCCCTTTACTCAAATCTAGCTTAAGTCAACTTAAGCACGTTTCCTTTTTTTGCCACAGAAATAGTCTAACAATTTGTATAAGGTAAACGATAAATTTTGGGATGATCACATTTTTTCCAGGTCATCACGGTGAAGTCCGGAAGGATTTCATGTGGGAGGGCAACAGTTAGCATAACACCCGCCAACTCAACTCTCAGGTAAAAGGTTCCGCTCACAGGTGAGTACACGGTACAAAATGTGTTAATAGTGGCAATAGATCCGTTTTACACAATACACACACAAACTGTTCGTGCCGCGGTCGTTGCTAAAAGTTTTTGTTTATTCATTTCTTTATCAATGTAGGAAAAACCACTCAACAACATTAAAATATAATGTTTGTCTACAGTATCACTACAATTGTTCTGTTTTTAACGAAGAACAGAACACTATCTAATGTTCGGCTCTTTCTTGAAAATAGTTACGAACGTTTTAAAGGGTTGTGTTCGTCTGCACAAACACTAAAAAAATAGATATCGTTCCTAAGTGTGTGAGCCGAACGCTAAATAATGTTCTGTTTATTTTCGAACACTGATTTGAAGGGAGAACTTACCCCCATTTGAAGCAAACTCTTAATGTCGTTTATTAGAAACTTCTAATAAAACGTTTATCGATCTAAAAGGCTGGTCCAATCAAAACACACGATGTTAATTGTGAATAAAAAACAAATAGTTTTCAGACACTTTTCATAGTATTTTTTATTATGATAGAAGTCTCTATGACAATTATGTGTGATGCTCGCTACGGCTCCCGTGGCATACGTCTATTTCGATGGTCTATATTTTAATGACTCTGAGCTATTATTGGGGTTCAATGTCGTTAATTTGCCGAATTATCTCATCATTTAGCTCTTGAATTGTTGTCGTAAACTTTTTCTTTTAAAAAACCCCAACGAAAGAAGTGCAACGGTGTCAAATCATATGATCTTTCGGCCATCTAACATCGCCACGACGTAAGATAACACAGCCATTGAATTTTTTGCGCAAAAGAGCGAAAGAATGGCTGTGTAGCAAGTGGCACCATTCCTATTAGAACCATCGTCCGCGTCCATATCGAGCCCTAACCGCGAAAATAACGTAAGCGCCAAAAATCAAATTTTACAGTAGAGAGTTTTTTTGATTTTATTTCATATAATTTTGTATGAAATTTGTCGCTTACGATAAAATTGCTCTTGCTATTTAATCGTAACGGTACCTTATGTGACCATGACGTTTTAGGAGATGATGCAAGTGTTGCCAATAAAGTCATTTATTAAAAAAAAAAAACCAAAATTGAAAATGATGTCGCTTAGGTTATTTTCAGGGTTTAAAAAACTGCAGTCGAAACCAAAAACTAACGAACAAAAAACGATCATTCGCATACAATTTTTCTTTTTTTTTTGAATTGGTTTGACATCGACTGTTTACACTTAATGAATCAGAAGTAAAAGCAACAGTTTTTTTTGGCAAATGAGAAATGAAGAAGTGGACGAAATGGCAATTTTTCTACTTTGACTGCAGTTATTTAAACGCTGGTTATTTTCAATTTCTAGCCACAAGAAAACAGTTATCTTCTCGCAATAGCGAGCACCATTCACGGTAAGTCTTGGCCAACCTCATTTTCGAAGAAGTACGGCCCGATAACGCCGCCAGCCCATAAATGCACTAAGCGAACATGTACAGGTGTTTTCACATTCCTACAGAGCCATTTTGCTGAAATTTTTGAACAATTCTCCCGACCGAGGACACATTTGGTCGATTATGCTGACTAAAAAAATCACGAAGTGCACGAAATGCATTTTGATTTGAACTCCCATTTTTGTAAAAGGCTTCAACCATCTACGTGCTGCTCAATTGTGTACCCCTCCATGGTTTAATTTGTCAAGCACTGAAGCAAAAAATGCCAAATAAATTTTGGCAAAAAACTTGACGTTAGGGCTAGGACTCGCAATTTAGATCGGGCATTATGGTTGGACCTCCCTTTACATTACAAGTTCTAACCAGGGTTTAAAAAACAACTTAAAGTTGTGTACAACTTTTGGCTGTAGGAAATATCGCCCAAAGAAAAATGGCCCAAAAAAAATAATGAAAAATCGCCCAAATGAAGAATCGCCCAAAAGAACATGAAAAATAACCCAAAAAGTTACATAGCGTTTACATTTGCCAGTACTGGCAAGACAGTAGCAATTCATTCAAACTTTTTCACTAATACATAAACATTTTTACAGCTATTTTGTTTTTGCATTGTTTTGCCAACTTATATGTATATGCTTACTGTCTTGCCAACACTGGCAAATGTAAACGCTGTGTTAAATATGAAATTTTGCCCAAAAGAAACGAAAAAGAGCCCAAATTGAAAATGAAAAATGACCCAAAAAGAAAAAACGAATTTTTTCCCAAAAAATAAATTAAAAATTACCAATTTTGCAAAACAGTGTTTATTATTCATATAAATTTAGTAACTTACAAATGTAAGAGAAAAACATGTTTTATTATGGTCACAACCAACAAAACTATTTTTAAAGAAACTTATTTTACCATAATGTGGTTGTCGGTGACAATGATTTGGTTAAATTAAACATAATATGGTCAACATTTTTTTAAAAATGGTTTTGTTGTTTTTTCTCTGGGTGCATATATTAAACTTATAACGAAAACACTTTTGGGCGCAAGGATTATATCCCCTATGTTGTAACAAATACCGGCAGCGCTTACTAAAGCTTTTCGGCATAGCCGGCCTTCGGCCGGGCGCAAGGATTTTCTACTCTATGGTATAACAAAAACCGGCTTCGCTAACTAAAGCTTCTCTGCATAGCCGACCTTCGGCCGGGCGCAAGGATTTTCTCCTTTATGGTATAACAAGTACCGGTTTCGCTAAGTAAAGCTTCTAAAATCTGCCTTGTTTCCGAACGAAGGCCGACTTCGCAGATAAGCTTTAGTTAGCGAAGCCGGTTTTTGTTATACCATAGAGGAGAAAATCCTTGCGCCCGTCCAAAGGCCTGCTATGCAGAGAAGCTTTAGTTAGCGAAGCCGGTACTTTTTTTTATCAACGAGGCCGGCTAAGCTTTCGAGTTTGTAAGTTATGCTTTCGAGTTTGTCCACGGACACTATGTCACTGGACGTTATGACATGCCACCTTTTTGCAATAAGTCCCGTTATTTTTATAAATAACATTTAGGAATTCGTCGTATAGTAATAGTGAATGTTTTAGACAAATAGTATGCCCGAAAAAATGGGCTATTTTTCATATAATATTTTTGGGTGATTTTTCATAATGAAAAATCACCAAATTTAAAAAACGAAAAATCAGCCAATTGTAACGAAAAATAGCCCAACAATTTTGGGTCACTTTTCATATGAATTCAGGCCCAATTTTACATGGAATTTTTTGGGCGATTTTTCATTTATTTTTTTGGGCCATTTTTCTTTGGGCGATATTTCCTACAGCCACAACTTTTAGCTTTTTGAGTTAGTTTGACAGCGACTGTTCACATTTAATGAATTAGAAGAAAAAGCAACAGTTTTTTTTTTTTGCCAATAACAAACAAATGAAAAAGTGACAGAAATGACAGTGGCAGTTTTTATACTTTGCTTGCAGTTTTTTAAACGCTGGTTCTTATATAATCTCAGTAGGAGCGGGTAAAAAGTAAGTCCCCATTCAAGTGAAATTAACCACCGTTTTCACAACTTCTTTTGTTATCTAAAATTTATTTTATTGCTTTAACCCTGCATGTGAGCACTAGTTAAACTTCGCTTTAGATTTATTTTTGCAAGCAGAACAAATGAAAGTGCAATTGCAATTTTGTTTGTAAAAAATATTTTTCAAAATATTGTGTTAAAAAAAATAAAGCAAAATAAAACAATAAAAAAAAAAAAAAAACAAATGCTAAAGTTGCTGACAATTTAATGTGTGTTTTGTTTCAAAGTAAAACGAAATTAATTAAAATAACGATAAATGAAAAATACAATACAGTAGAAATAAACTTGCGTTAATTTATTATAAAGTTGCAAGTACATACATGCAGACATATCGTTACCTTAAATGCAAACGGACGTAACTACATTTTTATTTGCTTTACAGGTGAAGCAAAAAATCTATAAAAAATCAAAATGAACAAGGTATTTTTGGCCTTTAAATTTCTCTAGTAAAGTCGTCATATTTGTAAGCAGCGATCTTAAAATTTACGTGAACATCAAGTGTAATAAAACGAACAAAAATCATTAAAAAAAACTCAATTTCGAATTTTTGTTTAGTTACGTCCGTTTGCATTTAAGGTGACGATATATTTATATTTGTATGCCTTGCAACATACAAAAACATTTTGTCTAAAAAAAAATATGCTTTATTTGTTATAGTTAGAGAAAATAACAACTCATTTGTTTTTAACACAAAACTGACAATTTTTCTAACATTTCTATACAAAAGTAATTTATCTTTCTTTGCAATGCTTTTTGTTTTTTTTTTTGCTTTTTACAGAAAGTATTTTGTGGCAATATGTTTGTAGCATGTGCAACATATGGATTAGATTTCATGCAATTTTATTGCAATTTTTTGTCTTTGTTCGTTCTTCTTCTTTTTCTTCGCTTTGTTCGTTTTACCAGAAGGATGGCAAATAATATTTTATTTTATTTTTGCATCCTCAGAGAGTAGAGCAGAGAAATATGATGCTTTCTTTGCAATACATACAACAACTACATACAGGCAAACAATATCATTCAATTAAATATTTCCCAGTTACTAGTTCTAGTATTTGTATATCGTCATATAAATTGCAAAAGGTCCTATCATCATTTTCAAAAATTTTTCAGGAGTGTTAAAAAACTTAATAAAAAGCAAAATATTTCGATAACAAAAACTATTTTCAGGATAGTATCATTATTATAATTTGTTAACGATATAAACCAAAAAATATAGTTGCTGTTAACACAAAAGTTGCCTTTGTAATAAGATTTTTAACTCCTCTGAAAAACTTTTTAAAATGGACGATATTCCCTCTTGCAATTTATATGACGATTTGCATGAATGTGGTTTTTGGTAGATGTTGTAGTGAATAGTTGTGGTTGTTATTGTTGTTGTATTGTAAAAAAGCAAATCAATGATGTGCCAGTACATAAATGTCAGATTAGATGCAGTAAATGCTTGCAGTTATTTATAAATATATCGAGAAACTGACAAACATTTACTAAAATTGAAATTTCATCTAAATACTAATTTATGTTTTTAATTTAAATAAACCGGAGTTTAAAGTTGATTTATGAATGACTATTTTGGCTTTACTTTAAAATATAAAATAGTTTAAGGCTCGTTTTCACAACTTACCGATAGCTAAAGGTAGGATTTTATCGGCCGTATAAAAAGTGGTCCATCATTACAACTTTTCTTTAACCTACCAGGTATGATGAACCTTAATTTACTTTATAGCTGACTTTAGGTTAAAGTAAAGTTTTAATAATGGAACACTTTTTATAACGCCATTTAAAGTGTACTTTTAGCTATCGGTAAGTTGTGAAAACGGGCCTAAATAAATGTATTTTAGAAGTTTAACAAATCTCTAGTCAGTTGACATGTGCGTATGAGTAATATTTTTACTATTGCAACGTTACTCATACATACGATGGTCTAACGTTCTGTAGTGTATTTTAAGTGGCCCATTCACTTGCAATATAATTGTTAAATTTTTCATATTGTACAGTTATATCGCCAATCTGCATGTGATATTCGAAGAAGGAACAATATAGAAAAGGAAGAAACATGTAAATCTTATATAGGGTGATTTTTTAGCTATTATCTTTTTGGCAACACTGGTTTAAACAGCTGACGCACGTTTCGTGTTTTGTTTCACTGTCAAACATCTTCAGTTTTGTCTATAATTTAACCATGAATCGTCTTCCAAACGAACAACGCGTGCAAATTATTGAATTTTATTATCAAAATGCTTGCTCTGTTAAGAAAGTTCATCCACTTTTTTATCGAAAAATTGTATTTAGCGACGAAGCTCATTTTTGGCTCAATGGGTACGTTAGTAATCAAAATTGTCGATTTTGGAGTGAAGATCAGCCAGAAGCATTGCAAGAGCTACCAATGCATCCAGAAAAAGTCACAGTTTGGTTTATGGGCTGGTGGCATCATTGGACCATACTTCTTCAAAGATGATGCGAATCGTAACGTAACTGTGAATGGTGAGCGCTACCCTGAGATGATATCCAACTTTTTTGCCCAAAATACAAGAGCTTGACTTGCATGACATGTGGTTTCTACAAGACAGTGCCACATGCCACACAGCACGCTTAACAACGTACTTATTGAGAGGCGAATTAGGTGATCATTTTATTTCACGTTCGGGACCGGGCCGCCTAGATCGTGCGATTTAACGCCTTTATACTATTTTGTGTGGGGCTATGTTAAAGCTCATGTCTATACACACATGCCCGCTTCAATTGAAGCATTTATTCATGATATACCGGCCAAAATGTTGGAAAGAGTAAGCCAAAATTTGACTAAGCGGATGGACCATTTGAGGCGCAATCACAGTCAACATTTGCATGAAATAATCTTCAGACATTAAATTATATGGACCGTACTATCGATTCAAATAAAGAATTCATAAATTTTTCTGAATTTTATGTGTTTTTTTTTAACTTTCCTATAGCTTTTAAAAAATCACCCATATATAAATACGGGAAAAATATTTTTGTCGTTTATTTTTAAGTATGGGTGAGTTCTAAAACATCAGTTGCAATGCAACTCGCTTTTTTAAGTGCTTTCTACCAAGCAACCGTGAAAAATTTAAAAATGTTATCTGTACCAAAGTTCACTAAAAACAATATCGATGCGTTCACAATAATCAAACTAGATATAGTAAACTCTATGATACTTTTTTGACTTTGACTGCAAAGTATTATGATGTTTAGGAACTCAGCCTATCTTACCGTCCACTGATTTTAATGAAACAACATATATCGTTTAAAAGAAATAGATATGTACAATATAATTTTTTTTCTAAATTTTCATGATTAAAGGGCTTAAAAAGCGTTTTAAATTTGCTTGCAAACACACGCACGTACATGTTTAAATAGTGTTTTTTTTTGCATTGAACACACTTGCAAACACACATACATATGTAAGTATGTATAAACGGCGCACAGTGGCGCCATTTGAGTTTTTTCGTTGCAAAAATCATATCTTTTGAACCGAATAAGGTAATTGAACAGTTTAAACAGCATATGATAGATAACTGTTCAGCCTATGAAATGTGCATTTGAAAAGGGTGCTACGCTGTGTAGGGGCCTACTTATGGGTTATCAAAGTTAAAATTAGTAGAAAAATCAATTTTATGGTACCTAAAAAAAAATTATTTTTACATTTTTAGATTGTTTTTATTTTTTTTTTCTTTAGGGTTCTAAATTATTACCCAACAAATTAAAAAAAAAAATTTTTTTTTTTTAAATTTATTTTTTCAATTTTCTGTATTTTCGGTATATGGGTAATTCCATGTCAAAACGACCAAGAGTGGGACACGACCCCTTCCGATTTTAATGAAATTTGGTGAGAATGTTCCTTTTATCTTATAAGGAACATATATGAACGAAAAAAAATTTTAAAATTTTTTTTTCAAAAGTTATGTCATACTCAAAATGTCATAATTTCGCCGAATTAGCCGAATGTGTTGAGCTTATTTCTTCAATAACTCGAATAACTCGAATACTCGATAACTCGAATGCCGCGCACCTGGCATTTCACCCTAATTGGGGACGCTGAATTCAGTGGTGCTAACCGTTTTTTTAAATTAGCCCTTGTTTTCAAGATATACCGTTATTTCGAAAATGTAAGGCGCTGCACAGCATATATTCGCGTAACTCAAAAATGGTTTAGTTTATTGAAATAACTAAAAAAACCGAAATTCGGCAATAAATAATAAAGTGGGGTTGGTCATACATTTGACCCATCTAGGAGCATCCTACGCGCTGTAGGGGCCAAATTAAAGAATTTTATTAAACCGCAATATTAGTATGGCAACCATGTCTTTTTAACCTTTTTTACCTCTAGAAGCCAAACGGGCACGTACGGGCAGATAAAATTTTTGAATTATGTAAAGAAATAATCAAAGAACAGATTTTGCAAATATGGCAAATATAGAAAAATATAGATTTTTGTTATTTTCCGTCAAAGTTGAAAAATAGTGAAAAAACGGATAGTTTTTAAATAGTGATTTACCAGGAGAAACACAAAGCAAACAGTTCATTTTTTTTTTATCATTACACATTTAATAAATGCATCAATCAATACAAACAAAAAATAAGGCGATTCGTTACCTATTTTTCGTGATATTACACCTGAAATCGCAACAAATTTACTAAAAATTGTGTGTTTTTTTGAAAACCGAAAGTCGGTCAACTTTGAACGGCTATATCTTCTAAACTAAAAATGTGATATTATTAAGAGTGGCAGATTTGAAATCGTTGAAAAGTTTCCTATAACATGAGTTTATTCAAAACTTCGTCGGTGCTCATGAAAATTTTGATTTTTGCAACCTCGTTTGCTCTACGGGCGCTACTGTGCGGCGGTTGTGATTTACATTGTTCTCCCAAAATGTTTTTGTTTTCATTTTACACTTGCAAACACACATGTATAAACATACTAGGACAGGGCTACCGTTAGACATTTTGACAAATAAAGTCTCGCAAAAACGTCGTTTAAGAAAATAAAAGTCGGAAACATTTTTTAATGCCTTTTAACGAAGATCTGTGTTTTTTTTTTTTTTTACTTTGATAACATTTTATGAAAATCTTATAATTTAAATACGGGGATATGCACAATATATTTTTTTTCTTAATTTTTGGAATTAAAGTGTTTGAAAAGCGTTTTAATTTGTCTTGCAGACACACGTACAAAGATGGGAGAACAGTGCATTTTGCCGTTCTCCTAACCCTTTAGCGCCCAATTTTAATTTTATAGATTGTAAGCAATTTTCGGAAAATAAAATTTTATTTATTCCATTTTTTCAATTATTTTTTATTTAAACCCAGATGGGATCATTGGACGCTAATGAGTTAAAATTCACACGTTTTTATTGTATAACGCACTGGTTCTCTCGAAGTTAATGTCAAGTGGTCGAATTCCGGCCACCGGGCGATTCTAGTAAATTGAACAATAATAATTAATTACAGCAAATTTCGAGCCACCAATACGATTGGTTAAAGATTGATGTGTGACTGTTTTCTGGCAGGCACCGCAGTGGTGCTGAGGGTAGAACTGCGAAGAATTCTAATGATGAGAATGTGGTTATTCTCGAAACGTAAATTCAACCCGAGTTCGAGACCCAGCTCAGCCAATAATAAAAATTATCAATAAATCAAAGTAATTTTTGTGAATACAAAATTTTTAATAACATGATTTTGTTATTCGTGCTTAATTCCCAATTTTTATTCTTGATGAAAACAGTGAAATTTTTTGTTGATGGGATAAGCTATTCCTATGCGCATTTCACTGGTTGCTTAGGCCAGATCGCCAGGAAACTTCATCCACAACGATATTAGAAAAACTAAAGATATTAAACCAAATAAAACTGTTAAGCGTAAAAGAATTATAAGCAACAGTTCTACTTGTAACAATATCAAAGTTTAAACAAAAACATCAACAATAACAGTGACTTTATCTCTTCCTTCATTCCTCACTACAATTGATTGGAAATCTTCCAACATTTGTTGTAGTTGTGTTCAGTGTTTTTATCAAGAATAAAAATTGGGAATTAAGCACGATTGACAAAATCATTTGAATTAAAATTTTGTATTCCCAAAAATTACTTTGATAATAAACTGGCAAGTGCACGGCTTGAAAAAACTTAAACTGCCAACATGCTTTTCCAAGTTGTTTTTGTTTTTCTTAACCTACTTACAACTACAATTAATGTTGAGAGAATTTCAACTAATTGTAGTGGGGAATGTAAGAAGAGATAAACTCACTGTTTACTGTTGATGTTTTTGTTTAAACTTTGATATTGTTACAAGTAGAACTTTTGCTTATAATTCTTATAGGTTTAATAGTTTTATTTGGTTTAATATCTTTAGTTTTTCTAAAATCTTTATGGACGAAGTTTCCTGACGATCTGGCCTAAGCAACCAGTGAAATGCGCATACGAATAGCTTATCCCATCAACAATAAATTTCAGTGTTTTTGCCCCTATTATGAGGTTCATTCGATACACGATTTTCGCTGGCTATCGAACATCGACTATCGAATGTTAATTTGGTATTATGAGTTGGCAGCACTATCGAAAATTTCGTTGTGTATCGAATTTTTCAATGAAAACAAATTTGCTTCGACGGTTCAAATAAATGTAAAAAACTTGTTGAAAATGTAACTATTTGCAAATTTTTTTGTGTTCGTTTACCAAATACCATTCTTAATCAGTTTTGTTCATTTTATACAAGTCCAACGTCGTAAACAGCAATTGGAAACACTCATATTCCTTTTGGAACAAAATTCTTTTTTGACCAAATGATTTGCAGCAAAGTTCAGCATGTATAAAAGTGGGATGAAAACCCACTGAAGCTAAATTATTTGAAAACAATTATAATTCCGCCGTGGTCACGTTAAACTTTAATTTAATTTTTTTAAATTTGTAAACAAAAATTTTTTATTTTAAGTTACAGCTGATCGAAAATGTACTACTGTGCATTAACAAAATCACAATAGTAAATTTTTATCGAATGCGGGCCATAATACCAAATGACAATTCGTTCGATCAGCTAATTCGACTGCTGTCGAAAATCGAATTTAGTTCATAATAGGCACCTTTATCAAGAATAAAAATTGGGAATTAAGCACGAATAACAAAATCATATGAATTAATATCAATAAATTTAATTTCATGTTGTAAAATTCATTCCTTCAGTAAAAATAATTTAATGAAAATTAAATTTGATAAAGTCAAGCCCAACTAAATATCGAAATTTTAAATTAAAATTTATTTAGCCTTATTCCGGTTGTCGTTGTCGTTGTCGTCATCGATAGTGTCGTTTTTTGTAGAAGATTAAAGAACAGAGACTGTGTGTCACTTTAACTTATTACAAAAAAAGACACTGCCGATGACGATAACGACAACCGATAAAAGGCTGATTAATTTGAATCTTTCTTCTCGAAGAAAATTGACCACGTATATTGCATTAAGATTTTCTATTTTTGACATTTAGAAATACAACGATAGTACAAATTTGTATATTCACAAGTGCATAGGCAACAATCGTATTTTTCCAACGATAAGCGATAGCGACATGTATAACAAGCTTGTAATTTGGACTATTTTTTCTCTGCGTTCACGAAAATAAGAAAATATTTTTTGACCTTTTTGTTTTCCTCTAAAACACCATCATTTTTGAAATTTTATTATTCCTTTTGTACAAAAAAAAAAAAAACATTCCACAAAAGGGTTTTCTAGTAATTGAATTTTAAGCAACACTTTAATTTGGGGTCATTTAATGCGTTTAACAATATCGAATATGGTTTTAAATATTTAGCCCACAAAAATATCAGTTTCCCCGAATAATAAAAAAATTTTTAAATATCAATATATAAATTTTTATCGACATTATTAAACATTGAAAAAATAAACTTTAAAAAAAGAAAATAATAAAACCCAGATACAGTCCTTGCATGTTAATGGCTCTGCTTAAAACAAACGTGTTCGTTCCTTCATACATGTGTGGCCTCCATATTGTATCAAATAAAATCAATATAACTGAATATTAAACGTTTGAACACGCCTGTGTTTGAAATGATTTAAAAAAAAAAAAAACAAAAATACTCCAAATTAAATACTATTGGGGTTTATTCCAGTGGCCGGCATGAAAAGATGATGCAAGTTTGAGTTAATTTTTATTTTGTGTAAACATTTTTAAACCCAGAAATCAATTTAAATATGTTTGCTCTAAGTTTATCTTCAAGGAAATTAAAAAAAGCTTTAACCTAGAAATGGTCAAAAGCGAGTATAGAGAAAAACCAAAATGTATGTATTTACTTAAGAAAACTAAAATAAAGTCACCTAAAACAACCAGTAAGCAGAGATATCATCTAAATATAATCTCGTCATTCAATTTGGTGGCTATTTATCCCATCGTATAACACGTGAGTTGCTGACCTCGAGCAAGTTCTATTGTAAAGGGTGGTTAAATTATACGGGCCGATGTTGATTTTTTATGAGACATAAATTATTTAGGAAATTATTGTAATTTTAAACTTCTACGTTTGCAGACGACACAGCATTTATTAGTGTTAATCAGGACCCAAAAGTTGCATCGCAGCATTTACAGTCCCACATCAATGAACTAGAAGTCTGGCTAGAAAAACGGAAAATAAAAGGTTAAGCCGGCTAAATGTGCTCACGCTCAGAAGACAAACGTGCCCTGCTGTAAAAATAAATAACATCACTGTTCCGGTAGAAAGCCATGTTAAATACTTGGGAATTCATATAGATACACGCCTGACCTGGGGGGTTACCGCTTATTTCGATTCGAAAGAAATTATTTACGGCTTCGAACAATTTGTACTGTGTATTACGATTTTCGTAATCGTTCGAAACGATGACAGAGGTTGTATTTTTTAAAAAATGGGAAATTTGTTAAAAAATTTTTGTTCGTAATAGAGAGTGGCTTTTAAGAAAGTGATTTTTTGTTTTCAATAAAGTATGAAAAACGTCCGTTTATTCGAAACAAATATTACGAAAATCGTAATACACAGTACAAATTGTTCGAATCCGTAAATGATTTCTTTCGAATCGAAATACGCGGTAACCCCCCTGTTCTCGTCAAATTAAAGCGAAAATAACGGCTATGAAACTTAAAGCAGCTCAACTACATTGGCTTATTGGTCGAAACTCAAACTTATCCTTAGACAACAAAGTTCTCTTATACAAGTCTATCATAAAACCAATATGGACATATGGCATCGAATTATGGGGTACTGCATGCGCATCAAACGTCCAGAAGCTACAAAGAAGACAGTCTAGGAAATTACGGCAAATTGTCTGCGCCCCATGGTTTATACGTAATGACATTATTCAGAAGAAATTAAAAAGTATTCAGTCAAATACATAGACAAACTAATGGTCCATCCCAACTACCTCGCTCGGGATCTAATAAAGTTCGAAGGTCACCGGAGGCTGCAAAGATCCGACACTTTGAGCCTAGCAGGCTTTTTTGACACTTGAATGCAATTAATGAGCGGTTACTTTGGTAACGGCTAACAAATACAAATAAGAATTAGGCTTTGAATACATATTGTAATTTCCGACAATAAAGATTCAATAAAAAAAAAAAAAATTTTCTTTTTATTATGATAAGATTGGTATGGTTCAATTATGTGTGGAGCAAAATATCCATCCGATGGTCCAAATTTTCGATGACGCTAAAGCATAATTGAGGTTCTATGCCGTTAATGTGCCGAATTTTCTCATCATTTAGCTCTTGAATTGTTGCTGGCTTATCGACGTGCACCTTTTCTTTCAAATATCCCTAAAGAAAGAAGTCCAACGGTGTCAGATCACATGATCTTAGCGTCCAATTGACATCGCCACCACGTGAGATAACATTGCCATTGAATTTGTCGCGCATAAGAGCCAATGTTTCTTTGGCTGTGTGGCAAGTGGTACCGTCCTGTTAAAACTACATAGCGTCCACATCCATATCTTCCAATTCGGACCATAAAAAGTTTGTTATCATCTCACGATAGCGAACATCATTCACAGTTACTGCCTGTCCGTCTTCATTTTGGAAAAAATACGGCCCGATGATGCCACCAGCCCATAAACGGCACCAAACAGTCACTCTTTGTGGGTGCATTGGTTTTTCGACAATCACTCTTGGATTATCATTCGCTCAAATGCGGCAACTCTGCTTATTGACGAATCTATTGAGGTGAAAATGTGCCTCATCACTTAATCACGAAGTACACGATATGCATTTTGATTTGAACGCCCATTCTCATAATAAACCTGAATGGCTTTAACGCGTTGCTCGATTGTGTATCTTTCCATGGTTCAAATTGAATTAGTCTTTCAAATTGAGAAATGTCAAATGAAATGCAGAAAAAAACTTGACGATTAGGTGTGATTCGCATTCAACATCGGCCCTTAAAATTTTACTAAAAGCCGTTTTCGAGAGGACATCTTCCCCTACAGAAAATAGGGCGGACATACAAAACTGCTTTGGCACATTTCAAATGACAAAATTATAATAAATTTTTAAGTTTGACTCGTACTTAAAGTAAGTTTAAAAAACTTAATTTAACCCGAGTGTTTTTGTCTCTGTGTAGTTCGTTATTGATCTTTATATTCTAATGCCCAAATTTCAGGATAGTATATAATTTTCACAACAAACTTAAATCTTATTTAAAACAGATTGGTTTTTTGAGTTTTATTTGAAAAGTCCTATTTAATTAAGATAAAAGTATGGTAGCACTACTAAATACAAAACAAAAATATTTAAAAAAGTGTACTTATTTACAAGGTGGTCTGAAAAAACAGCTGACTGTTAATGCTTTGCCTGTTGTTGTTGTATTGTTGTGATATTTAGGCCACCTTGCTAAAATATTACCTATACAATGGAAACTTAAGTTGAAATTAAGTATACCACATCGGTGACTTAAGTTTCACTTAAGTTTTTAGTGAAGAAGAGAATTTTGTATTTAAAACGATTTTAAAAATAAATGTGTTTTAATATCAATCCTGAAAATTGGCCATAAGATATGTACGTGTTTGCCACCTTAAGATAAAAACTTGAACATTGGCTTAAAATTTATTGCAGTTATTCTGACGGTGTTGCTGCTTATTTTGAGTCATTACAAATTGATGGTGTGGTCCTGGGCTTAAAATTGTTGAGTATGTAGGAATATTTCTTCTGCTCAACTGTAAAACTCCTCCGCCTTTCTCTACTTGGAGTGTTAAATAAAATAAACAAAAATAAATTCCAACATTGATTTAATCAGGCATAACTGATTTTTTCTCAATTTTTTTTTCAGTTTTTTTGTTTAATTTAATTAAAATAAAAACTCAACAAAATATTATCATCATTATCTTCATTATGCACCATTCCCATTTATCAAAGATTTGATTTGAAGATGGTGAATGTGAAGAAAGAAAGAATCGGAATATTTCTTGCAAGTGATAAATTTTGCAAAATAAACCAGAAAGACGTTTTTTATAATTTTTTTGGTCTTAAAGAACTGATCAAATTGTCCTAAATAAGATTTTAGAAAGAAAGGCACAAACATTTATTAACTTTTTGCTGAAAAAGGAAAAATAAAACATTTTTATAACAACTAAATTTTTGTCGAAAGAAATTTTTAGTTAAAAAAAAACAGCATTCAACAATTTGCATTTAAACTACAGTCATAAACAGATATAAAAAATTTATAAATTGAAAAAAAATATGCATAAATAAACCACAGGCCATAGACAATTAGAAGAACTGAAAGTTAGAGAATAAAACCAAATTCAGCTGTCATGAAAACGAACTCTAGGATTTTATCAGTGAGAAATGTGTTTACTTTGATGTTTTTACTTCACACTAAGTTTGGAAAGCTTAATAACACTGTGCAACAACAAAAAAAAAAAAAAAGCCTCAACACTTGCTACGAATGTTCGACGAATATTTTCTTCATCAAATTTCACTAGGGGTCTTCTAAGACCAAAAGTTCGTGCAATGTATGTAAAACAAGTTTTCGAAAAATTCAAAAATTTCAAGGTCCATTGCATGATTTTTTGGTCTTAGATGACCCCTAGTGAAATTTGATGAAGAAAATATTCGTAGAACATTAAAACCCTCTAAAGTGCCGTTTTAGCATATTTTTGTGTGGAAGTTAAAACATTACCCATTAAAATTAGTGTTAGAGGGTTAATATATTCTAAGAAAAAAATCGCCATAAAACTCTACTGAAAACATATGAAATAGTATTTTAGCTCAGAAGTACATTTAAAGGGAAACCACGGTGGGTAGTGCAAAGTGTGCAAACGATGAAAATGCGTGCAAAAATACACACATTTGCACAACACAGCAACAAAATGTACGTATTTGCAATTTGCTCTTTTTTACTTCGATTGTACTAAAAAACCATGAGCAAAGTTAGTAGTGCATATTTGCTCAGTTGCAAACAAATGTAAACAATAACATTTGACATATTAAGTGCCATATTGATTTTAAGAAAACTTATAAATTGAACATTTTCGCAGATTTTAATATAAAATAGAGAATTAAATTTAAATTAATTAAAAATAAATAATTTATTTTAATTTGCTTGTGAATAATTGTAAACAAATGCAGATTTTTTTACAGTGCTGCCAAAGGTTTTTAGTGTTGCCGGAATACATTTTTAGAAAAATAGCATTTTTGCACACAAAATAAAAGTGGTATGCTCACGATCAATCATAATATGCACTGCAAATTTACACATTGCAAATTTGCATAATGACCATCGTGATTACCCTTTTATTATATTTTTTTGACTTGTACCAAACGCCTTTTTAAGAAGTTCAAAAATTTCGATGCCCGAAATTGCGAAAATCCGTTTAAAATACATCACACGAACTTTTGAGCTAAGAAGACTCCTAATGAAATTTGATGCAAAAAATATTCGTGGAACATTTTAACCCTCTAAAGTGCCGTTTTAGTATACTTTTGTGGGGAAGTTAAAAAAAGTACAAAAGAGACCCCTTAAAATGAGTGTTAGAGGGTTAATATATTCAAAGAAAAGAATCGCCATACAATTCTACTGAAGACATCTTGAATAGTATTTTAGCTTTGAAGTACATTTAGTATATTTTTGTTTGACTTATACAAAACGTCTTCAAAAAATTAAAAAATTTTAGGGGCCGATATTTCGGTAAGCCGAGCTAGCTTTTCAAAACTCTCTGGCAGATTTGTTCTACCAATAGTCTAGTTTCATTTCGCGTTGCAAGTATTGAGGCTGGTTTTTTTTTTTTTTTTTTTGTTGCACAGTGAAATTTGTGTTTTTTATACCATTCACCCTTTTAATATATAAGTTTGTCATTCCGTTTTTAATTTCTTTAATATTTATCTAGAAGCCTGTAAAGTAAATATAGTCTAGGTCCTAGTAGCGAAGTGGATTTAACTACCCAATAAAAAAATTTTATCATTTTACGAAGCACTAAAGGTACATTTAAAAAAATAAGCGCACAAATATGCGCTACGCAATAAGACATACACAAATGCAGTAAAGTAACTGAAAGAACTCTCAACAACTTTTATAAAAAAAAATAACATTTCAAGTGCTACGGCATTCCCTTACTACGAAGCAGGTTTGTAAGGGAGAAAACTAAAAAATAACTGTATCAAAACATTCAGTGTGTAAAGATGATCGTTACATCCAACAATATTTATGTGCGCTGAATAATGCGCTTTATGTGGCAAAAATGTATTGCTTCAAAGTGGGAACTCGCCATATAAAATTCATGTCTTCCGTAAGCGCAATGGTAAGCGAAACCCTTATGTTTCTCCCTTACAAACCTGCTTCGTTGGAAG
Organism: Pollenia angustigena; assembly: GCA_930367215.1. NCBI lineage: Eukaryota > Metazoa > Arthropoda > Insecta > Diptera > Polleniidae > Pollenia > Pollenia angustigena. The sequence continues at coordinate 192,599,205 of OV884060.1, read as the reverse complement.
CTCCATTTTTTATTGGGTATGTTGTCTGTCCATCAGTCAATGCATAATAGCAATACGTCTACGGTGCGTTCTTAACATTTTTGATAATATTAGAGTAACATTGCAAAATTTATAGCGAAACGTTGTCAGATCAAAAACATGGATGTAAAAGATACCACCTGTTTTCGCAGCAAGAAACAAATGTTGTTAAATTAACAACAATCAATTATACCCCGTCTTCAAATTAGAAACATATTTTTCTTAAATCAGGAAAAAGCGCTGCCCCGCTGTATATTTTCTAATTAATAAATATATAAAATTCCCTCTAATTAAATCGTTTCAAAAATAAAATAAAAGAATTTCTTCCGCTTAATTTCAAATATATTTTCTGTTACTTAAACTTTTTTAAACTAAAATTGTGTCAGTAATGGAAAATGTTTAAAAATTCATGTGACTTAAAAATAAAGTCAAAATTTTCTGGAATTTATAATTCGGCAAAAACTCCTACACAAACACAGTGCATTAAGTCGATTAATTCAAAAGCGAACATTAAAGTGTCAGGCATACAATTGTATCAAAAACAAGTACAAGTTCTGTATTTGGCTTTGCCGAATCTTTTATACCCTTTACCGACTGTAAGAATATTCGAGAAGTGAGCTTTATGTGGCATCTATAGATTATAAAGCAATCTTTATTCAAATTTACCTCACAGTTTAATAATTCGTTGCGGTTTTAGATGAACTAAAGTCAGTTTTAAGAAGTCTGTGACTTTTTTGAATAAAATAAAATTCTATTTTTTTAACGAAGGCTCCTTTGATCTCTATACACGTTGTCCAAAGTTTCTTCCATTTTCTTTATTTCTCCAAAAAAATAAGATTTTTTAGTTCATCAAAATAGTTTTATGTGCCTGAAATGAGTTCATCGTTAGTCCGCTGAGCGATTTCTTCTAGTTTGAAAATAAGAAATAGTCCTTCGTGAGTTAAAACACGTCAAACCATCACGAAAAAATGGCATTTTCGGCATCAGCACCTCCGATTTGAATGAAATTCGACACAAATGTTATATGTAATTGGACTTTAACAAAACATAAATTTCAGACCCCACATTCTTTCGGCATCCGAAATATGACGTCATAAAAGATGTGAAAAATGTTTAAAAAAACACAAAAGTCTCCTTACAAAAGGGGATAGGACTCTTGAACTATACAAGATAATTTAGTTTTTTTGGTATCGTTTTAAAGGTGAAAGTGCACCCTTTAAAATGATATGCATATTGTGTTTTTCTAAGAAAAGGTCAAAGGTAAATTTTTGGGGTCTTGAGTTCAAAGGTCCATATCTAGAAAAGTATATTTTTTAAAATTCTTAAAAAAATACATGTTAAGTATTATACCCTCTTCAACATTTGCAGAAAATTTAAAGGTGGAGACTCGATTGGTGTCAGAGTTATATACCAGAAGGTGATTCTAAGTATGTTTTGTGTTCAAAAATCCCTTGTTGTTGTTGTATTTTAATTATTTTATTCAGTATATCTGGAGAACGGCAAGAGCCAAAGTTTCCAAATTTAGTACACAAATTTTAGGTATCAATACCCACCATCCCACAAAATGTGGTCGGGATTGGAGAAGTGGGCGTGGTACCTCCCGTACTAAATTTACAAAAATTATTTGTATCTGAACCGATTTTTTCGAGTTTTTCAGAGAATATTTCCTACTAAAGGTTTCCGATCTTCTGATATATACGGCGTAACCATAGATCATATGACAGTCCAAAGATTCAGGTTTTTATATAATTTTTTATATTTCTTGTACGGGAGGTACCACGCCCACTTCTCCAATCCCGACCACATTTTGTGGGATGGTGGGTATTGATACCTAAAATTTGTGTACTAAATTTGGAAACTTTGGCTCTTGCCGTTCTCCAGATATACTGAAAAAAATAATTAAAATACAACAACAACAAGGGATTTTTGAACACAAAACATACTTAGAATCACCTTCTGGTATATAACTCTGACACCAATCGAGTCTCCACCTTTAAATTTTCTGCAAATGTTGAAGAGGGTATAATACTTAACATATATTTTTTTAAGAATTTTAAAAAGTATACTTTTCTAGATATGGAGCTTTGAACTCAAGACCCCAATAATTGAGCTTTGACCTTTTCTTAGAAAAACACAATATGCATATCATTTTAAAGGGTGCACTTTCACCTTTAAAACGATACCAATAAAACTAAATTATCTTGCGTAGTTCAAGAGTTCTATCCCCTTTTGTAAGGAGACTTTTGAGTTTTTTTTCACATTTTTCTCATCTTTTATGACGTCATATTTCGGAAGCCGAAAGAATCTGGGGTCTGAAAATTAATGTTTTGTTAAAGTCCAATAACATTCAACATTTGTGTTGAATTTCATTCAAATCGGAGGTGATGATGCCGAACGACTTAACGGTTTGACATGGATTCACTCTCGTGTCTTAATCTGGTGAATGAGGCGGGTGAGGGGACAGTTTGTATTACAATTTAAAGATTTTTGCCATGGGAGGCTCACTCAATGAGCATATGTGACGCGGAAAATAGAAAGGAACCTAAGGGTATTGCCATTTTAAAGATTTAAATACGTGTATCTTTGGTGTACCATCACTGAGGGTGTTGGTATTGGTCTCATTTGAAAGCGACACATCTCAACCTTGTTGGTCAACCTTGAAAACGCGCGTAGGTCGTCCCTACCTCTTGTTTTGTGTAGTTGGTTTTTACTGTTCCCTTTACCTTACTGGTCCCTTTCTCTATGCGCTGTCACATATATAAATTAACTTTTTCCCTTAAATAACGTGTAGTTAGTCTGTAATCAATGGCTATCAAACTCAAAATTGCGTAGCTTTTTTACTATTGACAGGAGTCAAGTGTGAGATGCTCGTTATTAGGAGCGAGGTAAATTGTAAATCGGTCTTAATGAAATTTAATTTCTAGTCGTGTCGCTCGAGAATAAGCGTCATTTGAACATACAAGAAGGCAGACTTGGTTAAATTGACATAGAATTACTCAAGGACCCAAAAAATTAACTAATCCAGTCTATAGGACCTTAAGTGAATATTTGTTGGTGTAGACATGGCATGACAAACTAAGTATACCCTTTTTCAGAACTAGTGGTGGAGGGTATAAAAATTCATGTGGAAAACAATATTTATGTATCTGCACCAAATGGACTAAATGTCTGTATAAAAGCATGTTATAATTTATGCATTTACAGGCAGGCAATAAGACCAGAATAGGGTTCCCATGCCAAGAAAATTTTTGGGGAAAAACATTCTCGAAATTTCTGGAGAATCTTACGATGAACAACATCATAATTTTTTGATCTAGAATGTCTTTAAAAATTTTTTGGAAAATTTTGAATTTCTTGTCATTTGTTCGATGTGTTAGTGGGCTTGTGCGCGAACATTTTAATATTTTTCCATTTTAGTGTACAACAAAACCTTGAATTGTATCTATTGCAGAATTGTATAGCAAACAAACATTTTTTTATTCTTCTTCGATTTTCTTCTATTTTTTAATTTAATTAAATTTTTTTTTTTTTGCTGTATACACAATAATAAATTATCAAAACAACAATTGGATCATCCGCTTTACAGTTCATGTTGTCATTTTGACGTTTATTGTGATTTGTTCGTAGTGTGTGGAGAAATGGTACGCTAACAAATCACTAGTGTGTGGTCAGCTTAAATATATTCCAAAGAAACAGAGCCATTATTCCTTAATATTTGTGACAGAACAAAACTGATGGAAATGTAAAAATGTTGCACTTGTTCGCATTATTCTTTACAAAAAAAGAAATCCCACGAATTCCCAGTTATAAAGCAAATATTACGAACATTCCCAGTAATAAGAACTTCTTGAAAGATACGAAACCCTCTAACAGAAAAAAAACAAACAATTTCTAAACACGAAACAACAAAAGCATTAAAACAGAAACGGATGTGGCTGCGTTATAGTTCTGCTTGTAATTCAAGCAGGAAAAAGGCTAATTGTTGAGTTCACTCAAAAGGCTTTTGTTAGTAGATTTTTTGCGGTTTTTCTTTGTTACCGAACACACTAAAAACAAAAATAATTGTCTAAAAAAATGTAAAACCGTAGTTAAAGACAGATAACAGACATCAAAGGAATAAACTTAGTCTATGAAAAGGGACAAGGTTCTTATAATGTTACCACATAACTGTATTTTAAACTACGTAACTAAAGGTATCTATTCTTTGAAATAATATTTTGAATATGTAATTTTTTTCACGAAATGTATACAGCATATTAATCTGCCGCCATTTATAGAGTAAAATGTTTTAAAAACAGTTGACAGTTGATAGTTGCCTGGTGGTTACACAGTTTAGGATCTCTAAATTTGTCAATACAGAAACACTTTTTCCCCCCTTATGCAAATAACGTGAAAGTTCACATAAGTTTACCAATACATTAAGCCCATACACTTTTCTGGTCTTAATGTGTTGCTTTAATGTGAACTTTAACTTGGGCGGACGGATATGGTTAGTTCTGCTATGAAAGTGACTCTGAGTCGATCGGCAAACTGAAAGGTAGGCCTAAGACCAATATTTACAAGCTTCGGCACAAATCCTTAATACCGTCTCCACTATTCTGCCCACCTAAGAAAGAAAGTCACATCTCCATTTTAGTATTTTTGAGCAGGGTACGAAAAAAATTCTACTCGAGAGCACAATTCGAGTTTTATTTTTAAAGTCGCCAGCTCAAATACAAAAAGAAAGAATTGAGTTGAATTGAATTGAATTGTGCTCGCGTGTAGAATTTTTTTCCTACCCTGCTCAAAACTAGTAAAATGGACTTATTTCTAAGAGGAGCAGTATTGTGGTGTGGGTATTAAAACACCCGGCAGTCTTATTGATAGTGAGTTTTCTCTTTGTGTGGAGTTTGTAGATTCTCTTCCTGCCAGAGGTTTATTTGATAACAACGGGCTAAATATTTTCGATTCTGTGTGGCCAATGATAAGTTTAAATAAACAATGTGATAGACTGTCAGTTCAAAACTAACTTATTTATTTCTTATTCACATAATTATACACATGACATGACAGAATGGCTGGATTTGGTTCCAATTATTCCCGTACTAAACATATCCATTACAAGTACCACTATGTGAAGGATGCCATTGAACAAAACGTTGTTAAACTGAAATATTTATCTACTAATAAGATGCTGGCTGATGTTTTGACTAAAGGCTCAGTTAGGCGAACGTTGCTGTACCCGTAATGTATCGCACCGTACTGTAAGCACGTTGGTGCACTTATAGAACGTTTAAAAACGTGTCATATGTTTTCCCATGCATAAACAAAAAGCACGAGTATACATAAAACAAAACACACAGTGAAGGGAATCAAAAATTTTCAAATGGTGACCGTTTTTTACATCTGACTTGTCAGAAAAGGTACCACGTGATTTAAATGGTATTAAAACAGTATTTTGTGTATGTAAAACATGTTAATAATTTAATATTTATATTATAGATTTACAATAAATAAATTTGTATTTTAGCATATATAAATTTTTAGCATACATATATTGTAAATGTGCATACACCAAACAAGGTTTTGATACCATTTAAAGTCTTTTATATGTTTCACATTTCCATTGTATGTGTATATGCATTTGTTTATTTTAAACATCTAAACATATGTATATTTGGAAATATGTTGTATTGTAAGTTGTTTTGTCGCAATTCCATAGATATACTAAAAAAAAGTACCAAAAAAAGAGCAAAATTACCCGCATTCAATATAACATACAAGCTGCCCATCACTGTCTTACAAATGTCACGTAACAACGGCATGAAATTCTATTTTATACAGATTGGTACGTTGCAACTACGGTACATTGCATTTCGGTAAGCTTTTGTATTGGTTTTCATATAACAAAAAGCGAACAGCTGATGGATATAGTACAGATACGGTACAGCAACGTTCGCCTAACTGAGCCTTTAACCTGTGCCTAAATTTAAACATTTATTTTGTTGTAATAATTTTGGAATTGTAATGTAAATTCATAATGTTGAGGAGGCATGTTGTTAAATATTCACCCCTATTATGTAAGGCGTTGTCGACGTCGACATTAATTTTTAATTGTTGTCACATCAAGGCGACGACTACATCACTTCGACGTTAGTTTGGTATTTTATAAGAATGTTGTGTCGACGTCGATTAGTTATCGAAAATTTGACAAAAAAAAAATCCCATCTCCAATTTTTTTTTTTTTTTTTTTGTTCTTCACTTACTTTTAAACGCTATTTATGCTATTTTCCGACATGTTTTTTTAACCGATTTAGCTTTTTAAAATAAAGTCACAGAGTATACAGAGGCGTCACGAGACAGAAAATATTGTGTTTTTTTCTGTCTTTTTCTTCGAAAGCTGCCCTTTTTGCGTTTTTTGCTTTGATTATGCAATTTGTGTAGATAGTAGCGGCCTGTTTTTACGCATTGTCACTTCACTAACAAAAAACGTTTTCTTTCTCTTTCTTCGAAAGCTGCCCTCGCAAATGATTTAGTCATTTTTCATACGTCACTTTTTTCATCTCTGTATACTTTGTGATAAAGTGTAGAGTTTGTTTCCAATTTTGTATTGTTTCGCGAATTTTTGGCATGTTTTTGATAAAAGATATTTTTACTTTAATTTCTTTCTTTATAGCTTTAATGTTTATTAATAAATATAAGACTTACCTTTCATGCCGCTGTTAGCAAATTTTTGCGAATTTCCGTTAATTGAGCAATTTTCACCGAATGTTTGCCATTCGTTACAGTTTAAGGTACTTTAATCAATTTTATGGCTTTTTTTATATATTAAAAATGTTCGAGAATTTTCGCTATTTTTTGCAAATGTTTCCGAATTTTCGCAATTTTCGCTCTTTGAGGCGTTCGCCTTAAATTGGACATTTTCGCGAATTTTCGCTATTTTAGGAAACTCGCGTTAAATTTACTAATAAAATTTGTGCTCATAACTTCTTTTAAATTTGCATTTTTTTATTTTAAGCGTTTTCAATAAATAACTTAACATTTCATTTAAAACTTCTTTAACTTTCATTTGAGCCGTCGCAAAATTTCCTGTCGACTAAAACGGGTACAATACTACTCGACGTCGACTTAAAAGCGCCTTAGAAAATATCAATTGACTGTCAATAGTCACCGTTAATTGTCAACAAAGACTCAGAAAATACCATTACTGTTCAGGTGCCGTCGACTTGTGTCGACGTCGACTTTCATAATAGGGGTGATTGTATTCTACTTTGTATTTTACTTTGTATTCAACATAATGAATTTGATCAAGCTTTCATAGTTTTATATGTTTTTGTATTTTGAAAATATTTTAATTAGTTCAAATATAATTTTCAACCGGTTTTTTAAATAAATATAAAAATTTTCATAGGATCTTTTTTTGGGGTTATTGCAATTGAAAAGGTCATATTTCAGAAAGCCTATTAATAAAATTCAGCCACTTGTATGCAAATGTTAATGGTTGTTTTGTTTTGCTATGGAACTATCCATATATTTTCAATTTAAAATAAAAAGAGATTTAATATTATTCACTTTATTTCAAAACATCATCTTTATTTTCCAATTACTAATTTGCCCTTTCACAATACAATGCACACCCATACAGTTTTTTATGATTTTATATTTATCTTGTTTTTTTTTTTGTATTTTCAAAAAACATGACTTGAAACTTTTGGTAACTTAACGAACCGAAAAAAATAACCTAATGGACTTATAATGTAAGATGTGCCTGTTTATTTCGCCTTACAAATTAAAATTCAAGGAAATAAAATTAAGTTTTCTTTTTTTTTTTGTAAATTTATGAAAACAAAGGTGAAAAAAGCAAGAAAAATAATTTCATTATACTCTTTAGCTTTCTGTGTGCTATGAATACAAATTAAACTGCTACAAAAATGAAAATCATTCTTTCACATTTTTGTTCACGTGTTCAATGTGCTTGCTTTAAAACAACAGACTCTTAATTAATTTTTTTGTTGGTTGTATTTTTTTTATTATCCCCAAAAGTAATACAGGGTGGTCCAAATAGGAGCTACCAACATTTTTTTTCTCTTTTTGCAGCTTCAAATTTAATTCATGGAAATTTATAATTAATACATACAGTACGCGTTTAACTGATCTTACTATTCTACTCTTTAGAAACAATTTATTGTTTCCTGGGGAAAAACACCAAACTTGCACGTGACAGTTCTAAAGTGGAAGGTATCGGTTCTAGTTCCAACAATTTTTAGCTAGTAAAAACTTCGCTTACTTTTTCAAAATGAATAGCTTCCTTCACTTATTTTATAGTAGCTTTTTCCTCTTTCCGTCTTTCTGGATATTGTAGGTAAAAGAATGATGACTTACATTTGAATGTGTTCATTTTGGGACCTCCCTTAAAAAATTAATCGGTTCTTTCAGTAGAATTGTAAGAACTGCTTTTAGTTTTTTCTGATTACTAAACACATTATTGTGCAGGCGAAGGTTTCTACTGGGTATGAAGGGCACTTGTCACTTTAACGTGGCGATGCCCTAGGTGGGAGTTAATTGGCACGTTTTTGACACTTTGAACAGGTCACTGAAATAACCGAGATGGACACATCCAATTTCGGTTAAAATAATGCCTATCGCAGATGTTGTCCCGAGCGAACCAAGTAAATATGATAGACCCCTTCATATAAAGTAATTTAATCAGCCACATGGACACATTTAATTTCGTTAAAATAAAGCCTATCGCAATATCCCAAGCGAACCAAGTAAATATGATAGACCCCTTCATACAAAGTAATTTAATCAGCCACATGGACACATTTAATTTCGGTTAAAATAATGCCTATCGCAGATGTCCCAAGCGAACCAAGTAAATATGATAGACCCCTTCGTATACAGTAATTTAATCAGCCACATGGACACATTAAGTTTCGGTTAAAATAATGCCTATCGCAGATGTTGTCCCGAGCGAACCAAGTTAAAATGATAGATCCCCTTCATATAAAATAAAAAATGAACATCCACTATCCACAGTAACATGACTTATTGTTTGTCAATTATAATATGGCCGTTTAATGAAATTCTTAAATTTGGCCCCTGCAGCGCCTAGTATGCCCCTAGATGAGTCAAATGTATGACCAACCCTACTTAATTTTTTATCTCAATCATTTATTTCTAAAGTACCTACCCGCTATATCCATTGTTTAAGGGGGCTCCAATGCAAAATGTTCAATGCAGACTAAATATATATTAAAAAAAAAGTTCCATAAATGCCTAGGAGTCGCCCCTAGTAAGATAACATGTATGACCGACCTCAATTAGTTTTTTGTTCTTGACATTTTCTCGAGAAATACTGCTCATATTAGAAAAAAAATAACAGTATATCTCGAAAACCAGAGCCAATCTAGAAAAAACCGCGAGCACCACTGGATGCAGCGTACCCGAATTATGTAAAATCGCCATGTGCCCGGCTTGTCTCAAAAAAAGTGTCAATTTCTTGCACAGTGTTATTATTATTGTCATATTTTTGCATATTTTACCCTTTGCAGCATTTTGGCATATATTTTTTAAGTTCATAGTGTATACTGCTGCACCTTTTTTAAGCATCTTTGGATACTTAACCTCAAAACATAGTTTTATTCTGGTTGGTCCACTTTTACACACGGTCCGCAAAGAGAAAACTTTTCTATAAATACTGCAGCGTATGCTTGTCTGACTACACTTTTTTACTGGTTTATTTAATGCAAATATTATTTTGATATCATATTTTCAGTTTCCCTGGTTATACCCCGGACCGACATAGGATTTCTATACTATACTATACTAGCATGGTATACTACATGTGTGTCAACCTAAACTACAATTAAACCATGCAACAAAGTGGTATATATCTGGTTTATATACTTCGAAAATGTACGTAGTATAAATGTGGTATCTTATTTAAAGTAAACGTACTACAAGTCTGCGAATATAATATAGAATATAAAACCGTAGTATACATACCATGGTATGTAAACTATTTGTCTGTCAGGGGTATTAGGAAGCATTGAAAATAGGGTCAATATTTTAATTCACGATAAGGGGCCAAATTAAGGATTCGTTATCGATCGAAATTCCCATTGTAATAGTATAGTAATTTCGATCGATATTGAATGTCCGAATTTAGCCGCCGCTATCACAGCCTTCATGATTAGGAATTCAGGCGTCTATAACGGGTTCCATTTAATTTTTGTATTATGGTTCACAACTTTTCTTTATTGCCGCGAACAAAAACATTAAGAATTACAACTCAACACAACCAGTTGTTTTTTTTTTTAAAGGGACCTTAGTCATCCGTTTTAAGTAACGGGGTGACCGTCTTGAAGAGTTGCTCATCGCTGAAGGTAAAGTAAAAACTATGCGGCAGATTGTTAAAAAAAATTATCCATCTGTCTCAACTCGTCGTCGTTTCGGCCAATTGGGCATATTCATAACAACATTACAGACAATCTGGATATTAAGATTCATCCATTCAAAGTTCAAATTGCACAAGCAATGCTACCGCAAGAAAACTAACAACGACTACTGGTTCGTTTTTTTTGAACCACCCTGTATGAGCTTAAAATAAATGTATAAGTATAAACTGTAGACTTACTTGAAATGATAAGTGAAGTTTTCAAAGCCAAAAAATGGAACGGTGTATGTCAACATCCAGATATTGCCACCACCACAATCGTAATACGGTTTCGACCATCTGCCATCTTCATATTTTACAGCCAGCGTGTCATCTTCAATACGATCGTCGGTTTTGTTGGAATACAAGTGAAATGCTGGAAACAAAGAGAAGGGGGAAGAAATTTAAGCTTTATTATGTATATAAATAAAAAAAGAAGGACATTTAAATGCAAATAACCCATTAAAATTGAGTAAACACTTGAAGTTTAACTTCATTCAAATTCATATTCTGCAGGTAAAACGTTGAAGATTTACAAATTATTTTAGAGTATAGCGTGGATTGAAGTTTTACAGCTAAATCGTTTAGTTAAGACCTTTAATTTATGTAAGCGGATATTAGATTCCCAAAAAGTAAATTGAAATTTATAGACAAAAAAAAAAAAAAATATGGTTTGATATAGTCTCGCTCAGCTCATCAAATATGCCTGCAGAATATTCAAAATGTGTTTCTAAATTATGGTTGCCCACTATCTTGTACATTGTTATTGCTACCAAATTTAAATGACTAAAATAAAACAACAAAATGTTGTAATCTTTTTCTTAGTTTAAAAACAACAAGGTGGTACAGTAGAATGTGGTGTGACCCGAAAGCGAAGGTTAAAAGGTTGATGTCGTTTGACAGAAACTAAACGTTTTTCCAATGCGACGCTGGAGGGATCTGTGCCTATGAAATTAATAAAATAAAACCAGAAATGCCATTAATTAAAACAAACAGCTGTTTTGCTCAGTTAACTGTATCTGTACCTGTCTTTTTTGGCGAGAATGATGTTTCACGTAAAGGAAATTTCTCGCAAACTTACGAAAAAAGTGTGTATGTAAATTTTTGATGGATTTTGCTCTTCTGTGCGTCGTTCAAAATTTTTCGAAACTAGCAAATGTTGGTCGCCGTCAACGATATTTGTGAAAAGCTTTTTCAACGTCTGTAATTTCACAGCAGTTTTGTGAAATTAATGACGTAATCACTTTTGATAGTGTTCGACATGAGTTACACAGAAAAAAATTTTACATCAGTAAAAGCATTTATTAAATTAAAATAAAATCAGTTTTAATTAAAAATTTAATCAAGTAAATTAAACGTTTAATCAAGTGAATTAAACGTTTAATTGATATTATTACTTTGTTAACTGGTGCAAATTAATATTGTCAATTACACGTTTAATACACTTGATTAAAAGTTTAATACGCTTGATTAAAAGTTTAATTCACTTGATTAAACGTTTAGTTCACTTGATAAAACGTTTAATTCACTTGTTTAATTTTATAATTAAAACTGATTTTATTTTTTATTAATGCTTTTACTTGTGCAAAATGTTTTCTGTGTACACACAAATTTGTTTCCAATTTGTTCCACATCTCTTCGACGCGAGAAGTTCTTATCAAGGCTTTGGAACATGGGTACAGGTTTCTGTGTTCGTCTAATGGAGATGCCTTTTTAAGGAATGTACAAGCACATATATTATTTGTTTGTGGTAAACATATAAATAATAACCAGAGAAACCAGAAATATGCTTTAAAACGCTTTTTATGCGAATTAAATATGCAGTAAAAACTGTAAAATATGCCCTAAAAATTGTTTAAAATATGCCCTATAAAAAATTGCTCATTTGAACACCAAATATTCAACAATTTAATAACAAAATTTAAAGAAAAACCTACAAATGATATCGCTTTAGCCCATATTAGGTTAAAATTCATATAAGAGATGTTTGCGCCGAATTTTATCTAGATATTAACATCCGTATAAGTTCTTGTCTTAAAAGGATTTTAGGTACGACCGCTAAATTGTTAATTAATGTTAACATTTTAAAGGAAGTTAAAGCTTTTTAAAGATGGCAGCTTAGGGCAAATGTGAACCGATTCGAAAATAATTAAATTTGCAGTAAAACATTTTTTTGGCGAATTTTATTTAAATATCAACATAATGGTTTACGGACACAAATAGTCTAATTTATGGAGTATATGTAAAAGTAAAGACCGATTTTCGCCATTAGCATAGACTTCGTCCATTTTTGAGCAAATTATCTACAAAATTGGAACTTGTACTCTGCGCACAAGGTTAACATGGACAGAAAACCAGTCAGACGGACGGAAGGCCATCGTTAATAGTGATTATGAGTCCATCGGTATATTTATTTATTTATTTTCTTAAGTCTATGGAAAAATCCTTACAGACTATAACAAATTGAAAAACTTAGTAAATATAAAAATACAAGCTTTAGCAATTACATATAATCAAACGATTAGTTTAACGAATTTAAATATGATATTATATCACTCTTTATGATTTTAATGTTTTTGTTAAAGTTAATATATTTATATAACTTATTGAAATCATCACAGACTCTACGAAATGGATCAAACTGAGCAAAGTTTGTAGTGTAATATTTAATACTCAGAATGCTATAATATCTTGAGAAACGAACAGGGTACGTTAAGGTTAATTTTTCCCAGAAGGTATTGAGAATTGACGCTTCCGTTTATTAGCTTAAGTTGAAAAAGAGCATTTAACATTTTCCGACGACTTCTTAAAGTTGGTAACCTAATAAGTGCCAGACGGTTAACATAGGATGGTAACCTTATGTGAGGGTCCCAACCCAATCCGCGAAGACAGAATAATAAAAACTGGATTATAACTTATTGAAATCATCACAGACTCTACGAAATGGATCAAACCGAGCAAAGTTTGTAGTGTAATATTTAATACTCAGAATGCTATAATATCTTGAGAAACGAACAGGGTACGTTAAGGTTAATTTTTCCCAGAAGGTGTTGAGAATTGACGCATCCGTTTATTAGCTTAAGTTGAAAAAGAGCATTTAACATTTTCCGACGACTTCTTAAAGTTGGTAACCAAATAAGTGCCAGACGGTTAACATAGGATGGTAACCTTATGTGAGGGTCCCAACCCAATCCGCGAAGACAGAATAATAAAAACTGGATTTGAACTGACTCGATTTTGTTAGAGTGAACTGAGTACTGTGGATCCCATATCACCGATCCATATTCAAGAATCGGTCGAACCAAAGTAGTAAACAGTTGCTTGGTAACATAAGGATCTGAAAACTCTTTAGACCACCTTTTTATAAATCCAGGGACACCAGTAGCTTTGTTAGTAGTTAACGTGATGTGATTCGTGAAATCCAACTTTCTGTCAAAATGTACTCCTAAATCATTTATGGAATCAACCAATTCACGTAAAGAAGCATTCATAGTATATAGGCCATTATATGCCCTGCGGGAAATTTGTGTCGATTGTTCTTAATGTACCTATCCCGTGACCAGTGAACACAATATTGTAATAAAAAGGAACGAATTGTGATAGGTGAACCCACGATACATCACCTAACTGGTGATAATGTGTTTAAAGAGTAGTTACTCCATAGGAAAGGTAATTGACACAAAACTAGTCATGTGACTGGATTTTGTGCGGGTAGTGGCTGATTATATCTGCTTCTATTACTTTATATGAAGGAGACCTTTCAGTGATCTGTCACGAAGTGTCAAAAAGGCGCAAATTAACCACCTCCTAGGACATCGCCATGTTAAAGTGACAGTCCCCTTCATATAAAGTGTTAGAACTAGAACCGGTCCCTACCACTTTAGAACTGTCACGTGACAAGTTTGGTGTTAGTTCCTTTTCCTCTAGGGTGGTGACTAGGGTATTCATTTAATCGACCTTTTGCTTTAATCGGTTAATCGCTCGATTAATTAACCGAGGTTTTGGTTTAACCGGTTAATAATCGGTTAATTTAGTTTTCGATCGGTTAACCGATTACTAAATTTTTTTTTATAAATTAAGTAATTTCAATATATAAAAATGCATGAATTGCTTATTATTTGGAGTTTATAAGTAAAAAAAACAATAAAATACCAAACATAACAATTTTGAACTAAAACGAGCAAGCAAAAAAAAACAATTCATAAATATGTAAAATGCATTTTCCAATTAATGCACAAGGTGTGGTATCAAGTCATATCGTCATAACATCCTAAATAAAATTTAAAATTTTTTAAAGTAAATATTTCAAACAAAATGAAAATTGTAATGCTGTGTGCATTGATTCGTCACAACTGTATATTTTAATTCAAAATATAAGCAGTAGCTTACAGCAGTCATATCGTTGGCTTAATATGCAAACCTGCTAACTCACTTTCAGCACATTTTACAGGAGAGAAAAAAACTTTTTATTTTTCCTATTTGAAGCTTGATAGAAAATTAAAATTACAGTCAGTTTTACACACTTCAAGACTTAAATAGAAGAAAAACTACATGCTGGTCGACGAGGCGTATCTTTCTCTACCACACGGCATCAAAATCTCAATTTACATAAAAAGTGGATTTAGAAGGTTTGCATATTAATCCGACGATATATATTTCCTGTAATTATTTATGACTACCTTGTGAATCCCCCAAATATTTACATATTTATACAAAAATAAACTGAGATAATTTTATTAGTTATTTCAATAGTTAAAGGAGATCTTATAAAATAATCTTTAAAAAAACTTATTTATTTTAAATGTTTAGGATTAAAGCGACTCTTTTCTTTCGTTTAACAAAATTTGACTTGGAAAATATTATTTCACTTATCGTAGATGAATGTCTAATTTCTCAGTCCTTTTCCAGGATTTCTCTAAACATATAAAATACTCCATTATGCCATTAAAGTTGTTTTAAATTTTTAACACTTCTAATTGTTTCGGTTAATTCTGTTAAAAGACTGATATGAGAAGAAACAAATAACTAAACACATCCACATAAAAAGTACGTAAAACAAAAAAAGGTGTTGGCAATCAAATATTTAACCCATTTTTCGCCACATTCATGTTGATCGATGATGAAGATACAAAAACATTGAAAAATATTGTAATTTTAGTCATCGGTCGGCGAAAAATAGGTTAAAATGAAGATAACTGAACACCTTCTTTGTTTGTATTAAAAAATATTTTCTGAACAAATACATTTTGTATATGAGACGAAACAAATAATTAAAAACACAAAAAAAATATGTTATAATACTACAAAATATTGAAAATTTTGTTACTTCGGTTAATCGACTGAAATTAACCGGTTTATTCGTTAATCGAAAAAAGCCAATTTGAAATTAACCGATCAGTTAATCGGATAGTAATTAATCGGTTAACCGGTTGACGGTTAACCGAATGAATACCCTAGTGGTGACGTTTTTGAGAATATCATATATTTACATTTTTTTACATTAAGTCCCATTAAGTTATCACTACACCAAGATGTCAAATAATTAATATCATCTTGCAGAAGTATTTGTTGATCAATGTTGTTGAATGTAATAAACATTTTAACATCGTCTGCATACATCAGTGTGTATAATAATACATCTATGTAATTAGAATACGTGTTACGGAACTTTACACATTACCTTCAATTCGTTAAATAAGACTCAATCCATTTTATTATCGAAGTGCTAAATCCTAATCGGTTAAGCTTATGAACGAGTAAGTTATGATTTACTTTGTCGAACGCTTTACTAAAATTAATGTAAATGACGTCGGTTTGTTTACCAGCTACAAATCCTTCGGTAACTAAAGTTGTAAATTCTAGAAGATTTGTGATTGTTGATCGTGATTTAGAGAAACCATGTTGGAATGGAGATAAAACAGATAACGCCTGATGTGATAGTGTATCATATAAAAGTTTTTCAAATAGTTTTGGTATAACACTGAGTTTAGCAATTCCTCTGTAATTTGAGATATCAGCTTATGATCCAGATTTAAATAGAGGTATAATAAACGATTCTTTCCAAATAGTTGGAAAATGCCCAAGTTTAAGTGAATTATTAAAAATGTATGTTAACGGAGTACTTAATAAATGATGGTCATGCTTTAAAATACTACTAGGAACCAAATCAGTTTTTCATAAACTTTGAGACAGTTAGATGATCTATTACGGGTATATTAAAGTTATTGGATTCAGGGATAGAGTATGAATACTGATCATTCGAATTAAATGTAGATGATGAGTAAGTTGACGCAAAAAAATCAGCAAACAAATTACTTATTAAAACAAATTACTTATTATGTATACTAAAAGATTGACCTAGATTTCTTTGTATTATACACATCGCATGTCATTTATCGTGAGTGGTTGCAATCGAAACATGTAAGAGTAACCTGGGTTCGAGCCCAGCTGCAGTCAAGAATGAAAAATTATCAATAACAATTTTAACTAATTGTCATGTTGTAAAATTCCTTTCTTCATTAAAATAATTAAATGAAAATTAAATTTGATGAACTTTAGCCAAATTAAAATATTAAAATTTGGATCAAAAATCATAAATAGTTCAACAAAATAACCACAATACTAATTACCAGGGCAAGGAAGTTCATGCACTTAAAATCGCAAAATATGCGCATAAAACATGCACTAAAAATCGTAAAATATGCAAAAATAAAAGTAAAAAATATGCATTAAAAATATATTTATTTAACCATATTTAACAAAAAAAAAAACATAAATACATTTCATTTAGTTTTAAAAACTTAAAACATAGTTTAAAAAGTAGTAGTAGGTCAAGATATATTTACATATATAAATAAATAAGTTTTTTTTTAAGTTATCAAATGTAAAACTCATTCTATTTGGTCTTCAAACAGTTTTAAGCATTGAAAGTGTTCGTTCGACATCAACGGATGTAATAGGTGGATATTTAAAAGTGGTCATTTTAAATATTGTCTACAATTTTTTCTTTACTGGAAGGTAAATTATATTCTTTTTTAAAACTGCATAAATTTTGGCTTTTATTTTTTCGCCGATTTGACCTTCTACTTTTCTTATTTTAATGACAGCGTCATCAACGAGTTTAACCGAGATGTTCAATGATTTAAACCCCTGAAGTTGGGTTATTGTATCGACTAGAAACCCATTGTTTGAGTGTATAAATTCTAATTGAGCCTTTATATTAGGTACATTTAAAATATTGTTTCCTTTTTTATCGCGACTGCATTATTTTCATTAAAATTATTTACCACATCTTTAAATTCTTCAAAATTTTTGGCATAATACTCAACTGCCTGCAACCAGGTACCCCATCTTGTTATACATGGTTGAAACGCAAAGGTGACTTTAAAAACTTTCATGCATGGCATGAGCTTAGCATGTGACATGTAACATTTTTGAGTAAGATTTCTTAAAAAAAGGGCAAGTAGAGCAAAATTTTATTTTTATTAAAGGATTCTAAAAGAGAAATTGAATCTTTGAAAGTTCGAGCTATTGAAGCATAATCCACCTTTTCCAACTTTACAATATTTAACAAAAATTTGTGTTTACTCTGTTCTTCTTCTGCATTCAAGATCCCAATTACGTAGACAACGAAACGTCCTTCAGTGTCCATTGCTTCGTCAATAGACAGCCACAAATTATGTCACTTAATTCTTTCAACAATGTCACATAGTTGTATAGTGTACAACTTGGCGTTATAAGTTTTTATAAGGGTTGTTTCCGTAGGAATGGTTTCATTGTTATACCTGCAGACACCAGAGCATTATACAATTCAAAACTAAATTTGCTAGTCTTATCCCCAAAAGTTGATTTTCTTTGCGTTTCTGGCTTTGAAGGTGCTGATTTACTTGAAATTTTTAAATGAAACACCTTTTTGTAAACTTTGCAAAAAAGTACTTTTCCATCTATTTTGAAGACTCAAAAAAACACTTATTTAAAAGATTATTTTATGATATTTTTTCTTTTGGCATTTTTTTCCTTAAAAACAATTTATTTTTTTTTAATACTTTTTAGATTTTAGGTCATACTTCTTACCCCGTAAATCAAAAATATTATGTTGAGTTCTATTTTTTCTTCTCCGAACATTATTTTTATTTGCTGCTTCTTCAAGTAAAAAAAACCGCGAACAAAATGAAATGTCAAAAACTGTTTTATTGTTACTTCTACAATTATGTGCACATTTATACAAATTGTAAAATTTTTGTATGTGCTACTTTTTAAAAGTAAAAGAAACAAGGTGAATTTATAATAAAATGTAGGTAGTTCAGTACCAAACACCAACATGTTGTTTTTGCTCCTTGAAAATATCGAAGTTAGCAGATTTTCCCATACTATTTTAACTGTTTCAGGGCTGAAACAACTATAGCCAGCTGATTCACTGACTACACCTTATAATGAATTCGCCTTGAACAGAAAGATATTTCTAAACAAAAAACTAAGAAAAGAGCAATTTTTTTTTTATAAATATAACAAAATATGACGAAAAATGTGAATTTATAACATAATATGACGAAAAATATGCATTTATATCAAAATATGCAAAAACATGCATTTAAAGCAAAATATGCAAAAATATGCACTAACAAATTGATGCCATTTTACTGGATATATTGTGATTCGCAAAGATATTAACTTTAAGTGGGTCTCAGAGTGCCGACAACAAACATACATTTGCATGAAGTCCCTTGCCCTGCTAATTACACTACGTGACAAAATTTCAACAAAGTCGTGACCAAATGAATCTGACAGCTAATCATTATGTAAAATCCGCTGAATCCGAATATGAAGCCAGAATTGTCAAAAGTAGTACAGTTTTTGGGATATTCCAAAATAACCGTTATTTGTGTTTTTAAAAAAGATGATGTGACTGAAATGAAAATATCTTCAAAAAATTTTAAACGAGGTATGTTATTCTTTCTCTCTAGTCCAAGGTTGTAAAATTTCTAAAATAACCATGGATTGCTTGTGAAGATTGGTCAAGAAATGACAGAGTTACAAGGGACAAAAGTTCAAGCTTCATTGAAAATTTTATGATTTTGTTCAATTTTGCTCTATTCAAGTTATTTTTTTTTTAACCAATGATTTAAAAATACTAATGTTTTATTGCATGCGAGATTAGATTATTTTAATTTGAACATTTTGCGCCCAACCAGACATAGATTGGTACAAAAATGACAAAGCTACAGAAGATTTAGTAAATTAACCCACATAGAAATTCAATACTTTTAAGCAATTTTTAATATTTTTGTTACTAAAAATTTAGCTTTGTATATTAATTTGTTGTGGGTTAGTTCATTTAATCTTCTGTAACTTTGTCATTTTTGCACCGATCTGGATCCTATGGAGCACAAAATGTTCGTATTGAAATATGCTAAAATCTTATTTCTTTGATATTTGCATTTCAGTCACAGCATCTTTTTTAAAAACACAAATAACTGTTATTTTGGAATATCTCAAAAACTGTTCTACTTTTGACAATTCTGACTTCATATTCAGATTCATTTTGCATAAAGATTAGGTGTCAAATTCATTTGGTCAAAAAATTTTCACGTAGTGTTATTTATCTTTTTTGACAACATGCTTTGTCTTACAATTTTAGAGTAAAAATTAAATTAAGATGGCGAAATTGAAGCAACACGCTGGGAAAAGCCATCTGTTTACCAGAACTTGGAAAAATTTTTTTTTTATTTGATGCAAAAGCTCTTGTAGGCATCTAAACAAATTGGACATGTATTAAAATATGCCTAAAAACGCAAAATAAGCGCTATTAACTTAAAAAATGCTACAAAAATACTCGTTAAACTGAATTATGCACAAAAATATGCTGCAAGCAGTAAAATATGCAAAAATATGCACTAAAAAAATCGATGGCAAAACTCTTAAAAAGCTCTAAAACGGATAAATATACTGTTTCCGCCTTCATTGGTCGCGCAAGGAAAAACATGCAATTGCATATTTATTATTTCCCTGATAATAACCATAACATGATCGTTGGTAGCCGTAATATGGCTCTGGTTGCCGTTTTAAGGACTGTATAAATTTATAAAAATTTATGAATAGTTTTCGCTTTAAATAGTTTAGCTATCCGTATCAATCAACACGGAAGCATATATTTCCTCTGCGTCCAGAATCCGGCAAGATTAAAAAAAACCATTGCTGAAAGTCCAGGATTGGTAAACCTTAGCTTCGCGTTAAAAATGGGTTTATAAATGATGAAATTAACTACTATATTAAATTTCGTTTAAAGATCTTTATTCCTCTTTAGCTTTTACAAATTTTTCCAAAGTTTACTTTCAATTTAACATTATAAATGTTATTTTATAATTAATTTACTTTTTTTTACTAAAGCCAACGACCGTTTGATAAAAAAAAACACCATTCAGCGGTTTTACAACTTTCCAGTATTCCTTTTTGAATTGTTGATATTATTTTATTTAAATTTGTGGCCAGCTGGCTGTTACAACCGTAGTTCGTTTTTTGCGCAGCTTTTTTTAATGAAATTCAATAGCTTTGTATTAAATCCTCAACGAGTAGGGAACTCCGGTATACAGAGTTTTTCATTTTGTGTGTAACAGTAGGAAATATTCATTTAGGAGCACATAAAGTAACGGGCTTATTCTAAACCCGATTGAACTAAACATTGCACTATGTTTCAAACACCTACTTTTTTCGTGCCAAATTAATAACTTTTAAAACATTAAACTTTTTGGAGCCACATTTAGAGGAAAGCTAAAGACAGGCATTTTTAGATAAATCTACGAAAAAATTTTCCCATTGGTGACCAATTAGATGCAATCGAAGTTAATTTATTTATTTATTATTTTTTATTTAAAAAAAAATTATTTTACTTAAGTTTTCAGTCAAATTAATGGTATCTATATCAACAACATAAATGCAGAAAAAGTTGTGATTTTTAAATTTACGATTTTAAAATTCGTGGTTATAAAGTTTGGAATATTGAGATTCAGAAGTCTGGAATTTTGGATTTTCATAGTTCGGGATTTTTGGTACTTTCCTTATTTATTTATATAAAAACCTCAATTGTGTGTGCTACTACTGTTTGGAAGAATCGACATTGGATCTGAAACAGTTTTAGCTACTTTTCGCTTTGTTATTTTGACAAATTCTTCAATGAGATTGAAAATAAAATAAGTACAAGAAAAACAACTTTTATTTTCAGTAATTGATACATTATTATTCACTTACATCCAGAATTCCAAATCTCGAATTTCTAACTAAGGCCTGAAACAGAATAAAGTAGTTGTAGTGGTAGCTGACACTGACGAATGCTCTGTAGCGCGACAAAGTTCAAAATTTTGAATTTTGCGCTTCAACTTCAACAATATCGACTGCAACAACTACGTATTCTGTTGACAGTACTTTGAAACTGCTGTTTTTAACTTTTGAAAGCTTGGAGCGCTATTCGCAACGTTGTACTACATCGACTATTCTGTTCCACACTTAAGCTTGTCTGCATATGTCGCGTTCGACCAAAGCCCGGCTATGCATAAAAGCTTTACTTAGCAAAGCCGTTGTTTGTTATACTATAGAGGAGAAAATCCGTGCGCCGGACTGAAGGCGGGATATAAAGAGAAGATTTAGTTAACGAGTCAGGGGGACTAGTCTCTATTGCGACGCAAAATTTTTTGAAAATGAAGCAATACTGGCAATAAAAATGAAAAATGGCACAGATTGACAGTAACGATAAACTCAAATATGGGCATTTCCATGAGAATGTCAACCACGACTCAAAAAATTAAAACGCTTGAAACTTTTTTTCAAATATGGGAGAACGGAAACACAAACCAGCAAAAAAAAAGCAATAAATTAAAGTTTTAACTCACTTTCTCATTAATTCAT
Organism: Pollenia angustigena; assembly: GCA_930367215.1. Classification (NCBI taxonomy): domain Eukaryota; kingdom Metazoa; phylum Arthropoda; class Insecta; order Diptera; family Polleniidae; genus Pollenia; species Pollenia angustigena. The sequence continues at coordinate 192,576,872 of OV884060.1, read as the reverse complement.
TTTTAGTAACTGCAATTGACAATTTTCAATATTCTGCCTAATAAATACAGATACTGGCAACCCTGGAATTATGCTTTGAAATTAATGTTACAACAACAATGAACAAGATCCACGAGGAAAGACCAAATATGTAGTTCGATTAGCGGTTTATTTTTGTGTTTGTTTTGGATGCTATTCTAAAGTCACGTACGTGGTGCAACAACATCATTTGTTTTTATCATTTGAAAGTGATCAGTCTTAGGAGTTTCAAAATAAAAGTTCAAAGCAAGATATTTGTTGCAAAAAAATATTGATCGAAATTTTTTTTTAAATTGGTATAAAAAAAATTTTATAAGCTTTTAAAGTTCGTCACGTACGATATTGTAAGTACTAAAATGCTACTAAATGCGTCATCTTATTATGTTGGTATTTAGTTAAAATTTGGTCAAACCTTATTTTATTACAATCAATATCATCTTACCAAATTTTATTGGAATCGGTCCATATTTGACCATAGCTCCCATACAAGTACTACTCCCGAAAATAGCTTTTAATGTCATTTCCTTAAAAATTTTGGAATTTACATAAAAATTGGCGACAATGACTTTTACGATAGGTACTATGTCATGACAAAATGTTGTGCTGTTAGATCCAAAATTAACCATAGCTCCCAAATAAACCCCCTTCTTTAAATCGGTTAGGGGCAAACAAATCGCATATAAATGAAGACAACTAAATGATATTTGGCACAAATAACTTTTATATAATTCTTAACCTCATAGCATAATTCTGTTTTGGCGATCTTGATTGGCCATGGGTCCTAAATAGGGTACCCTCTCAAAAAAATTTTTTTTTCAATATAATGGTGTAGGGTATCATATGGTCGGGCTTGCCCGACTATACTTTCTTACTTGTTTGTTTTAAGTTTTAAAATACATATATTTACAAAAAATATATTTCATACCTTGTAAATACGTACGGTATGTCACGTACGATATTACATTTGGTTCATTATAAAACCATCCAAAAAAAATTTTTTTTTCCAATTACGGATTATAAAGAAAAAATATGTGGTTTATATGTAAAAATATTTGAAATTGGAAAATTTTAAATAAATATATATTGATGATTTGCGAAAAGAAAAAATTAATAGATGCGAAAGACAAATGCGCAAACGCATTAAAGGTTACCAATAGCTAGATTTGCTACCATTTTCTTTCGCATCGCAATAGAGAGTTGCTCCCCAGGATTTGGAAATTCGGGATTCGGGAAGTATAATCCCAACCAAAATTAGTATCTGTATTAAAAACCTCTTTGTAAGAATTATTAAATAAAATTTTGAAAATCAAAATTGGGAGGTTTTTCATTTGGGACATTTTGGCGCGTTTTCCCCCCATTTTTGGTTATAATTGTTCATTTAAGTTGTATCATTTTTCATTTGGGTGATTTTTCACACATTGTTTTCGACAATTTTGCTTAGGGTCATTTTGCTGGCAGCCCCATAATTTACTAGTGGTCCCAAATAAAGCTCAATCTTAGGATACACCTTAAAGTATATATAACAATATAGAAGTCAAGCTGGATTTAATCTAGTTATATAAAATTACATCATAGAACTTTGTGATGCATATAAAACCCACCTTTGGAATAAATTTTAGAACGACTTAAATCGTATGGCATGAAAAAATTGTCACGAAATTTGACACAAATTCGCTTTATATAAGTGAAAATTAGGATTTTTTCATAACTTAGCACAGCCTCAATATTAAGTCCGCAATAAAAACAAAATTATCATTCTTCGAGGAGCGTTTCAAAGATTCGTCAAAGCCGAATAAAGCATTCTAACTTGTTTATTTAAATTTTATATTATTTGACCAAAAAGCTGCAGGAAATTAACACTACAAATGAACACCACCAATATTGATAAAATATTTGAATTATACTGTGTAAATATTTCAACTACTACGATATTATTACAAGAGTATTTCTTTGGCTTTTTGCCAGAGGGATTTGATAAATGTGTGACGTTCATTTGAACTTTAAAATTGGGAAAATTATTTTATTAGAAATAGCAACCAACACCTCTTGTTTATTGTTACAGTTCATTGCAAAAGGATATTTTGTATTTTAAATTTGAATATGAATACAAAACGGGAGTGAGCAGGGTGGCTCAGAATGAGCTAAATGCTTTAAATGGTGTGTAACTTATTTATTTATGCGATTATTATTATTATTATTATTTTTTTTTTTTCAAAATACAGTATTTTATTGGAAATTTTATTTTATTAGCTTTGAAAAATAATATCCTGTGATTTTTTACACATTTTCCATAACTTTTCGTTATATTTCGGGTGTAAATATTCTTGTTCGATTGTAAAGCTATTTGTACATAAATCCCAGAGTCTTCTGCAAAAAATGCTAAAATAAAAAAATTAAAAAACTTATAAGGAATTCGTACCATTAACCTCATTCTGCACCACTCTGTAGCTAATATAATATTGAAATTGTTTAACCGAAACGAAATGTTTTTAATTGAAAGTTGAACACATAAGTTAACTTTTTTATTACAACTTTATTATTTGAATACTAATAGCTAGAAGCGGAAGTTTTATGCATTCCAAACGTTTAAAATATTGTTATAAAGTACACAGAAAGAAAAACACGCGGGATAAATTAAGTTTTTTATACTCTCTTTAAGCACGAGTCGTATTCAAAAATTCAAGTGCGAATAACACTAAAACGTACTCAAAACAATCCTAAATGGGATTACTTTCGAAAATTAATCCCGAAATTTTTTAATATAAGTAAAACATTCTTTAACCAAGTAAAAAAAAGATTAAAGGCCTAACCAGAATGTGAATAACGTGGCTCAAGCAACCGAGCGAATACATGTAAATCATATGTGTGAAACCATGTTGAACTTAAGGGAACTTTTTGTTAAATTTTATGAAACTGTAATTTGCGTAAGCAAAGTCTGAGTTCATACGGCTCATGTCTTATTAACAAGATTGCTACCTTATAGGCGAGAGGGACGAGGGAAAACGAGACGAGTACACAGATGCATGTACTGTCTTTACGTTTTGCTTTCTTATTCGTTGTTTAATTTTGTTTTTGTTTTCAATATCAAATAAAACAAAATAAAAAACATGTCGTCAACATGACATGAATTATTTGAACGCCAATTCATGTTCAAAGAAGCTTAAGTTTGTTTATGCACATTCTGGCTGGGCCTTTAAAGTTTCGTTGGTAGTGCCGCTCTGAGAGTAAAATTACAAAGTGAGCGTTTTAATCTCTTATAACCAGTGTTACCACCAGCAAAATTCAAAATTACACTTGAGATGAAGCAAAATTACCCGATTTAAATAAAATTACAGCTGATATACAATTGAAGTTTTATTTAATAAAAAGACATTTACAAAGCAGCAAAAACACAACAAACTCATTGAAAGAAGATCAATATTAATCAAACTGTTAAGATTCTTATTGTAATTTTAAATAAATTTACAAAATTAACATTAAAGACTTAAAACAATTAATAAAACATAAAATAAAACTCCTAAAATAATGAGTTTAACTTCCACATTTGGTTGCACATATATATGAATATGCTCATTGCAAGTCCTTTATAATGGGTGCTTTTTAGCCCAATAGACCTTACGAAAGGTTAGCTGTCAAACGAACTTTCACTTTTTGCTCAGGCACATCATCATGAATAGATTCATGCTTGAACAACACCACCAAATTATCCAAATTTGTTTGGAAATTCAGCCATCGATTTTCGCAACTTATAGGCGAGTTCGTGATTAAACTGACGCAACTTATTTTTTCACAAATGATTGCAATGTGTTGACTTAGAGAAAATAAACTGTCAATTAGACTTCAGGGCATTCATCAGTTTATTCGTGACATGCAGTCAGCAATGCTCGAAGAAGAGAAACAAAATTGGACATCTGCAATGCGTTTCGTCAAGGACAAGCTATGTGCCTAATTGTTTGAAATCAGTTTCGAATGCTAATGCCGTGCATCAATCTGCGGTCAAAATTAATTTTTTTTTTGTGTTGTCTACCATTTTAAGTTTCATGGTCTTACAAAATACCCTTTAAACCTTATTTAGTAAACAAAATGCCTGCAGGGTTTTATAGAACTGTCCCTTTCGTAATTCAGTTTTACAACTGTAAGGGCATGGAATATTCTTCAAACGAAAGCATTAACAAGTTGCAAGATAAAAATAAAATTATGTGTTGCAATATTGGAAACATATCTTTCCCCATGGTTGTTTTTAGTTTGAATAACTTTTTTCTATAAACTTCAGGTTCTTAATCACTATGATAGGCATCTTTATCCAAATCTGAGGGTTCATCTTGCGACATTTATTACCGAAATTTCTTAAAAAGAAACCGAGACTTTGGTTCAGAAGACTGTGCATTTTTAAGCAACAGTATTTAAAAAGAAATAAATGTCATCACTGAAATCGAATCTGGATTTTATTTGGGTATCTTGAGTAAGAATTTCAAATTACACCTAACAGAAATTACCCACGCTCTACCAACAACAGTAAAAATTATAACAAATTTGGGTAATTTCCCACAAAGTGGCAACACTGCTTAGAACTTATCAAAGTTTGTTGCAGACACTACCCTGCAAATAATAGGACCAGTCCAAACACGCGTGTAAAGAGTAGTCCACAAGGGTCCAGGACTAGTCCAAAAGTAACCCAAACCTGGTCTATTTAACATTACGATGTCCTAGGAGAGGACCATATAACCCATCTTTGGACCACTAAGGAGTAGTTTCAAAACTACTCCATGGTATACTCAAGAGGATTAGTTTTGATGTCGTTTAAAAACGAAAGCATGTCGTTAAAAAACGAAGACATTTCGTCTCACTACAAACACTTTTTAACAATAACATCGTCCATGCTTGCACTACATCGGACCAGTCCATGGAGTAGTCCATTTTATCAAAATGGACCAGGTGGTCCAATTTTATTTGCAGGGTACGACAACATCACACTAGTAGCTAAAAAACTTTTGCTTGTTGTGTGTAGAACAGGCGCGGATCCAGCTTGAGCCTTACGGGGGGAAAATTTTGTATGATACAAAAAAGTAAAAAATTTGTTTTTAAAAGTTTATTAAAAATAATGGCCCATATTCATAGTCAAAAATAAAGTCGACTACAATGTTATTGAAATCCATTTAAAGCCGGTTTTAACTTAGACGGCATTTACATCTATGCAATTAAGGCCGAGTTTTTTTTCTATTTTCTTTTAAAGTGGTTTCTACGAAACTCTTTGCACATTTATATTTACATTTTTTTCAAGCATTTTTTCAACTTTTTCAACCCCGTTTTCTTCCATACACCTCTTGCTAACAAACAAAAAGTTGCAAGCGAAAGTTGCGGCGTTAATTGCATAATGTAAATATGGTCTTAAAGTCGATTTTATTTTTGACTATGAATATGGGCCAATATGTGTGTATATTATATTAAAAAAAAATCAACAAAAAGATTAAATATAAGATCAGTTCAATATACATTAATCTTTTTAAATAAGCAATTTATGATTTCCTTGTGAGGCAAATTTAGACAGTACAGTCTATCTTCTGTCATTGTTGATCTGAGCCATGTTTTTATTCAACGAAGGGTAGGAAAAGATCTCCGGCTTGTAGCATTACTGACGAGCATTGAAACGAAAATTTTAAATATTTTTCTTAGATTTGGGTAGATATCTTCATCACAGTTGATTAAAGCATCTACAACGTTATCTGATAGATCAGGCTCATGTTAAGATCTTAGTAGGCGTTTATCTCTTGTATCAAATGTAATCAGCTCATCCGCTAGTTGTGGTTTTAACAGTTTTGTATCTGTATATGACTTGATTACACATTGAGGTAGAAGTTTAGATATGTTCAAGACATTTAGGATATCTATTGGGAAAGGTGTTTTAAATCTTTTAAAATAAATTCAATAAGAGGAATGTAACATACAACTCGGCAGTAATCTTCAACATTTTGGATGCGATTATTTCGTTCAAATATTGTCTTTTCGATAGGAACCTCGATTTGAAGGCAACTTAACTTTTTCAAAAATCGCTTGGAATTGTTTTGATAAGGCTTGATCCTTTTTGCAGATCTATATCTTTCTTTTATAAAATGATTTTAAGTGGCTGTGTTACAATAAATAAGTATCAAAATGTATGTTCGCAAATAAATTCAAAAGTACCAAGTGAGTTTCTTAATAAAGAGGTAGAGATACTACCTATCCACTCAGATATTTTTTCCAAAGCTTCTACTATATGATGTACACTTGTTGCAAAGTGTAAAATTGAGTCGTGACGGACCACCCATCTTGTCTCGCATAATGTAGAGAGTTTGGCTCCCAAATACTTTGCTTAAACTGTGTTTCGCTTGGGATGATTATATTTAAAAAATATAGTAATTTCTTTAACAAATTTTTGTATTAATGGCACTTTATTGCTTTTAGAAAATGAGTTGTTTGATTTATGGGAATAGCAAGGCGTTTGTTTCGCATTTGCAGCGGTTTCCAGAGTTTTTTAACAGCTCCATTTTCTGCTGACATCAGAGGACACCCATTTGTTCCATCTCCTACATAATTTTTTAGTTGAAGTCCAAAATTTGTCAAAGCTTTAAGAACTATTGATGATAGTGCCTTCGCATCAATTGACACATCAACGTCATCAATATCCTTTTAAGCCTCTTCAAATGCGTTTACAATAAAGCCAATAAATTCTTCCTTAAAAAACTTTTTTTTGTTTGTTGAAATATCTCAAAGATACTTAAAGAAATATGGCTTTTCCCCGACAAATCCGTGCTTTCGTCAAAAATTATCGAATAGAATTTCGATTCATATAACACATACATTCATAAATATTGCATTTACTAAGGCTTATTAATAATTCAACCTCACGCATTACCAAGTCAAACGTTTAGTCTTTGGCAGCTGCTGGAATTGAATGTAGAATAAAAAGTATTTGAATACGGTAAACTAGATGTTTATCGGAAATATCTAATAAATAACTATTAGGATTAAGATTTGGATACTTATTGAAAATTTCGTTAGAGATTCAATGAAAAACAAAAAATAATTATTGAAAATTTCTTTAGAGATTCAATAAAAATAAAACAAAAAAAACCTTGCTGGGGTTTCCAAAAATTTTGTACATTTAAAAATAAATATTATTATTAGAAATTCTTGTATTATTTATCGAAATAAACAAAGCATATTTTATAATGTAAGGGGGTGGGGCAATTTCCTTATTTCCCCCCCCCCCCCTGAATCCGCGCCTGGTGTAGAAACAACAAAAACTACGGAACAAGACGAAAACACATGGCTGCCAGATAAATTTGTGAGAAAATCGTCAATTTCCTGAGAAAAAATAAAAAAATCATCCTTCACGTTTCGAGAAATCGTCAAAAAAAAAATCAACTGAAAATTTAGTTTTTTTTTTTAACAATTTTTGTTCTATACTTCGATACTGGGACTCTCATGATGGGCGTATTAGAATGTCGATGACCGTATGTTTTAATCGTAGAAGATTCGTACATAGCACAGCGAAAGACTCTTCTTAAATCGTTGTGGAAAACGTTTAAGACGTGGGAAAAGATTATAACGAACCTTTCATAACAAGAATCGTAAGAGCCTCATGTAGATATCTGAAAATAATCAAAGATTTTTTTAAGGCCGTTCCTTAACAAAAGCGGCACGCGTTTTCTACTTTTTGAATAGAGCGGCCTCAACACTTTGCAATTGGAGGACCCGATTTTGACAGCTCGTTTAATAGTGAAGTTTGCCGCTATTGCTAATTAATAATAGCAATTAGGCTATTTTTTGGTCAATCTACCATTTTTATCTCTATTTTTATTTATAATTTGTGGGTTTCATTAAACATGAAAGCTATCACTACTGTTTGTGACAAAACGTTGACGCTTTTGCTTTTTTATGGCATATCAGCGTAAAACCTTAGCGAAAGAAAACGTTACGCATTTCGGTCTTGTTAAGGTTCTGCTGTTAAACATTTCAAGATAAAAAAAAAACTAACGTGTCAGAAAATTTAATGTTTTAATTAGACATTAGAGACTGAAAAAATCGTCACTTTTTAGAAAAAAATCTGCAAATCGGCACTTTGCTAATTTCGGAACAAAAAATCGTCAAAATAAATCTTCAAATCTGGCAGCCTGCGAAAACTCATTATTTTCATGTTTAAAAAGTAAAATTGAGAACTATTGCTTCTCATTAAGCTTATATTTACAGTTCTTTCTATATGAACATTAAGTCTTTAAAGTAAAACCCATATTGGGAATTATGCTGGTGTTTTATAATTGAAATTCTGTTAGGTATAAAGTAAGGTGGGTAAGTAAATCAATCATAATAAAATTCTACTTCCAATTTCACTTTTGGTTTATTTGAAGTATGAATTCGGGATAACATCAACTTCATAATACTTGAATCAAGCTCATTTTGAGATTGATTCAATCTTAGTTTAACCTAAATCAATCAAATTTTCGGGTTATTTCAAGTACGAATTCGGTATTGAATATTAAGTATTTCGCGATTGAAAATCCGTATTTGAATCAATCTTTCTGTACTTGATTCAAGAAAATCCGTACTCAATGGTTATCGGGCATGTTCTAGAAATCGAAATCAGGTGAAATTAAACGAGATTTAAAGTTACAAAATGGCCGTAGTTTTTCCTGGTTTTAGGAGTTGTTCTTGTTGAACTAAATGGTACTCAAAATATTATGTAGATAAAAAGGAATATTTTAATGAACATTCATTATGGGCTCGTTTTTAAAATTTGCTCGATTTTAAATCAGTATTCATATATTATTTCACTATATAACCTTTCACAATAAAAATACTGTACTAATCCAACTCAACATTAAGTTGAGAACATTGTGTTCAGTTTAGCATATTAATGTTCGTTCTCTTTAGTTGTGCCCAGCGCGCCTTTGCTGGTAAACGGTTAAACGATTTTAACAAAATGTGAAAAGTAGTTTTGCAAAATCGCTTCTTTGGGGCGAATCCAATCTAAATACGAACGTAATGATAGTTTATGGGTACAAAGACTCCAATTTTATATAGAAGTTTTGTGAAATGATAAACCAATTCTTTCAAGTTTTGTTATTCCGAGAATTAATTACACTATGCGACAGACAAAATCGGGATGGCATGAAACCAACGGGAAATGTTATATCGGTAAAAAAGAAGCTTACGTGTCCCGGCGTTTCGCTGGGTCACGTCTAGAAATCGAGATATATCGATTTGAAAAATGAGTTAAAAAACATCAACATTTTTATAAAAACCTAAATTTTAGGGCTGCCATACGTCCAATGGATATGACTTATATACCAAAATATCGGAAATTTTCAGTGAACAAAGTTTATAAAAAACTCGGAAAAATCGCTTCAGATACAAAAAAGTTATGACCAAAATTTTTTTTAAAATACCCACTTTCGGGAACCATAGATCTCCCCGAGTCCATAAAAAATGGCTTAGTTATAACCGAAATACTGAATCCCCAAAAAGTACTTATATATAACCTTTTTACCTACGGTGAAGGGTATTAAAAGAGTAATTTTTGGGGATTCAATATTTCGGTTATAACTCAGCCATTTTTTAACCGATTTGACAGATTTATATACCGACGTGTTTAAGAAGAAATCTACCATTTACTTGAGTTATAAAGCTTGGACTCGGGGAGATGTTCAGTTCCCGAAAGTGGGTATTTAAAAAAAAATTTTTGATTTTGGTCATAACTTTTTTGTATCTGAACCGATTATTCCGAGTTTTTTATAAAATATGTTCCGATATTTTGGTATATAAGTCATATCCATAGCCTTAAAATTTTGATGTTTTTTAGCACATATTTCAAATCGATATATCTAGATTCCTAGACGTGACCCAGCGAAACGCCGGGACACTAGGAATGGGCAAAAAGTATCGCCGATGCTTAAAATACCGATATATCGATGTATCGATATTGAAATACGACTATCGAATTCGATATTTTTTGAAGTCAGTTTTCATTAAGAACTCAAAATTTTAGCCGTTTTTAAAAATTGGCACCACTGCAAGCATCATATGTTTTTTAAACTAATATGAAGATCTATAACTCCCCGTCTGCAACTGACATGATTTGCTGTTATATCATGGTTATAAAAGCGTTGTTAAAACATTTGCATTAACAACCGTGTTATAACATGAGAAAACCCCTTACATGATGACTCTATACTTAACACTAAAATCATATTAGTGCTAATGTTAAGCATTTCATGTCAGTTGTAGACTGCATGCATTAGAAGATGAATTAAGAAAGAAGCGGGGTTTCACCTTGCAGATTTCTAATTAAAACAGTAAAGTTTAACGAACTTGAAAAGATTTATTTTATGTGGTTTTGGCACCATATATATATGTGCCTATATATATTTGGAATACTAATAAGATTTGTGCATATATATGTATATATATTAAATTTTTTAATTTGGTAATACTTTCGATATATCGATATTTTTGAAATAATAAATATCGATACTCTTAAAAAATATCGATTCGATATATCTGTGGTTTTCATGGGCAACCGCGTATGTCTATTTTTTCGATTTTGAAATGTTGATGCTATATTGCTTAATTTTAAGCGCTCTTTACATTTTTTAAAAAATTTTTTAAAAAAGATAGACCCATTCCGATGTTTTAACTCAACTACAAAGTTTAAAAGGTGCAATATCTAACCCATAGTTCGAACTAGAATGGTTTTTTCAGCTCTCCTGGAAAATTTTATTTTAAGACATACGCGGTTGCCCATGAAAACCACAGATATATCGATATATTTTTTCAATTTAACCATCCCTACGGGACACGTATAACTTCTTTCCCCGATAGTTTGAACCCTTCCCGATCACTGACCCCTGCCATTTGTCGCACAGTGTTAAAGCTTATATATATTTAAAATTTTTGAAAATTTCATTTAAAATTGCGGCATGTGGTTTACGCACATGTATTACATGGACAGAAACCCAGTCCAGACAAACGGACACCGTTATCGATCTCTAATATTTAGTTGATTTGCATACTAAACGGTCGGTCTACAAATAACCTTTTTATATTCCTGGATGGAAGCGAACTGACACCAAAGTAGTCCCTTGTTAGGGGTTAAATGGTAGAGATCGGTTTTAGCTCTAACACCTTATACATATGAATAAGATCTATCACTTTTACATGGGGTTGTCGTTTGAGGGGGTCAATTGACACCATTTGACCAGTCACACAACTATTCTTAATGAACGTGTTTAGTGTCAGTTACTACAATGTATTATTATTTCAATACAATAAATAAAACAATAAAACAAGTCCTAGAATTACATTCAAGAACCAAATTTTAGAAAGTCCCAAAAAATGTGTCACACCATCGGTGACGACCCTGCAAATAATAGGACCATCCCAAACACGCGTCCACAAGGGACTAGCACTAGTCCAAAAGTAACCCAAACGTATGGAAAAACATGGTATATCAACATAACGATGTCCTAGGGCAGGACCATATAACCCAGCTTTGGATTACAAAGGAGTAGTCTTAAAACTACTCCATGGTATACTCAAAAGGATTAGTTTTGAAGTCGTTTAAAAACGAAAACTTGTCGCTAACAAACGAAGACATGTCGTCTCACTATCACTATCAAAATGGATCTGGTAGTATAATATTATTTGCAGGGGACTGTACTGTAATTCATTAATTTTTCTACCTTTTTGTTCTCCATATACCAGTTGAATGATTGGTTCTCCTTTCACTGGTCATGAGTTCTTTTTTTTTTTTGTCTTGTTCTATTTTCACAAATTTTAGGACCAGTCTGTTGGACCAATTGACATAAATTTCCCGCAGAGATGGTACTCCCTATCATTGGTTGTGTAGGGTACAATGGCTCAGTAAACTAACTAAGAAGTGCAAAAACATTTTTTTATTTCAAAAATCAATAACAACAGAAATTCAGCAAAAATTCTTAAAGTGCCCGCATTTGTTAATTGATGTGATTTTGTGGTCATACTTCTCTTAAAGTTCACAAATGCGTGTCATTTCATGCCTTTTTATAAATTATTATAAAAAAGAAAATTAATTGTTGATATTGGGTCACATTAAATAAAGAATTTAAGGTCAATTAAAAGCAAAAATATGTAAAATGCAATATATACCTTTTAATATTATTGAATTCAGTGAGTTTTCATTAATTTTGCAATTTTTCTGTAAAATTTAAATTAGGTCGGTTTAAATTTTATCAGTTTAATTAAAGAAAGAAAATTAAATTATCATATTTTAATAAGGCTAAATAAAGTTCAACAAATATAATTTTCATTTAATTATTTTTATGAAGAAAGGAAGTTTACAACATGAAATGAATTAAAATTTATTGATAATATTTCATTCTTGACTGACCGGGGAATTGCACCCACGATTACAGACAGGTTGATATTTGAGATGTCTCTTCAGGTCAATTTTTTTTTTTTTTAATAAATGATGTTTTTAATTTGAATTAAAAAAATGATCAAAAAACTTTGGGGCCCGTGCAATAAAGCCATAAATTAAGATTTTTGGTTATTTATTTAATGTTTTCATTAAAAATTTTGTTTAAAACAACTTAAATGTAAATTAAATCAAAATTAAATTTTTTATTTTCTTTCCTCAAAAAAAAATTTATTTTTTAAATTATCACATTAATTAAATTGAAACGCAACAACCCATAATTTTTCCTGTGTATGCCGATTAAAATATAATTATTAATTATCTATATATCGATACTTTCCCGTAAGAATGCATTAAGCGACACTTTTTTCGAAAATGACTTTTTGATGTGGAACTATACTAGAAGTTAAGCGCCTGGGTTTCGCTGCCCTATCATGGATGCAAAGGAAACTAGAGTGAAAATAAAATTGTATCAACCGTCAAGTTTTCTCACTGGAATAATGTTGCACCCTGTAATTTTTATTATCCGCCAAAGAAACTATGCTAAGCCACTTTTTTAAATATGTTTTGTATTCTGAAAATCGATTTCCAAATATGTTTCTTTCAATAAAATCCGAAAAATAAATATCTAAATGAAACGTTTTTTTCGTTTCCTACACAATTTTAGAAATGTCGCTTGATACATTCTTACGGGAAGGTATCGATATATAAAATTGTAACGTTACTGACTGACTGACTCACTGATTCATCATCGCACAGCCTAAACGCCTGGAGCTACACACTTGAAATTGGGACCAGAGATTGGTCACTCCCCAAATCGATCCACTAAGACGGGATTTTTGGAAATCCGATTGCTTAGGGGGTAAAAAAGGGTAAAAACGGGAAAATGCGGTGACCTTATATCTCCAAAACTAAAAGAGATACAAAAAAAATATAATACTGATCGTTGTTCTTTAGAAAAATAAGCGGATAGGTGTCTGGTACTTTTTTGAAATTTGGCCCTATTAGGGAGTAAACGGGTAAAACCTGACTTTCGAAATTCGAACATTTAAGGGGTGAAAATCGTCGCTATTTTTGGTACTTTTTTTTACAAAAAATTTTTCTCCATTCATTAACATACTCGTACTTAATAATGAGCCCCCACTATAATACTGAATTTTTTGATAGTTTAATGGGGGGGGAAAAAAATAGTACCAAAAAAAAAATACGGGAAATTTTATATTTTTCTTTAGCTTTTGGGTCCTACAACTGGTATTTTTAAAATTATCGTTTATGTTGGACCTTAAAACATAAGATTCAACATGCAATGTCCTGAGTGGATAAGAATCTATGACGGAACTTTTTGGTACTTTTTTGTTCACTAACTGGTACTTTTTGAATTTCTGTTACTATTGGACCTAGAAACATACAATTCAATATGCAATGCCCTGGATGGATGAGAATCTTTAACGAAATTCGGTCGTTTTAGGTAGTAAATCTAGCTTTTAAGCCAATACGTATAGAAATAAAAATTAAATAACATTGTTACTTATCTAAAAAATACAAATGCGAATTTGGTACTTTTTCGAAATTCGAACGTTTCAGGGGTGAAAATTGTACCGATGTATATCGATCCCGCGAACCTCATACCTCCTAAACTAAAAGAGATAAAAAACATCAGCACTCATTCTTGTTTATTAGAAAAATTCGCTAACCGTATATTTCCTAAACAAAAAGAGATACAAAAAATTGAACACTAATTATTGTTCATTAAAAAAAAATAAACGGAGAGGTGTCTGGTACTTTTTTGAAGGAAGGCCTTTTTGGGGTGTAAAAGGGTAAATAAATATTGTATCACATTTTTAGCTTATCTAAAAAATACAAAACAGGTTTGGACCTTTTTTGAAATTCAAACGTTTAAGGTGTGAAAATCGTTCCTAATTTTGTTACTGTTTTCTCAACATTTTTCTTCATCTCTATATAATATAAATTTGTAAAGTAACTGACGGATTCATCATCGCACATCCTAAACTCTTGAAGCTAAAAAGCTGACTTTTGGACCGAAGGTTGGCCTCTCGCCAAATCGATTCCGCTAACCTTAAAAATCCAAAATTAAAGAGATCCAAAAAATGTAACACTTATTGTTGTTCGTTAAAAAAATAAGGGGACAGGTGCCTGGTACCTTTTTGAAAATAAACTTTGGCATAAAAATATGTCCACGAAGAAAAAGGAGACGCTAACGAAGTAGCGGGTTAAATGCTAGTTGAAATTATAATTATAAAAGTAAAGTAATCGTTTTGGATATTTCTGATACGTTCCGCGGAGGGTGGCATGGTACACTCTTGTCAAAACTTTTTACATTTGTTGTCGGCGATAATATCTCTCAATTCACCTCGAGCTTTCTGAATGATCGCACTATACGAGCTGTTATAGGTGGAGTTTTTTCAAGCGAATTAAAAATTCAGTCAGGGGTGCCGCAAGGCTCCGATGTATCTCCTATTCTATTTCTTAGCCAAACTTCCAACCCTATCTAATCTTTTGCAGATGCCAGCGACCTTTGCCATTCGTTTTTATTTAATTATGGAGCAAGAATTTTAGATGTTGGAGCCATGTGGCAAATTAGTGATATAATCTCGAAACGGGGTCGTGCGAATAGGGTAGATTTTAATGCCCGAAAGACCCAGTGTTGCATGATAACGCATAACGTGCTACGGATCAAGCTGCCTCGTCTGTATATATAGATGGTATAAAAATCAGAATCTCTTGATGTTCTGGGCATTAAAATACAATGTGATGTCCGATGGACAAAACATATATTCAAGGTGCCGAAAGAAGCACTCAGGGGCATCGGGTTTTTAAAACGATGTAAAAGATACTTTACACTATTTGATCTTCTTGCTATTTATACCACCTGTATCCAATCAAGAGCTATATACAACTCAAACGAGTGGGCCTGCAATTTAAAGTCTTTTTGGAGCATCTCGACCGTAAGTGAAGCTTCTCATTGGTGTGTCCAATCCTACTGACTGCCCTTAGAACTGTCGGAATGTGGGTTGTATTTGTCACTCTTATCGTTTCTATAATGGGATGTGTTCTGATAAAATTATGGATCTGGCTATCGAAACTCGTACGTTTGTTCGTAATACACGTTTTTTCTCTAGAGCTCATCCTTTTGTGGTCGATTGGCCGGTGCATCGAACAACACATTACAGGAATAATTTGTTCTTTGGTCGGACTGTTCGTATGTGGAATTACCTTCCTGGTGAAGTCTTCCCATTCACTTTCAACAAAAATAAGTCCGATTCGTATATCCACAATCACAATTTCCCCTATCTCCCTTCCCATAGCCTATTTTTCTAGTTCAAAAACACTGCATTGCATTAGTAGGGGTTATTCCCAAAGTGCTTTGGTTTTAACAGGACGGAGACACATGCCACAGTGTGCAAGTTACAAAAAAGTTCCTTATAAAAACATTTGGAGAACGATTATGTTGACTTAATAGTCTGTTGGCCACTAAGATCGAGTGATTGAATAAGTTTCTTTGAGGTTTTGTAAAGTAACTTGTCTACCCAGATTAATCAGAAACAAATAGCACCTGGAAATCAACTTTCGAAAAGTCATTGGCAAAATACGGCCGCTTAAGCTGTGAAAAGTCCGTGAAAATTTAAGTTACAGATTGCATCATATAGACTCCAGCCTCGGCGGCTACATGATCTGACCCTATTTTCACATAAGTTGCATCAACTTATTTAGCCACTAACGCCAATTTAGTTGATAAATAAAATATTATTCTTTACGTTATTTTAAAGTAAAGTTCCGTGATACTAAGAGCAGAGAAATGTTTCCAGAAAAACTAAAATTTATGTAAAACTTCGAAATAAAATGAATAACATTTTTTTAAACAGATCTCGTGCATTGATAGCAAAGGAGCTTTGCTTTAAACAAAGTTTAAATGCTTTTACAGTTACCGTTCTACCAATATAAAGAAATTTCAAGTGAATACGTATGGTAAGTGCCATGCCTACTTTTCACATAGAACCTACTTTTGAAAGATGTTGTGTATTATTATCTTAGCTTCTTTTACAAAATTAGAATGATTATACTGTTTTCAAATATAAAAAATCTTTATTGTCACTGCATGAGAGGTGCCACAGCCACTTGAAAATTAAAAAATATTAATAGCGCATGTTAAGCGCGGGGTTATCAGACAATTACTGTGCAGATTTCAGGAAAATCGGTTCAGTTGTTAAGGAGTCTATAGGCAACAAACAAACATATGATTTTCATTTATATATTATTTATTGCTCCGCCCTGCAACTACCCCCTTAATTTTGATTTTGAAAGGTGTAGTTAACCATAACAGTGGGTACTACAAAGTTTGAAGATTTTTGTCTTCGGATATTCCGTGTTATATATTTTCATTTTTGTTTTATTTAATATTATTATTATTGAGGTTTTTTGTTTTCCTCACGGGCTAATTATGATCAATCGTTTTGCTACCAAATGTAACTAAAAAACATTTATGGTTAATTTATTTGTTATTCCCAACGTTTCGTTCGCTTTTTTCGTACTTCATCAGGGGTTATTTTTATTCCATAATAATCTAGACAATTAGATAATAATTATAATAAATTTTAGAACTTTAATAATATCACAGCTTAACTTACGAATTAGGGTTTACATTTGTATTGCAGTTTTCAACTATTTAATATTAAAAACTGGACTACGCGACACAGAAATAAATAAATAATAAATAAGTAAAATACAACACAAACACCGAATAAAAGTCAAACTTAATGTAAATATTACAGAACTATAACTAATTATAATCATTAACTATTGCAGCCGAGTGTTGCAGTTTTGTATTGTCCTTGTTCTCTTTCGTGTTCATTGTATTTTTGATTTTCTCTTGGATTCGTAAGCTTTCGAGAGTGTAACGTTTGTTGTCTCTCCGCTCTCTATCTAATATGTTTATACTGTCGAAGTTTATGTTGTGATTGCACTCTTTTACATGCAGAGATAGTGCCGTCGCTATTTTTCCTTTTTTGACGTCTGTTTTGTGCTCATGAGTTCTCTTCTCTAACCTTCTTTTTGTTGTTCCAATGTAATCCATATTACACCTTCCCCTTTCGTTTCCGTCACATTTTATTTCATAAACTACATTATCTATTTTACATAGCGCTCATTTTCTGCAAGACCGGCATAACTCAAAAAAATCCATTTCGAGATAAACGCATTTAAAGTTTTTGATTTGTTCTAACTACTACGAAAAGAAGAAGACACATTCTCTTCAAACTGGGAAAGTATAAAAGATATATAGATGAATTTAATACACAATATAAAGAAAAACAAAGTGAACAATTCTGCATCTCTAACTCCAAATGCAGCAAATGAGCGATATGTCAAGTTTGGTTTTGTTATATGTAAACAAATGCCTTATGTTACATTTTCTAATGTTACCTATAATCACTGGAAGTGTTACATGTTGTGCAATTTGAATAGAACACAATTAGCTGCTTTTACTTACAACTATTACACTTTCATAATCAATGTACTTTATGAGCGATTTTTAAAGCTATTTGAGCGGTTTCTGCACGCTATTATGGCTTGGAACCAAATATTGACATCACTAATGCTTTAGAAAAATTTAAACGATTATAATGTAAATAGACTTTTTTTGATTTTAATGTGTAAATATTTTTATATTTTGTTTTAAAACAATTTTTTACAAAATTATGAGCGGTATGAATTATGACAAACAAAATAAAACATTTGTTGTACAAACAAAGTAGTAAGTATCAAAGTTGTAGAACAGGGCAGTATGAACACCTTAAGTAAAAAAAAGGGTAAGATATGCAACATGTTTTGCACGTTTTTCATCAACATATTCACAAAAGAACTTGAAAATTTTTCTCACAGTTGTATTTTTTGTACAAACGAACACAAAAATGTAGAACATGTAAAATTAATGCAACATTTTTCTCAGAAAAGAAATCGCCATTAGTGTTTTGTTTGATTTATGTGCAATTGTTGTTGTTTTTTCTGTGATCAAGTTCGTTAGTGTTTTTAAAAATATTTTTCTGTTTCCGATTCTTTCTTTTTCTCAAGATTTTTGCTTTTTAGAATTTTATTTTGTATGGATTTGTTAAGTGTGTTGGATAATTGTTCATAGTCAAGATATTTTTTATTTTGCTTATATTTTTCTTTTTAAATTTTTCATCGCTGATCTGCAGTACTTTATTTATTAGATTTGTCGCTGTGTTCGTTTTAATTTTTAATGGTTGTGTGGAATTGAAATTGATCTTTCTTCATGATGACGTTGGTTTGGTGTACCAATCAGTTATTATTCTACCGTTTTCTCGGAAATTGTTGATGTCCAAATATGGTATTGTCATGTTCTTTTCACGTTCGATAGTAAAACGGATCTTATTGTGGTAACAATTAAGCGTTTATAGAATTATTTCCTCGTCAGATTTTCTTATGATTGCAAAAAGGTCATCTACATATTTTGTTATAATCTTGATTTATATATTCTTCGATCTGAGTTCGTCTATTGCATCGTCGAGTAGTGCGTCCAGTACTATATCAGCAATTGTTGGCGATAGAGGGTTTCCCATTGGCATACCATATAATTGATGCTAACATTTGTTGTCAAATGTGAGATAATTGTTGTCAGTTAAGCAGAATTGTAGAATCGTTGACAATTTTCTTTTTGGTATTGTAGTATGTCCCTTTAGGGTTTCCCATTTTCCCAATATGTTTTTTATTGCCAGGTGAACCGGAATGTTGGTGAATAATGATACCAAGTCGAAGGAAACCATGACATCGTCATTTTCCAATGTTATTTCTTTTAGGTTTTGTTTAAGTTCTAATGAGTTTTGTATATTATAAGTTTTTGAAAAGGTGTTCTATATAATATTTCCTACAATTTTGCTAAATTGTAGCAAGGCACTCCCATCGATGAGGACATAGGCCTCAGTGGTACATTTTCCGAATGGTGCCGCTGCAGCGTGTGTTGTTAATTTGAATTTTTCAAATTTTGTTAATAAACCTTCTTTAAAAAGTTGTATAATTAGATTATTGTTTTTCCTCTGTAAGGTTTCTGTTGGGTCTGTTTCGATTTTTTTGTATGTATTTTTGTCCTCAAGTAAATCATACATTTTTTCCATATAATCCTTTTTATATATTACCACTGTCTTGTTTCTTTTGTCTGCATTTGTTTTAATTATATTATCTTTTTGTTTTCGTATAAATTTCTTTGTGTCCTCATATATGCTTAAAATAAATTTTTCCTTCTACGTGTTTTTTAAATTCCTCTTAAAATAAGCTATCCTATTTGCATTTTCATTCTATGGGTACTACCCTCCCCCTTCTTCCCCGGCCATTTTTATTTTAAAATTTGTAGTTTACCCACTATTAAGGCTTTAACCACGTTTGAAGACTCTAGCTATAATAGTTTTTCAGTTACGCGATAGATCCTATATGCCTTTCCTTTCAAATGTGTAGTTTACTATAAGACTGACTCCTTCCAAGTTTTAACATTCCCACTAGTTCTTAAGATATGCGATATTCAACATTGGCTTCCTATGGGGGGGTACCACTTCCCCTGCTGATTTCTTATTTTAATGTCGCGGCTTAGAAGATCCAACCGCAAAAAGTTAAAGCAAATTGGTGCAGAGGCTCTTAATATACTTAATATTGGCATTCCAGGGAAGGTACCACTTCCCCTGTCCTTATCGGGACATTGAGGAAAATCGGTTTGATTTCATTTATATATACATAGATAATCTAGTTAAATCATATCTTGGTAGTCGTTACCAATCAGTATTTATTAACGGTAGTTACTCGTCTGCACTCCCTGTCACCAAAGGTGTTCCACAGGGATCAATTTTGGGACCACTTTTGTTTTCGTTGTATGTTAATGATCTTCCCCGAACTTTATCATATTCTAAGTTACACTTATATGCCGATGATGTACAAATTTACATTGGCAGTTCTGTGGAAAATATTGCAGACAACGTACATAAATTAAATAAGGACTTAGAAAGTGTTTTTAGATGGGCAACCGCTAATAGACTTCTAATAAATCCCCACGAATCTAAATGCCTTATCATTCACCGTAAAACGATCCGTTTTAATATAAACATTGACATTATGCTTAATAATGAAAAAATTGAATGTGTACGCTCGGCAAAAAATCTTGGTGTTATATTCAATAATAATTTAGATTGGTCTGACCATATTAATAAAACTGCATCAAACATCTAACTACGGTTACGTGAACTTTGGCCTACCCAATACTTTACGCCTTTAAAAATTAAAATACTTATCGCCAAAACTTACTTAATGCCTCGACTTTTATATGGTTGCGAGTTGTTCTCAAGTTGCGACTTTCGTAGCAAAAGTGTGTTACAGAAAACATATACATAACAATATAATCAGATATGTTTTTGGTTTGGGAAAATACGATAGTATATCCCAGTTCACAAATAAACTTTATGGCATGACATTTTAAAACCTTTTAGATATGAGGGTATTGCACATGCTACATAAAATAATATATACGAAGAATCCTTCGTATCTGTACAACAGATTAACCTTTGCAAGGTCTAACAGGGGAAATAAGATAATTCCCTTTACACACCGCAGCCTGATATCTGAATATCAATTTTTTATTCATTCTGTCCGTCTTTGGAACCTACTGCCCAATCATGTCCAAACAAACAACAATGTGAACAATTTTAGAAATCAATTAGTTAATTATTTAATAAGCTAAACCCCATAAAACTAAACCAATTAATTTTTGCCATCAAAGCTATTTATTTATTTAGTTTAGTTTATTTGAATCTATAATTTATATGTTACACTCAGCCAACATACAATTTAAAATTTAATCTTTCTTTAAATTAAATGTTTATTTCCTTTCCATTTTGTTATAATGTACTCTATTTTGTTTTTTTCTTTTTCTTTCTTTTCAAACGTAATCGTTTGAGTGTGATTACCCCTTTATGTTTTAAACTTATATAATTCCTGCACTTTAACTATAAGATTTATATCTTGTTGTGTAGGATAAGCAAGAAATTCTTAAATAAATAATACAAACAAACTACATTCACGTATTTAAGCGACCTTTAAAAGTTTTTTTGAAACAAAAAATATTCCATTTAAACTAAATAAATTTAAAAATAAACTTCACTTTTACATGCTGTGCACACCAGCCATCAATCATAATGCACTAAATCCCATTATGAAATAAATCGTTACAATTATCCAGTCAATACTTGAAATTTACGAAAATTAAATAGTAAAATGAAATTAGATTAAATAAACCAATAGACCACCAATATTTATTGAAAAACAAACCAAACAACAAGCGATAACATTTACACATATTAAATATTTAAATTTGCAAACAAACCAAACAAAATAAATAGCAATAAATTCGAGCAAACTGTTTGCAACTAAAAATGTGTGCAAGTTTGTTCGTTATGAATATTTTTTAATTTAGTCATTCAGGCAACGTGACTTGAACTCAAACAATCCAACAAAAACAGAATTATTGTTAATAATTTCAGAGATATTTGCGATGGGTGATGCGATTATATTGAAAAGTAAACTTTTCGTTTTATCGGAATAAAATTTAATCAGCTTTATTATTTAATATATTGAATTAATAAAAGAATAAAATACAAAAAGGTTTGTTAATTAATGATTTAAAATTAAATTGTATATGCGTAAACCGATTGTCGAGAATTGCAAATTAAATGTTAGGTAATACGTTACACAACAGCCGTAATTTTTAACCCCCTTGTCCCCCGTTTCCACATGCAAATGCTAATGCAAGTTCGAAAAACTCAATACACTCACACTTTTTTACTAACATTCACACATTTTTTGTACTTTCTGCCAATCGGCTGTTTCCTCGATTTACGTATACACACTACGTGCAAGTATGTAATTACTTGCGTGTGGAAACGTAGAGTTATGCAAAAAAAAATTTAAGTTAACATTAGTTAACCACTACATTAAGCCCAGCGAAAATGTGCTGGTAAACTAATGTGAAGTTTTAAATTTTTCTTGCTTAAGTGTTTTATTGGATTGCCAAATTTAGCAATGCACGTTACAGAGTTGCATTAGTATCCAAAAATCGCTAAATCCAGCGAAAGAAATCTAGCTTTAGCAAATTACAGAATACGGCCACAGATCTAACAATATTGCCAGTAAAATGTGCTAACAATGTCTTACAACCATGTGCACTGGCAATTTTTATTTGACAACGTTGTTAGAAAAATCATTGTACGTGAATTGTAAGACAACAATATTGTTTGATATCTTACAGTCGTGTGGACTCAGACGTAGAAAGCTTATTTCTTATTGTCAGATATGCGAAGTTCATGCATCTGATCTGATCATTGTCAGATACCTTTTTTTATTGGCAACGCTGCAAATACATTCGTAGCAGGGATGGATAATGCGGTTTCGGATTTTATACCAACTTTAATTACAAAACGTAGCTTAAGACTCTGACGGTACCAATTTTATATTAAGAAAAAAGACAATTTTTCTTGGCAAGCCGGTCTTTGTTATACCATAGAGGAGAAAATCCTTGCGCCCGACCGAAGGCCGGCTATGCCGAGACGTTTTAGTAAGCGCTGCCGGTACTTGTTAGAAAATCCTTGCGCCCAAAAGTGTTTTCATTATATTTTTAAAATATACACCCAGAGAAAAAAACGACAAAACCATTTCTATATTTTTTTAATTTGGGACTTGGTTCCCTTTCATTAGAGTACTTTTTTCACTCTTGTGGAAATTTGGTAAATTGGAGTCTTATTTCATTCCTGTTTAGGGACTTGGTTCACCTGTTTGGGGGCTTAGTTCGTATATGCTTTTTTGGGTTTTTTCCATTAATGAAAAACGTCCCCAAATTTACATGCTTAGTGCATTTTGGGTTTGGGGAGTTAGTTATTTTTGTTATAAAACAGGGCGACATAAAACAACAATGCATTTTTTACATGAAATAGGGTGACGTGCAATCATTATCAAAAATATGGCATTATGTCTCATTTTTCGGAAAAAATGTATGGCGTTAAGTTACATTATATTGAGACTTAATGGCATATGCCCTTATGTCTCAATGAAATAGGACTTGACGCCATATGGCTTTATGACACCCCACCTAGCGAAGCCGGTTTTTGTTATAACATAGAGGAAAAAATACTTGCGCCCGGCGGAAGGCCGGCTATGCAGAGAAGCTTTAGATAGGCGAAGCTGATATTTGTTATACTATAGAGAAGAAAATCATTGCGCCCGTCCGAAGGCCGGCTATGATTTGGAGTGTGTAAGCACCTACTGTACCTTTTTTTTCAACACTTGACAATGGCAACTCATTCTTTTGGCAATTTGTAACCATAACAATTAAACTGTTATGGCGTTCTTTCCACTTTGGTTTTTAAGCGAATATGGTGTTATTGCACTTGGATGGGGTTATAAAGACATATGGCTTTATTTCCTATGGCTTTATTGCACGGCACCGCCCATAAAATGTTATGGTTTTCTTACAACCGTCTGAACTGATAGTTTACTATTGTTGGTAATTTTGTTTTTGCAGTATATTTTCTGCCCTTTGCAAGATTACATTATTGTAAGAAATGACTACCGTCTGTACGATTGTTGTGTGTGACATGTCCGCTAGAATATGCCCTTTATTCTATTTCGTGATTCTTATTTATTTTCTTTTAAAATATAAAATGTAGTACGTTCTTAATGCTAAAAACCTGCGAAGCCCTTTTGGTTGTATGCGGGCATTATGAAAGTTTAATGTTTGTCTAACGTGGACGTGAACTATACGGATAAGTTGTTCCGTTTTCCTTACCAAGCCTATGTATACATTGGTACTCATACGTAAGCGTAAGGTCGCGTTGTGGGTAAAATTGAAATAATACAACTTTCTACGTTTGTACATATGTTTATTAACTGAGCAATAATTTTGTCGATGCACACAACTTTTCCTTATATATTTTCACACAAAACACTCAAATAACAAAAGCGAAAATCTTTGTGAAGTGAGATTTAGAAATCATGATTAAAAATTTTCTGTTTTCCTTTTAACACATTTCAACTCGACATGACACGTTAACATATTTTTATTAGCTACCAACAATTAAATCGTCCGCAACATTTACGTGCCCACAACATTTACGTATGAGTAACGTGGCTGAAACCCTTTCGTAAGTTATATCGGGCCAACACAACCAAATTGTGTTCGATATTAAAGGGACTGCTGCAATCAAATAATGGTTGCGGTAACAATAGGTATCGTTAAAGTGACCATGAATAAACAAATGACCATTTCCAACCTTTATTGTACTTAATCATAGGCCTACAACAATTTAGTGTCGGCACCAGAGATCAGCAATGAATCGTTTTTTCGCTACTCATACTGACTCATGCAATTGTAAGTATAAGTGCGTAGAAATCATTTAAACTAAACAACTCTGATTCACTCATACTCACAAGAGAAATATTTATGAGTGCGACGTCGGCATTATACGCATACTCATAAATGACGTCAGCTTGATTTATAATTTCAAGAAAATACTCACAATGATTCAAATCATTTAGCTCATCCATTTACCGTTTTAACACAACAGATAAAACACACAAGTTAATAATCAGCGCTGCCAGATAAATTTGCCGAAAAATCGTCCACTTCATACATGTAACTTTAGTAAACTGTAATTGCCAAATCGTCACTTTGCTATTTCGGGGACAAATCTGGCAGCCTCGCATTTTGCTTCGCCTATACACATTGACTTGAGTAGATTCTAAATCAAATACTTCAAATGTTGCTAAGTATGGGTACGATGAATAAAATTAAACTTTTGAGTGAATATGAGTTTGAATAACATTGGAAGAAGTATGAGTGCGTTTAAGTACAAGAATTTATGAGTCATGATTTAGCTCTACTCACTTTTTCACTACACATTGCTGATCTCTGGTCGGCACCAACAATTTTTAATTAAATTTTACATTTTTATCAATTCAAAAAAATTTTTCATCGAAGAATCGTATATGCACATCACTCTTTATACCTTTAATAATTCTTCACCTACTAGTTTTTCGATTCATTTATTTTGTTCTCGATTGTTCTTCAAAAAAAGTTAATCTTTTTTCTTTTTGTTCGGTTTTCCTGAAACTGTGAAAATTAAAGCAAAACTTCATGCAGTTTCTTTGTCCGAATGAATTTTGTGTCCACAAAGCCTGAGATAAATATTTTTTCTAACTATTTTTGCCCTGCCTAGGACTTTTCCCAATAGCAAAGTAGAAAAAAATATAGAGATTTGTTTATTTCCCAAAATTTAAAAGAGAAGATGAAAATACAATTTTTTGTCTTTATTTTGTTAACCTTTTGGTTTTTTATTTCCCTTTCAAGATTTTTACTTTTAGCAAGTTAACAAATATTTTTTTCTATTTTTTTTCAATTTTTATTTCTTCTTAAAAATGCTGGTAGTAATTTATGCTCAAAAAATTTTAAATTTCTTTTTTTTTCTTTGGGAGGTGTGCCTCGAGGATGTATAAAATTGTTTACATGTACTCGTTAGAATTTTTTTTTTTTTTTATTGAAAGAGGAAATTTAATAATTTAGCAATGTTTGGTATTATTCATTTAACTTTTACTTAATTTAAAACTAAAAACTTTTTAAAAATATTGCAGTCCCTAAAGAAGGAAAGTAGTAAAAAACATTTATCTATTATTTATTAAATGTCACAAAAAAAATTCTGCGCCGATATGGAAAAGTAACTTTTGCCGAATATTGTATCAGCTGTTTTTTTTACTCGAATGAGAACTTTCGAAATTGATAATTATGGTTTGATAATTGAGAATGTCCTACCATGTTTCGAGAATAACGCTTCAAAATCGTGGAAATTTACTAAAACAAGAAAAAGAAATTTGTTTGCGAACTTCATAGAGCCCTTCTTTCATTTTACAAAGCGCATTTCTCAAAAACAAAATTTACAATGTATAGGAAAATAGCAAGATTTTCTAAAAAAATTTAATTTTAACAAAATTACCTATAAAAAGTAAATATTAACAAAATTTCCTTTAATAGCAAATACTTGAATATTTTCTATAAAAAGTTAATTTTAGCAAACTTTCTTAACTAGCAATTTTAAACAAAATCTCCTATAAAAAGTAAATTTTGGGAAAATTTCCTATAAAAAGAAAATTTTGGAAAAATTTCCTATAAAAAGTAAATTTTAGGAAAATTTCCTATAAAAAGTAAATATTGGGAAAATTTCCTATAATAGTAAATATGTACTAAGAATTTGTTTTATAAAAAGTTGATTTTAGCAAACTTTCTTAACTAGCAATTTTAAAGAAAATCTCATATAAAATTAAATTTTGGGAAAATTTCCTATAAAAAGTAAATTTTGGAAAAATTTCCTATAAAAGGAAAATTTTAGGAAAATTTCCTATAATAGCAAATACCAAGAATTTTTTCTATTAAAAGTTAATTTTAGCAAACTTTCTAAACTAGCAATTTTTAACAAAATCTCCTATAAAAAGTAAATTTTGGGAAAATTTCCTATAAAAAGTAAATTTTGGGAAAATTTCCTATAAAATGTAAATTTTGGGAAAATTTCCTATAAAAAGTAAATTTTGGGAAAATTTCCTATAAAATGTAAATTTTGGGAAAATTTCCTATAAAAAGTAAATTTTGGGAAAATTTCCTATAAAAAGTAAATTCTGGGAAAATTTCCTATAAAAAGTAAATTTTGGGAGAATTTCCTATAAAAAGTAAATTTGTGGAAAATTTCCTATAAAAAGTAAATTTGGGGAAAATTTTCTATAATAAGTAAATTTTAACAAAATCTCCTATAAAAAGTAAATTTTAACAAAATCTCCTATAAAAAGTAAATT
Source organism: Pollenia angustigena (assembly GCA_930367215.1). Lineage (NCBI taxonomy): Eukaryota > Metazoa > Arthropoda > Insecta > Diptera > Polleniidae > Pollenia > Pollenia angustigena. The sequence goes on along the minus strand of OV884060.1, from coordinate 192,549,523 downwards.
TTGGGAAAATTTCCTATAAAAAGAAAATTTTGGAAAAATTTCGTATAAAAAGTAAATTTTAGGAAAATTTCCTATAAAAAGTAAATATTGGGAAAATTTCCTATAATAGTAAATATGTACTAAGAATTTTTTTTATAAAAAGTTGATTTTAGCAAACTTTCTTAACTAGCAATTTTAAAGAAAATCTCATATAAAATTAAATTTTGGGAAAATTTCCTATAAAAAGTAAATTTTGGAAAAATTTCCTATAAAAAGTAAATTTTAGGAAAATTTCCTATAATAGCAAATACCAAGAATTTTTTCTATTAAAAGTTAACTTTAGCAAACTTTCTTAACTAGCAATTTTTAACAAAATCTCCTATAAAAAGTAAATTTTGGGAAAATTTCCTATAAAAAGTAAATTTTGGGAAAATTTCCTATAAAATGTAAATTTTGGAAAAATTTCCTATAAAAAGTAAATTTTAGGAAAATTTCCTATAAAAAGTAAATTTTGGGAAAATTTCCTATAAAAAGTAAATTCTGGGAAAATTTCCTATAAAAAGTAAATTTTGGGAAAATTTCCTATAAAAAGTAAATTTGTGGAAAATTTCCTATAAAAAGTAAATTTGGGGAAAATTTTCTATAATAAGTAAATTTTAACAAAATCTCCTTTAAAAAGTAAATTTTAACAAAATCTCCTATAAAAAGTAAATTTTAACAAAATCTCCTATAAAAAGTAAATTTTAGAAAATTTCATATAAAAAGTAAAATTGGGGAATGTGCGAAAAGATAAACTCACTGTTTATTGTTGGTATTTTGTTTAACCTTTGATCTTGATGCAAATAAGGCTTTTTGAGCGATTGCAATTCTCATTCACTCTGCGGTTTTGTTTGCTTATATCTTTGGCTTTTCTAAAATTTCTTTCGAGAATGTTTCCTGATTATCTGACCTAAGCAGCCAGTGAAATGCGAATAGAAACTATCTTATTCTCCATTTATCAAGAATACAAATTGGGAATTAAGCACGGCAAAAAAAATATTCCTAATTATATTTTATTTTCCAACTTACTTTAATAATAAATTTCTTATTAATATTAAATTTTAACAATATTTCCCATTAAAAGTAATTATTAGCGAAACTTCCTATAAAAGGGAAATTTTCAACAAAAAGTAAATTTTAGAAAACTTTCTAAACAAGTAAATTTTAACCAAATCTCTTTAGAAAAGTAAATTTAAGGAAAATCTCATAAAAACGTTAATTTTGGGAAAATGTCCTATAAAAATAAAATTTTCGATAAATTTCCATCAAAAAGTAAATTTTTGCAAAATTAGTGTATTTTAACAAAATTTTCGATAAAAAGTTAATTTTGCCAAATTTTCTTAACTACAAAATTCTTTCTTTTACAAAATTTCCTTTACAAAATAAATTTTAGCAAAATTTATTATGAAAAGTAAATTTTAACAAAATTTCCTATAGAAAGTACATTTTCAAAAGTAAACTTTGGCAAAAGTAAACTTTGGCAAAAGTAAACTTTGGCAAAAGTTCCTATAAAAAGTAAATTTTAACAAAAATCTCTTATAAAAAGTAAATTTTAACAGAAATCTCTTATAAAAAGTAAATTTTAACAAAACATCCCATAAAAAGTAAATTTTAGCAAAATATCCTATAAAAGTAAATTTTAACAAAATTTCCTATAAAAAGTAAATTTAAGAAAATGTTTCTATAAAAAGTACATTTTAACAAAACTTCCTATTAAAAGTGAAGTTTGGAAAGTTATAAAAATTAAATTTTTTCCAAACTTTCTATAAAAAAGAAATATAAAGAAACGTTTTTGTAAATTTCAAAAGTTGCTATAAATAGTAAATTGTAATAAAATTTCATGTCAAAAGTAAAAATTGCTTTAAATAGTAAATTTCACTAAAATTTCCTATAAAAAGTAAATTTTGGGAAAATTTCCTATAAAAAGAAAAATTTTGTGAAAATTTCCTATAAAAAGTAAATTTTGGGAAACTTTCCTATAAAAAGTAAATTTTGGAAAATATTCCTATAAAAAGTAAATTTTGGGGAAATTTTTTATAAAAAGTAAATTTTAACAAAATTTCCTATAAGAAGTAAATTTGTATAAACAAAATTTCCTATAAAAAGTAAATTTTAACAAAATTTTCTATAAAAAGTAAATTGTTACAATATATGTATCCTATAAAAAGCAAAGTTTGGCAAAATTTCCTAATAAAAGTAAATTTTAACAAAATTTCCTAATAAAAGTAAATTTTAACAAAATTACCTATAAAAGTAAATTTTAACAAAATTTCCTTTAAAAGTAAATTTTAACAAAATTTCCTATAAAAAATAAATTTTAAGAAAATTTTCTATAAAAAATTCATTTTAACAAAATTTCCTATTAAAAGTGAATTTAGGAAAAATATGCTATAAAAAGTAAATTTTGGCCAAACTTTCTATAAAAAGAAATTTTTTTGTAAATGTCAAAAGTTGCTATAAATTGTAAATTGTAATAAAATCTCATGTAAACAGTAAAAGTTGCTTTAAATAGTAAATTTCACTAAAATTTCCTATAAAAAGTAAATTTTGGGAAAATTTCCTATAAAAAGAAAAATTTTGCGAAAATTTCCTATAAAAAGTAAATTTTGGGAAAATTTCCTATAAAAAGTAAATTTTGGAAAATATTCCTATAAAAAGTAACTTTTGGGGAAATTTTTTATAAAAAGTAAATTTTAACAAAATTTCCTATAAGAAATAAATTTGTATAAACAAAATTTCCTATCAAAAGTAAATTTTATCAAAATTTTCTATAAAAAGTAAAGTTAAATGAATAGTAAATTTCGTCAAAAATTGCTATAAATAGTTAAATTTTGAATAATATAAATTTATCAATAGGAAACAAATTTAAAAACTTTTAAAATCTAAAATAAACCACTTTTATTTTTACATTTATTTGACGAAAAATATGCACCATTGGCTGCGCAATAAATATTCAATTTACAACAAAGCAAATTTTATATTTGTTTTAATTTTATTTTTATTTTTTTATTGCAATAAAAAAAAATTAAATTTACTGATAGTTTTTTTTACAACAATATGTATGCAATTAAATTAGTTATTACATTATCAAGAAAAAATTTCTGCAAAAAATTTACCAGTATCTCCATATAAACTCTACCACAAAAAATTAATTAAAGCGAATAATCAAACAACAAAAAAACGCCGACAATGAAACTAAAAAAGTGACAATAAATTTAACTTATCTGGACCATGATACACATTAAACCACCCTACCAACCTTCCACCCAACACACAAATATATTTACTTATAAAAATATAAAATAAAACTTACCTTTTAAATACTGTTCGTTACGGGCAATAACTTTTTCAGCATTTTTGCGTGCCTGAAAAAACCATTCGGACGTATTGCCTAAATAATGATATTCCATGGCCAAATCTTTGGCGAGAATAGCACCCAAATTGGGTGGCGGCAAACGGTAGGCAAATGGACAAAACAGACCCGGTTGCGCAGGGTGTTCATTCCAATCGAAACAATTGCCAGCAGCAAAAATATCATCATCGAATTCGACCATCGATAAAACGGAAGCATGAAGTAGATTTACATCGGCCTGTGCAGATGCTGAAGTCATTTTGAAAATTCTGTAAAAAAGAAGAATAGAAAAAATTTAAATAATTAATAAAAAATGTGTTTTTTTATATGGAATTAAGGAGAGATAAAAAAAGTAACTGTTGACATTTAATAAAGAATTTCATTATTTTGTTTTTGTAACTTTATTAAAATATAACGAAATAACATTAAAGAAATTGCCACAAGTACATACATTTTTGACGAAAGTGTGCTGAAAATTGCTTCTGTCATAGAAAATTGACTAGAATCGAAGCTCTCGTAAAACAAAAACAATCTCTGTCAAAATGTTGTACGTTTTGACAGATGGAAGACGCTTCACCTGCTGGTGTAGGCTAATCTGTAAATTAGTTCCGGTAAGCAGATTGGGCACACAATTTAAACCCGTTGTAGTCTGTTAAACATGCAATTGTAAATTTAATTTTTAAAACTCAACTATCCATTTAAAAACAACAGATCAATTTCTACTTTTTGCTAAAAAATCCCACTGTATACAGTACACTATACTATAATTCGCTAGTTTGCTTTCCTTTTATTATTTCATTAAATGTTCCTTTTTTAATTAGGCCCAAGCATAAAAATTATAATAACGTAACACAAAAGAGAAAGGAATAAAGCTTATTTGTTGTGCAATTTAATATTTAAATATTGTTTTCGTGTAATTAACTGTATGGCATATTTATACCCCTTTTGCACAACATCTTAATTTTTAATAAAGTTTTTGTTTTGCTTCTTCCATCTACTTTTGAAATATACTTTTTTCGAACTGTATCTTTAACTTTAATTGAGTTTTACTGCTTCCGTTACTTGCACTTGTTGTGCTTAATTAAGATTAATTGAGAGATGCGTTTCCTAGAGTTTCTGCTGCACATTTTTTTTTCTTTCTTTTAATTCTTTTAACACGAAATGCGAGTTGGTGTTGCGTTTAACTATGTCTTCCATTTATAGAAAATAAACTTTTTTGATGTTGCTTGTTACCTTGGAGTTATTATCGTTTTATTATGAAAAGGTTTTCTCGATACGATGATGAAAAAGTGAAGCAAAAAAAAATCATCTTTTCAGGTGAAATTTTTTTAAGCAAGTAGAAGAAAAGATTTTCATGAGTAACTGTCGTGTAGGCTGTATCTCATAGTGGTCTTAATCACGATAACTTTGATAATTCCTTTTGATGAAAAATAAATAAGATAAAAATTACGTTTAAAACAAACTGTAAGTTAAAAATTCCTCGTTATGGGGTTTATGTTGGGTGGAAAACTGTGATACAGAAGCCTCATAAATATGCTACTGGTGACAAAAAGTGTATTTTAACCAGGGTTTAAGAAACTACAGTCGAAACCAAAAACTTTCGAAAACATAAAACGAATATGTGTGTATAACTTTTAGCTTTTTGAGTTGGTTTGGCAGCGACGGTTTACATTTAGTGAATCAGAAGTAAAAGCAACATTTTATTTTCGTCCAATGTCAAATAAATTAGTGCAAGAAATGGCAGTTTTTCTACTTTGGCTGCAGTTTTTCTAAACTCTGGTTTTAACTGCCTGTTTTTTGGAAATAAAAAACAAAATTTCTTGTAAGAAATTATATTGAAAACAAAAGAACTTTTCGTATTTTATTTTTGTTTTCAATATAATTTTTCACAAGATATTCTGCTTTCATTTTTTAAAAACAGGCAGTAACTGTATAACCTAGAAGAATTATACACTTGCTCCTTTTTTACGAGCTGGATCGATCTGACCTCCACTGAGGTTTTGCAGCAAACTGCATCTGTTGAATAGCAACAGCACTTAAGGAGATCCGCAATCTGACCTTAATTCCCTACAAGTGACGGAAAATCCGTACAGGAAGCTGACTTTTTAAAAGCTCCCATGTCGCGACTTTGGGTTTTAGCCACAACTACCACGTGATCTCCCAAAAGGGTCCCATTAGTCTGGAACCGAGCTTCCAAAGGCAACTGACTCCCGTGGTACCATATGCGAACTCTGGTCAGCCGCAATTTCAAGTGATCTGTAAGTTTTTGGCTCTGCCGAATTCCAGGTGTTGACTGCACCTGATTTCCCTGGAGGATGTTAAACCAAAAGGTGATATATCCCATGAATTTCATCCTACATAACCCCCGGGTGAAGTTTTTTAACACGCAAAATTGTAGGTTTAAACAGCCTGGAGTGATTTACTAGGCTTAATTTTATCCATTTGATGCGCTTTACATGCTGGCGGCATCATCGGACAATTTTTTTTAAGGGACTAACCTTGTCGGCGATTGCTTTAGGAATAAGTTTTGGGACCAGCTCCACGCCATGACCTCTGGCGAAAAGCGTTTCTTAAAGGACAGCGCAATATGCCAAACAAAGTGCCATACGAAGCAATATAATTATTTAAGACCAAGTTCGACGAGCGAGTTAGCTGCTTGGTTCGTGCGATCTTAGCCTTTCTGACTCTCCTCTTTGGGGTAACATTAAATCGCAAGTCTATTCAAACAAAGTTAAAAGAGGCGTACCCCAACATTGAAAGCTGTTTTCGGCCGATTTTTGAGCTCGAGTCATGGAAATTGCGTCTAGTTCTGCGATCGGCAACATATACAATTACATTTTGCGATTGAATGCGTTGTATGAATTTTACATATGCCGTTGTTAATGTTATTAAATTTTTTCCAATGTGTGTGCAGTGCTACCTTTTATTCTAGAGCATGACTGATGAAATTTTTTTGGTTTGTATTGGCTTCTACTTGGTTTAGTGTAGTATGTAGTGAAAAAGAAAAAAGGGGCTTAATTTCGAGGCGTGTCATAAAAGTGAACATATTAAAATCTATACATACGTAGCTTTAGAAGGACTTTCTTGGCACGTAAAAAAAATTGGAGATTTGGGGGAAGGATGCAAGATGGCATAAGTGGCGCCCAGAATTTTAGGTCAGATTGAAAAGTCACCAAAGGCAAAAATGAAGCCACTATCAATCCATGAATAACGGTATGATGAGATCTGTATTTTGGGGCGTGGCAAAAAAATTTGTTACCTGTTTTAGAAACTTCATTGACCTATCTTACATTCTAGGGGGTGACTGGCACAACTTTTGTTTGTATGGAGGTCGACCCGGTCTAGTTTGCACACGTACGTTATCAAAGAGTATTAAAGAGAAAACGCGGCGGCCTGAATGTGTTGATCGCAGGTCTAGTGTATTTATTCATTCCACTGCTCCCGCGGCGTACATTTGAACGATGTGTCGTGTTTCATAAATATTGGCATCAACTGTACTTTAATGTGAAAAAAAGTAATTTCTTTTAATTAAAAAAACAAAAACATAATCAGTCCCTTCCAATGAAAACCCCTTTAGGAGGGGTATATTTAATGAACTTGCCAAACCCCTTTTTGATATTAATAAAATGAAAAACTCTCATCTTACTTTAATTTCGTATGACATTCTGTTTAATTTTTACATGTTTTTCTTTTCAGTTTTTTTTTTTTTTGTTATTAGATTCCATCTTTTGTTTTCATAAATGTCACGAACATACATATATTGTGTCAATAGCACGAAGATTCACTTAAAAACGCATAGACAAAATAACGAGAAAAACTATTAAAATAGGAAAAAAAACACAACACATGACACAGCAATGAAGATAAAGCTTCAAATATTAAGTTGTTGAACCTTTTGCCTGGAAACAAGATGAGAAGAATGGAGAAGAGTTACCCAAATCACGAACGACTCAAACAAGAAGCACACATCTACTGCACAGACAACAGCCACCGAACAACATCAACCTGGATATTTTTCTTATTGTCCTTATTGCCATGTCAGTGACACTCTATCAAAGGAAACGTTTTATCATTAGCAACAGGCATTAATTCAAGACATACACACTCGTGCATTTGCGAGCTAAGTAAAGAGGATTTTGAGCAGAACTGAATTAAAGATTGGCGCATGTATCTTACGTTGGTTGGTCACTACACCCAGAGAAAAAACATATTTAAATATGGTCACCTCCAACAATACTATTTTTAAAGAAAATTTTAAACATATTATGATTTAATTAACAATATTATTGTCGCTGACAACCATATTATGGTTGAATTAGTCCTCCATCAGGGAGCCACAACCATATTATGGTTGCCTCCGAACATGTTATGGTAAAAAATAACTAAAACATGTTTAACACAGCATGGCTGGTTTTCAACCATAGCATGTTGCTCTTGGCAAAGAGGAAAATACTTTTGTTAATTTTAAAACAAATTATTGTCATATTTAACCATAACATGTTTAGAGGCAACCATAATATGGTTGTGGCTTCTTGATGGAGGACTTATTCAACCATAATATGGTTGTCAGTGACAATAATATTGTTAAATTAATCATAATATGTTTAAAATTTTCTTTAAAAATAGTTTTGTTGGAGGTGACCATATTTAAACATATTTTTTCTCTACGTGTACAGTTCATCGTATTTACAAGAAGCAAAAAAAGCAACAAAACCAACATAATCAATTGTAAAGACGAACATGATACTGATGGAACTTTAATGGTTTGATGACGATGCTTTTGAGAATGGTCAAGTTCCTTTTAATTGTCTGTGCATTACAATGTTTTCTTTGTTTTTTTTTTAGTTTTTGCTTGTATTTTTTTAAAAGAAGTACAGATAGCCAACTCAATAACAACAACAAAATTATTTTTTCATTTACCCATTATGTGAAAGAAAGAGGAATAAAAATGTTAATGGCTTATTAAAGCATAAAGTTCGGAATGAGGAATCATGATGTCAGCAAGAACAGACTTTAGTTCTCTTTGGAAGAAGTTAATATTTTTTCTTTTTTAAGTGCCTACACAAAGGGGTGAAGGAATAAGTTTTTTTTAAATCATATTTTTCAATATCACTCGATTAGTGTCGAACATGGGCAAACTCCATTAAAATTTGCCAGCCATCTCACAAAAATCGTTTTAGAATAAGGCTTTTGCCATTACAAGGCCTGTAAAAGGGAAAACAAAATTAAGTTTGCTATGTTTTGAAAATGGTTTAAAGTAAATTAAATAGTCTCTTTTATTGATCCTGAAATAAGAACTTTTTAAAGAAACAGGAATTTCTTTTAAGGTGTAAGAAAAAGAACAGACCTCAAGCTTAACTTAACTTAATTATCTATTTGTTAATACATTATGAAACAGGAAATAAAGAGTGTTTTTTATAGAGTGACACAAGTTTAAATCATAATAAAACAAGAAAATTTATCTTTAAAATCAATGAAATTGGCTTTATTGGAAAGAAAATTTTATGAAATTAATGTTTAAATATGATTTCTGCCATGTGCGACCTGGAACACCAATTTTCAGCAACTTTTCGCATTCTGGCCATCATCTTTTTTGATGGGCCACCACCAGTCCATAAAGCGCACCAAACAGTAATTTTATGTGGATGTAATGGCGTTTCGACAAAAGCTTGTGGATTCTCTTCCCTCCAAATGCGACAATTCTGCTTATTAACGTACCCATAAGGGATGCCAATCGGGATTGATTGATCCCGAAATTCCGGGATTTCGGGAATTCGGGATTTTTTTAAATAAACAACACTTATTATTTATTTATGAATTTTCAAAAGGTATTTTATATATAACATATGGGCATTTCCATGAAAATGTCAACCACGACTCAAAAAATTCAAATGCTTGAAACTTTTTTTCAAATATGGGAGAAAGGAAAAAAACACCCAAACTTTACTATGCCGAGGTATTTATAGCTTATTACAATTTTTAAAAAGCAAAAAATAAAAGTTTTAACTCACTTTCTTATTAATTCATTTTTAGTAACTGCAATTGACGATTTTCAATATTCTGCCGAATTAATACAGATACTAGCAACCCTGGAATTATGCTTTGCAATTAATGTTACAACAACAATGAACAAGATCCACGAGGAAAGACCAAATATGTAGTTCGATTAGCGGTATATTTTTGTGTTTGTTTTGGATGCTATTCTAAAGTCACGTACGTGGTGCAAAAACATCATTTGTCTTTATCATTTGAAATTGATCAGTCTTAGGAGTTTCAAAATAAAAGTTCAAAGCAAGATATTTGTTGCAAAAAAATATTGATCGAAATTTTTTTTTAAATTGGTATAAAAAAAATTTTATAAGCTTTTAAAGTTCGTCACGTACGATATTGTAAGTACTAAAATGCAACTAAATGCGTCATCTTATTATGTTGGTATTTAGTTAAAATTTGGTCCAACCTTATTTTATTACAATCCATATCATCTTACCAAATTTTATTGGAATCGGTCCATATTTGACCATAGCTCCCATATAAGTACTACTCCCGAAAATAGCTTTTAATGTCATTTCCTTAAAAATTTTGGTATTTTCATAAAAATTGGCGACAATGACTTTTACGAGAGGAACTATGTCATGACAAAATGTTGTGCTGTTAGATCCAAAATTAACCATAGGTCCCAAATAAACCCCTTCCTTAAATCGGTTAGGGACAAACAAATCTCATATAGATGAAGACAACTAAATAATATTCAGCACAAATAACTTTTATTTAATTCTTAACCTCATAGCATAATTCTGTTTTGGCGACCTTGATTGGCCATGGGTCCCAAATAGGGTACCCTCTCAAAATTTTTTTTTTTTCAATATAGTGGTGTAGGATGTCATATGGTAGGGCTTGCCCGACTATACTTTCTTACTTGTTTGTTTTAAGTTTTAATATACATATATTTACAAAAAATATATTTCATACCTTGTAAATACTATAAGAGAAAAATCTGTCACGTACGGTATGTCACGTACGATATTACATTTGGTTCATTATAAAACCATCCAAAAAAAAATTTTTTTTTCCAATTACGGATTATAAAGAAAAAATATGTGGTTTAATGTATGAAATTAAAAAAAGGAGAAAAACCTCCCACAATTCGCAGATTTTCGTATTATTTTACATTCACACAAATATCACTTCCGTTTTATTTCACGTACGATATGCACTTATTTTGCCCGATATTTTGGACAACAAGGTTCCGAATTAGAAAAATTTTTTTTTTCATATAAAGTTCCCTCTAAATGAAACATAGTGATAAAAAAAAGTTTCCAGTTACTACTATTTTTGCCAAATATCTATCGCTCTGAAGGCGTACAAATGTCACGTACGACGACATGGAAATGCCCATATATTTAAAAAAAAGAAAAATAAGAATTATAAAAATTAAAAATACAACTGAAATATAATTTTTAATAATTTTTTTTTTTTTTTGTATAGAGTATAAAAATTCAAAAAAAAACGAACATTTTTGTACACAAAAGTTGATTTATTAGAAATCCCGGGATTTCGGGATTCGGGATTGCCCGTTTGGCATCCCTAGTACCCATTTAACCAGAAATGGGCTTCATCGGAAATTAAAATTTTGAGTGGAAATTCAAAATCAATATCAATTTGTACTTCAGCCCATTCGCCGACTTGTTATGATTCAAATTGTCAACAATTTGCACGCGTTGCTCTGGTGTAAGTCGATTCATAATGAATGATTTCAAAGCAAACTTAACCAAAAGCAACTATCAGCTGCTAAATGGGTGCTCAAATAAAGCAGTGATGCCAACTCAAAGTTATGACGCTCTTAAAACAAACGCCCTTAATTACTCTAAAATGCCATAATCTGGAATTGATTAGATGATTTCCTCTGAAATATTTAGATTTATAGACAAAATCCACAATCATTATCATTCCAAAAAAGTCAACAAAAACAGTGTTACAATTATAAGACTTATCAGCTTAATAAGCTATTTCCCAAAAAAAAATTAATCAAAATAATTCACTCAAGAGTTTTTGGAATATGCGAAATAATTGGGCCAAATTTTACCACAATAATAGCATTCTATCCGAAAGTAGGATTTGTACGGCATGAATAACCGTTATGCAGGGTTGTTAGCCTTTTTTCTTCAAAAATCGTCAAAAGTTTTAACAAAATTCTTCAAAATCATCATGAACATTTAACAAAATCGTCAACAAATCGTCATATATTTAAATTTTACAAATTGGAGACAATTTATTGCATTGAGTGGTTCAAAAATACAAATTTTTAGCAAGAAATTATATTTGTGATAAAGAAAGTGATATCGTTAAGTTTTATTCTATTTATTTGAGCAAGTGGGCTGAAATATATTTATCATTTGAAAAGAAATACATAAGAAAAAATATATTTTCATAAAAACATAACAAACATTTATCCATATTCACAAAAAAATTAAATAAAAAATAAAATCTCAAATGCTATTAACTCGAGCTACATATTTTTAAATTATTATTTTTAGCGCTATCACTAATGCAAATTGTTTTTTTTTGAAGGTGATAAACAGGGAAACCATAAATATGCAATTGCATGTTCTTCCTTGTGCGACTAATCAAGGCAGAAACAATATATTTATCCGTTTTAGAGCTTTTTATGAATTTTGACATCAATTTGTTAGTGCATATTTTTGCATATTTTACCGTTTGCAGCATTTTTTTTTGGCATATTTTAGTTAAAAGAGCCTTTTTGCAGCATTTTTTTAGGTTTATGGCGCATTTTTTTAGATGCCTACAATAGCTTTCGCAGCAAATAAAATGTTTTTTTTTTTTTCGAAAATCTGTTGCTTCAATTTCGACATCTACATTAAATTTATACTCTAAGTTGTAGGACAAAGCAGGTTTTTATTAAGGATAAATGTTATGCGATTTGTTTCTAGACCAATCTTTTAGTATTCCGATCGATTACGAATCACTTTTAAAAGTGATCTAACGATGTCCATCCATCCGCCTGGCTGGTTGTATGTACATGTTAGCCTTGTGCGTAGAGTACAAGTTCCAATTTTGTAGATAATTTTATCAGTTATGGACGAAGTCTATGCAAATGGTGAGAGTCGGTCTATAATTTCACATCCAAATTATACTCTTTGTGTCCGCAAGCTATCTAATTACGATGGTATTAATTACTAGTGCTTCTAATGAAAATCACCTGGTTTAAATCAGGGTTTAAAAGCACCCATCAGCTGGCTGCTTTTTATTTTTGCTTTTGCCACTGCTTTTGAAATTTTTAATTTTTTTTCCAATAGCCAATGTTTTGTTTTTCGTTTGTGCAAAAAAGCAAATCTCCTATTTTGAATATTTTTATTTTCTGACAACTGCTTTTTTACCAGCCAGCGACAAAAATGGACAACCACATAAAAAGCAAAAGCTAAAAAAAATTATTTCGCCTTTTGCTTTTTTACTTTTTCCTGAAAGAAGAGCTAGTTAAAAAAGACAAACCAAAAAAAAATCTAAAGTTCAAAGAACAAAAATTCTTCTCTGGCTGGTAATAACAAAAAGCCGCTGAAGTGTGTGCTAAAAGCAGTCTGAGCAGAGCTCTTAGCTCTGCAAAAAGGCAGATTACAACGAAAAAATACTGATCAGTGTACAAGCAACATGGTTTTTTTTCATGGTGGTGAGGAAAAATAAATGTTTGCCTTTCTTCAGTAATGTTGTAGTAATGTTGTTGTTGCTCGACAGTTTGCATGACTATAGCACGAAATGTGTCTGTGTGTATTTTGGTTTTTTTTAAATATTTTTAGTAAAGGCAACCAGCCAAAGTGTCTGTTGGATTTTTTATTGTATAGAAACAAAAACAAATTCTTGTTGTATTTGTTTTGCATGAAAAATATCACTTGTCTTCGTCGATCATGTGCCTTTCAGCAACCTTTGCGCTGCTTTTATCTCCTATTTTGCGGCTATTAGCATGCAGTGGTTTTTGATTTGGCGGCTGTTTGACAGAATCTTTTTGTTTCATTCTCTTTCCTACATATTTTCTCCTACAACAGAAAAGTTATTGCCGTTGCTTTTTGAGTTCCATCAAATAAGAAATTTTTGCTATTGTTAAAAAAGCAATAGTTGGAAAAAGCAGTGTCCATTAAAAGGTTACTTTTCAAAAACAGTGTGTTTATTTTGCTGCTGCTTTTGAAAAGTGTGGGCTTTTTTAGCAGTGGAACTTGTCGGCTTTTTATTTTTGATTTTTTTTTTAATAGGAAAAAGGCAAAATTTGGCTGCTTTTGCTAATATGGCGATAGCATTTTAAACCCTGGTTTAAATTGGGGGAAGAACTTTTTTTTTAATTTTCAATAATTTTTGTATTTCGAAAAATTTATTTTTACGTTTTGAAGTGTTCCCAATATAATTGTTAATTTTTCTTAATACAGTAGTTTTCCGATTTAACGAACCTTCGATTTAGTGAACATCGCATTTAACGAACAATCAAATTTTTTCTACTGAGTATCTTATATAACGAACAAAAATTTCATTTTGTACTCGGTATAACGAACAAATGTAAAATTAAATAAAAAAATAATTGCTACTAAAAAATTACTAAGAAAGATGTAAATTAAAATGAACCGTTAGTTTTCTTCTTCTTTTTCATTTGAGAGTCAGTTGTGTGAAGTAATTTGTGCTAGAAACATCAAAATGGGTAAAAAAATAGATTGTTCTTAAAGGAAAAAGTTAAAATTATCGATGGTCATCGAAATGGTTTGCGGGTTACAGATTTATGTAAAATATATGGGCTCCAAAAATCTACCATTAGTACAATCCTAAAATCTAAGGAAAGTCTTTAAAGGAATGTTAAAAACAGTAATTTTGGATATTGCGCTGGATGGAACTGAAATTCAGGAGCCCAAAATAAAACAAGAAGATGCCATTACGCATTTCGAAATTTGTATTAAACAAAATAAGTAGCTCAAATTTTTTAAATAAATTATCTTTGTATTACAGTACTTTATGAATTCTTCTTTTACTTATATATTAATGAAATATGTATGTTTTTTTAATAAAATATTTAAAATACTAGGTATACTTTGAGTTTTGAATAAAATTGAGAACGTTTTTCCTTTTTAACTTAGTACTGGATATAACGAACAATTCACTTTAACGAACATGCCTGACAACAATTAGGTTCGTTAAATCGGAAAACTACTTTATTAATATTTCCTTCTTGTAAGTGTTTTATTGATGCCAAAAAATCGTCATGACACTATTACTTTTAGTTTAAAAATCGTCCATTGTCATTTTACTGTATTTCCTCAAAAAAATCGTCAAAATTACGAAATATCGTCACATCTTACAACCCTGCCGTTATGGTAGATGGCTCTTCATTTGAATCCCTAACACTTTTTCTAATAAGCCGATTGTGCTGGCTTTTGATCCCAGACTGCCCAATCAATTTGGTACCAAAACAAAAAAAAATTCGGTGTTATCGACTTTACCTCTTATTGATACAAATTTTATAATCGTTATGCGCAAGTTGCTCTTGGCAAGTGTATTATAGTGGACCTAAAGAGCGCATGATTGCATACAAGTACCTTTCTGCTAAACAGGTGATGAGGTACGAACAACAGTTAAACTTACATAAAACAATCCTAAATGGGATCGCTTTCGAAAATCAAACCAAGAATTTCCTTAAATAAGTTCAAAATTTCTAAACCAAGTAAAACAATAGATTAAACTTTTCGTGAGCGTTTTAAGCTCATTAAACTTATAAAAGTTTGAAGCAGACACTACAACAACACCATAAAAGTAGTTAAAAAACGGTTTGCTTGTTGTGTGTAGGAACAACAAAAACAAGAGAACAAGGCGAAAGACATTACTTTTTTAATGTTTAAAAAGTAAAATAATGAACTTTTGCTTCTCATTTAGTTAATATTTTTAGTTAAATATGTACATAAGATTTTTAAAGTAAAAACCATATCGGGCATGATGCTGGTGTTTTATCATTCTGTAAGGTGTAAAACGGGTAAGTAAATCAATCATAATAATTTCCTCTTTCTTATATCTTTCTTGGTTTCTTTCAAGCACGAATTCAACATCATAATACTTGAATCAAGCGCATTTTGAGATTGATTCAATCTTAGTTTTACTTAAATCAGTCTCATTTTCGGATTATTTCAAGTACGAATTCGGGATGGAATATGAATAAGTTTACCTAACTCGCGCAGGGATAATTTGTACTTGAATCAATCTTTCTGTACTTGATTCAAGAAAATCCGTACTCACCGTACTATGTAGTAATACAGCGTTGGATTAAGTTGAATACGGATGGATTGATTTTTCTTTTGAGTGTAGTAGCTTTACCAGTTTTGCCATTTGATAGCCAGATTTAGTCATTTTTCATTTAAATCACAATAAGAATTTCAGCAATTTTAATAACTAAAAGTTTCTTCAATTCTTTTTTCCAATTTTGGACAAAAGGTTTCATCATAATTGCAGTCACAAATTTATGATGAAACTTTTGAATTTCTTAAAAATGTTTGCCAAAGTTTTTTTATGCCATTATTACTCATTATAGCTAAGCTTGTTTGATTCTTTATTTTTAGATTATTTTTCTCTCATAAAGGGTAGCAGCACAGTTCCTTAGAACAAAGAGGCAGATCTCTCAACCTCTTTGTAGTGCACGTCCTAACAAAAAACAAAAACAACATTTTAGAAACATGTGTCATCAATTCTGTAATAGTTATAATAGAACATTGCTTTTCTTCTTAACTCGTTAAGGCCAACAAGATGTGCAATAAAAAAATTTTTTTTGCGGTTTCAATTTTTGGTTTGGTTTTTTTTAATTCCTTCAACAATTATTTGGTCTCTTAATTTTCATATATCTATCTCAAACAACCGCTGACACTTAATGAGACTCTTCCGCAAGCTAACGAACAACCTACACCTTCATGACTTCCTGATAAATAATAAAATATGTTATTGCTGGTACTCCACCAGCTTCATGTAAAAAATTAGGTAAGAGCGAATAGCCAATGTAAAATAAGTCAATCAAACTTCTTCTGTTAAGACTTCTGGTGATGTACAATGATGGCGCAACTTTTTGTTCACAATTACTATACATCTTTGTTTGCCCGCGTTGATTCCTTTTCCGGAAATCTAGACTCATCCCGCAGAGAATGTAAAAAATTAGGTTGTCAAGAAGTCGCTGCAACTCCCTCTGTTAAGTCTTCTGGTGATGTCAAATGATGGAGCAACTTTGTGCACAAATCCGATTCATCTTTGTTTATCCACGTTGACTTCTTTTCCGGAAGTCTGGACTCATCTCCAAGAGAATTAAAATGAGTAAATTTTCAGAAGTCGCTCCAATTCCCTCTGTTAAGACTGGGCTCGTCCGTACAGTTATGGGAAGCCAAACCATTAAACAATGCGAATGAAAGGTTAAACGAGCAAAGAGAGAGAGAGAGAGAGAGAGAGAGAGAGAGACAAACTAGAAGGGTTTAATTTCCTTTAGGATATAATGAGAATGAAGCAAGTGCGACTTCCCCAACCAAACCAGTTTTAAATGGGGTACACATTATCGAACTAAACACACAGTCAACAATTTCCTCAGTCGACAATTAACCACAAAATATATCATTGTAGTGTGTACCAGAGATCAGCAATGAGTATTGAAAACGTGAGTAGAGCTCGATCATGACCCATAATTTCTTGTACTTATACGCAGTTATAGTTATTGCAATGTTATTCAAGCTCATATTCACTCAGAAGTTTAAAATCAAAGTCGTATACAGACTTAGCAACATTCATGTAGTTGTTGATTTAGATTCAACTTAACTCAATGTGTATAGGCGAAGCAAAAGGCGAGGCTGTCAGATTTGTCCCCAAAATAGCAAAGTGAGGATTTGGCAATTACAATTAACTAAAGTTATATGGTCGAAGTGGACGATTATTCGGCAAATTTATCTGGCAGCGCTGATTATGAAGTTGTGCGTTTTCATCTGTTGTGTTAAAACGGTAAATGAACGAGCTGAATGCGTTAAATCAAAGTGAGTATTATATTTTTGTTCCTTAAATTATGAATCAAACTGAGGTCATTTATGAGTATGAGTATGCGTATGAGTCGACGTCGCACTCATATTTATTGCCCTCGTGATTATAAGTAAATCAGAGTAGTTGAGTTTAAATGAAGTCTACGCACTTATACTTACAATTTGAAGAGTCAGTATGAGTAGCGAAAAACGTTTCATTGCTGATCTCTCTCTGGTGTGCACATAAAGACAGGGCTTTTAAAAAAATAACAATCTTGATTTCTGCGATAAAATTTACCATTACTTTACCACTGTGCATTGGCAGTAATGATGACAGTGAAAAATGTTGTAGTTAATAATATCGTTTTATTCGTGGCTTAACACTTGGTCACGTAGCAGATAATAGAGAAGGTCTTACATTTTGTGACTTGTAGATTCATGTTTTATTCAAAAAACATTACCACACAAACACACACACACACTAGTAATCTACTTTTTCCCCATAACGACTACAGGTTACGACTTTTGGTCATCAATTATAAGTGCAGCTTTTGTTAAAATTTTTTTTGTTTTTGCTTATTTTCGGAATCGAATGCGAAAGAACAGACAAAAGAAATACGAAAATCAACAATCATCGTCAGCATCAACCATTTCCGACAACATCATTTTCATTCAATGGTTTATAAAAATTAAACCTTTCCACTCCCTCGCTCTCTCTCCTCAGTCGAGTCCGAAGCAGTCAAAGTAAAATTGACTGGTTATTAAAACAACCCCAGTTTTTTTTGTGTGGAAACTAAAGAAAAAATAATGTCAAGTTGATGTTTTTCTGGGTATTATTTCCTTTAATAGAAATTCTTAAAGTCAAAAGAATATAAAGAAATATTTTTTTTCCTTTTTTTTTGTTTTTGTAATAGTTTCATTTTACTTTCCCTGATAACATTGTTTTTAGGTGGCCATTGTATTGGCGTTTTTTCCAGCAGTTTCATTTTTTAACATCTTGAGTAGAATGTTTGAGATCTTTTTTATATTTTCTCAATTCTTTTTTTTTGTATTATTCTTTTGAATACTTTAGCAACATCTGTCAAATACAACGTTTCTCAAGTTAAAAACCAAAACAGAATTTAGAGAAAAATTCAAATTAATTTTTAACTATAGAAACTTTTAAAAATTGAAAAGAAAAAAATTTACTGTTCATTTGATGTTATTTTTCTTTTAAAGTTTTCTGTCTTATTTTTAATTTTCTTGTAGCAGAAAATTATGCAAATGTGTTGAAAAATAAAGAAAGTTGTATAAAAAGCTAATGAGAATTTAAATTAAAATGTAGTTGAAAACCAGTGGTGCGTATGATTTTTATAAATATTAAATATTAATCAAACGCCAACAGCGAACTGGGCAAATTAATGATAGCAAAAATGTAAGGAGAAGGATGAGGAAGAGGAGTAGGAGGGTTTAGGCAGAACAAAATTTTTGCTGAAAGTATTTTGCTATTGATTAAATAAATAAATGAAATGTATAAATTATTAGCAGGGACAAGTTTTTAAAGCTTTCTTTTTTGCTTAAAACATACGATTTTGCCTATGGTGCACGATTTTTGCTTTATTTGTGTTTAAGTGCATATTTTGCGAGAAGTCAATATTTTTTATAAAAATCCGATTTTTTGTATCATTATGGGATATAAGGGGTGTTGCCAAGCTTTGACCAACCGACCATTTTTATAAAATTAAGTCAGATATGGGGTATATACATATGTTTTGCATACCTGCTTTCTGAATCAGAAACCTGTTTCACGAAATTTGTTATGGCTTCTTAGATATTAAGCATAAATCAACTATTTTAAAGTTAATAAGGTATTGCTCTTCACGCCGCACAGTGCGAAATTTCTTGAGTTTAGCGGAACTTAATTGTTTAAACCAGTAAACCAGTTCTATTTGTGATTTTTTTAAATTTTAAAAAAAAATTAATTTGTTTTTTTTAAGTCTTTTTTTACGTTTTTAATTATAGAACAATAAAAAAAAACATGCATATGTACATACATTTTCTAACAACATTTTGAACATCTATTCAGAACTAGTCTCATTGCAATCATCTGAAGACTCGTAATCATTGCATGGGTCTGAAAATGTTTCTAACAACTCTAAAACTTCTGGTGTAACTTCACTACGCTTGGTTTAAGGTGCTTTACGAAGACTAGCGATGTACGGATCCGATCAAATAAGCAGTCGATTAAATAAATCCGTATTTGTGTCACTTCGGGATGTTTTCCTAGTAAAAAGTTCGCGATATTTTCTGCAGTCTTTGTTTCTTGCCTCCTGAGCTTCTTCAGAAAATTGTCCAATTGGAAGAATGCAAGAGCCTATAATATCCTTTACATGACAAAGGACTTTATGCACACTAACAGGCATTGAGTACCAGAAATATTCTTTCAAATACAACTTCGAAGTTTCTCTTGCATGTTCGCCCAACTTTTCTGAATCAATTTTAAGACCACAATTTAGGCACTCCAACAGCACATGAAAACGCTTGATCAAATCTTAATTAACGCCAGTTATTTCGGCTGACTTATCGGTATTTCTAAAGAATTTCCTTGCGGAATTACCATCGTTTGTGTTTCCGGTCTGCTGTTTCAGCATATCTATTAGCAAGCCAAGCTCCTCTTTAAATTTTTGTTGAATGTATTTTTTCTTCTCTGCAACTTTTTTTTTTATTTTCTGCTCCACGAGCTTGCCATGTCTTAATATCCAGTTTGTACGATATATGTAAAATACATTCTAAAAACCTTATCCATGCATGTAGGGGTGATAGTCTAAGGGATAAAAAGGATTCATTTATATTTTTTTGAGGTATATCGCAGATGTTGTTCATTTCACTGTGTTTAGCCCCACATAAGTAGCATGTTTGTGATGATGCACAGGATGATACAGCATTGTCTATCATACAAAATATCATATTTTCTGTAACCTGAAATTGCTTGGCATCTACAAGTATAGTGGTTGAAGTAAGTTGTGATATTTGTTCTTTCACTTTGTTAACTTCTGAGGTTATTACACTGACTGTTTCTTTGGCAAAAACGAACTTAATAGAACGACAGTACCGTGTGGAAGAAGGAGCAGGGTTTTTCCAAATCACTGACTGATTATCACCACTATCATTAATGGCGTACATTTGAATTGGTACCATTGATAAACTAAACATAATATCATCAGAGCTATGTTTGTCTATATACTTTTGTCGATAATTAGCTTGTTCAGCCCCATCACAACCCCACTTCACTAAAATATTTAGTGTTTAAACATTTGATAAACTTGTAAGAACCCCTTCTAGCCCTATACAAAGTCTTTCTATGGTATGATTTATAAGCGACTGAACTGATACTTCAGCTGAAACTTTAGTATTTATTATGTCCTTTGGATAGCACAACCTCTTTGCCCCTTTTACAATATAATAAGGTGGATACAAAGTGCAACGGTGATTTTTTGCTTCATCTCGAACAATGTTGTACTGATTTGACGATATGGTTGCATCAATAAGAAGCGCCAGAGCCTGGTCTGGAGCTAATTTTGGTGGGCTGTTTGAGGAAAATATGCGAGACTTCTTGATTTTGCTACCCCTTTCTGGAGAATCAGATGCCAGTTCCTTGACAATCGCTGCAGAGTTTCGTTTTCCAGAATGGTATAGCTTTGTTGCAGTTGCTTTGGCTAACTCGCCTTGACTATCGGACTGCAAAAGATGATGCACTTTTCTGTATTGCACTTTAGGATGACAATCCTTAAATTTTATTTTAGGTCTGCCTGCATTGGTCCTCGATTCACAAGGCAATGCATCCCTTACAGTAGTTGAAAATTGCATTTTTATTTAGAAATGATGCTAAATTTCGACTGGATTCCCTCCACCGTCAGATGTTAGCACTGGTAAGCCTATTTTTTCCAAAACAAAACCAATGATGGCGTCCGATGTCGGTTCTTCCTTCCACTTTTTGAAAATACAGTTATATGAAATTTGCAAAGTCATTCTGGAAAAAGTTTAATTTAAAAGAAGATCGCAAAATATCGCAGAAGATATTGTGTTCCCAATAGAGGAAAAACATACCAACAACGAAGTTAAAAAATTAAATTTACTTACTTCTTAAAAATTACTTTTTTCACGAACAAATCACACACGAGTACGAAACGATTTTGCAATTATTTAAATGATAATATTTGACAATTTTCTCATAAAATAAATTATGTAAAAATCATGGCCTACTGCACTGTCGTTTGTATGTACCACTCTATTAACTGAAACAAATCGAAAATCTGTCTGTATGCAAAAAGTATAATTGAATAAGAAATGCAACTTTCAGGTGTATTTTGCAGTTGTTTCGCAGGGTAAATCCAAACTGAGTATCAGGTTTTTGAGAGGGATATTAAGCAACCGAAATAATGAATAATCTTATGCATTTTATGTATTTCAAAAATTTAATAAAGTTCCGCTAAACTTCCTGAATTTCGCACTGTGCGCCGCTCTTTGGCAAATGCTGCAAATTCCCCATACAAACGCGTACAAAATAAATTTTACTTTTGGCCGTAAGAAAAACAAGGAGTTAAAGCGAAAGCAAAATAAAATGACAACCAGAAAATAAAATAATGTGGCATTGCAGCAAAACAAGAGCATAATTGTTTTGCTGCAATGCCACAAGAAAATAAGTAGTAAAAGCAAAAGCAAATAAGATAAATGTCAACAACTCAATACACAACAGTAAGTATGATTTTGCGGCACCAAAAGCTACATGCGGCACAAAAAAATAATTTTTACTTTCAACAAAAATTTACATATTTCTTCAAAACATATCGTCGCAGGAATTAAAGAACGCTGTTACTGACAAAACATCAAATGTTCACCAGAGCCAAAAAAACCTGTATGAAAGAAAGTAGAAAAAATTCATATTACAAAAACTTTACATGGAACATAGGAACATGATTTTGAAAACGTATTTTTATTTTTTCTCGCTTTATATATTGGCTGTAAACATTTCCTCTCAAGTCTATTATTCCCGGTGATTCTGCGGCTTATTGCAAACGATTTTTTTTTTAATTTTTTTGCGTAAGTGAACTTTTATTCATCATACAAATATGGGACCGGGACCAATCGACGCAGTATTTTTTTCTGATAAGAATGATGCAAAAAAACGTAATTTCGATTTTTTGTCAGTTACAGTATTCTTTAATTCATGCGACGATATACCAGAAGCAGTGGTAAAAACACAAAAAAATTCTATCGGGTATATTTTATAGTCGTTTTTCTCCACCACGACCTTTTGGCATTTGTGCCAAGCCCAAAATGAGCTGACAAAATGTTTCCTTACTTCTGACATTGAGAAAATATCTTAATATACTCTTTTGATCTGTGCGATAATTGATGGTTATACCCACACCCCAATTTACATAACTATACATAAAAACATGGTAAATTCGCGTCATTACTATAAGGAGCCTAAACCTCAACAATTACTTTCCAACGTGAGTTATCCTGGGCAATAAGTTTTATTTCGCCCCAACTTGGCTGCAGTTTCGATGTCGATTCGGCACCTCCATGTATGTGCAGGTCTCTCTATTATATGGTTGCCCTGCGGATTCTAGTCGATGTCATTTCTGGTAATGTCGTTTGCTTGTCGGCATAAAATTTGGCCGATCCAATTCCATTTTCGCCTCTTTCGTACCTCCCGTTTGTTATTAAATTTGGTCAGAAGAAACGCAATATTCTGCGAAGGCACCGGCTAGGAAACACCTGCATTTCTGTATATCTCGGGGTGAAGCGTTCCATGTTTTACAGTCGTTGATTTCGATTGATTTTACGTTTGAAAGGAATATTTTAAGTTTCAATCGGCGAGAAAGGGATTTTAACCGACCGAGGGTTTGCCTTAGCCTTATGGCGCGGTTTCCAATGCAATTAAAAGAGCCACTTGTCTTTGTTATAAATTTGTTAAATATCTGCCATCCTGCATGGCCTAAATCATAAGGGTGTTGAGAACGATGTTAAAGGGAAAAGGCGAAAGGGCACATCTTTAGCGTACTCCAACGCCGATAGGGATCAATGCAGGACTTTTAAGGCGTAAAGCCTGCCTAAAGGTCCTCACCTTCCGTGGTTCAAAGGAATCATCTAAAGGAAATTTCACCTTTTGATGTTACATCCTTCAGAGCAAATCAGGTTGCGGTCAACCCTGGGAGACGCAAGGAATCAATTTGTCCAATGAATGCAAAACTAGCAACAGTTCACGCGCACATAGAGAAGCCGTCGAGAGGTATCGGAAGATTTATCTTTTCTGCTTTATAGTCGAACTTCCATGAAGTTTTTCAGAACAGAGATATGGTAGAGCGCTAGAGGGGCATGGCAGTTTACTCTTGTGTCGATATTATTTCCTCGGACGGTGTAAACCTATGCTAAATCGTTCAGGTGGGTGCATACCTAGAATGCAGGTATCGCAAACGATAGGGCTCTTTGGGGTCAAATTTCAAGGAGTGCGACATTGTGCCTCAGTACGTAACTGATAATGCCTTGGAAGTCATTAGCCCCCGGCTTAGCAAGCCGGCCTTCATTAGTATGCTTTCCAATGCTTCCTGAATCTCGAGGATTCGGAAGATGGTCTTGTTCTTCTTTGAAGTAACACTTTGAAGAGCACGAGGTGGTTGTGGTTATTCCCATATCGCAGGTAAAATCGGGGAATCGTTATTGGTGGGGGAGCCCATTCTGTTGCTATCAGTACTGAAACTGACTTCACTCGATTAGCAATGGAGGTGGGATACCTGCAGATACTAAACAATGGGGAGCTATGATGTTGTAACCTCTGTATGAAAAATGATTCTCGCATACACAGGGGCACTTCGTAGATGCATATATAAATCATCAAATCAATGAGATCCACCATGACATTAGGCCATAGTGCAGGTGCTACTGTAAATCAAAACTACAACTGTTCGTTGCTCAGTACTGGAGTAAAAATGTCCAAAATTCCTTTGTTAATAATGTGAGCAATGTATTTACTGCCCATGCTGAAAAGTGTTATACCACGCCAGTTGTTTCGGTCCCTAAGATCGCCTTTTTTGTTGTTGCGATTTTGCAAATTACACCCTCTTTGAGATCGGTGGGTAATGTATTAGCTGTCTAAAAGACTGTGGTGAGCGACAGGATGATATGTGCCTACCACAATAGTGGAGAAGTTTTGTGGCGATGTGTGTATCACTTTAAAATATTGCATTACAATTAGGATATCGATTGACTAAGATTCACTTTTGGAATTGATCTAGCGATGTCCCGCTGGCTGGAAGGCTGGTCTTGACATACAATTTGGCGACAGCTTCTGTGCCTTTCCAAAATTTTTTGTTGGTAGGTCCAGATTTGAAAGCAGCTCCTGCATAAGTCCCCTCTCTTAAATCACTTAAAGACAAAGCAATCTAATAAAGATGAAGATATCTAAATAATATTCGGCATAAAGAACTCGTTTATGCATATAAACATCATAAAAAGCTCAATTTTGAATACAAATTCTCCAGGAGTTGTTTTCTTTTTCAACTTTTACAATTGAATTTACATAGGAAGATTTTTAAAGGGAAATTGTTATTCATAGTTGGGCTGAACATAATTTTGTTCTGGCGAGGCCATGACTGCCTGCGCCGCGCAAAAAGGGTACACGCTCAAAAACTTTTTTTCAAATACGGTGGTCTGGGCTGTCATATAAGGTGGGGCGACCGACTATACTTTTATACTTGTTTTTATTATAAAAATTTTAAAAACTTATTTTTTATATTTTCCGTGAACCACTGGCTATTTTACTATACTGACTATATATTTTTTAATTAAGTCTTAGTGAAGTTTTTGTTTCTTTCTTTGTGCATATAAAAACTTGCCCTGGTAAATTAGCTTCCCACTCAAGCAGAAGAAATGAATAGTAAACGTTTAGAAATGAAAACTAAGCAAGCGAAAAAATATTTTGCTTGGTTTTAAAATGAATGTGGGTTGCTATTGTTTTCTTTATACGGACTGAATGAATTCTTTAATTAATAATTAAAAGGAATTTTTTAATATAATGAAATGTGAATATTTGATCTCTAGGAGAAGGATTTCAAATTTAAGCAAGTGAAAAAGATATGTTCGGTCATGTGAGTTTATAAGATAATATTGGGGTGTAATGGCTTTCCCCATGTGGCTGCTTTTTTCTAAGGATATTGACTAGTTCCTTCGTTAATGTGGTAGCACGCAGAAAAACCGCAAGAAAGAAATCCATTCGAGCCGAATTTGACCTCGTTTTGATAATGGTACACCACTTGTCAACAATTCGAATTCCAGATCAGACTTGATTAACACGCAATATCTCAGGGATAACCTGCAAAAGGTGATTGCCAAATATCTTATGTCTGGTTGAATTTAAAGCTGGGAAATGACATATGGGATGACATATTTTTCTTAGTTGCAAGAAATTTAGACAGCATTCATTAAAAAAAGTCTGCTATCTTGTTTGGCGATCGTTCAGGGACACCTCAACACAAATATCAACCTCATGAAGTCTTCTCGGATGTAGTTTAGAAGTTGCAAAAAGGGTGAAAATTTTAAGCAAACCAAATGAATGATTAAAAAACAAACAAACAACTACTGTTAAAAACAAATCCAAAATAATTTTGTTGCGTTATTTTTTATTTTTAAAATTAAAAAAAATAATTTTTTTCATCAAAGACATTTTTGGGAAAACAAAATTTTAATTGAAAAGATTTTGTTATTCGTGCTTAATTCCCAGTTTTTATTCTTGATAAAAACACTTGAAATTGATTGTTGATGGGATAAGCTATTCCTATGCGCATTTCACTGGTTGCTTAGGCCAGATCGTCAGGAAACTTCATCTATAAAGATTTTAGAAAAACTAAAGATATTAAAACTGTTAAACGTATAAGAATTATAAGCAGCAGTTCTACTTGTAACAATATCAAAGTTTAAACAAAAACATCAACAATAAACAGCTAGTTTATCTCTCCTTACATTCCCCACTACAATTGATTGAAATTCTTCCAACATTAATTGTAGTTGTATGTAACCTACTTTGTGTGTTACCTACTTACAACTACAATTAATGTTAAAGAATTCTTGACAGAGCTGGGGATCGAAGTTGAGTTGAATTTACGTTTCGAGTATAACCACATTTCCTGTTCTTCTGTTTTTTTTAAATTGTTTTGTATCTTAAAATGTCTAAAATTTATTAAAACATTAACCCCCTTAGCGCCGGTTCACACACGTCAAGTCTTGAACTTTTTGGAGAGAAGGGAAAAGAGAATACCATTTATTTTCCCTCTCTCCTAAAAACTCAAGACTTGACGAGTCAAACTTGACGTTTGTGAACCGGCACTTATTCATTAAGAAAGTTTTGGTTTATAAAATGACTTTTCGATGAAATTTTGTTTATTAATCCTTTTCTAAACCAAAAATATTTTTTATTTTTAATCTACCCATATTTGGAACTTCAAGAGAGGTTAATATTTTATTGTTAGGTTAAGTTAGGTAGCAACTAGAATCACCACTTATCTGGCACACTTAGACCTGATTATCCATTGTGATAGCATGGAGTTCCACTTAAGAATATCCCAGGGACCCATATGGTTCTGATATTAAATTGCTTAGCCATCTCGTTTAAAGATGAGCGGAAGTCAAGAGCCATAAGGCCTTGGATTTTATTAATTTATAAATCCGGACATTACAAATTTTAAAAATAACAATAGTCTGTTTGTGGTCATTGGGTACAATAATATGATTTTTAACCGTATTTTAACTATGCTTTTTTCTGCGTGTATATATAAAGGATTAAAGAATTAAACACAAATTATTTAGGAAATTATTGTCATTTCTTTTTATTGTGATAATATTGGTATGGTTCAATTATATGTGGAACAAAATATCGGCCAAATGGCCGCTGCAACCTTAGCGGCACACCTCCATCCGATGTTCCGAATTCTCGATGAAAAAATACGGCCCGATGATGCCGCCAGCCCATAAGCCGCACCAAACAGTCACTCTTTGTGGGTGCATTGGTTTTTCGACAATCACTCTTGGATTATCATTCGCCTAAATGCGGCAACTCTGCTTATTGACGAAACCACTGAGGTGAAAATGTGCCTCATCACTGAAACTGATATGCATTTTCATTTGAACGCCCATTTTCATATTAAGCCTAAATAACTTTAACGCGTTGCTCGATTGTGTATCTTTCCATGGTTCAAATTCGGTAAGTCTGAAATTGAGAAATGTCAAATGAAATGCAGAAAAAACTTGACGTTCAGTTGTGGTTCACATTCAACTTTGGCCCTTAAAATTTACATATGTACAAGTTAGAGGTCAGCATCAAATAAGTTTTTGTTGTACACGAGAATATAATTTTTTTCGAGTAAGTATACGGGTAAGTTTACTCTTTTTCTTTCTCATCACTCAAACCACACAGAAAAAAACATTATCAGTGGGTTTTTATCGATTAAAAAGTAGTTTGATTTTATTAATGTGATTATTGAATCAATTATTTTTTCGTTGAAAGAATATTAAAAATATTATTTTGTTTTAATTAACACTTTAGTTGTTTTGAAATAAATTTTTAATTAAATGTTAAATATTATTTAAATAACAAAAAATTTTAATTGATTTTTTCGTTTATAATAAAATAATTTTAACTTGAAGAATCGTTTTTGCGAACTGTCAAAACTGAGCTATATTTATTTAAATCAATTAACAACACGTTGCTGGAAACGGCAAAGATTTTTGTTAATTAAAATTAAAAATATCATTTATTGAAAAAAAAAAAATATATATCCACATTATCAAATTTTTAAAAATTTTAGTAACCAGAGTGTGTGTGAAACGGTGGCAAAGTACAAATGGAAGTAAAATTTTAACACACACAGAAAAAATTATTTTTCCAATAAAAACAAAAAATTTGTAGAATCAAACAATTTTTTGCCTCAAATCGGTCCTATAGACAAATTCGCATATTCAAACAATTTATTTGCATTTTGTTTATTGAAAAAAAAACACAGATTTTTTCAAACAAATAATTTAACTGAATCAAACAAAAAGTTTACTGAAACTCAAATAAATTTCAAACAAATAATTTTGCTGAATCAAACAAAAAAGTTTTTGCACAAGCAATGACGCGTGCACAAGCAAGCACTGTTGGAGAAGATGAAGCAGAGCAGAGCGTCCGGCTGGCTTTGAGACACATTTTTTTGTTGGAATAATTTTTGAACGAAGTCTTATTTATACACGCAATGTTTTTCTTCAACTCACTATTGCTGTATCCTTTCCTTTGCTAAAGAAAGAGAAATGTAATCAAAAACGGCGGCAGAACGACTTGATATGTTTTTCGTCATCATTCTTTTATGTATTTCATGTTTTTAAGTAAACAGCTTGAAAAAATTCAATACGGGATTAAGTTATTTTTTACCAACCAAAATTTATTTTGTTTCTTATAATGTTGTTGTTTCTGTTGTTTAAAAAGAGTGAACCGTTTTTTTTACCTGTTATTGTTTTTGTTTTTTTACTACAAACCTCGTCAGGTTTTTTTTATCATTTTTCTTATTGCTGTACTTTTTTTAAGCGTCCAAAAATAGACTGCATGTGTTTTTTTGTTGTAGTTCTTATATTTCACATAAAGAAGTGTTGCTTACGATCAAATTAAAAAAAAAAATAAAAAAAAACGACAACATTAAAAAGCGTTAAATATTTCATACACAATTATGAAAACTTGAAACCAATAACGCTAATGTATTTTTGAATAGTTGTCAACATTGTTGTTGGTTAAATAAAAATCAAACAAAAATATTAATTGAATCAGTAAAAAAATTTGTAGAAATCAAACAAATTTTCAAACAAGCGTTTGTTTGAAAGTAATCTGGCAGTAATTTTTTCTGTGCAGTTGAAGTTAATAAAATTGCACTAGCCCTGGGGGCTAGTATACATTTTGACATTAGCGTAGAAATTCTTGACAATTTTAATTCACCATAGAACTTTGCTACCGTTTCACACACACACCCTTAATATAATAGTAAAAGGTTTAAAATCAACCAATTATTTGCTTGATTCTATGAATTAAATGATGAGCGAAAATTTTTAATTTTTTCTGTGAATGAAGAGAACTGAATTGACATTTGTCAAATTCTTTCAAGCAGTGTTGTCACAGCCAAAAGTGTTCTTGAAAAAATTTGAATTATAAAAATGTGAACATGTTGTTGTTCTCATAAATTTGTTCTTTCGTTGTTTTGCTACTTCGGGTAAGTCTTGTACTCAAATACAAATATATTTATGCAGACGTCTAATACAAGTATTCCGATAAGAAAATAGTTCTCAAAGTTTGTCAGTTTGTTGTTTTGTGTTTGATTTTTTCACATTTAGAAGGATAACCGATTCCGATGGCAAGTGGAAGTAACTTTCGGATTTTACTCCTCCAAAATAAAACAAAAATTTTATTTAGAGAAACGAAAACATTTTCCATCGAAATTACAACTACGGAAATAGAACAATTTCTATCGGAATCTGTTACACACCTGTAGGAGCGAATTAAACTTCTTAAAACTTTTTCTTTTCTTACTTTTAATATCTTAAAACGGGTGATTTTTTAAGAGATAAAGGAAAGTTTAAAAAAAAACACATAAAATTCAGAAAAATGCATGAAATCTTTATTTGAATCGATAGTACGGTCCATATAATTTAATGTTTGAAGATTATTTCCTGCAAATGCTGATCGTGACTGCGCCTCAAATGCTCCATCCGCTTAGTCCAATTTTGGCCGGTATCTCATGAATAAATGCTTCAATGTTGTCTTCCAATGCGTCAATTGAAGCGGGCATGTGTGTATAGACATGAGCTTTAACGCACCAAACTGTGACTTTTTCTGGATGCATTGGTAGCTCTTGCATTGCTTCTGGCTGATATTCACTCCAAAATCGACGATTTTGCTTATTAACGTACCCAAAGTGGGCCAAAAATGAGCTTCGTCGCTGAACACAAGAAGCGCGCGATCAACTTTCTTAACAGAGCACGCATTTTGATAATAAAATTCAATAATTTGCAAGCGTTGTTCGTTTGTAAGACGATTCATGGTTAAATTATAGAGCAAACTGAAGATGTTTGACAGTGAAACAAAATACGAAACGTGCGTCAGCTGTTTAAACCAGTGTTGCCAAAAAGATAATAGCTAAAAAATCACCCGATATTTGCGAATACAAACATTTACAAAAATTAAACATACGTCGTAGAATATATTTCCCAGCCCCACTTGTCAATAGATTTTTCAAATAAAGTTTAATGAAATCAAAACATTTCATACACACGCCACATAAAGCAAATAAAATCAGTTGTTTGTTAATAAAAAAAGAAAAATGCTTTAAATAATTAATTAATTTTAATTTATCCATTGTCATGTCTATTTTGATTTTAAAGTTAAATGTTGTACAAATGATGTTGTCCTGCTGTCTTTACAACAATTAAAAATAATTTATTGCTTTCAGTTAAAAATGTAATTGATGGTAATCAATTACATGTAAAACTCTCACACGATATAATTTTAATTTTTATGTTTTTCTTTTATTTGTTTTTGATTGAAATATGTTCTATGTATTTGTGCTTAGTTTTGTATGTGTGTATAACTTTTTGGACAAATTATCTTAAACACTGTTCATGTAGAGTTGTTGTATAAACACAATTTTGACTCCCGGCAAGAATTCGTGGCGTTAGTTCGTCGAATCAAACAAAATTAGTGTGGTAAGAGTAGCTTTTAATATCATTGGGAATGGTTTGGCATTAATGGAAAAAAAATTTAATTTTAGACATAATTTTTGTACGGAAGCGTTTAAAAAGGATATGCTGGGCTAGGACTCTTAGCATTGCTGGAACAGGCATTCAAGCATATGTAGATAAATTTTAATATCTTTACTTCTTCGATGATAATTTTACTGTTATCCATAGTTTCAATTTTTAATTAATTAGATTAGGTTAGCTAAAAAGCTGGTGCGAAGTCAGTCTTCATAACCTCACCCAGAGAACAATATGGTCCATTGTGACGACTTATTGCAATTAAATTACATGAATGCATCTAAAAACTTCTGTTTCGTTGCGGCGCCTGCTAGCGCCATCATATTATCCTAATATTTTACACAAGGTGTTATTTCAAAACTCTCTCGACAAAAATTTTCAATTAATATTATTTAATTTGCAGGAATACGAGCTAAAGTTCTTACTTATTATTTAACATTTACCTGTTAACTTATATTTAGTATTTTACTTTAAAAGACGTGTGTGAAGATAAATATGAAAAGTAAAATTAATTTTTTTTTTAAATATCGCATGCGATAAAAAATATATTAAAAAAATATCGCATGTGATAAAAAAAAATATTATAAGAAAATACGATTATTTACACGAAATTTTAAAGTTTTTATGAAAAATCAATCATTTTATTAACCATTAAAAACTAATTTGATATTTTATAAGTCTTTTTATATTAAAATTTATGATTTTTGAAAAATTATGACAGAGTGAAATTCTCATGAAAGTGCTCTGTAAGGGACATGGCCACTGTGTCGAAATCCTTCGATCTCAAGGAAGCAAACTTAATGGAAAAGACTATGGACAAGGCTGCAATAATCTAAAAGCACTATATCCAAATTGTTTTTCTGAAAATGTTTATACCTTTTTGAAAATTTGACTTGGAGTGAAATTCTCATGAAAGTGCTCTGTAAGGGACATGGCCACTGTGTCGAAATCCTTCGATCTCAAGGAAGCAAACTTAATGGAAAAGACTATGGACAAGGCTGCAATAATCTAAAAGCACTATATCCAAATTGTTTTTCTGAAAATGTTTATACCTTTTTGAAAATTTGACTTGGAGTGAAATTCTCATGAAAGTGCTCTGTGAGGGTTATGGCCACTGTGTCCAAATCCTTCGATCTGGGGGAACCAAATCTAATACAAAATGAAGACAACTAAAGATTATTGTAGCTTTGTTCGTGGTCTTAATTTTCTATTAGGTTTGATTCCCTAAGATCCAAGGATTTAGACACAGTGCCCATATCCCTCACAGATCACTTTCATGAGAACTTCACTCTGTCATATTTTTTCCAAAATCATAAATTTTAATAAAAAAAGACTTATAAAATATTAAACTAGTTTTTCATGTTAAATAATATGATTGATTTTTTCATAAAAACTTTAAAATTTCGTATAAATATTTTTTTATCGCATGCGATATATTTTAATATATGTGTTTTTTATCGCATGCGATATTTTAAAGAAATTAATTCAACTTTTCATATTTATCTTCACACACGTCTTTAAAAGTATTTTTTGTTTCATCTTTAATTGTTTAAAAGGGCAGAATTTCCTTGAATTTAAAAATTTGCAAAAATTCTAAAAAAAAGCACATCTAAATTTAAACATGTGAGTATTACTTTCAAAGATTTTTGTATACATTCAATATATATGCAAAATAAGGGAGAAATAAAACGATTTAAATTAAATACTTATGGCATTTACATCACATCGTCTGTTAACTGGTACCGCACTTGCAACAAGCATTTTCTGGCAAAAAACAAAATTTGAAATAGAAGCAGCATTTTCAACTGCATTTTTGCTTCGTTTAGTTTTCCTTGCAAGTTTAATAAGCAAATTCAACTGAAGTATGTATGTATATAAATTACGGTGAAAACAATTTACGTACATATTTAACATTTATTAGAAATCCACTTGAAAAAAACAGCAAAAAACAATCCGTTTAAA
Source organism: Pollenia angustigena (assembly GCA_930367215.1). Classification (NCBI taxonomy): domain Eukaryota; kingdom Metazoa; phylum Arthropoda; class Insecta; order Diptera; family Polleniidae; genus Pollenia; species Pollenia angustigena. The sequence goes on along the minus strand of OV884060.1, from coordinate 192,516,358 downwards.
TAAGAAAAACAACAATTCTTAAGAAAGGATTTTATCGAATTGTTTAAACAAATTTCTTTTTATAATTTTTGAGAAATTCACAGAGAAAGTTTAAATAAAAAACGCTCAAATAAAGCTATGAACCACAAATTGTTATTAGGGGTTCCCTATATTCGATGGACTTAAAATTTTTCCTATTCAAAATTAAAGGACTGGCCTTAAGAGCACACAGCCTGCTAGATGAACAGCAGTTCTTGGATAGGCATGGAAAGTAAGTGATTGCAAAGCGATCTTTATACGAAACGGTCAAACAATATTTAAATCAGTGAACGTCAGGATGGCGCTAAATAAATAGGTTTTGTTTGTTTTTCACAATTAACTTCGAAAACCCTAAGAAATTTGTGATGGAAAGACTCAGCACAGAACAAACAACCAAAGTTGTTCAATTTTATTTGAAGGGCTTCATTCGATTATTCGCACACAAATATCATATCGAATGATAAGCGAGTAGGCCCACAATGGTCATCTCAATAAAAAAAAAATTTTTTTTTATAATACTGCGAAGCTCTACGCTTGTCTACAGGAGACCACATTCTCTGGCGGGAATCGAACTCGCTATTTCGGCACTGATAGGCTAGCTCACTACCAGCTACCCAACCGGGTTACCCAAATGCAAGAAAAATTGTTGAGCAACATTTTTTTCCCTTAATACTCTTCTTTGGAGCAAAGGGCTTCAACAATACATTTCCATCTTACTTAGATAACTAAATAAGAGCGGCAAGCGTCTCTTTTATGTCAAAACTTTTCATTTTAACACAGTTTATATGAAACAAACCTTAAGAACGTGAATTTAACACCAGCCTTCTGGAAAATCTTATTTGATAGATCGCCTGGTTGTTTTATTTTATTGAAAATGAATTGGCAATCGAATTTTCATGTTAAAAAAAAAAGCTTGCCGCTCTTGTTTAGGTAGCTCAGTTAGTCTTTTCATACTAACTAATTTCTATTTCTTCCCATGTGCTGTTGATATTTTGTATTTCACTTTGCATAGTTCTTATCGGTGTGCTCCTCATCGTCCATTGCCCTGGGGGTTCCACTCTAGTGCTCGTCTAGTTAATCATATTACTGGCTTCAGCAGTGTTTACTGTTTTCAGACTCAAGACCAAATTGCAAGCGAAACGCTGAAAGACGATTTTACATGTCATGTTGAGCTCCATTTAAAGAAGTTGTTTTCTTAAGAAAGCATTACTAACTATTTACAATGGATCTATTGCAATAATCAGAAGCGCAGGCCAATCAGGCGAAACAACGCCAAAGCAACGCACAGTGGCGCCATTTGAGTTTTTTCGTTGCAAAAATCATATCTTTTGAACCGAATAAGGTAATTGAACAGTTTAAACAGCATATGATAGATAACTGTTCAGCCTATGAAATGTGCATTTGAAAAGGGTGCTACGCTGTGTAGGGGCCTACTTATGGGTTATCAAAGTTAAAATTAGTAGAAAAATCAATTTTATGGTACCTAAAAAAAAATTATTTTTACATTTTTAGATTGTTTTTATTTTTTTTTTCTTTAGGGTTCTAAATTATTACCCAACAAATTAAAAAAAAAAAATTTTTTTTTTTAAATTTATTTTTTCAATTTTCTGTATTTTCGGTATATGGGTAATTCCATGTCACACATATATTCGCGTAACTCAAAAATGGTTTAGTTTATTGAAATAACTAAAAAAACCGAAATTCGGCAATAAATAATAAAGTGGGGTTGGTCATACATTTGACCCATCTAGGAGCATCCTACGCGCTGTAGGGGCCAAATTAAAGAATTTTATTAAACCGCAATATTAGTATGGCAACCATGTCTTTTTAACCTTTTTTACCTCTAGAAGCCAAACGGGCACGTACGGGCAGATAAAATTTTTGAATTATGTAAAGAAATAATCAAAGAACAGATTTTGCAAATATGGCAAATATAGAAAAATATAGATTTTTGTTATTTTCCGTCAAAGTTGAAAAATAGTGAAAAAACGGATAGTTTTTAAATAGTGATTTACCAGGAGAAACACAAAGCAAACAGTTCATTTTTTTTTTATCATTACACATTTAATAAATGCATCAATCAATACAAACAAAAAATAAGGCGATTCGTTACCTATTTTTCGTGATATTACACCTGAAATCGCAACAAATTTACTAAAAATTGTGTGTTTTTTTGAAAACCGAAAGTCGGTCAACTTTGAACGGCTATATCTTCTAAACTAAAAATGTGATATTATTAAGAGTGGCAGATTTGAAATCGTTGAAAAGTTTCCTATAACATGAGTTTATTCAAAACTTCGTCGGTGCTCATGAAAATTTTGATTTTTGCAACCTCGTTTGCTCTACGGGCGCTACTGTGCAACGGCGGAATCGCGAGGTTCCCGTCTGTTATGAGCTGCTTAGATCTAGTCAGATGCTCACAGGAAACCTGTACCGAACACACTCTGCCGGGGGGCTTATGGATCATCTTAAGATTACTCCATCTTTTGGTGTAACACCGTCCCGGCCGAATCAGGGTTTGGATTAATACCTGGGATCTAAAAGTTAACAAATTTATCATAAATGGCTGGCAATAGTATGCGTATCATAGAGAAGACCGACGAGAGGTATTTCCGTTTTATTGTCGTTTTTTCATGAAGTTCTTTTGGAACAAAGTTAAGGTAGCGGGCTAGAGGCTCTTGAGTTTTCCGTTGTGTTGATATTTTCTCCTCGGACATTGAACCTCCATGAACGTGTAAGGTGTACGCATAGCTATAAAGCGGCAAACATCCGAGCTGACAGGGCTCTTGAAGTTTTTTTTATTTATTGAGTTGGGATTGCTCACCAGAGCACCACATTGCGATCTGGTACTACGGGAGTAAGTAGCCTCCGATGCTTCTTCGTTACTGATCTGACTATTGTCTAAGGTCTCCGTCAGTATTCTTTCGCAAGAAATGGTTCCTGTTTAAAGCGGAAGTCTTGCTCTTCTTTGAAGGGAAACTTGCGGGGAGCACGTAGTGGCTATAGTTTATACCTTAATTCGAAGGGAGGAACTACTTCACATGCAAAGCTGATTTCATATTTTTTTTTTATTAACTAAAGCAGTGAAGATTAGATAGCCTCTGTTCCTTAACAAAGAGTGCGGTAAAATTTTTGTCGGACCTGTGTGTAAAAATGATCCTCATACACACAGGGTCATTTGGTAAGTGCATATTAACTAATCATATAGTTTAGATCCACCATGAGATAAGGTAGATGCTCATGTTAATCAAAATCACAACTGTACCGAAACATATTGTAACGAAAGCTAAATTATCTAAGAATTATTTATAGTTTTAGTTATAAGTTATCTTGTAAGTTTTAGTTTTATGTTACTTAAAATTGTCATGTATAATTTTCAACACAACTGTTATTTTAAAATAATTCCTATATAAATTTCCCTGTCATTTCTAGAAATGGTTATAGAACATAATAAATGGTTTTTACGGGAAGGTTCAGGAAAAAACTAGAAATAATTATGAAATATAAAAAGGGGTGACTCATGTATAATAGTTTTAGTTTTGCTTTGAGAAACGGTTCTGTTCGTTACTAACAATTGTGAACAAAATAATTAATTTTCAATAAAGTTTGTTAAGTTGAATAAGTGTGTGTTTTTATTCGGATTTGCAATTAAAAAGAACTCAAACGCGTTTATTAAAGGAAAAACGTAACAATATCATCCGGGGTAATCAAATGCAGTCAATACAATCGGCAAAAATTCATAATTGGCACATCTCTTGAGATCGTGGCTAACCAGAGATCCCATCTTCCAGACTAACTATTGGTTGAGGCCTTCGAATGTATACTTTTTGCTGGAAACTCCTTCTGCCTACATTTCTCTTGGAAAGTATCTTATCGGGGATCACGTGGTGGTTAAGGACAAGGTCCCGGGAAGCGTCTGATTTTTCACCAATTGAGAGACGAACCATCCCTAGCTGGTTTTGCTATTGAACAAAAGCTGCTGGCATATTTCCAAAAGCAGCGGAGGGTTGATAGCTCCCGCTTCTTAACAAGGGGCGAGTGCTCGATTTAATACTCGATTTAATACTCAAGTTTCTCCATGTTTGTGCTGGTTTCTCGCACATACAGGGGCGGTTAGTAAACGCATTGTTTTGGCACCCAGTGCTTAAGATGCATATCTGTACTGAAAGCAATTGATACGTTTGAAACTAGCCGTGTAATTAACAGTAAGACAAGAAGCCGAATATTTGGTAATGTAAACGCCCTGTCACATGATACAAGGCCAGTTTAAAATTTTTAAGAAGATATCGGTTCAAAGCAGGGCTTAAGAAACTGCAGTCGAAACCAAAAACTGTCGAACAAAAAACAAAAATTTGTGTTCAACTTTTCGCTTTTTGAGTTGGAATGACAGTGACTGCTTACAATTAATGAAACAGGAGTTAAAGCTAAATTTTTTTTTGCCACTGAAAAATGAGGAAGGGGAAGAAATGGCAGTTTTTCTACTTTGACTGCAGTTTTTAAAACACTGGTTCAAACGTTTTTATTTACCCGTCTTATAGGGCAGACCTTGCTCCGTCTGTCTTCCGTTTGTTGGAGTCAATGCAGAATGCTCTCACTAAAATATGCTTAATTTCAAGACAGGGTTCGGATACCTTACTTTAATATAAAAAACTAATAAAGAAATTACTTACTTTTACATAAATAAGAACTTGTTGCGAAAGTACTCTAAAATTCGAATATGAACAATATTTTAGGGTGTTCTGAATTCTACCTAACCTTAAAGCATTATTTGTTTTTTTATTCCTTTGCAAGACCATTGCTGGTATTTTGTTTGTATAAATGATATTTTAACCCAAAAAAAGGAAATATTTTCTCTTTGGAAATAAACTTTTTAAAAGTCATGCATATTAATTAATTGATTTAACTTCACTCTAACCTTAATTAAATAAAAACATTTATAGCTTTGAAAAACCAACTTACAATGGGATTTAAGACTATCACATCAAATTCAAAGCAAAATCCAAACTTTAAAATCAGATTTGTCAACCAGTCAGAAAAACAAACCCAAATTTTACCATTAATTTAAATCCTGTTTTAATTAAAAATGCTTCAATATTTTAAGAGCATGTCAGTAAAACAAAAAAAAAAAAAAAAAAAACAAATGCAGAAATTCAACAAAATGGAAAACATTTATTCGTTTGTGACAGGACTTTCTTCTTTTGGTTAAAAGTTCATGTAAATTGCCTAAAACGGAAGTTGTTCATTCTCCAGAAGTGTTGTTGACAAAACAAATGTCAGCGAGGGAATGAGAGAGCATAAGAGATTGGATAAAAAAGGTAAAAAATTATTTTATATGCACATATTTTATGGCATACTGGTAGGGATGAACGTATTATATTGCATAATTTATGGAGTAATAAAAAACTATTTATTCATTTATGTTTGTGTGTGTGCACAAGACAAATAAAATGACAAAATATACATAGTACTACTACCATAGCCCGGTGCGCTTTGTTAACTCCATTGAAATAAAATTTATAAAAAAAAAGATTTTTTAAATGGATAACGAAGCAATTTGTACCAAACTTAAAACTTCAACAATAATCCTTCTCTTAATATTAAGACAATAAAGGACTGCATGAACAACTTCATTCATATGCATATTGACATGTTCATTCACTAAAGATCATGTTTGAACAAATTTGAGATAACTGAATAAACTGCTGTTTTATTCATGGTTGTATTCATGTCATATAAAAATGCATATTCAAATTGATGATGCCTTAATATTAGAATTGCCACATCAATGCTATTAAAAATGGCATCAATTAGATAACAAGTGACATCAATTCAATGATGAACGTCATCTTAAAATTTTGTCATATTTTATACGTCGTCTATGCTATGACTACAATGACATTAATTCGATAATACATTTTGTATGTTATAAACGTTATTTTCATGTTTAAAAAGTAAAATAAGAATTAATAATTCCCATATTCCATTTCTTTAAATTATTCAGTTGAATACATGAAATTTTTAAAGTAGAATGATTACGAGAACCATAATGGGCAGAATACAACAAAAGTGAATCAAACATTTGTGTAACGGATAAGTAAGTATTAATATTCTCTCACTTTGACCTTATTCAATCCCAAGGACTCCATTTAATGACAATTTGCCTAACTTTTGTGATGGGATTGTCAAAAATATTTCTATTAAAAAACCGATTTTTTTACATAAAAAATTAGTTGGTATACAAACTTTGACAACTCGCCCACCAAAAAAAAAAACACCATATCTTGACTTGGCCCCACCTTCTAGTGAATTTGCCTTGTATCCGATCGCACTGATGACATGTTTTATTAAACTAACTCCTATTTGTGACTTCTGTGTTGCCAACGTGTCATCCCATAGGTGACATAACTTCAATTTGTGACCCTGATGAAAATAACGAAAATGTCATGGGGTCAAAAACGAAGACATTTTTCATAGTATTGATGTCAAATTACATCAGCGTTTTGACGCCTTTTCTTTTAGTGTACTGGACACATTTCGTTTCATATCGTTAACACAAACATGTTGTTTGTTCATTGAAACGACTTTTGTTTCGTAGTTTCCGTAGTATTGGAGTTGTTGTTGTTGAAGCAGCGAGACCTGGGGCCTGATTCTGGCAGTCGTGATCAAGAACTTTTTCGATTCGAAAGCCATTTAATATCTAATTATTTCAGTCAATACTGAACGAATTTTTTCAGTGTTGCAAAGCATAAATTTGCCTTAAAGAATTATAAATAAAACTGCTTTCGAATTGAGAAAGTACACGATCACGACTGACAGAATTAGGCCCCTAAAGAGCGGTTGTTATTGAGTTGACAATCCCCGTCGTTGTTCGCTGAACACCAAGTCGTTCAGGTGCATAGAACCGATTGTTCTGGGAGACAAGTGAAGTGTTGTATTTTTTATTTTGAGTGCTGTATTTTAGAGCGCTGTATTTTTCTGGCTGTGTTTGGTGCTGCCATCTACTTATGAATAGTGAGGTTTTGTATTTTTTGTGTATTTATGGGATTTCTTTTGCTGAGAAGTGTCACGCGTACGTGATAATTTACAAATATTTATAGTCTATGCTAAGTGCTGGTTCACACAGGTCAAGTTTACTTGAACAGTTTTATTTTAATTTTCTTTTGAACTTGCGTTCACGTTCATGCACAAAATTAATTTTTGTTTTCTTTTCCTTCAACTTTGTAGCTTTTTATTATATTACGGATGAAAAAAGAAAAGAAAAATACAAAACTGACTGGTACGGTCAAGTATGTACCCCTTTCCATTCTCTTTACCCCTCTCTCCTAAAAGCTCGAGACTTGAAGAGTCAAACTTGACCTGTGTGAACCAGCACTAAGCGCCGCATAACCAAGAAATTACTATGAAAATCAGAGTCTATAGGTAACAAATAAACAAACAAACAAACGCTTTTTCATGTTTATAGATATACATACATTCACATACATACAAACATATATATTTTTTTTTTTTTTGGTTTTTGGCATTTTCTACTTTTGTAGGTAAAAGAAAAAGAAAAAAGAATTCCTGAGATATTTAAATTTAGTCAGAGATATATATTCATTCATTCATATTTTATACTACACATACAAACATAAATCAAAAAAAAAAAAAATTTGAAATAGTTAAGTTGCAATTTATTAAATTTTTTACAATGTGAACTGTACAACAAATAAATTTCATCTTGTAACAACCATTATTTGGCAAGTCATTGTAATGAAATAATCTTTAGAATGCAAGGGAAATAAACTGGAAAGCATTTAAAAAAAGAATGAAGTAAACTATTTTTAACTTTAAGAAGTAAATAAGAAAAAAAGCTTCAAGTTTTTCAAAAAGGTTTCCCAAAATTGGATTGAAACTGAACCAATTTTATATAAAAGGGTATTTCTTAAGCCCAATAGAACTAACGAAGCGACTGGCTGTCAATCAAAATGTCATATTGCATTCAGTTTTTGACATATTATAGTCAGTTTAATCTGGCAAAGCATCATAAATAGATATTAGCTTAAACAACCCTACCAAATTATCCAAATTACATTTATAAAGCAGTCATTGATTCACGAAACTTATAAGGAAAAATTAGGAAAAATGTTTGCGTTCGATTTTTAAAATCCGTTTAAAAGATGCGAATATTTGAAAGAAAAAATTAGTCAAATCGATGGAGCCGTTTTCTGATTTTACGTAAATCGAAAAGAGTGGTCGTTAAAGTGGGCGGGGCAAAATTTTCTTTCCGTAAAAGCTTAAGTTTGACCATGGCGATGATTTTATAGAAAAAATCGTCGAAATAAGTCAAGCCGTTCTTAAGTTATGCGCTTAATAGAAAAAAAGGGCGTTAAAGTAGGCGTGATACATTTTTCTTTCGATGAAAATGTAAAATGGATTAATACGAACATTTAAAAGCAAAATTAGTCAAATCGATAGAGCCATTTTTTGATTTCAGGTAAAATGAAAAAAGTGGGCGGGGCAAAATTTTCTTTCCGTAAAAACCTAAGTTGGACCATGGCAATCATTTTAAAGAAAAAATCGTCCGAATCGGTCAAGCCGTTCTCCAGTTATGCGCTTAATAGAAAAAGTGGGCGTAAAATTAGGCGTGGTAAATTTTACTTTCAACGAAAACTTAAAATGGATTAATACGAACATTTAAAAGAAAAATTTGTCAAATCAATGGAGCCGTTTTCTGATTTTAGGTAACTCGAAAAAGTGGGCGTAAAAGTGGGCGGGGCAAAATTTTCTTTTCGTATAAATCTAAGTTGGACCATGGCGATAATTTTAAAGAAAAAATCGTCAAAATTATATAGATGTCATTGGTGGTGCAATATGAAAATTGGATTTTGCCACGCCCCTCCGCCCGCAGACCAAAAATCAAAAATCAGATTTCACAGTGTCACCCGCCTGAATATTCTGAAGATTCCCTGAAACTTTCATCAAAATCGGCCCAGCCGTTTTGGAGTCCATACGTTACATACATACATACATGCACACATGCACACATCCTATTATATATATATAGAAGAAGACGATAGATAGATAGATAGATAGATAGATAGATATATATAGACGATTTCTTGAGAACAATGGCGCAGGAATTCCATTTTTGTTTTCACGGGTTCTCAATAGAATCCATTACGTCAAAAAAAAATACCTATTTGGTTTACACTCTCGTGTCATACAAAGCTCGAAAAAGGGACCCAATATTAGACGCCCAGTATGAGTTTCAAATGCTATTGCATAGTAAATGCCGGGTTATCTATTTGGTGGTTTCAAAAAAGCTGGCCAGGTAAGGCTGTCAGCTCTAAAATAACAGTAATTTGAAGTGTTATTTATTTAGTGAAAGGTTTGCCATTTACGAATATGGATAGTTAAAGAACCTAAAAACGGGTAAAAACAGTTAAAAGTTACTACATTACGGTGTGTTTATGGTCGTCAAAATCGACTTGCTGTGTAATGAATTGCCAAGATTATGTAGAAATTTGAAGAGACTAGAATCATTACATATGTAGTCAGGCCTGTGCATCATCGTTATGTGCGAACTGGCAAAAATTTCGTTTCTGTAAGTGAAATCCGAATTTGTCGATTTCACGGCATTCTCTGCAATTAAATATTTTTCCGACAATTGAAGATTGTAAACTGGACAATATGTGGTTCCAACAAGAAGGTGCCAGGATCCACACAACATGACAGATTTTGGCTGAATTGCGCGGAAAGTTTCAAGAATGCGTAATTTCACGTTTTTTCGATGTCAATTGGCTATCAATATCATGCGATTTGATGCCGTTAGCCTTTTTTAGTTAGTTCTACTTAAAAAACCGTGTCTATGCGGATAATCCCCTAACGTTAGAGCATTTCAAATCTTATATTCGTCAAATAATGGCCGAAATACTGCCCAAAATATGTGAAAGCTTTGTCGAAAACTTCCTCAAAAGAACGATTGCTGCAACCAAACTAGAGGGGGTCATTTGAATGACATTGTATTTCGTACGTAATGGCAAGTGGCAAGCATTTTAATGAAATTAAAGTTATGTCGAAGTATTTAACTTTACTTTTGATACCGCAAAATTGGTAACCCGTCATATAAAAGGTATATTTTAAACTCCAATAAAATTTATGAGATAATAAGCTGTCAAACGGACTGTCATACTGCGTTCAGTTTTTGACAATATTGATAACTCGTGGACACGTAAACGTTGCAATCGAATTCAATGGTTAGTAATAACTAGGGATGAGATTTTCATGCACTAAAAAATCGAAAATATGCGCATAAAATATGCACTAAAAAAATCCAATATATGCACTAAAAAAACAAAAAATTTGCACTAAAAACTTAAAAAAATTCCATACAAAATCGTTTTTGATTCTACTAAAAACAAGAATATATAAAATTCAGTCTATTGTTATTCAAATATCTTTAAAAACTTAAATTTATGTTCACGCAGTTATTGTGTCTCATTTGGCGAATTTACGCAACGAATTCTTGCCGACGAATTCGTCGTACTATGCGAAGTTCGTCGTTCGTCCCAGTTGTGTTTATACCATAAGAAACATAAAATAAATAATTTTTTTTTCAAAATTTCGAAATTTTTGTTTTTTTTAAATTCATAAAAAAATTGGAAAAAGACGTATTGCAGACGAAATTGAAAAGCCATAAGTGTGGTGTAGGATGTAACAAGCCTTACAAGTTCCCTTTTTACATATTTGCGATCATGAAAACTCCCGCGATAAATTTTTTTTAGGTTAATGCAAAGGGGAATAACAACATGAAAAAATGATCTCGGGAAAAAATTCCCCTTATCGTTAATAGTTGTTTCCCCCGTAATTGTTCACTTTCCCTTTGATTTTTTCACTTTATTTTTCCTGGGTAAGAGAAATAATATGAAAGTGTAATACTTCTTATTATTCGAATATTAAGGACAAGATGAGTTAATAAGGCACAAAACAACAGGTCGTAAGAGGAATGTGGATTTGTGAAGCTTTCGAAAGACGTGGTGGCAAATATTTTACTACATAAAACTTAAAAAGTGCAAAAAACTAACGTTGTTATCAAACTATACCTCCAATATTAAATATTTTGCTTTATTCAATCTTTCTTCTTTTTTTACATTCACTGGAACTGATAACGTGCAAAATTTTTCAAAGGAGATTCACGATTGCTTTTTTCCCTTCGAGGAGAATGAAAATTTCATGGGAACGAAACTTCCCCTTGTTATTGAAGTTAGGTGAAATTAAGTCGCAATCCTCCTAGAGAAAAAAATGTTTTTACAAAAAACATTTAAATTTAACAAATTTGTGTTGCTTTATAAGTATAAAAAACTTTAAACTTAAAGCACTACCTTCGCATAATACATAAACAAGTTTATGCATTGTTAAATTTTGCATAAGTCAGTTTGTCATTGTATCCCTTTGTCAATCTGCCTGTCTGCCTATCTGTCTGTCTGTCTTTTTATCTGTCTGTTTAAGCACTTGAACTAAAAGTGTGTATAAAATCTAAAGTGCATAAGTGACATACTTGTTAAACACATTGTACTCATAAATACAATAGACACAAATACATAATAGATACATACCGACACACTAACAATTTATTCACTGCATTGAAATTGTGAACGCAACAAAAGTTATGAAGCTAAAAGAAACACATGTACACATTCACTTGTGTTCAATTGGAAAACACTTTGTCTATTAATTTGTATTTATGATTTTTAGCTTTAATTCAAAAAAAAAAAAAAAAAAAAAAAAAAAAAAACAATGTTATGTAAAATCAATAATTCTAAAAATGAAAAAAAAACATCAAATTTATTTAAAAGTTTTATATCACTTTTTTTTAATTTATTTCTCCAGTTACATTTCTAAAAAATTACAGAACCTGAAATTAAAATAAGCCAAAGAAATATCTTCTATACAAATAAAAATTAAATCGTTTGAGTTGCTTATCGCATCACCGGAGACCGGCTGAGTAGATTTCGGTAATTTTGTCTGTTTATTGCTTGAAATATTCTAAGGATGGTTCTTATGTAAAAGAAATTCGGACGAGTTCCCCGGTGAGCGTGGCACATTCCATACAAAACAAATATGAATTTTCTTAAATCTTAAGAACGGTTGCAGTTAAAGTTATAAAATTTCGAACAAATAACTTGGTTATCAATACATAGGTATTGTTCAACTGGGCGCGGCACCACCCAAACAAAGACTAGATAGTTTTCTGTGTATATGGAGAACAGTAGCATCCCAGCGGTAACTAGAATGAGTAAAGAGGCCTAATAGAAGGCCTTATTTAGCAGTCACAAGCAGTCAGAAGCCCTTCTCGTCGCATTCCATACTTATTTATTTTTTACACAGGTTGTCATTGGGCGCAAGGCCTTCCAGACTTCCTTTAAAACCAACTTCGATCCCTTCCCAAAGAAGGGAGTAAGGAAGGTCACTAAAAATAAAAAGTAAATAAAACTGAACACCTTCCTTTCTCCCTTCTCAAAGAAGGGAGTAGCGAATGTGAACTGAATATTTCAGAAGGTCTTTTAAAAAGAAGCTTATACCTTCTAGAAGGCATACTTCTGGAGGCAGGATATCATGCGAAGCGAATCTTTTAGAAAGGAGTATAGAGGCCTTCAAAAAGGCCTGCCACTTGCGGTCCTTTCAATATTTACCGCTGGGATATTCCAAATGTGAAGCAAATGTTTCGATTATCAATACACACACATCTGTCAGAAAGAAGGCTTAATTATAAAAGTGGGCGTGGCACCTCCCATACAATAATTAAACAAATTAACGTATGTCCGGAGCATAGTTACATTAAAAGTTTCCAAATTTTTAACAAATAATTTGGTTATCAAAACAAAACATCTGTCAAAAAATGGGCTAGATTAATGAAGAGGGCGAGGCATCTACCGCACAAAGACAGTATAGATTTCTGTAAATCTGTTTAGTTATCTATACAAAACGTCTGTCCAAAAAGTAAAATGGTACGATAATTGAGAGTGGCATGGCACTTCTCACACAAAGACAATATAGATTTTTATATATCTCGAAAACGGTAACATTAAAAGTGTTCAAACTTTATACAAATAGCTTCAATATCATGATACAACATCTGTCTGTTAAGCTGGTCTCAATTGAAAAAGTGGACGTGGTACCTTCCAAACAAACAACAAGTACAAGTAACTTGGCTATCAAGACTGAATATCTGTCATTACTCAAATAGAACTCGTCAAATTTGGCAAATACACTTTTAAGAATAAAAAAAAAATTAACATAGCAAGTTTCATTAACATCAGCCACGCCCACCTCCCAACTTCCATACAATCGAAAGCAATTATTTTGCATAAAACTTTTCCTATTCAAGCAAAAATGCACTGAAATTTGATAAATAAAATTTTAAGAAAAAAAAAATTTCCATTCCAAGTTTCATCAGCCACGCCCACCGCACATACACAAGTAAAAACTTAATTGGTAAGTAATTTCTTTTACTACATCATTTAGTTCTAAATGATGTGCTTGAGAATGACGTTTTAACCCTTATGTGAGTGACAACAAATACACCTTTAACAGAGTGACAGGGTACCCGGCTACCACATACAATAAATACGAAAGATTTATATTATATTACAATAAATATAAGCAAATTAATTTTACGAAATGTAAAATATAAGTTTTTGCAATGTCTACCATAAACAAGAATCTGGGGATTTCCCTTTGGCTATGTCATGGATCGACAAATTCAACTACTTGTTACTGCTTTCATACATGAATACGTTCAGTGAGGAAGAAGAATATAAAGTGTAATTAAATGGATTCATTTTATAAAAAGCACGCTTAAATTTTACCGATAAAAATGAGGCATTAATTAAATGTGAACATGTTCTAAATATTTAATATCAGAATCATCCTAAGCAGAGCATATAAGACATATAGAGGATAACGAGGATTCATATGATTCTGACGACAGTGAAGACACAACTGAAGTACATGGAAAGGATGGTACGCATTGGCGTCTTCATCCCTATCCAGAATACTAATACATTTACAGAAATGTATTACGGCAACGTAGAGGTCTTGCTTCTAGGAACACCTAAGGCTATATTCAAAACTTTAATATCTAAGGAGATGTGCGATATAATTTGGCGTGAAAGTAGTAGTATTACCAGGGTTGTCGCCAGTTGCTCTATTTTCAAAACTAATAAACAAAAATAGAAAAACTCGGAGGCGTGCGCAAGTTATAAGGAACTTTCAATTAACCGTCGTCTATGTGAATCCTGTTTCCAAGGAACGTAGTACACTATTTTTTTCTGATTTGTTCTATGGTGAAGTGTGCATATGTTATTTCTATTTTTTGTGCTTTCTTCAAGTCTTTTGTTTGAATAAAAAAAAAAACGAAATATACAAAATAACTAACGCTGTCTTTTTATTTTTAAATGCTTCCTTTTGTTTTACACTGATTTTCATTACAATAAATTAAACAATACTACAAAATAAATGTTATTTTAAATATTTTCGTTAAGGTACCCGGGTACTTTGTCACTCCGTTAAGGGTGCAAAATATAAATTGACCCACAGCACCCTCTCAAATTAAAAAACTAAGCTTATGTTTATTTAAATATATTTAAAACATAATAATAAGAGTTCGCAAGAGGTTAAACAAAAAAAAAAAAAATGCAATTAAAGTTTAAAAAGTTACCAGCGTACCCTGTCACTCACATAAGAGTTAAACTACCTTTATACGGCCCAGTTGATGCAAGTAAACAATGCAAAACATCAGCCATGGTGGTTACTGTTCGTCAAATCGGCGAAGCTCATTAACTCTTATCATAAAACTTTTTATGTGCATTAAAATTACGCTATTTACTTCAACAACGTTAGCTGATCACGAAAGCTTCAAAAAGTGAATTAATTTGAAAACAAATAACCACAATACTAATAATTGTTAAAGCTAAGGCACGAGCTCTATGTTTGCATGTCCTTCAAGTTGTGCTGAAAAGGTCAACAAGAAAAAGAAGGACAAAAAAATGAAAAAACAAAAAATATGTACTTTGAACTTCAAGAAGAATTCTTGACAAAAGTACGAAAAAACAGAAGTAAAGGAATAACATGTTAAAATAAATTGAAATAGATAATCATTCAAAGCAAATTTCGATCTACCAAATGTTAAATACAATTTGGTTTAAGGATTGATGTTTGACTAATGACGTCAGCAGTCGTCGATGGCTGCGAGTGTTAAACGGCAAGCCCTCTGAGGAGATTGAGTGGTTGCAATCGAAACATGTCAGGTTAACCTGTCCGTAACCACCTGGGTTCGAGCCCAGATTGAGATTGAGAATGAAAAATTATCAGTAAATTTTAATTGATTTTCATGTTGTAAAATTCCTTTCTTCATAAAAATAATTTAATGAAAATTAAATTTAATGAACTTAAGCCTAATTAAAAATATTAAAAATTTGGATTAAAAACCATAAATAGTTCAATAAAATAACCACAATACTAATAATTCACAAAAAGAGTTTAAATTCGTATTGAATCTTGAGAGAGGAAAACAACTTTTATCATTTATACTTTATTTTATTTTATTTTATTTTATTTAACTTTTAAATAAAATTTTTATCTTAAAAAAATAGAATTTTATTTTAAATAGTTCGTAGATCTGACGAACGGTAACCTTAATGTACTAAAATAATGATAACCCTGCCAGGCTTAAAGAAATACGATTTTCTTTTTTCCGATTACGCTTCAGCGTTTTTAAAACTTATTACGAAATCTCTTCGGCACTATTCGATTTCATTAATCGTGTGCTCCGAGTGTTTTAATTTTATGAAATCGTTTAATAACTCAACAATTTTACCGCAATTTAAAAGTTCCTTACATACGGGCCTGTTCTGAAAATCACGTGCTTTTGAAATCACACATGTGATTTTGTGGTGTTCTGAAAGTCATACCTTTTTGGTGTTTCTCGGTGTGCTTTCGGCAATTGTACATCACACCAAAACACACAGAAACGGGACACTTAAAAATCACACGTGTGATTTTAGTAGGCACATGTGATTTGAAATCACGTGATTTAAGTAAAAGTGATTTGCAGAACAGGCCTGATAATTCATAATTATGTTGTATTTTTTTCAGAAAATCTATATGTTTCGCTTTCGATGGAGCATTTAAGGTAAATGGAAAACATTTGGTTACAGTAAGATGACGAAGGAAAACGGATCGTACTTCTTTTTTTCAGGAAAATAGTAAACGCTGAATTTTATATGACGTTTTTGATTTACTCATATCTACTAAACTACCTACGAAATCGAACTGCCTATTTCACTTGATGAGAAATATGTAACACTTTTTTCGCACAATTTCACTTAAAACCAGTGTTCGAAAATAAACACTAAATATCGTTTCTTAATGTTCGGTTCAGTAGATTTGTGGAAAACATAAACGCTAATAGTGTTTGTGTAGAAAATCATTAAAAAAAATAACGTTTCCCTGTTAGTCATCTTTCGAACACAAAAATATTTCTGTTTTTATCAAACTCAACAAAAGATGTGAAAATTTTATTCCGTTCGGTTTTTTTTTTTTTTTTTTGAAAATCCACAAACTTCAATGTGTTCGGTTCGGCTCGTTAATGTTCGTCCCTTTTGGCTGGTAAAAAAAAAACAAACATTTTTTACAAAAAAAAAAAAAAAAATACACACACGAAAAAAACATTATACATAGAACATTAAAATATAATGTTTGTCTACAGTATCACTACAATTGAGGGGTATAGATGCAAAGACTGCAATGTCCACATTTATAGTTTTCGTAATAAATAGTAAAAATCTCTAGCTCAATGTATATTCATATTTACCCAGCAAAAACTTGGTAATGACTTGCCATTACTGAACAACTTACTTTTCAATGACTACTTCATACCATCTGCATTACATAGAAGTAGTTTGGTAATGGCTGACATATAATCTGATACCTAAGTACTTGTGTATGAGTTGATTAACGAAATTTATAATTCATTCGTAATAAAATGCATCTACGGTTGAAGTTTTTTCAAATTTAATACAAATTGATTTAAAATATTTGTTCTTACAATTTGTTTTTTTTTATTATAAATAAAAAACAATTTGTAATAAATTTGAATATGAAAAATTATGCTGTACTGAAATTTTATAGTCATGACATGTTAGTTGTAATTTTGGTGACATCGGAGTAATAAGTTATTTAAGTCCCTATTTGTAAGCGAATGTGGTAATGACTTATTTAACTCCCTATTTGTAAGCGAGGGTGGTAAGTACTTGCCTCCAATGACATCACCGTGTTAAAATAATGAGTTAAAATGCCAATGTATAAGTAGTGAAGAGTCGTTATATTAGCTTTTTAACTCATTACTTTGCAATGTAAGTTTTTGCTGGGTATGTATTGTATATCTGCTATTCAGTAAATAAGAATATGATGGAGATATGACGCAAGTTTCAACCAAATCGATATAGCGGTTTGCTGGCAATTATAATAATAAAATTGGAGATTGCTGTGTTTGCTCTAATCAAATGGACATTACTGTTTTTTTACATGGGCAGTACTTAAAAAAATCAGTAGTTATAAAATTCTTAAACTAAAGAAAGGCTTAGTGTTTTCTTGATTGATTTGGAGGAACTGCATAACAACTTAGCTCCATAATTACGACTTATGACGAAGTTATAAAATGAACAATAAAACTGTTTCATAAAAAAAAAAAATTGGTAGATTTTTTAATTTCTTTTTAGTTTTGTTTTGCAAAAAAGAAACAGAATAAAAAAATAGCGTGCATTTTCGCAAATAGTTGAGAGAAAAAGAGCTTAACAAACTGTGATCATTGCAAAAACGACAATCTCCAATGGACATTGCCGTTTTTGCATCAATTCTTAATTTTTGAACATACTTTTTTATGGAATAAAAGTGTTTCTGGAAATGTTATATTCACTAATTGGAAGCATGCATTAAATACAACTAAGAGGTATTATTAGTTACGTATGTGAAAAAGTGGACATTGCAGTCTTTTCATCTATACCCCTCAATTGTTCTGTTTTTTAACAAAGAACCGAACATTATATAATGTCTTTCTTTCTTGAAAATAGCTACGAACGGTATTAGGGGTTGTGTATGTCCACACAATCACTAACAAAAAATAGATATCGTTCCTGGGTGTGTGAGCCGAACGTTAAATAATGAACTGATTATTTTCGAACACTGCTTAAAACAAAAACAGATTCTAAAAGCAGATACTAAAAACTTTGTTTTTGTTTTATATCTATTTGTCTGAATGAAAGCGTTCTTTCGACATCGTAAAATTGGCAGTAATTTTTTTTTTTAATTTAAAAAAAGTTGCTGCACTTATTTCAATAAAACTACACTCAAAAGAAAAATCAAACCATCCGTACTCCAATCAATCCGTAGCGGTATTAATAGTACGGTGAGTACGGATTTTCTTGAATCAAGTACAGAAAGATTGATTCAAGTACGGATTTTCAATCAAAAAATACTTAAAGTATCCATATTCAATCCCGATTTCGTACTTGAAATAATCCAAAAAAAGATTGAATCAATTTTAAATGCGCTTGATTCAAGTAGTATAAAGTTGATTTTATCCCCAATTCGTGATTGAAAAAAACCAAAAAAGAAATTAGAAAGCAAACATTATTATGATTATTTTACTTACTCTTTTTACACCTTAAAGAATGATAAAACACCAACATCATGCCCGATATACTTTGTACTTTAAAAATCTTATGCATGTATTTATTTAACTAAAAAATGTAAACTAAATGAGAAGCAAGATTTCTAATTAATTTTTAAGCCCTTCGTGGTACACATGATAATCAAATCATGCGTAAGCCGGAGGGTTTAACATGAAAATAAAACATACATATCGAGCCCTAACAGCGAAAATAACGTAAGCGACATGATTTTCAGTTTTCGTTTTTTTTAATAAATGGCTTTATTGGCAACACTTGCATCATCTCCTAAAATATCATGGTCACATAATGTACCGTTACGATTTTATAGCAAAAACAATTTTAGTGTAAGCGACAAATTTCATACAAAATTAATATGAAATAAAACAAAAAAGCTCTCTCCTGTAAAATTTTATTTTTGGCGCTTACATTATTTTCGCGGTTAGGAGTCGATAAATATGCATATCGATGGCTTAATATAAAAAAGGCGTAACTCAATTTTTCTTAAAAATGTTTTTTTTTTTTTTGTATATTATGGTAGACAAATGCGAAATGCATCTTGCTTTAAAATTTTAGGGTGCTATAGAATAAAATTTTTTGCATATTTTTATTAAAAATAGATTTAAACTTTTTTATATCTAAAATTTTACGAATTTCATAAGTATTTTTATCTTCCCCTTTAAACTTACAAAAAATCGAGTTACGCCTTTTTTATATTAAGCCATCGATATGTTTTTCTTGTTCTGTTGTTTCTAAAAACAAAAAGCAAATCGTTTTGTTCGAACTTGTGTTATGTTGTTTTAATTGTACAACAAATTTTAAAAAACACACACGTACGCACGTATAAAAGAATGTAATGCTGAGAGATGAGACTAAAGCTGAAGGTCCACACCATGCGTTCATGCGTATGATACTTTTTGTGCGTTTCTAAATTCAAGTTACATGCAATGCGTCTTTTGCGCCAAATTTTTATCAGCTGTTGTGCTAATATGTTTAACAATTAAAAACAATTTTGCAAGAAATTGAGAGTGTAATTGATATTTTAATAGAATTCATAGAGGAGTAAGCTTTAATTATAAAAATATTTTTGATTTTTCACGGTATCAATAAGTTTCCAATTCATGGCATTTGTTAAAAGAAAAAAAATAAACACAACAAAGATGACATTCAGAAGATAAAAGTAATCGATAATTAGAATAGCAAATTTTGTTCGTGGTAAAATTGTGCTTAAAATTAATATCAATGTATTTTATTCTTTAAAGTTTATACAATCTTTATTACGAAAGCTCCTTTTTTAATGCAAAAATAGTAAAAAGTAATCCACCACACAAACACAATTATCGATAACATTGAAAATAAAATATGATTTGTCATCCATGGCCATCAATTACAGCTGACATTTTTTCACCACACATGCGACGGATACAAAAGTAGAAAGTTAACCTACTTTCATGCGTTGATACGTGTATGCATTCTCTGCATTTTGGTGTGTAACTTGTCATATACAATTACACTGATTCAACTTTTTTGTCAAATGCATAAAAAGGACAGACGCATACACGCATGGTGTGGACCTTCAGCTTAAACCTACTTTCATGCGTTGATACGTGTATGCATTCTCTGCATTTTGGTGTGTAACTTGTCATATACAATTACACTGATTCAACTTTTTTGTCAAATTCATAAAAAGGACAGACGCATAAACGCATGGTGTGGACCTTCAGCTTAAACCTACTTTCATGCGTTGATACGTGTATGCATTCTCTGCATTTTGGTGTATAACTTGTCATATACAATTACACTGATTCAACTTTTTTGTCAAATTCATAAAAAGGACAGACGCATAAACGCATGGTGTGGACCTTCAGCTTAAACCTACTTTCATGCGTTGATACGTGTATGCATTCTCTGCATTTTGGTGTGTAACTTGACATATACAATTACACTGATTCAACTTTTTTGTCAAATTCATAAAAAGGACAGACGCATAAACGCATGGTGTGGACCTTCAGCTTTATAAGTTTTATGAGATTAAAACCCTCATTTTGTAATTTTACTCTCACAGTGGCACTAGCAACGAAAAGTTTAATCATTTTTGTACTTGATTTAAGAATTTTATACTTATTTCAAGAAAATCCGGGATTGATTTTTGAAAGTGATCTTATTTAGGATTGTTTTGAGTACGTTTAAGTGTTATTCGTACTTGAGTTTTTGAGTCCGACTCGTACTTAAAATAGTCCTTAGAAACTTGATTTATCCCGAGTGTTTGTTTTTCTTTTTGTATATCATTAAAATGTTAGCACTGAAAATATCTTAAATATCTCATAAACTGTTGAGTTGTATGAAAATCTTCACCAGTTTTCGTGGAAAAATATTTGACTAGCTTCAATGGGTTTTCTCTAACACAAATTGAGAAAAGTAACAATGAACAATGGGATTCTGTTCTCTATAGAAAAGTTATAGTAGAATAATTGCTTTTTTGCAACCAAAATCCCTCTGTTCGCCATGTTTTATGCTGCAATTCGACTTTTTACCTCGTAAAATTTATATGTATTTCAATATTTTTTAGTATTTAATCCATATTTTGTTTAGTCTGTGTTCATACGGATCTTGTCTTATTGAAATGATTGCTACTTTATAGGCGAGAGGGACAAGGGGAAAAGAAACGAGTACACAGATGCATGTACTGTCGTTTAGTTTTGCTTTTTCATTCGTTGTTAAATTTTGTTATTGTTTTCAATATCAAAAAAGCACATGTCGTCAACATGACATGAATCATTTGAACGCCAATTTACGTTCAAAGAAGAAAAAGGAAGAATCTTGTCAATAAGACATGAGCCGTATGAACTCAGACTTATAAACAATATTCCACTTGAAAATGACAGTTAACCAAATTGTGCACAATAATTTCTTTTAAGTTTCTTTTTTATGCAGCTCCACTCCCAACTGAAACGAAAAAGAATCAGAACCGAGGCGGCAATGAACAGCAACATTTTTCAGTTTCAGTTTCAGTTTTCGACGCCGATTACGATGTATGCGAAAACCCAGCTTAAGTGCTTGAAATTGAATCCAAGTTCATATGTTTTAAAAACTTATAACCATGTAAATATTGCTGTAAGCCGAGGAATTTGTGTTCAGTCTATACTTAATATATCACAGCATCTTAGAGAAGACAAAAATATTCCCTAAAGCAAGAAAATTTGGTTAAAAATACAAACTGTGATTCTCTCGGATTTTAGTTGCCTCTCTATAATGTTGCATAATGAGATCCCATCTTAATTTCTTCTTCTTGGTCATCGGCAGTGTTTCCAAAACTTGTTGACCAAAAATGGCTAAATTTACGGCAAAAAATGGCTAACAAATTGCTAAAAATGGGCTAAAAAATGGCCAAAAGCTTTTTTAAATAAAAACACATTAAAATTCAATAACAAAAGAGAAATAATTAATTTAAAGTTGTTTACGATGAAATTGTGAGTTAAGATAAATTTGTTAAATAAGAATAAACCTAAATTAATATTAAAATAATTCGATACCGTTATTGTACATCTCATAGGAATCACTCATTAGTTTCAATTATCATAAGTTAAAAATAATTTGAAGGTAAATCATAATCACGACAACATTTACCCAACCTTTTGAGTCCAGATCTACAATAAAAAACAAGTAAGAAAGTATAGTCGGTTAAACCCGACTTTATGATACCATACACCACATTAGAACCTTTGTACCAAATTTAATCAAATAATCTCTAAATTGCGACCTGTACTTTTGGCACAAGGCTAACATGGACAGCCAGCCAGCCGGGCAAACATCGTTAATTCGACTCAGAAAGTGATTCTGAGTTAATCAGTATACGTAAAGGTGGGCTAAGGACCAATATTTTAAGGTGTTAGAGACATCAGCACATACGCCTAGCACCCTCTCCACTATTGTGGTGGTGGTATAAATATTGTATTGTTATGGCAAAAATATTTACCTAATTGATAAAATCGAATTAACGGTTGCTTAATGTAACTATTTCTCAAATTACTTATACTTGGCTAAACACCCTCTCTACTTCAGCATTAGACAATGGAAGTGAAAGCAACTTTATAGTCAATTCTGAAATTTCTAAAACAATTTTGTTACCGCCTGCATCCCTTTATTGAAATACGTGCCACCAGAAAGAAACAGCGATGTTTGTGTTAATCCATTTTATAAATTTAATAGTGGAATACTGTTTCTTTATTTTGAAAGATGTTTCAGCGTCATAGTTTATAGTGATTTTCAACATTTGTAAAAGTTGTGATTTAAATTAAAGGCGTTTTAATTGTTCAAAATTTTTATATTACTTTTATGAATTTTTATAATAAAATAAAAATTATTCTTTTTAAAGAAAAATGGCAAAAAATTGTATGGTTAAACAAGTTGAAAAATGGCTAAATCTAGCCACTAAATGGCTAAATTGGCAACACTGGTCATCGGAAAAATAAATGTACGGAATAAATAATACATTATTTTTTTTAAATTATCCTTTTTCGGTTGCCCATTTGTCAAAATGGCAACTGACATAAGTTGCCTTACGTAATATAAATTGTTATTTCAGTTGCCTTGGCAAAGGGCAACCAAAAGTATTATTTGAATCATAAAAAATCTAACAAAATAAATAACTGATTAATCGACTAATTGATTAATCACCATTTTGATTAGTCGAATAACCCCAAACAAAAAAAAAAAAAACCAAGCAAGAAACCATTAATTATTTTTTAATTTAAAAAAAGCTTTTAAAATAAGGGAAATGAATACTTTAAAGTCACAAACATGACCATTTGCCATTTGTTCAATAAATTATGCTTTGTGAAGACATGATTTGCCTTTTTAGTATGTTGGGTAAGTGAAAGAGTTTATTTCTTTTTGAATTAACCGACAATATGTGACAGCGCATAGAGAAAGGGGCCAGTAAGGTAAAGGGAACAGTAAAAACCAACTACACAAAACAAGAGGTAGGGACGACCTACGCGCGTTTTCAAGGTTGACCAACAAGGTTGAGATGTCTCGCTTTCAAATGAGACCAATACCAACACGCTCAGTGATGGTACACGTATAAAATTGCTCTCCTGAACAAAACCCTTAGATCCCTTTCTATTTTGCGCGTCACATATACACTCATAGAAAAATGCATTTTCATATTAATAATGCCCTAACATCAGAATTGTGACATCAATGTTATTAAAAATGGCATCAATGAGGCAAAAAGTGACATCATTTAAATGAAGAACGTTACCATTAAATTTTGTCATGTTTTAGTTGTCATCTGTGCTATGACAACAGTGACACCAATTGGATGCCACACCTTGTTTATTTTGAACATTATTTTCATGTTTAAAAAGTAAAAGATGAAGCAAAAATTCCCATAATCGTCAAAGTAGAATGATTAAGAAAACGATATCGGGCATGCTGCTGGCGTCTTATAATGGGTAGTTATGATGTAAACAAAGGGCGGAATACAACAAGAGTGAAACTTATTTGTGAAACGCGTAAGTAAATCATAATATTCTCTCACTTTGACTTAAACCAATTCGATGAATTAATTTAATGACAGTTTGCCCGATCAGTCATGTCTTCGATGTTACGGAGTCATCGCACTGATGACATTTTTTATTAAACTGATCCGATTCGTTATTTCTGTGATGCCGATGTTAAATACCGTTGATAGCATAATTTCAATATTTGACCCTGATGACAATTTGCCCATGTGATGTTAAGGCTGATATCATAATGATGAAAAGTGTCATGCGGTCAGAAACGAAGGCACTTGTCATAGTACTGTTGCCAAATACATCAGCGTCATAACGCCTTTTCTATCAGTGTACAGTACAGATGGCATTTTTAGTGTTGAGACTATGTAATAAACCCATTAAGAGGCAAAGCACATCAAAGGAAATATATTGAGGGGGAATAAGGAAATAGAAAAGAAATATTTTTTTTATTTTTCGTAAGGCTCTTGAATTTGAAGGTCTACAAAGAAAAATAATATTAATCAAAGTAGATTTGTAAATAGAATTAATGAATTACTCCAGTGTAAAACATGGGTAATCTTCAAAAAAATTCAAAGAAAAATACCATTTCACTAGTCATTAGTTAATACACCAAAATTAAAGGAATAAGGGAACATACAAGAATAAAGAGTCCATTAACAACAACTGAAGCGTAAATATGAAAGGAAAATGGGAAAAAATAAACGTACAATTTTTAATAAATGGCTAAAAGGATAAGGTCAAAACCAAAATATAAAAAAAAAAAAAAATTAATGGCTAATCTACGCTAAATATGCAGCTTTCACCCCATGAATTTTTACAAGAATTTCTAAAGAAACGAAAAATATTTGTCCATAACCATTAATTTTGTAAAGCAGGATCGAAATGTCAACCTTTTGCCCAGCACAAGATGTGTATTCGTGTCCTTTTTATGTAAAAAAACAAAGTGCTTGTATCCTTTAAAAAAAAAAAACTTTTATTTTAAGCAACAACAACCCAGATTTACTAATTTCGTTGAAATTTTTCATTTGCCAGAGAAGCAAAATTGTTTATTTCGTTATTTAGAACGCTGAACGCGAATCTGCAAGATAAAGGCACTTTCATCACATTAAGATGCATAACTTGAGAAGAAATTTCCCTATTTAGTAAAAAAAAACTAATAAATCACAAATTCGACAACACAACTTTTTTAGGTCGTGCAAACATTGTTTCTAAATTTCTTAAAAGACATCATAAAAGTTTGACCCAAAAAAAAAGTTTATACAAAATTTTATGTTTCTTGTTTTTAAGAATTCATAAAACATTAAAAGCCAACAACGAACTGGGCTTATCACCAGCAGCATATAGCTAAATATATTACAAAGGAATCGAGACCTTTTTCATGGAAAATGGTGCACAACTTTTGATTTTATTCACAATTAAGTGAAAGAAGAATACTGAAGAGGAAATGGCAATTTTCATCTTAAGATTGCGGTTGACCAGAGATCCTATCGGGTACTAAGAAAATCAGTAGCCCTTGGGACTTCGGCCTCAGCTGGCTATTGGTTGAGGCTCTTTTGGCGATTACATGGTGCTTGTGGATTGTGTTCAAAGTCGCCGATAGGGAAATGTTCAAAAGTCGGCTTCAAAAGCTAATTTTTTTACCACTTGTGGGAAGCAGTTGTATGGGGAGATCTCTCTAGGTACTGTTGCTCTTCAACAGATGCTGCTTGATTTCTTGCCTCAAAATTGCAGCGGAAGTTATATAGCTGCAGCTTCTTAACAAATGTCGGGTGTGTTATGTTGTCTTACTAAACACTCAAATTTCTCACTGTTTGTTTTGGTGGCGCTTGCACACGGGGCGGCTACTAAGACAACCCAGTGGTTAAGACCGCCATGGGGTAAGGCATACCTGGCAAGTGCTCAAGTTAATCGTTTCTACTTCTTGTGTGTATTTATATATACTTATATTTAGTCCTTAAATTCCTAATGGGAAATAGAGGACAAGCATTCCATTTTCATTTATCTTTTGCTAATGACATACAGCCCAATTATGAATAGAAATTCCCCGGGAGTTTTCTCCCTTCTCCCATTTTTGCGATGTAGATTCAATTGTCAAGAACTATTTTTTCCCCTTTATTTATTCCTCGAGGGAACATAGGGCTTCAACAAGATATTTCCAACTTTATCTATTGTTCGCAATTATTTTGGCTCATCCCATGATTTATTGATGTCCGCAAGTTCTCTCCTTACACACCTACGCCTGGTATTGTTGGGTCAACCTCTTTGTCTTCTTCCATGTGGATTACATTCAAGTGCCATCCTGGTTACATTATGTACTGGCTTTCTTAAGGTGTGTCCTATCCATTTCCACTTTCTGCGTTTAATCTGTATGTGTATAGGATCTTCTTTGGCTAAGCTCCAGAGGTTTTCGTTTGTTATTGTGTTGGGCCAGTATATGCCACATATAATCCGAAGGCTTTTATTTATAAAAACTTGTAGCCGCTGCCTGATCGATTCACTGGCCAGCCATGTTTCACTCCCGTATAAAAGGGTCGACTTGACACAAGCACTCCTTGCTTTATTGAGCCTATCCGAAATGTCCTCATTAATGCCACCGCTTGTAGACATTCTGCTCCCTAAGTAGCAGAAGCAGTCAACGTATTCTATTCGGTGGTTGATGATGGTGATATGACCGTTACTTCTGCTATGTAGACGCATGGCGTACGTCTTTTTTATATTTATTTCTAAGCCAACTTTTCTGGCTATCTTTACAAGATCGTTTGTTTTATCTTGCATGTCCGAAAGTTTGTGTGAAAGAAGGCAAATATCATCTGCATATTCTTAATCCTCCAGATGTCTTTGAAAACTCCACACAATACCCCTTTTCTTCTTGCACAGTTCCTCCATAAAACAGTCCATTACCACTGCAAAGAGTAGTCGCGATAGAGGGCAGCCCTGTCGTACTCCCATGTTGGTCGTGAACGGATCGCTTACTGTCCCTTTGTTTAGAACCTGCAGTTTCGCGTTGGTGTACATAGCTTTGATGACTTGTATTATTTTGTTTGGCACTGCTTTCTTTCTTAGAGCTAGCCATATAGCGTTTCTATTGACTGCATCGAACGCTTTTTTAAAGTCAACGACTTCCATTCGATCGACTGTTCAATAATTATTCGAAGTGTATTTACCAGATCGACGCAGCTACGATGTGGACGAAACCCAGCCTGTTCGTCTCTTAGCCCAGCCTCTACAGTTTCCAACATTTTAAGTATTATTCTGGCTAGTACCTTGTATATTGTATTGAGCAACGTGATACGTGATCAAGAACTATATTAAAAAGCAAATGTAACAAAACACAGTCTTGGCGACCTCCAACATTAACTCTTATTGGGTTACTTGTTGAGCCCTCAAAAAATTAAAAACCAGCATGCGATCTTTTAAAGTTCTTGTAACTTTAAAGCATTTCATCTGACATTTATTTCTTAAAGTCATTACAAATTAAACTTATGAATACGTTTAACGTTAGCCAAGACATCATCAACGAAATAGTCTTCATTTTAGGAATGTAGAAATCGGAAAATCAAAATACCCAAATAATTAAGATTTGCAGCTGAAAACAAATAAATTGGACTCGACTTTAGAGATTTGGAAAAGAGGAAGTAAAAATAAATAAACGGGAAACAATTCTTACGACCATTTTGGTATTATGTATATAAATTCTGTAGAGAGAGTCGGACGATTTTTAATTTGATTCCCTTATCTGTGCCCATGTTCTGTAACTCTCGCGTCGAGAAATTTTTCGATTGAAATGTGTGAAATGAAACCAAAATACCATATATTGTAACAAACAGCTGTTTTTCTCACTAAACTGTGTCTGTTACTTTTTTTTGGCGAGTATAAGCTGAACTTACTCGCCAATTTACAGAAAAAGTGTGTCTGTAACATTTTTGTGAGAAACGTTCCCGCTTTGAACTGTCAAAAAAAACTAAAGAATAAAAATGGGGCGAGAAAAAATTTTAGCACTAAAAAACAATTAACAAAGCAAAATGCAAAGAATAATAATAATAACATTTTGTTCTGGGCACATTTTTCATTGTTTAATTATTTTGCTTTTAACATTTTTATGAAATATACGAATTTTTTCAAAGCTCGTTTGCTAACAACAAACATTGAAGTCGCACTTTACATTATTATTTGGTATAGCCGACGGTTGTATTTTCGCCGCCGTCTTGAAAATTTTCCAATTTTAGGTTTTGGTCGCCGTTAACGACATGTGTGACTGGCGTTCTCAACGTCTGCAATGTCACATGGGCTTCGAGTGCAATGTTAGGATATTTACAACGTAACGACGTCATCTCTTTTGATAGTAGTCGACATGAGTCACACACTTGTTCTGACTTTTCGAGAAACGATGGAATATTTTGTTTCACATCTTTTCGATGCGAGAAGTTATCACTAAAGTTACAGAACATGGGTACTGAAAAGTGTCTGCTTTCAGAAAGTTGCATTGGAACAAAACTGATCATCGTACACAAAACATTATTTCGATCACTAAATTTTATGGATGTTGCCCAATAGCGCCGCAATACAAGACGCAATCCTAATATTATTTATCAGCAGCAATTCCAACCCTCTAGCTGAATATTTTGATGAGAGATATGATCCAAAAGATTTTCTTGATTGACACATATTGCTTTAAGGGTGAAGTCACATACCATCAGTACTGTCTGGTTTGTGCTGCAGCGTGTGACAAATTTCTCTAGGCCAGCTGTGGAAAACAACACACTAATGTGTTTTTAAGAAGAAAGAGCCATAGCGCCAGGCGCGGATCCAGCTTGAGCCTAAGGGGGGGGGGGGGAATTTTGTGTGATACAAAAAAGTAAAAAATTTGGTTTTAAAAGTTTATTAAAAACAATATGTGTATTAGGGTAAGTACTTTTTGAAAATTTTGCGAATATAAAATTCTTCATCGCATAGCCGTATAGACCGTGAAAAAAATATTAAGAAATTATGTATTACTTTTTCGCGATCGTGAAGAAAGTTTTGAATTTCAATTTTTCTCCTTACTATACAAAATTAACATTTAATTACAAAATTTTAAGTATTTTCTAATAACTTCATGAATATAAGATCTTACCATTTGTACGGAACAAATAAATTTGAATGGCAAATGATAGATGTTGTGATAGATGAGTTGTTTGGCGGATATATGAAACAGTGATAATTTTGAGCAGCGTAGTAATATATGCTACGCTGCTCAAAGTTACACTAGATATTTTTCCATTATGTAAATCAACTCGCACTTTAAACTTAAAATTTATTTCATTAAACCCAAAAAATAGCTTTACATTTTTGTTATACAGTTGCTTATTTTATGTATTTATGCCTGTATTCATAAAAATATTTTAAATTTAATAAAGGCTTGAAAACCCAATTTTCTATGAAAATTTTCCTTAATAAACGTTTATTAAATTTTATAATCATTTATGAATATGGGGGCTAAAATATATAGCATATATAAACAATAAATGTACCATATATAATGTGTATGGAAATTAAAAAAAAATTGTTTTGAGGAGCTTTAGAAATTGCATTTGGTGCGGAAACTTTTTTGGCCAAAATGGCCTAAAAAAATTATTTTCATTATCAATACTTAATTGCCCATCGCGTGATGGGATGAAGAAATTTTGTCCAAAAAAATTCATTACCCTAATTAAAAAAAAAACGCAACAAAAAGGTTAAATAAAATATAAGATCAGTTCAATATACATTAATATTTTTAAATAAGCAAGTTATGATTTCCTTGTGAGGCAAATTAAGACAGTACAGTCTATCTTTTGTCATTGTTGATCTGAGCCATTTTTTTATTCGACGAAGGGTTGGAAATGACCTCCGGCTCGTAGCTTTACTTACGAGCATTGAAACGAAAAGGCTTCGTGCAATAACTCCCAGGTGCAATAAGTCCCAGTGCAATTACTCCCAATGAATTAAATCCCAAAATAAATGAAATAAGTCCCAAACTGGAAAAAAGAAATAAATCCCAAAAAAAAATGAAATAATTTCCAAGTCTTAAATGAAACAAACCCCAACTTTTGGGAGTTATTTCATAATGAAATAACTCCTAAAGACATTAATGAAATAACTTCCAAAAACAGTCCATCGAAAAGAAATGAAATAAGACCCAAAAAAATAAAACAACTTCCAAAGAAATTTCTTATATATGTATTCGTTTTACTTGAATATTTACATATTAGGTTACCAAAAAACTAACATTGAGTCCTCGACATTTTGACAACAAATGGGGCATTTTATTATATCCTGAACTCCTGCAATGGCAACTGCCTGCAGTTTAAGCACGCCGGGTACAAGGATTACCTCCTCTATGGTATAACAAATACCGGCTTCGCTAACTAAAGCTGCACTGCATAGCTGGTAACCATAAGACACTGCAATTGCAATTAGCAACATTTTTTTCTTTGATAAACTTAAGTCATTGTATTCAAATAGTTTGAAATATCCCGTTATAAATACCGTTTAAAATTTTAAACAATTTTAAGAAATTGCAAATAATTGAAAATGAAAAAACTCCCACAGCAAATGAAATAACACCGAAAATCAAAATAAAATGAAATAACTTCCACGTTAATTTTTTCGGGGCCTTATTTCATTTGGATTTTATTTCATTATGAAATAACTCCCAGGCAAAAAATGAAATAACTTCAAAAAAAAAAAAAAGAAATAAAACCGAGAGGGCTGGGAGCTATTTCATAATAAAATTACTCCCACATTTGTATGAAAAATTTTTGGGTCTAATTAAATTTTTTTCTTGGGACTAATTGCACCTGGGAGTTATTGCACGGAGCCAACGAAAATTTGAAATATTTTTCTTAGATTTGGGTAGATATCTTCATCACAGTTTATTAAAGCATCTACAACGTTATCTGATAGATCAGGCTCACGTTTAGATGTTAGTAGGTGTTTATCTCTTTTATCAAATATAATCAGCTCATCAGCTAATTTTGGTTTTAACAGTTTTGTATCTGTATATGACTTGATTACACTTTGAGGTAGAAGTTTAGGTATGTTCAATACATTTGGGATATCTATTGGGAAAGTTGTTATGAGATCTTCTAAAACAAATTCAATAAGAGGAATGTAATCTACAACTCGGTAGTAATCTTTAACATTTTGGATGTGATTATTTCATTCAAATCTTGTCTTTTAACTTTAACTTTTTCAAAAATCGCTTTAAATTGTTCTTCGGCTTTTTTTCTTTTTTCTTCAAGGCACATGATTAAAATTTTGATAAGGCTTGATCCTTTTTGACGATCTATATCGTGCTTTTGTAAAATGATACTAAGCGGCTGTGTTACAATAAGTATCACACTTAATATGTATATTTCGGAAATAAATTCAAAAGTACTAAATGAGTTCCTTAATATAAAGGTAGAGATACAACCTTTCCACTCCGATTTTTTTCCAAAGATTCTACTATATGATGTACACTTGTTGCAAAGTTTTAAATTGAGTCGTGACGGTCCACCCATCTTGTCTCGCATATTGTAGAGAGTTTAGCTCCCAAATTCTTTGCTACAACTGTGTTGCACTTGGGTTGATTATATTTAAAAAATGTTGTTGTTGTCGTTTCTTTAACAAATGATACAACTTTTTGTATTAATGGCACTTTATTGCTTTTATAAATTGAGTTTTTCGATTTATGGGAATAGCAAGGCGTTTGTTTCGCATTTGTCGCTTTTCCAGAAATTTTGAACTGCTCCATTTTCTGCTGACATCAGAGGGCACCCATCTGTTCCATCTCCTACATAATTTTTTAGGTCAGGACCAAAATTTGTCAAAGCTTTGAGAACTATTGATGATAGTGCCTTCGCATCAATTGACACATCAACGTCATCAATATATTTTGAAGCCTCTTCAAATGCGTTTACAACAAAGCCAATAAATTCTTCCCTACAAACTTTTTGTTGCATGTCGAAATTCTTAAAGATAAGGAATCTGGCTTTTCTCCGACAAATCCGTGCTTTCGTCAAAAATTATCGAATAGAATTCTGGTTCAAATAACACATACATACATAAATATTGCAAATACTAAGGCTTTTTAATAATTCAACCGCACGCATTTTCAAGTCAAACGTTTAGTCTTTGGATATAGATGGCACCTGCTGGGATTGAATGTAAAATAATAAGTATTTGAATACGGTAAACTAGATGTTTCTTTGGAAATATCTAATAAATAATTATTAGGATTAAGATTTGGATACTTTTTGAAAATTTCGTTAGAGATTCCATAAAAAAAAAACAAAAAAACCTTTGCTGGGATTTCCAAAAATTTTGTACATTAAAAAAAATATTATTATTGGGAATTCTTGTATTATCGAAATTAACGAAACATATTTTTATAACTTACGGGGGGAAATTTCCTTATTTCCCCCCCCCCCCCCCCTGAATCCGCGCCTGCATAGCGTTAACATCAAGGAAAACTGTGAAGCTATTACAGACATTTGAGGTGAACACACTATTTCAAGACGCAGAGATTTTCCGCCGCATTCGATGTATTTAAAGCCGTTCGTTTTTTTTTTTTTTTTTGTTTTCTTTAAGAGCATTTAAAAGACTGTTTGGTGTACTTGAATAAGCTACAGGCCCTGTTTCAACTTATAATTTTACATAGAAATAAAATTTTACCAATATCTCCGGTAATTTTCTTAAAAAAAATAATGGAAAATTTCTTCAATAAAGAGCGACTATGCGAGCTTGAGAATAGACGTCACTAAGGTGACTTTAATATTAAAAGCTAAGAGTTTACACGGAGTATATTCAGACATGTCTAACAAACACGTTTGTTTTGTTTGTACAGACATGAAAGGAATTTTCATGTTTTCAATTTGTATGTATGTGTATGTTAGACTATAAGACATGAAAACAGACATGTTTGGAAAAACATCGTGAAAAGACAATAAGTTTCTGGAAACATGTTCAAAAGAGAATGTCAAAAACAGACATGTCTGAAAAGACTCCGTGTAAACTCCCTTTAAGTTAATTAAATTTGTTATTTAACATTTGTTTGGACCACCCTGTATATTCCTGCTTGTCGAATAAAAGCCCTAATAAATTATCAACTTAATATCCTTAAAATCCCAATGCCTCAAATCTCTTAAAAATATTTCTGTCTGGAATTGCGGTACAGAAATTTAATAACAATTTTTTAATTTTTTTAAATGTAATTTTATTTCAAAGTTAATATTCGGTGTCCTTTCAGACCGTCCAGTTTAGCTTGCAAAACCCTAAAGCCACTGCTGATTTGATTTAAAAAATTTAAAGTTTTTGTTAATATTTTTAACGTCTATACACGGCATTTAAAAGAAAAATAATATTGAAGGACAACCGAAAAGGAAACGAAGTCAAAACACTTGAGGCTGTTGAAAAGGGCCATAATCAAATTTAATATAAAGAAAACTGTAGCGGAAGATATTAGAAGTTTATTAAATTGCAAAATTAAAGGAAATTCATACTTTTTACTTTCTTCTTTCTTGCACACACAGAGAAAATAATTTTTAAATGAAATAAATATTAAAATAAATCATATGAATTGAACATTATTCGTTTCCCAAAACTTTTTTTTAGGACTGTGGAGTCGAAGCTGGGGAGTCGGAGTAGCTGTGTTTTAACCGGAGTCCAAGTTGGAGCCGCAGTACCTGCGAAAACTCGCCGCGAGTCATTAAAAGTGGCACAAAATAGTTTCTTTTAAATCTGAAGAATGGCAAGAGAAAAATTTGTACTCATAGGTAGGTTATTAATACACAACCTCTCTAAAAATATAGGCGGTACTGAAGAAGGGGGTGCAGCACCTCCTGTATAAATAAAGGGTGGTTAAATTTCAAGGGCCGCTGTTGAATGTGAACTACACCTAAACGTCAACTTTTTTTTCTGCATTTCAATTGACATTTCTCTATTTCAGACTAACTCAATTTGAACCATGGAAAGATACACAATTGAGCAACGCGTTAAAATTATTCAGGCTTAATATGAAAATGGGCGTTCCAATCAAAATGCATATCGTCTTCGGTGATGAGGCACATTTTCACCTCAGTGGATTCGTCAATAAGCAGAATTGCCGCATTTGGGCGAATGATAATCCAAGATTGTCGAAAAACCAATGCACCCACAAAAAGTGACAGTTTGGTGCGGTTTATTGGCTGGCGGCATCATCGGGCCGTAGTTTTTTTTTCAAAAAGAGGCCGGTCAGGCAGTTACTGCGAATGGTGTAGCTGAATTTGGAAGACATGGAAGTGGACAACATGTGGTTTCAACAGGACGGTGCCAATTGCCACACAAATTCAATTGCCGTGTTATCTCACGTGGTGGCGATGTCAATTGGCCGTCAAGATCATGTGATTTGACACCGTTGGACTTCTTTCTTTGGGGTTATTTGAAAGAAAATGTGTACGTCGCTTAAGGAGTGAGATAATTCGGCACATTAACGGCAAAAAACCTCAATTATGCCTCAGCGCCAGCGAAAATTTGTGCCATCGGATAGTGGTGTCCCGCCGAAGTCGCGGGGTACATTTCGCCGACATTTTGTTCCATACATAATTGACCAATACCAATATTATCATCATAAAAAGAAATTAAAATAATTTCCTAAATAATCACCCCTATCGTGAATCAAAATTCCTTGGGGGTTTTCCCCCTTTTTCCTATGTAAATTCAATTGTAAAAATGGGAAAAAGGAAAAAACTTCCAAAGAATTTTTATTCGCCCTAGGGGTGAATTTGTGTTTTATTCAAAATCAACATTGTATATTTCTGTCTATGTGGAGAACGGCAAGATCCTGTCCACAAATACACAACATCTGACTAAATGCGGGCGGGAGTGAGGCAGTGGGCATAGCACAAAGTAGATTTGTTAATAGCTCAAGACCGGTATTTATTTAACTTTCTGTTCTTATCGCACCATGGTGAAGGGCATTTAAAATTTGGCATAGCCGAATATAGCACTCTTACATGTTTTGTTATATGATGTTGAGTTTTTACTCGATTTCAGTACACAATGTCTTTAAATTTTTGTAATCAAATGAACATTTTACGAAATGACAAAATTGGAGAAAAACGTTAAACGACTTCTATTGTGATGTTCTAAAGTATTTTTAACAGACGGACAGACAGATGGACATCGCTAAATCGACTTAAAATTATTTAAGAACGCAAAATATGTATTCGTTATTCGTTAGATGAATAAAAAGTTTTTAACGGAATGACAAACTTAGTATACCCTCTATTATTTTCTTTTTAGTTCTAGATTTTGTTGAAATTAAAATTAAGGGAAACCTGTATTTGTCACCGTCCATACTATGAAACATTTGAGTTTGTTGGTCAACAGGAAATGAGACGTGTTGTTTGTTTCGTGTACAAACATTAAGTTTGTGAGCAGGGCTGCCAGATAAATTTGTGAGGAAATCGTCAATTTCCTGAGAAAATATAAAAAAAATCGCCATTCACGTTTTGAAAAATCGTCAAATAATCGGATAACTTAAAATTTAGTTTTTTTTAACAATTTTTGTTCGATATTTATAAAAAATATATTCAAACAAAAACATGATAACTTTATACCCAGCTCGCAATTTTCAATCGTGTAGAAAAAAACTGGGAGTCTCATGAAGAGCTTCTTTGATCGTCGATGACCTCATTTTTTAATCGTAGATTCCTCTCAGGGGGGAAACTGTAACGAGTGAGATTCTTCCATAGCACAGCAAAAGACGCTTCATCAATCGTTGTGGGAATCGCTTAAGACGTGGGTAAAGATTATCTAACGATAATTTCATGTCAAGAATCGAATGAGACTCATGTAGATATTATCTTACAACTCGTGATATGTTCGCCGTATAATTGTTGAAAATATGGTTTATACAGCGAATAGTAAAAGGTTCATTCGATGATGGTTTGACGAAAGATAAACAAAGTATAACAAATGTTGTTTTTGTTCTCGAAAATAATCATTTAAAGATTTTTTTAAGACTTTCATATTATATCCGCACCTTAACAAAAGAGGCACAGCTCGTTTAATAGTGAAGTTGGCCACTATTGTTAATTAATAATGGCAGTTTAGCGTTTTTTTCTCTATTTTTATTAATAATTTGTGGGTTTTATTAAACAAGAAAGCTATCACTACTGTTGGTGAAACAACGTTAACGCTCTTGCTTATATCATCGTAAAAGTTAAGCCAAAAAAAAA
Source organism: Pollenia angustigena (assembly GCA_930367215.1). Taxonomy (NCBI): domain Eukaryota; kingdom Metazoa; phylum Arthropoda; class Insecta; order Diptera; family Polleniidae; genus Pollenia; species Pollenia angustigena. The sequence continues at coordinate 192,479,890 of OV884060.1, read as the reverse complement.
AAACGTTCGGCCCTCCGCTCTTGTTAAGGTACGGCAGTTAAACACTCCAAGATTAAAAAACGAAGGTGTCAGAAATCGTCACTTTTTAGAAAAAAATCAGCAAATCGGCACTTTGCTAATTTCGGAACAAAAAATCGACAAAATGACGATAAATCGTCAAATCTGGCAGCCCTGTTTGTGAGTTTGTTATTGTGAGAAAGATGGAGGAAGAGAGTAGGCATAGAAAATTCTTAAAATGCTACTAAGGCGAATTGACTAGAAGGTGAGGTCAACTCTACAACTACAATGCTTCTGTGGTCGGGTTGTCAAAAATATTGCAAGTAAAAAAAAAAACAGGTTTGTTTACATAAAAAACCAGTTTGTATACAAACTTTGACAAGTCGACCACCGAAAAAAAAACACCACATGTTGATTTGACCCCACCTTCTAGTCAATTCGCCTTGAATGGTACAAAACAAAACTTTCATTGTATGCAAACGAATTAGAGAAAGTTTTTGCAGCAAATATTTTATAATATGGTCTAGGACAGTTAATATAAAGATAAGCACACTGTTTTTTGTTGGTATTTTGTTTCAACTTTGATATCGTTGCAAATAATCACCCCTATCGCGAATGTTATGGGAATATGTTATATGGGAGCAAACTAGGGATTGCTGTTCGGTTTTAACCGAAACCGAAAACCGACTTTGACAATATAATTTTGCTTAAAGAAATGGCAAATTATACATAATACTCGAACTTCATATACAAAAACTTTATACATAACAGCCTGCTACAATGGCAAGGTATTTACAATTCTTAAAATTCAAAATAAGTACTAAGAACAAATGTTAAATTTTCAACTTTAAAAGGTGCTTTTATCCCGATCTGTATTCAGCATTGTAATTGTCCAACTTCCCACTGCAAAATACTACATGTCGTTTACGCAAAAAAAATTGATTCAATTTTCAATTATAGCGTGTTCTATTTTGATCTGACAACCCATTTGACATCAGGGGCCTGATTCTGGCAGTCGTGATCGAGTATTTTCTCGATTCGAAAGAATTTTAATATCTAATTATTTCAGTCAATACTCAAGGATTTGGAATTATTTTTTCAGTGTTATAAAGCTTTAATTTGAGTTTCACAATACTGAAAAAATGATTTCAATTCGTTCAGTATCGACTGAAATAAAATTCCAATCGAATCGAGAAAGTACTCGATCACGACTGCCAGAATTAGGCCCCAGCTGTTTTGCAAGTCATTTGTTTGTGGCGACATATACGAATTTGTATATATTTATTTACACATATTCTTTAAAAAACAACAATTTAATATTGAATTAAAAAATAAATATGAAAATAATTTGCTGTTATGAACGATTTAAGAATATGTCAGATGAAACCAAAAACGAACGTGTGAAAGCAAAAACTATAAACCTTCTGTATTTGTCCATTTTGACAGACATGTGCAATAATAAGGATTTTACATCTGACAAACCCACTGCAAAATACAGATCGTGTAAAAGCACCTAAGTAGACACCTAATTTGTGTGAGACAAACTACCACCTGGGTCTAGCTGGGACCAATAGTTTTATGTAAGCAGTTTTTTTTGGCCATATAATAAACTCACACTAACGAACTCCTGTGCAAGGCTGGGACTAGTTTTATATGTATGGAGTTTTATGGCAATAGCAGGAAAGTTTTGTCGGGAATAGAACAATTCTTCGAAAAAACACTAAAGAAAGAATTCTTATGTGTTATGATACGTGTAATTTTTATTTTTGTTTATGGCAGTACATATATAATAGGGCAGGGCCTGGCCAGGCCCAGGTGGATACAACATGCACAAAATTTTAATTTGGTCAACTGTTCACACTTTTTTTCTCATTTTCTTCTAAAAAAAACACTTTGATTGAGAAATACATAAAGTTTCGTTCTATATACTTACAGCTGTATTCATAATGAAAATTTGGCATTAAGTTAGCAAAAAGTTTATTCATAATACACTAACCAAACTCTGGCTAACGATTTGCTAAACTCTTGTTAACGAGCTGCTAACTTGTGAAAAACAGCCGTTTAATGTCAAACAAAGCTGTTGGGTTTCTTTTAAATAACTGTTGTTTTTTAATTAACTGTCTGTTCTTAATTTATTTTAATTTTAAAAACTTTTTAAAATATTTTTATGTGAAGGGAAAAAGAAAAAAATTACAAATTCAGCGATGATTAATGCAAAACGTGTTGCATTTTTGATTAATACAATGTGGCATCATAATTCAGAGTTGATTTATTAAAAGTTGGCAGATGGAGAAAAAATCGTTATGAATTAACTCTGTGCCAACAAGCTGCTAAGCTTAATCGCCATTCTAGTTAGCAGCTCGTTGTACGTAGTGTACAAGCTATGGCTAACATTTTGTTATGAATACGGCTGTTAATAATTATATAAAAAAAAAACTGGAAAAAAGTCAAAAAATGCCTGGCCAGGCCCAGGTATACACTTAAGGGGTAATAAAAGTACATGTATTGAAACAAATAAAAAAAATTGTACCACATACAAAAAAATATATATGTTTTCGTATTAAGTTTAAGTTTGATATTTTCAAAACTCATTTTAAAACCGAAACCGCGGTTTCACATTTTTACGGTTTTGAGCAAACTCTAGAGCAAACCTATATTCCCATCCCCAACAAATCGGTATCGCGAATATTTTGGGAGTAAAAATTTCTATTGTGAATTATTTGTCAGTGCGTAATAAACAAAATTCTCTATTGTGAAGGACTTGTCAGTGTTTGTATTGTGAAAGAAAAATAAACAAAATAAAATACTAATAAAACTATAATAAAATTAATAGTGTTTATTTTTCTTTATTTACACTCCTTCAATAAAAAGAAAAAGTAATTTTATTTAGTTCTACTTAAGAATACAAATTAAAATTAACATGTTCCCTTCTCGTTCACATTAACACTTGTTGGGAATTCATTTAGTAAAAATGCGAGCGGGAGTAAACATTGGCGATGCCAAATTTTTTAGGTTTGGGAATTCATTCCCAAAAAATTTGTTATGGGAATCATTTACAATACAAAATAAAAAAAATATGGGAATATTTTCATGGGAGTAGTTGTTTACGATAGGGGTGAATATTTTTTGAGTGTTTGCAATTCTTATTCACTCTGCAGTTTTGTTTGCTAATAAATTAGGCTTTTCTAAAATTTTTTGGAAAATGTTTCCTGATGATCTGGCCTAAGCAACCAGTGAAATGCGCATAGAAACTAGCTAATCCTCCAACAATAAATTTCAGTGTTTTTATCAAGAAACAAATTTGGGAATTAAGCACGGCAAGCAAAATCTTATTAATTAAAAATTTTATATTCCCAAAAATTACTTTGATAAAAAATCTTTCTAAATAAAAAAAATCAATAAAAACCATGAATAATATTTTTATGTTGACACTTTTTTCAGTGTAGACAAGAGTTAAGTCGTATGTCGTTACAATAAAAAAAAGAAAGATGGAAGGAAATTGGTAGATAATATAATTTTTTTATTATTGGAATTTTTTTTTCTTTTTTTGTTTTAATAAATTATAAAAACAAATTTTCATGGTGTGAAAGCTGTTTCAAATAAACATTAAAATTTTGTTAGCTGTGCCTGAAATTTTAAAGATTTTTTTCCGTCATCATTTGTAGATTGATAAAACGATGAAATATAATAAAAATGTGCATAAATTTTAGAATTCTCGAATTATTAATATTACAGCGTTTTTCATTAGGGGTTTTTGTAGGAAGGGGGGGGGGGGGTGTGAAGGACATAAACGGTAAGTTTTCGTTGTAGGTGTATGTGCTGACACTCGTCTATGGGTATTTACACAAAAAATCTACTTTGTGTCACTTTAATCCACCAAGCAGTTTAATAGTTTTTCAAAGAATAATTTATTTTTTGTTTTTAATATTTTTAATTAGGCTTAAGTTCATGAAATTTAATTTTCATTAAATTATTTTTATGAAGAAAGGAATTTTTACAACATGAAAATTAATTAAAATTGTTATTGATAATCTTTCATTCTTGACGTGGCTCGGGCTAGAACCCTGGCCGGCAGGTTACCATGACATGTTTCGATCGCAACCACTCGATCTCCTCAGATGGATTTGCCGTCTTACACTCGCCGACGACTGCTGACGTCAATAGTCAAACATCAATCCTTAAACCAAATTGTATTTTAACATTTGGTAGATCGAAATTTGCTTTCCTGAATGATTATCCATTTTACATGTTTTTTCCATACTTCTGTTTTTTCGTACTTTTGTCAAGAATTTTTCTTGAAGTCCAAGTACATTTTTTGTTTTTTCATTTTGTCTTTCTCTTTTCTGTTGACCTTTTTCAGCACAACTTGAAGGACAAATGTACACATAGAGCTCGTGCCTTAGCTTTAACAATAATTAGTATTGTGGTTATTTTGTTGAACTATTTATGGTTTTTAATCCAAATTTTTAATATTTTTAATTAGGCTTAAGTTCATGAAATTAAATTTTCATTAAATTATTTTTATGAAGAAAGGAATTTTTACAACATGAAAATTAATTAAAATTGTTATTGAAAGTAAAAAGTAAAAATTCCTTTTTTCATAAAATTAATTTAATGAAAATTAAATTTCATGAACTTAAGCCTAATTAAAAATATTAAAAATTTGGATTAAAAACCATAAATAGTTCAACAAAATAACCACAATACTAATTAGAATAATTTATTTTTTATTTATTTTTTTTTTTTTTTTTTGTGTAAAGCTCAACATTGAATGAAAGAGAGAAAAAAATTTAAACTACATGGGTCTGAAATACGAGTTTAATTGCTTAACGGCGTAACGTGACGAAAAGAGAGTTTAACGGTGGAAGTTGCCATGTAAGAAATATTTGGGCACATTTCCAAAAACTAGACCTCAAACGAATTTGTTAACTTTCGTACAATTTTTAAATTCATTTGTTGTAGAGCAACATGTTACCACAGCATAATAATTGTATGTTTTCTTTGCGTGAACCTACGAAATTAAAATGAAGCATGAGTTGTTTTTAGTTTACGAAAATACGCTTTATACAATAACTTTTACGCACTGGAATGTAATTTAAATATTTTCTAACGAAATTATAGAGATTAGAGATAAATTGTACTAATCTGCTGTAATATATCCTCATTCCTATAAGATTATTAGCATATAATCTATATATATGGGCATTTCCATCATGTTGAACGTGACCATCGTACACATTTACAGTTAAAAAAAGTCAAAATAAAACGTATATTTATTTTGGCAATAGGTTCAAGTTATAGCTTTTAGTTAGCCCTTTAATTGGTGCTATTGTTCATTTTGATAAATTGTTTCGTTTTCAAGAAAATTGCAAAAAAACAAGGCATTTGCACGTGACGAAAACAGAAGTGTTTTTTGTGGCCATTTTTTCGAATGCCGATTTCAGCGAAACCTGAGGCAATATTTGAATGCAAAAAATTGTAGAATGTTATATGGCTGTCATTTTAAATAAAAATAATGTATACTTTCTTTTTTATTTAGCTTTAATCGCTGTCGCACGTGATCTGTCGCACATGACATTTTTTTCCATCATGATATAAATGTTGATTAGACCGGGTCGACCTCCATACAAAAAAAAAGTTGTACCAGTCACCCCCTAGAATGAAAGATATGTCAATGAAGTTTCTAAAACAGGAAACATTTTTTTTGCCACGCCCCGAAATACAGCCCTTTTGGTTTTTTATATTTAGCGCCGCCATTTAAAGTCCGATCTCATCATATTGCATATCGTTTTTCATGGCTTGATAGTGGCTTCATTTTTGTCTTAAGTGACTTTTTAAGCCGACCTCAAATTCTGGGCGCCACTTATGCCATCTCGGATCCTTCCCCCAAATGTCCAATTTTTTGCGTGCCAAGAAAGTCCTTCTAAAACAACGTATGTATAGATTTTAATATGCCCACTTTTATTACACGCCTACAAATTAAGCCCCTTTTATCTTTTTCACACACATACTACATTAAATCAGGTAGAATCCAATACAAGCAATAATATTTTCATCAGTCACGCCCTAAAATAAAAGGTATATTTATTAAGTTTGAAAAACTTTAAAAAAATTGTTTTTGCCACGCCCTAAATTACAGCCCTTTTTGTTTTATATGACGCTGTACGATAGTCCACAGAAGAATACTAGAAAAAGGTCATTCCGATGTAATGGTACTCAGAGTACCCCACACTCTCTTGACGAATGCCAGGAGTCTCATTAACCCAATTCCGGAGACTTCCCCGAGATCTTGGAAGTAATGATCTCCCAGACAATTCGCCCTGGAGCGCACGAGTGCCGGACAGTAGCAGAGTAAATGCTCTACCGTCTCCCTTTCCCCTTGTACCCCACAGAATCTACAGTTGTCACTATCACAGTCCAACAATGACCCTTCAAAAAGCCTTCCAGAAGTCTACAGTCCCTTCTCGGCAGCGACAGAAGAATTTTTGTCGATTCCGGATCATAGGATCCCCACATTACCCTGGAGACCGTGCACGTTCTGGTGTTTTCATTTACATACATATATAAAAAATTATTTTTAAATTTTTAATTTTCACACTTTCGATGTCGCACGTGACAACTTTATATAGGTACCAAGATCACAAATCTTGCTATTTTACAGAAATTTTGTTTTTATTTTAATATTATAAAAAATCTCTGTTTGGCCTGGCAATTTGACAAGCTTTATACTTTTACTTTCGACGCATTGATAGAAAATTATGTTTTTCAATGTCGCACATGACATCGAAATATGAGAAAATAAAAAGAAAAAAATTACAGTTATTTGCAATCGCATAGTTTTTTGTGCATTCTATTTTGACTCTGTACCTTCCGAAAGGTTTTAGAGAGAAAAAGTCAATGCGTAATGGCTCTCTTAAAGAACTGTTATCATAGCAAAACGTACAATAGAAATATCCAAATAAGAAAAGTTGCACTTGTTCCACTTTGCATTCATAAATCTTGAAATGTGTTATAAAATTTTTTTACTTTTATTAAATTTGATTGTTTTCCTGTTAAAATATGATAAAACAAAGTATTTTCAAGAACTTATAATTTTTTTGTTGCGGTGGACCTTTCATTGGAAATGCCCATATACAATAGGATGTATGTATGTATGTATGTGTGTACGTAACGTATGGACTCCAAAACGGCTGTTCCGATTTTGACGAAATTTTCAGGGAATCTTCAGAATATTTAGGCGGGTGACACTGTGAAGTCTGATTTTTAATTTTCGGTCTGCGGGCGGAAAGGCGTGGCAAAATCCAATTTTCATATTGCACCACCAATGACTTCTAAATAATATGGACGATTTTTTATTTAAAATGATCGCCATGGTCCAACTTAGATTTATACGAAAAGAAAATTTTTCCCCGCCCACTTTTACGCCCACTTTTTTCGAATTACCTAAAATCAGAAAACGGCTCCATCGATTTGACAAATTTTTCTTTCAAATGTTCGTATTAATCCATTTTAAGTTTTCACCGAAAGAAAAATTTACCACGCCTACTTTTACGCCCACTTTTTCTATTAAGCGCATAAGTTGAGAACGGCTTGACCGATTCAAACGATTTTTTTCTTTAAAATTATTGCCATGGTCCAACTTAGGTATTTACGGAAAGAAAATTTTGCCCCGCCCACTTTTTTTCGATTTACCTAAAATTAAAAAACGGCTCCATCGATTTGACTAATTTTTCTTTTAAATGTTCGTATAAATCCATTTTACGTTTTCATCGAAAGAAAAATGTATCACGCCTACATTTGCGCCCACTTTTTCTATTAAGCGCATAACTTGAGAACGGCTTGACCGATTTGGACGATTTTTTCTTTAAAATCATAGCCATGGTCCAACTTAGGTTTTTACGGAAGGAAAATTTTAAAGGCCGTAAATTTCGTTTAAAGCTCAATTTAAATCGTCTGGTAATACAAAACTAATGTTTGCTTAGGGCCAGCAACGCGGACCGGGTCAGCTAGTGTTTATATAAACATACATTTTACCAACTTCATTTTATTCTCTTTTTTTATCTTATTCTTTAACAAATGTTTAAATATTTTGACCACAATAATAATCATCATCATCATTAAGTTTTATAAACTCGTATAAAACATTGTGTTTTTGCAAATAAAACCCCAATAAAACACATGAATATGACATAAACATAATCGTGTATACACCAACACAAACTAACTCAAGTCATATTCACACAAATGTTAACACAAATTATAAAAAAAAGAAAAACGTTCATAGAAAAAAACAATAATAATTGTTTGTATAAACAGACGGAAGGACAGACGATCAGTCACAATAATTTTGAATTACAATAACAAAAAAAAAAAGATGTGCCTTTTTTTGTTTGAAATTGTTTGGTTATGAAAGATGGATATTGTTATAACAACAAAAGAAAAAAAGAGCCAACAACCAACAATGAGAACATCGCTGCTAAAAGCCACTCACTCATTCATTCACTCACCCACCACACATGTCAGTTTCTGTTTATGGCACTGTATCAGTAAGTGGATGTGTATTGTCTTGTATATGTGTGTGTTCAACAGTTTATTTTGCATGCAAACAGCAGTGTTTGAAAATAAACCGAACATTCCCTGCAAATAAAATTGGACCATCTGATCCATTTTGATAAAATGGACTACTCCATGGACTGGTCCGATGTAATGCAAGCATGGTACATGTCGTTGTTAAAAAGTGTTTGTAGTGAGACGACATGTGTTCATTTTTCAACGACATGCTTTCGACTTCAAAACTAATCCTCTTGATTATACCATGGAGTAGTTTTAAAACTACTCCTTAGTAGTCCAAAGGTGGGTTATATGGTCCTCTTCTAGGACATCGTAATGTTAAATAGACCAGGGTTTTTCCATACGTTTGGGTTACTTTTGGACTAGTCCTGGTCCCTTGTGGACTTCTCTTTACACGCGTGTTTGGACTGGTCCTATTATTTGCAGGGTTATTAAGCGTACGCTACACAAACATGTGTTTTAGTACATAACCCTTAATACCGTTCATAACTATTTTCCCGAAAGTAACAAGCATTATGTAGTGTTGTGTTTTTTGGTTAAAAATCTAACAATTGTAGTGATTCTGTTGACAAACATTATATTTTTAAATTCTTAAGTGTATTTTTTTTTTTTTAATTTGAGCAAACAAGAAATTTAGCAACGCCTCTTGTTAGAGCTCACAAATTTTTTGTTGTCTTAGTCAGTCAAAAGAGCGCTGAGCACAACTGAAATGAACGCACCTTGGTTTGCTGAACCGAACACAACGAAGTTATTACTTTTTACGAAAAACCGAGCGCAAAGAAATGTTCTCACCTTAATGGATTATTACATTATTTTAACTGCGTACGAAGATCACAAACATAAAACAGTTTTTAAGGTTTTAACAACTCAAACACTATAAGAGTTGTGTTTTCCATATTGCTACCGTACATAACACTAAAATACAGTTTATGTATAATATTTATTTTCGAAATCTGTTCATAGCAATTTCCTTGAAAGTAACAAATATTATGTAGTGTTCTTTTTTGCAAATTTAAGTGGTTCTGTAGACAGTTTAATAATTATACTTCAGTGCACTAGTACTGTTGTTGTTTGGCAATTTGCATGACCACGAATGCCTGTGTGTGTATTGTTATTGTATTTTTTTTTTACCAGCCAAAGGAGCAGAATGAAATTCATTGTTCTCATTTTTATGTTGAGTTGGTAAAGTATAGTTTTCTTATTGTGTATAAAGATCACAAACAGAAAAACTTTTTTATGATATTGAGTACTCAAACACTATTAGCGTTTGTGTTTGTCACATTTCTACCGTAAAGAACACTAAAGTACAGTATATAATGTTTATTTTCGAACTCTGGCATACTGTGTGTGTAAACGTTACTATTGATGGAGTGAATATTTCGATTTTAAAAATACGGGCATGGTTTTGTCCTACAACTGGGAGAGTTTTGAATAAATACCAAACTAACAAAATTATTTAAAAATATTAATTGTAAGTAATTTCGGATGACTTCATTTTAAGCCTAGGAAAAACAATGAGGCGATGTGGCCCTGTTAGTTTGAAAGCAAGCAAGAAATTATAGTCGGTTTAGCCCGACCCTAAGAAACCCCTACACCACAGAATTTATAAAAAAAAGTTTAAAGAGTGAAACCAGGTTGGGACCCTTAGCCAATCATGGGCCGATGACAATAAAATTATATCATGAGGTTAAGATTTGTTTCAAGGCTATTTTAACGTCTTAAGGATAGAGCTTAATGCAGCACCTGTAGTCAATTCTTGACCTACCACAGATTTAAAATAGCATGAAAAAAAATCATGCCATCCACAAGGCAGAAAGAAATTTGTGTTAAAAAAAAAACTCGCTTTTTTTAAGTCAAAGTATTAACGATTATTATTGTTTGTTAATACAACGCAGTACTTAACATGAAAAAATTTTCATATAGATATTGATTTGCATCCATACCCTCAATAATTAAAGTCTTATGGCCATCGGTTAAGTCATGCATTGCAGAAAAAAAAAAAAAATACAAATTGAGTGCAGTTAAAAAATTTGTTATATTAATCAAAAAGCTAAATAAATTTGCACCAGTAAAAAAAAGTAAAGGCATCAATTTAATATTAATTGATATAAACAACAACATTTTTGCAGTTGTTGATATAAGTAAACGTTTAATTCATTTGATTAAATTTTTAATAAAAACTGATTTTATTTTTTATTAATGGTGTAATTGAAAAGAAAATGGCAAGAAATTGTTCTGTGTTATTAATTGGTCTCATGAACAATCATTGAATTCTGTTTAGCGATAGATTTAATTTTCTTTTGGCTAATTAAGTACGTCAGCAAGCAGATTTGCAAAATATGACAATGCAAGGCAATAAAATGAAACAATAATAGTCAGTTAGGTTAGTATAGTCAGTCACGCCATTATCTGTTTTTTTTTTTTTTTTTTTTTTTTGTAAAGCGATTAGATTTGTCTTTATAGCGTTATAGTGAATGATTAACATATTAGCGATTCAAAATGAATTTGTGTTTCTAATGAAATTTTTATCAACATTTGCTGGTTTCAGTAGCATGATTCTACGTGCCATAAATCTTGCAAAGCCATCGACTTACTGAAACGTCATTTTAATGATGATGTTATTGTACGAAATGAACCTGTTTCTAAGCCCGACGTCATCAACAAACCTTAATCTTTTGAAAAATGAGACAAGAATAATCTTTTTTTTTTTTTTTTTTTTTTGTTTGGAAAAGGATATTAAAGTCTATAATACAACCGAATTTTGTAGCTTAAATTGTTTTAGCTCCCACTGTCAAAAACCATTTATTTTATTGCAGTAACACACACACTTATGTGTTTGTACGTATATGTATACAAATGGTTGTGTCTATATAAATTTTTGCATGCTGGTTGATTTTTATTTACATATGTAAACATTCATATTTATTTGTATTGGTATCTTACACCAACATACAGTTCAACTGCAATTTGTTTTATTTTATCTGTGTGAATAAAAATGAACTAAATACACACGGAAAAAATAAAATAAAAGCACTGTAAGAGTGAAAAATTTGCGCTTTACCATACAATTCTTATACCAAATACAACATAAAATTATTTTTATTAACACAACTCCACATAAAAGTTATATTTCCATATAAGAAAACACAAATAGATGGATCATAAAATACGAGGGTGGCTCAATAAGTAGGTGACGTCTTTAAAAAACACAGGTTTTTGGGTTAAACAAAATAACGTTTGAACTATAAACACTGTGTGCAACGTTTCTCCAATATTTTTTTGCCCTTAGCCAAATTAGATTTGTCGAGTTCTTCAATATAATTATTTCTTTTAAGATGATGCTATGTTGCAGTCAAATCTCCTTCTGCATAGTCATTTCTTCAGGTTTGGAAACAAGAAATAGAATACACAGAAAAAAAATTAATTTAATTAAAAAAATTTGTGGTATTATTAAAAAAAAATATTTAAATTTGTACCAGTTAACAAGCAAAAAGTATCAAATTAACTTTTAATTCACTTGATTAAATATTTAATTCACTTGACTAATCTTTAATTCACTTGATTAAACTTTTAATTCGCTTAATTAAATTTTTAATTCACTTGATTAAATTTTTAATTAAAACTGATTTTATTTTTGATTAATTCTTTAATTAGTGACAAATTTCGGAGAATTTTTTTCTGTTTAAAGAAGCAATATGAAGCTTATTACAGTAAGTGTGCCATAGAATGCTTGATGAGCACAAGAAATTCGCTATGCGCTATCCAAACGGTGATAAAAATCATTCCAAGGAAGTTCATATGCTCCAGAAAGTTGATTATTGGGATCTTGAGTACATTTTTCTACAAAATTGTGAACGGTTTGCTACTTATGGACCTGGACAGCAGAAAAAAGGTAGAAAAAATCGAATTTTCGGGACATTTTTCACTTTTGCGGCTACCTTAACGGTGCTAAGGCTCATTGCTAGGAAGTTCATATGTTTCAAAAAGTTGTTTATTGAGATCTTAGGTATATTTTTGTTGTTGATTGTTTCCTTGAATGTTGAGCGGCTTGCTACCTACGGACCTGAACAGGGAGAAAAAAGTAAAAAAAAATCGAGTTTTTTAAAGCTTTTTGTGATTTTGATCTTAAAGATGAAGTTTTTTTGATTTGATATGTTAACAATTTTTGTTCTTTATTGCAAGAGCTACAATTTTTTATCAGAGGGTAAATCAAAATTCCGAACGGTTTGCAAGATAGGAGCCTGAGAAAATTATCACTTTTTTTGCAAAAATGACTTCGAGGCCCCAAATCTTTGGGCCCATAAAAAAAGTGCATGACTTATGGTGTTTTCTTTTCTAAAAAATAATGATGCATTATAGTTGTGTAATATATTTATTAGGTTACACGAACCCTTACAAAGTGAGTCATTTTTCTAAATTACAATAGAACAAAATAATAGCTACGTTTTACACTCAACACTAATGTATGTGTATTTAGCGTGTTAAATATTGAATGCAAAGTTTGTACTAAAAGCGATATTCACCACGCTTTTAGCAATTTTCAACATTTAATTTTCTTACAATTCCAATAAGCGTTAACAGCACTGATTTTCAATAATTAATGTCAGCTGTTGTTAAAAATTTTGTGACAAAAAATATAATAAAAGTAAAACAAACGAAAAACAAAAAGTTTTTATATCCATCACAATATAACTAAAAATCACAATATAACGCAAATTGACCGCAAACACAAGAAAAACTTAATAAAAAAAATACTTGCTTGCATAAAAAAGTACTTTACGCAGATGCAAAAAAGGGTATTAACTCACACTCAGTTATAACTGCGGGTAAGAAATGGAACAAATTTGCCATTTATTGTTGCAACATGTTTAAAAAGGAAAACGACAACTTCTCACATTTTTGCATATATTTTTAGAATGGAACAAAAACTCGCACGAATGGTAGCATATATGGAACATTATTGTCAGAAAAGAAAACACCATTAGAGTTGTCAGTACATGGTCATTTTTCCATGACTTAAATAATTACACACAGTGTTATTTAAAATGCGGACATACAGACGGAAATGGCTAAATCGCTTTAAATTTATTCATGGACCCACAATAAAGATACTTAATGGGGTCTCAGATGAATATTAAAAATGTTTCACACGCATTGACAAACTTAGTGGTGGAGGGTATAAAAACCTTTTCTATAATGATATTTATCATGTTGTTTATGACTAACGAATGGCTACGTCGCTTGAATATTTATCATAATTTAAACTTGAAGTTCGTCTTTTTTAAGGGACCGGAAAAGGTTTAAATAAGGAAAATTTTTAATGTAAAAATACATTGAGATAAATGCATATTAATGCAAAAGAACACCCTTTTTAAAAAAACAAAATGTCATTAATCACATTAAGCAATTTAATTTCCGTAAGTGAGCTAGCTAACTAAGAGCGGCAAGCGTTTTTTGTAAGTCAAAAATTCTCATTTGCATACAATTTATACAAAATTAGATACCACCCGTATAGAAAATTTTAATTGGCAGACCGATATGTGGGTTTGTTTTATTGAAATTGTATTTGAAATTGAATTTTCATGTTTAAAAACGCTTGATGCTCTTGTCTAGGTAGCTTAGTAAGGAAGTGTTGCCAGAAGTAGGAAAAAAACTTCCATATCAAAATTCTTCACTGAAGTAATGGCATAAGGAAAATGGGACAGATTGTTTGAGGCCCTTGACTTGTAGGTACTTTTTGTAAATACACATTATAATATCTACACCAGAGAACTCCACTATTTTTGTTGATTTACTCATACGCTAAAATTTACATTAACTCTATGCCTGCAAAACAAAGTTCAACGTTGGTAATTTTGACGTCGTTTTGTACATATTTGATATGTGCATGTGTGAGTTTTTTATTGAAAGTGCTTTGTTTGCATTTATTGTTGCGCACGCAATAATACAATTTCTTAAAGTCAAACGGCATTTATTCTTTTGCTTTTTCATTTAAGTAGTCATTGTCCACTCGATGACACAACGACGAATGTAAATTGGTATGAGTACAAGTCGCTTTGTTGGTATGATTGTTATACGGATAAGTTCAAATAAACTAGTTGTATTGTCCAATTTGTTTTTGTGTTTACCCTGCAAATAATATTGGACCACCTGATCCACCTGATTTTGATCAAATGGACTACTCATTGGACTAGTCCGATGTAATCCAAGCATGGACCATGTCATTGTTAAAAAGTTTTTAAAGTGAGACGACATGTCTTCGTTTTTTAACGAAATGTGTTCGTTTTTTAAATGACTTTAAAACTAATCCTCTTGAGTATACCATGGAGTAGTTTTAATACTACTCCTTTGTAATGCAAAGCTGGGTTATATGGTCCTGCCCTAGGACATCGTAATGTTAATGTTTTTTCCAGACCTTTGGACTAGTCCTAGTCCCTTGTGGGCTATATTTTACACGCGTGTTTGGACTAGTCCTATTATTTGCAGGTTATTTTTTTTAAAGCGTAACAAGCAACATTAACAACAATAACAAAAATACATTGTACATAAGGAACTACTGTACTTTTTAAGAAATTATAAAAAATAAAAACGTCTTCTGTTTCTATGGAAATTGTTTCAGCTGCTGAATAGTCATCAGAGCAATGATTTTTGTGTATTTTTCTTTGTATATGTTTTTTTTTAACAAAGCAATAGTTGACGAGCGAAGCTAAACATGGTATGAATGGCAAAGCCAATACGCTGGGCATGACTTGAATGAAGTTTAAAACAACACCGATGTGTGTGGCTGAGAAAGTTTGATTGCATGAACACAAATTCAATTTTCAATTTATTTGCTTTTTTATAAAATTTACATTTCACTTAACTTATATACATTTTAAAGAGTTCAAAATTTTTATCTTTTTCTGCTTAATTTATAAATTTAACAATATTTTATAAATTTATGTGTATATATATACAAAAGAAAATTTTTTTGGAGGTAAAAATTAAGCAAAAACCTATTTGACTATTTTTGTTTTTTAATAAAATGACTTAAACTAGAACTAAAACTAAACCACTTACATTCCTAGCTAAGATGAGCTAACTCATTAATATGTTCATAACCAGAGCTCAAGCATCTGATATTAAAATTTTCTGTGAGTCTTATTATCCTATCTTTAACTAGTTCAATGTAGGCAAGGGAATGAAGTCGCTCAGTCGAAAAAAACCATGGAAGATTATAAATTAACTTCAGTGACTTGTTTTGCGCTATTTGCAATTTTTGTAAATGACAGTTTGCACTTGTGGACCAAACAGGGGCTGCATAGAACATTATAGGATGGAAAATAGATTTTAAAAATAATTTTTTATTACTGATGTTCAGTTTTGAATTCCTATTAAGAAAGGGATATAATATTCGAGTGAGTACGTTTACCTTATCTGTTATGTACAGTATTTGGTCTTTGAATTTCATCTTAGGGTCAAGGATAACACCTAGATATTTAACTTTTTGTTCCCATTGGATGGAATAGTTGTCGAACATAATACTACTCTGTGGTAGAAAACAATCTTTGCGTTTTCTAGTGAAATATATTGCCTGAGTTTTATCAGTATTTAGCATAATTTTCCATTTGTTAAAATACGAATGTAGTTCAGTTAAGGCTCTTTGAAGATTAGTTATTACGTCCGTAGCTAATATTTCGGAGCTGAGAATCGCTGTGTCATCAGCAAAGATTGACAACGCACAGTAGTCCAATTGGGGCAAATCGGCTGTATATAGGTTGTAAAGAATAGGAGACAGACAAGAACCTTGTGGACAACCTGCTGTAAGAGAAACACGTTCAGAAGAATATGAACCTATATGAACTTTAAAAGTTCGAAGATGGAGAAAACTGTGAATGATCTTTGTGAGCTGTATGGGAAAGTTAAAATTTATCATTTTAAAAACAAGACCGTCATGCCATACTGAGTCGAAGGCAGCTTTGACATCGAGTAAGACCATGCCTGTTGATTTCTGGTGATTAAAGTTTTCGTTAACTAGGTTTCTTATTCTTATTAGTGGATGAGCAGTATTGTGTTCGCTTTAATAATTTTTTCTAGAATTTTACTTATTGAGGACAATAAGCTAATAGGTTGGTACGATGAGGGGCAATCTGGAGGTTTTTTTGGTTTTTTAATTGGAATGACTTTGGATTCCTTAAATTCTTGTGGAAAATAACAAAACTTAAGGCAATAGTTCATAATGATTGTTAAGAATTTAATTCCCTTTTGGGGAAGTGCCTTTAAACATATATTGTTTACACCATCAATTCCTGCTGATTTCTTATTCTTAAACGACTTGATTATGGCAGAAATTTCTGATGTAGTTGTTGAAAAATCTTCCGAACGATTGACATTCATCGATCGAAATGATCGTAGAGTGTTATTGACTAACGAATTTGTAAGGGGGTTACCAATGTTTGCTGAAATGGAATGGTTCATAGCAAATGTTTGAGCCAAAATTTCACCTTTTTCTCGGTTGGTAGTGTATCGGTTACCGTTTTGTTTCAGAATGGGAATACATCTGGACTTCTTCCTTAGTATTTTGGTTAAATTCCAAAATGGTGGAGAGTCTTTATCTAGAGTGGATAACAAATGATCCCATTATTTATTTCTGAATTTTTCAATCTCCTCACGAATTTTTTTATTCAATAATTTCATTTGAAACTGGTCGTTTATATTCCTATATCGTTGCCAATCTCGCCTTAAGTTATTTCTTTGTTGAATCATATTTCTTACGAAATACGGTAGGGGTTTCCTTGTATGGGAGGTATATCTCCTAGGAACACTAAATTCAATTGCACCGTTTAAAACCTGTTTAAAGTGTTAGATAAGACTGTCAATATGTTCACAGTTTGTGATACTGTCGGTATTTGGTAACCTAAGGTGACGATTCAAGAATCTAGCAAATCTATTCCAGTTGGCCCTTACAAAGTCGTATCTGAAAGTTGATGTATTATTGTACGAGCTGTTTAAAATGATCTTCACTGGCAAATGGTCAGAGCTTAAGTCATTGTTAAGAATATGTCAAGAGTAGAGGCTTGTCTATTAGCACTTGCAGGCACGTAAGTGTGATCACTGGGATATATCATTTCAATATTGTAAGAATCTAACTTCTCGTACAATATATTTCCCCAGCCATTAGCCCTTAAACAACCCCATGACTGGTGTCTACAGTTAAAGTCGCCACCTAGTAAATATTTATCACCACGACTAAGTTTGTGAATATCAGACGCGAATTGTCTTTTCCTAATACCGTCACTGCCCACTGAACCACCCGGAAAGTAGCACGAGTAAACATTTATACAATCTGTGTTAGTAAAAATTTTAACCCCAATATTCTCAATCAGGTTAGTATTCACTATAGGAATTAATTGATGAGGTATATTTTTCCTTACAATAACTGCTACCCCACCCCTTCTAGAATTACTTCTGTCATTTCTGTAAATAAAAAACTCATTGTGTCTTATAGATATATCCGATTTTAACCCCGTTTCAGTAACTAAACAAACGTGGCAAAGCCGTTCTCTGATCTACACATAGCGCACATTATAGGTGGACAACCAGGGGGATGTGCTGCGGCTCTTAGTGGGCGTAGTTAAAGCACCTTGAGAAGTCAGCCCTCTTATTGTTACATGCACTGGGAAAAATTAGTGATGCATATCAAGATTGCGAAAAAAAATCGAATTGAAGTCTTCGGATTTCATGAGTTTGGCGTACTCGCTAGGATAGCAGTGGTTATCTGGTACCACCAGATTCAGTAGCTGCCGGTGGCCCTACACCGGTCTGACCATGGTGAAATATTGCAGCTGGCATCGCTACGGCAACAAATACAACAGAACAAAAAATGAAAATTGGTCCCAGCTTACATTAAAGATATTTTAAACAAAATTCAAAGCGTGCCGTTGAACATTTTTAGCCAATTTTTATTTAATTGTGTTCAATATCTTATTTTTTTTTTAATCAAAATTATCAAAATATTAAAAAAAAATCCACTAATCCCAACACAAAACGTAGACTTTTTTAAACCTTAACAAAACTATGGCATAAGATCGGACCACCAATGCAATAGCAAAAAACCGTCATCTGGCGTAGTAATGCCACCTGTTTTTTCATCATGGTTCTGTCTAATGGCTTAGGTCTCCTAAGACATACTCTATGTTATTAGGAGAATACTTTTCGCCATATATTTTTATTTATAATAATTATTAAAAATATAATATACGAACTATCTGCATCTGTTTTACTAAAATTCCAGCGTTACAATCGTCAAAAAATATCTCTTTTATCTCAAAGCCAGACAAAAGTGTAAACGCTTTGCTGACGGTGTCACCAAAAAGTCATCACAATAATCGACAAAAGCCGCGATTTGGAGACACTTGATCCCACTTTTCCTACCGAACGGTTATCACAAAATTAGGCTTTACTGCTTGTTTTCAGTATTAAAAAAACGATTGTTTGTTGGATAAAATCGTAAAACTTTCGGTGAATTTCTGTGGCAACGCTTTAAATTGAATTCAAATTATATTTACTGCTATTAACAATCGTCAATAAAATTATCTTTGGACATTTCTCATTTATCAAACTTTACAAATTTAAAATATCTAAACTAAAATTTATTCATATGAATCCTTTTGGTTGGCAAAGATTCTACAATAATTTACTTCCTAAACTTTAAAAATAAATCACAATTTGTTACCTTCAAAATGTATGGCTTTCAAGCGTTTTCATGGTTTTTGTGTGTTAAATGTCGGCCTGACAGGAAGACTCTTTAGAAGTTCACTTTTAAAACTCAATGCCAGCATTATTTATAGCTGTTGCTGTTTTAGTGGTGTCTGTCTGGCTGTCATGTATCATTTGTTCGCAAATGAGCAACAGAATGTTAACAAAACCAAAACTTACCCGACATTTTGTGTTGAAAAGTATTTTAAGAGAAAAAAAAGCAAAAAACTTTTATTTTTATATCGAAGTCGCGAGAGTATTAAGGTGATAACTATTTTATTTGGAATTTTAAATAAAAATTAATGAAAGTAAAGCTGTTTATATTTAAGAT
This sequence comes from Pollenia angustigena, assembly GCA_930367215.1. Classification (NCBI taxonomy): domain Eukaryota; kingdom Metazoa; phylum Arthropoda; class Insecta; order Diptera; family Polleniidae; genus Pollenia; species Pollenia angustigena. The sequence continues at coordinate 192,460,254 of OV884060.1, read as the reverse complement.
TAAATATTTAACTTTATTAGCTGCGAATTTCAAATATTTTTTAAACTTTAGTATTTTAAATAAAATGGCCCATATTCATAGTCAAAATCAAGTCGACTTTAAGTTAAAACCGGCTTTAAATGGATGTCAACAACATGGTACTAAAGTATACTTTAGAAAAAGTCGACTTTATTTTTGACTATGAATATGGGCCAATGATTTTAAAATTTATTTAACTGCCTGTTTAACGATATCGAACGTCAACGATCGCATGGAAAATTATATTTAAAACAAAAACAAAAATCCAAAAGTTGTTTTTGTTTTAAATGTAATTATCTATATGTAATTTTCTATGCGTTTAAAATCGATGAACAGGCTGTAAAATTAAAATAATTTTAAAATACGAATAACACATATCCCTAATATGCCAATAAATTGAAAGCATTTATTTTAAAATAAATATAGTCCCATTTAATGCACAAGTTTCATGCAAACATTCATCATTGTTGCACATACTATTAACAGGTTGACTAGTGATACTGTGTGTTGTATGAAAAGAAATAAAATTTCTTAAAAATCCATTGTTAGTTTAAAACAAATATCAAGTCTTTTAAATAAATTCTTTGAATTAAAATATAAAATCTTGAACGGAATTCTGATGATGGGATTGTTGTTATTCTCGGAACATGCAAATTCGACCAGAGTTCAATGCCGTGTTCAGTCAAGAAAAAAAAGTTGTCAAAAAAATTTTTACTTCATTAATATTTTGAAAACCATTATAAGTTTACAATAAATATAAAACCCCGTAATCAACAACGATTATTAAATTTAACAAACGTTTATAAAGGCTAATTTTCATAGTAAATTTGTTCTTTAAACCTTTATTAAATTTTAAAATTTTTTATGAATGCAGGCAAAAGTGTTTAAAATGTGGAGGTTTAATAAAATTCTTAAATTAATTAAAATTTTTCGTCTTTTGTGAATACATAAAATCAAAAGTTGTTAACAGATTTTAACCACTTATAGCTTGTTTTGTTTGCAATGTTGTTTTTTATATGTCTGCATAAAATTAGAAGCATAGCTGCATTTTTCAATTTTTTATGAATTTTTAAAAACAAAAATTCCGAAATTTTAATAAAAAAATTATTTTTTTTCCAGAAAAAAAATTATGTTGCTAAAACGACTGCGCATATAAGAAAAGCTTTTTACCTTTCTTAAAGTAAATTTTATTGCGGAATTTCGGTTTTTTTTAGTTTTTCAATAAACTAAAGCGTTTTTGAGTTACGCGAACATATGTTGTGCAACCTCTTTAATTTTCGAAATAACGGTATATCTCGAAAACCAAAGCTAACCTAAAAAAAACGGCTAGCACCACTGGATTCACCGACCCCGTATTAGGTTAAAAATCTTTCGTTTGTATCATACTAAAATATTAAACAGCAAATACTTTAATCTATCTATACAATGTATAATTTCTTAGTATGTCAGGATGTTTGCATGTATGTCCTATTCTTTCCGCAACTTTCTGAAGCCATCTGATGACATAGGAAGCTGAAATTTGGCACACTTGAAGTTCTTTCCCTGCGGAAGATCGTAACGAAGCCATATTTTTGATTTTCGGCTTTCAAGGACCGATGTTGATTTTGAATAAAACACAAACTATTTAGGAAATTATTGTAATTTTATTTTATTATGATATATTGGTATTACTCAATTATGTATGGAACAAAATATCGGCCAAATGGGTGCCGCGACCACGGCGGCACACCTCCAACCGATGGTCCAAATTTTCGATGACCCTGAGGCATAATGGAGGTTCTATGCCGTTAATGTGCCGAATTATCTCATCCTTTAGCTCTTGAATTGTTGCTGGCTTATCGACGTACACCTTTTCTTTCAAATAACCCCAAAGAAAAAAGTCCAACGGTGTCAAATCACATGATCTTGGCGGCCAATTGACATCGCCATTACGTGAGATAACACGGCCATTGAATTTGTTGCGCAAAAGAGCCATTGTTTCGTTAGCTGTGTGGCAAGTGGCACCGTCCTGCTGAAACCACATATCGTCCACATCCATATCTTCCAATTCGGGCCATAAAAAGTTCGTTATCATCTCACGATAGCGAACACCATTCACAGTAACTGCCTGACCGGCCTCATTTTGGAAAAAATACGGCCCGATGATGCCGCCAGCCCATAAACCGCACCAAACAGTCACTCTTTGTGGGTGCATTGGTTTTTCGACAATCAAACTTGGATTCTCATTCGCCCAAATGCGGCAATTCTGTTTATTGACGAATCCACTGAGGTGAAAATGTGCCTCATCACTGAAGATGATTTTCTTCGAAAATTGATCATCCACTGTTGCCATTTCTTGCCACCATTCTGCCCATTCACGACGTTTGGAATGGTAAAGAGGCTTTAGTTCTTGAGCCAATTGCACCTTGTTAGCGTGTAAATGCAAGTCTTTATGCATAATGTTCATAAACGACGAGCGTGAGAGGTGCAATTGTTGGGCACGACGACGAGTTGAGGTGGACGGCTCTTCAGCCACACTTTCGCGAACAGCAGCAATATTTTCTGCAGTACGAGCATGCACTGATGTTCTCACATCTTCTACAGACCCGGTTTGCTCGAATTTTTCCACGATTTTTGCGATTGTACGCACATTTGGACGATCAAATTGACGAAAAAAATCACGAAGTGCACGATATGCATTTTGATTTGAACGCCCATTTTCATAATAAGTCTGGATAACTTTAACACGTTGTTCAAATTGAGTAAGTCTGATATAGAGAAATGTCAAATAAAATTCGGAAAAAAACTTGGCGTTTAGGTGTGGTTCACATTCAACATCGGCCCTTACAATTTAACCACCCTTTATAACTATAAAGATCTGATAGAAAAGATGTTTTTTTTATAATATGGGGAACTTTGGGCCCCACCCGGCACGGCTAGGCACCGTCGGATTGACCTGAAAAATTAGATCATGATTTCTTACACCAAACCTCATATTTTAAGCAGCGCAAACAATTAAATTTCAAAAAAAAAAAAAAAAAATTGCGACCAGTCTAATGCATATTCGATATCGAGAAAAATTGATCGAAATTATTTATTTTGGTATCATGAAACTTGATATCGAATGAAATGTTTGGAATTTGAAATAATAGCATTCGATATGGAGTAACTCGACATAACATTTATCGAGTTTTCATTCAATATGTCAGTGTCTATCGTATGCAAAAACATTCGATAGTTTATTCGATACGATAGTATCGCATGCGGTGATTAGACCCCAGAGTTCAATCAAAAACATGGAAAATGATGTCTCAACGTCAACCGAAGTTAAAACATACTTGAAAGATGCCAGTTCATTTGGAAAATAATAATTTTCTAATTCAGATCCCATCGATTTGATTGGTTGAAATCCTATATTTTTTGCAAAACGTGTTGGATTTTTTTTTTACTTGTCGGGCTATTTATTCTTCCTTCCACATTGTTTCCCGTATGGAATCAAAAAATCAATATTATCGAGTTGGCTTCTTATTTCCTCTACAACTTGATGTAATCCATATGCCTAGCAAGTAACATGTAACGGTTTTGGATAAACTGTTTTAGGATAATTGGCAGCCTTAACAATGTAAGGTGCTGCATCGGTTGAAGATTTAAGGATCTTTTGTCGAAATCTTGTATTTTAAGCAGAGCTCCAAAAAAAATTATTAATTGATTAAAGAAATTTTTATTTGGAAACTTTTTTTATATATATTTAGTCCTTTAAAATTCCCAGTTGGAACATAGGGCCATTACAAATGATTTCCATTGAATTCTGTCTGTTGCCAATCTTTTAGCTTCGCTCCAACTCTTTCCAGCTGTGCGTAGTTCAGCTTCTACCTGCCGTCGCCATGTATTTGCTGGTCTGCCTCTTCGCCTGCTGCCTTGAGGGTTGTATTCAATTGCTTTTCTGGTGACGTCATCATGTGGCTTTCTGAATGTATGACCCAGCCAACTCATCTTTCGCATTCGTATGTCAACTGTGACTGGGTTTTGTTGCGTTTTTTGCCATAGATCGTTGTTTGATATAGTGGCTGGCCAGAAGACATGTAATATTCTACGTAAACATCGGTTGACAAAGACTTGAAGAGAGTACGAATCTCTTTCCGTGATATTCCATGTCTCGCTTCCATATAATAATACCGACTTTACATTTGAGTTGAATAATTTCAACTTCGTGCGAAGCGTAATACGGGATGAACTCCAAACTTTTTTCAAAGCACCAAATGCTTGGTTTGATTTCGATATTCTGTATGCAATATCTTCTTTACTACCACCAGATGACGTAATAATGCTACCAAGGTAACAGAAATGATCGACATTATCAAGTGAATGGTTCCGAATTTTTAAAGATTCGTTGTTGTTTGCATTAATACGCAATGATTTCGTTTTGGAAATGTTGATATTGAGACCAGCTTTTGCTGCACACTCCACAAGAAGATTGAGTTTGGACTGAAGGTCGTTGTAGCTATGCGACAAAAGACATATGTCATCAGCATAGTCAAGGTCATCCAAGCTACCTTGTAACCCAAAGGTTATGCCACGATCACCTCTCATTGATTGCGTCATTACAACATCCAAAACGTTATTAAAAAGAAGCGGGGAGAGCACACATCCTTGTCTCACTCCTTTACCGACCGGAAATTTGTTACTTACAAGCCCCTCGTGTAAAACACGGCAAGATGCGTCATCATACAAACACTTAATAAGTTCTATCAGCGTGTCTGGAACTCCTTTGCATTTAAGAGCGCCCCATATAGCCTGTTGTTGCAACGTGTCGAACGCTCGTTCAAAATCAATGAATAGTAGATATAATGGGGATCTCCATTCAACCGATTGCTCTACTATAACTCTCAGGCTGCTGTGCAATGCTTAATCGGTATTAAACATCGCTAGAACCGGTTCTTTATTAAACAAAAAAAAAAATTATAAACGATAGAGTCCACATTTGCTAATTTTTTTAAAATTAGAGTTACTAACTGATCAAACGGTACGTATTAGTAATATTTAACTTCAAATATTAGTCCTACGTTACAGGAAATTGTTTTTGTTCATAAAATATCGGGTGATTTTTTAGCTATTATCTTTTTGGCAACACTGGTGTAAACAGCTAACGCACGCTTCGTGTTTTGTTTCACTGTCAAACATCTTCAGTTTTGTCTATAATTTAACCATGAATCGTCTTACAAACGAACAACGCTTGCAAATTATTGAATTTTATTATCAAAATGCGTGCTCTGTTAAGAAACTTCATCGCGCTTCTTGTGTTCAGCGACGAAGCTCATTTTTGGCTCAATGGGTACGTTAATAAGCAGAATTGTCGATTTTGGAGTGAAGATCAGCCAGAAGTATTGTAAGAGCTGTAGTGGCGCTTGTAGCAAGAGAGATATTTCTTAATATTTTCTTATTTTCAAATTTTAATTTAAATCTGTAACAGTTGAATAGGAAAAGGGATTTTTTGTTATGTGAATTAACATTTACGTACATTAATACCACTCTGCGTTTTGTTCATGCATTTTTGTCAATGGTAATGCAGTTCTGGGTATTTGGTATGAAGTTAGTGGTTTATGTTTTATGCTGAATATATGTATGTATGTATGCTAACATCACTTTTCCAACATGTTGGCATTTCGTGGGGGTATAAAAGGGCTAACTGTAGCAAAACCTGTCCATTTTTCTTTCTTGGACAATTTTCGTATTTCTGTTGCGTACAAGGCTAAGGAGTACACTTTTAATTGGTAAGAATCTAATTTTCATTTAATTCATAAAACATATTTGTTTGTTAGATATTGGTGGAAAAAAAAAATTTTATAAATTTTTAATTTGCTATAGTTGCGACTGTTTGCTGCTTAGAGACAGAATTTTGGCTAAGGATAGAGTTTTTGAGAAGAGCCTTTGGGGTTAAGCCTAAAGAAAAGTATTTGCTTTGGATGATCCTGAATGAGCCAATATAAAAGAAATAGGACAACAAGTGCGGTAAAATAAAAAGTGAAAAGTGAAAGGATTTTTTTTTCTGTGTGAATTTATTTTAAAACCTAAGCCTTATAATTAAAATCACATAAAAGAATATACATACAACCACACAAAAGTATAAAAAAAAAATCAGCCATGTAAAAAGAAAATAAGGGAACACTAAAATAATAAAATTTGTCTACTTACGAACTAAAATCACTAAAATATTTAATAAAATATAACCTTAATCCTAATATCACAGTGAAATATTGCACAAGTGTCAGAAAATAGTAAATCCCGATTAAATCTGAAAATTTAACATGTATTGATTATTGTAATCATAAAAAAATTAAAAGAAAACTTAGCTTGAACTTCGCGTGGCACAGTGTTCGATTCCAATTGTTATCTAAAACTCAATCCTTTGATGTATGCGGGAATATAAATTTTGCCTTGATTTAAAAATAATTTTTTTTTATTTCTTTCTTAAATTTAAAATCTTAATTTTTTAATTATTGTGAAACAAATCCAAATTGCTGTAGTCAGAACTTAATAAGCACGTATATTTTGTAAAAGCAAAAATCACAAAAATAAACACTGAAATATTAAGAAAATAATCTAAAAGAAGTGTCAAAAGAAAAAGTGTAAATAGTAATAAATTAATCCAATTGAAAATTTGTATTGAGTATATAATTTGTTAATAAAAGTTTAGTGAGATTTACGGCTATACGTTGTTCTGCTGTTAACATTACAGTGGTGTTCAAAAAAAAAAAAAAATAATTGTCAAAAGTAATTTATTTATTATCAAAATAAAAAAACATTTTTTTTGTTGCTTAATTTAATTTCATTTGAGTATAGATTTTAATATAGAAAGAAATAAAATTTAACTTTAAATGGAACATAACCCCACAAAATACTGCTAAAATCCATATGTTAAGTTTCCTCACGAATACAAGCAAATTTCCGGCTGAAAGATCTTTCAACGATGGAACCCTAACATGTATGTAAGTCATTTTGTTTTTTTTCTATTTCCTAATCCAAATTTGTATGTATGTATCTATCGTTAAAAATTACCAAGTAAAGACTAAAGTCAAATAAAATTTACTTTGTTTCGTTCGGTTAATAACATTCACTGCTATAACATTACTCTGTAAAAAGAAAATGTAAAGTAATTGGTAAACGATGGATACATGTACAAAATTGGTTTCTATTTAAAGTTTTACAGAAATTGAATTTTCGTATCGAAAATAAAAAATAATGAATTTGAGTGCAAATACGTAGTGAAAATGTTAAGAAATAGATTTTTTATTAAAGAAAATGCATTTATTTATATAAATATTTAACTGCAGTTCTTCTTCTTGTTATTCCTAAAATACATATTTACAAAATCAGAAAATGAATTCGCCGTAAACTTGCATGAGAATTATTTAACACAATAAATCCATTTCACATCAATTGAGCTAGTGCTGTTAAACGGGTTTTTTTTTTATTAAAACTTTACAAAAAAACAAATTGTCTTTATAAAAACGTTTGAAATTAAACAAAAGAAATGTTTTTATTTTTGTTAAAGAAAGTAAACTTAAAAATAAAGAAAAACGGGTTTTAATGTAATTTGGTTTTTTTCGACTGATTTTGTTTTGTAAAATGCTATTTTTTTAATAAAAAAAAAAAAAAAAAAAAACAAAATAAAATAAATAAATAAATAAATTTTGGAGATCCGGTGTCGAATCCTGTAGATGACCTAATTTGATTAAGTTATTTTTTTTTAATTTCTTCTTATTATTTTATTACAAACTTTACCTTTATTTCATTATTTGTTGGTAGCCGAGTTGGATACCTAAATAAAATTTGTGTTTCAGCTTTTTTTTTGTGATTTTTGCTTAACATTATTTTTCCGGTTTCTGATTAATTTTTGTTTGTTTTTAAACATGAAAAATCATTTTCTATATACCTTGAACTTTGTGATTAAATTGTCAAGTTTAATTTAGATTCTAAAAATAGTATTAGTATTACATATTAACTTACTTAAGTTAGTGGTAATGTTTTTTTTCCTTTAATAAATCATGATTAATATGAATTTCTAAATTAACCGGTTTTTGATTTCCACAAAGCTACTGGTAGAGGTAATTTGATTTGTTTGGGATCATGAAAGATAATTTTTGCGAGATTTTCATGATCATGGTTGGGAGGGTTATTAAAGTTGTGGCAACATCAATCACAACAAATACAATAATGAATTTATGGGATATTTTAATTTCAGTTTAGGTTTTCCATCTTTCTTTTCCTGTCAGTAATTTTAGCATGCAAATTAAAATTTGTTTCTTTTTCTCTCTGTGGTCTTTCCTATTTAATTTATTATCGGGTCATAGTAGCCACGAATCCACCCATTAGCCGACGAGATAGGAGCCGGATGTTTGAGGCATGCTACTGCTACTTATTGCTCGTAAAAACTAGGAAAAATTTAGACCGTTACATGCTACAGATAGATAGAGAAGAATTTTTGGCGCCCAACGTGGGGCCCACACATTAAATTATTATATTAAAAGGAAACATCTTTTGAATTTTATTCAAGTTTTTGTGTGTGGCTCTTTACTATTTGTCTTTAAAACTATTTATTTTCTTTTTTTTTACTTTAATTTTCCAAATCATGTTTGTGTTATATTTTTGTATGAAGTTAGTTTGGAATGTAACAGACTTCTCACATATAGCTGTTAACCTACATAACTCTACATACAAGGATAAGTATATAACCTTGTTAAATCATTAATATTATTAACCTTTCAGGAAAAGCTGCAGTTTGGATTAAGGCTAGACTCAGACCGCTAGGGAAATTTTTTTAATGATTCAACACCTACTTATTAAGGTTCGGAAATGACTATTTGTTTACTAATCAAATTAGTACCCTCCTTAATACTATTTTCATGTAAAGTAAGTATTACAATAGATGTTATCTTTTTTTTATTTTTTTTATTTTCCGGAATTTTAAATCGAAGTCATGTATTATATAATTCATTATTTTACAAAACAATTTCTTCTACAGTATGCTGGGAAATCAAATGATATGTATATTTTGCGAACAATTCTGGCTATCCAATTTTTCGTTTATTATATTATTTAAATATTATTTTATGAAGTTAGGAGGATAAATTTTTGTTTAATTTTTTTATTCAGCCGGAATTTAATTTTTATTTTTTTGAGTTGTGTGGTAATTCAAGTAGAATAAATATTTTTTTTTGAAAATATCTGTTTGTGGCGAATAATTCTAATCGATTTTTTTTTATATTCTAATTAGTTTTTATATTTGTTGTTATTCAAAATTTTAACAGACTTCGCAATACATTTTTTTTAGTTTCTGATTTGGACATAAAAAGCACCAGTATATTTTTGCCTCGCTTTCAAATTTCCTTTTCTAATTTTGTCTAAATTTTGGAACGATTTACTGGAACTATAGGTAAAACTTTAGACATTTTACAATGGCTACTGGAGAATCTAAGGATTTGTTAAGTATTGAATCAGCTACGGTTCTACCGAATTGTGCTATATGTCAACATTCAATTAGTGAAAATATATACCAGTATATACCACCCTGTGGCCACTCCCTTCATAAATCATGTTATCAGAAAAATTCCAAAACAAGACCTAATTGTCCAATTTGTGCAAATAGACTTTCAATAGCAACCCCAAATGCAAAAATTAATATACCACCACCAATGATAACTAGATCACAGGCTCAAAGATCTATTAATTTTGAAAATAGCCGACCTAGTATATCTTCTCCCGTATCTGAAATTAATAATGACTCTAATCCTACACAACGAATGTCAATGTCGGGAAGTTCTCCACAAGAACAACGTGATTACATTCGGAACTTGGTTACAGCTGCGGTTGGTGCACAACAAGCTGAAATACTTTCAAGTTTAAGTGTAACATTGACTAGATTGATTGAGACAAATATTGAAGCAGGGTTCCGTAAACTACAGCTTAGTAACCGGTCGAATGTTAATACTAGCAGTTCTCCACAACAAGAAAATAGACAGCCTTCTGCGAATGCTAAAGCGGCTTTTTCAATAGCCCAACAAAGTCTCGATGGCTTGCTTGGTTTACCATCCTCTCACATTAATAGAGAACCTACCGATCATAATGTTAGTGGTCCAAATTTATCTTCAATAAGACCGGACAAAGTAGGTCATATTATACACAACTGGAAGATACGATTTTCTGGAGATTCTCGGGGTATGTCAGTAGACAATTTTTTATACCGTGTTGAGGCTTTAACAAACCAAACACTTAACGGTAATTTTGATTTACTATGTGATCATATATCCACCTTATTTGAGGCAAAGGCAAACGACTGGTTTTGGAGATACCATCAATCAGTACATTCAATTAAATGGCCACAACTGAGTTTAGCTTTACGTAAGCAATATACAGATTCAAGAACAGATATTGATTTGCGCGAAATGATTAGAGATCGAAAGCAAAAATATAATGAAGGATTTGATACTTTCTATGACGCCATAATTGACATTTCTGATAGATTAGCAGAACCTTTAAGTGAAAAAATTTTAGTTGAGATATTGAGAAGAAATTTATTACCAGAGATTCAGCACGAAATTTTGAATCTGAAAATTAACACTGTTTCCGAGCTTCGAGATATTTGTCGCCGTAGGGAATTTTTTTTACAAGATCTTAATAGAAAGCATATCGGTTCTAAATCGTTGCCGTTTGTAAAAAGGCAGATAAGTGAGCTTGATGAAAATAGCCCTTCTTCTGTAGAAGAACAAAATATTTCTGCAGTGACACTTATGTGTTGGAACTGTCGTAAATCTGGTCATAGGTATCAGGATTGTTTAGATGACAGACATGTGTTTTGCTACGGATGTGGTTTGGCTAACGTCTATAAACCTAAGTGTCCCCAATGTAATACAAATTCAAAAAACTTCATGTCGACCGCACTGAAAAGTGCACACAGACAGAATCAGTCAACCAATACGGATTAGAATCGCAATATCTTAATTCCTCTCAGAACAATTTAAAAAATTTATACGAAGATGTTCAAAGCCCTGATGATTTCCCTGAAGTAGTTCAAAACTGTAATTCTGCTCTTGGCAGCAAATTTGAAAGAGTGTTACCAGACCGTGAAGCGGATGATTCGTCAAATAATAGTAAAATTATATCTTCTACCCCACCCACTTACCTTAAACCATTTCACATTAGACTGGCTGAGTATAATGCGAGACGAAATGAAATTTTTAATGAAACAATCCCTTATGTAAAACAACAACGTTCTTCTGAGCGAATGCGCAACTATTGGAGGGAAATTAAGCACACGCGACGTAGTCTTTTAAGTACAATTTACGACAAACCCAATGATATTCGACCATATGCTGATGTTCAGCTCTTTGGCAAAACAATGGCTGGTTTACTTGATACAGGAGCCTCGGTTAGTTGTTTGGGTGCACAGGCGGCAATAGATTTTTTGGGAAAAAAATGGAAATTTTAAGAAAATCAACTCAGTTGTTAGGACTGCAGATGGCAAGGGACAAAAAGTTGTTGGTGTTATTAAAACTAACATTTCATTTCGTGGTGAAACGAAGGAAATAAAATTATATTTAATTCCAAATTTATCGCAAAACCTCTACCTTGGCATTGATTTTTGGTCGCTTTTTAACCTTTTACCAACAGGCCTAAACTCGAAATATAATTCCGACATATACCTTAATGCTTTAGGGGAAACCTCTGAACAAAGAAATCTTTCAATCTCTCAACAGCAAAAATTACAAAATGTTATAAATTTATTTCCATCCTTTGCAAAAGAGGGCTTGGGCAAAACTAGTGTTATTTCGCATATTATTGATGTAGGTGCTGCAGCCCCAATAAAACAACGTCATTTCCTCGTTTCCCCAGCCATCGAAAAACTAATTTACGCGGAAATAGATCGAATGCTAGAGATGGATGTGATCGAGGAATCTGATAGTGCGTGGTCTTCACCTATTGTATTGGTCCGCAAACCTGGGAAGGTTAGGCTTTGCTTAGATAGCCGTAAGGTAAATTCTGTAACTGTTAAGGACGCGTATCCTCTTCCTATGATTGACGGTATCTTATCTAGGTTACCAAAAGCTGAATACATTTCTAGCCTTGATTTGAAGGATGCCTTTTGGCAAATTCCACTCGATAAATCATCGAAAGATAAGACAGCATTTACCGTTCCTGGTCGCCCCTTGTATCATTACAAGGTCATGCCTTTTGGCCTTTGTAATGCTCCCCAGACCATGTCTAGATTAATGGACAAGGTGGTGCCAGTAGAATTGAGAACGGAGGTGTTTGTTTATCTGGATGATTTGTTAGTGGTGACAGACACATTTGAAAGACATTTGCAGGTTTTGCGGGAAGTGGGTCAGACATTTCGAGCTTCAGGACTGACATTAAATGTCGAAAAGTCAAAGTTTTGTGTGAAGGAGGTCCGGTATCTTGTTCATATAGTGGGGGACGGGGTAATTCGTACAGATCCCGATAAAGTTTCGGCTATTTTAGAATTTCCAGAACCCAGATCTGTTAAACAGCTTCGCAGATTTTTGGGTATGTCCGGTTGGTATCGGAAGTTTATCAGAAACTACGCCAGTGTAACTGCACCTTTAACAGATTTGTTAAAAGTACATCGTAAATTTGTATGGAGCGAATTGGCTCAAAAATCTTTTAATGAGTTAAAGAACATCTTGACCACCACACCAGTATTACATCGTCCTAACTTTTCGCAGTCCTTCTACATACACTGTGATGCAAGTAATACTGGAATAGGAAGTGTATTGGTTCAAAAAACTGCAGAGGGTGAAGAAGTTCCTATCGCCTTTATGTCGAAGAAACTCAACCAAGCCCAACGTAATTATTCAGTAACCGAACAAGAATGTTTAGCAGCTATGCTAAGCATCAAAAAGTTCAGAGCTTACGTAGAAGGACATGAGTTTACTGTTATCACCGATCATGCCTCGCTGAAGTGGCTCATGTCCCAAACGGATTTAAGTTCTCGGTTGGCAAGATGGGCATTAAAATTACAAGGCTTTAACTTTAAAATTGAACACCGCAAAGGCAGTCGTAACGTAGTTCCTGATACGCTTTCTAGAGCCAACACTGAAGATTTATCTGTAATTTTAGGCTGTGAATTGTCTGCTTTAGAAGAGACTGGGGTCTTCGTAGATTTAAATTCTACACACTTTCAAGAGACAGACTATACAGAACTTTTGGACAGGGTTTGGAAAAATATTCATAAAACTCCAGACTTGAAAATTATTGACGGATACTTGTACCGAAGAACGGAGCACTGTTCAGGGGAAAAGGTGCAGGACGATCTCGCCTGGAAACTTTGGATTCCCAAAGAGCTAATAAAAGACATTCTTCACAAGGCTCACGATAATCATCTTTCAGCACATGGAGGAATAAATAAAACGCTTGAGCGTATTCGGCGATTTTATTTTTGGCCAAATTTAGTAAATGATGTAAGGGATTACGTAAACTCTTGCGAGACGTGTAAGGGGACCAAACACCCGAATTTTGTCATGCGACCTCCAATGGGTAAAACTTCTGAGACCCATAGATTTTTCCAAAAACTCTATGTAGACTTTTTAGGCCCTTATCCTCGCTCTAGGAGTGGAAATGTTGGTATATTTATTGTAGTTGATCATTTTTCAAAGTTTTGTTTCTTAAAGCCCATTAAAAAATTTACTGTCGATGCAATAATAAAATACCTTGAAGAGGAACTTTTTCATACCTTTGGCACTCCGGAAATAATAATATCAGATAATGGATCGCAATTTAAATCTAACCAATTTAATAAATTATTGCAAAATTATGGAGTTAATCACGTTTACACAGCAGTGCATTCGCCCCAATCAAATTCTTCTGAGCGTGTGAATCGTTCAGTATTAGCTGCTGTACGGGCATACATCAAACATGACCAGAGTAATTGGGATGAATATCTCAGCAGTATCAGTTGCGCCCTAAGGTCAGCGGTACATGCTTCAATAGGTACTTCACCTTATTACATGGCATTTGGTCAACATATGATTACGAATGGCGCATCTTACGCTCTGCTGAGAAAATTGGAAATGCTAGATGACAGATCAATTCAATTTGATAGAAAAGATTCATTTGATATTATTAGAGCTCGAGCCGCAAAAAGTGTAGCTAAACAACAAGAACGAAATGAGAAAACCTATAATCTTCGTTCAAGAGAAGTTAATTTTGCAGTTGGGCAGGAAGTCTTTAGGAGAAATTTCGGTCAGAGCAATTTCGAAAAGGGATATAACGCTAAATTAGCTCCACCATTTCTTAAGGCTAGAATACGGAAGAAAACGGGAACGTGTTATTATCAATTGGAGGATCTGAGTGGACGTTTACTTGGGGTATATCATGCAAAGGACCTTCGGCAATAGGCAGTTTTACATACCACCTAAAAAGTTTTTTTTCTAAGCAAAACTTATTTATGCTACAAGCGATATCAACTTTGTTGCTGGTTTTCAGCTACAAATCTGATCTTGGCAGGGGGGTAATGTAGTGGCGCTTGTAGCAAGAGAGATATTTCTTAATATTTTCTTATTTTCAAATTTTAATTTAAATCTGTAACAGTTGAATAGGAAAAGGGATTTTTTGTTATGTGAATTAACATTTACGTACATTAATACCACTCTGCGTTTTGTTCATGCATTTTTGTCAATGGTAATGCAGTTCTGGGTATTTGGTATGAAGTTAGTGGTTTATGTTTTATGCTGAATATATGTATGTATGTATGCTAACATCACTTTTCCAACATGTTGGCATTTCGTGGGGGTATAAAAGGGCTAACTGTAGCAAAACCTGTCCATTTTTCTTTCTTGGACAATTTTCGTATTTCTGTTGCGTACAAGGCTAAGGAGTACACTTTTAATTGGTAAGAATCTAATTTTCATTTAATTCATAAAACATATTTGTTTGTTAGATATTGGTGGAAAAAAAAAATTTTATAAATTTTTAATTTGCTATAGTTGCGACTGTTTGCTGCTTAGAGACAGAATTTTGGCTAAGGATAGAGTTTTTGAGAAGAGCCTTTGGGGTTAAGCCTAAAGAAAAGTATTTGCTTTGGATGATCCTGAATGAGCCAATATAAAAGAAATAGGACAACAAGTGCGGTAAAATAAAAAGTGAAAAGTGAAAGGATTTTTTTTTCTGTGTGAATTTATTTTAAAACCTAAGCCTTATAATTAAAATCACATAAAAGAATATACATACAACCACACAAAAGTATAAAAAAAAAATCAGCCATGTAAAAAGAAAATAAGGGAACACTAAAATAATAAAATTTGTCTACTTACGAACTAAAATCACTAAAATATTTAATAAAATATAACCTTAATCCTAATATCACAGTGAAATATTGCACAAGTGTCAGAAAATAGTAAATCCCGATTAAATCTGAAAATTTAACATGTATTGATTATTGTAATCATAAAAAAATTAAAAGAAAACTTAGCTTGAACTTCGCGTGGCACAGTGTTCGATTCCAATTGTTATCTAAAACTCAATCCTTTGATGTATGCGGGAATATAAATTTTGCCTTGATTTAAAAATAATTTTTTTTTATTTCTTTCTTAAATTTAAAATCTTAATTTTTTAATTATTGTGAAACAAATCCAAATTGCTGTAGTCAGAACTTAATAAGCACGTATATTTTGTAAAAGCAAAAATCACAAAAATAAACACTGAAATATTAAGAAAATAATCTAAAAGAAGTGTCAAAAGAAAAAGTGTAAATAGTAATAAATTAATCCAATTGAAAATTTGTATTGAGTATATAATTTGTTAATAAAAGTTTAGTGAGATTTACGGCTATACGTTGTTCTGCTGTTAACATTACAGTGGTGTTCAAAAAAAAAAAAAAATAATTGTCAAAAGTAATTTATTTATTATCAAAATAAAAAAACATTTTTTTTGTTGCTTAATTTAATTTCATTTGAGTATAGATTTTAATATAGAAAGAAATAAAATTTAACTTTAAATGGAACATAACCCCACAAAATACTGCTAAAATCCATATGTTAAGTTTCCTCACGAATACAAGCAAATTTCCGGCTGAAAGATCTTTCAACGATGGAACCCTAACATGTATGTAAGTCATTTTGTTTTTTTTCTATTTCCTAATCCAAATTTGTATGTATGTATCTATCGTTAAAAATTACCAAGTAAAGACTAAAGTCAAATAAAATTTACTTTGTTTCGTTCGGTTAATAACATTCACTGCTATAACATTACTCTGTAAAAAGAAAATGTAAAGTAATTGGTAAACGATGGATACATGTACAAAATTGGTTTCTATTTAAAGTTTTACAGAAATTGAATTTTCGTATCGAAAATAAAAAATAATGAATTTGAGTGCAAATACGTAGTGAAAATGTTAAGAAATAGATTTTTTATTAAAGAAAATGCATTTATTTATATAAATATTTAACTGCAGTTCTTCTTCTTGTTATTCCTAAAATACATATTTACAAAATCAGAAAATGAATTCGCCGTAAACTTGCATGAGAATTATTTAACACAATAAATCCATTTCACATCAATTGAGCTAGTGCTGTTAAACGGGTTTTTTTTTATTAAAACTTTACAAAAAAACAAATTGTCTTTATAAAAACGTTTGAAATTAAACAAAAGAAATGTTTTTATTTTTGTTAAAGAAAGTAAACTTAAAAATAAAGAAAAACGGGTTTTAATGTAATTTGGTTTTTTTCGACTGATTTTGTTTTGTAAAATGCTATTTTTTTAATAAAAAAAAAAAAAAAAAAAACAAAATAAAATAAATAAATAAATAAATTTTGGAGATCCGGTGTCGAATCCTGTAGATGACCTAATTTGATTAAGTTATTTTTTTTTAATTTCTTCTTATTATTTTATTACAAACTTTACCTTTATTTCATTATTTGTTGGTAGCCGAGTTGGATACCTAAATAAAATTTGTGTTTCAGCTTTTTTTTTGTGATTTTTGCTTAACATTATTTTTCCGGTTTCTGATTAATTTTTGTTTGTTTTTAAACATGAAAAATCATTTTCTATATACCTTGAACTTTGTGATTAAATTGTCAAGTTTAATTTAGATTCTAAAAATAGTATTAGTATTACATATTAACTTACTTAAGTTAGTGGTAATGTTTTTTTTCCTTTAATAAATCATGATTAATATGAATTTCTAAATTAACCGGTTTTTGATTTCCACAAAGCTACTGGTAGAGGTAATTTGATTTGTTTGGGATCATGAAAGATAATTTTTGCGAGATTTTCATGATCATGGTTGGGAGGGTTATTAAAGTTGTGGCAACATCAATCACAACAAATACAATAATGAATTTATGGGATATTTTAATTTCAGTTTAGGTTTTCCATCTTTCTTTTCCTGTCAGTAATTTTAGCATGCAAATTAAAATTTGTTTCTTTTTCTCTCTGTGGTCTTTCCAATTTAATTTATTATCGGGTCATAGTAGCCACGAATCCACCCATTAGCCGACGAGATAGGAGCCGGATGTTTGAGGCATGCTACTGCTACTTATTGCTCGTAAAAACTAGGAAAAATTTAGACCGTTACATGCTACAGAGCTACCAATGCATCCAGAAAAAGTCACAGTTTGGTGCGGTTTATGGGCTGGTGGCATCATTGGACCGTACTTCTTCAAAGATGATGCGAATCGTAACGTAACTGTGAATGGTGATCGCTAACGTGAGATGATATCCAACTTTTTTTTTTGCCCAAAATGCCAGAGCTTGACTTGCATGACATGTGGTTTCAACAAGAATGTGCCACATGCCACACAGCACGCTTAACAATGGACTTATCGAGAGGCGAGTTCGGTGAACATTTTATTTCACGTTCTGGACCGGTCAATTGGCCACCTAGATCGTGCGATTTAACGCCTTTAGACTATTTTTTGTAGGGCTATGTTGAAGCTCATGTCTATACACACATGCCCGCTTCAATTGACGCATTGGAAGAAAACATTGAAGCATTTATTCATGAGATACCGGCTGAAATGTTGGAAAGAGTATGACAAAATTGGACTAAGCGGATGAACCATTTGAGGCGCAGTCACGGTCAACATTTGCATGAAATAATCTTCAATTCAAATAAAGATTTCATGCATTTTTCTGAATTTTATGTGTTTTTTTTTTTAACTTTCCTATAGCTCTTAAAAAATCACCCGATACAATAAATTTTATTAGTTAAGTCTCAGTTAGGCGAACGTTGCTGTACCCGTAATGTACCGCACCGTACTGTAAGCACGTTGCTGCGCTTATAGAACGTTTAAAAACGTGTCATATGTTTTCCCATACATAAACAAAAAGCAATAGTATACATAAAACAAAACACACAGTGATGGGAATCAAAAATGTTTAAATGGTGACCGTTGTGCAGAAAAGGTACCACGTGATTTAAATGGTATTAAAAAAGTATTTTGTGTATGTTAAAAATGTTAATAATTTAATATTTATATTAAAGATTTACAATAAATAAATTTGTATTTTAGCATATATAAATTTTTAGCAAACATATATTGTAAATGTGCATACAACAAACAAGGTTTTGATACCATTTAACCTCTTAAGACCCGAGCATTAACCCATTGAATTTTTACATTTCTTATATATTATTTACACCTTTTGGGGAGCAAATAAGACAAGTGTATTTTTTTTTTTTTTTTTAATTTTATTTGAATTCTTAGAAATTAAGGGTACACATATGTGTACCTCAGGTCTTAAGATATGAAAAATTTCAACGTTAATTCTTAATTTCTTAAGTTCTGAACAGAACCGATTAAGTAAAGGGCTTATTAACTATTTGTTTTATCTTATGAGGTGTAATTTTAATTTCGGTTTTAATTATTTTTTTAATTTTTTTATTTAAACTGATAGAAAAAGAGGTGCACATATGTGCACTTCAGGTCTTAGCGATTAGTTATTGAGGAAAAATATCCCAACAGTATGGTTTTTTCAAACTGTTAAATTCAAATGTAAAAATAATGGCTAAAACTTCTAAACCCTGCCATCTTTTGGTATTGTTTTGAAGCGCAGTATCTTAAAGCAAGTAATAAAACTGTTTCTATTGATCACACGATGTCGCTAGTCCTAAAAACTTGCAATTAGTTAAGGTGCACATATGTGTACCCACGGTCTGAAGAGGTTAAAGTCTTTTATATGTTTCACATTTCCATTGTATGTGTATATGCATTTGTTTATTTTAAACATCTAAACATATGTATATTTGTATATTATGAATTATGTGGTATTGTAAGTTGTTTTGTCGCAATTCTATAGATATACTGAAAAAAGTACCAAAAAAAAGATAAAATTACCCGCATTCAATGTAACATACAAGCCGCCCATCACTGTCTTACAAATGTCACGTAACAACGGCATGAAATTCTATTTTATACAGATTGGTACGTTGCAACTACGGTACATTGCATTTCGGTAAGCTTTTGTATTGGTTTTCATATAACAAAAAGCGAACAGCTGATGGATACAGTACAGATACGGTACAGCAACGTTCGCCTAACTGAGCCTTTAGTCCCAATTCACACGTTGCAAGTCTTATTGATCAGCTTGCTATTTTATAACGAGAGTGAAGAGAGGAAAATAAACGTTTCTCTCTCACTCTCTCTCGCCTATAAGGTAGCAAGCTGATCAATAAGACTTGCAACGTGTGAATTAGCACTTAACTTCACCTAACTTGGAAAAATTTAACATATAAAATATTTTGAATATAAAAAAATTTTTATGAAATTATTTCTCAAATGAGTTTAAAGTGTTTTACAAAATAACGCATTTAATATTAAAAAAAAAATTAGTCTTACGAACATTTTCATTCTTTAAAAAAACCGGCCTGGCCTCTCTTCTAAAGCAGCCCTGAGTCAGAAAAATGATAAACATTTACAGATGAAGTATTTTTAAATACTTCCATGCTCTTTTGTACTACAGTTTCGCTGTAGCACAACTATCGTATTTTTAACTGTAAAATAATTTTTAAAATGTATTTTTAACAAGGTGGTCTCTTAAATGCTCTTCTCCTGTCCAAACAAGGAGTCGGGGCCCATTTTTTTATTGCTGATTCTTAAAGCAAAAATTATGAGGAATCCAAAAAAAAAAATTAGCCGGAAAATTTAGGAGCTTCTGTGGAAAATCGGAAAATTTAATTTTCATGGGAAAATTTAAAGGTAAATTTCTAAGAAAAATTAGGAAAATTTTATTTTTCAATTAAAGCCTGATTCAATACCTTTCCAACGAGCTATCACTCGTTGCGATCGCTTTAGTAGTTTTTTTTTTTAATAACTTTCAATGAGGTCCCTTATGAAGAATTCTTATATTTTTCACATGACAGTGGTGTACACCACCACTAAACCAGTCACTATAAAAAAAAAAAAAAAAAATATGTAGGTACATTATTTTTTGCTGGGCAATCGATTGAGACTAATTATTTTAAAATCGGAGAGGGGTCGTCCAAAAGGTGATCGCTTTCATATGGAATTGCTCGATATTAATTAAAAAATTAATTAAATTTACACCATTAAAACATAATAATATCAATTAAATAGTTTTTGATATTTACAACATTTTGTGCTGCAATGTTGTTGATATAAATAACGTTTAATTAACTTGATTAAATTTTTAATTAAAACCGATTTTATTGTTGATTAATGGTTAATTGAATATAAAAAAATGGAGGGAATTTTTTTTGAAGTGTTAAAAAAACAAACATTACACAGAAAAAAATTTTGCACCAGTAAAAGCATTAATAAAAAAAAATCAGTTTTAATTAAAAATTTAATCAAGTGAATTAATTGTTTAATCAAGTGAATTAAACTTTTAATCAAGCGTATTAAACTTTTAATTGACAATATTAATTTGCACCAGCAAACAAATTAATAATATCAAATAAACGTTTAATTCACGTGATTAAACGTTTAATTCACTTGATTAAATTTTTAATTAAAACTGATTTTATTTTTTATTAATACTTTTACTGGTGCAACATTTTTTTCTGTGTATAATTTAATTAAGAAATTCTTGACTACTGAAATTGCTTTGTTTGTTTTGGGCCACCATTTAGTTTCAATAAAGCCAATGATTGTAAATCTCTCTGAAAATAATCTCTAGAAAACTTAAAAAGGAAAACTTAAAAGCAACTTGTGCATATTTAACTAAACAATGTACGTATTGTATGTAAAGTACAGATTGTGCACAGGATTATTTACGCCTCCATACGCGAAAGAAACACAACTATTTTTCCACCTTTTTTTTTTTTTTTTGCTTTAGCAACAGGAAAGAGTGGATGCAAGTAAAACAGAAAAAATGTTTTGGGCTATTTTGTGTTGCATAATGTCTCAGTTTGCAACTTAACTTTTGCAAACAGGAAGAAAAAATGTTCTTTTTTGCATTTTGTTTTGCTCATCTTTTTTATATAAATAAATATATTATTTTGTTCTGTGCCCCTCGTTTATTAGTTGTTATTTGCCTTCATTTTCTGTTTCTCACAATAAATTTTTTCTTCTTCTATTTTCAAGTGGTTAAAATTTCAGTTTGTAAGTTGTAAACTTACAGCAGAGGAAACAAAGCAGAAGTCTGTTACTTTAAGAACTTGTATCCTGCTTTTATTGCCAAGATGCAGGAAGTATGCGTGTCTTGGTGTTTGTGTGTCTTCTTGTTTATAAAATACATGTGAGTGTGTGTGTTTGTGTTGCAGCATTAGTTTTTGTTTACATATGATTACTGTCTTATCTTAAGTTGTTAAATGTTGACTCAGTTTGAGAACAGCTTAAAATATTATTATTAAAAAATAAATTAAAGCGAAGGCTGCACCTGATGCTGGCAAGATACTAAAGAAAAAGTGTTTTTCTTTCAATTTCCTTTTTAAAGAAAAACTACAAGATTCATGCCAAAAACAGCTAAAATGTTTTTACTTTAAGAAATGAATGAAACTTTTATACAATTTTGAACTTTAATTTTTTCGGTAAATTTCAAGTGAATCAAAGTTAATTTCTATCATTCACACACAAAATATTAAAATTTTTCATATTATTATTGAGGTTTTTTGTTTTCCTCACGGGCTAATATGATCAATCGTTTTTTTACCAAATGTAATTAAAAAACATTTATGGTTAATTTTCTTTTCCCAACGTTTCGTTCGCTTTTTTCGAACTTCATCAGGGGTTATTTTTATTCGATAAAAATCTAGACAATTAGATAATAATTATAATAAATTTTTGAACTTTAATAATGTCACATCTTAACTTACAAATTAGGGTTTACATTTGTATTGCACTTTTTAACTATTTTATATTAAAAACTGGACTACACGACACAGAAATAAATAAATAATTAATAAGTAAAATACAACACAAACACCGAATAAAAGTCAAACTTAATGTAAATATCACAGAACTATAACTAATTATAATCATTAACTATTGCAGCGGAGTATTGCAGTTTTGTATTGTCCTTGTCTTCTTTCGTATTCATTGTATTTTTGATTTTCTCTTGGATTCGTAAGCTTTCAAGAGTGTAACGTCTATTCTCTCTCCGCTCTCTGTCTAATATTTTTATATTGTCGAAGTTCATGTTGTGATTGCACTCTTTTACATGCAGGGATAGTGCCGTCGCTATTTTACCTTTTTTGACGTCTGTTTTGTGTTCATGAATTCTCTTCTCTAACCTTCTTTTTGTTGTTCCAATGTAAACCTTATTACACCTTTCCCTTTCGTTTCCGTCACATTTTATTTCATAAACCACATTATCTATTTTACATATGTCCAGTTTGGTTTTTTTATATGTAAACAAATGCCTTAGTGTCTTGTTTGATTTATGTGCAATTGTTGTTGTTTTTTCCGTGATCAAGTTCTTTAATGTTCTTGTCTCCGTTAGTTTTGGGATGTATGGTACACTGTAAAAATATTTTTCTGTTTCCGATTCTTTCCTTTTCTCAAGATTTTTGCTTTTTAGAATTTTATTTATTAATGAATTTGTTAAGTGTGTTGGATAATTGTTCATAGTCAAGATATTTTTTATATTGCATATATTTTTCTTTTTAAATTTTTCGTCGCTGATATGCAGTACTTTCTTTATTAGATTTGTCGCTGTGTTCGTTTTCATTTTCAATGGTTGTGTGGAATTGAAATTGATCATTCTTCCTGATGACGTTGGTTTTGTGTACCAGTCAGTTGTTATTCTACCGTTTTCTCGGATAATGTTGATGTCCAAATATGGTATTGTCATGTTCTTTTCACGTTCGATAGTAAAACGGATCTTATTGTGGTAAGAATTAAGCGTTTTTAGAATTATTTCCTCGTCAGATTTTCTTATGATTGCAAAAAGGTCATCTACATATTTTGTTATAAACTTGATTTCTATATTCTTCGATCTGAGTTCGTCTATTGCATCGTCGAGTAGTGCGTCCAGTACTATATCAGCAATTGTTGGCGATAGAGGGTTTCCCATTGGCATACCATATAATTGATGGTAAAATTTGTTGTCAAATGTGAGATAATTGTTGTCAGTTAAACAGAATTGTAGAATCGTTAAGAATTTTCTTTTTGGTATTATAGTATGTCCCTTTAAGATTTCCCATTTTCCCAATATGCTTTTTATTGCCAGGTGAACCGGAATGTTGGTGAATAATGATACCACGTCGAAGGAAACCATGACATCGTCATTTTCCAATGTTATTTCTTTGAGTTTTTGTTTAAGTTCCAATGAGTTTTGTATGTTGTAAGTTTTTGAAATGGTGTTCTTTATTATATTTCCTACATATTTTGCTAAATTGTAGCAAGGCACTCCCATTGATGAGGATATTGGCCTCAGTGGTACATTTTCCTTATGGATTTTAGGTAAACCATATAGTTCAGGTGCCGCTGCAGCGTGTGTTGTCAATTTAAATTTTTCAAATTTTGTTAATAAACCTTCCTTAAAAAGTTGTATAACTAGATTATTGTTTCTCCTCTGTAAGGTTTCTGTTGGGTCTGTTTTGATTTTTTTGTACGTATTTTTGTCCTCAAGTAAATTATAAATTTTTTCCATATAATCCTTTTTATATATTACCACTGTCTTGTTTCCTTTGTCTGCATTTGTTATAATTATATTATCTTTTTGTTTTCGTATAAATTTCTTAGTGTCCTCATATATGCTTAAAATAAATTTTTCCTTTTCCGTGTTTTTTAAATTCCTCTTAAAATTAGCTATCCTATTTGCAATCTTCGATCTTGTTATGTCTTTCTCGGTGTTGTCCGTTATATTTTGAACCCATTGTTCAATGTCAGCTATTAGAGGAATTGGTTTGAAACTCCTTCTTTCTACTGGTATCGCAAATTTATTCCCTAGCGATAATATCCACTTATGTTCCTGCTCGAATTTAACATTGGTGTAGTTTACAAACCAGTTTTCGTTGTATGTAATGTTTAGTTCCTTAAATTTTATAAGTTTCAATTTATTCATCTTAAGTAAGTGTGTCTTTTTGACCTTTGTCCTAATATTGTAAAATTTACCCCACTGTTCCTTCATGAATTTTGTTAGTTCCGTTTCGTCAAGTGTATTTTTAAGTTCCTTTTGAATGTTATTAATATTGGTTTTCGTGTATGTAATATTAGTATGTGTTTCTTTTATTTCCAAATTTAGTAGTTTTGAATGTAGGTTTGTTTCTATAATTTCTGCTTTTGTTTGTGCTGTTTTTGTTTTGAATAATTGTGAAATTGTTCTTGTACTACTTTTTATGTGTGTAGGAGTGATACTAAATTGTCTGCATTTTTGTAGATATGTGGCTCTCTCCTTTAGCTTTGCCAATCTCTCCACCTCCCTACTGTATTTTTTCAATAAGCTGCATGTATAGATGCTGTATTTTACCCTTATGTTTTCAAAAAAATTTTTTTCCATGTCGATGTTCTTGTTTTTGCTAGATTCTTACTCTCCCTTTTCTTCACTGTCTTCCTCACTTCGGCGGGCCCTCCGATAGTTTATATTTATATTTTTGTTTTATGATCAATGTTATATTTAATATTATTATTGAGGTTTTTTGTTTTCCTCACGGGCTAATATGATCAATCGTTTTTTTACCAAATGTAATTAAAAAACATTTATGGTTAATTTTGTTTTCCCAACGTTTCGTTCGCTTTTTTCGAACTTCATCAGGGGTTATTTTTATTCGATAAAAATCTAGACAATTAGATAATAATTATAATAAATTTTTGAACTTTAATAATATCACAGCTCAACTTACGAATTAGGGTTTACATTTGTATTGCACTTTTTAACTATTTTATATTAAAAACTGGACTACACGACACAGAAATAAATATTTCTCTAGTCACCAAATTCATAGAATCAAGCAAACAATTTGTTGATTACGCACCTTTTACCAAAATGTTTATATAGATTACTAAAAATTGTAAACACTTGAAATTGTGAATATTTTGTTTTTGAATAAATTATATTTTTAATTTTAATCAAGAATATGATCAACAAACTTTGCGTTTCAAACAATGTGTTAATTGATTTATATGAATAAACCACAGGTTTTGACATTTCCCAACAACAATTCTGCAAGTTTCATTTATTTTATATAAATTTCTATATTAATCGAATGTGTATTCTAAGTCAAATTACAATTTATAAAGCATTCATACTTTAATAGTCTTATTCCTTCAATATTTTCCAGGAATATTTTCTATGCACTATCAAAATATTCCTGGAAAATATTGAAGGAATAAGACCAGCGCACAGTGGCGCCATTTGAGTTTTTTCGTTGCAAAAATCATATCTTTTGAACCGAATAAGATAATTGAACAGTTTAAACAGCATATGATAGATAACTGTTCAGCCTATGAAATGAGCGTTTGGAAAGGGTGCTACGCTCTGTAGGGGCCTAATTATGGGTTATCAAAGTTAAAATTAGTAGAAAAATCAATTTTATGGTAACTAAAAAAAATTATTTTTACATTTTTAGATTGTTTTTATTTTTTTTCTTTAGGTTTTTATGTTTTAAATTATTACCCAACAAATTAAAAAAAAAATTATTTTTTTTTAAATTTATTTTTTCAATTTTCTGTAAAATATTCATCACAGTTCGTAAGAGAAGGTATATCTAAAAGACTAACCATTTCTAAACTATAATTATTTTCTAACTCTATTCGTGACTTCACATGCCGCAGGGAAGATATAAGTGGATCGGAAGATGCTGCCAACATGTTGAAGAGGTCCTCATTTTGCCTTACCCTTGATGCTTTGAATGTGTTCTGCAATCTATATTTTTTATAAAATTTGTTAAGAGACTCCTGTGCTTCTTCAGAAAGCTCTCCAATTGGCAAAGACTGGTACTCAATTATATCTTTGCCATGCGCCAATATTTTATGGACGGTCGGGGTCAACTTCTTCTGTGGATACATTTCTGCTAAAAGAGATGCAGTTTTCGACGCATATTCTCCATATTTTGTAGAATTGACATTTTCTTTGCAGTTTAAAACATCCAAGATCGTTCCCAATCTTTTCACGATTTGATTGTCAATTCCAGTGATTCTAGTTACTGCCTCATCATTTTCAAAAAATCTCCTAGAAGTGTTTCCATCGTTTGAGTTACCGTATCCGTGCTTGGGACAGTCTACTTTTAGTCCAACTTGTTTAAAAAAAGCATCCTGTATTTGCTTCTTTCTGATCTTTTCCTTATCCTTTATTGATGTATTTTCATCGAAGTTTTCCTCCTCTTGTGGTAGGGTATACGCCAGTTTTAGCAAGAATTCCATACACCTTATCCTTGCGTGCAATGGTGACATTCCATATTCGTAATTCTCCTCATTTGTAGAATCGTTTAAATTACCAAAGTTCTTCTGACTCTTTTTGCAAATCGGGCATGACATTGTTGAGGTTGTTCCTGTCAGTTCGTTTACGACTTTTCCGTCAACCATGGTCAGATGGAACTCGTAATTGCATTCAATATATTTTCCTTCTCCAATTTGCAGCTTTGTAGGCTTAATCTTGCTTATTTGTTCTTCAATGTCCTTCACCGTGGTCCTTATGAGTTCTGCCGATTCCCTTGCAAACTGAAACATTATTGGTCGGCAATAATGCACTGATGACGGACGTGGATTTTTCCAGTGAAGGGAAACATCCGATTTAAGCCGCAAAGGAACAACAGATGCCATAAACATATTTCCGTCCGATATTGTAGCGTCATCGGAAGATATCCTTTGCTTATAAACGCTTTGTCCGGATGATCCATCGCAGCCCCATTTGCTGATCAATGTCAACTTCTCAGGAAGAATTTTCACCTCATTTTCAGGAAGACTCTCCAACAACCGTTTTGCTGTATGGCCCATGAGATCCTGCAGATTGGCTTTCGCAGAGACTTCCGTAAATTCCGTATGCAGTGGTCGTGAATTTATTTTGGCTTGCGTAATATGCTTGTATCCGGGTAAAACGTCAGCGCCGTGTCGCGTTAAAGATGCCCGTAGTTTCTCATATTTCTCTTTGGAAAGTTCTAAGTCCATAAACAAGGCCAAGGCTTCTTCGGAACCATACTTTTTAATGTGTGCGTTTGTGGGCGTGGGAATGCTTTCCTTAATCCTTTTTAGTCGCAGTGGGCTTGCATCAGCAACAGATTTGGTTATGTGCGACCTAACTCTTTCACTATCCTTTGTAAATTTAATAGACAGCGCTTCCGATAATTGCTTCGTGGTCAAGTCATTGGTGGCATCGGCAAGTTTCCTCTTTCTTGTGAAAATTGAACACTCCTCAATACTTTTTTTTGGCCTTCCTTTTGCTCCTCTGGTTGATGTGGTGGGTTTATCTACTGCCAATATATCCAGGATGGTACACTCATAAAATTATTACAGTAACTGATTGTAGGTTATTAAATTCGTTTTCGGTACTGTTAAAATTGAATAAAAATATAGTTATTTTACGAATAAATTTATTTTTCAACATTTATGTTTGTTATTAAAAAAACAAACTACCAAAAAATAATGTTTTCCGTATTTTTTTTTGTTAATTTGTTTGATTTTTATCGGTTAAAATATATTTTTTAAAAGTAAAAACTATTCAATTTTAACGAATATGATGTTCAATAAATAAAAAACTTAGAAATTACTGAAAAAATCATTTGTTTTAAATGAAATGTAAATGATCCGTTTTTTAAATGAATTTTAATTTGTTTCAAATGAATTTTCGTTTGAATTTAACTACATAATATTTTGAGTGTATCTTCATTAAGCCAGTCCTCGTATTTGGAGTTGAAGTTCTGAATGGTTCGATTAGATTTCACCCATTTTGCCTTAATATTTGCATATATCAGATAAAAATTATTTTTTATAATTTCGCTTCTCTCAATATTTCCGTATAAGCTATCAAGTTCTTCTAAAGCAGCTTCCGTGAAAAAATTTGGTGTGGTTGACTTTCTAAACAGTTCAAATAATTTAAAATTGTTCAACGCCATGTTTTCAGTACTTAAATTGTTTAATGGTTTCAGTAATTGTTGCGCCAACTTTCAGTCGTAGACTAATCCAGGCATTATGCTTATTTTGCAATATATAGGCTTATGCTACCATGCCGAAAAATGTACCTGTTCCCTACATACATATGGATTTAGGCTGAATAATGCATTTTTATATTATGCACGTGTCCAAATAAGATTTGTGCCTACCTGTAGTCAATATTGTTCTTGACCATTTGCAATATATAGGCTTATGCTACCATGCCGAAAAATTTACCTGTTCCCTGCATACAAATGGAATTAGGCTGAATAATGCAATTTTGATATTATGCACGTGTCCAAATAAGATTTGTGCCTACCTGTAGTCAATATTGTTCTTGACCATTTGTACGCCAAAGTATTGTTTAAGTGAGGTACGTACCTGCTAATTTCAATGAGTAGTTTTTTTAGATTTTAGATCAAACTACTGTCATACAATTTCTGCAACCATGTCTTTTTAACCTTTTTTACCTCTAGAAGCCAAACGGGCACGTACGGGCAGATAAAATTTTTGAATTATGTAAAGAAATAATCAAAGAACAGATTTTGCAAATATGGCAAATATAGAAAAATATAGATTTTTGTTATTTTCCGTCAAAGTTGAAAAATAGTGAAAAAACGGATAGTTTTTAAATAGTGATTTACCAGGAGAAACACAAAGCAAACAGTTCATTTTTTTTTTATCATTACACATTTAATAAATGCATCAATCAATACAAACAAAAAATAAGGCGATTCGTTACCTATTTTTCGTGATATTACACCTGAAATCGCAACAAATTTACTAAAAATTGTGTGTTTTTTTGAAAACCGAAAGTCGGTCAACTTTGAACGGCTATATCTTCTAAACTAAAAATGTGATATTATTAAGAGTGGCAGATTTGAAATCGTTGAAAAGTTTCCTATAACATGAGTTTATTCAAAACTTCGTCGGTGCTCATGAAAATTTTGATTTTTGCAACCTCGTTTGCTCTACGGGCGCTACTGTGCAGCGTTTAAAAAACCGCAGTCAAAGTAGAAAAACTGTATTTTCTACTACTTCTTGATTTGCCATTGACTGTTGCTTTTACTTCAGATGCATTAAATGTATGTATTGTACATAAATTTTCGTTTTTGGTCCAACAGTTTTTTGTTTCGAACGCAGTCTTTTAAACCATGAATTAGACTTTTTAAAGTATAAAAGCTTTTATAACTGTTATTTGACTTAGAATATACATTAGAATGGTCTCATCTTGTATGGGATTTTTGATTTTTTTTTAAATTAAATTGTTTGCGCTGCTTAAAATATGAGGTTTGGTGTAAGAAATAACGATCTTATTTTTCAGGTCAATCCGACGGTGCCTAGCCGTGCCGGGTGGGGCCTAAAGTTCGCCATATTATAAAAAAAACATATTTTCTATGAGATCTTTATAGTTATACTAGTTGAAAAGCAGAAAATCAAAAATATGGCTTCGTAACGATCTTCCGCAGAGAAAGTACTTCAAGTGTGCCAAATTTTAGCATCCTATGTCATCAGATTGCTTCAGAAAGTTGCGGAAAGAATAGGACATACATGTAAACATCCTGACATACTAAGAAATTATATATTGTATAGATAGTCGAACTTCCATAACTCGAATCACCATCATCCCAAAAAAAACTTCGACTTATGGAGACTTCGAGTTACAGAATTTTCTTGTTGAAAAGAGAATAAATTGCAAACTTGTGTACATTTTGTATTTGTTGTTTAAAACAGGCACTATTTGAAAGCTTCATACCTAAGCATGTAGGTATGTATTTGTAATAAACAAGTTACAATGAAGTAAAATATCGGCATGGTTTGACTTCTAGCTGCTGTAAACCAATTGAGGACTGCTATGTCGATAATTTTGTATATTTGGGTCTTAATCATTTTACTAAAGAGATGAGATACTGACTCAAACGAGTTGATAATTAATTCTTTATTTTTAAAAATCTATGAGACCGTACTAGCTGGGACACCATATTTATTGTCTGCTTCCTTTTTCTTGAATGCACCCTCGACTTCTTTTATAAACTTATATTTCCCTCCATCGACAAACATTATAAAACACGTTTACTTGCCATGAAATAAATACATACAAATAATTTTAACATATTTAGGCAAACCAAAAGACACACGTAATGTACAAAAAGGGATTTCCCCGAAAAAAGAGCAAAGTAAAATATACAAATCGGCTAAACAAGCAAAAGAAAGCGAAATAAATAAACAAAATAAACAAAACAAGCAAAAAACTTCGAGTTATAGAATACAAATTTGAGTATTTGGTTCGAGTTATGGAGAATTTCGAGTTATGGAAGTTCGAGTTACGGAAGGAGAATTGTATGTAGTTTTTTGTTTTAGAGCTACTGCCAATCAAATTGGTTCGAGTAAGAGAAAATTCGAGTTAGAGAAGTTCGAGTTATGGGAGTTCGACTGTATTTGCTGTTTAATATTTTAGTATGATACGAACGATAGATTTTTAACCTAATTCGGGGTCGCTAAATCCAGTGGTGCTAGCCGTTTTTTTTAGGTTAGCTTTGGTTTTCGAGATATACCGTTATTTCGAAAATTAAGGATGTTGCACAACATATGTTCGCGCAACTCAAAAACGCTTTAGCTCATTGAAAAACTAAAAAAACCGAAATTCCGCAATAAAATTTACTTTAAGAAAGTTGAAACTTTTTTCTTTATGTTGGCTTTGGTTTTCGAGATATACCGTTATTTCGAAAATTAAGAAGGTTGCACAACATATGTTCGTGTAACTCAACAACGCTTTAGCTTATTAAAAAACTAAAAAAAAACCGAAACTCTTCAATAAAATTTACTTTAAGAAAGTTAAAACTTTTTTCTTTATGTTGGCTTTGGTTTTCGAGATATACCGTTATTTCCAAAATTAAGGAGGTTGCACAACATATGTTCGCGTAACTCAAAAACGCTTTAGCTTATTGAAAAACTAAAAAAAACCGGAATTCCGCAATAAAATTTACTTTAAGAGAGGTAAAACGTTTTTCTTATATGCGCAGTCGTTTTAGAAACATAATTTTTTTCTGGAGAAAAAATAATTTTTTTATTAAAATTTCGGAATTTTTGTTTTTAAAAATTTATACAAAAATTGGAAAATTCAGCTATGCTTCTAATTTTGTGCAGACATATAAAAAACATTGCAGACAAAATAAGCTATAAATGATTAAAATCTGTTAACAACTTTTGATTTTATGTATTCACAAAAGACGAAAAATTTTAATTAATTTAAGAATTTTATTAAACCGCCATATTTATAAAAATTTTAATTTTAAATTTTACTCACCATGATAATTAAATTCCCAGATTCTACTTGTTAAAATATTTTATTTTAAACGAAAAATTCAATTAAGATATGTTTAATTAACATTTTAATCAAAAATTTTTTTCCAAAACAATTAAAATGTTAATTAAATCAAAATTATGTATATTAGTGGTATTCACACCGAGCTTGTTAGTTTGTTAGTCGTTAATCGTTACTTTTTTACACGCATTTTTACATTTAACAAATTAACGACACAGCACCCCTGACAAAATAGTTGTTAGTTGGTAACTCACAATCAACTGTTGCAGTTTCTAAATAAATATAATAAAAAAGTCATTTGTAATACATTTCTAAAAAATATTTGTGTTTTGGCAATTTTCACGTACATTGAGAGCAAGTATGCTAATTAAATGATTTTTTATTTATTTAGTTACCAGACTAACAAAGTTTTAAAAAGGGGGTCGTTAACAGATGGTAACGTAAGCAAATTAACAAACTACCGAGTAACAAATTAACAAGTTCGTTGTGAATATCAGTATTATTAATTTTCTTTCAACAACAAAAAAAATAGTTGATGCAATTATCACATTAATTAAATTCAAATAGTTTTTAAGCGATTTTTTAATTGATAAAAAAAACTACTGATTGTTTTTCTGTGCAGGTGATCGATTAGTTCTAAACGCCAAATTAACTTAATATCTAAGAAGTAAGAAAGTATAGACTATCAATTCCGACTATATGATACCCTACACCACATAAGAAACAAATTTTGCAAGTGTTGGACCCAAGGGCAATCATGGAGCAGAGAAAACAAAATTATGTTATTGAGTTTAAGATTCATATAAACGTTCTTTGTGCCGAATATTTTTTTGGAAATCTTGATCCATATGAAATTCGGTTGAAGTTCTTTTAGGGAGGGATTAATATGGGACCTATGGTTAATTTTGGACTTATTAGCACAACATTTTGTCATAACTTGTAGCCATCGTAAGAGTCATTGGTGCCAAAATTGTATGCCAATACTTTATTGGTAATTTTTCTTGACTGAACCAGGGCTTGAGCTCGGGTCGAATTTCGATCCAAGATAAATACAATTGGTATAAAATATTGTAATTTTGCTATAAATTTGGAAGGGAAAGGGTTAAACTGCAAGAAGTTCTGATGATGAGTTCTATATAAATCGATGCAAAATATTATTTAATTTAATTTATTTAAACAAATAACATTTTCTGAGATCAATTAATTAAGTTTAAAAACCCAAATTTTTTTATTTCTGTGGCAAAAAGGATAAAGTGCTTAATGGCACCTTAAGATCTTCATGTTCAAGAGTACACATAGGCAAAATTTAATTTTTTTTTTTTTTTTTTTTAATTCCCTTTGCTTATCCCCGCGAAGCTTGACGCTTGTCTGCAGGAAAGAAACCAGAGTCTCTGGCGGGAATCGAACCCGCAACCCCGCGGTGGATAGACTAGCTAGCAGTGAGGTTTTTTTTCAATGTGCACTTCCATTTAGAATAATAAAAACTTCCGATCTGTCACAAAATTTTGAAAAACTATAACCGCAGAGAAAGCCACCTTTAAAGTTTTAAATTGTTCTCCTTCAGTGATGGAAAATTTAAATATTTAGATGGTTCTGACCACCAAGCAAAAGAGTACTTTTTCAACATTTTGGTACTTTTAAAAAAAATTTTTTTTTTTTTTTTTACTCATATCTCAGCCATTTATGGACCGAGATAAATTTCAACAGCAAAAATCTGATGAGGATATCTAAAATTAAAATAAACCAACAAGCAGTGCTGCCATAACCTTTTGATAACAATAAATTTTGTGTAGGCAATATTGTAAACAGGGCTGTGGAGTCGGAGTTAAGGTTTTTGTACCGGATTTTTCGGCATAAAAAATTTAAAAAAATATTCTAAAAATATAACATACTTCGAAATTTGCAATGCAATATTAAAAATATTGATTCGAAACTTTTACTGAATCCTTTGTTTGCTATATTTGACCATTTAACAGGTACTGCATTAAAAAAAGAGTTTAAAGGACCAGTCTCATATACATTTAGCATTAAGGTTAGATTAGGAGTCGGAGATGGAATTTCAGCTGTTGGAGTCGGAGTTAGTACTTTTTGTTGACGACTCAATGTTAAAAAAAATCAACGCTAAATTTCTAAAGAAGAAGCATGGCAAAAACGGATGGAAAAAGTACTGAAAATAGTACCATAGTACACTCAAAATATTATGTAGTTAAATTCAAACGAAAATTCATTTGAAACAAATTAAAATTCATTTAAAAAACGGATCATTTACATTTCATTTAAAACAAATGATTTTTTCAGTAATTTCTAAGTTTTTTATTTATTGAACATCATATTCGTTAAAATTGAATAGTTTTTACTTTTAAAAAATATATTTTAACCGATAAAAATCAAACAAATTAACAAAAAAAAAATACGGAAAACATTATTTTTTGGTAGTTTGTTTTTTTAATAACAAACATAAATGTTGAAAAATAAATTTATTCGTAAAATAACTATATTTTTATTCAATTTTAACAGTACCGAAAACGAATTTAATAACCTACAATCAGTTACTGTAATAATTTTATGAGTGTACTGAATTTTCCATCAATGTTCTTCTATAAAACTAAACAAAGAGACTTCAGCGCTTATTGCCACAGAATTAATTCAAAGCCAACAGCATTTATATAAAACCAAAAAAGTTAAATTATTTAAACAAATTATTACAAAATATTTTTTTGAATTAGGCTTTTAGTAGAATCGTATGAAAGCCATATTTCTAATTCTTATCAAGAAAATTGCAATGAGAAAACTCGTATCCTTTCAAGTCAAAGGAACATTAAATAATCTCTAGACATTTTCAGTTTCCCTAGCACTTCCTTCAAAACTTGTAATTCCTTTTTATACACCCAGAGAAAAAACATGTTTAAATATGGTTACCTCCAACAAAACTATTTTTAAAGAAAATTTTAAACATATTATGATTCATTTAACAATAATTTTGTCACCCACAACCATATTATGGTTGAATAAGTGCTCCATCAAGAAGGCACAACTATATTATGGTTGCCTGCGAACATGTTATGATCAAAAATAACTAAAACATGTTTAATAATTATAATAGCATAGTTGGTTTTCAACCAAAGTATGTTGCTCATGGAAAAGAGGAAAATACTATTGTTAATTTTAAAACAAATTATTGTCATATTTTACCATAACATGTTTAGAGGTAACCATAATATGGTTGTGGCTTCTTGATGGAGGACTAAATCAACCATAATATGGTTGTAGCTGACAATAATATGGTTATATTAACCACAATATGTTAAAAATTTTCTTTAAAAATAGTTTTGTTGGAGGTTACCATATTTAAACATGTTTTTTCTCTGCGTGTACCCTCCACCACAATTACTTGTGAAGAGGGTATATTCAGTTTGTCATTCCGTGTGAAACTTTTTTACTATTCATCTCAGACCCTATAAAGTATATATATTCTGGGTCCTTGAGTAATTTTAAGTCGATTTAGCCATGTCCATCTGTCTGTCCGTCTGTCCGTCTGTCCGTCTGTTGAAAACACGCTCACTTTCGAAAAACTCAAAAGAAATCAACAAACTTGGTGTCAAATTGCTTGTAGTTATCCTAAGCAGTTTGGGATTGAAATTCAGCAAAATCGGTTCAATAGGATCTGAGCTATGAATCAAAATGTGGAACCACCACCTAAAAAAAATTGATAATTTTGTTACAAAAACTAACATAAATGGTGGAAAAATGCACAGAATGATATAAGATTTCGCAACAATTCGTTTTATTCAACTGGAAATCACGCTGTGAAATTTCGTGAAGATCCGTCAATAATTTACCCTAGGCCCCATATAAGCCCTACTCCCGGAAAACAGTATATTAAGCCTAAAACCCTAACTAACAATGCTATCATTACAAATTTTGGCAAGTCACAGTTACATAGGACTAGAAATTAAACTGTTAAGTTTCGTGAAGATCGGTCCATAATTTACCATAGGCCCCATATAAAACCTACTTCCGGAAAACAGCTTAGTACGCCTAAAAACGTAAAAAATAATGCTATCATAACTAAATTTGGTACATCAAAGTTTTATAGAACTAAAAATAAATCTTTGAAATTTCGTGAAGATCGGTTCATAATTTACCATAGGCCCCATATAAACTTTACTCCCGGAAAACAACTTAGTACGCCTAGAAACGTAAAAAATAATGCTATCATAACAAAATTTGGTACATCAAAGTTTTATAGGACAAGAAATAAAACTGTGTAATTTCGTGAAGATCGGTCCATAATTTACCCTGGGCCCCATATAAACCCTACTCCCGGAAAACAGTTTAGTACGCCTAAATCCGTAAAAAATAATGCTATCATAACAAAATTTGGTACATCAAAGTTTTATAGAACTGGGAAAAAGACTGTGAAATTTCGTGAAGATCGGTCCATAATTTACCCTAGGCCCCATATAAACCCTACTACCGGAAAACAGTTTAGTCGCCTAAATCCATAATTAATAACAAATCGTCACAGTTTAAGATAATAATAACATCATACAGATATTACTCCTTAAATATTCGAACTGTCGGTGGAGGGTATCAAAGATTCGGCACAGCCGAATATAGCACTCTAACTTGTTTTCTCTATCAATAACTTTTGTCATCATCTCTTACAGAATCTAATCCGAGAAATCTTTAATGCAGCTGCTCTGCATATAAAATCATTACATTTTTTGAAGCAAATAAAGCTGGTTCTTTAAACAAATTAAAAATTCTGTAATTTTGTAATCTTCTTCTTTCGAAATTGCAGAGCATTAAACATTAAATATGGCCTTACTTATCGGTTATGAATTGAAATCTCCTTGACGTTTGGCAAAACTGTCAGAATTTGTAGATTTTCGTTATGTTAATTTGAAAAATATTTATTTGGTGTATTTCATTGATTTTTTTCCTAAAAGCAGATGATTACGATTACAAGTAGATGTGCTTGACTTTAGTGATTAAAGCCAAACAAAAGAGACAAAAATTGAGTTAAGGCCAATCAAAAACTTAAAATTAGTTTTTTTCTTAAGGGTTTATGCCCAACGGCTAAAATCTATTTCATGACACAACTTATTTACATTTATATCAGCAGTAAAGTTGTTATATTTAAACTAAAAAAATCCCGGGAATTCACGGACAAATTTCCCGGGATTTTTTTCCCGAAAAATGTGCAGAATCCCGAGATTTTTGTCCCGTATGAAAAACACTATATATAATCCTAAAATTGTAAAATTTTAAATATTATTAATTTCTTTAATACAAAAAAAAATATTTCCCTTAAACCGTGAATGATTTTTTGCATTTGTATTCTTTTGTTTTTGCACTTTTTAAGTAGATATTCACAATTTTTAGCTTGCATGTTTTGAAAACTTATGTGCATAAAAAAATTTACCCTGGAATTAAATATTAAAGCCCAGGCCCACGATGTCGACAAGAACATTTCTTTCGAATATTTGTGTTGAAAACAAAAACAAATTTTAGTATTTTATTATTGTTTTCAATATAAATATGCGAATGAATTGTTCTTGTGGACATTGTGGGCCTGGCAGTAAAAAAAACTTATTTCGTTTTCTTTTCTAACACATAAATGTTGCTAACATACCTTGTTACACTTATTGCCACCCTCTTAAAGTGTTACATTTTCAGCGATAACAAAAGAACAAAAAGAATTGTTGTTTATGTGTGTAGGCTTTAAGCAATTTTACTTGAATACTAAGATCACAAAGGAAAATCAAAAATTATGTTTTTTTTATTTATTTATTTATTTGTATATCGCATACAACAAGATTTAAATCTTATAATTATAGTATGCGAATTAAGTTTGTTATAAAAACTAGATTTTGTAGATAATACATTAGTGAATAACAAATTATACAATAATTAAAAATTTTAAATAACAATACAATGTTTACTAATTATTATACTATATTATTGGGAATAATTAAAATTAATGGTTTTTAAGTAAAATGTGCAAGTAAAACTTTTTTAAAATCTCTAGCGTTGTTGTTTGATTGGAAAGAATTAGGAAGTGAGTTCCAAAGACGGATAGAACATATGAAAAATTGGTACTCAGTGACAAGGCTACGATGACTACATGGAATAAGTTTGTTGCCTCTATTGGATCTTGCAAATACTATGCGATTATATAAATAAGATGGTTCCTTTGTATATATGATTTTGTGCATCATGCCAAGTATTTTCATATCCATAAAATTTTTAAAAGATATTTTGTAAAGTTTGTTTGAAAATGACGATATGTGATCATATCTGCGTTAACCGTATACATATCTTATAATGCTATTATATGTTTTGCGTAGTATGTTATTACTTGCAGAGTCACAGCTAGTGAAAATTTCACTACCATATAATAATTGAGGTATTAAATATGTTTTTGCTATCAAAATTCTAGTATCAAGAGGTGTAAGAAATTGTGAAGGCCATAATTCTCGTAACCTTAGGTATGTATTTGCAGCGGCTTTTCTGATGTGGCTTGACCAATCCAAGTTGTTGTTAAAAATGATACCAAGATCTTTTGCAGATGATATTTTGACTTATGAGGAATAATTAAAAGTTTGTTGGCAGTGGCCCAGTTGTAGCCCTAGAGGAAATGGAACTAACACTTAACTTGTCACGTGACAGTTCTATAGTGATAGGGACCGGTTCGAGTTCTAACACTTTATATGAAGGGGACTTGTCACTTTAACATGGAGATGTCCTACGAGGGGGTTAATTGGCACCTTTTTTGCCTGTCGCAAATATTGTCCCAAATGAACCATGTTATGTGGGTGAATCGCCGTCATTTAAAGTAATAGAACCATGTAGAATCAATCAGTCATAACCCACACAAAATCCTGTTACATGACAAGTTGTTTGTCAATTACCTTCTGGAGTAACTACTCTTTTAGCACATTATCACCAGTTAAGTGATATGTTCTGTTTTAACCTATCATAATTCGTTCCTTTTTATTATAAAACTGTTTTCACTAGTCACGGGATAAGTGCCTTAAAACCAATTGACATAAATTTCCCGCAGGGAGACGTTGTTCAAATCAGTATTCAACTTATCCACATTTTCTTCAATAAGCTGTACCGTACTATCAATGTAAATTTGCACATCATCTGCATACATGTGGACCTTTGTATATTTTAGACATTGTGGTAAGTCATTTATATACATTGAGAACAATAGTGGCCCCAAAATTGATCCTTGTGGAACTCCTTTAGGAACTGGGATGGAAGATGAATATCCATTATTTAAGAATACCGATAATCTGTTAGATGTTGAGGAAAATCGAAACAATTTTTGTAGTTTAATACTCAACATGGAGTGGTCAACAGTGTCGAAAGCTTTTGAGTGATCCAGTAGTACAAGAATATTTAACTTTTCCACATTAATGTCCATACGAATATCTTCACACAGGTTAATTAAAGCAGTAACACGACTATGCTTCGATCGGAATCCAGATTGAAGGGGTGTTAATAGACTGAAACTTTGTATATGCTCATTAATCTGTAGGTACATCAGTTTTTCCATTACTTTAGAAATATATGCACGCAAAGAAAAAACATGGTTGTGGTAAACATATTCTAAGAGCAACATATTATGATAAGAATTATGATTGTAGTCACCATATTAAGATTATAATTGAATCATATTATGACTAAATATACTCGTAATATGTCATCATAATATTTTTCCCTTAATCATATTATTATTCTGTTAATCATACTAAGTTAAGAAGTAATCAAATTATTGTCATGTTAATCATAATAAGCTAAGAAATTAATCATATTATTGTCATGTTAATCATAATAAGCTAAGAAGTAATCATATTATCATCATGTTAATCATAATAAATTTAGAAGCAATTATATTATGATACAGCACCCTACATAGCTGTCATAAAAATACAAAATAAATTAAAATATTTTTGCATCGATTTTTTATTTTGTGGCTTTTTACAATTTTTCTTAATGTTAATCAAATAGCGGAGTTCAATATAAGGCTTGCAAAAGAGCAAATGAAAAATCTGTGGTTTTCATGGGCAACCGCGTGTGTCCATTTTTTCGATTTTAAGATGTTGATGAAATATCGTAGCACTTTTATAAAATATGTATAACGAAATCTCTGTGTGTTTTGTTGTTGGTTTTTACAAAAAAACTATGATATTTTGCA
The DNA here is from genome assembly GCA_930367215.1 of Pollenia angustigena. Taxonomy (NCBI): domain Eukaryota; kingdom Metazoa; phylum Arthropoda; class Insecta; order Diptera; family Polleniidae; genus Pollenia; species Pollenia angustigena. The sequence continues at coordinate 192,420,218 of OV884060.1, read as the reverse complement.
TTTGCACTATTACATCACTAATGCTTGAATGAAATCGCTAATATTTTAATTTCTTTAAACTTATTTTTTTATGGAATCTTATCTTTTAATTGTTTAACCGCTCACAAATAAAAAAAACGACACAACTGCTCCAAAATTATTTTACAAATGGCGCTAACACAATATGATTAGAGTAAAAATAGTTTGATTGCATCTTTAACATAATATGATAAATGTATAGAAAGTTATCATGTTATGGCTATTAAATATCATGATATGGTGGTGAGAAATATAATATGTTTAGAAAGTTATCATAATTAAGTTGTTAGAAAAATAATTATTTTTCGGTCAACAATACTCAAATTCATAATTGCGATAAACATTGATACGTTTACAGTAACTATAATATTGTTGATATTAAATAAAAATAACAATTATTTGTGTACGACAACAATATATTGTTACATTAAACATAGTGTTGTTGCCGTAACCATGCCCAACCATATTTTTTCTCTGCGTGTGGGAGTATCGCTATTGCCCTGAATTCGGAGTTAGATTTAGGAACCGGAATTATTTTAGCCTGTTTCCAGTTGCTGGGGTAGACGCAAGTTGTAAAAATAGTGTTGAAAATATGTGGCAGAAATGGTAATAGCCTTAGTAGTAGGATTTTTATGAAACGGGGATCTATATTGTCATAGCCAATGGAATTAGACTTTATCACCATGAAGCGTTAACACAGCGAAATTTAAATTCACTACTTATATTGACATTTTCAATGGTGGTGAGGTAATTGTTTGTTAAAACGTTATCATCAGCAGATGGTATGGTAGAAAATATGTTGTTATGTTCGTCGGCAGTTAAGTTGTGTTGAATGTTAATATCTTTTTTGCCAATTCCGATATCATGAATTGTTTGCCATGTCTTTTTGCTGGTTGCAGCATTTTGGAATCTTTCAGCGTAAAATGGGATTTTAGCTTTCCTTATTTCTAGAGTTACTTCTGCTCTAAGTCTTCGGTAGTCGTTATATAACTGTGGGATTTTAAAACGTTTCCATTTTAAGAAAAACCTAGAACAGCTTTTTCAATAATGCTGCCTTTCTAACCCTTTAGTATTATTAAGGGTGAAACATATATGTATCATACTTTTGGTTTTGTTGGGCAACAAAGAACGCGTCTACCCAATTTCAATTTTGTGTTTTGTTTTTAGAAAATAACACAAAGAGGGGCAAAAAGCAGACAGAATACAGGCAACATTTGTGCCAGAAAAAACGCCATTAAAATACATATCGCACAACAAATGATAAACAGTCACAACTCAAAAATCACAAATGTTCAGAAGAACTTGGTTGTAATTTTATAATCAAATCGAGCTTCCAGTTAAAGAAGGCTGTGACGCAAATCAAATTTCCGTGGTCGTTATAGCCTTTTTACACTTGAGCATATCTTAGAGGAATGCGTGGAAGATGTTAAAAATGAAAAAAACTTGTTTACATTTGTATAAAATATAATCATAAAAATATTTATTTTCACGTGTTAGAGCGAATAAAAACTAAATAAATGATATTGCTGTCCTGCTCTTTTGTATTCTTTTCTAGTGATGGTTATACTTTTTAACAAATTATTTGTATTTTCTAGTGATGACACTAAAATAATCGAAAGATGTTGAATGCAACAACATGAGATGGGAACATCTTTTAAAGGTGAAGAAATATGTTGATTTTAAGCCCTGTACAATTCTTATTGGAAGATGTTATCATCTTTGCGATAAGATGTAAGCTGTGAGCAAGTATAAAAAGCCTATTAGAGATTTGATTTGTGAATTGGTTTATGCAAAAAGAAAAAACGATTTTGACTAAGTTTGAGTTGCAACTATTTATAATTTAGCCTGCGATGTATTGTTTACAGCCCCAAATAAGCCGATATGTGTTTTTCGTGCTTAAAGAAATTTTTTTATAAAACTATTAACGATCTTTTGTTTAAAGCTATTTTAAGAATGATTAAGAAATTCAAAAAATTTGATATCTGTTTCCATTAAATTATACAAACTACATTAAAGGGGAAAACAAATTGAAAAAATTTAAAGTTTTAACACCCAAATTAGTGAAATAAATTGAATTTTTCACAATTTTAGCAAAAAGTTCGTGTATTTTTTTTATTGAAAATTCCAAAACTTTGAACTTTTATTAACAAAAGTTTTATGTTGTTGTCGATTTCTGTTTCCTAAACAATTAACAAAAACAACCACACAACAACACAGTAGTTTAGGAAATATAAAACTTGCCTTCCGTTAAATGAAAAGTTAAAAAAAAAAATTCTACGTTTAAGGAAAACAAAAATAACAATTCACTTTTTATTGTTGTTGTTGTTGTTGTCGATTTCCATTAAACTTTTCCAGACGAACAATGAACAATATGTTTTATGAAAAAAACAAAAACAGGAGAATATTATAAAATTTCAAACATTTCTTATTACGTTTAAAGCAATGGGGATAATTTTACAAGTAATACATAAGAGCGTAACTCGATATGAGCGGTGTATGATGACATAAAATTAAATTAAAAGAAAACTTTTTTTTTTTTTATTTCGTAACACCACTACGAAGGCATGACGAAGGAATTTGATACATTTTGTAAATCTTTTACAATAATTAATAAGTAAAAATTAATTAAGGACACCTTTTGCTTCTCAAATTTATTAGAGATTTAATTGAGTTTATAAAATGCTTCAAATGAAAAAATTAAAATTTAGTTTTAAGTTTTTTTAAGTTAATTTGTCGAAATCAAATCTAAACTGGAGAACGTTAATAACAAATGTTCATCTCAAATAGCTGCAAAGGCCACAACATTTTAATCTAATAATGAAACTTTATTTTTAACAGAGCGAGTTGGACCGACTTATGGGTTCAGAAATCTGGGTCATCCCCTAGAGAATTCAAAAGAGTAAATTGGCCAAAAGTCGTTCCAACTCGCTCTGTTAAAAATTCTGGGGATGTAAAACGATGGAGAATAGTATTGTCCACAAATCCTAATCATTTTTTTTCGCCCACGTTGACTCCTTTTCCAGAAATCTGGGTTCATCCCCTAGAGAATTCAAAAGAGTAAATTGGCCATAAGCCGTTCCAACTCGCTCTGTTAAAAATTCTGGGGATGTAAAACGATGGAGAATAGTATTGTCCACAAATCCTAATCATTTTTTTTCGCCCACGTTGACTCCTTTTCCAGAAATCTGGATTCATCCCCTAGAGAATTCAAAAGAGTAAATTGGCCATAAGTCGGTCCAACTCGCTCTGTTAAAAATTCTGGGGATGGAAAACGATGGAGAATAGTATTGTCCATAAATCCTAATCATTTTTTTTCGCCCACGTTGACTCCTTTTCCATAAATCTGGGTTCATCCCCTAGAGAATTCAAAAGAATAAATTGGCCATAAGTCGGTCCAACTCGCTCTGTTAAAAATTCTGGGGATGGAAAACGATGGAGAATAGTATTGTCCACAAATCCTAATCATTTTTTTTCGCCCACGTTGACTCCTTTTCCAGAAATCTGGACTTATCCATGATTACAGCATTAACATTAGGTCTGTTAAGTAGTTAACATTGTTCTGTTAACATAACAGAATGTGTCTAGGGTTATAAATTTTAAAAATTAACTTCACACACATTCCGCTTAGTCCAATTTTGGCATACTCTTTCCAACATTTCGGCCGGTATCTCATGAATAAATGCTTCAATGTTGTCTTCCAATGCGTCAATTGAAGCGGGCATGTGTGTATAGACTAAAGAGATGCACAAGCACAAGAAATATTGCTTACAAGCAATTTCATTGAATTTAGATAGTGTGTGTTTATTACTCTCTCATTACAAAACACATACTTCCAAAAACAATTGTTTTGTTTCACGATCAAAATATAGAAGAATAGAACAAAACTGCACTAGAACAATGCTGAACTAAAATAAAGCTGAATTAGAACAAAGATGAAGTAGAACATTAAAACAGAAATAGAACATTCCAAGCACGTTTGAATGTTTTGATTGTAAACATATACCAAAGAGAATTGCAAAGTGAGAAACATTTTCGTTTTGTAATGAATATGAAAAAGCTTAAAAAAGTTTATATGTAATATTAATTTTTATTTGCAAAAATTTATTGTTTATTATTTACATACATATAAAGGTACTTAGGTCTAATATTTAAATAAAATTAAGAAGAATTCATTATTTTCATAGATATAAAAAATAAAATCTAATGGTGTGTTTCACAATTTTTTGGGAAAATTGATAGCAACAAAATATTAATAATTATTTAACTAGAATTAGAAATATTGGTTAAATAAACGTTTAAATATTTATATAAAAATAAAACAAGACCTCAAGCTTGATAATTTAGTTATACATAATATAATAATAAAGGTCGACTAAAATAAAATATATGTACATTTAGGAAATAATTCAAAAATATCAATTTTTTTATTTTTTTTAATGTTCTAGTGCACTCGATGCTTTTACTATAATTTACCGTTTCTTTATTTCATTGTCTGTTTTTGTGTTGATATTCTGTTTGTTTTGATAATACAAGCACTAACAAAGCAGAAGAGAAAAACTTTTCAAGTTATGCTTGTTTTGTTTTGGTGGAAGTAATGTGTTGTTATGTTTGTTTTGCTATGTATGTTTACAGTGAAATAATATAATTGATAGTTGTGTGAAGTAGAACATAGAACATTAAGAATATTTTGCGCAGCCCTTTAGTATAGACATGACTTTAACATAGCCCCACAAAAAAAAATCTAAAGACGTTAAATCGCACGATCTAGGCATTTTGGGCAAAAAAAAGATGGATATCATATCACGGTAGCGCTAACCATTCACAGTTACGTTAAGATTCGCATCATCTTTGAAGAAGTACGGTCCAGTGATGCCACCAGCCCATAAACCGCACCAAACTGTGACTCAGAAGTCGCCAAAAATCGCAAGATCGTTAATTTTGCTCAGTTTACGTAAACTTTGTTTTTATTTTCTTTTTATATTAAATTTTGTATCCAAAAAAAGGCAAGTATAATAATATTACAGTCAAAAATCGCCAAAATCTTACAAAAAATACAAAAAAGTCGACGATAGTAAATTTTGTTTAGTTTCTATTATTTTTTTTGTTCCCATGATCATTGCTGCATGTATTTTTCATAACATTGTAAATTTCGTTCATTATGAATTAAGTCCCATATAGAAACCACTCCAGATATATTTCTACTCTGTGTGAAGGGATTCAGAGGTTCGGTACTTTTGCCAGACTTTTTTTTTAAATTTATGTTTTTATCAAAACTTTAAAACAAAATACTTTAAGAACTGCCCTCGTATTGTAGAACAAATATTTAATTTAACTTTTTCCCATTACAAAATATGTGCGACAAAGAAGAATATGGAATAAAATTTATAGATTATTTTATGCTTTGACAGTTTTTAGTGGGTTTGCTGTTCAGTTTTTATATCAGAGAAAATAAGGAAAGTTTTATTTTACTGATAGCTAAAGAAATGTAAAGAATAGATGGAAAACAGGAAGCAGAATGTCAAACGGATGTATAGCAAAAAAATATGAAGAAAAAATGTCTTCAATTACTGAATGTGGTTGATTTTATAAAGACTTGTATGTTTACTTTCCGTTTTTTTTTAACAATCTTGTTTTTAAACACAAATTTATGGAGAAAATCTCACAAAAATAGACAATGTTTATGTTGGTTAAATAAAAATATATAAAAATTATTTTTTAAAACAAATTCTATGAAATGTTATAAATGCTGATGGGGAAAATTCACGGATCGATAATTGCCCTGTGGTATTGAAACTGTCAAGTAGAGTTTTAAAGTTTAATAAACATACGATGATTAACTTTAAAATACAAAGGTTTTTTTTTTGGCAAATTTCGATTGTTACAATATTAATTTATTTAAAGTATTTATTATTATTATCTAACGACCTTTTTTCTTTCAGGCGACATATGGATTTGGCGCAGAAAGTATCACGCACTTTTCGGATACCTTATACTTAAGCAAAGCGTATTCCAGTAAATTGGTTCTGCAAATGGCTCTCTGAGAGGGCAGGAGATGTAGAATAAGGCTGCTGCTTCCCTTCTATTCTCGTATTTAATAATTTTAAGCTGGACTCGCAACTTAATGCCAAGTGTTGACATCATTTTTATCATTTTTGGCTCTATGGGTACGTTAATAAGCAGAATTGTCGATTTTGGAGTGAAGATCAGCCAGATGCATTGCAAGAGCTACCAATGCATCCAGAAAAAGTCACAGTTTGGTGCGGTTTATGGGCTGGTGGCATCATTGGACCGTACTTCTTCAAAGATGATGCGAATCGTAACGTAACTGTGAATAGTAAGCGCTACCGTCAGATGATATCCAACTTTTATTTTCCCAAAACGCAAGCGCTTGACTTGCATGACATGTGGTTTCAACAAGAATGTGCCACATGCCACACAGCACGCTTAACAATGGACTTATTGAGAGGCGAGTTCGGTGAAAATTTTATTTCACGTTCGGGACCGGTCAATTGGCCGCCTAGATCGTGCGATTTAACGCCTTTAGACTATTTTTTGTGGGGCTATGTTGAAGCTCATGTCTATACACACATGCCCGCTTCAATTGACGCATTGGAAGACAACATTGAAGCATTTATTCATGAGATACCAGCCGAAATGTTGGAAAGAGTATGCCAAAATTGGACTAAGCGGATGGACCATTTGAGGCGCAGTCACGGTCAACATTTGCATGAAATAATCTTCAAACATTAAATTATATGGACCGTACTATCGATTCAAATAAAGATTTCATGCATTTTTCTGATTTTTATGTAGTTTTTTTTTTTTAAACTTTCCTATAGCTCTTAAAAAATCACCCATAAATTCAGGGAATTTTGCGGCGAATGCTCGTTTTATACTAATTAGTTGTGTTAAGTATAGCTCACCTATGATCGACTTTTGCTACTCCTATTATATGGAACGCCACTAATTCTACCAAATACAAACATTACCTTGGCGCCATGACTATTGAGCTGTGACGTTGTTCTCGGCTGGTTGAACTGGCTTTTTATGATTCTATGCAAAATTTCCGTTTTTTTTAATGAAAATCAAGTAGTATTTTGGGCAAACAAAATCGTCTTTCAATGTCCCTTTTGGCTTCAGCTCGTATGGTATAAAATTTCTAGGCTTTTGGGTGGACCCGAGGGGGCTAATGTCTATTGCGATGTGAAAAAAATTTTTTTACGAAAGTAAACGCCAACTTGGTACTCTCTATCACTATCGCAAAATATTTGGAAAATGAAGCAATACTGACAATAAAAATTAAAGATGGCGCAGATTGACAGTAATGAAAGGCCACAATATTTGAAATTGGAAAATGTAAATAAAATAAAGAGTGATGATTTGCGAAAAGAAAAAAAAGAAAAATATGCGATAGACAAATGGTCAATCGCAATAGAGATAAGCCCCCTCCTGCTCAAAAATATTTTTAAATTATTTTGCAAGTATGTAAATCCTTCAATTTATCAATTTCGAAATCTTTTAGCTGGCCTAGTCGGTCTTTGTTTTTCTTGTTAAATTCATTCAATTGTTGAACAGCACAAGTCATCTCTCGCACACTGAGTTAAACGCAACATATTCAAGCTAAGCTTCAATGAGCAATCGATATGCCACAGCTGTACTTTTTTTAAATTTTACAAAATTGATTATATAATCAACAAGATTTTTTTGCCTTGCTGGGGAATGTAAGAAAACATAAACTCCTGTTGTTGTTTTGTTTAAGCTTTGATATTGTTACAAGTAAAACTGGTGCTTATAATTCTTATTCGCTTAACAGTTTTATTTGTTTAATATCTTAAGTTTTTCTAAAATCTTTGGATGAAGTTTCCTGACGATCAGGCCTAAGCAACCAGTGAAATGCGCATAGGAATAGCTTATCCCATCAACAATAAATTTGAGTGGTCTTATCAAGAATAAAAATCGGGAATTAAGCACGACTAACAAAATTTTGTTAATTGAAAATTGTGTATTCCAAAAAATTACTTTGATAATTTAATATATCTTTAAGTTTATTTAAGCTAAATACTATTTTCGAGATTAAATAAAACATTCACGCAACGTTTTTTTCATCTGGCTACATTTATTATGACTGTAAGTAGTGGCGAGTTCTTTGTCTAGGTTCTTGCTTTGAAAGTTTTCTTTCGGAAAGTCTAGAGTTAATTGGTGGGAGGAGAAGAAATCGTTCTCTTTCCTCTTAACAATACAAGCAGAATTTTTTAAAAGAAAAATTTCATAGTGTGAACCCAGACTTTCATGGCAGCTAAAAATTTCGCGAACCGCAGGGTAGGTACGTTTTCCATATACACAATTTTATTAAAAATAAATAAACAAAATACATACATTTACATATCGTGGCTTATAATCAATCCGTTCTATCTGCATATTTTCTTTCAATATTTAGATGTAAACCAATCCATTCTTCTAAAATATAAATAAAAATAAAACTCTTACGCCCGTTTTCACAACTTACCGATAGCTAAAGGTAGGATTTTATCGACCGTATATAAAGTGTTCCATTATTACCACTTTACTTTTACCTACCAGGCACGATAAACCTTAATTTACTTTATCGCTCACTTTAGGTTAAAGTAAAGTTTTAATAATGAAACACTTTTTATAAGGGCGGTTAAAGTCTTCTTTAAGCTATCGGTAAGATGTGAAAACGGGCCTTAGTAAATCTGCGAAATAAATGTTTTCAATTTAACATGCAATTTGCGTTTAACTTCATTTGAAACTATGAAATGCCTCTGTTTAAATTATAAAATTGCTCATTTTGATTGAAATAGAAAGAAAACATAAGCAAAAACAACTTCGAGGATTCCGGTTCTGGCTTAAAAGAATCATTTAATTAATCTCTCAATTTAATTGACCACCTTTCCGAGAAAGTGAAAAAAACCCTTTTAAAATTTTTGGATTGCGAAAATTAAAACTTAAAAAAGAAAGATAAGGGATACACATGTTTCGATATCGTCTCCTACAGCAAAGCAATATTTAACAAAACATTTTCAACATATCGACCCCTTACCGCAAAAAAAGCTTAAGCGATATTATTTTAAATTTTTGTTTTTGTTAATAAAATGTCATGGTCGCATAAGGTACTGTTACGATTTTATAGAAAAACCATTTTAGCTTAAGCGCCAATCTTCATACAAAATTTTTATGTAATCTATATATCGTTACTTTAATATAGAAAAGCCCTAACTAACATTTTCCTTACTTTACAGGAGAAGGAAATAACTTAATAAAAATTGTAGTATTGTAGTTGCGATTTTTTTAACGCAGTTTTTTATTAAATTGTTTAGAGATTTTAATAAAAAACTGCATTTAAAAAAAACCGCGACTACAAGACTATAATTTTTATTAAGTTTTTTCATTCTCCTGTAAAGTAAGGAAAATGTTAGTTAGGGCTTTTCTGTATTAGAGTAACGATATACAGTTAGGGACAAAATTGTTCACGAAATTATAAAAAATTTATGTTTATCATGAGAACTATTAAAGTTTCAACTTGGAAACTTTCTGAAACTATTGTATGGCTTTCTACATTTTATAATAAAACTATGTACACTTATTTTAAAAAGTACCGCTAGTTTTTATGTTTGTACTAAGTTAACATCCAAACCATATGTGTGAACAATATTGACCCCGTGTGAATCTTTCATAACAATTCCAAAAAAGTTCAAGTTTTTTCTGTGGGATTTGCTTTTAAAGTGAGTAAATTAATTCCTAATATTAAATTTTTTTAAAATTTGAAAAATCTTTGAGCATTTAAATTTTGCCTAGTTTCTTCAAGAACGGTAATTCAAAAGCGGCACTTTTAAAACAGAGCATTGTGAAAATTTAAAAAAAAGGAGTCTCACATCGCAAGATCACAAAAAATAAATAATTTCAGTGAGATTTTAATGCATCTAGAATAAAAAAAGTGTAGTTTGGATAGCAAAAGCAACAAAGCTGGTCGCCCAAAAAAAACTTTCGCCAAAAGATTTTCGCGACTCAAAGCGACTTATTGTTACTGGTGTAGTCAATATAGCTATAAAGGTCAGGCAAATAATGAGCATTGAGTACAATTTAGATGTAAGCACTAAAATCGTACGAAGTTGCTTAAATTCAAGTAGATTAGTAGCTGGAATAAAGAGCGACAACCCACCTTTTAGCAAAAATAAAAGCTGAAAACGGCTGTAGCTTGCAAAAAAATAAGAAAAATTCAGTTTTAAAGATTCAATGCGTGTAACATGCCTTTGATCGGACAAAAATTATGAGATAGCAGGCAGGCGGACGGGAGTTAACATGTCTGGCGTAAAAGTGTTACCGTAAAAGAGTGAAATTATTCCAAATGTTTAAATTTTGATGATCTCATAAATGACTTGAGATTGTTTTCGCAGGAACCAGCTTCGAGCACTCCGCTAATTCAGAAGAAAAATGTGTGCAAAGAACTACATAATCATCCTTAAAGACCCGTTGTTTCCAAGATAAGCCATATTCGGGTAAGAACCACGACGGGGTGATATCAATATGCAGGACAACGATCTCAAGCATACTTCAGAAATAGCTAAAAGTTAGTTTGAAGAAAATAAAAATTCGAAAATAAATTTACATAATTAGTCGCCAGAGTAGTACCCCCATTTGAGTACCTTTGGTCCATTCCAAAACACCTTTTTTTTTTGCTCAGAGGAACCCGCCAAGCACTGTATATAAGCTTTGCGAGCTTGCCGCTAAAGCTTGGAAAAAATAAAGCCGAAACTGCTAAGAACTGTTGTAAAAGAATGGAAAAATGATTAAGGCAGCTTAAAAGAGCAAATGGACAACATACCAAACGCTAGGATCCAAATACAACAATAATCTCTAACAAGGGTCATAATTGTTCACATTCAGAACTCAATACTTATACCATGTAAAATATTATGCACACATATTTTTTAGAAAAGTTTTTATTTTTAAATTCTTGAAATGTTTTACTTTTCATATTGTTAAAAAATTTTAAATAATTATAAATAAAATAAAAATTTATAGCATATTTTGCCAATAACACAAAATCTGTGAACAATTTTGTCCCTAACTGTATAAAAATGAAAAATATTTGTATGTCTGTTTGTTTGTTTGTTTGTCGGCTTATAGACTCCGAAACTACTGCACCGATTTTCCTGAAATTTTTACAGTAACATCATGTGAGCCCTTAAAATAAAATAGGCTACTTTTTTTTCGATAGGGGAAGGGGAATTGGTACCCCCATTGGATGCCAATATTAAATATCGCATATCTTAAGAGCCCCTAGACGCATTTTGTTGAACTTTTGGTAGTAGGATATCCTATGCCCCAAAATTTAAATAAAATAGTAGCGGGGGAAGTGGTTCCCCCATAGGACGCCAATGTTTAATATAGCATATCTTAAGAACTGTAATAGTGAGAATGTTCAAACTTTGTAGATGTCACTCTTATGGTATACTACTCTATTGAGAATAAAAATAAAGCGGTAGGCGCAGGGAGGGAAATACCTCCCACAGGATGCATATATTAAATATCGCTCAACTGAAGAACTATTAAAGGGACAGTGTTCAAACGTGGTTAAAGCCACTATTATGGTAAAATATAAATTTCAATATAAAAATGGGCCGGGTTGACAGGGGAGGAGCAGTACCCCTCATAGATAGCAATATGAATAAGAGCCGCTGCAAGCAATTTGTTGAAATTTTGGTAGTAGGATCTTCTGAGCCCCAAAATTTAAACAAAATAGCAGCGGGGGTAGTGTTACCCCCCATAGGACGCCAATGTTTAATATCGGATATCTTAAAAACTATTAAAGTTAGAATGTTCAAACTTTGTAGAAGTCACACTTATGCTATACTACACTTTTGAAAATAAAAATAAAGCGGGAAGGCGCAGGGGGGAAATACCTTCCATAGGATGCATATATTAAATATCTCTCAACTGAAAAATGATTAAAGGGAGAGTCTTCAAACGTGGTTAAAGCTACTATTATGGCAAACTTTAAATTCCAATATAGAAATGGGCGGCGTAGACAGAGGAGGAGCAGTACCCCTCATAGATAGAAATATAATTTAGAGCCGCTGCACTCATTTTATTAAACTTTTTGTAGTATGATCTTCTGAACCCCAAAATTGAAATAAAATAGCAGCGGGGAAATGTTACCCACCATAGGACGCCAATGTTTACTATCACATATCTTAAGAACTGTTGTAGTGAGAATGTTCAAACTTTGTGGAAGTCACTCTTATAGTATACTACACTTTCGAAAATAAAAATAAAGCGGGTAGGCGCATGGGGGAAACACCTCCCATAGTATGCATATATTTAATATCGCTCAACTGAAGAACTATTAAAGAGAAGGTCTTCAAACGTGGTTAGAGCTTCTATTAGGGAATTTTGGTTAGATCTTCTATTTGGTTATTTTCGTATCATGAAACTCGATATCGAATGAAATGTATTGAATTTGAAAGAATAGCATTCGATATCGAGTTACTTGACATTACATTTATCGAGTTTTCATCCGATACGTCAGTGTCTATCGTATGCAAAACAATATGATAGTTTATTCGATAGTATCGAATGCGGTGCTTAGACCCCTGTTGTTTCAACAGTTGTAATAATGTGTTAGTATTTAAAAAAAAGGTAGTATTTTAACGAAACAAAAATATACGAATTTTTAACGTGCAGCTAAAAAGAATGAACTACACTCTATAACACTAACATGACGAACATTTTCTAAGCAAGTTTTCGATCTTTTAAACAACAATTAAACACTCAAAACAATTAAAGCACTCAAAGTCAGACTTAATTAATAGGCCAATAAAAATATCCGTCCAACAAAAAAAAAAATAATTCAACTTTTGCAAATTAAATATTACATCAATGGCAAAAAACATATTGAACCCCAACTATTAGTGCTGGGAAACTATCAATAGTACTATCGATAATATCGATAGTCTTAAACTATCGAAAATATCGAAATAAAAATATCAATATCGATATTATTATTATTTAAAATACAGCTATGAAGACATGTTACAGCAGCTATACACACACAGTTTTCTGCCACAAGTGCTTACTTGCTATTATTAATTCGCGCAGAATTACAGCAATGAATACAAACAACAACAATTTTAGGTGGTATGGATTGCTTAGCTGTGCTTTTCTACTACTAACTTAAGGCCTTTATGCCGGAATTTTTATATGTTTACATAGGGACTAAAATGTCAGATACACAGAAAAAAGTAAAACAAATAAGAAAGTATAGTCGGTCAAGCCCGACCATATGATACCCTACACCACATTATTTAAAAACACATCATGCTTATGTGTCCATATAAATATAGATTTATCTATGTTCATAAACTTCATGAAAATCGGTTTGAAAGTTTGTGAGAGGCAGAAATTGCCCCCTGCCTCCCCTTGTGGTCCTATTTTTTAAAAACTGTATAGCTAATGTGTCCCTATGGATATGGATAAATCTATGTTTTAAATTTCATTAAAATCGGTTTGAGAGGCAGAAATTGCCCCTATCTCCCCTCGGGGTCTATTTTTTAAAAAATGCATACATTTTGTGTCTATATATTTAAGGTTCTATCTATGTTTTTAATTTCATTTAAATCGGTTTGATAGTTACTTCCTTCGTGGTCCTACGATTCGGCCATTTTCAATAGGCTTGGTCCTTGTGCCAATAAGAACCTATGACCCAAATTTCATCAAATTATCTCCAAAATTGCGACCTGTACTTTGCGCACAAGGTTACATGGATAGCCAGCCTGCCAGCCAGCCGGACGGACATCGTTAGTTCGACTCAGGAAGTGATTCTAAGACGATCGGTTTACTTTAAGGTGGGTCTAGGACCAATATTTTAAGGCGTTACACACATCAGCACAAATGCATAATACCCTCTCCACTATTGTGGTGTGGGTATAAAAAGGTTTTGATCACCAAAATAATTGAAACAAGCAAAAAATTGTTTAATTTTACACATATCACCGAAATGATTATACCAATTACTCAAACTTGCAAAAATTGCAAAACAAGGATTTTTTCCAATTAAAAAGTTTTTACATTTTCATTACAAAAATAACTGAAAAAATTATTGATATTAAACAACATTTTAATTGAATGAATTAACAAATTAATTACAAAACTCACTGTTTATTGTTGGTGTTTTGTTTAAGCTTTGAGATTGTTACAAGTAAGACTTTGAGTGTTTAAAATTCTTATTCGCTTTAGGGTTTTATTTGTATAATATTTTTAGCTTTTCTAAAATCTTTGGAAAAGGTTACCTGATGATCTGGCCTAAGCAACCTGTGAAATGCGCATAGAAGCTAGCTTTCCCTCAACAATAAATTTCAGTGTATTTATCAAATATGAAAAATTGGGAATTTAGCACGTCATACAAAAATCTTAATAAATCAATATTTTATTTGAATGAATTACTAGCGTAATTGATAACAATACAGAAAATTAATTATTTTAATAACTGTATTGATTAAAACAGTGATTGAATTTTTGCGTTAAATCGATTAAATTTTTAATTGAATAAACTAAACAGTGTATTTGAAATACAATCTAAATTCAATTACGCAAATTATTCAATCAAACAAACTGTTAATTAAATAAGTTTGTTAAATCAATTCTGTTGATGGTTAAATGAAGCAAAATAATAATATTTAAAATATATGTTTTATTTAAATATGTTTTAAAAATAAATTGTTTTATTTGTTTAATTGTAATAGCTCATGCTTAATTGTACAAATTTTGGAAGATTTTTTAAACAAAGGAATTTCATATATACAACTTTTTATAAAATTTTAGAATAACTCTGATTCTTCAGGGCTTTCAAGATTTAAAACAAGAAACTGTTTGTGTTGTGTAATTTGGCTGTAATTTTTTTCACTTATTTACTTTAAAAGCACAACATGAAATGACGCCAAAATTAATTCAAGAATTAACAAACAAAGAAAATAAACACCAAATTTCGATTGCGACCATAACCACCGTCAACAATGTGGTCAGCCACAAGTCGATTTTTTATTTTACGCATAATAAACATATGTATGTAGGCTCATTATTTACATTGGTGGTGGTAATAATTGTAATTAGTCTATACCAAATCTCAGTTCATTTTTTACTTGTTGATAGTTTTTTTTTTATTGCACGCGACGCTTACTGTTCTTTTTGATGACAAAAACATGTGTGTTTGTGTGTACGTACCCTGCAAATAATAGGACCAGTCCAAACACGCGTGAAAACAGTAAACCACAAGGGACCAGAACTAGACCACAAGTAACCCAAACGTATGGAAAAAACATGGTCTATTTAACATTACGATGTCCTAGGGGAGGACCATATAACCCACCTCTGGACTACTTAGGGGTAGTTTTAAAACTACTCCATGGTATACACAAGAGGATTAGTTTTGAAGTCGTTCTAAAAACGAAAGCACGTCATTAAAAAACGAAGACATGTCGTCTCACTACAAACACTTTTTAACAATGACATGGTCCATGCTTGCATTACATCGGACCAGTCCATGGAGTAGTTCATTTTATCAAAATGGTTCAGGTGGTCCAATATTATTTGTAGGGTACATGTAAGGGCAAAGACAATTAATTTATAAAGATGTTAGTTGCACTTGTAACATTTTTCGCAAACTGTTGATGAGGGAGGAAAGCAAAAAGGAGAAAGCAACAAAGTGTTCAATTCAAACAACCGAGTTGATTGATTCAATTAAACTTATAATTAAAATTAAGCTTAAAACCAAGTAAAATTGTAACTGAAAAAAAATATTTTTTTTTTTTTAATTCAATCAATTAAGAAACGTAATCAAATTTATTATAAAATTTAAAAATCACTATTAATTGAAAAAAAAACTGCCAATAATTTTTTCTGTGTAGTTTTATGATGTTGTAAAAAAAATCAAATAAAAATGCAATTGCAATTGCAAGCATATGATAAAGCAATGAACGACCATTAGAGGAAAAGTCCGCTGGATTGATTACCTTTTGGGTTGAGAATCAAATCCAATTTAGAACATTATCTAAAGTTGCAATAAAATATCTTTTAGCCCCTGTTACTTTGGTTCCTTCAGAAAGGTGCTTATCAACATCAAAATTTTTAAAAACTGTTATCTAAAGTAATGTGCCTACTATGAGACGTATCTATGTAGGCACGTTACTTTAGATGACAGTTCAATAAAGTGATAAAAACAACGAACTGTAGCCTGATAAAATACTAGCTTAAGCTTTCCTACTTAAGAACAAAGATTTAGTCGATAGTAATATCGATATATCGATAGTGAAATCTGAACTATCGATAAATATCAATAGTAGAAAATATCGATAGTATCCCAGCATTACCAACTATACATTTTCCTTTGTGCGACAACTTAAGAAGTAAAAGTTCTATATACGGCTGTGCCAAATCTTTGATACCCTCCACCGAAAGAAATAATATTTAGGAAGTGAGAGATAGATTTAATATATACGTAATAAATATTTTTAATTAGGCTTAAGTTCATGAAATTTAATTTTTATTAAATTATTTTTGTGAAGAAAGGAATTTTACTACATGAAAATCAATTAAAATTGTTATTGCTAATCTTTCATTCTTGACGTGGCTCGGGATCGAACCCTGGCCGGCAGGTTACCATGACATGTTTCGATCGCAACCACTCGATCTCCTCAGATGGATTTGCCGTCTTACACTCGCAGCCATCGACGACTGCTGACGTCACTAGTCAAACATCAATCCTTAAACCAAATTGTATTTTAACATTTGGTAGATCGAAATTTGCTTTCCTGAATGATTATCCACTTTTAATTGATTTTACATGTTTTTTTTTTTAAATAATTAAAAATATTAAAAATTTGGATTAAAAACCATAAATAGTTCAACAAAATAACCACAATACTAATTATACGTAATAAAGTTATAAATAAATAAAACTGATATCGGTGTTTTAAAAGTCGTGGCGCGTTTAGGCGTATTTCAAAAGTAAATGGTTACAGATAAAATTTTCCTTCAATAACCTTATTCGTTACGTTTTTAGGCGTACGAACGTGTTTTCCGAGAATGGGCTTTGTATAGGGCCTGTGGTAAATTATGGACTTATCTTCTCGTAATTAAATGTTTATGATTTGTAGTCATACAAAACGCATTTGTGCAAAATTCAATGACAATTGGCACCTTTTGCCCAAAATTTATATTATTTTGCTAAAAGAAATTTTTGTGGGAATACAAAAATTTAATTTTGTTTGTCGAATAAAAAAAAAAATAATAAAAATTGGGAATTAAGCACGACAAACAAAATCTTTTAAATTAAAATTTTGTATTCCCACAAAAATTACTTTGATTAAGAACTGGCAAGTGCACGGCTAAAAAAACTAACTGGTAGCATGCTTTATTTTTTGCGAGAACAATAAAGGAAGTTGTTTTTGTTATCATTCTTTTTTACTCAAATTGATTGGGAGAACTAGAAATAATTTGACACCAATACTGCTCTTTTTTTTTTGAGTTGTTCAAAAGCGAGCATGTTTTCAATAGTCAAAACAAACACACAGAGACGGAATTCGATAAACAGACTTTGGATAACCCAAGGACTTGGAATATATAGATTCACCAATAGTGGTTGAGGGTATACAAAGTTTCCTTTTGAAAAATACTTTTAATTTCATGCATGAAATACTGCAGTTACCCATGTGCTGACTGCGGTATTTTCTATATTTTAAAGTACTAAAAAGCATTCCATAGTACTTAATTTTCTATCGCCGGTTCTTACTGATACCAACTATTTACTGCTGATTTCCCAAAGTACTCAAGTTTTAACCACCTTCACAGGCACTTCATCTTAACGCACTATTATTATTCGAGTAATAGACATTAAGATGCATACAAAATAAGTCCATAAAAAACTTTATTAACTAATACTCTTTAAGAGTTTTTAGTTTTGCCCAAATAAGTGATATTTGTTTGGCAATATGATATATCACTGTCTAAAATAGTAATTTTACCTGGTCATAACGGAGGAAAAAGTAAAATTTGCAAATAATTTTGGTTTGCAAAAAAAAAGTTATGGCTTTTTTTATTACCGTAGTAGTAGATGATGATAATGATGACGATGATGGATGAAATCCAGTTTACACACAATATCTCTTACACAAGCAAAAAACTAGTGTTGGGTGTATAACATAAAAATGAGGGATGCACAACATACGACGTTTTTTACACATGGTTCTTGTCTCGTATAACTTTTATGGTTTTTTGGAGGGTAAACCTCTGTCATTATTCTAACTTAGTCATTGAAGGAAAATGTAACCCTTCCCGAGGTGCTGGGATCATCTAACCTTTTAGTGTTATATCCTCTAAGGTTAAACCAGGAGCAGCGCCAATCATATTATGGTTAAAATAGTCCCCCATCAAGAAGCCGCAACCATATTATGGTTGCCTCCGAACATGTAATGGTTAATAATAACTAAAATATGTTAAACACTTATAATATCATGGTTGTTTTTCAACCATAGAATGTTGCTCTTGGAAAAGAGGAAAATACTATTGTTAATTTTGAAACAAATTTTTGCCATATTTCACCATAACATGATTAGAGGCAACCATAATATGGTTGTAGCTTCTTGGTGGAGGACTATTTTAACCATAATATGGTTGACTGTGACAATAATATGGTTAAATTAAACATAATATGTTCTAAATTTTCTTTAAAAATAGTGTTGTTGGAGGTGACCATACTTTAACATGTTTTTTTTTTGGGTGTGGGATTTAACAAAAATGAAAAATTGACAGATCTCAGGAGATCTTTATGATCTCTTGCTATCGTGGCTGACCAAAAACTATGTCTGGGAGTCAATAGCCCCAAAGGCACAGACCCGAAGAGACTATTAGAATGAGGCCTCCATAAGTTTACTTCCTGTAGGAAATACTTTCTGTCTTTCAGAAAGCTTGTCTTTGCGGGAGTTTTACTTTTCTGATAAGTAGTGCTTCCAAGATTGCCCTTTCGTCCGTTGAAAGCTTGTTTTACAAATGGGGTGGGGATGGAAGCCTTTTGGACAAAGGGATACTTTGGGGGATCACGTGGTACTTGTGGTTTAAACCTAAAATCGCAAGCAGGCATATACGGAAAATCCAACTAAAGGGCTAATTTTTCACTTCTTTTGGGAATGCTGTTGCTACTCAACAGCGGCTGCTGGCTTATTTTCAAAAGCAGCGGAGTTTAGATAGCTCCAGCTGCTAATCAAGGGTCAAGTGTATAGTTTTTACCGTATTATGCTATCAAATTGTTACCTGGGTGTGCTGGTTGATCTCTTGGGCGCGGTTGGTAAACGCATTGTTTCTCCCCACGTGGTTAAGAAGGAGTAGTCCTACGCAGCAGGTATTCATGTAAATGTTTTTCAAATTTAAACGAAATAGTGCAGACATCTAATTTGCTTTAAAAAAATTATAATTTGCGGGAATTTTTGCTTTTTTTTATCAATCTATGAAAAAGTGCAGCTTAAGTACATCAATTTCTTAAGAAAACCTTTACTGCATAACTTCTATTGATTTTAATGTGCGACAGATAGTGCGTGTGATTCAAATGAGGAGTTTTGGCTACTGCCTAGAGGCAGCAAAATGATAACAAAAATGATAAGGCAAAATTCTATAAAGACTGTTTTTAAACTAAGAAAAAACTTGCAAAATCATTAGGGGGCCACAAGCGGTAATTTATGAACAATCTCTAGGAAATTGATTCAGCCAAAAGTTAGGAAATTGAAAACCACACGAATTGAAGCCGAGAGACGTTGAAAAACGATTTCGCTTGTCCTAAGTTTTGCTTAAACCCCTTTAAAAAAAGCTGAAGCGCAAGAAAACGTATGTAAATTTCTTCTATCATAGGCTAATGAAAGCCAGTTAGAAGATCACAGGAAAAATGTCCCAAATACAACTGATTTGTCTGAAGTCATGAATATGTAATCAGGAATAAAGCCGTTATAGTCTATTATTACAATGTTCGGCTACATCTTGCAAGACTAATTAAAAAAAAGAAAAGAGTCTTAAAAGTTTTTCGTCACCCGCCTTAAAGTCCAGATGTTGCATCGCCCGATTACCATTTGTTTCGATCGATGCAGACCTCTCTCACTGGAATACAATTTACTTCAGAGCAGGGTATTTGAATATGGCTTAATTTGTTCTTTGCTTCAAAAATGATCAGTTCTTTTCACGTAGAATCCATATGTTTTCAGAACCAGGGGAAAAATCATATTGGTCCAATAATAAACGGTCGAAATCTTAAAATACAAAAGCATTTTATTTTAAGCTTTACACCCAATACTTAATTTTAATTTTTACTACTTTAACGAAAACTTGCTGCTAACAAAAAGTTTTTGTAATCAAAGTCCGTAAATGGTAATAAAATACTTTTATTGAAAAGTTACGTGAGCACTAAACAATTTCCGGTGAAAGTTCATTGAGCAACCATATGCAATTTCATATAGTCTTTTGTACTTGTTAGTTAGTATATTATGTTAGACAGAATGAAAACGTTATTTATCATGTTGAAGTTTATAACAAATCCTACACTGAAAAGAAAAATCAATACATCCGTACTTAAATCAAGCCGAAGCGATGTCAATAGTGCGGTAAGTACGGATTCCCATAAATCAAGTACAGAACGCTTGATTCAAGTACGGATAATTAGAGTGCATCGTACTTAAAATAATCCGAAAACGGGGTTAGCTTTAAAGCTTAATTAAGTAGAAGTGAGATACAAATTAGCTGTGACAGATTCAAGAATTTCTAAGTTGGTTTTCTTCGTCCATGAAATAATCCGAAAGTAAAAACATAAGTAAAAAAATTTAATAATTTGCATGTTGTAAAATTCATTTTTTCATTAAAATAATTTAATAAAATTTATGCTAGAAACACAACTGGGACGAACGCCGAATTATTTGCAACGAATATTCGTCACAAGAAATAGAACACATTGGTGTATAAGAAAGTACACACAATCATTGCGTAGACCGAAATTTGACGTGCGTTACGAACTCTGCGATTTAGTTTTTTACGAAAAGAACATTTTGCCCCGCCCACTTTTACGCCCACTTTTTTCGAATTACCTAAAATCAGAAAACGGCTCCATCGATTTGACAAATTTTTCTTTCAAATTTTCGTATTAATCCATTTTAAGTTTTCATCGAAAGAAAAATTTACCACGCCTACTTTTACGCCCACTTTTTCTATTAAGCGCATAACTTGAGAACGGCTTGACCGATTTGGACGATTTTTTTTAAATGATTGTCATGGTCCAACTTAGGTTTTTACGGAAAGAAAATTTTGCCCCGCCCACTTTTTTTCGATTTACCTAAAATCAGAAAACTGCTCCATCGATTTGACTAATTTTACTTTCAAATGTTCGTATTTTTTTAACGGATTTTAAAAATCGAACGCAAACATTTTTCCTAATTTGAACAGGACAACGTCTGTCGGATCAGCTATTTAGTATTTATTAAAAATGGTGAAAGCAGTAAAGAATCACAGGGACAAATCGCTGCTATTGCGAACTTGTCTAAAATTCGCGAAAAATTGCAAACTTTTAAACAAACACTAAAATTTATTTAAAATCGCTTAATGGAAAAAAACACAAAATATCGGAAAAGAACAAAAAAAAAAATTTTTGCCAAAAATTGCAAAAAATTTTAATATTTCAAACAAGCCATAAAATTGATTTAAAGTCCATAAAACCTGTGTTGGAAAATAAACAGAACATTATTTAGCGTTCGACTCATACAACCAAGAACGACATCTATTTTATAGTGTTCGTGTATAAGAACACAACCCTTAATACCGTTCGTAATTATTTACAAGAAAGAGCCGAACATAATAATATAGTGATCTGTTCTTCGTTAAAAAACAGAACAATTATGATGATACTGTAGACAAACATTATTTTTACTGTTCTATAATGTTTCCTTTTTTATATTAATAAAAAAACAATAAACCAAAAATTTTAGCAACGACTGCAGCACGAACAGCTTGTGAGATCGCTCAATCGAAATGCAGAACACCAAAAATGCTTAAGTAATCGACTTCCAGTGGATTCGGATTCTAGAACACATCCGATTAATAGTTTTTTTTTTTTTTTTTTTTTTTTTTTTTGTTGAATAATAAAATTTATTGCTAGTTAAAAAAAGATGAAAATGGATGAGTAAACTAATTAAAGAAGTTAAGAATAATAAATGTTTATAAAATCTAGCGATCAAGGTATTTATTTTTATAAATTGAAAAAAAAAATGTTAAGTCGCATTAATACCTGGAATTCACGCACTTATTGTGTCTCATTTGACGAACTTACGAAACGAATTCGTCGTACTATGCGAAGTTCGTCATTCGTCCCAGTTGTGTTTATACCAGTGATAACCACTCCATAGACTCGCGAGCATGTCAATAATCGTATTTTTCACTCAGGCACGGTTGGCAATTCACATGTATATTACAACTTTGTTCGTTTCAAAACATCAGACTATCATCAGTCTCTGCGACCGCACACAAGCACATAATATGTTTTTGTGCGTGCGTTCGGGGCTTTCTTAGTTCGGGGCTTGGTTATCACTGGTTTATACCATTAAATTTGATGAACTGTAGCCTTATATAAATATCAAAATTGGATTAACATAAACAATTCAACAAAATAACCAAATACTAATTATTACACTTAACTCCACAGCACTATTGGGATCTGGCAATTCTTAAATTGTACCGTCTCAATGGCAAGATTATACCAAATTGACATAAATTGTACCAAAATTTCGCTATAAAATAAAAAAGCATACATAATAAAATTCATAAGACTTTTTTATTTAATAAAAACAAAACAATTAAGAAATTATAGTCATTTAAGCCCGAGCATTTGAACGCCACAGTATGAACAGACAAATTTTCGAGAGTGAGACCCATTGGCAACCATGGACCCGCCAGAAAAAAAATATGTTATGAGGTTAAAATGTATGTTAATGTTCTTGTGTCGATTATTATTAAGATAACTTCATCTAAATGAGATTTGTTTGCCTTAAAGTGATTTTAGGAAGAGGGTTTATATGTGACCTATGGTTAGTTTTGGACCCACCAGCACAACATTTTGTCTTGACAAAGTGGCTATCGTAAAAGTTATTGTCGCCAATTTTTATATCAATATTAAAATTCCAATAAAAAATCGTAAGATGATTTAGATTGCAATAAAGTAAGTCTGTTCCAAGTTTAAATTATAGACCGACTCTTACCATTTTTAGAAGGCTTTGTCCTTATGAACTGAAACCTATGTTCAAAATTTCATCGAATTAACTTAAAAATTTCGACCTATACTTTACGCAAAGGGTTACATGGACAGACAACCACCCAGCCGGACGGAGGGACATCGTTAAATCGACTCAGAAAGTATTTTTTTGTACTATTACAAACATTAGCACAGTTGCATAATACCCTCTCCACTATTGTGGTGTAAGTATAAAAATTAAGAAAAAGACAACATTTTTCCATTTCTCTTTTTTCTCAAAGGCAGACTAAAATGTAGACACTTGGTTGACAGTGTCACCAAAACAATCGACTAATACAATTTTTGGTAGCTCTGGTCACGACTGTTATTAAAAATTTTATTATTGAAAAGAAAAGTGAGTTAATCCACCTCAAAGAAATGATAAAACTTCGTGGGTATTTTTTTATATTTTAGAAGAAAGGAATGAATTGTACCAGTGTACCAATGAAGTTTCGATTGTACCAAATTTGGTACAATTGTACCACAACTCCCATTAGTGCTCCACAGAACCAGAGAGAGAGATAATGTTATTATAAATTTATTTTGCTTACTATGCTATGTTCACATTTGGGTTCTTAAACGCGTTTAAGCAGGTCGAACGTGATTAAGCTCTAATCACTTCAAAATTGAGATGATTACCCATACATTGAAGTGATTTGTTAATCACTTCAAATTGACATGATTACAACTAAATCACTTCATAAACCACATAGAATCCACTGAACATACCTCAAACTGAGTATAATGTAGAATCGCCAACATGATCGTGTATAACCGGCCACGATTACTGCTTAATGTTTTTATTTTTTTCCTTAAATAGTTCATAAATTTTCACAATTTCATCATTAAAATGATTAAAATAATCTTCTGATAACTTTATAAAAGCATTTTTAATACTTTAAATAAATATTAATTTGTTTGTTGTACATATTTTTTTTTTTTTTTCTTAATCATCTGTCATCTTAATCATCTCAACGGCTTTGATTAACTAAATCAACATTTTGCTTAAACGCGTTTAAAACCCCAAATGTGAGCATAGCATTAACTTTCCCATCAGTTCTTTACACATGTTGGTTTGCCTTTATTGTTTTCCCCCTTTGTTAACAGAAAAATTCTCAATTACAAAACACTAGCAGCATGCCCGATGTGGTTTTCGAAATCATTCCACTTTAAAAGTTTGATGTTTTTAGCAAAATAATTTTAGCAAATAGAATTCGGGAATTTTTGCTTCCTACTTAACTTTTTCAACATGAAAAAAATGTATGTTTTTCTACTCGTGGTATCATGCATATTATATATAAATAAAACATTTGTGCCGTGTATAGCCAGCAAAAGTCGATCAAGACGGACGTGTTTTCTACCCGCTGCTGTTTAATCCAAGTTTTAACCTGTAATAAGGCTTATTATCGTCTTGTGGTGTTAATTAGCCGTTTGTCCTGGTTTCATTGTGTCGTGATCGTTTGCGGTTTTTGTTATTTATAAACGGCCTTTGTCATTAAATTGTTTTTAAATTTACATTTTTGATAAAATTAATAAAAAAAATATCTCAATTCACTGGAATAAATGAAAGAGAGAGAGATAAAGATTTGCAAAGGTAATACACACACACGCATTAAAATTATAAACAAAACCAGCTGTTTCGCTCTGCCAAATACTGGTTGTTTTAAAAAAGTGCTGCCAAGCTATTGTACATGGTTACTGTCACTGTTGCCAAATTAAAATTGCCAATTAGTTTTGCCGTTATTTTTAAACTTTTAATACATAAATATTATTGCTATATTTTATACAATGGAGTGTATGAATAAAAAATGTTCTATTGTTAATGATGATGAAAGGATGCTAGCCTGTTGGCTGTGTAATGGGTTAATCCATTTCAAGTGTGATGGAATTCCTGTTTTAGCTGCTGAAGCAATTTCTAAATCTGAAGGGGTTAATTGGTGCTGCATAAACTGTAGAAAAATTGGAGTTGATTTTTATAAGTTTTTCCAAGCAAGAAAATCAACTTTTCTGGATATAAAAAAAGAAATTTTAAATTTATCTGCCCGTCTTTCTAACTATGAAAAATTATTTGATGATTTCTCTTCCCTGGACAACTATAAATTTCCGGCACAATCTTCACCGAAACGTCGGAAGTCTGCTAGGAACAATAATAAGGCACTAAATGTTCAGCGTATAGCTCCCTCGGCATCTAATAATAATAATAATCATAATAATATAAATAATGCAACAGTAACTTCCTTTCCGACATATGCATCGTCTGTGTCTGCATATGTCTCTAACAAAACTAGACAAATGGAACAAAACAACCAAACGTTAGAAACCTCCATATATCCAAACAACCAAATGTCCGAAGTCATAAATAACGTTGAATCTCAATCTATGCGTAGAGAATTGCGCGTTATACCTCCAAAGAAGTCCGTACTTGTATCCCGATTCGCCTCTGACACAACCAGTGATGATATGGAATACTACTTAAAATCAAAATTGCCCGCAAGTACTGGTATTATAATTCACAAGTTTTCTTATTCCGAACCCAGAAGTATTGCGTCCTTTAAAATTAGAGTACCGAATGACATTTTTGATCGAGTTGTTGATCCCTGTTTCTGGCCAAATAATGCACTCGTTCGCGAATTTTTATATAGAGAAAATCGTAGAACAAACAACGTTGCACGAATTTCATCACATGAGTCTACAAACCAAAAAAACTTTGCATGAAAACTGAAAAACACTTAAATATTATTTATCAAAATGTTCGTGGTATAAACACTAAACTGGCTAACCTCTATATTGAAAGTTTTAATTTAAATCACCATATAGTTGTTCTCACTGAAACTTGGCTAAATGGAAACACTTTAAATACCGAAATTCTTTGCAATTATTTTAATATATTTAGACGTGACAGAGAAACTTTAACTACTGGTGGAGGCGTTTTAATTGCTGTTTTAAATATTTTCCAATCTGATAAGTTAAAATTTGAACATTATTCCGATATTGAGTTTATCTGTGTTCGGATAAAACTAAATAGCTCACATATATTTTTTTAACAAGTTCCTACATTCCCCCAAAATCTGGTCAACTAACTTACATGAAACATTTTGAATCCATAAAATCTGTTGTTTATAAAGCTCAGCCAGAGGACTTCGTTTACGTTTTTGGTGATTTTAACTTGTCAGCAGTAAATTTTTACCAGACTCATACAGTTATGCACCAATAAAATCTGATGCCTTTATTGAAGAGTTTCTCAATAATTTATCTGATTTATGTCTTTTCCAAAAAATGGTATTTGTTATGATTATGGAAACACTCTAGATTTGGTTTCTGTGAGCGAACCCACAAACTTACGATGACCTGAACTATTTGTTGACCAACACTAATTGGCTTGAACTGTTATCCATTCCTAATGGTACCCCAGCTTCAATTGCCTCTATGATTAATACATTTTATACTACTATGCATAATTTTTTTGAGGAGTGTGTGCCGAAACTTCTAGTGATTAAACATTCAGGTCCACCGTGGAATTCTCCTCATCTATCAAGATTAAAAAATTTTAAAAACAAATGCTATAAAAAATATAAGCAATATCGAACAGCTTATGATTATAGCAAATACTGTGTATCTCGAGCAGAATATAATCTTCTCAACAGGAGACTATATATAAATTACCTTGAGAAAATGAAAAGGAACTTTAAACGTGACCCAAAATCATTTTATAATTTTGTAAATTCGAAAAGAAAATCTACTGGCTATCCAAGAGCTATGAAGTATTTAATTAATGAGTCTAATATTAATTTGATTAAAAGCAATATGTTTGCCGATTTTTTTGCAACAACATATTCTAAGCAACAGTACGATACATCAACTGAATACCCGTTCTGTCTGATGGAACATCAGACAATATTATTTTCATCTATTGATACTTCTCAGGTTCTTTTATCTTTGAAAACAATAAAATCGTCATTGTTAAGTGGACCTGATGGCATCCCTGCTTCCGTTTTAAAAACTTGTGCTCATGCTTTGGCTACTCCTTTTCCCCCAATTTTGGAGGAAATCCTTTATCATACCGATATTTAAATCAGGAAACAAGTCGGACATAACGAATTATAGAGGCATTGCAAAATTGAGTGCAATTCCCAAACTTTTTGAAAAATGCTTAACAGACTCTCTCTGCCACAGTGTATCCTCAATCATATCACCATACCAGCCTGGTTTCAGGAAAGGTTGTTCTGCAGTAACAAATATTTTACAACTAACAACTCTAACAAATCGAGCTTTTAAGGATGGCCAACTTTTGGACGTTATTTATACTGACTTCAGCAAAGATTTTGAAAAAATCAACCATAGCCTACTTCTCACTAAGCTGAATTTATTAGGGTTTACTAGCAACGCTTTGTGCTGGTTACGGTCGTACCTAACCTGCAGGACACAGTGGGTTCTTTTTAATAATACCACATCCAAAGAAATTTCTGTTAGCTCCGGTGTCCCCCAAGGAAGTCACCTAGGTCCTTTGCTGTTTTCGATTTTCATAAACGATTTGCCGCTTGTAATGAAGCATTGTAATGTTTTAATGTACGCTGATGATGTTAAGATGTTTCTCAGCTACAAATTATCTTAAGATGGGGCGTATTTGCAGCAGGATTTAAATAGTTTTTGCGCATGGTGTAAATATAACCA
The DNA here is from genome assembly GCA_930367215.1 of Pollenia angustigena. Taxonomy (NCBI): domain Eukaryota; kingdom Metazoa; phylum Arthropoda; class Insecta; order Diptera; family Polleniidae; genus Pollenia; species Pollenia angustigena. The sequence goes on along the minus strand of OV884060.1, from coordinate 192,392,203 downwards.
AATGGAGCTTAATTTAAAAAAATGCAAGCACATGCGATTTTCTAGAAATTGCACATCAATGCTACACTATTTCCTGAACGGGTATCAACTAGAGTTAGTAGGAGAATTTCTGGATCTTGATATTCTACTTGATCCTAAGCTAGATTTCTGCAAACATATTACAATGACGATTAATAAAGCTCGTGGTGTGCTTGCTTATATAAAACGATGGTCTAAAGAGTTTACAGATCCTAATGTAACGAAACAACTATACACATCCCTTGTAAGGCCAATTTTGGAGTATGGGTCTATTGTCTGGGATCCTGAAGTTAACATGCACATAGACCGAATTGAATCTGTTCAAAAGCAGTTTCTCTTATTCTGCCTGATGAGCTCATTTGGTCGTTATGCTGGGAATCTTACTTCGTATACTGCGAGGCTATCAATAATTAAACTACCTACTTTAAAAAGTCGAAGGACTATGCTAAATGTGGCATTTCTAATTAATTTGATTAATGGTGATGCCCTCTCCGACTTCCTTCTTCGTAACATAAATTTTAATATTCCACGTGAAACTGTTGTCTTGATATTTAAATTTTTTTTATTTATGGTACGGTTTGGCTGAAATTCACAAAATATATTTATTAAACAAAACGAAAAAACAGAAGTAAAGGAAAAAACATGTAAAATCAATTAAAATGGATAATCATTCAGGAAAGCAAATTTCGAACTACCAAATGTTAAAATACAATTTGGTTTAAGGATTGATGTTTGACTAGTGACGTCAGCAGTCGTCGATGGCTGCGAGTGTAAGACGGCAAATCCATCTGAGGAGATCGAGTGGTTGCGATCGAAACATGTCATGGTAACCTGCCGGCCAGGGTTCGAGCCCGAGCCACGTCAAGAATGAAAGATTATCAATAACAATTTTGATTGATTTTCATGTTGTAAAATTCCTTTCTTCATAAAAATAATTTAATAAAAATTAAATTTCATGAACTTAAGCCTAATTAAAAATATTAAAAATTTGGATTAAAAACCATAAATAGTTCAACAAAATAACCACAATACTAATTATTAAACAAAAATGTTTCATGATTTATTTTTATTTCAAAAATCCCGAGAAGCGCCGGGACCAAACAGCTAGTATGATATGAAAATGGTTCACATTGTGTGAACCAAATTGATTTTTAATTGTAATTTCACTGGTTATGCTTCGAATAAGCAGAATAAGAGTGTATCTAAACGAAATATGATATTGGTATGTAGAGCTAGAATATTTTAACATTTATTTGCTTCGCTCAATGTATTTAAAAGATAAATGTAGCTGTTGGATGTTGCTTTTATATTAGTGAAATATTTTAATATGAACAGATTGCCACAAATGTTGTTTTGGCGATTTCTGCATAAAATTATATTTTTAGTCAATAGTGATTTGGAAAATCTGATGCTAATTTGATTTTATACCCACACAAAGAAAGAAGTAAATAGCTTCCATTAGAAATATGCACAATTCCATTTGAACACTCAATCAAATCATTTTAAAATATTTAAGCTTTTTACTGTTGCGTCGCTGTCACAAACACATACTGAAGATAAGTGTAGACCATCTATTCACGTTATTATGTAAAGTAAAAAATAAATTCTTTACTATCCCTGCAAACAAATGGAAGATATCCCTAAAGGCAATAGTTTAGCAATATCTCCAAATTGTCATCTTAAAGAAAATAATCAAAGTAATATTTTATTTTCTTCCTTTTATAATTTTTGAGAAAATTACGCAACATAGACAGAAAAAATTGTTTTAAATTTAATACATACGTCATAAATAAAAATTAATCCAATTATTAAAACTTAAAAATTATTTCCCAAAATAATCTGCAAAAGGTAAATATTTAAATTAAATAAATCGGTTAAATATTGATCTATTTCCTTTTAAATTTAGTCAAGAATTTCTCAACCCTGGATGCAATTTTAAAGAAGTTGTAGGTTTTTTTTCAAGAATTTGGTGAAAACTAAATATTTATGTATATTTTTTACTTTATTTTAATTATAAAGTATATTATGTTAAGTAAAATTTATACGTATACAATTACCTATTTAATTTTAAATGAAAAGCTGTGCTTCTTTGTACACACATGACAATTTTTTTAAATGCAAAATCTTCTTTTTATCATCCCAATGATATTTTGGTGATGTCTTCCCATTTTCTTAAAAGTGGTTATCTGGCGATATTGCTAGTTAATCATCTAGAAGTATCGCTTTTGTATTGCTTAGAAGTATTGCCATCGAGACACGTTTCTTCCCGAAGGAAGTATCTCCCGCAATACGAAATCTATTATTGCCGCAATAACATTTTTTATCCAGGCAATACGTTTGGCAATACATAAGGTGTATTTCTGTTTTTGCTGGGATAATGAAAGTGCGAGTATAAAAAATACTTAAAAAAATTTACAAGAGAATGAAAAATACTCGCAGCAATTTTGTTGACTAATATATCGGTTCGTGCCTTATTAACAAATCTAGCCCATAATATTCAAATAATAGGAGGAGCTAAGGGAAACGTGAACAAATTACGAGGGAAAAAACTTTTCACGTTAAAGGGAATTTATTCCCGTGAACATTTTTTCACGTTATTATTCTCCTTTGAATTACCTTTTTTCATGGGAGTTTTTCATGATCGCAAATATGTGAAAAGGGGAAAAATAACGAGGGAAAAATTATTTACGATAGGAGTGAATATACAAACTTTCTTTATTTTTCAATATGAGTTTGAGAGTACGAAATACATATTATGTTTGGTTGTTTCTTTGATTATATTGCAACATTGATTCTTTACAAAAACATTTCTTCGTTTGCGAGCGCCACACACAAGTAATTATCTCAAATTCTTACCATGGGCCCGCTACAGACGAAAGGCAAGAGAGCATTACAAATTATAGCAGGCTGCACGAGGCATTTTCAAATACTAGGAGTATAGGCAAACATTTTTTAATGTATAGAAGGAAACAAGTACTGTCTTGAGTGTATTTCCTTAAATTCTTGTACCATCAAAACACTATTTAAGTTATGCGACCAACAATAACGCATGGCATTATAGCTGTATGCTAGTCTATTCAAACTGAATTTCCCAGGACATCGCAAATGGAATTCCCTTGATTTTTTTTCTTAAAAAACGGCAGCTAAATAAAAGACTTTTTTGCGTAGATTCTGAAAATGTAGCAAATACTATTTATAGAAGAGACATTGACAGACGCGAAATATTAACATTTGAGGAGGAAAATTTTAATACAGCAATTAGTAAAAAAACGCTGATTCGATTTACGGAAAATCCTTTTCTTTAAAAATGGAATTAAATGTTTTTGAAGCAAGTGGTGAATACCCGAATATACCGGGTTTCCTAATAGGTACTTGACCACTTTGAATTAAATTTGTAAACGCATTATAATTATTTATTTATTTATCTATTTACACATTTATTATAATTAAATTACAATAAATCTTAATTGTAAAGCACTAGCGACTAACGGCTATCGGCTCTGTTACTTTTCTTTTTTCAGTAAACTCAAAATTTTCATCATGGTAAAGTACACGAACGAACAACGTATGCAAATTATAAAAATGTACTTCCGAAATTCGGAGTCAGTGACCGCAACTCTAAGAGCTTTAACTCCAATTTTCGGTCGTTATTCTCGCACTAGTAGACAAGCAATAACAAGTTTAGTGCAACAATTTGAGTCTACTTGTTCATTGTGTGATGCTGCCGTGCCAGTGAGACAACGGGTTGCTCGAAGTGACGAAAATATCACTGCCGTTCAGGCGTCCCTAGCAAACGATTCAAATCAGTCGATTCCGCGGCGTTCTCAAGAAATTGGTTTACACCCATGCAATATCAAGCCGACTCAAGAATTGAAGCATATGGAATACAACTTCCATGTGTGGGGCGGTGCTTCAAAGTCTATTTTGGAGCTTCTCGACAGCGTGCAGGAGAGGGCGAAGGTTCTCATTGGTGACAGTAGGGTATCCAATTCTGTTGACTCCCTTGAGCACCGTCGCAATGTGTGTTGTATTTGCCTGTTTTATCGTTACTACAATGGGATGTGTTCTGACGAAATAAGGGATCTGGTTCCCGAAACCCGTACGTTTGTTCGCAATACACGTTTTTCCTCAAGAGCCCATCCTTATGTGGTCGATTTGCAGGTGAATCGTACAACACATTACAGAGAGAATTCGTTTTTTTCCCGGACTGTTCGTATGTGGAATAACCTTTCTGCCGAAGTCTACCGTCTCACTTACAACATGATTAAGTTCAAATCGAATGTTCACAAACACTACTCCCTCTATCCCACAACCTATTTTCCTAGTTCCAACACAATGTAATGCATTAGGAGGGGTCATCCCCTGAGTGCTGGTCCTAACAGAAAAAAAGCCGACTCAAGAATTAAAGCCGATGGACCATCTGACGCGACGTACGTTCTCCGATTGGGATCTGAAAAAGATGCGGCAAAATTATGAATTTCATCGCGATGAAATTTTTGGCTCAATGGGTTCGTCAATAAGAAAAATATGCGTTATTGGTTTGGTGAAAATCCACATGTGCTTCATGAATCGCCACTTCATCTACTAAAAATAACGGCGTCATTGAGCCCTATTTCTTCGTCGACAATAACGATCGTCATGGAAAACATGGACTTGGACAACATGTGGTTTCAACACGCCGGTGGCACAAGACACACAGCACACGTTACAATCGATTTATTGAAAAGTAAGTTTGGTGAGCGTGTTATCCCCAGAAATGGACCAGTCAATTCGCCGCCTCGTTCGTGACTTTTTTTCTTTGGGGCTACGTTAAATCATTGGTCTATGCCAACAAGCCGACGACTTTGGGAGAACACAGAGCCAGCATTGAACGCGAAATAGCGGCCGTTACGGCCGAAATATGTGACCAAGACACACAATCCTTCGGCCAGCTCAGTAAAGTATGGAAATCATCCTCATTATCACGCCGTGTTAAAATCAACATTTTCAATACTAATGTAACATCAACTTTATTATATGGATGTGAAACTTGTAACGCTGCCTCCCGAGACATTAACACTTTGCAAGTTTTCGTAAATAGATGTCTCCGAGGAGTTTTACGAATCTTCTGGCCACGAACCATCTCAAACAACAATCTGTGGGCTGAAACACGTCAAATACCGTTGTGCGTAGAAATACAGAAAATAAAGTGGAACTGGATTGGACACATACTCCGTAAGCCACATACATGGCGTCGGCAAATTGAAAGCGAGGCTAGAAATATTGCACAATAGCTGGAGTGAAATAAAAACTATTGCTATGAACAGATCTGCATGGAAGAAGTTTGTTAAGGCCCATCTCTCCATGCTCTTTATAGGATCGAGGGGAATATATATATATATATATATATATATATATATATAAGACACCGTGCCCGTTGTTGTGCACACATTTGGTTTTTGTTGTGCGTTTGATTTTCAAATACTTTTATGCAACCTTTAGCTCCCATTTGGTTGGCACTAGGGAGATCGAATCGTTATTATTAATCGGCCGGTCTTAATCGGCTATTTTAGTTTTGCCCAAATCGGATGATCATTTTTCGAACATCGAATAAATCGGTTATTTTAACTCCAGCTCCTAAGGGATGAGTATATAATTTTGCCGAATTATGCACTAAAATTGTTACGTGAGGCTGTTGGATTCGCTCGCACTCGGAGAAGGTTGGTAAACGAATCGTTTGTTACCCACGTTACGCGGCAAGTATACATGTAAATCTCATTCACTTTGTTTTATGTTTTGTTCATATAAAACTAAAAGCATGTTACAAAATATTTTATAAAGTGAAAATTTAATTTATAAATTCGCTTAGATTTGACAATCAAGTTTATGGATTTAAGAGACTCTTTAAGGTTCTTCAATAGTATTATTGTTATGTATCTCTTCAAATTCTCTTCTTAAAAATGACTACATTTAAAATTGAATTATTAACGTCTATTAACTTGTGACAGCACTTAAGCTATTAAGGCTGAACTGAACTTTATCTATGTTCTTGTTAGGGAGATGATGTATCCCTATAATAAATTAACAGGAAACTTTATAATGATGTGCTCATTTAAATTTCCTTTTTTTATATTAACTAGGCATCTAGTGAATATAAACCAATAGATACAAAAAACACACAAATTTTATTATTTTTTTTTTTAACATAAACACCAAATAGCTCATATAAGGAAATTTGCATAATTTGCAGAAAGAGGGAGAAAAAGAAAAAGCAAATAAGTAACTTGATTACTTTTAAACACACGCCATAACAAAGAAAACCCGTCTTTAACACATGCCACTTCCGTTTCCTTTGTGCTCTTCGGCTTCCCTTTCTGCTGTTCATAAGCTGTTTTGTTTAAGCAACAAGATTATACCAAATCAATGATAACGAATAAAATGTTTGAGCTGATTTGAAAACATAAACAAGTGTTAACATACTTGAATATAAATATCAGCTTAGACATGAGTGTCAGCGTGTATTGAGTTAAACAATATCATGCCTTTAAGTTTATTTGCATAAATATTGTCAATAAGAAATAATTATGCCTAATTGAGTCTCAAGTGTTACCCAAATACTTAAGTATCATGTGTCACAAAAAGAAAAAGAAAATAAATTATAAAAGAAAGGAAAAGGATACTCAATCCCCAAAATATCTTTAGCTACACTGAAAGAAAAATGCTTCATATATTGAATGAATCATTTTCATAAAAAAGTTTTCCTTGGGTAAATGAAAATTTTCATTGTCTAAATGTAATTTCATAGGTTTGATGAAGTATTTTCGTTAAAATCGCTTCATTGGATATATGAAAACTTAAGTTTGTCCAAGTTAAACAAAAAATTTTAATTGGGAACTTAAAAAAACAATATACAAACATAACTATATTCATAAATTAATACAAAATTATAGTTTCCCTAAAAAAATGTTTAATTGTTATTTAAAAAATGTAAGATTTAACAACTTCATACATCTAATGTTAATTGTTATTGCCATTAAATTTATGAAATCAAAAAATTTTTTTATAAAAGCAACATATTTCAATAATTGCCTTCATAAATTTAAATTTTCATTATGACAATAAAAATGTCATTATAGTAATGAAGCATAAACTTTCAATCCACTTTCAATCAACGTTGTTATTGTTATTATGGACAATTTAATCTCATATTTACGGTCTTAATTGAGAAAAAAACATAGTTTTTTTATACAAAAACTATACTGCCCCGGTAGACTAGCTGGTAGTAAGCTAGTCTATCAGCACCGAGGTTACATGTTCGAATCCCACCAGAGACAGAAAAAAAATAAAAAATAAAGTAAAATAAAATAAGAAAAAAGAAAAAAAAATAAATAAAAAAAAAATAAAAAAAAAAATTTTACTTTATTGAAAGTATTCATCCAATGAATAATATTAATGGATCTAATGTAATGTTTCATTAGGTCCTTTTAATGAAACAGGTTTCATTGATCCAACGAAGCGCTGCATAGGTTCCTTTATAATGCAATTTTTCATGGGATTAATGTCAAAATTCGTTAGTATTGCGAAGAAAATTCTTTCAGTGTACAAATGAAAACATACATTATGTAGATGTGTAGTGTGTAAAATTAAATATGTATTTACTTTTATATATACAAACTTTCAAGCTGCTTATGCTTCACAGTGGGAGGGGTTTTTTTTTTAACAATAACAAGTAAAATGTTTAAGGTTTATGAGCTCAAAGACCCTATTCCGGAAAAAAGCTTTTATGACACTTTTTGGAGCGCCACAGTGTCCATAGACACTGTGTCACTGGACGTGCCGCCTTCAAAATTATGTACCAAATTTCATCAAATGTCCTTAAAAATTGCTACCTAAACTTTGCGCACATCGACGGACATCGCTAGATCGACTGAGAATCACTCATCGGTATCACTGTTGGGATCTGACAAATCCTCAATTGTACCCTCTCAATGGCAAAATTGTACCAAATTGACAAAAATTGTACCAAAATTTCGCTATAAAATAAAAAAGCATACATAGTAAGAGTTCATTACGTTTTTTTATTTAATAAAAAGCCGAAGCATTTAATACTCTTTACCACAGTATTACAGACAAATTTTCAAGAGAGACCATATGGGCAAACATGGACCCGCCAGAGCAAAATTATGTTATGAGGTTAAGATTTATGTAAAAGTTTTTGTGTCGACTATTATTAGGATATCTTCATCTATATGAGATTTGTTTACCTTTAAGTGTTCTTAGGAAGGGAGTTTATATGGGACTTATGGTTTATTTTGGACCCGCAAGCGTAATATTTTGTCTTGAAAAAGTGGCTATCGTAAAAGTTATTGTCACCAATTTTTATATCATTACCAACATTTATAAGGTACATAGTCGTTAAATATGAACCGATTCCAGTAAAAAAAAAAATGGTAAGACAATTTAGATTGCAATAAAATTAGTCTTGTCCAAATTTAATCTAAATACCAAAATTATAGGATGGTTTATAGGCACAAACACTATTACGGAAAGAAGTTTGTATGTAGACATGTTTAAAATTTCATCGAACTACCTTAAAAACTGCGACCTGTTCTTTACGAACAAGGTTACATGGACGGACAACCAGCCGGATCGACTCAGAAAGTATTATTTTATGGGTTACACACATCCTCAAAGGCAGGAAAATCTAGACACTTGGTTGACTTGGTTCACCAAAACAATCGACAAAAGTGACGATTTGAAAACAGATACATGTTTTTATTATTTTTAAGATAAGTGAGTTAATCGGCGGCATGAAATAATAATGAAATAACCCCCCAAAAGTTTGTACAGAGAACAACAAAAACGATTTTTGGGGGGTTATTTCATTTTGTTTGGGGAGTTATTTAATTTTTTTAATTGGGGTATTATTTCATATGAAATTATCCCCCAAAAAATCATTATGAAATAAAGCCCCAATATATTTTTTGGGGGATTATTTCATTTTCAAATTTATAATGAAAATGGTGTTGGGCGCAAGGATTTATCCACTTTGGTATACAGAACACCGGCTTCAATAAATAAAGCTACCAGCATAACCGGCCTTCGGCCGGACGCAATGACTGTTTCCTCTATGGTATAACAAACACCGGCTTCGCTAACTAAAGCTTCTCTGCGTAGCCGGGTCGAGTCGGTAATTTTATACTATAGAGAAGAAAATCCTGGCGCTATGCAGAGAAGCTTTAGTTAGCGAAGCCGGTGTTTGTTATACCACAGAGGAAAAAGTCATTGCGCCCGGCCGAAGGCCGGCCATGCAGAAAAGCCTTAGTTGGCGAAGCTTGTGTTTGGTATATCATATCATGATATCTATCGCCTGATTCTTTAAAGCAGAACTGAAAAATAATTGTATTACATATATTGTGCTCTTATTTTTTTTTTTTTTCTTCATTATTTATTTATTGAATCTTCATATATTAAATATGAACTAACAATAATTAATCAAATCTTAACCTAATATTATTTTTTGTCCTGCCAGTGCCAGACAAAAATTTTGTTCATCGCGGGTTCTGTTCACTTTTATAGGTGTTTATCGCTCATCTAATTGGACAAGTGCCGCAGTGTCTCTTCTTCTTAAGCGAGTGTGGCCGCTATCATTTAAAATATTTCGTGCTAGTGGGTTCGGGTGCAATTCGAGCCTTTTTAAGTATTTTACTGCATATTTCGTAATCATAGTTTTAACTAATGGAACATTGAGATCCTTGTGAATATTTGAGTTTTTAACATACCAAGGGGCAGCTGTGATTATTCGAAGTAGTTTATTTTGGCGCCTTTGAATTTTTTCGATATTAGAGGCCGAGGCAGTGCCCCATAGCTGAATACCATAGCACCAGATTGGCTTTAAGATAGAGTTGTAAAGAAGAAGTTTGCAGTCGAGACTAAGGACAGAGTTTCTTCCAATAAGCCAATGAATTTGGATGGCTTTTAGTTTCATTTGAGTTAATTTTGCCTCTATATGGCTTTTCCACGTTAAACGGCGATCTAGATGAATACCGAGGTATTTTACATGCGAATTTTGAGGTATTATTTGATTATTGATTTTAATAGGGGGGCATGATTCCCGACGCAAGGTGAATGTTATATGTACGCATTTTTGCTCATTGACCTCTATCCTCCATTGCTTTAACCATAGTTCGAGTTGAAATATATGATCCTGTAGGTATCGAGATGCTTCTTGACGGTTTTCGTGCACGCTCAAAAAAGCTGTATCATCAGCAAATGTTGAAGTTTGTGTGTAGTTGTTTGTTGGCATATCCGAGGTATATATTAAGTATAAAAGTGGGCCCAGGATGCTTCCCTGAGGGACACCAGCGTCAATTTGCTGAGGAGAGCTTAAATAATCACCTTCTTTAATAATAAACTTTCGACCGACTAAGTAGCTTTCTAACAGCTTGTGTATGTTTACTGGTAAGTTTAGCTTCAATTTATGTAATAAGCCTTCATGCCAGACTTTATCGAAAGCTTGAGAAACATCGATGAAGAGAGCGGAACAATATTTTTTTTCTTCAAAGGCTTTTCTTATTGCGTTTACTATACGATGGGTTTGCTCAATTGTGCTGTGTTCTCTTCTAAAGCCGAATTGGTGGTTAGGAATACATCTATTATCATTTAAAATTGGGGTTAATTTTGACGCTAACAGCTTCTCAAACAGCTTTGATATATTAGAAAGTAAGCTTATAGGCCTATATGACTCAACTTTTGTGTGATCCTTTCCAGGTTTAGGTATCATGGTGACTAAGGAGACCTTCCACTTTTGAGGATAGTATTCAAGGCGTAAAATAGCATTAAAAATTAAAAGAATAATTTTCTTTGCTATGCTGGGTAGCTCCAAAAGCATTTTGTTGCTGATCTTGTCAAACCCAGGAGCCTTCTTGGGGTTTAAATCACAAATAACCTTTTCGATTTCTCTTATCTCAAATCTTAGCGGAACAGCTGCTCTAGCAGCAACAGGTGGTAACTCGACCGCAATATCGTGAGATATATTTGGGGTAAATACGTTTTTTAAATGATTGACAAACAGATTTCCTTTTTCAACATCATTTCTTGCCCAACTTCCATTCAAGTTTCTTAATGGTGGTTTAGAGACAACTGGCCTTTTGAGATTTCTAGCTGCACGCCATAATGAGTAGTCTGATTGTGGGGTTGCATCAAGTTCCTTAAGATATTTTTCCAGAGAAGCCGTTTTCTTAGTCTGCAGTAACTTTCTTAGTCTTTTTGTACACTCTTTAAGTAAGTTCTTAAGTTGAGGGGATCTGTGCAATTGCCACTCTCTTCGAGCCCTCCTTTTTTCAGACAAAAGATGCTCGACATCTGTGGAATATATTTTAATAGTTTTTGTTTTTTTGGGGGCAATATTGGAATGTTGAACAGCTAGTTTCAGAAAACTGTCAAAATTGTCAATAGAGCGATCTACATAATCCGGTGTACTGAGCGGAATATTTTCTGTGCAATGGGTACTGAGATATTTTTTATATTTCAACCAATTAATTTGCGTAGCTGTCGTCGGAGGAACAATTCTATTGGGGTTCATTATAGTAACAATTGTAGGTGTGTGGTCGGAAGATAAATCTAGGGAGGCTTCAACTTGAATCGTTTCTATGGGAATGTTTTTAACCACGCCGAAATCTATGACATCTGGAATTTTTTGAAGATCAGTGGGCCAATATGTTGGTTGACCGCTCGCTACCACATTTAAATCCATTTTAGAAATTATGTTAAATAAAACACGACCCTTTGGTGTTATAAGTCGCGACCCCCAGAGGGTATGTTTAGCGTTATAATCGCCAGCGGCTAGGAAACACGGTCCTAATGATTTAAAATATTTACAATATTGGTCCTCCGATATTGAAAATCTAGGCGGGGAGTATAACGATGAAATTATTAGGTTTCTATTTAATTCCTCAACGCAAATGTTCGTTGCCTGGAGATAATCTTCACGATGATCACACATTAGGTAGTGTTTGACTCGGGCCTTTATTAAAATGGCGGAACCTCCACAAGCTCTATCTCGAGGGTCCTTGGTATCATATAGTATATAACCATTTATTTTAAACGTACTTCTTGAGGTCAAATGAGTTTCAGAAATCATCATGACATCAATTTGTTTATTTTTAAGAAAGTATTCTAATTCATTTTTATGTTGGCGGATGCCGTTTGCGTTCCAAAAACAAATTTTTAAACAGTTCATGGTTTGTTAAGTACAGCTTGCAATAACATCGATTGCATTCTAAGCATTTCCTGCATCATATTACCCATTGTGTTCGTAAAATTATTTACTGTTTGCACTAATGTTTCCATGGTTTTTTCTAAACGACTTAAATTAGAAAATTGAGTTTCATCATTACTTGGCGAGGCACCTTGCATTGGCTCATGGTTTGATTTTAGGACGTTAGCGTAAGAGGTTCTGTTATTACTAGGCTGGGGGGCTTGAATTGCATTTGTGTTAACCTGATTTGTTACCTGCATTTGAGGGGGATTAGTTTTCGGTCCGACCGACTGCTTGACGATTGTATATACAGGGCATCCTCTATAATTGGCAGTGTGATTACCGCCACAGTTGCTACATTTTTTTAAGTTGGGGTCGGTTTTAGACTTGTCGCAAAGAACTGTTCCATGTAATTCACCACATACTACGCAAACAGGGGGTAAGTAGCAGTATGCCTTAGTATGGCCAAATTCCTGGCAGTTTAGACATTGAACAGGACCATTTCTTTTGTGCGGCTCCTCAATAGTTACCCTTCTGTACAGAATATATTTCAAATTATAAATTGGATGCGTTTCATTTTTTTTGAGCTTAATGTCGCCGGGTTCAAGCTCCACTCGAAATAGTGGTTGGGGATTTTTTTCCCTATTTTTGATATTTGTTACGTTTTTGATTTTAAAGCCCTTCTCTTCCAAAAAAGCTTTAATTTCCCCTGGGTCTACGCATGAGTCTATGCCCTTGATTACTACCTGAAGACCTTTACTGCTCTTCAGTTGATACGTATAAAAGTTTTTATTTAGAGTCTCAAATCTTGTAATTACCTTTCGAAAATCATCCTCGTGATTAACCTGTATTTTAGTCTCGTTAATGATACCGCGCTTTATTGCAGCTACATAAAAGGAATTTTCACCAATCACCGAAATTAAACTTTTTATTAACTCATTAGAGTTTTGCTCTCTAAGGTATATCGGGGGTGGCTTAGACGATTTAATGACGTTTGGTGCTTCAGAGGATTCATCCTCCAGAATCGCGAAACGATTTTGTGTATTTATTTTATCAAAAGATGGTACTTTTGAGGCCGAAGCAACTGCTGCAGAGGTAGGGCTGCGTCCCCGTTTAAGCACTGTTATGTACCTGTCCATACCAACTTGTACTGTAGGCTTTTGACAACTTTTTACAGGGGGGTTTTCCATTGCATTTGTGTTTAAGTTCATGGTATCATTGCCCACTAAATTTGTTTTTGACGTCACGGCAATACTTGCTGGCCTGGCAACACTTGTCACCAAATCTTGTTGTAGTTTTTTTAATGAGTCACTATCCACCGTTTGTGTAAATACCGAGGGTGAGAGGGAACGTGTTCGAGTAATTGGCTTAGCCGTTAGGTAGTTAATATTGTTTTGTTTTGTTTTATTTATTTCTGCATTATTTTCATTTGCATTAACTAAAACGTAAACGTTTCTTTCATTTTGTCTTAGTGTTGTTTCACTATTTGTACTCATGCAAACAGTTGTTTTTGTTTTTCACCGTTTTGCTTTGCTTTAATATTTTTATTATTTATTGTATTTTACAACAACAAAAGAAAAACCAGAATTTAAATGTTTTTTTTTCAGAATATGTATACACATGTATGAACATTCATACGTACATATATATTTTTACTGATTTATTTTATTTAATTTGATCGTTTTAAATTGTTCACTATTATGTTAAATAATTTAATTAACAAAATATATTATTTTGTTTTTTTTTAAGCGTCCATTCGCTGCTTAGATTACAAAATCAAATGTGATTAATTAATAGTTTAAATTGTATGCGGGGCTAAAATACACGTCTGTATCACAACAAAGCACAAACCGAACCGAACAGAAATTGGGGTTTTATTTCATATAAAATAAGCCCCCAAAAATTAGGGAATTATTTCATTTATGTTTGGGGCGTTATTTCATTTCGTTGGGGGCTAATTTCATTTTCAAAATTGGGGTTTTATTGCATATGAAATATGGCCCCACGCTTGGGGGGGTTATTTCGTTATTTTTTTGGGGGGTTATTTCATGCCGCCGAGTTAATCCACCTCAAAGAAATGATAAAGCTTCGTGGGTGTTTTTTTTTTAATTGTACCAAAAAGGAATGAATTGTTTCAGTGTACCAATGAAGTTTCGATTGTACTAAATCCTATTAGTGATCGGTATACTTAAAGTTATAAAATGTGAAAAAAATCTGCAGCTTTTAAACGAATAGAGCTTAAATTTGATAAAGAAATACTTCTCTAGATCTAAAGTAAAAATTTTTCGACTTTTAAAACCAACCGGCACAGGGAAGGAAAAGCGTTTTCCTGATTTTGTATTACTTTTTTTTTAATTAAGTTTAGAAAATATTTTTGAGTCAGAATATTTCTATCTGTTATTCTTATAATACTGGCTTGCTAGTAAGTTTTAATATTCAACATCAATATTATGCCCTGGTGAGGTAATCTTTTGGTCTAAAGGCTGGGAGTTCGATTACCGGGTCTGTTCACTACAACATATTGTAAATTAGGTTCGAATAGATAGATATATACGTAAAAGGCCATAAGCACCACGACCTTGAGGATCTTTTGTGTAGGCTATGTATCTCACCATGTCAGGTTCAGGCTGCGTATAAAGTCTATTAACCTGCCTGGTGAGAGACCATAAACTTCAGTTGGGCTCATCGTTCGCCCCCGCAAAATGTCGGTCAGGAAGTTTCAAAGGCGGGACAGCAGAAGGGCACATGAACTTATTTCGATTTCCCACAGTCTTAGTTAATGGTCCAACGAATTTTCATTTCGATAAAAAAAACTACTTTTCTGAATTTTACTGTTTTGTTTTATTCACAGTATCTAGTACATTTCTGCCATCTGGCAGTTCAAATAAAAAATTTTTGCACACAAATTTTAAAAAAATAAACACTCAACACGACCACGACGAAACAATAGGTTACTGATTTGTATGATCGTCTGGGGAGAAGCAGCTGAAGCCTGAGGGAAGGAAACCGCTACGTAACTAAATCTCACGCGTATAAAAATTAGCAAATTTTTTTTTTCCCCAAAAAAAATTGTTCTTATTTTTCTTTGGTTACAAAATGTTTGAAATTTAATGAGTCGATATGTGAGCAGTGCGACTTTCTACGAAAATTTTGTGTGTCAAATTCTTTGGAAAATGTGGTTTCGACGCAGTTTTATATAAAAGAAAAAAACAGATTCTATTTCACGACTGACAATTTTTTATTTTAATTAGGAAAATGTGGTGTGGACACTTGTCTGAAGATAAATATTAAAAGTTAAATTCATTTTTTAAAAATATCGCATTCGAGAAATATCGAATGCGTTTTATAAAGAAAATACCAATATTTATACGAAATTTTACAGTTTTTATGAAAAATCAATAATTTGTATTTAATATTAAAAACTACATAGATATTTAATCAAGCGGCCCATACACTTGCAATATTATTGTATATGAAATCCGCCATATTATTTCCATTTTGTCCTGTATTATGCAATCAGTCGCATAATAGTTTCATTCATTCAATAAAAAGATGAACATAACCTATAGGAATAACATAAACAGCATTGAACAATGTTGCCAACACATTTCACTTTATTTTCGTTGTGCAATAAAAATCAAAAGTCTTGTGATTGTTGCCTTCGAATATCACATTCACATTGGCGATATTATTGTGCAATACGTAAAATTGAACAATTTTATTGCAAGTGTATGAGCCGCTTTAGCCTTTTCATACTAAAATTTATGATTTTTTAAAAGATATGACTTAGAGCGAAATTCTCATGAGAGTGCTCTGTGAGGGATATGGCCACTGTGTCCTAATCCTGCGATATTTTTTTAATATATTTTGTAACGCATACGATATTTTTAAAAACGAATTAAATTTTTCATATTCATCTTCACACACGTGGTGTGGACTCGTTTCTGTTTAAGCTCTAAAGCATAATTGTATTCTTCAAAAAATGTTCGCCAGTCCTTTTAACTCATAATAAAAATTGTACATTCGATTGTCGATGTTCGATAGTCAACCAGCAGAATTCGTTTGTCGACTGCAACTCATAATCTTGGCCAATATTTTAAGAATGTACAGGGTGGCCCAAATAAGATCTGCCAATGTTAGACACATACAACATTTTTTAATTTTTGAGTCCCAAGAAAAACTTTGCTAACTAATATGCATGTGGCAGTGTAATTAAAACTGAACTGGCAAAATAAAATAAAGTAATTTGTTTTAGTTTTTGTTTTTTCTTTACCCACTTACAACTACATTTAAAGTTGACAAAAAATCAACCAATTGTAGTCGGGACTGTAAGAAAAGATAAACTCACTGTTTATTATTTTTGTTTTTGTTTAAGCTTTGATATTGTTACAAGCAAAACTGTTGCTTATAATTCTTATTCGCTTAACAGTTTTATTTGTTTAATATCTTAAGTTTTTCTAAAATCTTTGGATGAAGTTTCCTGACGATCTGGCCTAAGCAACCAGTGAAATGCGCACAGGAATAGCCTATTCCATCAACAATAAATTTTAGTTTACAAAAAGTATGAAATGGGAAATAAGCACATTTAAACGAAATCTTGTTAATTCATTTTTTGAATCCCAAGAAAAACTTTGATTTTGTATTGAGTTTTTCTATTCTTCTTAACGATCAATGGCTATGACGCACCGAACATATCATCAGTATATTAATTCAAGATCAGCTCCCACAGCCTTCAGGATTAGGAACTTTGTTGGCCATTTTTATGAAGCGGAGTTCAGTGATCGACCGTCCTAGAAGAGGCCCCCAACGAAATAATCGCACTGAAAGGAATGTGGCAACTGAGCAGCGGAGGCTTATAGGGAATATTTTACCTCTTGATGTTTCATCGTCCGAGAAAATCAGTTGCCGTCAATAACCAGTATTCGGCAAAAATCCAAAATTTACAGATCTCAGGAGATATACATACATATGGCTCCCTTATTGCAACATACTCATATCTCAAAAAAAAAAAAAATCAAATCATATTAAGAAGCTATGAAGGAACACTTTTGCTTAAGATACTATCTGGTACAACGGGAGCCAGAAGCCCCGGTGGCACGGCACCGTAACGACTATTGGATGAGACCTCCTTTTGTAAGCTTTTTGAGAAAATTATTTTTGTCTTCCAGGAAGATTGTCTTTGCAAAAATTTCACCTTTCGTTTAAATGATACTTTAGGGAATTACGTGGCGATTGTAGTTTATAAGCCAAAGCTGAAAATTTTTCACTACTTGTGGGATAGTTCGGAATCTTTTCCAAAGCTGTACGGCAGAGTGTTGAAAATTAAACATAATAAATTTAAGAGCTCGTAAATCACTTTCCTTTAACATTTATTGAGAAAATGTTAAACTGTAACTCTTTTGCAGTTCGCCAAAAATGTATGCAATTTTAATAAAATCGATTCTTCGAATGACCAATTTAGTTTTCCGTTTGTTTAAATCACTTACTTTACGCTGCGTTACTTCAAGCCAAAGATAGTGTCACTAAACTTGAATTTTTTATTAAGAGGGCACATTGGAATTTATATCTTAATTTAATGAATGTGCAGCAGTTCATAAATAAAATTAGATAAACTCAGTTTTTTCTAACAGAAAGCCCTAAACTTCTTCTGTACACATAAACATACCCACACAGTTTTATGCTACACACATTAAACACATACATACAAAGACATCTCCGAATGATATGCGGATATTTGGTTTTTGCTTTTGAAAACATGTCAAGTGTTGATGAATTCCCACATTTTCTTTTATACTTTGACAGCCCTATTTGGGCAACTGACATTAATTAAACTGCCAACGTCAGAGTGCTGTTGATGATAAAGTACTAGACTAGTTGAAGGAACATAAAATGGACTTTATCGAATTTTGTGGCTTGTCTGCATTTACAGGGAGAATAAAAATTTAGGGTCTAATTTTGAAGCGCCAACTATAGATTAATATTTTGAGTTATCCCCAAACTGTAAGATGAATTCATATCAGTTTTGTTTCAACTAAAGAGAACTATTTTGAGTTGTGCTAGTGTTTATGTCACAACCGTTTTAGTTTGATAATGTTCTATTTTGTGTTGCCTCTTTTTAGTTGTTAAAGGTAGGATTATTGTGCTGTTGTATTTCGTTTTGATTCTATATTTATGAAATAACAAATTTCACAGAAAGGGGGACAACTCAAAAAGTTATTTTTCGATAAACGCTTAATCTAATTTCTTTACAATTACAAAACGGACAACATCCTCCGGGGAAATCAGGTGCAGTTAATACATGGGAATTCAAAATTGTCAGATCTCAAGGGACCTGCAAGATCTATTGCGATCGTGGCTGACCAGAGTTCCTATCTGGTACCACATGAGTCCGGAACACCTGATGGCACGGCACCGGACCGACTATTGGTTGAGACGTTCATTAGCATGCTTCTTGCGGGAAATTCTTTCTGTCTTTCAGGTAAATTGACCTTGCAGAAGTTTCACTTTTCCGTTAAAAATATACTTACGGGGATCATGTGGTAGTTGTTGTTTACTACCCAAGGCAAATGGGCTATCACTCGATTTAAAGCCGAGTGACTTACAAATTTAACTCTTCGTAGTTATTTTTGCAACAATTTATTTCTAGTAATAAAAACAAGTCGTATGGGATGTCAAAGTTTTTTCATAATACTTGTCATTTTCGTGACAGATTGCATTCACACTATCACACTTTGTCATATTACTTGAGTTTTTGACATGTATTAATACAAAGTATAAAAGTGTAATCTAGCCTTTATATTGTTTCGGACGAGCAAGCAAGCAAAGCAAACACCGATTACATTTTTCTAACAAGCGTTAAAAAAGAGGAAATTCGGGTTTTCCAATAGGTACTTGACCACTTTGAATTTAATTTGTGAACGCACTATTTCACTGTTAATCTAACTGTTACTTTCCTTTTTTCAGTGAACGCAACATTTTGATCAGGGTAAAGAACACGAACGAACAACGTATGCAAATTATAAAAATGTACGAAATTCGGAGTCAGAGACCGCAACATTAAGAGCGTAAACTCCAATTTTCGCTCGTTATTCTCGCCCTAGTAGACAAGCAATAACAAGTTTAGTGCAAAAATTTGAGTCTATATATTCATTGTGTGATGCTGCCGTGCCAGTGAGACAACGGGTTGGTCGAAGTGACGAAAATATCGCTGCCGCTCAGACGTCCGTAGAAAACGATCCAAATCAGTCCACCCCGCGGCTATCTCAGGAATTGGGCATCGCCTAGACCACTTTATGGCGAATTTTGCGTAAAGATCTTGATTAACACTCATACAAGATCAAGCTTACTTAAGAATTGAAGACGATAAACCATTTGACGCGATGTACGTTCTCCGATTGGGCTCTGGATAAGATGCGCCAATATGATGAATTTCATCGCAATATCCTCTTCAGTGACGATTCTCATTTTTGGCTCAATGGGTTCGTCAAAAAGCAAAATATGCGTTATTGGCTTGGTGAAAATCCACATGTGCTTCTTGAGTCACCACTTCATCCACAAAAGATAAGGGCGTCATTGAGCCATATTTTTTCGTCGTCAATAACGATCGTCACGTTACTGTGAATGGCGATCGTTATCGCGCCATGATTACCGATTTTTTTGGCCCGAATTGGAAAACATGGACTTGGACGACATGTGGTTTCAGCAGGACTGTGCCAGAAGATACACAGCACACGTTACAATCGATTTATTGAAGAGTAAGTTTGGACCAGTCAATTGGCGATTTAACGCCTCTAGACTGTTTTCTTTGGGGCTTCGTCAAATCCTTGGTCTATCCCAACTAGCCGACGACGTGGGAAGAACTCAGAGCCAATATTGAACGCGAAATAGCGGTTGTTACAGCCGAAATGTGTGAACAAATCACCAAAAATTGGGTCCAACAAACCGACCGATGCCGACGTACCCGCGGTGGCCATATGAACGAAGTCGAGTTCCAGTCATAAATGTTTTGATTGTATTGCAAGACGATCATGGTTTGCGTTTTATTTTAAAAAAAATTGTCCTAGTCCTTATTGGAAAATCCTTTACAAATCAAGAAAATTTTGTTGGTTTTTGTTTACCTTCCCAAAACAATGTTGTACACTTCTTACTTATAAAATCGTTAAGTTTTGCAAAATCAATAGATAATATTGATACATTTCAAAATGTTGTAGTGATACATATAAACAATGTTGCTCAACATTTTTCAAAAGCTCGAACAGAGTTCTTGGCTTAAGACTGAATCAGAAACATTTGAAGAATCTGTTTAACCGTTTTCCCCAATTAATATTGTACAAATACATTCAAAATTGACTTATTGATTAATTATGACGTATTTAACAAAAGTATTTAATGTGACGATATATACAGTGGCATAGACAAGTCTTCATACCTCTGATTCTTTTACTTAGTAAACAAAACATCTGTAAGCTGCTAATCAATCTAAAATTTAGAAAAATGGGAGGTATGTAGACTTTTCTGTACCACTATATGTATGTTCTTAAGGGTACTTTACACTAATGGCGATTTCTTTTCTGAGAAATATGTTGCATTAATGTTACATGTTCTACATTTTTGTGTTCGTTTGTACAAAAAATACAACTGTGGGAAAAATTTTTAAGTTCTTATGTGAATATGTTGATAAAAAACATGCAAAACATGTTGCATGCTTTACCCTTACTTTTACTTAAGGTGTTCATACTGCCCTGTCTTACAACTTTGGTACTTACTACTTTGTTTGAACAACCAATGTTTTATTTTGTTTGTCATAATTCATACTGCTCATAATTTTGTAAAAAAATTATTTTAAAACAAAATATAAATATATTTACACATTAAAATCAAAGAAAAATCTATATATTATAATCGTTTAAATTTTTCTAAGCCATTAGTGATGTCAATATTTCTTTTCAAGCCATAATTGCGTGCAGAAACCGCTCAAATAGCTTTAAAAATCGCTCATGAAGTACATTAATGATGAAAGGTTAATAGTTGTAAAAAAAGCAGCTAATTGTGTTCTATTGAAATTGCACAACATGTAACACTTCCAGTGATTATAGGTTACATTAGAAAATGTAACATGTATATACTGTAACATATTCAAAAAAGAAATCGCCATAACACACACGTCTTACGTATTTTGAGAAAAATACAACCCTGTCATTATAAGTTGTTATTGTTTTTCGAAAGTTTTAAGCAATAATTTTGTATATCAGAAATTTATTTTTGTGATTTTTTAGGCAGACTTTTTCTAAAAACATTAATTGAGACTCTATAGTTGTTTTGTGTTTAGTATGAAAAACGAATAGTCAGACTGTGCTTGCTAATTTAAATTATAATTTTTGGCGGTGACTTTATTACGTCTTAAATGTAGCATATTCATAAGGAAAATATGTAACAAATATTTATATGTTTTCGGCCATAAAAAGAAATAAAAAAATCTTGTGAATAAAAATTCCAAAATATAAAAAAACCGTGTCATGTTTTGGTAAAATAAAAGGGACTCGTTTGTAGTAGAAACACCATTTGAGATAGAAACACCATTAGAGAGTTAAACAAAACTAATTAATCAAATAGTTTTTAATTAACTGTCTTAAATAAGCATATTATTGATTCATAAGAATTACCTAAAGGCTGGAATATTTTATATAAAAAAAAATGCTATAAGCATACATATAAATTAAATTTCACTTACCTGGTCAACATATTGGCACGATTAACTGCCACCTCTGCTTCAACACGAAAACGATCTTGAGCATAACGATCGACCACGCCCTCTCCCAAATTCAGCGACGTACCGGCCTCGCAATTCGAACCGAGCGAATGTTGCGTCTCGACGATTTGCAAAAACTTCGTTACAACATCACGACCGTGCATTAAATCACGACGATTACTGCGCGAAATTTCGTCCCAATCGTAAATCTCTTCGGAATTGGCAGCATCTACGACACCCTCGAGAAAATGATTGGTCTCATCATCACTAGATATTTCGGCAATGCCTTCGCTTTCACCATCACCTTCCTCCAAATCACTTAAAGGAAAACCATTGGCATGACTACCAACATCATCATCATCATTTAAAGCCTCCTCCATTATCAGATCCTTAGACGAAGAGACATCGTCTTGCATTAAATCTGTAGATTCATTGAAATTAATTTCTTCTTTTTCATAGAAAGCAGATTGATGGGCTTCAAAATGAATGGCTCTTTGGCTAGTGCTGGCCGATAGTAGAGGCTCTACGGAATGGTCTTCAAAGGAAATTGCCATATCAAAGGGAAACTCTGTAGGGGTGGTGGTGGTGGTGTTATTATTGTTCATTAGGGAATAGTCCTCAGTTGTATTGATTATAAGATTCGCCGAATTTAAATTGTGATATGTGTTAGAGCTGTTCGATAAATTTAAAGATTTAAATTTCAAATCTTTTATTTCCGGCCAGAAAGTTAACAGATTCTCATTTTCTGTTTCGTTATCATCCAAATCAACATTATTATCGATGTCCTTAATGAATTCAGAGGAGAAGTTTTTAAATTGCTTATCGAATTTATCATCTAACAGGGTATTGAGTGTAGTGGCATATAATAAATCAATGTCATCATCGAGGGGCTCATCATTGCTACCATTCGAATTACTTTCATCATTTTGATAGAAAACATCAGACAAATTATCATCGTTATCTTGCTCCTCATCATCGTCGTCATCGACTACATCCATGATATCTGTTAAATCACCATCATTTACACTTTCATTTGTGTCGATATCATTTGCAGCCACAGCCGCATCATCTGCATTTTGATTTGACTCCTTGGCCACTTGATGACTGCTTTTGGCATCTATGCTTGCAACAGTGGTTGTTTGTTGTAATTGTTGTTGCTCTTGCTGTTTATGTTCATCTGGTGTGTGTGGAATTGTATTTGTATCCTTCGGTCGTGCTTGTTGCTGTTGCAATTGTTCGGCTTCTAGCAAACTACGATGATGGTTTTTGGTCAAATGACCAAGATTTGTATTGAATTTGTCAATATTCAATTGTCGCAAACTTTCCACAATTTTCTTTTTATGCAATTTTCGTATTTTGTGGGTCACAGCTTTCAGAGTTGCCGTGGGCACTGGTGCAGAAGGTGTTAAATGATGTGTTGCCACTGTGGCCTGTAATATGCTAGGAATGTTGTTGCTGCTGCTGCTGCTGCTGGTAGAAGAGATTACATTACTGTTGTCTCTGGCACTATTTACATCATTTGCATTATTCAAATGTCTTGTGACATTGTTAACAACATCAAAGTCTTTCACACTAACAAGGTCATCTCGAACATGTTCAGGGTTGGCTGCAATGGGACCAGCAACATTCGATAAATAAGAATTTACTGAATATTTGTTCAGTTCTTGTTTGGTTTGTAATGAAATTTGCTCTATGTTATCATCACTATCATCCATACGTTTACTAGCGACATCCTTTTGATCATCGACATTATGTTGAAAATGAAATTCCTTATTTGCTGTAGTGGCTTCATACAAATTCCTTGTTAAATGTGCCTGTGGCTGTTGCTCCTTCTCACTGGCGGTATGTCTGCGTTGCTTGGAACGTTCATGTCGTATATTTAAAACATCCATGCCTCCCACAACCGCATCTTTACTAAGTTTCCCTCCCTCCACCACAAGCTCATGTTGCGTTGCCACTCTATTGCTCGAACTGATGGTAGTGGCTTCAATTTTATTCGGTGTTACATCGAGACCATTTAAAATTAGCATAATCTTAGCTAAATTCATAACAATATTAACAGCCAGCATCGTTTGTTTTTGGTGTTTTACACAAAAAAAAAAAAAGATAAAAGGCTGTGAACTAAAAGTAAAGGTCAGCAAAATCTCTGTATTTTATTAGCGTTTCCTATTTAATTGTATTGTTTTCGTCCTTTTTACAACTCCTTTTTTGGACAGTTTTATTTTAATTTAATTTTTCTTTTGTTCTCTTTTAAATGTCTTCGGAACGAGACTACCTTTGAATTTTTAATCGTTTCAATTTGACTGTGGCCTCATAATAATTTAATAAAATTTTAATAAAATTTTTTCCTTTATTATTGTTGGTTTTTTCATAAATCGTCCTTAACATGGCGCCACATTTGCTTTTTGGTGTTATTGCAGGGAAAAACTATTTGTTATACATTATTGCGAAATTTTTGTTAATTTCATATTTCGACCACATGTTTTTGTGGGAGTTTTTGTTTTGGAAAGGTGAGGGAAATGCCAGCAATAAAATCTGAAAAAAAATTATATACATAATTAAATTTTTTTTTTTTAAAGTTGTTTCGTTAAATCGAATGTGTAATTTTAAAGCCAATTTAAGTGGTTTGTCGGGATGCAGAAGTGATGTTAAGGGTAGGCAAGTTTAAGGTTAGGAAGTATGTATGTATGTGAATAAGTAGACTGTCAAATGGCGAAATGTCAAATCTGTGGCCGTATGGAAAAACTAGTTAACTCCACTTTTTTCGTCAGTTCGAAATGTTGATAAAGTGTCTCATTTAAAAGTTATTTGAAAAACAAATATCAGAAATATACCAATTTGTATGTAAAAACTTGATAGCTCCACGCATTTTTTGAAAAAACAAGATAACTCCCAGATAAAACAGAAAAATTAGAAGTTTAAAACGACGTTGTTTCGAAAACTAAGAGAGAAAGAGCGAAATAGAACAAATTCGGGTCGCAAGTTCTTTGAGTCAAAATGTTGAACATAAAAATTGCAACTCCAGAGAATTCAAAGAATATTATATGAATTCTTTATATACATTAGGGTGGCAGCTAAATTTCAACTTTGGATTTTCAACATCTCCCGGGCGGAATATTGTGCCACATGGTCTAAAACTGATGTGGAAAAAATTTCAGCCAAATCGGATAACTTTTACCCCTGCCCCTTTGAGGTCAATGTTCAAATGATAAAAAAAAAAAAAAAATCCATACAAGCAAAAAATTTTTTTTCGAATTTTTTTTTTATCATTTGAACTTTGACCTCAAAGGGGCAGGGGTAAAAGTTATCCGATTTGGCTGAAATTTTTTCCACATCAGTTTTAGACCATGTGGCACAATATTCGGCCCGGGAGACATCAATATTAATACAAAAAAATTGCTCCATACATTTAGCTGCCACCCTAATATACATATTAGAGCGACTCACCAAAAAAGTGCTCGATGTACCCTGCTAAAAATTAACCTTTGACTTAAATATTTCGGATCCAGCTCTGACCTCTCGTGAGCTGGACCATTTTGAAAAAGCGTATATTTTTGCATGTTTTGTTAATTTGAGGATCTGTTTCCTTACCAACATATCCAGTATGGAAATCATAAGAAAGGGTTTTTAAGACGCTTCCAACTGTATGCACAATTTGTCCAAGGAAGATTACCCATGTCCTTTTTTTAAGGATATTCTATAAAAAAGAACGGTTTTTGTACCTTTTGTTCGGGGTTGTTTGTAATAAAAATGCGAAATTAACATATTTTAATCTTTAGTCGATTTAACTAAATACGTGTCACAGATTTTTTTTGAAATTCGTGCTAGTTCACGTTTTGACAGAAATGCAATGGGGTGGTAGCCCTTCGTGTTAAATAGGGCAATATGGGTATCAAATTTTTTCTTATGCCAAGTACATCATCTTTGTATGTAAATAATTTAGATTTTTGCAAATTAGATGCATTTTACACGGTACTCTGGAATATATATAAATGCAATTTTGCCGTAACTCTAATATGATAGCAGATTTAGGCCGGGTTTTTGGGATGTGGATTAAGTTTAAACTTAGTTTAACGTAGTCCGAGACTCGGATTTTTCCGGCGAAATATGAATTTTTTTCTATTTATTTCTTTAAAGACCAACATTTAAAGCAAAACTAAGCTGTTTCGTCAAAATTCTGTATACAAACTTTGTAATGGCGGCACAAATTTATTTTTAGACTAACTAAACCTAGTTTAACTGAGATATCAAAAACCCAGCATTAGTGTTTAGATCATGTATGGATGAAGATAGGACTAAAGAAAGAAAAAAGGAAATGATCCACAACTTTTTGACGGCATAGTTTTTTTTTCGCAAATTAAAAAAAAATATGCTTAAACAATAATATAAGACAGTGTTTTTGGTCAGCTAAACCAAAAAAACGATCTTATTACCAAGTTAAGTATAAAAATTTAACGGAACACCTTTTGTTTAAAATTTTAATATGTATTAAAATAAAATTAACCACAAAGTCAATAGCTCTTTTTCAGGTTCAACCTATGTTAAACCGATTATAACGTTAATCAACGTCCTTAAAACTGGCCAATTCATTTCATAAAATCAAGAAGGGTAAACCTTTTAATTATGTTTATGCATAAAAACAGACAAAAACTCAGCTTATTTTTTGATGTATAAGAATAAAGAGAAAAAAATATTTTTTGGAAAAACTAGATAACTCCATTTGTTCGTACAAAAAACGGGTAAATTAACGTGTTGAGTCAAAAAGTTAATGTTTTTCTACAAATCATTATTTAAGTTGCCTTAATTCCGTAAAATACTAATATAATTTAAGAAAAAACAAGATAAGTGACATTGATTTTTGGTTTTAATGTCCAAAAATCAGTTTAATGGTACCAGAAATCTTTAACTGAATATAAAATATTGTTTTGTTTAATGCGCTTGCATAATAACATAAATTCATATGAAATTTTTAATATTTTTTTAATTAGGCTTAAGTTCATGAAATTTACTTTTAATGAAAAAAAAAAAAAAAAAATATTAAAAATTTGGATTAAAAACCATAAATAGTTCAACAAAATAACCACAATACTAATTATCATATGAAATAATTAGCGAAATATGTTTATAACTTTAAATGTGTTTTTCTCGTGTTTTCAAAAAATGGAGCTATCTAGTTTTTCCATACGGCCACAGAAATATTTATCTGTCATTTATTTAATAAAAATTGGGGAAATTTCAACCACATACTCGGACAAAAATTAAGAATTCTGGATCGTTTTTTTAGTTTTGAAATACCCGCAGTGCCCTTCTTTGGGTACATAAAGTGCCTCTCCTGATAAGTCTGCACTCATAAAAATATTCATATTGATGATGCCCTGACATCAGAAGTGTAACATAAATGTTATAACAAATGGCACCATTAATGTGGCAAAAAGTGCCTTCAATCCACTGACGAATGTCATCATAAAATGTTGTCATATTTTATGTGTCATCTATGCTATGACTACCGTGACATCAATTCGATGCCACATTTTGTGCATTATGAACATTATTTTCATGTTTAAAAAGTAAAATAAGAAGGATAAATTCCCATATTCTTTTTGCTTAAATTATTTAGTTTAAGACATCAAATCTTCGAAGTAGAATGATTACGAAAATCATATCTGGCATGCTGCTGGCGTCTTATAAGTAATTGGGAGCTCTTTAGTAAACAAAGGGCGGAGTACAACAAAACAAACATGTGCAACGGGTAAGTCAATAATAATACTCCCTAACTTTGACTTAAGTGAATTCCAATGACTCAATTTAATGACAAACTGTCCTTATGAGTTTTTTTCTCCGATGTAACTGAGTCATCGCCCTGCTGACATTTTTTATTAAACTGGCTCCCATTCGTCATTTCTGTGTTGCCGATGTGTCATCCCATTGATGACATAATTTCACCTCATGATAATTTGGCCAACTGATGTTAAGACAGACAACATAATGACGAAAAGTGTCATGTGGTCAAAAACAAAGACACTTGTCATAATACTGATTTAAAAATACATCAGCTTTATGACGTCTTTTCTATCAGTTTCACAAATCCAAAACCTAAACTCGGCTACCTCTTTTGGGTTTTAATCGGCTGCAGTCAATACCTGGGACTCAGTTAATCCTTAATTGACAGATCTTCACGATGTCTTGTGATCGCACCTGTCTGGTATCACGGAAGTCAGTAGCCTAATATTGCTTGAGGCCTTCATTAGTATCTTTCTTGCGGGAAATTCTTTCTGTCCTTAAGGAAGATTATATTTGCGAAAGTTTCGTTTTTCCGTTGAAAAGATACTTTCATAGATCACGTGGTGGATGCGGTTTACTACCCAAAGTCGCGGGAAGAGATAACCTAAAAACCTCACCAAAGGGCTGTTTGTTTTAGAGTGCGTTCTGAGGGAGGATTATCCTGGGTAAAGAAACAGAGGTTATTTAGCTCCGTCTGCTAAACAAGAGAATAGTGCATAATCTTGCCGGAAACTTTACTCAAATTCATACATGTCTGTGCTGGTTGTTTTTACACTTGGCAACGGTTGGTAAACGCATTACTTGCCAAGCAAGTGTTTAAGATCCACCGTGGAGTGGGCCCTAGAAAAAATTATCCCCAATTTTTTCCAATTAAACCATACATAAAAAATAAAATCTGTTTTAATTAAAAATTTAATCAAGTGAATTAAACGTTTAATTATATCAACAACATTACTGATGAAAATGTTGCTAATATGAAAAAATTTTTAATTGATACTATAAATTTGTTAAATAGTGCAAATATGATTAAGTTTTTAATAAATATCACAAAATTTTTAATTGAAATTAATCTTTGGTTTTTTGTCTATTCATGTAATTCTTTTCCACAACTGTCGGTTAACCATGCTGAAATCGATTATGAAATTAACCTTAAGGCTTTAGGGCATAAGAACAAAACAAAATACCCTCCATAATATATTACAGTGTTACCAAGTTGATCAAAATAGTAAAATAAAGCAAAGTTGGTGAAAAGTATATTCTAATAATGTTAAATTCCTTTCTTCATATAAATAATTAAATTAAAAATATAAAAAATTTGGATTAGAAACCATAAATAGTTCAACAAAATAACCACAATTCTAATTATATTCTATTAAAAACAAGAATTCTTTAATCTCAAAAAACCTTAGATCACCCTGTTAAGGCAATTTAAAACAATTTTTCTTAAAATATCGATTAAAGGTGTAAATTGCAAATAAAGTTAAAGAGTATCCCATAAAAATATTTCCAAAAGACATCGAATAAATCTAATCAAAGAAAAAATTGTGTAAATATTTGAATCAATTAAACCCCGCATGTCATCAGTTCTTAACAAAATTCAACTAACCAACAACTTTATAAACATATATTTTCTTGTTTGCATGTATGCATGTGTATCTCCTTTAATCTTCTTTAAATCTATTAGTTGGTTATTTATTGAGTTGGAACAAATTGATTACGGTTAAGGAAGAAAAAAAAGGTCAAATTGTTGTTAAAAGAAAAAAATACCGTCACAACATGCTTTTCTTCTCGCTTTCTTTCTTTTTTTCTTTCTTTCTTTCTTTCTTTGAGGGTTAATTTCATTTCTTAAATTTGATAGTACCTTTTTTTAAGGTCATTTTCATTTATAAATATTTTCAAGAAAACGAAAATGGAAGAAAATTAAAATAAATTTAAGATTATAATTTAAGGAACAATATTTGTGTAGTGTGGTAATAAAAAAATAACTTTATCTCCTTAACTAGAAAGACAAGGTTAATTAAAATGGACACATTCTGCTAATTTGACCTTTTTCAGCAAAAGAAAAACTGTATAATACACTTGTCAATGGCGACAAATTTACAATAACGACACGGTAATACAAAAGTGAAGGAAAAAAAATAGAAATTTGCAGGGGTTCTTAATTCTGCTTTGATGGACTTCATAGATTTTGAAATTTTTTGAATTTATTTATTGCCCACACAATTTTTGCCAACTATTACACTGTACAACACAAAAAAAGTTACAAAGTCCGGCCTATAAATTTTGATAGAGGAGACAAAAAAAAAAAAGACACGTGTATCGGCGTTTTAAAAGTTTACGTCTGAATTTCATTTGTAGGGGGTTAACGTTTCCCAGCTCTGGCGCATTCTTATTGTTATTCGGCATAAGAAACCATGTGACCCTTACATTTTAGCTAAATGTGTTCAGCAAATTTATGTAAAATGTTAGTCTGAGTTCATACGGTTCATGTCTTATTGACAAGATTGCTACTTTATAGGCGAGAGGGACGAGGGGAAAATAAACGAGTACACAGATGCATGTACTGTCTTTACGTTTTGCTTTCTTATATGTGTTTAATTTTGTTATTGTTTTCAATATCAAAAAAGCACATGTCTTCAACATGACAAGAATCATTTGAACGCCAATTCATGTTCAAAGAAGAAAAAGGAAGAATCTTGTCAATAAGACATGAGCCGTATGAACTCAGCCTTACAGAGAACATTTTTGTAGAATAGTTTAACCCCCTAACTCCTCAAGGTATGGGTCTTTTTTGTGCTTCTTTTAAAATAGAGCAAAAACACCATTAAAACAGGGATTTAAGGGGTTAAAATCAGCAATTTTAGCTGTAGACTTAAAAAGTCTTCATCTACTTTTTTTTTTTTTTTTTTATTAATTTCCTAAGCTAATCCCGCGAAGCTCTATGCTTGTCTGCAGGAAAGAAACCAGAGTCTCTGGCGGGAATCGAACCCTCAACCTCGGCGCTGATAGACTAGCTCGCTACCAGCTAGCCTACCGAGGCAAAAACCTGGTGTCAATGTTATCAACTTTAGTAAGCGGCAAGACAGCTTTCTGTCGTTCTTTTCAGTAAACGATGATAACACGTTTGCTTATTGCAACGATATTAAAGGAATAAGGAATGCAATGAATTTTGAGTATAACCACGAGGACTGGCGTATATTTATTGATTCATCTAAGAAGAGTCTAAAAGCTGTACTTCTGTGTTACGATAATACCAAAAATCCTATTTCAATTGCCTATGGAATGAATATTAAAGTATGATTCTATAAAAGTAATACTGGACTTCGTAAAATATGAAGACCATAAGTGGCGGATCTGTTGTGACTTAAAAGTCGTTAGTTTCCTTTCAGGTATGCAGGTTACGTTAAGTACGGATGCTTTTTATGCACTTGGGGTAGCAGATGGAAGGGCGACCAATATTCCAAAACAACTATGGAAGTTGTGACCTGAGGGAACATTAGGAGAGCGCAATATCGTTCATCAAGCATTGGTACCAACTGAAAAAAATTCTCTTACCCCCATTGCATATCAAACTTGGTGTGTTTGAAAACGTTGTTAAATGTCTGAATACAAATGAATCAGCATTAAATTTTCTGAAAACAATATTTCTAAAATTAAGCGAAGCAAAGATTAAAGAAGGTATGTATATGTTCTTCCAGTCGTTGTTATTGTTGAAAGCCTTAAAATTGGTTATATACCAACAGGTGCTTTTGTTTTGCTGGACATTGTATGATAATGAAGTGGAATTGCCAAGAGCTCAAAAAAAATTTTATTAAAGAATAAATCCTATCCAAATTTGCTATCAAAGGTAACATAATAGAGATATAAGTGATTTTTTAGTTAAATTTGAACTATTTTTGGGGTACTTTAAAATAAAATTTTTAATAAATGCAAAACTAACCCTTAGCTCTGTTTTGTTGTGTCTTATTTCTAACATTCTGGTTGAATTTTCTGTTCTGTACCTCGTTTCTGTATTTCTCGCATCGTAAAATTTCTTGCATGAAGTGTGAAACAAAAAATTCCATCGTTTCTCGATTTATGAGATAAAAGTGTTTCTGTATTTGAATGCGAAAACAGACACAACAAATTCTGTTTATTCTGGAATATTTCCAGTAATTATGTGTCAAATAAAAGCGAAACGTCAACAAAAGAAATAAATATAATAAAAACGGGGCTGCCAGATTTGACGAGTTATTGTCATTTTGACAACTTTTTGTTCCGAAATTAGCAAAGTGACGATTTAATGATTTTTTCTAAAAAAAAGTGACGAAAGCCAAAACAAAATCAAAAATATTTTATAATTTTGTTGTTACTTTCTATAGAAATTCATATTGAATTTTTAAATTTCAAACACTTCATATTTTGTGGCGTTGAAAATTGAAAAAACAAAATGAATTTCTGTAGAAAGTAACAACAAATTTATAAAATACTTTTGATTTTTTATTTTTTTTGCTTTCAATGAAATTGTTGGCATTGCCCCTTAGTCTTCGAAATAAGATAGTTTTAAATATTTTAATATGTTTGTTTATTGGTAAAAAAAATATCTTTAAAAACAAGACAGCTTAAACTTTTTTATTTATTCCTTTTGTGAAAATTGTCCTCTTCTTCCCTGAAAAATGTATCGGCAAAAGCAAAATTTGGAGGGAAAGAAATGGACCGATTTGGCTTATTTTGAACATTTAATACTTCTTATATACATTAACAAAATATGATTGATATTTGGGTGTATCCAAAGTAACGGCCGTTACTTTATAAATGTGCTGTTTTTAAATGTCTGAAACAAACATCATGTTTTGTGAAATTTTGCACAGGATATTTCAAGTTAAATATCTGATTAAATTCTTTGAAATGTTTTGTTTAAATAATACATTATAAAAATTACAAGTTTTTTGCGTGTGAATTTATTTATTATCGGTGACAAAAAAAAAATATATTGTCAAGTGGCCTTTTAAACAGAAGACAATAATAAATATAACATCAATTATTTTAAATATTTAATTAAAAGTTTATTAAAGTTTTATTAGAATGATCTTTAAATGATAGTAATCGAAATTAATATCTTTCGTCTTTTACTCACAAACACCGACTGAATTAACATCAAACATACATTTTCTAATCATACTAAAATGATAACACAAAACAAAACTGCACTATGGGGCAGGGTAGTTTGTGCGTGACAATATTTTTGTTAGTATAAATAAAATTAAAGTTAATCTTTAGAAATATGACACGATACATTTATTTTGTATAATAGCGGAAAAATTAATTCAAAATAAAAATTTAATTTAATAAAGGGGTCAATTTCTGTGGAAACACCCTTTTGATATTCTTATCTTATATGGACATTTTTGGGCCAAAAGCATTTTTTCTTCAAGAAAAAAAGTTGTTTGTCTGTAACCCGTTCATTTATGAACCGATTTTTTTAACTTAAACTACCAGCTGTTCTACTAAGTCTATTTCAGGTAAAAAAAAGAAAAAAAATTTATAGGAATAGGTAAATTACAGATTTATATCTCAGCCACTTGTAAACCGATGTAGTTACATTTCAATAATATACTATTTCGAACTACATACGATATAAATATAAAACAACGTTGTCACTATGAATTCTAGGTTCTTCACAAAGCTGATTTAATTAAAAAATTTTACATTTTGATCTCAGTATTTGTAAATATATATCTATTTTAAATAAGGATATATGTTTATTTTATTAAGCTTGGCTTCTTTTTGCTTTTGTAAAAATATTGGCCCATAATCATGGTCAAACGCTAAAGTCGGTTCTATTTAAAAACAACTTTAAAATAAAAACATTCAATTAAATATTTTGCTACTATAGTCGAAACTAAAGTATGTTTTAAATTGAACCGACTTTAACTGGGTGCCACCTCAAATGTAGCAAATTTTTCATACAACATACAACAAAATATAAGCAAGTGGCAACTTTAAGCAGCCGACATTGAAAATTAAAATATAAATAAAACACTGCATATCTTATACGGTTGAAACACGCAATGTGATTTTATGTAGAAAGCAAAAACAAAATTACAAAACTTTGTGTAAAACGCTAGGCAATTTTGGCCTAGCGTTTTACACAATTAGGGCCTATACATATGTATTTTGTGTTTCTTTCCATAAAAGTTTTCCTGCAAATCATTAATAATTGCAAAATATCAGCCAACATCTTATAACATAAACATTTTTAACTTTTTGCAAGTACTTTTTTATTTGGCGAAAAACAGCTGATGCTGTTGTTAAATGAGTTAAACACAACTTCAGCTGGTTTTAAAATTAACATCGGGTTTAACGTGTAAAGTATACTTTTGCTTGTCTTTAGTAGATCAAAAGCATATTTTTAATAAAAGTTTACTTTAGAACTCTTAAAGTATGCTTTGTTTATGACTATAGTTATGGGCCATTTATTTTATTTTTTGTTTAATATGATATTTTCTCATGCCTTTGTGCGACTTCTTCAGGGAAAAACAATTTTTAATTGTTATCGGATTAAAGAAAATAAATAGTTTAAAAAAAATTATCCTTCAGCTTAACAAAAGAAATATAAATTTAAAGAAATTATTAAATACCCATGAACTTTAACTTTGTTTTTGTTTGATTATGTTTTAATAAAAGTCGAAACAAATTTGTTTAAAATTTATTTTAAATTGCACGATTTTTAAAACAAAAATGGAGGATCTTTTATATTTTTTTCTCAGAAAATTGACGATTTTGACACAAATTTATCTGGCAGCGCTGATTAAAACCAAAACAAGAAAAGGCTAAAAAAAATTTAAAATAACAAAATATAACAATGGTTTTTTGTTTATTTTCATCATATAAATTATGCACTCTCATTTATATTCCTTCTTTTTTTTTATTTATTTAAAAAAAAATAGTATATAAACATATTTTAAATTCAAAATATCTACATTTTGTTTTTCTCGCCACCAATTTCAAATGCGACTTATTTTGACAGTTCTTGAAAGAAACTTTTCGCAAAACATTGTTATAGAAACACTTTTTCTCGCATCCTTCCAATAATTGCTGGAAAATTATTAAAATGACAGATAATTCTCGCCAAGAAAAGATACAGAAACACTTGCGTGAGAAAAACCATTTTTTGTTTCATTTCACACTATTTTTGTTGCAATTCACACGTTTCATGCGGAAAATTTTACGAAGCGAGAAATACAGAAACGAGGTACTGGTATATTGAGGGACTAATTGTAAAATTTCATGGATAATATTTTTGCGGAACAGTTTAAACCCTTAAATCCCTGTTTTAATGGTTTTTTTTGCTTTTTTTAAAGAGAGAAGTTAGAGTAACATATTCTACAAAAATGTTCTCCGTTACATTTTACATAAATTTGCCAAAGACATTTTATACCTAAAATACACAAGGGTCACAGGGTTTCTTATGCCGATTAACAATAATAATGTGCCAAGGCTGGGAAACTTTAACCCCCCCTCAAATAAAATTCAGATGTAAACTTTCAAAACGCCGATAAACGTGTCTTTTTTTTTTGTCTCGTCTATCAAAATGTATAGGCCGGACTTTGTAACTTTTTTTGTGTTGTACAGTGTAATAGTTGGCAAAAACTGTGTGGGCAATAAATAAATTCAAAAAATTTCAAAATCTATGAAGTCCATCAAAGCAGATGGATAATATAAAAAAAAAAATTGATTTTGTTGTACAGTGTTATCAAAGTTATTTTTGGGAGTACATAATTTTGTCATCAATAAGATTTTGTTTTATTGGGCTTAATTCCCAATTTGTTTTCTTGATAAATACACTGAATTTATTATAGGGGGATAAGCTAGTTTCTTTGTGCATTTCACTGGTTGCTTAGGCCAGATCATTTGGAAACCTTTTTACAAAGGCTTTAGAAAAACTAAATTTATTCAGCCTTATTCCGGTTGTCGTTGTCGTCATAGTGTCGTTTTTTGTAATATATTAAATTATTATAATTATACATTAAAAAAAAAAAACAATTTAATGCATCGGTTATTTAAAAAAAAAACCTAACGGTGTCAATAGAAGGGAAAGTACGGATTTCCTGCATCTAGTACAGAGTGCTTGATTTAAGTACGGATTATTCAAGTGCCCCCTACTTAAAGCAATCCGAAAACGTAAAAGTGAGATAAATAAAAATTTACATCAAACAAACTATGCTCGTTTCTAGAATTTCTAAGTTGGGTAAGTA
The DNA here is from genome assembly GCA_930367215.1 of Pollenia angustigena. NCBI lineage: Eukaryota > Metazoa > Arthropoda > Insecta > Diptera > Polleniidae > Pollenia > Pollenia angustigena. Next base: position 192,356,181 of record OV884060.1, on the reverse strand, counting down.
TCGAATTCGTACTTTAAAAAACTGCAGTCAAAAACAAAAACTGTGTACAACTTTTCGCTTTTTGAGTTGGGTTTACAGCGACTGTTCACATTTAATGAATTAGAAGTAAAAGCAATAGGTTTTCTTTAACCAATGACAAGTTAAGAAGTGGAAAAAATTGCAGTTTTTCTACTTTAACTGCAGTTTTTTAAGCGATGCTTGAAATAATCTGAGAGTGGATTGATTACACTTGTATTCATGTTCTTTAACTTTAGTGAGAACTTTTCGCAACGAAAAGATGTGCAACAAAATATTCCATCGTTTCTCGACAAGTGGGGAAAAAGTGTGTCTGTAACTCATGTCGAAAACTTTCCAAAGAGATTACGCCGTTACGTTATAAATGTCATAACATTGCACTCGAAGCCGATGTGACATTGCAGAACGCCATTAACACATATAGTTGACGGCGACCAAAATTTACAAAAATTTAAAATTTTTCAACGACGGCTGCGAAAAGACAACCGTCGGCTATACAAAATAATACAAAGTGCGACTTTAATGTTTGTTGTTTGCAAACGAGCTTTAAAAACATTCGTAGTTTTTATAAAAATGTTACAAGCAAAGCAATTAAACAATGAAAAAATGTGCCAAGAACAAAATATTATTATTATTATTTGCTTTTTTAATTGTTTTTTAGTTTTGTCACTCAATTTTTTATTCGTGACTTTATTTGAAAGTTCAAAGCGGGATTTTTTCTCACAAAAATTTTACAGACACACTTTTTCTGTTGATTGGCATGTAATTTTACGTGACAGCTAGTACTCGCGAAAAAAAAGGTACAGACACAGTTTAGTGAGAAAAACAGCTGTTTGTTTCATTTTTGGCATTTTTGTTTCATTGCACACATTTTAATCGAAAAGTTGGGCAAAGGGAACAAATTCAACTTTTCTTGCGGCCTGGAACTTTGTTTCAAATTTTTACTAATTTGAGGTCGCTGATTTCAAATCTAATCTAAGCCATTTTTCTCTATAAGCTCGAATTTTTGATATGCTTACATTGTCCTTATAGCTGCCCAGAAAATTTAGACATTTCGGTAAAGTTTTGAAAAAAATATCAATTTAAAAAAAAAACTTTTTTTTTGTTCTTTGAAAAGAAATAATAAAAATAAAACTGCGATAAAAATCACAGTTTTGATCCAAAAACATTTCGCTAAACATATTTCGAATGAAATGAGCTTTATTTCATTGCAATCGATGCACAACTTTTGATTTTGTTCACAATTTACTGCCCGACTTGGTTTTCGTAACACTGATAGAAAAGGCGTCAAACCGCTGATGTATTTTGACATCAGGTACTATGACAAGTGTCTTCGTTTTTGACCCTATGACACTTTTTATCATGGTGATGTCATCCTTAGCATCACTTGGCTAAAGTGTCATCAGGGTCAAAATGAAATTATGTCATCAATGGGATGACACATCGGCATCACAGATATGACGAACATGTCCTCAGTGCGATGACGCAGTAACATCGGAGAAAGGACACATTAGCATCAATTTAATGACAGTTTGTCACTAAGTCAAAGTGAGAGAAAATTATTATTTACTTACCCGTTACATATGTTTGTTTGTTGTTGAATTACGACCTTTGTTTACATATAGGGCACCATGCCCCATATGATTTTCGTAATAATTCTACTTTAAAAATTTGATGTATTTAACTAAATAATTTAAAAAAAAATATAATATAGGAATTTTTGCTTCTTATTATACATTGTAATCATGAAAATAATGTTAATAATACACAAAATGTGGCATCGAATTGATGTCACTATATAAAATAGATGACACGTAAAAAATGACAAAATTGCACGAAGACGTTAGTCATTGGATTGATGTTACTTTTTGCATCATTGATGCCATTTGTAGTAACATTGATGTCACAATTCTGATGTTAGGGTATCATCAATATGAAGATGCATTTTTCTATCAGTGAACAAATTTCGTAACGAATTCAAACGAAGACTTCGTTCGCTTAACTTTGATGTAAAAAAACAATATTTTATAATTTTTTGTTTGTTTTAAATATAAGTTAAGAGAACGAACAAATAGAATTCGGGAATTTGCGCTTTTATTTTACTTTTTAAATAAAAAAAGTAATGTATGTTTTTCTTCTTTCAGTCTTGTTTTTGTTGTGTCTACATAGAACAAACCGTTTTTACCTTCTTATGTAGTATTGTTGTTGTTTCTGAATACAACAATATTTTACAAACATACGCGTATGCACGCATATGGGTAAATCCAAAGTGTTGAACGTGACAGTCGTACGCATCAAAAATGCAATAACATATTAAACAACAAATATTTTTACGTTCTTTTAACCCTTAAATTATAGCACTAAGGGCGCGATTCTAGGTCAAAGATAAAGGCAAAAGAAGTAGCGGTTCGAACGTGAAAAAATAGAAGTAGTTTTTGTGGCCATGTCTAAAAAGGCGTAATTAAGCGAAACCTGGCACAATTTTTTAGTCAAACTACTTTCAGAGTTTTACGTCGCAATGTAACATTAAAATGTTTTTGGTTTGATTCCAAAATCTTCTGTATTTTCTTTTTTTTAAGCCAAAATCTGGGTCGATACGTGACATTTCGAACGTGAAATTTTTTCCATAATAATTGAATAATGATTAAAACAGAATAAAAATTTATCGTTAATCCGAATAACATATTTCTCTTTGAACTTTTCCTTAGATTACAGACCATGTAAGAAAATTTTTTTGGAATAATTTTCATCAAATATCACCTCTTTTCAGGAAGATAATATTAAAGAAAACATACAATAAAAAATTCTCACAAATAAGAAATTACGTTTGCACAACTTTGCAGTCTGATTGTTCATCTAAGTGGACAGATGTGTGGGCAAATTTATAAAATTAGTAAAATCTAAATATTTCTCATAACAATATCGTAAAATAATCAGCTTTTAATAACTTTTAAATTTTAGGAGACGGTGGACCCTTTGACGGATATGCCCATATATAATGCAATGAAACTAATCACCCCTATCGCGAACGTTATGGGAATATGTAATATGGAATCAAACCTATATTCCCATCCCCAACAAATCGGTATCGCAAATATTTTGGGAGTAAACATTTCTATTGTGAATTATTTGTCAGTGCTTTATAAACAAAAGTCCGTATTGTGAATAACTTGTCAGTGCTTGTATTGTGAAAGAAAAATATACAATATAGAATACTAATGAACATTTAATAAAATTAATGAATGAATAGTGTGTATTAGGGTGGGTCAATTTTTTTTTTGTAAGTAGGCGTATAGCAAAAACGTAATCTACAATAAATTCTAAGAAAACTTGACTAAGAAAGTATGGGTCTAAAATCAAAACCTAGCTCCCGCCGAGAGGCATAATGGAATTTTAAAAAATAATAGGTAATGAGAGCAAAATACTGTTTTATGCAAAAATTACACATTTTTATGATCCGTACTCAAAGAGTGAAAATGAAACCTTATTACTGAGACTTCTTTGTACGTGCGTCCATCCATCCGTCTGTCCGTCCGTCCGACACAGTGCCCATTCTCCGGAACGGTGAGGAAACGGTAAGAACTAAGGAGCTAAAACTAAGGCAAAATATGTAGTTAGGTGGCCGCTACAACAACAAACACTGAAAACAACAAAAATAGGAAGGCTTACAGAAGAAACTGTGTTTTGGTAGAGGTAGAAACTTCACAGAATATGTAGTTGCATGGGTGGTACAAGAAATACTAAAAAAGTAAAATGCTAAAAAATAGAGGCTGCCCCAAAACAAAAAAAAACGTATCTTCAGATATCATTTAATCCATTTTGTAAATTTTTTATACATAAATACATATGTATATCTTGAATACGATTGTTGTTTTTTTGATTTTTCTTTTTCGCGTTCACTTAAGAAAAAATAATACTTTAAAATATCACGATAACTTGACAAATTTAATCCACTCAATTCACTTGGCATGCCAATGATACTAGCGTTCTGATTAGTCAGAAAACTTGCCCCGTTAGAGTCAATCGACATCGCTTATGATTCCATAATTTAATGATTACTTTTTTAAAAAATAAATTAACACACGCTTACTTTTTGAAAGTTACCTATCAAGTGCATAAGTCAATCAAAACAAATGTTGAACACCACGTTTTTATAAAATGCATTAACGGTAAATTTCTACAATGACTAGAACCAAAGAATATAAAATTTATATTGAATTCTAATTACTCTTAAGCTGGAGGTCCACACCACGCGTTACTCGCTTTTTCGCAGCATACGCAGCTGTCAAAAAAGTAGAATCTGTGTAGTTAGACGTAGTAAGGTACATGCACAAAAGCGAAGACGCCTTGAGGCGAAAAGTAGGTTTACTTTCTACTTTTGTAAGCGTCACAAGCAGCGTTCGAACAAATCAGCTGATTTTGACAAATTAAGTTTTATTTTTACTTGTGCTGCTGCTGCATAAAAAGCGTTGCATGTAACTTGAAACGTAGAACGCAAGTAAGGTTAGAAAAGCATGCGCTGCGTGGAGGCGAAAACGCGTGTTATGGACCTCCAGCTTTACGGGGCTTAAAAAATCGTTCTCTTTTTAAATCTTCGTTATTCGTATACAAATTAAAACATTATATCGATCCAACAACAATGTTCCATACATCTTGATCAATAGTTAGTGGGAACATAATAATTTATTTGTAATCAAATAAGGTTTAAAAAAATGCAATAAAAAGGTCCAAAAAAGCAACCAGATGTTGCTACTTTTTTATTTTTCATAATCAAGCCTCTCGGCGGGAGCTAGGTTTTCATTTTAGACCCATACTTTCTATGGGTAATTTTCTTAGAATTTTACGTAGATTTCGATTTTGGAATACGCCTGTCACGTTTTTTCTCCTCCGAACAAATTGACCCACCCTAGTGTGTATCTTCATTTCCTTTATTTACACTCCTTTAATAAAAGGAAAAAATAATTCAATTAAGTCCTACTTTAGAATACAAATTAAAATTTTCCCTTCTCGTTCACATTAACACTTGTTGGGAATTTATTTAGTTAAAATACTGGCGGGAGTAAACATTGGCGATGCCAAATTTTTAAGGTTTGGGAATTCATTCCCAAAAAATTTGTTATGGGAATCATTCACAATACAAAATAAAAAAATATGGGAATATTTTCATGGGAGTAGTTGTTTGCGATAGGGGTGAATAAGTTCTGTGGGAATAAAACGCTCTCTTTAAAATTGATTGATTTAAGAATTTCATAATTGTTTTTAAGAAATTCCGACATTGGTTTTCGAAAATAGTCCCGTTTTGCGTTTGAACTTAAGTCGAAAAAACTTACATTAAGTACGAGTTTTTTCTTTCTGCGTATAAATCGATCCAGTTTTCACAATTCGATACTAACAAACGGGCTTAAAGGGCAAAATCGTAATAATAAAAAGGGTAATTTTTTTTTTTGTTTTTTAGCCCGCAAAGGGCTAAGTTGGCTCACTGGTGCTTGCAATTAAAACAAATTTAAGTTTCTTTTAATTAATGACCTTTACATCTCCGTTGTTTCACTAAAAATAACGACTAACTGATTAAAAAGGTAAAATTTGTATTTCCGTTCTCTCTCCGCCTAAACAACACAGATTTTTTTTATTAAACTTCTTGCATATTTTGTGTGGTGAACAACACAGTGTATTTTTTGTCACTTTTCCGTAATTTGGTATTAAAATTATTTTTTTTTTAACTAGATAAATAAGGAAAATTAAAATAGACATATTTTGTTCATGTTACCACAGGTGGGAAGAAAATTTTAATCAAGCCAAGTTGACAAGGACAAATTTCAATTATTTCGTAAAATGTAAACTTTCGACTGAAGTAAATTCAACCTTTTTTTTAGAAGAAGAAAAAGGTTTAATACATTTATTAATGGTGACAAACTAATTAGGATTGTTTTAATTATAATTAGGAGTCTAAAGAAAAGTTGAAGAAAGGGATAATGAGTTTCTTTATGATTAAAGGAAAGTACTTTTTTGTTAATCGTATTTTGTAACTATGAAGGTTATAAAAGAGTTAAAAATATCTTAGGCTCCAAAATGGTTTAAAAAAGTTATTATTTTTTTTTTTTTTAATAAATAAATTGAGGGTTCCCGTAAAATAAGGATAAAATTCCTTTTTTTCTCAATTAACGATAATTAAATTTATGTTTAAAATGTGGCTTTAAATCAATACCGAAAATGTTTATAATATAAACCACACTAAAAAAACTTGGCAAAAACATTAAGACACCCTACACCAGGATTTAATTTTTTTTTTTTTTTTTTTGCTAGTAGAAAGCGGAAACTTCAGACATGTGTGTCCAAGTTCATCCTAATAAGGGCTGTTTTTTTTTAGAGGAATTTAAATAAAACACAATAAATTCAATGACCATGGCATTTACTGCCTGGCCCACGTTGTCGTCCGCCATCGTGCACTTGCATTTTCAACGACAAACAACTGTTTTGCGGCCCTCTAACAAATTTCAGAACGACAACTCGACAAGCGAACGATAACGTAACAGTTTTCATACAATATTGCGGCCAACTAAGAAATATTATGCGACCACAAATGTCAAAACTAGTGACTTGTGTTGTTGTTGCCGATCGAGGCAGTTTGTTCAAAAATTTAACAAAATTTTCCTTTACACAGTCGACTGCCAAGTCGATAGTTAGTGTACCGCTTAAGAGAACGATAACACAGTACAACAGCCAATCTGGGGGGTGAGAAATTCCAAGTCAGGGTGATGGTACTAGGTCAGTATAGTAAAACCCCCAAAGGGTTTGGCATTCGTATGTGTCAGTTTTTTTTTATGACATTTTAAATTTTTTCCTTATCTTGATGTTGTTCGCTTAGTTGTAACATTTTGGCAAAAACGTAGTTTAACATAACTCGAGAACCACTTGTCCGATTTTGATGAAACAAATTTAGAAAAATTAAAAATTACAATTTCTCTAATCTTCTATATCTATATCGTTTTCCTATATGTGCAACACTTTCGAAGTTAAAAATTAATGTATGAAGAAAAAAAATATTTTTTGCCCAAAAAATTTAAATTTTTTATTTTTAATTCATAAAAAATCCAAAACAGTAAAAAAAAGTTTCAAGTCCTATTACTTTCACGTGAAGTCGCATAACCTATGAAATAAATGAGACATAAATCATGAAAATCGATGAACGCGTTTCGCTTTTATTAACAATTAAGTGAAGGTATGCATTTCAAAAATTTGCTCGAGATATGTACAAAATTCTTTGCAAAAACATTTATGACTTTTTTGTGATTCTTAGAATTCAAAAAAAAAAAAAAAAAGTAATAAACAAAAGGTTATTTGATTTTTATGATTGCGGTAGCAAAGTAATAAGCGGCAATAAATGTGCGTGGACAATTGAAAGGAAAAAAGGAAAGTGCACTTTTTTAATTATTTGGGGTTTTCCGTTGGCTACGTGTATGATTTTTTTACAGAAATTCCACCCACATCTATTAGTGCTCATGTTTTGGAACGTACCTGTCAGTAAAATATTGAAAAATACGTAGTATTTATAGGTTTTCATTTATCGATTTTTGTCATTCAACAAGTGCCGACGAACGCGAACAGTAAAAGTGATTTTTCTCCAGTTTTTTTAAAAGTGAACAAAAGAGAACAGAATAAGGAACTGTGCAAGCCAGCTATAAATAGCTTTTGCTATTGCTGTGGTCAATATGTCTCAACACATAAAAAAAAGGGGAAATTTCAGTACTGATTTTGTTCAAACATACGAGATGTACTTCAACCAAAATGTTATAGTGAACGAAAATTGGGTACCAAATATAGTGTATACAAGCTGCTACAACCGTCTAATGGATTGGAAAAATAAAAGACGTGAAAGTATGCCATTCGGTATCCCAATGACTTGGACTAATCCTGGCGAAGGTCACAATCCATTGAATTGCTATGCATGTGCGAATAAAGGAGCCGCAAAAAGGATAAGAAAATCGTATAATTACGTTGGTGTTGCAAGTGCCGCAACAACATTGCCTCATTCGGACCACATTCCTGTGCCAAAAGCTTCTAGCCCAGATATTTTCTCTTCTACGACTGCTCCGACATATCATGCACGTGATGATCCCCCATATGAGCCATCAGTATCCAATGAGCCAATTTTAATAAATCAAAATAAGCTTGATTCAATTGTTGCCAAGTTGGAATTAACACAGCATAAATCGGAAGAGCTGGCTTCCATTTTGAAATCAAACAATTTGTTGGCACCCGGTGTGAAAGTCACAGCTTATCGAAGTCGTCAGGCAACACTCCAAAGTTTATTCCTTGTGAATGATGAAAAAACTTCTGCATATTGCCCGGATGTGGTTAAATTGATGGACGCAATGGAAATAAAATATGAAGCAGATGACTGGTGATTATTTATTGACAGTTCAAAACTCAGCTTGAAGGCGGTTTTACTGCATATGAAAATGGGATACCTTCACTTAATTGCAAATAAAAGCAGAACGCGTTAATCGATTTCTATGATCTATGTCGCATTTTGTTTATAGGTTATGTGACTTTACATGAAATTTATAACACTTGATCCTTTTTTCCGTTTTGGATTTTTTATGAATTTAAAAAAAAAAAATTTTTAATTTTTAGGCAAAAAAATATTTTTTTTTTCTCCACAAATTTATTTTTACCGGCAAAACTGTTGATTATAAAGAAAAACGTTATATGAACGGATTAAAGAAATTGTAATTCTAAATTATTTTGAGTTTGTTTTAGCAAAATCGGACAAGTGGTTCTCGAGTTATGTTAAACTACGTTTTTGCCAAAATGTTACAACTAAGCGAAAAAACATCAAGATAAGGAACAAATTTAAAATGTCATAAAAAAAAAACTGACACATACGAACGCCAAACCCTTTGAGTGTTTTACTATACTGACCTAGTACCATCACCCTGAGTTGGAATTTCTCACCCCCCAGACAATAATCCCAAAAATGTTCCATAGTGTAATAAGTGACTTGTTGCCGCTCGCTTGGACTTTACATCGACATCGTGGGTCGGCCTGTTGATGTTAAGAGTTATTTCTGGCATATGGGCTTTGCGACTGCGCCTTATGAACACAATCCTGTCCATTAAATTTTGCACCACTTTTTCGAGCTTACCCGGTCTTAATTAATCGATAATGAGACATATGTTGGCTTCTTAATGATCAGTCGATGCTGGTTTAAGCTCTTATGACACTACATTTGTTATTTATTGAATTGATAGAAAGAAACACTAAATGTTAGAAAGAGCAAACTATACAAACTGTAAACAAGATTTTTTTTCTTTTATCATGGTTTTGTTTATTTCATGAAATGTTGTCAACTTTTTGTTTATGAGAGACATAAAAACAAAACAAACAAAAAGCGGTAAATCGCTGAATTTGCCCATAAAGCACTGATTCAGTAACACTTTTACTGCCTATTTCACGATGTCACTCGAACGTTTACGTTCGCACAAATAACATAAAAAACAAAAACAAAATTTAAAAAATTTGTTTTTGGTTTACATGTTATTTGTGCGAACGTAAACGTTCGAGTGACATCGTGAAATAGGCAGTTAATATTTCAAGATTGCAATGTCAATTTTTAGTTGAAAAATTTAAAATTTTTTTTTTTGACATAACTTAATTTTTTATAGATAACTTTAGTAAATTTTTTGACAGTTAAGGTGTTATGATACTTGCTATTTTTTGTATTGGATTTTTTTAGGATTGACTGAATGAAACAACAAATGCGAGAAAGAAAAAGAAATACAAACAGCCATGTCACAGAGTACAATTCCGTTCGGAAACGGAATTCATTCCGTATTTTGGTGCTTCAGAAAATGACGAAAAAATGTTTCGTGGGAGTTGTCTGTATCTGAAAGGCCATAAAACTATCAAAATACACTTTCCATCAACAAACAAATATGTTTTCTTCAATTCCGAACGGAATTGTACTCTGTTACATGGCCCAATATGTAAACAAACCCTTTTTTCTGATTAACGTTTCTCATGTAAATTTTTTTCTTTGACTAAAAAAATAAAAAAATGGCAAAAGCTTGGGCAGATGAAACTATTTTGTTTTTGATAAATGAAATGAAACAGGTGCCCTTCATATGGGATTTCAAATCATACATTTTCAATTAAAGAATATACCACGATGTAATTCGTAATATTTTTCATGATTTGCATTAAATTTTATTGTATTTTAAAAAAACTTGTTTGTGATTCCAAAATAAAATGTAAACAAAACAAACAATATTGCCCACGTTTTTTCCCCACAAAAACCCGTCAAAAAAGCTAAAAATCGCAAAACAAAAGTTAAAACCCGCTACTTTTGATCAAAAACTAAAAAAATGGCAACAGTGCCTAACATTTAATCTGGAAATGTCAATTTTAAGTTAAAAATTTTTATATTTTTTTTGACAGTCTTAGATTATTTATCGATAACACATGTATATTTGTTTGACATTTCAAGATTTTTTATGATATAATCATACTCTTTACACTTAGTCAGTTTTCCTATGCAAATATATTTGCACTGTTCTCCAATATAGAAAAAAATACAAAAAATAGCAAGTATCATAACACCTTTAGCCATTTATCCTAATACAGCTTAACTATTTGCACTTGTTAAATTTTTCTATTACATTTATATATATTTGTACTGTTCACCAAAACTTGAACCACAAATATACCAGAGATTTAACGTACCCCCACAAAAAGGTGTCCAAAAGTGTCAACACACACGTGCGAGGTGGCCAATTCACAGGTCCTTGTTGGAACCATTTTTCCTCCAAATGATTTGAAATTTACTTTAGAAATAAATAAATCACAAATCATTTGCCTGTAGCATTCACCATTCGCGGTAATGAAGGCATCGGTTTAAGATTTAAGGACAAATAGGCCGATGATGCCTTCGGCATGTAAAACGCACAAAAAAGGAATATTTTTCGGGATGTTTTTTTTAATTTCCTAAGCGAATCCCGCAAAGCTCAATGCTTGTCTGCAGGAAAGAAACCAGAGTCTCTGGCGGGAATCGAATCCGCAACCTCGGCGCTGATAGACTAGCTCGCTACCAGCTAGCCTACCGGGGCACTGTATATATATGTAATGTAGTCTCAGGAGGATTTTTTTTCTCTCAAAAAAGGACAATTCTGCTTGCTTACATACCCGTTAAGCCAGAAATAGGCATTATCGCTGTAGCTGATTTGACGATAAAAACCTGGTTTAACTTTCAGTTGATTCTCAGTCCATTGATCGAACAGACAACGCACAGTGGGAGATTTTGAAAAAAAACAAGTTAGAGTGTTATATTCGGCTGTGCCGAATCTTTGATACCCTCCCCCGACAGTTCGAATGTTTTAGGAGTAATATCGTATGATGTCTATTCATTATTATTATCTTTATATAAGCAGACATCAGCATTAAAATTGGTTTTAGGCGTTCCAAACTGTTCTCCGGTAGTAGGGTTTATATGGGGCCTAGGGTATATTATAGACCGATCTTCACGAAATTTCACAGTGTCATTTCCAGTCCTATAAAAATGTGACGTACCAATTTCTATTATGATAGCATTATTTTTTACGGTTTTATGCGTACTAAACTGTTTTCCAGAAGTAGGGTTTTATATGGGCCTATGGTAAATTATGGACCGATCTTCACGAAATTTCACAGTTTCATTTCCAGTCCTATCAAACTGTGACGTGCCAAAATTTCTTATGATAGCATTATTAATTAGGGTTTTAGGCGTACTTTACTGTTTTCCGGGAGTAAGGCTTATATGGGGCCTAGGGTAAATTATGGACGGATCTTCACGAAATTTAACAGCGTGATTTCTAGTCGAATAAAACGAATTTTTGCAAAATCTTATATATTTCTGTGCATTGTTCCACTATTTATGTTAGTTTTTGTAACAAAATTATCAATTTTTTTTAGGTGGTGGTTCCACATTTTGATTCAAAGTTCTGATCCTACTGAACCGATTTTGCTGGATTTCAATCCCAAACTGCTTAGGATAACTACAAGCAATTTGACACCAAGTTTGTTTATTTCTGTTGAGTTTTTCGAAAGTGAGCGTGTTTTCAACTGACGGACAGACAGACGGACATGGCTAAATCGACTAAGAATTACTCAAGGACCCAGAATATATATACTTTATGGGATCTGAGATGAATAATAAAAAAGTTTCACACGGAATGACAAACTTAGTATACCCTCTTCACAACTAATTGTGGTGGAGGGTATAAAAATTAAAATAATTCAGGATTTTCTAAGCGTTTAGTTCTATTGAAATAAAATTTGCGGTGGCAATAAAAGAGTTGTATTCGAATTTGTGTTTTAAATTTTGAGTCTATAGACTTATCACAAGAAGCGGCGTAGGTTCCCAAAGTAGGGCACCTCGGGAATTACAAAAATTAAAAACGATCCAGAATTCTTAATTTTAGTCTAAGAACAATAAGAACAATGTTGGAATGTCAAATAAATGCTATTAATTAACCAACGGCGTTTTGTCAAAATATAAACAAAATTTTGTCGAAATAAAACCATTATGGTGTATATCAGTTTGTTGTTGTCCGAATAAGACTAAATTATGACAAAATGGCACCTCGCGGCTTAAAAATCGTGATATCATCTATTATGGAATTGAACACAAACATAGTTGACTCACTTGTGACAATGGTTGGTAAATATGTTGGTAGTTTTATACTGAGTTTTCCCTCTGTGTAGTAGCTTTTATAAAAGTTATTTTCTTCAAATTTATTGAGGCTAGTTAACACTATTACGCAAGTCTTACGTATTCCTTAATACTTTGCGAGATAGAAATCTACTAAGTTTTGTTGAGACTGTCAAAAAATCTAATTCAACATTAAAGTTTGTGTTCACACTATCACATGCTTTTGTTAAATTACAACCCTTATCAAAGTATAATTTTTTTTGAAAATTTTCAAAATATAGATGAAGTCGTATGGGATGTCCGATTATTTTCGTAATACTTGTCATTTTCATCAAAAATTGCATTCACACTATCACACTTTTACATATCACTTGGGTTTTTGGCATGTGTTAATACAAAGTATAACAGTGTAAACTAGCCTTTATCAATACCAATTTGACAAAAATATTTGTTTGGAAGCTTCAAATATGGACCTACGATTTGGGTTTTTTAAATATCTGTGGGGCGAATTTACCCTTAAACAAATGGTAAGATGGTTAATGGGCATAAAGACGAAATTTCAGAAAGTAGCTTGTATGGGGGCTAAGTAAATTTATAAACCGATTCTTACCATTTGTAGCTAAATTTGTTGTTATGACAATACAAGCCCTATCTATAAAATTACTTGTACCTTGCGCAGAAGTTTTGCAGGGACAGACAACCAACCAGTCGGACAGACGGTCATCGTTTTATTAATTTAGAAAGTGGCTCTGTGTCTATCTATGAACTAAGAAGTGGACCCAAAGCCAATCACCCCTATCGTGAATAAAAATTCGTTGGGAGTTTTTTCCATTACATTCCATTGTTCCTATGTGAATTCAATTGTAAAAAAGGGAAAAGGGAAAAAACTCCCAAGGAATTTTTATTCACGATAGGGGTGAATGTCTATTTCTAGTTGTGACATTCATCAGCACAAACGCATAATACCCTTCAAACAAATTCAATATTTTTAACTTCAGTTAAGCTGCAAGTTCGACCTTTTAGAGCCCAAAGTTGAAAAAAGTATAGTGTTAAACTTAGAAATAAACTTCAAATGAACACGAGAAACTTACACTTTTTTTTTTATAGCTCTAATAAAAACAGGCAAACTGAAAAAGAATCCTTAAAGAAACAATTCCTGAATTGTTGTGAAAAAGGAAAAGAAAAACCACAAGCAAAAAACTAACTGACATAATCTATAGAACGCACAGAATAACAAACAAGAATTGTCTGAAACATACAAAGTTTTTTTTTTGCTAAAAACCTTTTAATGCGACCGCAAATATTTTGTATGCCATAAACAGACTTAAACGGTAGGCTGTACAGCATTAAGGTGGTATTTACTCTTTCGCAGTCAGCTTGTTAAGTAAAGGAAATTGAATTGTTGCTTTAAGAGCTTGATTTAAAAAAACAATCACCAGTTTATTGCAACTTATTCACAATGGACCGTATTGGTCTCCGAGTGGAAGTGTGCCCTTGGGCGCATAATCCTTCTTAACCTTATTGCAACTTTGTTTTTCTTCACTCATTTGAGTGCAAATAAAAAAAGGTTGCACTAAATTTAAAATCAAAAACTTGTTTTTTTCATGATAAAAGCCATTAATTATACCGTTATTGACAACATTTAATTTCGTTTAATGTTCTTTGCCTTTGCATATCCTCAAAAGAAATTAAAAGCCATGCACATACAAAGTTAAATTTTTAAAAATTTTGTAAGAGAATATTTGTATGCAGCAGGCGCGGATTCAGGGGGGGGGGCGGGAAATAAGGAATCCCCCCCCTAAATTATATCAATATGTCTGTTTATTTCGATAATACAAAAATTCCCAATAATAATATTTTTATAAATGTACAAAATTTTTGGAAATCCCAACAAGGTTTTTTTTATTGACACTCTTACGAAATTTTCAATAAGTATCCAAATCTTAATCCTAATACATAGTTATTAATTTGATATTTCCAATAAAACATATAGTTTACAGTATTCAAATACTTATTATTCTACATTCAATTCCAGCGGGTGCCATCTATGTATATCCAAAGACTAAACGTTTAACTTGATAATCCGTGCGGTTGAATTATTAATAAGCCTTATCGCCATTTTCTCATTAGGCGATTATCTTTTTTCCCAACGAAAAACTGCACATTAAAGAAATTTGGGTTTCTCAATGTCTCATTTGCTTCGATTATATCGCAAAGCTAACCGGCACTCAACTGCCAATTATTTATTTTCCTTTTATTTGCCGTACAGATAAATTCAATCAGCTGACTCCCAACTTTTACATGTATTTTGACTGGCGTTGCCATCTGAAAACAATCACCCTTATTCTATTTGGCGTCGGCAATAACAACGGCAATTTTAAGGCAACAACAATTCTTATCAAAGACAACATCAATTCTATGTTAAATTGGTATTTTGTAAGAGTATAATGACGGCGTTGACTATTTATCGATAATGGTAATAAAATACAGCACACATCTGTAATATTAAAGTCAGCTGAATCATTTTGTTTACTGTTTTTTTATAAAAAAAAAAAAAATTCTGTGCTGTTTGTGCAAATTTTAAGTTAAATAAAAATTTGTTTGTAAATAAATAATGTTTAAATGAATTTTTTTTTTTTATATTAAATTTTCCCAAGTGCCTAATGGATTTTTTTAACCTTTTTTAAAATTTGAAAGTTATTTTCGGCTGAATAAACTTTCGTTTAAACATGTGTTGGAAATAATAGAGCTTCATTTGAAAAAGGGAACGTTTGTTCCAAACACAATATATTTGCAGCAACATTGCGTTTTTTGGCCCAGGGATCGTACCAGCTCAGCGTTGGAAATTATTTCAACTTTTGACTGTCCCAGCCACAAGTTTAATAATTTTGTCTGATACTCTGGAAGTCATGAAGAGAGAACTTTGTCCACAATGGATAAATTAAAGTTGCATTTCTTTGAAAAGCAACATTTCCAGGTGTAATTGGCTGTGTGGACGGAACCCACATCAAAATTTTAGCTCCAAAAAAAAAAAAAAAAAAAAAAAAAAAAAAAAAAACAAGACCACTATCTCTTCTTTAATCGCAAGGGATATTTAATTTATTAGGAAACAAGACCCTGCATAATCCTCTGGCTAGTAATGGATTTTTAACAAGCTATTCCACCAGCTTCTCGAACTGGCACTTAGTTGTTATTTTAATTTTTTCAATTATATCCACAAAAAATATATCAAAACACAACACAAATGAAGAAAAATGTCAAAACCGGCGAAGAAATCAAAATTGCAGCCAACCATAACGTAAAATTTTTAAAACACGACACAAAGCAGCATAAGACAACACTAAAAATGCCGACGACAAAATCAAGGGCAATTTAAGGCAACAGCAACGCCAATTTTTCTTAGAAAATACCAAACATATGTTAACAGTCATCGAAATATGGCAATATTGCCAACGGGAATACGAAATTGAAACAAAACATACAAAACGGCTTTGTTTACTGTTGACGACGCCAAATAGAATAAGGGTGAATGTTTTTTGTCGGTGTATTGAGAAACCCAAAATCGTTAACGGACAGTTTATCGATACATTGAGAAAATGGCCATTGGTATGTATATGCAATATTTATATATATGTATATGTGTTATATGAATCAAAATTCTATTCGATAATTTCTTACGAAAGCACGGATTTGTCGGGGAAAAGCCAGATTTTCTTATCTGTAAGATATTTTAACATACAACAAAAAGTTCTTAGGGAAGAATTTATTGGCTTTGTTGTAAACTCATTTGAAGAGGCTTCAAAGGATATTGAAGACGTTGGTGTGTCAATTGATGCTAAGGCATCATCAATAGTTCTTAAAGCTTTGACAAATTTTGGTCTTGACCTAAAAAATTGTGTAGGAGTTGGGTGTCTCTGATGTCAGCAGAAAATGGAGTTGTTAAAACATCCTGGAAACCGCGACAAATGCGAAACAAACGCCTTGCTATTCCAATAACTCAAACAACTCAATTTCTAAAAGCAATAAAGTGCCATTAATACAAAAGTTTGTATCATTTGTTAAAGAAACATAAAAAATCTTTTAATATAATCATCCCAAGCGAAACGCAGTTTTATTAAAGTATTTTGGATCCAAACTCACTACATTAGGCGAGACAAGATGGATGGACCGTCACGACTCAATTTTACACTTTGCAACAAATGTACATCATATATCGGGTGATTTTTTATCTTTTTGGCAACACTGGTTTAAACAGCTGACGCACGTTTCGTGTTTTGTTTCACTGTCAAACATCTTCAGTTTGGTCTATAATTTAACCATGAATCGTCTTACAAACGAACAACGCTTGCAAATTATTGAATTTTTTTATCAAAATTCGTGCTCAGTGAAGCAAGTTCATCGCGCGCTTCTTCCATTTTATGGACAGTTTAATCGACCCACTGAAGCGGCTATTCGGTACGTTAATAAGCAGGATTCTCGATTTTGGAGTGAAGATCAGCCAGAAGCATTGCAAGAGCTACCAATGCATCCAGAAAAAGTCACAGTTTGGTACGGTTTATGGGCTGATATCATCATTGGACCGTACTTCTTCAAAGATCATGCGAATCGTAACGTAACTGTGAATGGTGAGCGCTACCGTGGGATGATAACCAACTTTTTTTTGCCCAAAATGCTTAACTTGCATGACATGTGGTTTCAACAAGACGGTGCCACATGCCACACAGCACGCTTAACAATGAACTTATTGAGAGGCGAGTTCGGTGAACATTTTATTTCACGTTCGGGACCGGTCAATTGGCCGCCTAGATCGTGCGATTTACCGCCTGTAGACTATTTTTTTGTGGGGCTATGTTAAAGCTCATGTCTTTACATACATGCCCGCTTCAATTGACACATTGGAAGACAACATTGAAACATTTATTCATGAGATACCGGCCGTAATGTTGGAAAGAGTATGCCAAAATTGGACTAAGCGGATTTGAGGCGCAGTCACGGTCAACATTTGCATAAAATAATCTTCAAACATTAAATTATATGGACCGTACTATCGATTCAAATAAACATTTCATGCATTTTTCTGTATTTTATGTGTTTTTTTAACTCTCCTATAGCTCTTAAAAAATCACCCATTAGTAGAAGTTTTGGAAAAAATATCTGAGCAGAAAGGTAGTAACTCTACCTTTATATTAAGGAACTCTCTTAGTGCTTTTGAATTTATTTGCGGAATATACATATAAAGTGTGATACTTATTGTAACACAGCCGCTTAGTATCATTTTACAAAAGCACGATATAGATCTTCAAAAAGGATCAAGCCTTGTCATGACTTTAATTATGAGCCGTGAAGAGAAAAGAAATAATGCCAAAGACCAATTTAAAGCCATTTTTGAAAAACTTAAGGTTATTTGCGTTCAAATCGAGGTTTCAATCGAAAAGATTTGAACGAAATAATCACATCGAAAATGTTAAAGATTACTACCGAGTTGTAGGTTACATTCCTCTTATTGAATTTATTTTAGAAGATCTCAAAACGCCTTTCCCAATAGATATCCTCAAAGTATAGAACATACCTAAACTTCTACCTCAAATTGTAATCAAGTCATATACAGCTACAAAACTTTTAAAACCACAACTACCTGTTGAGTTGATTATAGTTGATAAAAGAGATAAACACCTACTAACATCTAAACTTGAGCCGGATCTATCTGATAACTTTGTAGGTGCTGAAGGTGTGATGTGATGAAGATTTCTACACAAATCGAAGAAAATATTTCAAATTTTCGTTTAAATGCTCGTCAGTAGTGCTAAGAGCGGGAGGTCATTTCCTACCCTTCGTCGAATAAAAACATGGTTCATATCAACAATGACAGAAGATAGACGGTACTATCTAAATTTGCCTCGCAAGGATATCATAAATTGCTTATTTAAAAAGATTAATGTATATTGACCTGATCTTATATTTTATTTTACCTTTTTGTTGAATTTTTTTTTAATACCATATACACACATATTGTTTTTAATAAACTTTTAAAATCAATTTTTTTACTTTTTTGTATCATACAAAATTCACCCCCCCCCCCTAAGTCTCGAGCTTGATCCGCGCCTGGTATTTAACTTTTTTGATTGCATGTCCAAATTTTGCACTATTTTAAGAGAGTGCAGATGTTTGCATTAAATCTGCGTTTAGTGATAGTGAAAAAATTTGCAATATCACTAAATTGTTTTAGTGGTAGTTAAAAAAAAACAATCATCACTAAAGCTGGTAAAAAAGAGTGCAAACAAATTTTTTTATTTATTTTGCACTGCTGATTAAAATCAATATTAAGTGCACTATCCCCAACTATGGCAAGTACTTAAGTTGCCTTTTGAGAACATGGGCATATATTTGTACGGTTATCTTGTTGCCGCCCTTAAGTTTAAACTATTTAGTTAAATAAATCAAATTTTAAAAGTAGAATGATTACGAAAACCATATCGGGCATTCTGCTGGTGGCTTAAAATTGAGAGTTCTTCTTCTTGAACAAAAGGCAAAATAATACAAAAGTGAAACAAACATGTGTAACTGGTAATAAAATAATGATATTCTCTCACTTTGGCTTAATGCAATCCCAATGACAAACTGTCATTTAATTGAGCCTAGTGAGTCCTTTCTCCGATGTAACTGAGTCATCGCACTGATGAAATTTTTTGTTAAACTGACTCCGATTCGTCATTTATGTGGTGCCGATGTATCTTTCATCCCATTGATGACATAATTTCACCTGTCATGGGATAAAAAACGAAGGCACTTCTTATAGAACTGATGTCAAAATTGATCAGCATTATGACGCCTTTTCTATCAGTGTAGTAATTGCTTAATTCCACTTAAAAAAAAAAAAATAACAACATGTGCAAACTTTTTTATAACCATGAATATCATGAAAATAAATTTTGTTTTTGTTTGTTTTTTCTTTACGTTTTATGTTACAACAAAATATTTTTATGTTGTTTTTTTCTAAATGATTATAAATAATTTAAAACATTAATTAAAGCCTCAAGGTAGGCAAACAAAAAGAAATTACACAAGAATATTATTTGTACATTTTAAATGAATTATTCAAGCAAAAAGTGTGGAATATTTAAATGCACATTGGGGTAAAAGTACATAAAACTAAAGGTAAATTATTGAAAAAACACACGAATTTTTTATAGCCCACACCGCCAAACGTTTGTGCTAACTTTTAAGTCGGCCTGGCTGTGTCTTGCAGTGAACACACAATTAAAAATTTTAACGATTTTAAAAATACGGCATTTTTCAGGCATAGCAAAAATTTTAAATGCCATTTTTAGAAATGAAAATAAACTTTTCTTTTGCAGCTAGTAAAAATATTAATACTAGACTGCTGGACCCACATTTTAGTACAAGATGGCGATTAAGTCATCCATCCATCACCTTATCGTAAAGTGCAATTGTTTTTGGTGAATGGCGGTAGATGTCAGTTCTGCTTTGACATTTCTTAAGGTAACAGATACAAAATATACATCATTAAGAAATGGAGCGCTATATTCTTCAATCCCTCCTCACTGCGACAAGGCAAACAACTTTTCATCGAAATTAGTCATGAGCCCATTTCCATTTCTGTGGAAACGTGTATAAGCAGAATTATTACTTCTGGATGACCGAAAATCCGCAAATAACACACGAAGAGACATTACGCCATTACAAAGTTACAGTATGATGTAGTATTTTCGTTGGCGGGGTAACCTGGCCTAACTTTTTTTAGAAAACGCCTCCAACGAGCCAAACGACTACTGTCAGCGGCGAGCGCTACAAAGCCATGCACAACGACTTTCTCCTACCTAAACTGGACGTATTGCGAATGGAGAACATGTGCTCCCAATAGGAAGGAGCAACGGCGTTTACTTCACGACCTACAACCAAAATTCTGAGGGCTGCGTTTTCGTTCTAGACTTCTTTTTGTGGAGTTTCTTGAAGCCTCGAGTCTATGTGAACAAGCTTTAGACTCTTAAGGAACTCAATTAATTATCCGTCAGGACTGCGGGAACCTATTGCCGGAAGTTTTGGCAAGTGAGATGTAAAATGCCATAAACAGGGCCCCAATGGTCATCTATACTGGCGGTGGCTCCTTGTCCCATAAATGGTTTCTCTAAATCTTTTGACTTTTAATAACTTCAAAAGCAAAACTAAAGTTTTTTTAATATTAACAAAATTTTAGTAAAAAAATATTTGGTGACAACTTTTGTGTCACCTTGTGTAATGAATGACTTTGAATCTCTTTCTAAGTCCCTCAGGCTGGCTGTGTCTTGTAATGGACACACAATAAACAAAATTTCGACGATTTCAAATGGCGACGTATTATAAAAAAAGTTTAATTTCTGGGGCGTGGCAAAAAGTTATTTTTGCATTTTTGGAAACGCAAGTGAATTTCTCTTAATTTAAGGCATGACTACTTCATCTACTTTGAAAGTACAGGGGTCAAATGACGGTATTCGATAGTGATCGAAATAACAACACAACTTAAATGGGAATTGCGATCGATATTGAATGCCGTATTTTGGCCCCTGGTCTTAATTTTCAGGATAATGCGAATAGGGTGATACAAATTGTACAACTTTCTTTGCTCTGTGCTGAGATTTTCCATCATAAATTTCTCAAGTTTTTTTAAATTAATTCTGAAAAACAAAATAAAACCAGCTAGAGTGCTATATTCGGAAGTGCCGAATCTTTGATACCCTCCACCGAGAGTCCGAATGTTTAAGGAGTAATATCTGTATGATGTTATTATTATCTTAAACTGTGACGATTTGTTATTAATTATGGTTTTAGGCGATTAAACTGTTTTCCGGTAGTAGGGTTTATATGGGGCCTAGGTTAAATTACTGACCGATCATCACGAAATTTCACAGCGTCATTTGTAGTCCTTTAAAACTGTGACGTACCAATTTCTGTTATGCTAGCATTCTTAATTATGGTTTAAGGTGTACAAAACTGTTTTCCGGGAGTAGGGTTTCTATGGGGCCTAAGGTAAATTATGTACCGATCTTCACGAAATTTCACAGTATCATTTTTAGTCCTATAAAACTGTGATGAGCCAAAATTTGTTATGATTGCATTATTTTTTACGGTTTTAGGCGTACTAAACTGTTTTCCGGTAGTAGGGTTTATATAGAGCCTAAGGTAAATTATGGACCGATCGTGACGAAATTTCACAGTGTTATTTCTAGTCCTAAAAAACTGTGACGTACCAAATTTTGTTATGCTCGCGTTATTTTTTACGGTTTTAGGCGTACTAAACTGTTTTCCGGGAATAGTGTTTATATGGGGCTTAGGGTAAATTATGGACGGAACTTTACGAAATTTAACAGCGTGATTTCCAGTCAACAAAAACAAATTTTTCCAAAAACTTATCTCATTTCGTGCCTTGTTCCAGCATTTATGTTATTTTTTGTAACAAAATTATCAATTTTTTTAGGTGGTGGTTCCACATTTTGATTCATAGCTCTGGTCCTACTGAACCGATTTTGCTGGGTTTCTATCCCAAACTGCTTAGGATAACTATAAGCAATTTGGCACCAAGTTTGTTCATTTCTTTTGAGTTGTTCGAAAGTGAGCGTGTTTTCAACAGACGGACAGACGGACAAGACGGACATGGCTAAATCGACTTAGAATTACTCAAGGACCCAGAATATATATACTTTATGGGGTCTGATATGAATAATAAAAAAGTTTCACACGGAATGACAAACTTAATATACCCTCTTCACAACTTATTGTGGTGGAGGGTATAAAAAACGACAAAAAATGTATTTATTAATTGATTCATTGCATTACTGATGCGCCACCCGTTATAAGAGGCATAACTTTAATTTTTAAAACGTTTATTGTAAAACATTAGTAACTTATGAATTCATTCAAAGTATTGGTCATCGTTTGCTTTGGCATTAAATAATTTGTTCAGGCCAAGAACGAATTATGCCAATTTCGGATACCCTGTTTTTAAGAAAAGGGTATTTCAGTCGAAGCGTTCTGCCTCCATAAAAACAAATGGTTGTCGAACCGGATACAGTCTGGACTATTAGGGTAGGGCAAAACTATTTTTTAAAATAATTTTTAACTGATCTTTTAACTAAACTAATCTTGCGCTTGTCTGCAAGAGACCAGAGTCTCTGGCGGCAATTGAACCCGCAACCGCGGCACTGCAAGACTAGATCACTACTAGCTAGCTAGCCTACCGGGGCAGTCTTGTCATTATAAGATCTTACATCTTAATAAACGGCCAAAT
Source organism: Pollenia angustigena (assembly GCA_930367215.1). Lineage (NCBI taxonomy): Eukaryota > Metazoa > Arthropoda > Insecta > Diptera > Polleniidae > Pollenia > Pollenia angustigena. The sequence continues at coordinate 192,333,199 of OV884060.1, read as the reverse complement.
AGTCTGAGCATTTTTTTTTGATAATTCTCGCTTTAGTGAAGTCAATTGTGCTGGGTATAGGACCCCTTTGATAGTGAACTCCGACTTGAGTATCGCAAAAAAAACGAACCATTCTGGGCCCACTTTTTCGCTATGGAGATTAGGCTTCGATGTTGCCGTTATTGGCCGTACAGCACATACGATATTTTGCATTTTGGGTTGTCGTCTTTGATAAATTGTGTATCGTCGCTAGAATGGGTTCTTTCATGGACATACAAAATCCTTCATTAAGTTGTAGATCGAAACAAAAAAAAGATACACAACCTATTGCCAATCCTTATTTAAGCAATAATTCAATTTCTTTCACTTAACAAGCTGACTGACAAAGAGTGAATATCGCCAAAATGCTGTACAGCTTAAAGGAAAACCGTGCAACTGCATGACATACACAATTGGGCTATTCACAAGGTAGTCATAAAGTTGTTAAGTCATATGTCATAAAAAAATTACAAGAAATATATATGACTGCTGTGGGCAGGCGCTTATAATTTAGATTTCTAATGTACAGTAACGACGAAATAATGAACACCGCATTAAAATTTTTATTTTGTTTCAAACACAACAATATTTTTTTTAAACAATTGTAAAATATTATTTAGGACATTATACGATATGACTTGATAGTACACTTTGTGAATAGCCCAAATATAATTATTGCCAAAGATTAGGAAAAAAGTTATGACAAATGGTAGATATTGAAAACATTGCTCTTTAATTTCCGTTAAAAGGTTACATAATACAGTTTAGTTCTAACCATATAAACGGTTAAGGGGAAAATATGCCTTTGAAATTATTGCGACAATTGAATTTGAGTTATTAAAGAGTTTTCCTTTCATAACCCTACTGTGCGTTATTTAATGTTAATTTTTTTTGTATTAAATTTAAGCATTGTTTACTTTAACAAAAAAGCAATTAGGAGCCTTTCTTTTATATCTGCCGTTTCTTCTTTACATTTCAAAAGAATCAAGAAAAAGTTATTAAAAAATGGGTTACTATGCACATACATACACACATACATACCATAACAAACGAAACAATTATTGGGTGTATAACTTAACAACGCAGAAGTTCTGGCAAACTTTAGAGGTATATTTTAAAACATTAAGGTGAAGTGTATACCAGTGAGAACGTTCTACATCGACCGTAACAAATCGTAGTTAGACGTGGGTGGATATGAACTCTAAGGCAGGTAAGGCAGGTATATCCAACTACTATTCTATAAGCCCAACAAAAATTTTATAAATTTTACTCTACGCTCAATCATATGTATTGTGAAAACCACACATAATTGGTTTTTAACTTGCTTTCCAGCAATTGTGATTTATAGTTGAACTGTTAATTTTTAATTTTTGATATTTTTAGTCAGGCTTGAGTTCATTAAATTTAATTTTCATTAAATTATTTTTGCTGAAGGAAGGAATTTTTACAACATGAAATTTTATTAAAATTTATTGATAAATTTCTTGGCTGAGCTGGGACTCGAACCCGGGTTGAATTTACATGTTTCAAGAATCACCACATTCTTTCATCCGTATTCCTTGAGTTCTAACCTCTGCACGACTGCGGTGCCTGCCAGCCAACAGTCAAATATCAATCTTTAACCAGTGATACTGGTGGTTGGAAATTTGCTGTAATTATCATTTTTCAATTTATTTACATGTTGCCACCTTTTCTTCTGTTTTTTATACCCTTCACCGAAGGTAGAAAGGGTATATATAACTTTGTCATTCTGTTTGTAATTTTAACAATATTGATACTACACCCTATAAAGTATAAAGTATGAAAAGCGAAGTTCAAAACCAGTTGTCCGTCTGTCCATCTGTCCGTATGTCCGTCTGTCTGTTTAAATGGGTTTTCCGAAGCCCCCAGATATGATGGGGACTTGGTTGGGGTATCTTTATGTCAGGTATTCTTATTATAATTTTTGAAATTTAGCCAGATCGGTCCACAAATGGCTGAGATATGAGCAAAAAACCACGACTACCTCTAATTTTTTCCAAAAATCCCTTGTGGTTGTTGTATTTTTATTACTTTTTGCTGTATATCTGGGGAACGGCAAAAGCCAAAGTTTCCAAATTAGGTAAAGTTGCCAATGCACACCAGCCTACAAAATGTGGGCGGGATTGAAGAAGTGGGCGTGGTACCTCCCGTACAAAAAATATTAAAAATTGTATAAAAACCTAAATTTTAGGACTGCCATATGTCTTATGGATATGACTTATATACTAAAATATCGGAAATCAGTAGAACATATTTCATAAAAAACTCGGAAAAATCGGTTCAGATACAAAAAAGTTTTGACCAAAATTAAATTTTTTTTAAATACCCATTTTCGGGAACCATAGATCTCCCCGAGTCCACGCTTTATAACTCAAGTAAATGGTAAATTTCTTCTTCAACACGTCGGTATTTAAATCTGTCAAATCGGTTAAAAAATGGCTGCGTTATAACCCAAAAATTACTCTTTTTTATAATTAACTCTGCTCGCACAATGGTGAAGGGTATATAAGATTCGGCACAGCCGAATATAGCACTCTTACTTGTTTCGTATTCTTTCTGTCAAGACATTGTCTTGAAAACGTGAATACATTTGTTATCATGTTATTTTCATTCCTTAACCTTTTTCAAATGTGGATTGTAATACAATGCGGAACATAAATAAAAACTAATTTTTGTTTTGTAATTTCATATTTATTTTATTCATTTCATTATTTTAACTAAAGTAGGGTTAGGTTAGGCAGAAAGACTGGAGCAAAGTTAGTTTTCTAGACTCACCCAAAGAGTTGTAACGCCATCCTTAAATTCAAAGAAAGAGAAAATCCTTTTCTTTATATTCCGGGCTGTCTTGGCTCTTTGTAGCTGCTCGATCAATAATTTTTTGGCTTTATTCTAACAAATCTTTTAAAAAACCCCCCGAAAAAGGGGGTGAACGGGGATGAAGTGTTCCACAAAAATATTTGCCATAACATTTTCTACAAAATTGCTGAACATACCCTACACCTCAGATGTAAAGAAAACATAGTTTTATATACCGATATGCACCAAGAACGAGCATTTGGAAATTAATTTGTCACTAAATTGCTAATAAATCACTGATCGGTTAAACGCTGGTTTAGTTGAACTAAACTTGAATTTATATGTAGTTTAAACTCAACAGCTGTAAGCCAGTGTCCCATATATTTTAAGCTGTTTAAAAATAAAAAAAAAATAATTGAAGTGTCAATGTGTAAAAACAGGTCGACGCAACAAACACAAATTGCGTGATCAAAACAAAAAATGCAAAAAGGGCAGCTTTGGAAGCAAAAGACAGAAAGACAGAAACACAGTATTTTCTGTCTCGAATTTCATGGAAATTCATCATTGGGTTGGTTTTATCTATTTATTATACCCTTCACCTCAGGTGGAAAAGGGCATATATAAGTTTGTCATTCCGTTTGTAATTTCTACAATATTGATTTAAGACCCTATAAAGTATATATATTCTGGGTCCTTATGAGGAGAGAACTTGATTTAACCATGTCCGTCCGTCTGTCCGTCCGTCCGTCTTACGTTTGATATGTTTTTCCGGAGACTCCAGACATGTTAGCGGCTAGGTTGTTTTACATTTATGTCACATATAGTCCACCATTTCGTGCTATTGAAATTCAGCAAGATCGATCCACAAATGGCTGAGGACTGCCTCTAATTTTTTTCCAAAAATCCCTTGTTGTTGTATTTTTATTGCTTTTTTCTGTATATCTGGAGAACGGCAAGCGTCAAAGTTTCCAAATTAGGGGAAAACATTCAAGTTATAAATACACACCAACACACAAAATGTGGGCGGGGTTGGAGAAGTGGGCGTGGTACCGCCAATACAAAAAATTTAAAAAATTGTATAATAACCTGAATTTTTGACTGTAATATGACCTATGGTTCCGCCTTATATATCAAAAGATCGGAAATTTTAAGTAGAAAATATTTTCTGAAAAACTCGAGAAAATCGGTTCAGATACGAAAAAGTTATAACTTAAATATTAATTTTTTTTTTTGAAAAATACCCATTTTCGGAAACCCAACTAACTGGCAAATTTCTTCTTACACACGTCGGTGTATAAATCTGTCAAATCGGTTAAAAAATGGCTGAGTTATAATCAAAATACTGAAATCCCAAAAATTACTCTTTTTATACCCTTCACCTCATATTATATATATTATACCATTCTGGGTCCTTATGAGGAGAGAACTTGATTTAACCATGTGATAAATAAGTATTATGGTTTACAACAAGGCGAATTGACTAGAAGGTGAGGTCAACTCTTCAACTACAATAATTCTGTGGTCGGGTTGTCAAAAATATTGCTAGTAAAAAAACAGGTTTGTATACAAGCTTTGACAAGTCGACCACCGAAAAAAACACCACATGTTGACTTGACCCCGCCTTCTAGTCAATTCGCCTTGGTTAATGATATACAAACAACGTTCCTTCATGGTTTAGTTGTCTAGGGGGTGTGTTAAGTTAGAAACTGTGAGTTCTCTGGTTCGAATCTTGTTTTTTTAAAAAGAATTTTTTTTTTAAATTTTTATTTTTTTTATGTTCTAAAAACGATTTAAAAAAAATATTTACCAGTTTTCGCTTTTTAAATTTAATTTTTAATGAAGTTTAAAGTATTGTAAATATGTATGTATACATATGTAAAAATTATTTAGTTTTTGTCTAATTGCTCTGTATTCTGCTCCCACAATGGTGAAGGGTATATAAGATTCGGCACAGCCGAATATAACACTCTTACTTGTTTCTTTTTTAAATTATCGTAGGTTCTCCAATTTTTACTGCCAATGATGAAATAAGGGTTCTTTTGTGCTGCTTGAATGCCTACAATTACTTTTGTAAGTAATTTTTTGGTTTGAATTTAATTTTAATTTAAAATCATAATTTTCGAACGTTTTTAGCAGACCTGTGCGATTTATGTCTTCCGTATCATATTCATCTCTTCTTAATCGCAAAAACAAACATTTTCAGCAAAGGCTTCAGTGAGCACTTAATATGCTTCAGCTTCACATTTTTTTTTTTTTTTTGTTTTAATTAAATTTCAGCAAAACTTAAGGCCTAACCAGAATGTGCATACACAAACTTGAGCTACTGTCAAAAATAAAACAAATGCATTTAAAATAACAAACAAAAAAATAAACATTGATTCCGTACGGAATGACAGTTTTATAAAACTTAACATAAAGTTTCCTTAAGTTCAATTTGGTTTGACACATATGATTTACATGTATTTGCTCAGTAGCTTAAGCCACGTTATTCACATTCTGGTTGGGCCTTTAGTTTTTTTACACTATTTATTTCAATGACTACCTGAGAATAACTCACAGATATTAACTCTTCAAAATGAAATAAAAGTTATTAAAGATAAAAACCATGTGCAAAAGATACGCCATCTGTTTTGATTGCCGCATTTTTAAGTTATACACCTAATAATTGCCAAAGCAAAAATTTGTTCTTTTAATTAAGAAATTTTAACATAAATAAAGGAAGATTTGTTTTTAAGCAGGAGTTTGAAAGAAATGGAATTAACAGAAAATGAATGAAAGGTTTAATTTTTAATGTTCACACACAGCTACACATCCAACCACACACACACACACACACGCTTCTCTTTTGAAGTCTTTGTATGAATGAACATGTCTTAAACAATGTCACAGCTATGGGTTTTTTAATTTGTTATAGAATTTTTTATTAATCACATGTGGAAATGTTATTTTGGCTTTTATCATTTTACAAAACTAATTTGTATACTTTTGTTTGTGTGTGTATTTTAAATACCAGTAACCCCAGTTGGCCACGACTTTAAGACATCCTCGAAGACGGATGCACGACATTGTTAATTCTTGCTCGACATGGGAGGGACAGCGGGAACAAATCGTCAACGAAATTTTCGAACAAGTGTTGCGTAAATCGTGAACGACACTAAGAAAGACAATATGTCGCCTACTTTATCATTAACGACTACCTGCATGACAATGTCGTCTATATCGACATCCACGACAAAAGTTATTAAATGGTTATCTAATTCAGACAGTTTTTTAGTATAGTTGGAATTTTAATTTCTGTTATATGTTTGATATTCGACTCCTATAATCAATCCTAAAGTTGACAGTGAAGTACTAACTGCATGTAATCCATTTTCCAGCCCGCGAATTATTTCATCATCATTTTTTGTTTTACTGTATAGAACTAATTTGTTAAATTTTTTGTAGGTATTTAAATCAACAATTAAAAAAAAAGAATATGAGAATTTTAAGAAAACCAAGCAAGTGATTGAATAGCATTCAAGAAAACTCTGTCGTCAGTAGCTTTTATACAAGACAACTTATAAGACAGTGTCGCTCATACTGTCCCACATAGTGTTCAATAGAGGACAACTTATAAGACAAAGTCGCTCATACTGTCCCATGTAAAGTTAAATAGAAGACAACTTACAATACAACGTCGCTCAAACTGTCGTGCACGACGATTTCCTGTAAATTGTCTTCTAGAAAACCTTAACAACAGGGGACAAGTCGTGCACACATCATTGGCGACGATGTCGTCAACGGCAATCTGGCCAACTGGGACGGGTTGTTTGAATTAAAAGGGAAATACATTAAAGTGTAATTAAAAATTTGTATGCCATTATTTTCTTGAACAATTTCGTTTAAAAAGAAGGTTTTGCTTGTGTGTAGAGAAAACAAAAATTACTGTCAAAGGAATTAATCGGTAATTTGTTAAATACATAAAACCTTTCTTAATAAATTTCAGAGTATAAAACCAAACAAAACGAAACGTTTGCTTTCGTTTTGTTTTGTTCTTTGCAGCGAGTTAAACAAAAATAAAACCAAAACAATGAGAATGATTGTGCCATTTTGTTTTGTATTATTTTTGCTCGTGAGCGCAAATTGTACATGAATATAAACGTACACAGCTGGAAAAGAAAAGAGTAAGAACAATATTGAAACATTCAGAGAAAAACGTTTGACAAACGTTTGGTAATTTATTTACTCATTAAATTATTTACTCGTATATATATAACTATTGTTTCTAAGTGAAATAAAAAGAGAGGTTTTTAGTTTTTTTTTTTGTTTTTATTAATGCTTATTTTGACTACTACTGTAATTAAAAAAAAATAATTAAATTAAATAAAAAGTAATTCAAAGAAAAAATAATAAAAAATAACGTAACAAATCATTTTTTGCACGAGGAATTGTGGATTTGACTCTTGTTATGCCACTACAAAAACCAAACAAGAACTAAATCAATTACTCAAAACAAAATTCATTTCATTCATTTAATTCAAACACTAAGTCAAACACTACCTAATGTGTGATCATCGTGAAGATTATCTCCAAGCAACGAACATTTGCGTTGAGGAATTAAATATAAACCTAGTTATTTCATCGTTATACTCCCCGCTTAGATTTTCAATATCGGAGGACCAATATTATAAATATTTTAAATCATTAGGACCGTGTTTCCTAGCCGCTGGCGATTATAACGCTAAGCATACCTTCTGGGGGTCGCGACTTATAACACCAAAGGGTCGTGTTTTATTTAACACAATTTCTAAAATGGATTTAAATGTGGTAGCGAGCGGACAACCAACATATTGGCCCACTGATCATCAAAAAATTCCAGATGTCATCGATTTCGGCGTGGTTAAAAACATTCCCATAGAAACGATTCATGTTGAAGCCTCCCTAGATTTATCTTCCGACCACACACCTACAATTGTTACTATAATGAACCCCAATAGAATTGTACCTCCGACGACAGCTACGCAAATTAATTGGTTTAAATATAAAAAATATCTCAGTACCCATTGCACAGAAAATATTCCGCTCAGTACACCGGATTATGTAGATCGCTCTATTGACAATTTTGACAGTTTTCTGAAACTAGCTGTTCAACATTCCAATATTGCCCCCAAAAAAACAAAAACTATTAAAATATATTCCACAGATGTCGAGCATCTTTTGTCTGAAAAAAGGAGGGCTCGAAGAGAGTGGCAATTGCACAGATCCCCTCAACTTAAGAACTTACTTAAAGAGTGTACAAAAAGACTAAGAAAGTTACTGCAGACTAAGAAAACGGCTTCTCTGGAAAAATATCTTGAGGAACTTGATGCAACCCCACAATCAAACTACTCATTATGGCGTGCAGCTAGAAATCTCAAAAGGCCAGTTGACTCTAAACCACCATTAAGAAACTTGAATGGAAGTTGGGCAAGAAATGATGTTGAAAAAGGAAATCTGTTTGTCAATCATTTAAAAAACGTATTTACCCCAAATATATCTCACGATATTGCGGTCGAGTTACCACCTGTTGCTGCTAGAACAGCTGTTCCGCTAAGATTTGAGATAAGAGAAATCGAAAAGACTTTTTGTGATTTAAACCCCAAGAAGGCACCTGGTTTTGATAAGATCAGCAACAAAATGCTTTTGGAGCTACCCAGCATAGCAAAGAAAATTATTCTTTTAATTTTTAATGCTATTTTACGCCTTGAATACTATCCTCAAAAGTGGAAGGTCTCCTTAGTCACCATGATACCTAAACCTGGAAAGGATCACACAAAAGTTGAGTCATATAGGCCTATAAGCTTACTTTCTAATATATCAAAGCTGTTTGAGAAGCTGTTAGCGTCAAAATTAACCCCAATTTTAAATGAAAATAGATGTATTCCTAACCACCAATTCGGCTTTAGAAGAGAACGCAGCACAATTGAGCAAACTCGTCGTATAGTAAACGCAATAATAAAAAAATATTGTTCCGCTCTATTCATCGATGTTTCTCAAGCTTTTGATAAAGTCTGGCATGAAGGCTTATTACATAAATTGAAGCTCAACTTACCAGTAAACACACACAAGCTGTTAGAAAGCTACTTAGTCGGTCGAAAGTTTATTATTAAAGAAGGTGATTATTTAAGCTCTCCTCAGCAAATTGACGCTGGAGTCCCTCAGGGAAGCATCCTGGGCCCACTTTTATACTTAATATATACCTCGGATATGCCAACAAACAACTACACACAAACTTCAACATTTGCTGATGATACAGCTTTTTTGAGCGTGCACGAAAACCGTCAAGAAGCATCTCGATACCTACAGGATCATATATTTCAACTCGAACTATGGTTAAAGCAATGGAGGATAGAGGTCAATGAGCAAAAATGCGTACATATAACATTCACCTTGCGTCGGGAATCATGCCCCCTATTAAAATCAATAATCAAATAATGCCTCAAAATTCGCATGTAAAATACCTCGGTATTCATCTAGATCGCCGTTTAACGTGGAAAAGCGATATAGAGGCAAAATTAACTCAAATGAAACTAAAAGCCATCCAAATTCATTGGCTTATTGGAAGAAACTCTGTCCTTAGTCTCGACTGCAAACTTCTTCTTTACAACTCCCTCTTAAAGCCAATCTGGTGCTATGGTATTCAGTTATGGGGCACTGCCTCGGCCTCTAATATCGAAAAAATTCAAAGGCGCCAAAATAAACTACTTCGAATAATCACAGCTGCCCCTTGGTATGTTAAAGTTAAAAACTCAAATATTCACAAGGATCTCAATGTTCCATTAGTAAAGACTACCCAATAAAAAATGGAGCTTCCAACGAAGCAGGTTTGTAAGGGAGAAACATAAACGTTTCGCTTACCATTGCGCTTACGGAAGACATGAATTTTATACGGCGAGTTCCCACTTTGAAGCAATACATTTTTGACACATAAAGCGCATTAATCAGCGCATATAAAAATTGTTGAATGTAACGATCAGCCTTACACACTGAATGTTTTGATACAGTTATTTTTTAGTTTTCTCCCTTACAAACCTGCTTCGTAGTAAGGGAATGCCGTAGCACTTGAAATGTTTTTTTTTTATAAAAGTTGTTGAGAGTTCTTTCACTTACTTTACTGCATTTCTGTATGTCTTATTGCGTAGCGCATAATTGTGCGCTTATTTTTTTAAATGTACCATTAGTGCTTCGCAAGATGATAAAAATTTTTATTGGGTATGATTACGAAATATGCAGAAAAATACTTAAAAAGGCTCGAATTGCACCCGAACCCACTAGCACGAAATATTTTTAATGATAGCGGCCACACTCGCTTAAGAAGAAGAGACACTGCACTCCAATTAGATGAGCGATAAACACCTATATAAGTGAACAGAACCCGTGATAAAGAAAAATTTCGTCTGGCACTGGCAGGACATAAAATAACGTATTAGGTTAAGATTTGATTAATTATTGTTAGTTCATACTTAATATGTATATGAAGATTCAATAAATAAATTATGAAGGAAAAAAAAATTCATTTAATTTTTATTGTTTCCAAAATTCATATACATGTTTGATCTTAACATAGAACTTAAAATTAACATGTTTCCTTACATACTATACTATTTTACATGGACTTTCCAATACAGCCTATATTTACATAGCAATTTTCCTGTATCACATACATATGTTTTCCTTATATATTCTTAACATTCAACATACAATTTCCAAAAAAGGGAAAAAAGGGAAATCAATTTCAACTAATTCTAATCTTAAAACTAATATACAAATAAGAAAAGAAAAATTTATATACAAAAGAAAGAAAAGGAAAAATATTTACAAAAGAGGTCTGTGACCTATTGGACAGTGCTGTACACTGTGTTAAATATATCCAACGTGTTCACACGTCTGTGATAGAATAGGAGATCTGCACCCTGATAAAGGAGCCCAGCTTCATTCAGTGCTAGAAGGCCCGATGGGGACATATATCTCGACGACTGGACCGACTGCATATTTGGATGCCTGTACGAGACTGTTCTCAAGAAAAACAGCCTTGTCCAGAAATGCAATGCCTGACCTTGTCAAATATGCGTCAATCCTCTCAAAATCGATAGCCCTATAAATCGATCCATTAGGGGGTCTACGGTTAGTCCCATCAGGCATCCGCCTGCCCCTTAAGCCAAGACACGCGGCCAATATCCGCCTTTCCCATACCCTAAGCCTTTCCATCTGTGCAGAGGATATTCTGAACCAAACAGGAAAAGCATAGGACATAAGAGGACGGATTATCTGCCGCTACAGCAAAAGCCCAGTCCTCTTGTTAAGACGACGAACCCCAAGAATACCCCGATAAGTGGCAAACACACGCTTCGTCCGCTCCAACACAAGATCGATGTGACGATAGAATTCAAAATTCTCATGAAACATCACACCTAGATACTTCATCCTATCCGAAAAGCCGATCAGTTCACCCTCAACCCTAAGAGATGGTATAAAGGACCTGCTGTTCGGATAGAGATACTTACGCCTACCCTTGACGATAATGGCGTCCGTCTTCCTAACATTCAAGCGCAGTTTCCACTTATGGAAGAAATCCACCAGTACCTCAAGATAACTATTAACCCGTTGAGTAATAGTCCTAGCCCGTGGTCCAGATGAAGCCACAAGGAACTCAAAACAAAACGTTTCTCTATCTGTTTTGTACTCAGATGTACGATTGCAAGGTAAATTAAATAATGCTGATTCGTTTTCTCTCTTTGACACTTGAAAAGTTTTTGTTTTGGTTTTGGTTTTGCTCATGTCCAATACAATTTAAAAATTTTGAATAGTTTTGTACATTTTGCAAACGTTTGCGAAATGTTTTGTTTGTTTTCATACTCTGATAAATTTATTAAATGTTGCATAATTTGTTCGCTTAAATATCAATGATTTTTTTAAACAATATGTAACTTAAACGTTTTTGCAGAGAAATCAATTAATATTTGTTTTTAAGATTAATTATGTTTTTATCTTTTTAAGAAACTAAAAAAAATGTTTTGTATTTTAATTAGGCTAAAGTTTATTAAATTTAAATTTAATTTGCACTTATTTATTCTTATGAAGAAAGGAGTTTTATAACATGAAGTAAATTAAAATTTATTGATAATTTTTCATTCTTGGCTGTCCGGGGAATTGAACCCACGTTCACGGACAGGTTGATTTAACATGTTTCGATAGTAACTACACTATCTCTTCAGAAATCTTTGCCGTTTAAGACTCACCGCCATTGACGAAGGCTGACCGTCAATAGTCAGACATCAATCTTTAAACCAAATGGTATTTTTAAGCTGGAGGTCCACAACACGCGTTACTCGCTCTTTCGCAGCATACGTAGTAAGTTACATGCACAAAAGCGTAGATACCTTGAGGCGAAAAGTAGGTTTACTTCTACAAGCAGCGTTCGAACAAATCAGCTGATTTTGACTAATAAAATTTTATTTTTACTTGTGCTGCTGCTGCATAAAAAGCGTTGCATGTAACTTGAAACGAAGACCGCAAGTAAGGTTAGAAAAGCATGCGCTGCGTGGAGGCGAAAACGCGTGGTATGGACTTCCAGCTTTACTTAGTGGATCGGAATTTGTTGTTGTGAATGATACATGTTCTTTCTTGCATTCTGTTTTTCATACTTGTTTTTCAAGAATTCTTCTTGAAGTCCAAATAAAGTACATTTCATGTTTTTCATGAAAGACAAAAAAAAAAAACATGAAAATCAAAAAATGTACTTTGGACTTCAAGAAGAAGAATTTTATAAAAGTAATTTAACTAAAATTAAGTTTAATGAAAATTGAATGAACTTTAGCGTGATTAAAACATGAAAATTTGGATTTAAAACTAGGGAGATCGATTATTCGACTTTTTTCAAACACCGGTTTTCGAATGATCCAAATAGTTGCTATTAAAAAAAAACCCGGTTTTCGGTTAAGCATTTTAAAAATAACCGCTTTTTATTCGAATACATAAAAATACAAAAATCAAATAAGTTTTTTGATAAAAAGTTAATTTGAATAAAAACAAAACAATTCACGAAGGTAAGGAACCAACAAAATAGATAGATATGACTTAAGGCATGTTCAGACCTAACAAATATTTGACGGCAGAATCCAAAAAAGCGTGACCAGTAAATTGATCAAACTTAAGATTTATTTTCAACAATTTCTATTTATTTAGTTATATTTTTTTCTAAGATGATAATTGTATAATGAAATTTAGAAACTGTTAAATAATGTTTGCTCTAGCCTAAAGTTTTGCAAAAGAAAACTAGTGGTTGGTTACGTGTAGGACATCAAATATTTAATAGGTGTGAAAAACTTTGGTTTTAAAAATTATAGGAATTAAATAAATTAATTATTTGTGATATTCCCCCAAATTCATTTCAAATAAGTTTTAATTTGTTGGTGGATAAGCAAGTCTGAATGCATCAGTAGACTCAAACCATATTTTTGAAAAGTTTCAAACAAAACCTCTTATCCGGGATTATATATTTCAAAATATTTTGTTTCAGCATTATAGAAATGAAAAGTAATATGAACATGCTTTTTTATGAAATATTTTTCAATTCGTCGATCACAATTTACACCCTGCCACGAGATTGTTTGATTCCTTCAATTTTGCTTTAAGTTCTGGGTAATTTAATAAATAAAAATGAATAATTTTTCCACATCGTTGATTCCGCCGGTATGATGTATTTTTAAATATCAAGATATGCTAGAACTACTTAACAGCCTAAACAAGAGCGGAAGGCGTAACGTTGTCTTCTGCTTAGCTTTTACGCTGATATGCCATACCTAACTTGGCGTTTACATTTGCCAGTACTGGCAAGACAGTAGCAATACATGCAAACTTTTTCACTAATACATGCACATTTTTCCAACTGTCTTGTCTACTGTCTACAAAATTTTGCAGACAGTAAAATTGGACAGTGATTTGACATTTGCTAACAGTAATTTAAAGTTTTGTTAGCAAAAGGGGAAAAAATCAAAGTGTAAAAAATATTAAGCATATTTTGCTTTGATTTTTTATATTTTAGTTAAGTGTTATGATTGTTAACACAATATAGTTATTTTAAGCTGTTTTTAAGTTTTTTTAGTTCATGTAAAACACGTTTAGCTGGACTTGAACAGCAACATTCACGTTTGACTTATTTTTAAAAGTGAACTGTCTTAACTACTGTCTGGACGCCTACGTCACGAAGACAGTTAGTAGTGTTTTTGGAAACTAATATGTATTTTCTTACTGTCTTGCCAGTACTGTCAAATGTAAACGTACTGTAAACGAGAGCATCAACGTTGTGCCACAAACAGTTGTGTTAACTTTCTTGTTTAATAAACCCCACATAATAGAAATAACAAATAAGAGTGCTATATTCGGCTATGCCGAATCTTATATACCCTTCACCATGATGAGATAAGCACCAAAAGCTATATACATAAATAACGATCTTTAGATAGGTATACATAAATATTAATTGAGCCACGCCAACTTTTCATTTCGTCATGCCGAAGAATATAAAAAAACAAAAAATTTATATAAGTACCTAAGCCCGTTTCTCCTTTTGCCAAAGTTGATGTTTGAAATTCTTTTTTAACGGGCCTGTTCTGAAAATCACGTGATTTCAAATCTCGTGTTTTTGAAATCACACGTGTGATTTTCTGGTGCTCTGAAAGTCATGCCGTTTTTGTGTTTCTCGGTGTGCTTTCGGCAATTGAAGATCACACCAAAGCACACAAAAACTAGACACTAAAATATCACACGTGTGATTTTAGTAAGCACATGTGATTTGAAATCACGTGATTTTAGTAAAAGTGATTTGCAGAACAGGCCTGATAATCTTAAAATCGTTTTTTAGAAAATAAAAAAATTAAATAAAAAAAATGAAAAAAAAAATATTTTTGGGATACTGACGAATCCCAAAAATAATTTTTTTTCATGAGACAACTTAACAACTCGGATACGAATGCTTTTACTGAAGCAGCGTTAAATTAAAATATATTGAGTCTATGAGTTTGATTGTTTATTTGAGCGGCATATCATATACATGCATTAATGTGTATGTGTATTAGACTGGTCGCATCTTGTATGGGATTTTTTTTTTTTTTAATTTAATTGTTTGCGCTGCTTAAAATATGAGGTTTGGTGCAAGAAATCATGACCTAATTTTTCAGGTCAATCCGACGGTGCCTAGCCGTGCCGGGTGGGGCCCAAAGTTCCCCATTTTATAAAAAAAAACATCTTTTATATCAGATCTTTATAGTTATACTAGTTGAAAAGTCGAAAATCAAAAATTTGACTTCGCTACGATCTTCCGCAGAGAAAGCACTTCAAGTGTGCCAAAGTTCAGCTTCCTATGTCATCAGATGGCTTCAGAAAGTTGCGGAAAGAATAGGACATACATGCAAACATCCTGACATACTAAGAAATTATATATTGTATAGATAAATTAAAGTATCTGCAGTTTAATATTCGGGGTCGCTGAATCCAGTGGTGCTAGCCGTTTTTTTTAGGTTAGCTTTGGTTTTCGAGATATACCGTTATTTCGAAAATTAAGGAGGTTGCACAACATATGTTCGCGAAACTCAAAAACGCAATAAAATTTACTTTAAGAAAGTTAAAACTTTTTTCTTATATGCGCAGTCGTTTTAGAAACATAATTTTTTTTTCTGGGAGTACTTTCTCTGCGGAAGATCGTAGCGAAGTCATTTTTTTTGATTTTCGGCTTTTCAACTAGTATAACTATAAAGATCTGATAGAAAAGATGTTCTTTTTTATAAAATGGGGAACTTTGGGTCCCACCCGGAACGGCTAGGCACCGTCGGATTGAGCTGAAAAATTAGATCATGATTTCTTACACCAAACCTCATATTTTAAGCAGCGCAAACAATTAAATTAAAAAAAAAATTGCGACCAGTCTAATGTGTATGCGTAAAACTAAACACATTACAAATAAAATCCACCACTTGTAGTGAAGGGTATAAACAAAAACAAACAAAAAAAAACCACATTACCAACACTGTATTACCATAGCCACTGTACACAGAAAAAATTACTGCCGAATTATTTTCAAACAAACGCTTGTTTGAAATTTTTTTTAATTTCTACAAATTTTTTTACTGATTCAATTAAAATTTTTGTTTGATTTTTATTTAACCAACAAAAATGTTGACAACCATTCAAAAATATAATACACGCGTTATTGGTTTCAAGTTTACATAATTTTGTATGAAATATTTAACGCTTTTTAATGTTGTCGTCTTTTTGCATTTTTTTATTTGATCGTAAGCTACACTTCTTTATGTGAAATATAAGAACTACAACAAAAAACACATGCAGTCTATTTTTGGACACTTTAAAAAAGTACAACAGTAAGAAAGATGAAGAGACAACAGAAACAACAACAACATTATAAGAAACAAAATAAATTTTTGGTTGGTTTCAAAGTTGGTTAAAAAAAAAACAAAATCCCGTATTCAATTTTTTCAAACTGTTTGCTTAAATACATCAAATACAAAAATATAATGATGACGAAAAACATATCGACTCGGTCTGTCGCCGTTTTAGGGTTACATTTCTTCTTCATTAGCAAAGGAAAGGATACAACAACAGTGAGTGATGACGAAAAACATTGTGTGTATAAAAAAAGACTTCGTTCAAAAATTATTCCAACAAAAAAATGTGTCTCAAAGTCAGCCGGCCGCTCTGCTCTCTCTGCCATCATCTTCTAATACAGTGCCTGCTTGTGTGCGCATCATTGCTTGTGCAAAAAAAAAAACATTTGTTTTGATTTTGAAATTTAGTATATGAATTTCAGTAAACTTTTTGTTTGATTCAGTTAAATTATTTGTATGAAAAAATCAGTGTTTTTTTTTCAATAAACAAAATGCAAATAAATTGTTTGAATATGCGAATTTGTTTATAGGACCGATTTCAGACAAAAAAATGTTTGATTCTACAAATTTTTTGTTTGAATTGGAAAAATATTGTTTTCTGTGTATGACCGTAGAAACCAAAATCGAATTGGTTTGTATGGTATGTTTATTTCGTTTTGGTAATACAGTGTTGGTATGGTAATGTCACGTCTAATTGGACCTTTAAAGGAAAAAATTTGAGGGAGCATATGTTGACCGATCTTGCTGAATTTCAATAGCAAACAATTCCGGACCATATGTGACATAAATGTATAATAGCCTGACCCCCATCATATATGGGGTCTTCGGACAGACGGACATCGTTAAATCAACTTCGCTCCTCATAAGGACCCAGCATAAAAATACTTTATAGGGTCTAACATCAATATTATAGAAATCACAAACGGAATGACAAACTTATATATACCCTTTTCACCACCTGTGGTGATGGGTATAAAAAGAAGTGAAAAAACTGCTAGATTGTCAAAAATATATTGTAAAGCGTTGACGCCGTGCTGTTGAGGGATTCTTCATACAAACTGTATAGGCATGAGAATTTTTGCCAGGTAGAAGATGCTTTCCGCTCTTGTTTAGGTATGTCTGTACAAGTTTTTCATTCATTATTGGCAGCATATTTTAGAAAAGTATTATTTGCAGTCTCTTAAAAACTACTTTGAACAGAGTCAAGTTTTCCTTCGCGTATATTTATGTCAAGCTTGTGGACTAATTAAAGGTGATTAATAAATCGTGACGTTGAAGAAACATTGCAACTTAACACTTTAGGTCCCTTTAAGCACCATTGTCTTTTAAATCAGTTCGACTATTAAGAATACTGTCAAATTGCTTATTACAACTTTTAAGCTGAAATTTTTTTCATATTTTGAATTGTTTTTGATTTTTGTTACAAGAACACACGCGTATATAACATTTTGGTTTGACATTCTTCATAAAAAGTTTTAGTTTGACCAATATTCGATTAAAAAAATACTTCAATTATGGGTACATTTAAAACAAAAGTAAGGAAAACGAATATGTATAACACATTACTATTATAACCGGTTTATTTTCCAAAATAACCGGTTTATTCGATATTCGAAAAATGGACATTTTAAAATATTCGACTTGGGTAAAACTGAATTAACCGGTTAAAACCTGTTGAATACTATTCGATCGATCTTCCTATTCAAAATCACAAACAGTTAAATAAAATAACCACAAAACAAATTATTGTTAACAGCTAAAGCCTAGTACTCTGTTCGAACCTGCGAAATATGTTGAGCAACATTGATTATTTCACACGAAAATTTTGTCATGTATCAATATTATTTATCCTGCAAGTATGCAACATTATTTTTGAATGTAAGCAAAAACCATAGATGGGGGTAGTACAATAAATGTTGACTTAATCAACATTGCACTCTCATTAAATAAAACTGCAAAATATTATTTTTTACAAATTTGTACCAGCTTTAGTGATGATTGGTATTTTTTTTACTAGCACAAAAAAAATTAATTGGTATTGTAAATTTTTTCACTATCGCTAAATGTGATTGTTTGCATAAAATCTGCACTCAATCCAAATTTGTAGTTCAAAATTTGAACTTGCAATCAAAAAGCTGTACGAAAACATAATATAACTAAAATTTAAAAAATTGTATTTTGTACGTGCATGGTTTTTGATTTTTCCGATGATATGCATAACCATAGAAAATTAAACTAAATGAAATTCTGTCAATAACGCAATAATTCTTGGATTTAATCATGCAAACACAAGTTTTGTTGTGTGCAAAATTTTTAGTCAAATAAGTGAAGAAAAAAAAATTGGAATAAACTGATGATTGCTTGATTTTAAATTAAAGTATTTTTTTTTAGCACATAATGTTTTAATATTATAGTCACTTATGTGTAGTGAGATTGCCAATTTTCAATTCATTACTCAACATTAACAATATGATTGCAATAATTTTAAACAAGTGCACTACCCCCATCTATGACAAAATCATGTGTTTTGATAATTTAATATTTTAATTATTTTCTATACTAAAAACCAAAAAAAATTTAATTTGATTATTAATTTTTGCACTTTTCTATATTTTTCTTTTTGAAACGCTTCTTATAAACCCCACTTCACAAACACAAAAAAAAATTACAAAAAATGATTAGTTGTTGCTTAAAATATGTCTGCGTACACATATTTTGCGCAAAATCTTGCTAAATATTGTCTGTGTTCTCCAAATCTCTTGCAGCGAGAGAGCCAAAAAGAGAATTTTTTGACAGTTGGAAGTTAGAGAACTTGCAAAATGTTACTGGAGAAATTTCCGCTTGCAAGATTTTGCAAATAGTTTGAACAGCTGTTTTAATTAAATAGTTTTTGTGAAATGAAAATAAAAATTTAAATTTAACAATGGCAGAGGTAAGTAGTAAGAATTGTGTTGATTTTTAACGTTTATAATAAATTATAATAAACAAAACATTTTACTTCATGCTAGAAACGTCCAAATATACAGTGCGACCGTGGCGTAAGTGGAGTGGAGATGGCAGAACCGATAGAACCAGCAGAACTTTGCGGGACAAACTTTGCAATTGAAGAGGCGAGTATTTGAAATTGTGTTCCTGGCGAGCACTTCACATCGAAATTATTTTTCTTCGCTATCAAGCTGTTGGAGGGCACTGTATTGGGCATTTCATTCTTTTTTTCCATTGTAAGCCGGCACTATGTTGGGCAATGTTAGCAAAAGAATTTTTATACAAAACCCGGCAAATAAAACTAAAAACTATGAAGAAATTGAATTTACCAAATTAATAACAGTGTAATAAACGAGTTTTTTTTTATTTTACAACACTTTTAAAGCTTCACTTTAATTAATAATTTTTTAATTTACCTCGAGAATTCAATTTTGCGTACACATATGCTAAAATTCGTTAGTTTTTTTATATCAATTGTTTACACACCGATCAGCTGTTTTCTTGCAAAATTTCACTGGATACTGTCTGCGTACTTTTTGAGATTTTTTCAGCCGATAGAGTAATATTGGTCTTACTCTCCCAAAAAAATTTACTGAGTATTTGCTACTGGAAAAGTACCCAGACAGACCTAATAGGAGCTGCACTTGTTTCGCAGTGCTAGAAACATTTCGCATGTTTTTGTATATTAACAGAGTACAACTCTATCAACATTTTTTCGTTTGTATTTCACAAACATTTTTTTTATATTGAGTTTAAAAACATTACGCACGAAATACTGAACAGAGTACCAGGCTTAAGGCACAAGCTCTATGTTTACATGTGTCCTTAGTGTTGTGCAGAAAATGGTCAATGAGAAAATTAAAGACGAAAAAAAACATGAAAACATTTAAGGTGCTTTGGGCTTCCAAAAGAAGTAAGGAAGAACATCCCAGCAAAAACTTGGTTATGACTTGCCATTACTGAACAACTTACTTTTCAATGACTACTTCATACCATCTGCATTACATAGAAGTAGTTTGGTAATGGCTGACATATAATCTGATACCTAAGTACTTGTGTATGAGTTGATTAACGAAATTTATAATTCATTCGTAATAAAATGCATCTACGGTTGAAGTTTTTCAAATCTAATACAAATTGATTTTAAAATATTTGTTCTTACATTTTGTTTTTTTTTTTATTATAAATAAAAAACAATTTGTAATAAATTTGAATATGAAAAATTATGCTGTACTGAAATTTTATAGTCATGACATGTTAGTTGTAATTTTGGTGACATCGGAGTAATAAGTTATTTAAGTCCGTATTTGTAAGCGAATGTGGTAATGACTTATTTAACTCCCTATTTGTAAGCGAATGTGGTAATGACTTATTTAACTCCCTATTTGTAAGCGAGGGTGGTAAGTAGTTGCCTCCAATAATTTAATCTCATATTTACGCTCTTAGTTGAGTAAAAAACATCGTTTTTTTATACAAAAACTACACTGCCCCGGTAGACTAGCTGGTAGTGAGCTAGTTTATCAGCACCGAGGTTGCGCGATCGAATCCCGCCAGAGACAGAAAAAATAAAACAAAGTAAAATAAAATAAGTAAAAATAGAAAAAAAAAACATAAAGTAAAGTAAAATAAAATAAGAAAAAATAGAAAAAAAAAGAGTTTAAAAAAATAATAAAAAAAAAATTTTTTTAAAGTCATGACATGTTAGTTGTAATTTTGGTGACATCGGAGTAATAACTTATTTATGTCCCTATATGTAAGCGAATGTGGTAATGACTTATTTAACTCCCTATTTGTAAGCGAGGGTGGTAAGTACTTGCCTCCAATGACATCACCGTGTTAAAATAATGAGTTAAAATGCCAATGTATAAATAGTGAAGAGTCGTTATATTAGCTTTTTAACTCATTACTTTGCAATGTAAGTTTTTGCTGGGATGTAAATCAATTAGAATAGATAATCATTCGAAGCTAATTTCGATCAGCCAAAAGACAGAATAACATTTGGTTTAAAGATTTATGTTTGACTAATGACTGCCGTCAATGGCGGTGAGTGTTAAGCGGCAAAGACTTCTGAAGAGATGTGTGATTACTATCGAAACATGTCAAATCAATTTGTCCGTGAACGTCGTGGGTTCGATTCCCCGGTCGGTCAAGAATGAAAAATTATCAAATAAATTTTAATTCATTTTCATGTTGTAAAATTTCTTTCTTCATAAATATAATTTAATCTTCTATAGAAGAAGCTATTCATTTTGCAAAAGTAAGCGAAGTTTTTACTGGGTATATAATAAAAATGAAATGTTGTGTGTTGCTGATCGCATAACTTGGGAACGGCTTGACCGATTTGGAATATTTTTTCTTTAAAATGATCGCCATGATCCAACTTAGGTTCATACGAAAAGAAAATTTTGCCCCGCCCACTTTTTTCGAATCACCTAAAATCAGAAAACGGCTCCATCGATTTCACATATTTTTCTTTCAAATGTTCAATCCATTTTAAGTTTTCATCGAAAGAAAAATTTACCACGCCTACTTTTTCGCCCATTTTTTTCTATTTATTTGACCGATTTGAACGCCATTTTCTTTAAAATGACCGCCATGGTCCAACTTAGGTTTTTACGGAAAGAAAATATTGCCCCGCCCACTTTTTTCGATTTACCTAAAATCAGAAAACGGCTCCATCGATCATTAGTAATCAAGTACCGAGCGAAGCCGGAGCGGCCAGCTAGTAAAAAATAAATTTAAGGAACTTAAGCCTGATTTAAAATATAAAAATTTGGATTAAAAAATAACAAAAAATATTTAATTGATTCTATAATTTTTTTATTGAAATCAATTTTAATTTTTTTTCTGTGTACCAACCATCTCTCTGGCAATACAATCCATGAAAGATATTTGGGATAAGCTTCGGGGAAGAATCGCTGCTTTAACAGCACTTTCTTCCTTTTAAATTTATTTAAATTAAAGCAGAGTAAAACTTTTCGGAAATAATGCTTAATTGACTCAAAATTCAATATTTGGGAAGCTTAAAAAAAACTTTGTTGTTTACACTATTTCGTTCAATTGTTAAGTGACAAGAAATGACTGATGTTTACTCTTTAAAATATGAAATACGAAATAAAGGACAATAACCATGTGTCAAGGCAAAGCCATTTGCTGGCCATCCCGCATTATTAATTAATAGACCCCATAGTAGATTTTAGGATGTGGACTGGTTTTTTTTTTAACTGTAGATAAATCTCCATATGTTTCAATTTAATTAAAACAAATATGTGTTTTATCAGAAGAAATACATTAACAAGTTCCTGATGACCTTTAAAAAATTATTCTCAACTGTTTTTCTTTATATGCCTTTCAACGTTTAAAAAAATAAAACTTTTAGTCGGCTATTTTTTTTTTTTTTTTTTTTTATTTCGTCTTTTTTCTGTTTTGTCTTCTGCTGCGGTAGTTGTTTATTTAATTTATCAGTAAATCTTTCAATATTAACGCAAAAAAACGAATAAAAAAAATAATAAACTGAAAATAAAGAAAACATGTACATAAATACGCCTACAAAAACTTGAAGAAAAAGGGGACAGTTTGTACAAAAGCGATTACCAGACGCATCACTAAAACCCCAATACACATACATACGTAACATACAGAACCGGTTCCCAAATAGCGGTTCGCAGACCCCTTGGGAATCGTGAAACATTTTCTGGGGTTCCGCCAAAAAGAAAACAAAACATGTGTGTATATTTTTTTCATTTTTAAACTTAAATTTGCTAAAATTATAAAAAAAACAAGTTAGAGTGCTATATTCGGCTGTGCCGAATCTTTGATACCCTCCACCGACACACAGAGGGGTGAAATCGCAAAAAATGGAGATTAATTAAACTACTTATCCAATTTTAAAAATTCTTTCACTATTTGAATGCTACGTTACCACTGAGTGACATATGCTACACATCTTTTGGAAAAGTGGGCGGTGCCACTCCCCCTATTAAAAATCGCTCTAGCTGCCATAGCAATAGACCGATTGCCATGAAACTTTGACCTGCTAATAGTTCTTGGATATACTTGGTTATGATTGGATAAAGGGGCGTGGCACCGCCCATATAACCTGAAACTTAGAACGGATATATCTCATGAACCATCAAAGGTATGAAGACAAGATTTGGTTTATATGTTGATCTAACAGTATGAATTGTATCCAAGGTGGAATAGGGTGGTGCCACGCCCCCTTTTAAAAATAGCTCTGGCTCAGTCGGATTTTTTTTTTGTTTTTTGAAAAAAAAAGAAATAAAATTTTTCCATAGTACTCAATTTATTTTTAATATAATTACGTAAACGAATTGGGAATTATTCTATCATATTTGTAACTAAATTCGGGACTCAAAGCAGATATTTAAATTGTTCGATTGTGTACGGATGTGTCTGGTGATAGCTTGTATACATTTATTATAAGGCACGTGTTTTTGACCTGCTATTTTAAAAAATATGCCCGTCGTCATCTTTATCATAATTTGTGCCTTCTGGTGCCACGTTCGTCAAAACTGAAGGCGAAACTAGTAGATCTACTACAGATTTTGGAAGTTGGTGGAATTTTTTTTTGGGCAATTGTGTTTTACCAGATAGGATTGGATCTGAACTTAGTAGGAACCTATTTAATATGTCTTGATTGCAATCCTACCGACTTCATTTGCGAGAAAAATGTTCTCTGAAGTTTTTAAAATCTTTGTTTCGGGCTTCATGGGCTTCCTCAGACAGTTCACCGATCGATAATAGCGCGTGCGAAATGATACTGGGCCATGTATTAAAAACTTATGCAAGGTTGGAGGCATGTTTAACCACTGATACTTCTGAATACCGCTCGATATTGTGAACAAAAACTCTATATTTTTCTAACAAAATTTTTGTAACACACAGTGTCCAATTGTATACAAAAACAACAATTATAACAACGAAAACGAAGACAAAGCAAACAAAAGATAGAACTGGTGTTCTTTGCTTGAGTGACTATTTTCACAATTAATTAATTTAAAAAATTTCGCGCAAAAACGCGCAACATGTTATTACTGAATATAAAAGCCTAGGAACTGTAGTTTCTTAACAAATTAATATTATAACGCCAACTTACACCATTCATATTTAAATATCCACGAATATTTTGAAAATAGCCAAAATGGAGACATATTTAAAAAAAAATTTTAAAAATACTTCTACACAACTTTTGTTAAAACAATTATTTTTAGAACAACGCTAAAATACCTGAGGTTAAAGATTCCATAGTAAAAGTATTACTTTTGACTTGCAAAAACTATATATTAATCGTCGAAATATACCGAATTTCAATTAACACTATTGTGCGCGAATAACTCAAAAATTACTTAACTTTAATACAATGCAGCTTGACAAGTAAACATCATATGACATTGAAATTTTCAGTAGTGATGTAGAATTTTATATACTGTAATCGGTTACTAAATATTTTTCAAAAAAAACAAACTTTCATTTTTCAATTAATATCAATTTTTTGCGATTTCACCCCTCTGTGCGACAGTTCGAATGTTTTAGGAGTAATATCGTATGAAGTCTATTTATTATTATTATCTTTATAAAAACAGATATCAGCATTAAAATTGGTTTAAGGCGTCCCATCTGTTTTCCGGGAGTAGGGTTTATATGGGGCCTAGGGTAAATTTTAGGTGGTGGTTCCACATTTTGATTCATAGCTTTGATCCTACTGAACCGATTTTGCTGAATTTCAATCCCAAACTGCTTAGGATAACTACGAGCAATTTGGCACCAAGTTTGTTCATTTCTTTTGAGTTGTTCGAAAGTGAGCGTGTTTTCAACAGACGGACAGACAGACGGACATGGATAAATCGACTTAGAATCACTCAAGGACCCAGAATATACCCAGTAAAAACTTCGCCTACTTTTTCAAAATTAATAGCTTCTTTAACTCATTATTTTGTAGCTTTCTTCTATAACTACATCTATAACAACTTCTATAACTACTTTTTTCTGGATGTATGCAGGTAAAAAAATAATGACTTACTTTTTAATGCGTTCAGTTTGGGACATGCCTTGTAAAATTCATTGGTTCTTTCAGTAGAATTGTTAGTAGTGCTCTTTTATGTTTTTCTGTTTGCTCAACACATTATTTTGTAGGCGAAGTGTTTACTGGGTATACACTTTATGTGGTCTGAGATGTGTAATAAAAAAGTTTCACACGGAATGACAAACTTAGTATACCCTCTTCACAACTAATTGTGGTGGAGGGTATAATAAAACCAAGGCGAACTCATGTATCCGATAACGGCAGAACTACAACAAGTACAACAGTAAAAACAACATTTGCCGAATTCATAGGCTCGCAATATCGTCGTATTTGTTTTATTAATTATGCAATGTGTTATTATTTTATGGGTATAAGACTAGCTCACTACCAAATAGCCTTCCAGGGCGCCCTCTTATTTATATAAAATGTGAAACATATTTGTGTCAGTTTCAGTTATGGATGAAAGAATCGATATTTACTTTTTCGGTGATTTTTAAAAAAGACAATACGCTCTTTCTAATGCAGCAAACCGCAGTATTTTAACTGCATTACTTTTGTCATAACTAAGCTTTAAAATACACCTTTGATTAGAAAAAAAATTTACTAGCTCAATAGTTTTGTTTAAATGCATTTTAGCGTACTACTATTTCGCGCCAAAAATAACCAAAAAAAAAAACACGAAGGTTTGATTTCAAACTGAAAATGATTTGAAATCAAACCTTTGCTCAGTCGACAAACATTTGATAATGATATGAAATTAATTTGAAAATCATAGCATTCTTAACAAAAAGGGGAAATTATTTTAAAATTGAAAAATGTCTTTATTTTCAAATTACTTTCAAACTTAATTCTCAAATTTTTTTCAAATGCGGGTTTATTTTTTTAATTTAAATTCATAATTTATTTAAATAAACTGGGATATAAACATTTGGCACCATAGCCAAAAGATAAAATAACTAGTCACAAAGCCTGTCCCTGCCAGGCATACAAATATTTTAGATCATAACTAACATAGTAACGCTTATAAAAAAAATTAAACAAAAAAATTATTATTCAATCTTTTAATACATTTAATAGGTATATGAAGAAAAAATATGTAAAAAATAACAATAAGTAAGTACCTAATTATAATACTTCTTTAAAAACGAAATTTTTTGAAAATACTGAGGAGCAACCCTTTTTTAACATACCCTGTAGCCCGTTTCTGTATTTCTCACATCGTAAAACTTTTCGCATGAAACGTGTGAATTGCAACAAAAATAGTGTGAAATGAAACAAAAAATGGCTTTTCTCACACAAGTGTTTCTGTATCTTTTCTTTGCGAGAATTATCTGTCATTTAAATAATTTTCCAGCAATTATTGGAAGGAAGCTAGAAAAAGTGTTTCTAAAACAATATTTTGCGAAAAGTTTCTTTCAACAACTGTCAAAATAAGTCACATTTGAAATTGGTGGCGAGAATAACAAAATGTAGATATTTTAAATTAAAAATATGTTTATATACTATTTTTTATTAAATAAATAAAAAATAGAAGGAATATAAATGATGAATGCATAATTTATATGAAGAAAATAAACAAAAAACAATTGTTATATTTTGTTATATTAAATTTTTTTATAAGCGATTCATAATGATTCATTTGATTTTTTTAGCCTTTTCTTGTTTTGGTTTTAATCAGTGTTGCCAGATAAATTTGTGTCAAAATCGACAATTTCCTGAGAAAAAAATAAAAAAGATCGTCTTTTTTGTTTTAAGAATCGTGCAATTTAAAATCAATTTTAAACAAATTTGTTTCGACTTTTATTATACAATAATCAAACAAAAACATAGTTAAAGTTCATGGGTATTTAATAATTTCATTAAATTTATATATTTATTTTGTTAAGCTGGAGGATTATTTTTTAAAAAATTATTTATTTTCTTTAATCCGATAACAATTAAAAATTGTTATTTTTCCCTGGAGAAGTTACACAAAGGCATGAGAAAATATCATATTAAACAAAAAATAAAATAAATATTTTTACAAAAGCAAAAAGAAATCAAGCTTAATAAAATAAACATACATCCTTTGTTAAAATAGATATATACATATGTACAAAAACCGAGATCAAAATGGAAAATTTTTAAATTAAATCAGCTCTGATAACAGTATTATAAATATTCTGGGTTTTTATGGAATTGATGGTGACAACGTTGTTTTATATTTATATCGTATGTAGTCCGAAATAGTATATTATTGAAATTTTACTATATCGGTTTACAAATGGCTGAGATATAAATCTTTAATTTACCTATTCCTATAATCTTCTTCTTTTTTACCTGAAATAGACTTGGTAGAATACCTGGTAGTTAAAATTAAAAAAATCGGTTCATAAATTAACGGGTTAAAGACCCAATAATAACTTCGCCTACAAAATAATATGTTAAGTAATCAGAAACACATAAAAGCACTTCATACAATTCTACTGAAAAAACTGATGAATTTTAAAAGGGTTGTGCCAAAATGAACAAATTCAAAAGTAAGTCATTTTTTTTTATCTAAATACATCCAGAAAAAAGTAGTTTTCGAAGTTCTTATGAAAGAAAACTACTAAATAACGAGTGAAAGAAGCTATCCATTTTGAAAAAATTTTTACTGGGAGACAAACAAATTTCTTTCTTGCCGTAATAATGGTTTTGGCACAAAAGTGTACATATAAGATAAGAATATCAAATATCAATAATATTTTGTATATGTATGTATATAAGAAGTATTAAATGTTCAAAATAAGCCAAGTTCAAAATTTAACTATATCGGTTTACATCTTTAATTTACCTATTCCTATAATCTTTTTCTTTTTTACCTGAAATAGACTTAGTAGAATAGCTGGTAGTTAAAATTAAAAAAATCGGTTCATAAATTAACGGGTTATAGACAAAGAAACTTTTTTTCTTGAAGAAATAATGCTTTTGGCACAAAAGTGTACATATAATTAAGAATATCAAATATCAATCATATTTTGTATATGTATATAAGAAGTATTAATTGTTCAAAATAAGCCAAGTCGGTCCATTACTTTTTAGGGAAGAGACAAACAATTTCGAGGACAATTTTCACAATAGGGATAAATATAAAAATGTAACCCTTGTTTCTAAAGATATCTTTTTTTCTAATAAACAAACATATAAAAATATTTACAATTATCTTATTTCGAAGACTAAGTGTAAAACGCAACGCCAACAATTTCATTAAAAGCAAAAACAAAATCAAAAATATTTTATAAATTTGTAGTTGCTTGCTACAGACATATTATTTTTTTTTTTTTTAAATTTTCAGCGCCACAAAATAGAAGTGTTTGAAATTTAAAAATTCAAGATGAATTTCTATAGAACGTAACAACAAAATTATATAATATTTTTGATTTTGTTTTTGCTTTTGCTTTCGTCACTCATCGTCAACATGACGATAACTCGTCAAATCTGGCAGCCCTGTTTTATTATATTTATTTCTTTTGTTGACGTTTCGCTTTTATTTGACTGGAAATATTCCAGTATAAACAGAATTTGTTGTGTCTGTTTTCGCATTCAAATACGGAAACACTTTTATCTCATAAATCGAGAAACGATGGAATTTTTTGTTTCACACTTCATGTAAGAAATTTTACGATGCGAGAAATACAGAAACGAGCTACTGTTTTCCATCTACATGCATCACTTTTACGTTAACATCATCTTTTTTTCTCACTCTTGAGAAAGCAACGTACAATTGTCCATGACTAAAAACTGGTTTGGGGAAATATATCTCCACCCTCTCTAACGTTTGACCTTGAGCTTTATTGATGGTGATGGAAAACGCCAACCTTATAGGAAACTGTTTCCTACGCAAAATAAATGGTAGGTCGGGATTTATGGGAGCCAAATCAATCCTCGGAATAAATGCAGGATTGCCTTTTGCAGTGCCGGTTAATATAGTTACTTGTGCCATTGCATAGCCCTCTTTTAGTGTTTAAATTCCTCAGAAGCATGATAATGGCTCCCACCTTGTCTTGCAACTTATGAGGAGGCATTCCAGATGGCGATAAACTGTTGAAAAATTCCACCGGATAATTTTCCCGTTCGGCTAGGCTATTGCTGTCTCCACCATGTCAACCCTCGAAAATGTAAAACCATCACCCTCTAAAAGACTTTGTCTTTTAATTTGGCATACTTCATCATTCTTAGGGCATAAAATTACAAATTTACAAAACATTCACCGAAGATAGTTTTAACGATTGAGTTTTCAGCCATCATTTCGTTTGGTAATGCAATAATGTCCTCTCCAAATTCTGAACTGAGTTCACCATTCCCCATTTTTAAAAGCCAATCTCTGTAAATATTATCCACTGCACGATTATTGACTTAAAGTTATAAAATTTTAAAGTTAGAGCAAAGATTAGAAAACAAAATACATGATTTGATAATTGCCGTCCTGTGAGCATGTGGTGCCACTGGTAAACATTGGCGAGAAGAAGCACAACTTTACTTCCAAAATGCTTGTTATTTTTCATCAATATTTTAAGCAACTTTTCAATAGCATTTAATGCATAGGTAGGTGCCGTTGTTGCCTCATCCTAAATGATTAACCAAGCCTTTCTTATCTGCTTTGCATCCACTGAATTTGCTCTCTTACTTGAAGTTTATGTTTCTGTCAATGGCACTGGTAGCTTGAACTGAGAATGATATGTGCGGCCCCCTTTTAGAAGATTCGCTGCAATTTCTGTCAACGCAACTGGTAAAACAATATCACTTTACAAAGAAATCTTGAAAATCGAAACAAAAACCCAATATTTTTGTTATTAATTATGTATGTGATTCAATAAGATTATCTCTTTTTTTTAACAGCAGTATTAAAATCTGATTCCACCTATGATTTCCAGCAGAGAAAGTACTTTCAGTATAACAAATTTCATATTGTAATATCGAAAATATAAAAATTCTATAAAAAATACATAATGCAAAATTGAGGGTTTTATGATGAAATAAGCCACATGTACAGCCCGCAGACCGAAAATTAGGAATCTGACAATGCTATGATCTTCCTCAGACAGAGGGCTTTAAATATATTACGAAAACGCAAAAGTTTCCTGCAAAAAATATAAGAAAAAGTAAATGGTTTATTCAATGACCACCGCCCACAGACCGAAAATCAATAATCGGACTCCGTCTTGCACCAGTGGAGCAAATGAGCTTTACGTATGCCAAATTTCATCTTTCTACGACGTCAGACGTCTTCAGAAAGCCGCGGAAAGTTATAGACGTTCTTTCCGTCCTCTTATTCTTTTAATTTAAGGTTCAAACAATTGAAAAACGTTTGGGAATCGTGTCTGATGTCATATGATAAAGACATATCATATCAAAGGTTTGACTTCGTGTTTGTTGAAAAGCAATTCAAAACATTAGTGGAAAAAAATGGTTTTGGGCTCGGCGAAAAAAACAGTTCCTTAACGGGTCCTTAATCTAGAATACGGTTGGAATCCCTGGAATAAGGGTGTTTCAATCGACAAAAAGTAAACAAACTCGGACTTAAGCAAACCAAAGTGATTGACTTAAAAAGTTTCAGTTTCATTCATTATAACAATGACAAGTTTATTGGTTGGGAAGTGAACGATGAAAAAAAAATATCTAAACAATAAACCGTTTAAAGAAAACTGTAACAAACAACAACTAAAACTAAACTTAATGTTATTGTCAGTAAATAAATTAAGAAAATTAATTGAAAGAAAAATAAAGTCATTATTATCGTATTTTTTTATGACAGCAATTAATGAATGTTGTCCAAACATTTAGATTTTATTTAATAAAATATTTCATTTGACACGAAGGTCAATTGAAATGTTTCCATTAATGGATGGTAAAAACAAAATTCAATATGTCTAAATATTGAAACGAAGTTTTGTGATTTCGTGTGTATTGGCTATAACTTTTTTTTCACAGTCAATTGAATAAGTTAAAAAAAAATATATAAAAGTTGTTCTTAATTATTGTCTATGAAAGCGCAAAGATAAAGTTTTGTATTAAAAAATATTTTATAGGGTGGCCCGGCAGACTAATTGGTAGGTTGTAGGCTCAATTCCCGCCAGAGACTCGGTCTGTTTCACTATAAAAGTCTTAAGTTCCACTTTGCTATTGGTCGTTAAAAATAGGTTTAAATAGAATTCGTAAGTGCAACTTTAACATTAAATAAATAAAAAGTCCTTATTAATGGAGGGGTGCCAATTTGTTACAAATTTTCGGAGATAAAAAGAAAAAATTATGCCCTCATTTAACTTAAGAGCTAAACATATTTTATATTTTATTGAAATAGGCTTGAAAGTTAAGCAGAGGCAGAAATTGCCCCTACCTTCCCCGAAGTCCTATTTTTGGACAAATACACCAAAAAGCTTATGTGCCTATCGGAATAGGGATCTATCTGTGTTTTAAATTTTATGAAAATCTTTTGTAACGGTTCTAAAATATTTGCATTTGGATTTATTTTTTTACGTATCCAATATCGCTCATTTGCTGCAACAACGACTAAGTCAAAAATCTCAAATTATTACTTAATAACACTAATGTTTTTGAAATCAGGTGTTTGATGAAGTGGTTATTATTTCGAACGAAAATATTGTAAACTCAACTCTTGAGAGAAAAATAACATTATCTTTTTCCATTATGTTGTATATTATTGCTATTTTACCTTACTTTTCCAAGGTCTTCGAATACTTAATGCATAAACGAATATACATGTATGTGAATGTCAACAATTTGTTAACGGATCGTCAATCAGGTTTCAGAACACGACGAAGCTGTATTACAGCTTTGGTTGATGTAGTAGAAGAAGTAAGGAGTAACTTAGATCATGGCAAATTAGCGTTATTGGTACTTCTAGACCATTCAAAGGCATTTGACACCGTCCATCATTCTACCCTTTGTATGAAACTTTTGAATCAATTTGGCTTCTCTTCATTCGCAGCTAAATTGATTCAATCATACCTTTCAGACCGAAGCCAGTCAGTTGTTAATAATGGGCTTACTTCTCGCTCTCTACCCGTCCCCAGAGGTGTCTGTCCCACAGGGGTCAATTCTCGGTCCACTATTATATAGTCTATATGCTAACGATCTACCGAAACAACTTCGTTTTTGTAATATACAGATGTATGCTGATGATGTTCAGTTATACCTTAGCAGTACCAAGGAATTAATCGTCACCAAGTTAAATGAATTGAATTCTGACTTGAACAATATTTTTGTGTGGGCTTCTGCAAATGGTTTGAAAATAAATCCAAACAAGTCAATTTTCTTGGCAATTTCTAGAAATAACACAATAATGGAAAATGAATTTAATGTTTCAATTGGACAATCGAGAATTGAACTTGCAAATACCGCAAGAAATTTAGGTGTAATTTTCAACAAAACTTTAACTTGGTCTTACCATATTAATCAGGTATGTGGTAAAATATACGGTATGTTACGTAATTTGTGGGCCACCCAACATTTCACCCCAATAAATATAAGAACTTTGTTAGCAAAAACTTATCTTCTGCCTACTCTATTATACGGCTCTGAAATCTTTGCTGGATGTTCCTCTGTAGATAAGAGGAAGCTCAACACCACTTATAATAACATTATTCGGTATGTTTTCGGTTTAAAAAGATTTGACAGAGTTTCGGAATTCTCTAGTAGATTTATGGATTTATCTTTCAATAACCAAATAAAAATGAAATGTCTCATTTTTCTGCACAAAATCATAATTACAAAAGAACCAGAATACCTTTTTAATCGAATACGATTTGCCAGATCTCGTAGAGGAAGATTTATTATTCAATTTCGGCATCGAAGCCATGCATCTGAATGCCAATTTTTTGTTTTTAGCATACGTCTCTGGAATCAACTCCCAAGTCATATCCAAAACACAAACAACGCAACAAATTTTAAGAAAATGCTTATTGATTTCCTAACGTAATTTTAAATCAATGTTTTTTATTTCGATTAGTTAAATATATGTATTTGTGTTAATTGTTACTACACACATATACTTTTATTATTAATATATTTTTTTTTTCCAACATAAATTGATCTTTGTTTTTTATGTATTTTTTCTGTTTTCTAAAAATTAATGTATTTTTTCCCCCAATAATAATTTTGTAAAACTTTTGACATTTTATATTATTATTTAACATCTCTGATTCTAATACTGTAATTTATAAGATATACTTATCTTGTTGTATTAGAAAATCGATATTAAATAAATAAATAAATAAATAAAATTTTAGGTCTTTAAAGCAGAGTTCGAAAATAAACCTTATATACTCGAGCCCTAACCGCAAAAATAACGTAAGCGACATTATTTTAAATTTTCGTTTTTTTTTAATAAATGACTTTATTGGCAACACTTGCATCATCTCCTAAAATGTCATGGTCATATAAGGTACCGTTACGATTTTATAGCAAGAACAATTTTATTGTAAACGAAAAATTTCATACAAAATGTTTATAAAATAAAATAAAAAACTCTTTCCTGTAAAATTTTATTTTTGGCGCTTACGATATTTTCGCGGCTAGGGCTCGTACTGTACTCTAGTGCTCTGTACGGAAGAAATATGAAAAATATAAACGCTAATAGTGAAAATATCTAAAAAACAAAAGTTTCTCTGATTGTGATCTTCGTTCAGACTAAAAAAACTGAGTTAATCCCCACTTAACATAAAGATGAGTAAATCTCATTGCGTTCCGTTTTTCTCAAAAAAAAAACACAAAACGTTCGTTTTATCACAATAATATTCGTTCGTTTTAGTTGTGCTTAGCGCCAATTTGGCTGTTAAACACAACAAAAATATTTTTACAAAAACAAAACATGTACACAATAGTCGAGCAAATTAAAAAGAAAAACAACAATACTAGTGAAAAGCGTTGCTAAGATTTTTTGTCGGCTCATTCGTTCATCAATGTATTAAAAAAAACACTAAAGAAAATTAAAACATAGTGTATATCAACAGAATTACATACTTCAATTGTACGGTTTTATAATAAAAAACAGAGCACTACATAATATTTGGTACTTTCTTGAAAATAGTAATAAGCAATATTAACGGTTGTGTACTAATACACAAACACTAAAAAATAGATATCATTTCTGGGTATGTGTACCGTACGCTAAATAATATTCGGTTTATTTTGAACAATGCTTTAATGTCGTATTCTGTAAAACAAAAATATTTGAGTTATGACGATATGTTGTAAATAACACTAATTATAATTTTTTTAAATAATCTTTTGTTTTACACAGTTCTCTCTTTCGCACAAATACATTTGAAACAAACACAAAGTTTTTGGTATTTATTTTTGTTTTAAATGTATTTGTGCGAAAGACAGAGTTCTTCGCATTGAGTGAAATAAGCAGTAATTTTTGAAATCACATTAACAACATACACTTAACACAGATGCCTCTGTTCGCTTTTTACGGTCTAAATGTTTAAAGTTTTGTGAAATTGATAAATATTTCAAAAGGTTTCATCGATCGGTCATTATTTGTATTCTCAAAAATGTATTGAGTGTTATCCAAAATTTTAATTTGTTTAAGCTTGAGGTCTTTTTATTTATAAAATACAATTGAAACATGTAAGGGTAACCTGTCCGTGAAAGCCTGTGTTCGAGCCCAGCGGCAGTCAAGAATGAAAAAATTATCAATCAATTTTAATTCATTTCATGTTGTAAAATTCCTTTCTTCATTAGAATAATTAAATGAAAATGTATAATCAAGGTTTCGTTATAATGTGCTAAATTCCCATTTCATACTATTGACAAACTGAAGTTGATTGTCGATGGGATAAGCTATTCCTATGCGCATCCCACTGGTTGCTTAGGCCAGATCGTCAGGAAACTTCATCCAAAGATTTTAGAAAAACTAATGATATTATACAAATAAAACTGTTAAGCGAATAAGAATTATAAGCCCCAGTTTTACTTGTTACAATATCAAAGCCTAAACAACAACAATAAGCAGTGAGTTTATCTTTTCTTACAGTCCCGACCACAATTGGTTGATTTTTTGTCAACTCTAAATGTAGTTGTAAGTGGGTAAAGAAATAACAAAAATAAAACAAATTTCCTTATTTTATTTTGCCAGTTCAGTTTTATTTACACTGCCACATGCATATTAGTTATCAAAGTTTTTCTTGGGATTCAAAATTAGTAATCAAAAATTAATTTGATGAACTTTAGCCTAATTAAAAATTTGGATTAAAAACCATAACGATTCTATTCTACTGGTACTGGTTTCTTAAGGCTAGATTGTATCGGGTGTTTTTTTCAGTGGTATAGAACTTCGCATTAAAATAAAACACAAGAAAATCGTTTTAATGACCATCAATTTGGCTTTATTGGAAGGATAATTTTATGCCATTAATGTTTAAATATGGTTTCAGGCATGTGGCCGCCGCGGCTGGCTCGAATAAAGCCAATTCTACAGGTCCAATTTTCAACCACTTTTTCGAGCATATGGGGCCGTATGTCGGCAATAACGCCACGAATGTTGGCTTCCAATTCCCCTAACGTTTCTGGTTTGTTGGCGTAGACGAGCGACTTCACATATCCTCAAAGTAAATAATCCAATGGTGTCAAATCACACGATCTTGGTGGCCAATTGACAGGTCCATTCCGCGAAATTATGCGCTCATCGAATGTTTCCTTCAATAAATCGATTGTGGCGTGCGCTGTGTGGCATGTAGCGCCGTCTTGTTGGAACCACAACTCATCCACATTCATGCCATCCAATTCGGGAACAAAATAGTCGGTTATCATGGCTCTATACCGGTCTCCATTAACGATAACTGCCTCTCCAGCATTATTTCGGAAGAAGTATGGCCCAATGACTCCACCAGCCCATAGAGCACACCAAAACAGTCAGTTTTTGTGGATGTAATGGCGTCTCAAGGGTCTCATGTGGATTCTCTTCACTCCAAATGCGGCAATTTTGCTTGTTGACGTAGCCATTCAACCAAAAATGAACCTCATTACTGAACAAAATTTTGCGATGAAAATCAGCATCGAAATCAATCTCATTTTCGGCCCATACACCAAAATCACGACGCATTGCATGGTCTCGCGGCTTTAATTCTGGCACAAGCTGGATCTTGTAAGGTCGCAAGCCAAGATCTTTGCGCAAAATCTTCCATAAAGTTGATGGACAAAGCTCCAATTGCTGTGCACGGTGGATTCATTCGGGTCCTCTTCAACACTTTGCTCTACAGCGGCAATTGTTTCTTCGGTGCGCACTGTTCGACGTCTCTGCGGATGCGTATTATCACATAGAGTAAACGTAGTGCGAAAACGATCCATGGTTAACCGAATTAATTGCTCTGATGGACGATTATGTCGACCATAAAATGAACAGATGAACTGAATCACTGTAGGAACAGATGAACTGAATCACTGTAGGAACAGATGAACTAAATCACTGTAGGAACAGATGAACTAAATCACTATCGGAACAGATGACCGAAGTCACTGTGAGTATGTATTCAATACCAAACCCAGGGGTTCGGTATTTTGTAAAAACCAACCGAAATCACAATCGTGAAATCAGTTGGCTCTTCCATTATTATAATGTCCGAGACTTGTGTGGCAGATTCTTATCTAACGAGAATCGCCCCGACTGTAACCAAATCTTTGTCATTCATAGTAATTCAGAAGTTAACCAAATGAGAATTCTCAAAATAAAACATATTAAAAAAATGTATGCAATAGTATGAGTGTTTGTTGTTGTTACAATAGGTGCGTTCAGTGTTGTTTGTACTGAAAAGTTACAATAGGGCCGTTCACTGTTATTTCCAAATAATAATTATATTAAATGAAAGTAAGTCATAATACAAGTAAACTTAACAAACAATTGAATTCATATGAACGTGAAAATACAATACTGGGGTATTTTATTTCCACGTTACAGTAGTTATTCAGCCGAAAAATAAGAAGTGTTTATTTTCTCCAACATTATTTGCTAACTTCGCAAGGCGAATTTACTACATGTAAATCAGCTGACTATTTTTTGCTCCGTAAGTTTGCCTTGTAAGTTTGCCAAAAATTTTAATTTGCCTTGGGGTTTTAAGAAAATAAGCTAGATATTTTTCAGAGCGAATTCGGGCGAGTTATGAATTTGCCTTGACGATATTTAAAAGTTTTGCGTTCCCAATAAAATGGTTTAATAAAGGGTGATTCATCGTAAGGTGTGATTATCGTTTGAAAGAACAATTTTTGGCATTTACTGTTTGAAAATGATATTAGGTAAATATCGATCGGCCATGACTCAAACGAAGTCCAATTTAGGGCGACTCGTTCGAGCATAGCGATTGGTTTCTCGCGAACAACACGAGTAATGTTGACTTCCAAAGCGTCAATCGTAGCTGGCTTATTCCTGAAGACCTCAGACTTTACATATCCTCAGAGATACTAGTCCAAAGGTGTGTTATTGTACGATCTAGGTGGTCATTTACCGTAGTAGAACGTGAAATTAAGTGCTCACCAAAATGATTTCATAACAAGGTCAGTGTTTCCCGCGCTGTATGGTTCGTAGCGCCGTCTTGTTGAAACCAGAGCTCACCCACCGAGACCATGGGCTTGAATTTCAGGAAGCACATAGTCCGTTAACATGGTGCAATAACGTGTACTATTGACGAAAACATTCTGATTTTCCTCATTTTTGAAGAAATATAGACCAAGGATTCCACCAGTCTATACATAAATCACACCATACCTTTTTTTAATGGATGTAAAGTTAGCTCTTGGTACTCTTCCAGAAATGTGCTTCATCACTTAACTAACGATAAAACACCGGATTTTCATTGAGTTCCGAATGAACCACCTCATACGTAGTCATGGCCAACATTTACGTGATAGCATTTTCAAATAGTAAATACCACATATTGTTTTTTTTTTTTTTTTTAACCTATAATAACAATTTTAAGTTCCCCTTCAAATTTATGGTTTTTATTTTACATAATCAATAAAACCTCACGATGAATCACCCTATAATCAATTGGCGTAATAACGCCCGCCACCTGGTTATCAATTATCATTTGGTGGATTGATTTCTTTCTTAAACTGACTTGAAAAACCGGGGAATTTCCTTTTTATCGCGTTTAGATATGCGAGGTTGGATTATTGTATTACTAGATGACCCGTGCGAATATTTCGCACCGTAATTTTTATCAATAAAAATATTAATTTTTCAATTTCTAATTATTTTTCGTCATTAGTGTTAGAAATAAGCTTTAAAATGAGATATCATTCATTAAATTTGATGCGGTGGTATGAGAGTGCTTTAGAAATAATATATATGATTCCAAAAATACTTAACATATCGGCCCTAAATTATTATTAGTAAATTATGCTAAATTGCACCACACAAAGCATTATGCGTTACGCTTTATCCATACCTACATTATTTCCAATAGTGGTCTTAGCATGGGGTAGTAGGTAAGTTATGAACCCACTATCACGAAATTTGGTGACATGTAAAACGAATTTGTTAAAATTGTATGACAATCGATGCACTCCGCCAAAAATTATGTTAGTTTTGGTGAAATTTTAGAGAGGTAAATCCATGAATTAAAGAAACAAGATTGCGCAGGTCCGTTCTTTGTGTGTCTGTGAGGAAGAAATAGAATTTGGGTATGTGCATTTGTACATGTCTTACTTTTTTTACAAAAACTCACATGCAGTCCATGATGACGTAGATGCGCAGTAAAAAATTTTTTGTTTGGCTGAATGCGCAATCTTGTTTTTTTGATTCAACAAACCTACTTAACAGAAAATGCCCTACATGCACTCAGTCTCCTGCTGCGCAGACAATGACCCGCCCATTAAAAATTCCGTCATATTCTCGAGCCCACAGCCGCAGACATCTCCCAATTCGTGCAAGAACCTTCTACCTAGTCTGCTGTTCTGTGGCCTGCGACAGTAACACAGAATGTGCAGAACTGGCTTTAAATCCTCTAAGTCGTCAGGAAGCCTTTACGACCTTCTGATGTCCAGATCCTCAATGCAGACCCCCGCACCCTTCATCTTCGGGCCATCACTGAAAATAGCAAATGCCCCATACAATCTGCCCTGACCTGATCAGCTCTCCTTTAACGGCAATATTATCTCTGGCAAATGTCCGAAATCATCCCTATTGCCTACATAATCCGTGGAGCCAGGCGAGCTCAGGCAATGAGCACCAGCGCCTATTTCACCTTAGATCCGCGAGTGACCCTTTCCCAACATTCCTAGCTCTTTCAGGCAAAGAATGCTCCCGGCAGCCTTTCTCATCACATACTGGTCAATAAGCAGAATATGAAGAATAACGTCTAGGGCCGCCGATCGAAGCACACCTCTGAGCCTTAGACAGAAGGTGCCTCTAACTAGCCAGCCTCAATGTCTCCCACCAAACACAGCATCCATATGTAAGAATGGG
This sequence comes from Pollenia angustigena, assembly GCA_930367215.1. Lineage (NCBI taxonomy): Eukaryota > Metazoa > Arthropoda > Insecta > Diptera > Polleniidae > Pollenia > Pollenia angustigena. The sequence continues at coordinate 192,293,472 of OV884060.1, read as the reverse complement.
TCTAGACACCGAAGTGTTCAGCCATCCCACCACCGACAATCGGAGTCCTCAGCTCCTAACTATCGATACTCTTTAAACGTAGTAGTCATTGCGACCCCTCCTAAGTCTCTTTTGACTATTCCTCCTCCATGAGGGCTTAGGTTAGGTTAGGTTAAAGTGGCCGGTCACAAAGACCCCGCATAGACCAAATAGGTCCTTAGCGTTACCACGCTGTACGATAGTCCACAGAAGAATATTAGAAAAAAGGTCATTCCGATGTAATGGTGGGCTTACTGTCCCGAAAAACTTCTTGATACTTAGCACTATCAGATGGCCTAATTCTCCAACATGTACCTCCTAGTAAAAACAACCAACTCTGTCATCTCCAGATTGTCTCCCAGGCTCCTTTCAGTCGCCATGCTGGCAGTTCGCCTAGCGCCACATGCATGACTTCGCAAATTGTCGCTTGCCTGATACCAATATCACTACATCATACGCGTAGGACACGACCTTCTATCCTATCCTGTCAAAATGACCTGAAACGACATTTACAGCCAAGAGCCACGGTAGAGAAAACTCCCCCCTGTGGTGTCGTACTCAACGTACACTCAAAAGAAAAATCAATCCATCCCTACTCAAATCAACCCGAAGCGGTGTTAATAGTACGGTGAGTACGGATTTTCTTGAATCAAGTACAGAAAGACTGATATAAGTACGAATTTTCAATCGCAAACTACTTAAATTGTCCATATTCAATCCTGATTTCGTACTTGAAATAATCCGAAAATAAGATTGATTTAAGCAAGACTGAGATTAAATCAATCTCAAAATGCGCTTGATTCAAGTATTATAAAGATGATTTTATCCTAAATTAGGAAGAAAAAGTTATTATGATTTATTTACTTACCCGTGTTACACCTTACATAATGATAAAACACCAACATCATGGCCAATATGGTTTTTACTTTAGAAATCAAATGTACATATTTAACCAAAAATACCTTCGTGGTACACATGAGTCTGGCCAGACCTTTTTTAATGTGTATAGAAAATCAAAACATGCGTAAGCCGGAGGGTTTAACACAGTGACGCCCAAAATTCTAATCGTTGTTGTATTGCTTTTTATAAGTATTAGTGATAAAGAGACAAATATTCTTAATAAAAATACAAAAAGTATGTAAGCATCTGCCGCATGTGCACTCGTCGCCTGGTAATCGCCTACTGAATTGTATACTCTCGTGGACTAAATGAAAGAGCGTAAGAATGCGTGTGAAGAATGTGTGTGAATTAATTTCCACAATTGTGGTATGGGCTGGACACCAATGGTTTAACACAACAAAAAGTTTAATCTTTTGCGCCTTGTGCGCAAAGTACAGGTCGCAATTTTGGATAAATTTTGATAAAATTTGGGACATAGGTTCTTGTTGACTAAAGGACCAAGCCTATTGAAAATAGGCCAAATCAAATCAAAGATAGGGGGAAATTCCTTCCTCTCAGAAACTATCGAACCGATTTTAAGGAAATTTAAAACTTACATAGAACCATATCTTCATGGACACAAAAGGGATGTATTTTTTAAAAAATAGGACCACGAGGGGAGATACGGCCAATTTCTGCCTCTCAAACCGATTTTAATGAAATTCAAAACATAGATAGATCCATATCTATATGGACACATAAGCTATACAGTTTTTCAAAAATAGGACCACAAGGAGAGGTAGGGGGCAATTTCTGCCCCCCACAAACTTGTAACCCGATTTTAATGAGTTTTATAAACATAGATAAATCCATATTTATATGGACATACATATAAGCATGATGTGTTTTTTAATACTGTGGTGTAGGGTATCATATGGTCGGGCTTGACAGACTATACTTTCTTACTTATTTTTTACATAATTTAAGAATTTTATACCTATTTCAAAAAATTCCGGGATTGATTTTCGAAAGAAATCCCATTTAGGATTGTTTTGAGTACTTTTTTTGTGTTATTCGTACTGAATTTTTGAGTACAACTTGCACTTAAAGTAATCATAAAAAACTTGACTTATCCCGAGTGTTTTTCTTTCTGTGTAGTTTATATTTAAGACCAACTTTGGGAAATCAATTTTAATGCAGAAAATTTTCTATCGGCAGAAGAGCTGCCTTAAAAATAAATTGTTTTACCAAAATAATTCGCGAAACTCATATTTCCTGCAGATTTATATTTGACATTTAATATAAGAGATTTTTATATATGAATTTTGTTATTTTCTTAAAAACCAAAATAAATTAAAACTTGTATTCTACATATACATGCATATGCACATATTTATGAATGTATGTATATGTTGTTACTATGTGTGTAAAATTTGAAGGACTAACATGATTTAAGCCATCGATTTTTTATTCACTATAAATACCACCACCCCCAACATTCTCATTTGCAACAATTGAGACGATTTTTATTTGTCATGTCTTTATGACTCAAGTTGAAGGTTGACATTGTCACAACAATTTTTATGACAGCAGTTTTTTTTTTATTGCACAGATTAATTTTATACAAAGATACATTTTTAGTAATAAATCATGGAAAATGAAACTAAATAAAAACTAAATACAAATCAGGAAATAAGGACATTTTTTTTAGCTTTAAGTATAAATAATTTATGTCAGTTTCAGCACTAGAACGCTGATTGTTATGACCAGATTTATTTTATTTTAGTTTGTCTGTTTCTGTGTGTTTTTTTTTTTTTTTTTTTTTTGTGAAAAATTCTAAAGCGACTTCATAGAATAATAAAATATTTAACTAAAAATAAATATGTACATAGTTAAATATGTGCATAAAGGCCTGTAAATTCAAATGAAAAGACAACAAATTAAACTTTTTATTTTAAATGCTTGGAATTCATGTAGTTTAACTAAATGGAACAACTAGAGGGCCAAAAACAAAAACAAATATGCAGACAGTGTTGCCAGTGGTAGGAAAATATCCCGAAATTTGGGTTTTTGTCCTTCTCTAAAATAATGGGTGATTTTTTAAGAGCTATAGGAAAGTTTTTAAAATCAAACACATAAAATTCAGAAAACTTCATGAAATCTTTATTTGAATCGATAGTACGGTCCATATAATTAAATGTTTGAAGATTATTTCACTGTGACTGCACCTCAAATGGTCCATCCGCTTAGTGCAATTTTGGCATACTCTTTCCAACATTTCGGCCGGTATCTCATGAATAAATGCTTCAATGTTGTCTTCCAATACGTCAATTAAAGCGGGCATGTGTGTATAGACATGAGCTTTAACATAGCCCCACAAACAATAGTCTAAAGGCGTTAAATCGCACGATCTAGGCGGCCAATTGACCGGTCCCGAACGTGAAATAAAATGTTCACCGAACTCGCCTCTAAATAAGTTCATTGTTAAGCGTGCTGTGTGGCATGTGGTACCGTCTTGTTAAAACCACATATCATGCAAGTGAAGCTTTTGCATTTTGGGCAAAAAAAAATTGGATATCATCTCACCTAGCGCTCACCATTCACAGTTACGTTACGATTCGCATCATCTTTGAAGAAGAACGGTCCAATGATGCCACCAGCCTATAAACCGCACCAAACTGTGACTTTTTCTGGATGCATTGGTAGCTCTTGCAATGCTTCTGGCTCATATTCACTCCAAAATCGAAAATTCTGCTTATTAACGTACCCATTGAGGTAAAAATAAGCTTCGTCGTTGAACACAATTTTTCAATAAAAAAGTGGATGAACTTTCTTAACAGAGCACGCATTTTGATAATAAAATTCAACAATTTGCAAGCGTTATTCGTTTGTAAGACGATTCATGGTTAAATTATAGACCAAACTGAAGATGTCTGACAGTGAAACAAAACACGAAACGTGCGTCAGCGGTTTAAACCAGTGTTGCCAAAAATCACCCGATACTAGCATAGGAAAAATCGTGTATACAGGTGGTTGTAAAAAAGACTTGGAAAGTTTAAAATGTACAAAGAATTAAAATAATTTTATTGAAATTATAATATGGACGATCAGCGCAGAATCTTATAACGAGTAGTTAAACTCATTTTTGATTAACTGGCTTTGTCGAAAATCCAAATTACAGACTGTGGGCAATGGAATTCATCATAGGTATTTACACCTTTTTAGGTATACAGTTTGGTGGAGATTGCCATCGGAAAGAGTTATTGCTTCATTTTCGTTGAGGATAAAAAAGCTAATGAAGCTTATATCCGTGCTGCTCCATGCCGCAGCATGTTGGAAAATGTCCTGAGGACAGCTATAAAGAACGCAGAGAATACAGCTTTTTTAACTTTTTTTGTGTATGGGATGCGAAAACTTCGTTAGAAATGAATTATGTTAATTTATTATGTGAGCTTGGGCAAAATGTACTGCCTCTTACTCACTTAACCATCGCTTTCAATCGTCATTGGACAAAACCCACAGTTATGTGGTTTATGACTCAAATTACAAAATTATTTCTGAAATGCGACTTTCGGAATCGTATTAATACTATTCCTAAATGTATATCTAATATATTCTAAGCAAAGATTCGCTATACAATTCTACTGAAGACATCTGAAATAGTATTTTAGCTCAGAAGTACATTTAGTATATTTCTTTGACTAAAAGCAAATGACTTTGCAAAAAATTCAAAAACTTTAGGGGCTGATATTTCGGGAACCCGAGCTAACATTTCAGAACCCTTTGGCAGATTTGGCAGTATAGTTTCATTTCGCGTTGCAATTATTGAGGCTGGCGGCGATGACCCGAATCTTGTTGCACTCTGTTATTGTTAACATCAAATGCACAAGCTTTATATTTACATTTGTCCTTCAAGTTGTGCTGAGAAAAGTCAACGAGAATAAGAAAGACAAATGCATGAAAAACAGAAAATCGTACTTTGAACTTCTAAAGAATTCATGACAAAAAGTATGAAAAGCAGAAATAAGGAAGAACATGTAAATCAATTAAAAATAGATAATCATTCACAACGTAAAAGTAATAATAAGAACATTGAAAAAAAAATTTTTTAAGAAACGCTTTTCTTAAAAAATAACATTAAAAAAAATGTTGACCCCCCCCCCTATATTTTATCCTGGCTACGCCCATGTATTCGTGTATTGTCATCAAGAATATGTATGCCTGCAAAGTTCCATTTGCATTGAGTATAAGGCGGTTAAATTAACGTTACAAGATTTGATTTTCCGAAGTGAAGCTAAAGAAAAGGTTTTAAAAAATTTTGCCGCCCCCCCCATAGATTTAATCCTAGCTACGCCCATGTATTCGTGTACGGTAATCGGGTATATGTATGCCTACAAAGTTTCATCCTTTTGCATTGAGTAAAAGACTGTCAAAAAAGCATTTAACCAAAAAAAAAAAAAAAAAAAAAAAAAACGGCAAAGATTGCTGAAGAGAAAGTGTGGTTACTATCGAAACATGTAAAATCAACCTGTCCGTGAACGTGGGTTCAATTCCCTGGTCTGTCAAGAATGAAAAATTATCAATAAATTTTAATTTATTTCATGTTGTAAAATTCCTTTCTTAATAAAAATAATTTAATGAAAATTAAATTACATGCACTTTATCCTGATTAAAAATATGACATTTGGATTAAAAACCATAAAGAGTTCAACAAACTAACCCCAATACTACGAATAATATTCCATAAACCAAATCGTATAATTGGTATTTCCAAAAATTATTTTGATAATAAACTGGCAAGTGCACGGTTTAAAAAAACTGTGCTCGCAACTTGCTTTATTTTGATTTGCTTGCGGATTTTAAATCCCAAGAAAAACTTTGATAACTAATACGCATGTGGCAGTGTAAATAAAACTGAACTGGCAAAATAAAATAAAGTAATTTGTTTTAGTTTTTGTTTTTTCTTTACCCACTTACAACTACATTTAAAGTTGACAAAAAATCAACCAATTGTAGTCGGGACTGTAAGAAAAGATAAACTCACTGTTTAATGTTGTTGTTTTTGTTTAAGCTTTGATATTATTACAAGCAAAACTGGGGCTTATAATTCTTATTCGTTTTACAGTTTAATTTGTATAATGCCTTTAGTTTTTCTAAAATCTTTGGATGAAGTTTCCTGACGATCTGGCCTAAGCAACCAGTGAAATGCGCATAGGAAAAGCTTATGCCAACAACAATAAATTTTAGTTTATCAATTGTATGAAATGGGAATTTAACACATTTAAACGAAACCTTGTTAATAAATTTGTTGAATCCCAAGAAAAACTTTGATAATAAGGCAAGTTGTTTTTGTTTTTTCCTAACGTACTTACAACTACAATTGTACAGGCAAAATCTGACGAGTGTAGAGCGTGTGGCGAGGAGAACTAAACCCTGGAGCACTTTCTCTGTCACCGTCAGGACTTTGCCGAATTAAGATGCAGGCACCTCGGGAGCGATGTTATGTCGGACTGATGGACTGTTCGTCGATTTCAAACGAAGACTTCGTTCGCTTAACTTCCATGTAAAACAAAAATAATATTTTATAATTTGTTTTTGTTTTAAATGTATGTTAAGCGCACGAAGTCTTCGTTCGAAATCAACGAATAGGCCATTAGAATTCTTGAGGAACGTAGACTGGAAAATATTGAGGAGTTACGTCCGGGAAGCCGGGTTTCTGAATACCGGACGTTAACAATAAATCTACCGTACCATGTTCTTAGGGAGCGCACAACAGGCCCAGTGGAGGCCTAGGGGTATCTGGTAAAGATATGAGGTTGCATCTTCGATGCGTCATCCTCCTTTCGACCGAACCTAACCTACAATTAATGTTGGAAGAATTCCAACTAATTGAAGTGGGGAATGTAAGTAAAGATCAACTCACTGTTTATTTTGGTATTTTGTTTCAGCTTTGATATCGTTGCAAATAAGACTATTTGAGTGTTTGCAATTCTCATTCACTCTAAAGTTTAGTTTGTTTATATCTTTGGCTTTACTAAAATTGTTTTGAAGAATGTTTTCTGATGATCTGGGGGGCTATTCTATATTGCGATGCGAAAGAAAATGGTAGCAAATCTAGCGGTTGGTGCTCCTTAATGCGTTTGCGCATTTGTCTTCCGCATCTATTAATTTTTTTCTTTTATCAAATCATCACTTTATTTTATTTAAATTTTCCAATTTTTACATATTTTAGCATTTCATTACTGTCAATCTGCGCCATCTTTCATTTTTGTTGCTCCATTTTTAAAACATTTTGCGAAAGTGATAGAGAGTACCAAGTTGGCATTTAGCTTTCGCGTCGAAATCGTTTTCGCATGGCAATATAGAGTAGCCCCCCTGGCCTAAGCTAGGAAACTAGCTTATCCTCCAAAAACAAATTACAGTGTTTTTATCTATATATATATATATATATATATATATATATATATATATATATATATATATAATAGGATGTGTGTATGTATTTATGTATGTATGTCTGTATGTAACGTATGGACTCCAAAACGGCTGGGCCGAATTTGATAAAATTTTCATGGAATATTCAGAATATTCACACTGTTTTTTTCTTTAAAATTCTCGCCATGGTCCAACTTAGATTTATATGAAAAGTAAATTTTTCCCCGCCCACTTTCACGCCCACTTTTTTCGAATTACCTAAAATCAGAAAACAGCTCCATCGATTTGACAAATGTTTCTTTCAAATGTTCGTATTAATCCATTTTAAGTTATCATCGAAAGAAAAATTTACCACGCCTACTTTTACGCCCACTTTTTCTATTAAGCGCCTAACTTGAGAACGGCTTGACCGATTTTTACGATTTTTTTTTTATATAATTGCCATGGTCCAACTTAGGTTTTTACGGAAAGAAAATTTTGCCCCGCCCACTTTTTTCGATTTACCTAAAATCAGAAAACGGCTCCATCTATTTAACTAATTTTTCTTTTAAATGTTCGTATTAATCCATTTTACGTTTTCATCTAAAAAAAATGTACCACACCTACTTTTACGCCCATTTTTTCTATTAAGCGCCGATTTGGACGGTTTTTTCTTTAAAATCATCGCCATGGTCCAACTTAGGTTTTTACGGAAAGAAAATTTTGGCCCGCCTACTTTAACGCCCTTTTTTGATTTACCTAAAATCAGAGAACGGCTCCATCGATTTGACTAATTTTTCTTTCAAATGTTCGTATCTTTTTAACGGATTTTAAAAACCGAACGCAAAAATTTTTCCTAATTTGGAAAGCTGTCGGGTCAGCTAGTCAAGAATAAAAATTACGAATTAAGCACGGCACACAAAATCTTATTAATATTCCATAACTTTACAAGAAAAACTACGGTCATTTTGTAATTAATTGAAATTAAAATCTCGTTCCATTTTAATCTAACATCGTTTCGATTGCCAGAACATGCCCGCTAGATAAAGAAATATAAATAACATTTGGCACTTAGAACTTTTACATTAATCTTAACCTCATAGCATAAGTTTGGTCTGACGGGTCTATCATTACTCATGGGTCTCAAATAGGGTTTTATCTCGAAAATTTGTTCTTAAATACAGTGGTGTAGGGTATCATATGGTATCATATGGGTTTCAATGACTATACATTCTTACTTGTTTAAAAAAAAAACGTTCCTGTTCTGGGATAGAAACTGTCAATTTTGTAACTGCAGTAGATTTCCTTGTAAAACCCAATTTTTTCTCGGAAAAGCAATTAATTAAGTTGCTTAGAATTTAATTTTTTAATAAGATTTATAGGAAAAATTTTCTTTGCCATGAAGAGAAAAAATATGATTTTTTTTTTTTAATTATCCTGGCAATACTCTGCTTTCAAGAGACATGATAAAATGTGTAATAAAATCAGATGAGATGAGATTGTTTTAATAAAGTCATATAAATTATGAACCAAAAATTTAAAAAAAAAAATATTTGATTACAAATTCAAAACTCATGGAGATTTACATATGAAAATTTATGTATGTGTGTTCATGGTAACTTGCATTGGAAAATATTTATGTGAACAGGAAGTTGCAAAAAAGGAAAAATTTTTGTATTTAAGTCATAAAATAAGTGTTGAAAATTTTGTTTCAACAAATCCCACGAAAATTATTTTAAGGATCTGAACACTTTTATAACTACACGATTCCGAAAACGATCAAACTGTTATAATGAAATCATAACAAACGCCGCCTTTCACATAATGAGATACGTTAATACACAGCGAGCAAAAAGTGTCTTTTAGACCACTTGTTTAAATTTACGATCCAATGCGATCGGAAATAATTTCATCAGGGGCCTGATTCTGGCAGTCGTGACCGAGTACTTTCTCGATTCGAAAGCAATTTAATATATAATTATTTCAGTCAATACTGAAAGAATCGGAATTATTTTTTCAGTGTTGTAAAGCATTAATTTGAGTTTCACAATACTGAAAAAATAATTTCGATTCGTTCAGTATCAACTGAAAGAATTAGAAATAAAATTGCTTTCAAATCGAGAAAGCACTCGATCACGACTGCCAGAATTAAGCCCCACTTCTTGTTGTTTTTCCAGTGAATTCATTCAGTATGACTGCAGCATATTTTCTTTGTAGCGTCTAATTAACAGTTCCCATTGTGACACCCGTTCCCAAAAACTATTCTCTTTACATTTACAATGCAATAATATCAACTTCAACATCGTTTGCATGTTTAAAAATTTATGAACATTTATTTTAGATTTACATGCAAAAAAAGTTTTGAGTTAAAAATGTTTTATTTGAAACAGAGTTATTTTGTATTTTACGATTTAGAAACTAAGCAAAATAATATGGTCAACATTTTTGGCAAATAATTTAAATGAAAACATGTAATCGAGTCAGGTCGACCTGTATAATACCCATAGCACCAGCAAGTGTAGACACTGTTGTTTATTTAAGAAGTATTCCGTTCAGTCATTTTAAAATAAATAAAAATTTAAAATTCCAAGCAAATTTATTTTTAACTCTGTGACATCGACATCTTAAGTCGAGATAACATAGCAAAAAAAAGTTTAAAAAAAAAATCGGTGAAAAACTCATTTTTATCAAATAATAAAATAAACCGAAAGTAAAGAAAAATTTCGTTTGTAAAGTTTTTTGAAGGAAAATTCGTATAATTAACAGCATTTTTTTCAACTTTTACAAGTTGACTTAAGATGTTTTGTCAAAAGACCAATTCCTTTTTTTTTTTGGATAAATTTTATAAATTATTATTTAAAAAAAAAATGGGGGATTCACAAGGTGTGCTGCTGTTTAAACGAAATATTGTTGTGTTTCAAACAAACAAAAATTTAATGCTGTGTATTGATTCGTCATAACTGTACGGTATAAATCAAAATTATAAGCTCTTGCCCACAGTAGTCATATATATTTCTTGTAATTATTTTAAGACATATGACTTTACAACTTTATGACTACATTGTGAATCCCCCAAATATGTTAAATGAAGAAGTTATGCATTAGCTGATATGTAACGCAAATAGAAGCAAAGAAACCTTCTAAATAATGAGTCATTTTTAAAAAGTAAGCGAAGTTTTAGCTGTGGGTATATTATTAGTGCTAGAAAAAAAGACTTTGTGTCTCTTGTATACCCATTGTATACCCGATAGGTTCCGCCAGTGTGGACCAGAAGAAAATTTTTGTGACCCTAGAACACATATTTTGTGCAAAATTTATTGATAAAGGGTGTTTTATTTGAGTGTCACAACTTTGAGTTGGCATCACTGCTTTATTTGAGCACCCATTTAACAGCTTATAGTTGCTTTTTGTTTAGTTTGCTTTGAAAATTTCATTATGAATCGACTAACACCAGAGCAGCGCGTGCAAATTGTTGAAATTTTTAATCAAAATAGTTCGGCTAATGGGCTGAAGCACAAATTGATAGTGATTTTGAATTTTCATTTAAAATTTTATTTTCCGATGAGGCTCATTTCTGGTTGAATGGCTACGTAAGTAAGCAAAATTGTCGCATTTGGAGAGAGGAGAATCTACAAACTTTTGTTTAAGCACCATTAAATCTACAGAATATTACTGCTTGGTGCGCTTTATTGACTGACGGAGTTTTTGGCCCATTTACCTTCAAAAACGATGATGGTCAGAAGGTTACTGTCAATGGTGAACGGTATAGGAACATGATTCGAAATGTTTTCGCACCTCAATTACGTGGCATTAATCTAGCTGATATGTGGTTCCAACAGGACGGAGCCACATGCCACACAGCGGGCGCTACAACTGATTTACTCAAAGAAACTTTTAATAAAAAACATTTTTCACGGAATAGCCCAACTAATTGGCCACCAAGATCGTGTGATTTAACCCCATTGTATTATTTTCTTTGGGGTTGTGAAAAGTCACTTGTCTTCTTCCATAAACCACAAACAATTGAACACCTGGAAATCAACATTCGAAGAGTTGTCGGCGAAACACAACCGCAAATGCTGCGAAAAGTAGTTGAAAATCGGCGTGCCAGATTGCACCTTTTACGCGCCAGCCGTGGCGGCCACATGGCAGAAATCATATTTAAACATTAATTTCATAAAATGTTCTTTCCAATAAACCACGTTTCATTGATATAAAAAATAATTTTTTTGGTTTATTATGATTTAAACTTGTGTCACTCTATAAAAAACAGCTGTTACAAAAAATTTAAAAAAAAAATTTTTTTTTATAGATTTGAAACGTTCTTTTTTGAAGTATTTTGGCTTTCTTAACTCATGTTTTTTTTTTATCAAATTGCATTTAGGTCCATTATTTGCCAACCCCCCACCCCGAAATATTGATTATCGCCACACTCCCCCATTTACCGACCAATTTTAAAATATTCTTTTTTGTTTGAAAAGCTCTGCTTGCAGTTTATTCAGTATCTTTTTTTTGCGACATTAAACAAGCAATTTGCCAAATATTTTTGGGCCAAATTTAATCTTTCTACTAACAACAAAACTAAATGGTTAGTAAACACAGAGACTTTTGTTCAAGCAAGTATTGGGACTACCCAATAAACCATAGAACGATATGATAGCGAAAACGATATTATATTTTACGGCGTGTATAATAGTATATACTAATATTTAAAACGATATCGTTACGACATCATTTTATCAAAATATTTTTTTCCAATTTAAAATCAAACATTTGAAAAAAACCTCAAATATTTTTAAACATAATAAATTATTTTAACAATGAATAATATAAAAATTAAAAAAAAAGTTTTTATTAAAATATGTATGCACATTGTGATCGATTTATCCTATAAATATAACAAAAAACTGTAAGTATTAGCTATTATATTTTAAGAGTTTTTCTTTAATTTTTAACATTTTTGTTGCAGAAAAATTTTAATAACACTTTAAACAAAAATTTATTTATTGCGACATGATAAATCGCTAAGATACATGTTTTTAAACGTATACAATACACATACATACAGACATATGACTATATATATATATCGATAATAAATATATTTCAAATATAAAAATTAAAAATATTTTTATTTTTAAGATGAAAATTTTACCTTGTTATTAGTTTCATATAATTTCATTATCAGTATAATAAAACGATAGTTTTTCGAAAAATTTAAAAATGCGATTTCACTATCGTTATTATTGGAAATTATGATATCGAAAACGATATCATAATCTTATGGAAAAACGATATTATAAGGAAAGGTACAATTTAGTCCGTAAAAACTATCGTTTTCGATTCGTAAACGATTATCACTTATGATACTTTCTATCACCTATATGATATCATTTCGATATCGTTACAATATCGCTTGGTTTACTGGGATGTGCCAATAGAATAAAAAATACGATTGACAAAGTTTCAGCTTAATCGGATAACGCTAACATGTGCCTCATTGAGAATAAATTAAGGAAAAACAGCGATTTTTCACTAAAATTCGTATTTCCTTGCCTTTATAACCGAAACCATTCATTCTAGGAACCTAAGTAGAGTCTGGTTTTATAGGAAATTGTATTCTTATTAATTTTGATTTTAATATCTATCTTACATTGGTTTCTTGTAACCACCCTAATGGGGACGTTGTAAAATAATAGAAAGATTTTCACCACTGTCAATAGCCTTGATAGTCCTGATGACAATCGAAACGTTTGAACAAAACTTCATCAATTAATCTTCAAAATTGCCAGCTGCACTTACAGAACGAGGTTTACAAGGAAACAAAATCAGCTAGGCGAAAATCGTTAGATCGATTCAGAAAGTAACTCTGAGTCGATCGCAGCACTTGCAGGTGCGTCTAAAACCAATATTTCTATATGTTACAGACATCAGCGCAAACGCTTATTAGCCTCCCCACCCATGTTGATGTGGGTAAAAATAGAAAAGTCTTCGTCAGCTAACAAAAGTTGGAAACAATTTTCTTTTTGGTCCAATGCGATAGTCACTACAACTAAAACTACAGTCAAAGTAGAAAAACTGCCATTTTTCGACTTCTTCATTTGTCATTGTCATTAAATGTAAACAGTCGCTGCCAAAGCAACTCAAACAGCGAAAAGTTGTATACAAATTTTCGTTTTCTATTCGAAAGTTTTTGGTTTCGACCGCAGTTTTTTAAACCCTGCTTTATTCATCGCTTTTTTCAACTGACACTAACGTAGCAATAGAGGAGTGGCACACAATGAATACTGTAATGACGGATATTTTATCAAGACCGGGATAATTTTATTTATTTTAAGTGTTAGTTTTAAATTTAAATTTAAAATATGTTTTTATGTTTTTTTAACTTTATGCTCGTTCATTTGAGTTGCGGTCAAATGTTCTTTTACATCTCTTTAATTTTTTTTTTTTATTTCAACTATCAACTTATATTTTCTACCTAATCCTCTTAATTTATCCAATAGAGTTTTAGCAAATCAATTGTAGTGTCCACAACTATCATCAACCTTTTCCCAGAGGCTTTGTCAACATTAATTGTATTGGCCTTATATTTGCAGGTTTATTTCCATGACCCCTCAATTTCATCCATCTACAATCAGCGTTTTGTTTAACTCTTATTTGTGCAAAAATCTTTGCATTTCAAGTTCTTTTTATTGTCGGATTATTTTCCACTTTTTTGTCATCTTAAATATACTGTTTTTTTTTAATGGAAGTGGCAACTAGTAGGCAAAAGTGTCACCCATAAGCCGATTAGCAGAAAACATCTTGAGTGTTTGAAAAAAAAAATAAATGCTCTATGAAGGAGGATTAGGAAAAGTATAAGAATATTTCACAATTTGTTAGTTACTATTTCTTTTTTTTTTTGAATGGATGGTATTATTTTATGTTTGATGTTGCTTATACAAGAACACCTAAAAAGCTTAAGGGGATACATATTGTTTAACCCTTTAAAGCTAGTGTAAACAGTTGAGGCTGAAGCTAAATTACTACTAGAAAGAGGATATGTTTATTAAAAATGCGAAATAAAATAGAAGTTTCCACCTAGGAACACATTTTAAGCTCTTCTGGTGGTGCAAATGTCAGTATACTCCAAATATCAAAACCCCACTTCTTCTACGAATACATAGGTTAGACCTCGTATACATTATGAAACATTTGCCTTCTCTCTTTCTTCTTCTCGCTCTCAATAACAAACTCATTAATACTTCTCCATTCGCCTTTCCCCATTTTCCAACACACTTAAATATTTCGGAGCAAATGTTTCGAAGTATGGACGGGGACTTAAGGACAACTTCCGAAAATCGAATTAATATATGCGACAACATGCCCTCCCTGTAGAATAGTTTTTTGCAAGAGATCGGTGATAAATTATGAACGAAGCATTATGATCCGTTAGTCTTCGTGGTAGTTCACTTCTTTGCAATTTAATTGACAAGCGATTATTTCGCTTAAATTAGGCGTTTTTTACATATAAAATGAAACTTCTTATTGGAGGACCCCATGTTTTTGTAACTTATAATAAACAAAACTTTGTTGGAACTTTGTTCTTTAACTAAGGAAATGTTATATGTACTGGTATTTGCCAAACTGGGCTATAAGTCCGTGTTATTTAAGTTGAAAATTGAAAAAGTGAATTTGGTGTACTCCGTACTCAACACGAAAAAAAACGCTATCAATCAAAGCAAGGCTAAGCTTGACAAATGCTAAAGGAACTCTGCACCATCAATTTAAGTGGTTAAAAACTCGTTTATTAAGTTTCAAAGTCGCCGTACATGCACAAAAGATGCCGAACGTTCTGGAAAAGTTCACGTTATAGTGTTGGCCGATTGTTTTAGGCATCTCACAGGAATAAGCGGTTTGAATTTTTAATGATCTTTTGGATATGAGAAAGCTTTCCGCAAAGTGGGTGCCGCGTTTGCTCACAATCGATCACAAAAAAAGGTGCGTAGATGAACAGTTTCCATGGTATCAAGCCATGAATTCCGCTAAGAATTGCTACCTTGTTTGCCCTAATCAACCGAGTATTTATTTCCTGTTTTAAAGCCCGAAGAAACGGTTCAGCGTAAGGTGATTTGATTTTAAGGAAGAAATGATGCGACAATTTCCTCCACTGTTTGTCAACCGACTTGAACAAAAAATACACCACTTTAAAGGTATTTACTAGAGTTGTCAACCGATTAAAAATAATTCGATTAATCGATCAAACAAAAACAAACTCTTGTTCGAATAATTTTAAAATGGCGATTTTCGAATAACGAATAAATCGATTACATTATGTAAATAATAAATTAATAAAAGAGTAATAAGAAATAAAAGCTTAGAATTTGATTTATTCTCATACGTTTTTAGCGATTTTTTACAAAATGTAGAAAAAGTAAAAAATATTGTTGCTATAGCCCTCATTGTAATTAATCTCAATGTTTAGTAGGCAAAAACCGTGTTAAGTATTCATTGTATTTCAAAAATGTGTCTTATGTTCGTATTAAACAAATCTTTGTCAAACAATTGTAAAAGCTGTTTTCTTTTTAAATCAAACGTTAAACAATTTTCATGAAATGTTGATCAAGTTAATCAGAGCCCTTCACATTACATTTGAGATGATTTAGATGACAGATGATAAAGAAAAAAAATGCAACAAACAAATTTAAATTTCTTTAAATTATTAAAAATGGATAAAAATACTTTAATAAAGCGATCAGAACATCATTTTAAACATATTAATTATGGAATTGTGAAAATTTACGATTTATTTAAAGTCAAATAAAAACATTAAGAAGAAATCATGGTCGGTTGTACACGCGAGGGGTACTTACATGGTGACCGATTCTATATTATACTCAGTTTGAGGTATGTTCAGAGGATTCGATGTGGATTATGAAGTGATTAAGTTGTAATCATGTCAATTTGAAGTGATTAACAAATAACGTCAATATATGGTTAATCATCTCGATTTTGATGTGAGTACAGCTTAATCACGCTCGAGTTGCTTAAACGCGTTTAAAGTGTGAACATAGCATAAGTGTCACAATATTACAATAGAAAACGACGTAGTAGAAGATAATCCAAAGACATCAAAATATGCCGAACTTCTTCCTATGGAAAAATACATACAGAGAGACAGCGGTGGTTTTATAGAAGAAGTTGTACGCAGAAGTTTGGCTGAAGATGGAAGGTCTGCAAACGCCTTTCGAATATCCAAAATTGTATCGGATTATTTAAGAATTAAGGATTTTATGATTCCTTTAAGTAATACAACGATATGGAGCTTAGATGAAAAGTTGTACGCATCAAAAAAAGAAGTCATAGTGGATTTGAGAAAAAATAAAGAAGAAAATGACAGATTTGCCATAGTTGTAAATAAACGGACGGATGTATCTTATTTAAAATATGTAATTTCTTTTATTCGTTATTCTCATCGATTAATCGAATAATTTTTCAGATTTAATCGTTAGATCGAACGAACAAAAACAATTATTTGAATTATTCGAACAAAGCTGAAAAGCGAATAATTGACAACTCTAGTACTTACTTACGGAATTGCACAATATATATTTTCTTAAAATCTGAATGGGCAAAAAAGTGCAAATTCGGTAATCTCATATCTCCAAAACTAAAAGAGATACCAATAAATGTTTGTTCATTAGAGAAATAAGTGGACAGATGGTTGGTACTTTTTTTGAATTCGGCTCTCTTGGGGGTTTTTTTTTTTTGTCACCCCACCTATCTTTTAAGCCAATAAACATATAAATAAAGATTATACCAAATTCGTTATAAATATAAATTTGGTACTTTTTCGAAATTCGAACGTTAAGTAGATGAAAAGCGTACATATTTATAATACCCTTTTTTAACATTTTTCTCCATGTATTAAATTATGGGCGCTAACTACAAAATTGAACTTTTTGATAATACAATGGAGCGAAAAAAAACTTTTAAAAAAGTATCCAAAATAGAAAATATGGGAAATAAAATTTCTTTCCTAAACTTCTGTGGTAATGCATGTGGTAGCTTAAGAATTTTCTATAATATTTAATTTTAAAACATTAAATTATAGTTGCAGGGTCCTGAGTGAACGAAAACACATAAGATGAAAAATGTTGGTCCTTTTTTGTTCTTCAACTGGTACTTTTTGAATTTTCGTTTTTATTGGGACTAGAAACATAAAATTAAACATGAAATATCCTGAATGGGTGAGCATCTATAAAGGGGATCTTTTAAGTACTTTTTTTGTTCTGTAACTGATACTTTTTGAATTTACGTTAGTTTTTGACCCAGAAACATAAAATTAAACATGCAAGGTCCTGCGTAAATGATAATCTGTAAGAGGGATATATTTAATATTTTTTTGTTCTTTAACTGGTACTTTTGGAATTCTGAATTATACTGAAGCATATTAAACATGCAAAATCCACAAAGAATGAGAAACTATAAAAGACGTGTTTGTACTTTTCGATTCTCAATTGGGACTTTCAAATTTTTTTTTTATATTATTGAAGTACAAAGAAAAAATTCTGTAACATTTTTCACCAATTAAAGCATTAATCAAAAGTAAAGATAAGTTTTAATCAAAAATTTAATCAGGTGAATTAAAAGTTTAATCAAATGAATTAAATGTTTCATCAAGTGAATTAAACGTTTAATCAAGTGAATTAAACATTTAATTGATACTATTAAATTGTTAACTAGTTCCAATTTAATTAATTTTTTAATTAATATTACAAACTTTTTAATGAAAATCAATTTTTATTTTTTTCTGTGTAACAAAACAAAAATAAACAGTCACGGACTTGAGTGGAAGATGATATATAGGTCGGATGTTGATCCCTCGACAAATCAATCTACTAAGACGAAAAAAACACAAGCTTGAAACATGTAAATTCATGTATTCCTATATGAATGTTTTCGTTATATCTGCATAAATAATTATGATCAAATTTCGACCACAAGGCAAACACTATTATTTATATTTTTATTAATCAAAATTAAGTTGTGAACAATCAAATATTTAATTAATGTATTATTTAAATTTTCCATTCTTTTTTATGTTAAAGGTTTATTTTTTGTAGTTTTGAGTATACACGTAAATACAATTTATTTTTGTTTAACTGAAGAAATTTGTACCTTCTGTAACTTAAGTGAGAACTTTTCGCATCGAAAAGATGTGAAACAAAATATTCCATCGTTTCTCGAAAAGTGAGTCTGTAACTCATGTCGAAAACTATAAAAAGAGATTACGTCGTTACGTTATAAATGTCATAATATCCTACTCAAAGCCGATGTGACATTGCAGACGTTGAGAGCGCCAGACACACATATCGTTGACGGCGACCAAAATTTACAAAAATTGGAAATTTTTCAGCAACGACGGCGAAAATACAACCGTCGGCTATACCAAATAATGTAAAGTGCGACTTTAATGTTTGTTGTTTGCAAACGAGCTTTAAAACATTCGTATTTTTTATAAAAATGTTAAAATCAAAATTATTGAACAATAAAAAATGTTCCAAGAACAAAATATTTTTATTATTAATCTTTGTAGTTCGCATTTTTAATTGTTTTTTAGTGTTGAAATTTTTTTCTCGCCCAATTTTTACTCGTGAGTTTATTTGACAGTTCAAAGCGGGAACTTTTCTCACAAAAATGTTACAGACACACCTTTTCTGTAAATTGGCGAGTAATTTCCTTAAGTGACAGCTAGTACTCGCCAAATAAGTTACAGACACAGTTTAGTGAGAAAAACAGCTGTTTATTAAGAGACATATGGCATTTTTCAAACACATTTCAAACGAAAAGTTTCACAACGCGAGAGTTACAGAACATGGGCACTAGGGTGTCCCAAATTTTTTTTTTTTTGTCAGGGGCTCAAGCATAATTTGAAAGCTTATAGGTTCCAGTATTTTTGAATTTTTTTTTTAGATTCAAAAAGTAATTTCAATTTTTGGGAATACAAAATTTTAATTTCAAAAGATTTTGTTCAAGTGTTTTTATCAAGAATAAAAACTGGGAATTAAGCACGAATAACAAAATCTTTTGAAATTTTTTTTAGATTTTTAGGAAGAGGTTTAGAGGTCGCGCAAATCAAGTCTTTGTTAAAAATCTGGTTTTTCGGCCTTTTTTCAAACTTGACTCATAACTTTGTCAATAACCAGTTCATGTAATTTTTTGACCGAATATTTCTAAAGAAAATTTTCCAAACTTTATTTCCATATGCAAAAACTTTAAGTTCCGGTAATATTTTTGTCCATTACGATTCCACATATTAAGTTCTTTTGTAATTTTTCAACAAATTCTGTAAAAAACGGTTTATTACTTTTCAAATTTATATGAAAGGTATAAAAACTAGTGGCGCGATTTTGAATGCCGATAAGTTCTAAACAATTAAGGAAAACAAAAATCGAATTTTGTCCTACAGTTTCCGAGTTACACTATTTTTATAGTTTGTACCTTAAAAATTGTGATACTTTTTTCGTTATAATTATTGTATATTTCCATTAATTTTTATAGTTAAGTTTTAACTGTCATTAGCTTCTGACATTTATTGATCTAAACCGTTACACGCTGTCATTTTCACTTTCTATTTTATGTGTGCTCCAGGAGCTATCAATCGGGCTCGCTGGATAATGAAAATGATCTATTCTTTGAAAGTATGCATTCTTATATAGACAAATCAACAGTGCCTTGCTTGAATTTAGTTCATTTATTTTAAGAATAAATATTAAATATTGGTACCTCTGCCAGTGCCCTCGATACGCTCCTCTCAATGATCTGAGCC
The DNA here is from genome assembly GCA_930367215.1 of Pollenia angustigena. Taxonomy (NCBI): domain Eukaryota; kingdom Metazoa; phylum Arthropoda; class Insecta; order Diptera; family Polleniidae; genus Pollenia; species Pollenia angustigena. The sequence goes on along the minus strand of OV884060.1, from coordinate 192,273,350 downwards.
TATTAAAGGAATTGGATAGTTATAAAATTATTGATAAAGCAGTTGCAAAAGCCTCGCTTTAACTTTTGTAGGTCATCAGTGGTACTTTACTCCGAAATTGGCTGCCCCAGCGTTTTTTGATGAACGTATCGACACCAAAACTTAGCACTTATTGACAAAAAAAACTTGCAGATACTCCATGCAGCGATTATGAAGTAGCAAATGTAACTTTAACAGAAGAAAACTTTAGAAATAAAGAAATTCAACAATTCATTTCTGACTTTTTTTGAAGCTTGAAATATTTCAATCGATTTTATAAAAATAGATCCAGAGAATTGGAAAGCCAACAAGTCATTTCAAGAGGCAAGGAAAAAAGTTCAACAATTACAAGTGGTAAATGATGTGGCAGAACGAGCTGTGGCTTTGGCTAATACTTATATTAATATCACAACTTCTGAAACTGATTTCCAGAATTTATTGCAAGGTATAGAACTACATCACAAGAACCGCAATAAGTGATTTTTCACAAAGCAAAAGAAAAGTTTTTTTTTTTTTGTTGATTGGGTACGATTGGTGAACTGGCAAACAGCTTATAATAACAAATACTGGGTATAAAGAAAAAAACGGGTATAACTCAGGAACGGTAAAAACAAAATAAAAAAATTGTTTATTCATATTAATAAGAATTAATTTGTCTTTCAAACTGCATCATTAGTTTTTTTTCGTTTTTATTTTAACTTAAAAAGTTGTAAAGCGTTATTACAAAATTTTTTTTAAAAATTACGAAAAATTTTAATTAAAGGTATCTAAATGAGTAAACTCATCACCAAAACTTATAATTTTTTCACACAGGAATAAAGCTTGGATATTTCTCTTTAAAACTGTTTCCTCAGCAGCGAAGAAACTCGTGGTATTAACCAAGTTATGAGTAAAGTTAAAAAAAGCCCGAAAACTTGTTTTTTTTATGAAAACTCCATTTTCGCGACCTCTAAACCTTTTCCGATAATTCTTAAAAAAAAACCAAAAATACTCTACCCTATAAGCTTTTAAATTTTAATTGAGAACCTATGAAAATCAGAAAGAAAAAATTTTTTGGGACACCCTAATGGGCATTGGCCTATATTTACATTTTTTAATGTTTTTTCTTTAAAAATTTAAAAATTGATTTAAAAATGTTTACAGAAAATGTTGTACAAATAAATAAACGTAATTAAAACTTATTACACAGAAAAAAATATTTTCCCAATTCAAACAAAAAATTTGTAGAATCAAACAATTTTTTGTCTGAAATCGGTCCTATAAACAAATTCACATATTCAAACAATTTATTTGCATTTTGTTTATTGAAAAAAAAACACTGATATTTTCAAACAAATAATTTAACTGAATCAAACAAAAAGTTTACTGAAATTCATATACTAAATTTCAAAATCAAAAAAAAAAGGTTTTTGCACAAGCAATGATGCGCACACAAGCAGGCACTGTATTAGAAGATGATGGCAGAGAGAGCTGAGCGGCCGGCTGGCTTTGAGGCACATTTTCTTGTTGGAATAATTTTTGAACGAAGTCTTTTTTTATACACACAATGTTTTTCGTCATCACTCACTGTTGCTGTATTTTTTCCTTTGCTAATGAAGAAGAAATGTAACCCAAAAACGGCGACAGACCGACTCGATATGTTTTTCGTCATCATTATATTTTTGTATTTGATGTATTTAAGCAAACAGTTTGAAAAAATTCAATACGGGATTTTGGTTTTTTTTAACCAACTTTGAAACCAACCAAAAATTTATTTTGTTTCTTATAATGTTGTTGTTGTTTCTGTTGTTTAAAAAGAGTGAAACGTTTTTTTACCTGCTATTTTTTTGTTTTTTTTTTTTTTTTTTTTTTTACTTCAAACCTCTTCATCTTTCTTACTGTTGTACTTTTTTAAAGTGTCCAAAAATTGACTGTAAGTGTTTTTTGTTGTAGTTCTTATATTTCACATTAGGAAGTGTTGCTTACGATCAAATAAAAAAATGCAAAAAGACGACAACATTAAAAAGCGTTAAATATTTCATACAAAATTATGAAAACTTGAAACCAATAACGCGTGTATTATATTTTTGAATGGTTGTCAACATTTTTGTTGGTTAAATAAAAATCAAACAAAAATTTTAATTGAATCAGCAAAAAAATTTGTACAAATTAAAAAAATTTTCAAACAAGCGTTTGTTTGAAAATAATTCGGCAATAATTTTTTCTGTGTACATTTTTTTTATTTATAGTTTAATTAAAAATTTATTGTCGAGAATGTTTTATTGATGACCTTGAGAAATCTTATTGTTTTAGGTTTGGAAGGGCTATAGAAATTGTTTAAAAGGTGCAAAGAGCGCAAAGGATATTAGTTCGTCTAAATTTACACGTTTCAACTTTTGATGCTCAACTTCTTTTCAATTCCCTTTTAAAGATGCCAACATAATCACACGCAGCAATCGGTTTCAACTTTTTTCGGTTCAAAACAACAACAATTTCATTAACAGCGAATCAAAGAGAAAAAGAAAAGAAAAAAATTACATGCAGCCATCGCTGGCATATACCAACGAATAAAAACACAAAGCGTACTGACCGAGTACAGGCATCTCTGTACTAACCCCCTTTCTTCTTTCTTCTCTCACCTAAAAATATAAGAGTTGAGCATCAAAAGATGAAACGTGTGAAAGCAGACTTGAAAAAAATGAGTTTTTTTTTATCCAAAAACCTGGGTTTCATTAAAAAAAAACAAGTCACAAACTTATTAGCCTGTCCTCGTATCTAAGATTCAATAGCATGAACATTATCTTGCCAGTAGTTTTTGTATTTAGGGATTACAGAAGTTTGAGTCAATGTAGTTTACATTAGTTAAAACCTGGCAGCATTATCCCTTTTTTTAATATTTGCCGAATAAATAATATTTCATTTTATAGTCAAACATTAAAATTATTGTTATTTACCAAATTAGAAACTTATCTGCTAAGGGTTAATATTTTCAAGATTTGCCTAAGGATTTTCTTGAACCAAAGCAAATCTTTCTTTCTGCCTTTCTCTAGCTCTCAGCTACAAATCATGAGTAATTGCTGGTGATAAGAAATAAATGATGAGTATTTTTGTTAACAAAACTTTTGCGTAAGTAAGTCCATAAATTTCAGAAATGTTATCTTAAGGAATATTAAGCAATTTTTAACAAATTTGTATTTCGTCTTAAGCCAACTCTAAGAAATGTTTAAAGGTCACTAATAGAAATTCAAATTAAATACAATTTATGCGAATAACATAATACGGCTTTTCATTTACTAAATGTCTTCTAAGAAGTTAAATATGAAGCAAATCATTTGTTGGCAAATACATTTGCGATAATTTCAATAATGGCAGAGTTTTCTAAAGAGTCATTACAGAAACATTTGTTGTCTTAATCAAAAATTAATAAGAACAATTAAAAATACTGTAGAGGCGAAATAGTTTGTTTCAAAGACACCGGAGTAAAAATAATATTTTTTTTTTTTGCACAATAATTATTTATAAAATTTATTGCCAGTTTTACAATTTCGGTTCTAAACGTTCCCATTGAAGTTCATAGGGAACACATTTGAAAAACTGAGTGTTTTCATAAAAGTTTTAGTATTTTTTGATAATAAAATTTTAAAGAAGTTGCTGCAAGATACAGGTAATTTCAGCTGTAATCAATTAAACTGTGCGCGAATTTGAAACTTGTTTTCTTAAAAGCGGGGCAACCTGCGGGTTAACCTAGGTATATAGAATGCCATTTGCACCGCAACTCAGAGGATCGTTTGTGCAGCCTGTGTATCTCACCGTTTCATGTCCAGCCTACGCAGAAAGCCTATCACCCTACCCGGTGAAAGATCACAAATTTCAGCTGAGCTCATCATATGCCCCCCCAAAAAATTTGCGACTGGAAGCCCCTAAAGCCTAGTACTCTGTTTAAATTTGTGAAAAATGTTGAGCAACATTTATTATTTTACACGAAAATTTTGACATGTATCGATGTTACCTATCATGCGAGTTTGTACAATTTGCCGATTTTGTTCCTGCAAAGTATGCGACATTGTTTTGCGTATGTAAACAAACCCCACATGCATTTTATTAAAAATTATTTTTTTTAAAAAAAAATTTAATAAAAAAGAAAGTAAATATGGATAAAAAAGTTTTACCGGTTGTGTTATATTAATTTCTTATTTCTTTTTAAATAATCAGTTCATCCTTTTTTGCTTTTGCTTAAAATTCCACGTGAAATAAGTGCAGCTTACTTTATTTCGCAGTTGTAAAAAAATGTTGCCAGAAACATTTCGGAACTTTATCACAAAATGAACAGAGTACAACTCTATCAACATTATTTCATAGATATTCCGCACAAGTTTTTTTCAATATGCGTTTTGACAGCATTTCACGTGAAATGTTGAACAGAGTACCAGGCTTAAGGCAGGGCAACAGCGAAGGAGATATTCCCATGTTGCGTAATCAACCTCACAACCTCTGCATATCTCGGTACATACATTACCTATTATAAATTGGTGGTATTTGAGCCCACAATGCCCCGTAAATAGGCCAACAAGTAGCCGAAGTTCCACCTTCTCAAGCAGAAGTAGCCCACCTGCCCTGCCACGGGACAGAGTCACAAATCTCTAGGACTGTCTTAAACCAGAAATGGACGGACGTCCATTTCATGTTCAAATAATTGTTGTAACGTCCCGTGCCTAACGATTAATAGACGGTGTTATAAATAAAAATTTTTGTGGCAAAAACATTATTTTGCTAAATTTAGAAACGCCGGAAACAAAATATTGTAATTAAAAATTGAATTTGATTTACGTTGAAGAAATTTAGGCCCTATTAGCTTGACAAAAATAACACTTAGAAATTTTTGTTTTATCAACACAGAAACAAAATAAAAACTAATTTCAATTAAAAAAATTGTAACATAAATTAAAAAATTTATTAAATTTGCACCAGTGAACAAATTTATATTATCAATTAAAAGTTAAATTCACTGAATTAAACATTTAATTCACTTGATTAAACATTTCATTCATTTGATTAAATTTTTAATTAAAACTGATTTTATTTTTGATTATTGCTTTAATTGGTAAACAACACGTATAGAAAACTAATGTCAAAACAACTCAAGCCGCAAACTTCATCCAATGATTTTAGAAAAACTAAAGATATTGTTACGAAAGTAGCTTTAGTTAAGAACTAGTTGCAATTATTACTTAAGAATTAGTTATATTTACTAGATATCTTGTATTTATTAGTTGTCCGGTATTCATAAGTAATTTTATTAGTTAACATTGTTATACAATATTATACATACATCAACCCCAATGTGCAGAATGCTCTAGAAAGTAATTTAATGTTAAAAAGTCCGTTAAAAAAGCTATAGTTTAAGTGATGCGACTATTTAACCAAAGATGTCCTTAATAATAACATAGAAGACTTTTAGTTAAAATTCATAACACAAACAATGTGTTAGTCGTTAACATCAAAAAGTTTAAGCTCGAACATACCGGAAACATTCTGGAGCTTTCTAGTAGATATATCGTCAGCTCAGAATTGATTTGGCGCATTTTATGGTTAAACGACCATGATATGAGCCAAACCAATTCTGAAGCTGACGAAATGTTATTGTGTTTAAATACTTTCGAAATGGCGTTGCCAAATGAGTTTTACTTTAAACGTTTAAGTGTGCAGATCATTAATAGAGGTCGCAATAATAAATTACAATTGTTGAAGTGACTACCCAGTAATAAAAATTTGTGTTTTTTAAAGCACTTGTGAGAAAAAGCGCATAATCAAGGGCTTCAAAAAGCGAGCTCTTATACAGCAGTAAATGATAATGAATAAAACATACAAAAAGCTGCTTGCTATTTTAGTGCTGATAACGAAGAAGGTTTTAAAGCGAAAAATATATTATGGTTTACGAAAATTATTGAAAAATGCATTTAAACCAGTAAAAGAAAAAACTTAATGAATATGATAATATAGTAAGCCCTTAAAAAAGCACTTAAGGAGTGCTTTATTTGCATGTTAAAAGAAGCGATTATTGTCAGCAGAAAATAGTCCTCCAAACCTGGAACACCCCATACAAAAATTAGGCATCCCATCAGCAGGTTTGAAGCGATTTGAGGTATGAATTCATACATTAAACCTGCTCCTTTTGGAGCACATTTTTCACTGTGTAAGTACTAAATAAAGTTGTGTAAATTGTTAAAAGTGTTGTGTTTTATTTGAATTGCAATCAACGCACTCGAAACAGTTTATTATAAAGGAAATAAACCAAAACGTTATGGAAAGGCAGTAACGTAACAATATTTGTTGGTGCAAAATTATTTTCACTCAGCTGAAATGGTTTCAGGGCTGGTTTTTCACAAACCACTTTTATTTACTTTTTAGAGTAAATTTTTTTTTAAGTGTTACTTTTATTTTTAATATTCTGTTGCACATCTAAAACTTACCAGATTTTCCTTGAAGTTCAAAGAGCCAGCAAACTAAAATGATAAAACAAAAATAATTATTAACGAATTATTTCAATATTTATTATGTAAATAGCGTTAAGCATTTTTGAAATGAAATTATAAAAGTGCAGGGTAAAAATTCAAACAAATTGAAAATACTTTGGCAATTTGCTTTTTAAGTATTCTATTAAGCATAAGACTCCAATTAGTAAAACTGTTTAGAAAGTTTTGGATTTGATAAAGTGTCTTAAAAATTTTTACCAAGTACACACACAGAAAAAAATCAACGTAAAATCGTCGATAACGTGGCTAATTTTACATTTTCGGTAGTAAGTTTACTTCATGGTTACTTTATGTAAATTTAACATGATTTTGCAAAACCTTGCAAGCAACATTTTTTTGCTTTTAAAATAACTTTTATTCATGTTACCTTAATATTCCAGTTATATTAGAGCAAAATGATTTTGATGTTGAAACAACACTACGAATGATGTTGAATGAAAGTTATTTCAAGTTGAAATTTAATTTAAGTGTAAAATTACAGTGAGAAGAAGCTTCAGAGACAAAATATGTATTTTTTAGAATCATTGTAAACACTTATGGGGTTTTCTTTTCTGACAAAAATTTTCCATGTATGCTACCATTCGCGCGGATTATTGTTCTATTCTAAAAATATATGCAAAAATGTGAAAGGTTGGCGTTTTCCTTTCTAAATATGTTGCAACAATAAATGGCAAATTTGTTCCATTTCTTACCCGCAGTTATAACTGAGTGTGAGATAATCAGGTATGTGATGGAAATCGATTTTAAAAACGATACGATTTAAAACCGAAAATATCGTTTTCAGTATCTTTTCAAATGGATTTTAAATGAATATTCCTTTTATTTTCAGTGTTTATTCTTTAAAATTTTATATTATATACGTTAACTGAAGTGTATTCTGAACGAAAATTTAAGACTTTAATTCAGAAATAGATTTTAAAATCGTTCGGAATTCATCACACCTTTTAAAAACGGTCGTTTTGAAATCGATCGATTTTCATCACATACCTGTATACCCTTTTTTGCATCTGCGTAAAGTACTTTTTTATGCAAGCAAGTATTTCTTTTAATTACGGTTTTTCTTCTGTTTGCGTACAATTTGTGTTATATTGTGATTTTTAGTTGTATTGTGATGGATATAAAAACTTTTTGTTTTTCGTTTGTTTTACTTCTATTTAATAATTATATTTTTGTTTCATCGCAAAACTTTTAACAATAGCTTACATTAATTATTGAAAACCAGTGCTGTTAATGCCTATGGAATTCAAAGGAAATTTAATGTTGAAAATTGCCATAAGCGTGGTGAATATCGCTTTTAGTACAAACTTTGCATTCAATACTTAACACGCTAAATACACATTAGTGTTGAGTGTAAAAGGTACACAGAAAAAATTCTCCAAAATTTTTCAGCAATTAAAGCATTAATCAAAAATAAAATCAGTTTTAATTAAAAATTTAATCAAGTGAATTAAACGTTTAATCAAGTAAATTAAACGTTTAATTAATACTATTAACTGGTTTAATTGATACTATTAATTTGTTTACTGGTGCAAATTTAATTAATTTTTTAATTAATATCACAAATTTTTTAATTGAAATCAATTTTTATTTTTTTCTGTGTAGCTATTATTTTGTTCCATTGTAATTTAGAAAAATGTATCACTTTGTAATGGTACGTGTAACCTGTTAAATATATTACACAAATATTATGCATTATTATTTTTTAGAAAAGAAAACACCATTAATTAAAGAACTAGAGAGAGAGAGAGAGAGAGAGAAAGACAAGGAAAATACATTCCTGTTGCAGATGTTTCACTTTCACTTTGTTTACAAAAGCACTCACAACTAAAAGAGACCAGTAGAATAGGCCCGGTATGTGTTCGTTATGATTCTACTTCGAAAATTTTGGATGTAAATAACTCAATATCATAACAAAAAGAATACGGGAATTTGTATTCTTTTTATAAATCATTTTAAACATGAAAATTTAAAACATTTTGTTTTAATCCAAATTTTGATATTTTAATTAGGCTAAAGTTCATTAAATTACATTTTCATTAAATTATTTTTATAAAAAAACGAATTTTACAACATTTAATTAATTTAAATTTATTGATAATTATTCATTCCTAACTGCTGCGGGGCTCGAACCCAGGCTTTTACGCACAGGTTACCCATACACGTTTCATTTGCAATTGACCTTTTTTTCATTTTTAACCGGAATCTCTTTGTAAAAAACTAAAACAAAAATATTTTTACTTTCTCAAAAAAAAAACTCTTTTTATTAAAATTATACCTCAATTTTAGGAAACCCTTTAATACATATTCAGCAACATCCCCTGTAGACGAAGTATCATGTTTGAATGGCTCGAAAATCTGAATAAATAATTTCATCAATTCAAAATTTTTTTTTCACCTGGTATGAAAAAATTCACAACGCTTCAATATTAAATCAAAGATGTATAATCTTATTTTTAAATTGTTTCATTCTTAAATCAATAATATATTTCTCATTTAAGAAATAAAATTGAAAAGTTATTTAGAAATAAAATTGAAACGTTATTTCTAAAATAAAAAATATAATTTCAATAACTTTTCCATAAGGTTTCAATAAGATGACACAATTGTTCTATAAAAATTCAATATAAAATCAATGTCGAAAAATTATATTTCAATATTGTTTTCATATTAATACTGTCCAAATAAAAGCAATTGTAAATTAATATTGTTCCACTTTGAGATAAATAATTTCAACATTAATAGACTTTCGTTTATTTTGATTTACTGTATATTTCCGATGTGCGAAAGAATCCTTTCTTTCGTGCAACTACATTTAAAACAAAAACAAAATTTTTAGAATTTGTTTTCGTTTTAAATGTAATTAATCGAAAGAAAGAAATCTATTAATAATGTTTTTATTGATTTCTAAGTTGTTTTTCTCTGGGTGTAGTATTAAATAAATTCCAAACTTCATGGTAATTGTAAAAGAAAAAAAATCTAATTTAATACAAGATTTATTTGAAATACTCAAATTACTTGATGCTTAATGCTCAACATTTGCTGATACATATTTATTAATTTTGCATAAATTTTGGTAATTTATTTCAACAGCAACATACATAATAGTTTAATTTCCCTTACTGGGCATTAGTTGCTAAACTGGCACATTTCCATTTTAATTAAAAGAAGGATATTCAATTGTCTATGATTGTTTAGAAATTGTTTTTTTGAAACACTGTTGCCAGAAGTGGAAAACTAATCCCTAGATGTATGTTTTTTCTTCTGAAAAAAGTGGCTTAGGAAAAAGTAGTGCAGATGTTTGTTATTCTATAAATTGTATTGGGTGTATTACTTAAAATTGCTGGATTTTAAGTGATCTTTGCGTTTTTTGTGAAACGTTTGTACAAAATTTATTTATTTTATTTTTTATATTTCTGTTACATATTAAGTCCGCACTAAAAGAACTCCTATTTTTTAAGAACAAAAACATATCAAAACGATTTTGATTACCCATCTGTGGGATAAAGCGTATTTCTTTAAGGGCGTTCTGCATCGCTCGAAGCAATTGGGCGAGAAAGGGGCAAAGTCTGCACTAAAAGGCAGGTGGGATAAAACTTTCAACTACTATTTTCTAAATAGCATCTAACTGCCCTTGCAACATGTGGCCCTCCAGGGGGTTTGTAGGGTTAATATTAAGGATATTTCACCCTCTGGTGATAGAATTCGGCTGACCTGAGATCCTATCAGGCAACACGTGACTATTGACTGAGCCCTCCGTTAGTGTGATTCCTACAGGAACTGCTTTCTGTCTTTCAACAAGATTGTCTTTGCGGAAGTTTCACTTTGCCGTTGAAAACATACTTTAAGTGATCACGTTGTAGTTGTGGTTGACTACCTAAGGACGCGGCAAAGGATATCCTGAAAATGCTACCAAAGGGCTGATTTTTCCCCATTTATGGGAGAGTTTAGTCTGAGCGAGTTGCTACTTGGCAGATGGTGCTAGCATTTTTCCAAAGGCACCGGAGGTTTGATAGCTCCAGCTCCTTAACAAGGGGCGAGTGTATAATCTTTCACTAAAATTACTAACTGTGTGTGTAAGTTGAGCTCACACAACGAACGCTTTTCACCTGCTGGTTCAAATCCAGCAATGAGAATCATCTAGGGCTGGTATTCGTGTAAATCTTTTCCACAGCTGCAACTCAGAGTTCGTGTGTCAATGCTCGATCTAAATGAATCAATTGTTATCGGTAGAGGTTCTCCCTGTGACCTCCTGTCTGGGGCCATCAGGTAAACATGTGTAGGACTAACTTACCATAATATGTTTATATAATTTGGCTAAAGTAACTACTATATGCTTGTACTGGGTTACTTTAAAGTCGGAGTCCTTACGTGAAATCATATTTCTGCAGGTCAATCATAGTTGTTGATCGTTCATGTTAGTAAACAGTTGTTATGAGATTTGTGGCAGCAACTGTTTTATAATAAATATGATATCCATATGTATAGACGCGTTGCAATAAAAATAATAAAAATGGTATTACACTTTCAAAATGTTTCATTCATAAATAGTTTTCATTCATTAAGCTATTTGATTGATAAATGTGTTTGAGGCCACGCGGTTCTTTCCTCATTAATAGATACACGGTACCATGGTACTTGCAAGTACATAATATTTAAAGTTTTCCAAGTGGTGATAGAGTCCATCGGAATATAACCTTATAAAATATAAGGGTGATTACACCTCCATTATTAAAGGAAGGAAACATTGGTTTGTTGGCTATTAGCCCGATTGGTTCAAAGAACAGTGAATGGTAAATATATTTAATTTATGCTGACAATTGAATATCGAGATAATCATTTTTTTTGTATTTTTGGGGATAAAATCCAGGAACCTGTAGCATAGATACATTTTTTTTTGTAAGTATTAGGGTATTCATTCGGTTAACCGTTAACCGGTTAACCGATTAATTACTACCCGATTAACTGATCGGTTAATTTAAAATTGCGTTTTTTCGATTAACGATTAAACCGGTTAATTTCAGTCGATTAACCGATTAACCGATATAACAAAATTTTGAATTTTTTATAGTATTATAACAAATTTGTTTGTGTTTTTTATTATTTGTTTCGTCTCATATTCAAAAGGTATGTGTTCAGAAAATATTTTTTCATACAATATATTTTCTTCTAGCAATACATTCTTAAGATACAGTACAAAAACAGAAACTAAGGGATTCGGAAAAAAACTTTTTTGCAGAATGTGCGGTGCTGAAGAATCTTTCGATAGTAACCGAAACAATTAGAAGTGATCAAAATTTTAAAAAATTAAAACAGTACTATAATGGCATAATGGAAGATTTTATATGTTTAGAGAAATCCAGGAAAAAGACTGAGAAACTTGATATTCTGTATTATGGATTGCTTTGGATTTATCTAACATCTTCGATAAATGCAAGAATTTTTCTCCAAATCAAGATTTAACAAATCTAAAGAAAATAATCGCTTAAATGCTAAACATTTAAACCAAATTATTTTTCGAACGTACGGGGTCGCGAACTTACGATTTTTCCATATGTTTTTTTAATATTATCACCATGAATTTTCCCAAAAATATCTTAAAATGTCCTTAACAAAAACCTAATACTCAATTTACAGTTGATTGTAATGGAGAGATTGTGAAGAAAAAGTCAAAACATAACATTTTTTTTTGCATGTAAAATAATTATATAAAAATGTCTTTAGATGTAGCTTTAAAAAATATAAAGTTTTCCAGTTTCCAGCCCAATTTCCTAAAGTAAAACAGCTGAGATATGCTATAAAAACCATTCTTTTATAAAAACATACTTTTTTATAATAATAAACAATGAAAGACGATGCTTACCAACATTCTTTTCTTTCATCCTGGTAGAACATTCTGTGGTAATGCCCATATGTATTAATTAGTATTGAATTTTCTTTGTTTGCTCATTTTAGTCCAAGAATTGCTTTGTTTGTTATGTTATTGTTTTTTTTTTCACTAATAAACTCCAAATAATAAATAATTTTTGCATTTTTATTTATTGAAATTACTTAATTTATAACAAAACTTTATTAATTGGTTAACCGATCAATAGCAATATTAACCGATTATTAACCGATTAAACCAAAACCTCGGTTAATTAATCGAGCGATTAACCGATTAAAGCAAAAGCCCGATTAAATGAATACCCTAGTGAGTATACAGGAAGAATACGAAAGAGAAAACCCCTTCAGTGTCGGGAGGGTTCCACTCAACCTAGACAAACGTGCTCGACGGGCATGATCCCCGATCATAGGCTGCCAGTACCTAGAATTGTATACTACCACAACCAATGGATAATGCAAGGTTAAGTTAAATTGTCATCAAGTATTGTTAACATTACAAAATACGACTCAGCTTAATAATCAAACAGAAAGAAAATAGAGGAAAATTTGTTATTTTGCCATATCCAAAAATTTTACTATAAATTTGATCTATCCTCGTTACTAGTAACGTAACATTCGCGGTGTCTTCTTTTATTCATTCCTTAATTTGGTTTCAATTCATTCATTCTTATTTAATTTGTAAAATTATTCAATACCAATTTTGTTGTTGTTTTGCTTTGTTTATTTTTATACACTCTTCTGGTGTGTCGACTTTTTTCTGGTACTCACTTACTCGAGTAAGCTGGACTTACTCCAAAAATAGTGTAAAGTAAGTCCAGAGATCGACATATCAATAACACGGTGCTACAAATGAGCACTTTGTTTTATACTTGAAAAGCGACCTATTGTAGGTTATAGACCTTACTGAGTACACCATAAGTCAATTTTAAAAAAATCGGAAACACCCTTAAATTTCGGAGTTATTCCGAAAAAACCATTTTCGGGTAGGTTCGAGTACTTATGAACACGTAACTCATTTGATTATAATCCGATTTTTTAACCGGTTTCAGAAAGAAGAGACATGTGCCTTTCTAAATCTATGCACTTTTTGGCATGTGTATACAATTTTTGTAGTGATATTCTTAATTATATCTGATTTTAATTTTATTTTTTCTCGATTTTTCAAATTTGGTGCCATTTTTTTAAATTAGTTTGTTTAGAAACATACCATTATGTATACACATTATTAAAGCTAATTTAGCTTTGAGTTAAACCAGCTTTAATTTAATAAAATCGAATAAAAAATATAAAAGTGATTAAGGTATTTCAAAAGTGAAAAATTTAGCTTTTACAAATATTGATCAAAAGACCGGGTCAACCTCCATACAAAAAAAAAAATTATGCCAGTCTCCCCGGAAATATTTTTATTTTTTCTGCCACGCCGCCAAATACAGCCCTTTTGGTTTTTTATATGTAGCGCTGCCATTTAAAGTCTTATCCCATCAAATCGCATTTCAGTGTTCATGGCTTGACAGTGGCTTCATTTTTAATCCGACGGATCCTCACCCCAAATCTTTCACGTGTCAAAAAAGTCCTTCTTAAACTTAGTACTAAGCCCCTCTTTCTTTTTCACGTACATATTACATTTAACCAGGTAGAAGCCAATACAAACCAAAAAAATTTTTCATTAATCACGCGCTAGAAAAGGAATATTGTTTTTTGGAGCGCTTTTTGTTTTATATATACAGCATCGTCATTTAAAGTCCAATTTTATCGTATCGTATATATGGCTTTGTCAATCATGAACAATTATAATTTACTTAGTATTGTGGTTATTTTGTTGAACTATTTATGGTTTTTAATCCAAATTTTTAATATTTTTTTTAATTAGGCTTAAGTTCATGAAATTTAATTTTTATTAAATTATTTTTATGAAGAAGGGAATTTTACAACATTAAAATTAATTAAAATTGTTATTGATAATCTTTCATTCTTGACGTGGCTCGGGCTCGAACCCTGGCCGGCAGGTTACCATGACATGTTTCGATCGCAACCACTCGATCTCCTCAGATGGATTTGCCGTCTTACACTCGCAGCCATCGACGACTGCTGACGTCACTAGTCAAACATCAATCCTTAAACCAAATTGTATTTTAACATTTGGTAGATCGAAATTTGCTTTCCTGAATGATTATCCACTTTAATTGATTTTACATGTTTTTTCCTTTACTTCTGTTTTTTCTATCTTCAACATTTTTTCATTTTTCGAATTTATTCTATGAGCTAAATTTCAGTTATGTATTTTATAAAGCTTTTTGGTAATACATAGTTCCATTCCTTAAATTTTTTTTTTTTTTCAGAAATGACTTTATACACTACCAGACTATTATATTCCCCTCTATTACTGAACTCATTGTCGACGGCGTCGTTAATTTTTAGCTCAAGTCACATTTAGTCGACGCCGACGTCAACTCGACATTAAATCCGTATTAATTTGCATGTATATATTGATGTCGACATGTTATCGATATTTAAAAAAAAAAAATATTGCTCATCTCTATGTATTTTGACAGTAATTTAATTTATTTTTTTAAATTTTCGTGTAAAATGTTATTTTTGTTGACTCTGAAAGTAGTGATGAAGAAAATAAAGAAATGCTAAAGCTTCAGAGGAAATATATAAGGCAAAGATCATCCATTTTTAATTTGCCGTGAGTAATAAAACAATTTGGTTTGTATTTGTGAAAATTCATACGATTTAAGTTTGTTTTGAAAAAAATTGAGCCGTCAATGGGGAGTATAACTCGCTCAGCATCAATCAAATCAATCAAATTGGCAACCATTGGAAATGGTCGAAATTTAAAAATTTATATTTTTAAAAAATTTTCTAGCCAAACCTTTTACCAACCCTCGCTGTCTCTAATATGTGGTCCCATTGAATTTAATTTTGTTGTTATTTCCTCCCATTCTTTTTTGAAATTGTTAGGAGTTGAACTTCGATGAAATCCTTTTGCCAAACTCGTCATATTTTCAAGTTCAGCAATAAGGGTTTCAAATTGTTTTAAAGTTGTAACTTTAATTTTTTTTTCCATTTATTTATTATTTATATATGTATATTTTTTTTAAATATATTGTAAAAACATTGTCACAGTTTCACTAGACGACGGTAAAAACTTTGTTGACAAAATCAAAGCCAATTCGTGTCAACGTCAGCGTTAAATCGCCTTTATTAATACAAATTCTTTGTCAATAGTAATCGGTTATCGTAAATATTGACGGCGGTAATGCCATGACTGCGGTGTCGACGTCATTTAAGTCGACATTGACATTAGCAATAAGGGGGATTGTATTTTCTTTTTACATGAAAAAATGTTGAATATAATATAAAGTAACCTTCGGAAGGAAATAATTCCCAGTTTCCATTCTTAATATCTTTTATGTCTGCTTAAGCTGTTCTTGGAAAATAAATCCGACTGCTTCCAGTTGTTTTGAAATTGCTTATTAAGTGGCTCCTAACCAAAGAATTAGGTCCAGCGTGCAATCCATGTGTTTAAGCTAATTTTTTTCAAATTGAAAAAGTAAAGCAAAAATGATTTTTTTTATATTTTAGAAGTTTTTACACCATCCACCACAGGTGGAAGGGGTTTATATAAGTTAGTCATTCCGTTTCTAATATCTAAATTATTGATCTTAGGCCCTAAAAAGTATAGATATTCTGGCTCCTTATGTCTATCTGTCTGTCTGTCGTATGTCTTGTATCTGTACGTCTGTCTGTTGAAAAGCGTTTTCCGAAGACCCAAGATATGATGGGGTCCTGGTTGGTATATATTAATGTCACATTTGCTCTGTTATATTTTGCTATAACAATTACATACGTGATATGCCGCTTTAATAGAGATACTATATATATATTTTTTTTTTTTGTAATTCTGTTTGATAATGTGTATTGGGTGTGGGGTCGAAATAAATTTCAATAGAATCATTATATTGACTATAGGGAGTGTATTATTAGGTTTAACACTGCTAACCATTTTTCCCCATAAATATTTTTAAATCACAATTCTATTGTCAACGAGTTGTTCAAAGGCGTGAAATATTTTCACGTGATGCCATTTAGTATTTATGGCAATTATAATTGAAATAATACTTAACACTCAATTGCACAGCCTAAAATTTGTATGCCAATTTTGATTTTATTTTGATATAACAGTCAAATAAACAAAAGCTTATGTACATAAAAACAAACATATTTGAAGCTCAGTATATGCGATTATAAAAACAATAAAATAGTTTGTTGCCATAACAATTCAAGTGAACTAAAATTTTATAACAATTCATTGCAATCGAACGTAAAAACAAACGAATATTAACAGCACTTCACAACGTAACGAATATCTAATAGATGTTTTGGAATCTAATATTACACCCACAACCAATTAAACAATTTCAAATCAACTCACTTAAACACAAAGGGCATACATACATGTGTACATACTGTATAGTTATACCTGGTGGAAATCAAATAATGTTAATCTGTTTAACCATGTGGAAGATAATGTTAAGCTCAAATTATACCATAACCAAACAAAACAACTGTTCGAACCAACCTGATGAGCCACACTGTATATGATTAAAGGTGACTTACCATAACGACGACCTTTTTAATTTATTTTTTATTATTGAATCTTTCTTATCGAAATTAACAATATGTATTCAAATCTTAATTCTACTTGCTGTTTATTAGTTGTTACCAATGTAACCAGACGCCGTGCAATAAAGCCATAGGAAATAAAGCCATATGACCTTATTTCTCAATGAATTGAGTAATAACGCCATATGGCTTTATTTCCATGTAAGGAGTGAAATAAAGCCATGCATGGCCTTATTTCCCATTTAAATTTTTTTTTTTTCATGTAATTGCAATTTATTTAAAAATTGTTTTGTTGGTTTTTCTCTGGGTGTTTATATAAAAAATATAAGGAAAACACTTTTGGGCGCAAGAATTTTTCCTCTATGGTATAACAAAGACCGGCTTCGCTAACTAAAGCTTCTCTGCATAGCAGGCCTTCGGCCGGGCGCAAGGATTTTCTACTCTATGGTATAACAAAGGCCGGCTTCGCTAACTAAAGCTTCTCTGAATAGCCGGCCTTCGGCCGGGCGGAAGGATTTTCTCCTCTATGGTATAACAAAGACAGGCTTCGCTAACTAAAGCTTCTCTGCATAGCCGGCCTTCGGCCGGGCGCAAGTATTTTCTACTGTATGGTATAACAAACACCGGCTTCGCTAACTAAAGCTTCTCTGCGCATTCGGCCTTCATTCGAAAACAAGGCAGATTTTAGAAGCGTATGTCCCGGGCCTGCCGTACGCGCTGCATGCGCTGCGATCGCCCGCCGAACGCGCTCCCCCCCTTCCACCTACCGTACCATATTTTGTTCGCACTTGACAATGGCAACTCATTCTTTTTTTACACTGTTATGGCGTTATTTCCACTTTGGTTGCTAAACGATTATGGTGTTATTGCACTTGGGCGGTGGTAATAAAGCCATATGGCTTTATTTCCTATGGCTTTATTGCACGGCGCCATGTAACCACTAATTGCTGCATTCAAATTTTAAAAAGGTCTTCTAGTTAGGCTCAAAGTATCGCTTCTTTTTAGCCTCTGGTGACCTTCGAACTGAAGCAGACCCCGAGCGAGGTAGTTAGGGTGGGCCATTAGTTTATCAGTGTAGCTAATTGAATATTTTTAAGTTTCCTCCTGGATAGTGGGGACGTTGAGATCTCTGTGGATAATATCATTACGTATATACCATGGGGCGCAGACAATTTGTCGTAATATTCTAGACTGTCTTCTTTGAAGCTATTGGATGTTAGATGCGCATGCCATACCCCATAATTGGATGCTATATGTCCATATTGGTTTTATGATGGACTTGTATAAGAGAAGGATAAGTTTGAGTTTCCACCGAGAAGCCAATGTAGTTGAGCTGCTTTAAGTTTCATAGCCGTTATTTTCGCTTCGATATGACGAGACCAGGTCAAGCGTCTATCTATATGAATTCCCAAGTACTTTACATGGTTTTCTACCGGAACAGTGATGTTATTTATTTTTACAGCTGGGCACGTTTGTCTTCTGAGCGTGAAAGTTAAGTGAGCACATTAAGCCGGGTTAACCTTTATTCTCCATTTTTCAAGCCAGGCCTCTAGTTCATTGATGTGGGACTGCAGATTTTGCGATGCGACTTTTGGGTCATGGTTAACGCTAATAAATGCCGTGTCGTCTGCTAATGTAGAGGTATGCGTGCTCAGGTTTGTTGGCATATGCGCTGTGTATATTATATATAGAAGCGGTCCTAATATGCTGCCTTGGGGGACAGCAGCAGTAATTTTATTGACGGGGGAGTATTTATCTTGCGACCTTATTATGAATGTTCTTTATGTTTTAATTGGTGAACAATTTTAAAGAATTTTTTCACTACACTCATAAAAGCAACAAACACAAACACTCAAATTATAATTTTTAAAAACATTTTTTTAAAAGATTTTTTTCTTTATACAGCAAGGTTTTTTTAAAAGTCCCCTAAATGAGTCCCTTCAGATCACTTTTGATGATTAAAAATTTATTTATCACTTAAGCGATTGAAAAAGGATTCATATATGATTCATTAATATGATCAAATGGACTCAGAAAATTGTATAAAAAATTATTCTTTGATGTGATTCATCGGCAGGGTTCCATTTTCTCACAACAAGGGTATAATTTCTGATCGAAAAATTAGCTCACACGCGGTTGTTTGCTCTTGAAGCTGATTCCTAAAAGATTCGATTATGATACAAAATGTTGGCTGTGATAACTCATGTTCCCAGCTGGCATTTTCTATCATCATCATTCCTTGCCCCGAAGGTAAATAATTTCACGTTAGATTAATAAATTTCTCTTGGAATAGTGTAGGCCCATATTTCTAATAGAAACTATGCTAAATGTTATTGGTTACCGAGATGTTATGCTACCATATGCAGATGAAGAGGATTAAAGATTTTCAAGAAGAAAATAACCCAAAGGAAACTTCACTAAATTTGAACCACATCGAAAAACTTTCGGACGAGCTCAAGAAGAAGCTTAGCGAGGAAAATTTTAGAAATAAGGCAAATATGCGGGGAAAAAAACAAGAAGACATGGTACAAAATAACTACACGCAGAGAAAAAACATGTTTAAATATGGTCACCTCCAACAATACTATGTTTAAGGAAAATTTTCACCATATAATGTTTAATTTAAACCATATTTATGTCACCAACAACCATATTATGGTTAAATTAGTCGCCTATCAAGAAGCCACAACTATATTATGGTTGCCTCTAAACATGTTATGTTTAGATATGACAATTATATGATTTTAAATTAAAAATAGTATTTTTCTCTTTTTCAAGAGCAACATGTTGTGGTTGAAAACCAACCATGCTATTATAAGTCTTAATCATATTTTAGTTATTATTAACCATAATATGGTTGTGGCTTCTTGATGGAGAACTATTTTAACCATAATATGGTTGTCGTTGACAATAATATGGTTAAATTTAACATATTATGGTTTAAATTCTCTTTAAACATAGAATTGTTGGAGGTGACCATATTTAAACATGTTTTTTCTCTGGGTGTACAGAAACATGCCTGAAATTAAAGTCTAGAATGTCAAAGAGAATGCAGATACTGGTGAAAAATAGAAGCAATAAAATGAAAGAATTTGATTTTAATTTTGTTTTTTCTTTACCCACTTACAACTGCAATTAGAGTTGGAAAAAATCCCAACCAATTGTAGTAGAGAAAGTAACCAAAAAAAAAACACACTGTTTATTGTTGGTGTTTTGTCACAGCTTTGACATCGTTGCAAAAGAGACTTAAGTGTTTGTAATTCTCATTCGCTTTACAGTTGTATTTGTGTAATATATTAAGCTTTTCCAAAGGGCTTGGAAAAAAGTTTCTAAAAATAGACAACTCTCTAAAACTAAATAAAAAAAATTTGCTACTTTTAATAACTGTTTACACAGCCGCGAGACGCATCCGGTACGGTAAAATATCTGAAGGGATATTCACATTACTACCGATAGCAAGGCGGCCATAAGATCCCTGGAGAATGTGTTCATCACATCGAGAATTGTCCGAGAATACCGGATGTCTCTGGAGGAGAAAGCGAGACATTCACTGGTCACACTTAATTGGGTTCCCGGGCACGGGGACATACATGGGAACTGCATGGCGGATTCGTTGGCGCATGCAGGTACCACCTTGAATCCCAAGGTGTAAGCAACTTATAGCGGACAACTTTCATCTAATCGCCAGTCAAAGGTGGCACGATGAAACCACCTGTGGGGAAACCAGGAAAATCTGGCCCATCATAGTTGAAAAAAGGACACGGCGGGCATTACAGCTGGTCAGACATCATCTAGGAAACCTAGTTGCGGTTATAACTGGCCACTGGCACATTGGGAGGCACGCCCAGAGGCTGGACTCCCTTATAATGACTTGTGTTGAAGTTGCGGCGATGAGGAGGAGGAAGAGTCAACGGAACATCTCCTCTGTAATTGCCCGGCATTCGGAGACTTAAGACTCGAAATGTTTGGCCGAAGAGCCCTTGGGGACAAAACTTGTCTATATGATGTTAATGTAAACAGGATGCACTCCATTATTGAATCGACCGGATGGCTGCATGGGAATACTAGCAGCCAGATTTTATAGGACCCATGGGAGACGGCGTGATATGGTAACACAACGGGAATTTATTAATGGACCCACGTGAGCTGATTGCTAATACCCGAATACGGATTAGCAAATAAAGAAGAAGATGATGATCTAGCCGAAGAAAACAGTGAAATACTTATAGGAACTAGCTTATCCCCCAACAATAAATTTCATTGCATTTATCAAGAATAAAAATCAGGAAATTAGCACACAACAAAATCTTGTTAATGAACAATTAAAGGCGATTATACAGGATAATAATGCTTACTAATATTTAAGGGAACATATTGCAGAAAAATAAATTAAGTTGTGTTGTTAAAATCCTTCAACATTTTTCATTTTTTCGAACTTATTCTATGAGCTAAATTTCAGTTATGAATTTTATAAAGCTTTTTTGTAATAGTTCTATTCCTTCAATTTTTCAGAAATGACTTCGGAAGAAAATAATTCCCTAGAAACTGGGAATTATTTATATTTATTAAAATCCTTTAAGTTAAAAAAGTATCTGATTTGTTGAGTTTTATACTATTTATTTAAAAAGTTATAGTTTTAGTAATAATTTGATCCCAAGGAATAAATGTATGTATTTTTTTGTTTTTAAATTTTATAAAAATTATATTTTTTCTATCGAGGGAGTATTTAGTGTACCTGTTTTATGATCACGAGTGTATATTTTCTATATTGTCGTTTAGAAAACAGGTATTTTACCAATTTCAAAATAATGTTTAATATGGATGAACAACTGTTATTGGTTGTGAGTGACAGTCGAAAAGTTCGCCAGGCAATAGTCACCCACAAAATAATTTGTGGTTTACTGTTTATTCTTAAAAGTGTATCCTGTAAAATTTCGCTTTGATGTCAGGATTTTCAATCGCTGAAGGCGTTGTTGTGCAACATGTTTTATTCTATAATATTTTCATCAAAATTTAATTAAATACTTAAACTCCCTTTTCAGTACATTTAAGTGAAAAAAAAACGCATAGAAAACTATACGCTACGACTACTTAAAGGCATTTTTAAGCCCCAATTAGCTGACAGTTACGGTAACGTTGCAAATCAGCTGCTTTATTTTGCTGTATATAAAGCAATTAGAAAGAATTAACATAGATAGCAGTACGATGTAACTTAACCTTAACGTCTAAGTCCGTTGAAAATTGTTACCTTACTACTTCTATCAGCTAACAGCTAAAGGCTAGATAACACTATTATACTTTGTATTAATACATGTCTAAAACTCAGGTAATATCCCAGTTGGCCATGTATTCAAGACGTCAACGACGCGTACAAGACCCATAGTAAATCCCTGACGACATATTGGCGACAGCCAATGCAAATCGTCGACGACTTTTTCGAACAAAAGGCAGTTAAGTCGTAAACGACAATGTGAGCGACATTATTATGCATATTGTCGTTAATGATCATAAGGGTAACAATGTGGTTAAAGTTGTCACTGGCGACTATATTTTTTTTTTCTTCATTATTTATTTATTGAATCTTCATATATTAAATATGAACTAACAATAATTAATCAAATCTTAACCTAATACGTTATTTTTTGTCCTGCCAGTGCCAGACAAAAATTTTCTTCATCGCGGGTTCTGTTCACTTTTATAGGTGTTTATCGGTCATCTAATTGGATAAGTGCTGCAGTGTCTCTTCTTCTTAAGCGAGTGTGGCCGCTATCATTTAAAATATTTCGTGCTAGTGGGTTCGGGTGCAATTCGAGCCTTTTTAAGTATTTTACTGCATATTTCGTAATCATAGTTTTAACTAATGGAACATTAAGATCCTTGTGAATATTTGAGTTTTTAACATACCAAGGGGCAGCTGTGATTATTCGAAGTAGTTTTTTTTGGCGCCTTTGAATTTTTTCGATATTAGAGGCCGTGGCAGTGCCCCATAACTGAATACCATAGCACCAGATTGGCTTTAAGATGGAGCTGTAAAGAAGAGGTTTGCAGTCGAGACTAAGGACAGAGTTTCTTCCAATAAGCCAATGAATTTGGATGGCTTTTAGTTTCATTTGAGTTAATTTTGCCTCTATATGGCTTTTCCACGTTAAACGGCGATCTAGATGAATACCGAGGTATTTTACATGTGAATTTTGAGGTATTATTTGATTATTGATTGGCGACTATATAAACAACTTTTTTCTCATAAAGTTGTTAATGCCCGATTAGCGACATTACCTTAATGGTGTCGTTGAACACAATATTGTTGACACTATCTACGATTTTGTCGCCGATAGGTTAGTGAAAATTAGGGATTTAACGAACACCGATACTGATAATGGCGATACTTCAGATTTGCCGATATATCCAGAATGAGGGGAACGGGTAAATTTGTAAGCCTTGAGGATATATTTACTAAAAGCTCTTAGGGTCTTGATGGACTGTGAATTCCAGCTAGTGAATTCCAAACTAATGAAATGGCCGATGAGTTTGAGAGACTGGGCTCGAAAATAGTGGATACTAGATGTGTGGAGACAGTCAGACCTCCAATTGGGCTTTGATAATAAGAGAATGGGTTCTGAACTTAACATATCGTCGACATAATATGCAAACCTGCTAACTTCCAATAACTTTTCATGGAAACAACAAACTTTTTATATTTCATATGCGCAGCTTGAGAGAAAACCTAAAAGTATAGTTGGATTTTAAGACTCAATTTGAAGAAAAACTACATGCTGGTCGACGAGGTGTATCTTTCTCTTCCACACGGCATTAAAATCTCAATTTACTTAAAAACTGGATTTAGCAGGTTTGCATATTGAGCCTACGATATGGCAATGTAGTCAGCAGGAACATTTATTTTTTGTGTTTCTTGTCCTATCAATTCACGTTCTCCAATTGCACAATTGAAACACAGCCGCGAATAACGTTATAAGTTACAAAATAATTATATTTAACAGGCAGGATTATTTATTTTTTAATTTTTTTATTATCAAAAATATTGATAATAAAAGCAAAACATCAAGAAATATTAATTTTAAATTACATACAAATTGAAAGTTTTGAATTTTTTTTTTTAGTAGAGGACAACGTAAGCGACCATTGCATGCATTTTGTCGTCAAAGTGGTTCGAAGCACGACAAAATGCATGCAATGGTCGCCTAAGTTGTCCTCAATAAAGTCTAATTGAAGACAAGATGAGCGACAATTGCATGCATTTTGTCGTCAGTGTGGTTTGAAACACGACAAAATGCATGCAATGGTTACTCACGTTGTCCTTAATAAATTATTATTCAAGACAAATTCAAAAAAAATGTCTCCAAAAAAGTCGTTAATACTATTTTTAACACGACAATATACACGTTTTTTTACTTATGTTGTCGCCATCAATGTAATATAGGCGACAAATTCAAAAATCTTCGGAAGACATCGTTGACGACATTTGCGTCTATGACCATTTGGCCAACTGGGATGACAAAGTGTGATAGTGTGAATGCAATCTGTCACGAAAATGACAACTTAATCGTTTTTTGAAAAATTTCTAAACAATAATACTTTTCATTGGATCAGGGTTGCATTTTATTTCATGTGTGAGTGTTTAAACTTTGTGTGAACACAAACTGTCATGTTACATGAGATTTTTTGACAGTCGCAACAAAACTCATTAGATTTCTATCTCACAAAGTATTATGGAATACGTAAGACTTGTGAGATAGTGTAATCTAGCCTTAACTGGGGATTTGTACCCACATCACAGAAGTGAAGAGAGTATTATGCATGTTTGCTCATGTTTGCAGCACCGTAAAATATTAGTCCCAGACCCAACTTTAAGTTTACCGATCGACCCAGAAACCCAGGACTCAGAAAGGTCCAGTTAACGATGTCCAGCCGGGTGGCCTGCTGTATGGTTAGTTGGATGACTGGCTTGCGGTCCATGTAAACCTTGTGCGTAAAGTACAGGTCGCAATTCTAGTGATAATTTGATGAAATTGAGTCGAGCGGATCCATAATTTCATATAGCCCCCATAGAAGCTTATTTCCGGAATGGGGTATTTGTGTCCAAAAACCATCTCATTATGCCGGTATTTAGATTAAATTTGCACCAAACTTATTATATTGCAATCAAAATTATCTAACCAAATCGGTCCATATTAAACTTTATGCTCCCATACAAATACGACTCCCGAAGTTAGCTTTTAATGCCATAACTTCCTTATTAAAAAGAACATTTAAAACAAATTTTGCCCCCCCCCCCCCTAGATTTTATGTTGGCTACGCCCATGTATTCGTGTATTGTCATCGGGAATATGTATGCCTGCAAAGTTGCATCCATATGCATTGAGTATAAGGCGGTTAAATTAACGTAACAAGATTTGATTTTCCGAAGTGAAGCTAAAAAAAAGGTTTTAAAAATTGCCGATAATAACTTTTACGAAATGTACTATGCCATGACAAAATGTTGTTCTGGTAGGTCCCAAATTAACCCTAGGTCCCACATAAGCCCCCATCCTAAAATCTCTTATTGATGAAGAAATCTAAATAATATTCGGCACAACGAACTTTTACATGAATCTTAACCATGATTGGCCATGGGTCCCAAATAGGGAACACTAGCAAAAATAGTTTTAACATACTGTGGTGTAGGGTATCATATGGTCGAGCTTGACCAGATATACTTTCTTACTTGTTTTTGTTTGTTTTTGATTTATATCTAATGTAATTAAAATTTAAAAAATTTAACATTTGAAAAGTTTTAATTAAAAACACATGTAAAATATCTCTAAATTTGTAATGTGTATTTGCTAAATTGTAGAGTAAACGTTTGCAGGTTTTAAATTCAAAAATAGCAACAAACATGACACTCGTCCGTCCACCCAACCTCCCTAACAACAAAACAAACTTGGTAATCTACGCGTAAAGGAAGGATTTTATGTGTATATTTAAGTTCATATTTCAAATAAAAACTTGTGTTTGCACCATTTAAACAAAAATAAATTTTGATTAATTTTACAAAATGTATTTAATAGATCCAAGGAGAGATGATGTAATGAGAAAAAGGGCATTGGGAGACAAAATATATAAACTCAATGTTAAATAAATATTTATTTTCTACATTTAGAGTAATTTTATATATTTAAGCAAACAAAACAACACAATTTAAAGAGCATTGAAATCTGATAGTACACACACACACACATACAAGGAACGCTCAAAAATTTATTAAATCACTTGCATAGTAAGCATATGATTAGCATTGCTTACATACACCTAGAGAAAAAATGTGTTTAAATATGGTCACCTCCAACAAAACTATTTTTAAAGAAAATTTTAAACATATTATGGTTAATATAACCATATAATTGTCAGCGGCAACCTTAATTTGGGTAAATTAGTCCTCCATAAAGAACGCGCAACCATATTATGGTTGCCTCTAAAAATGTTTTGGTTAAATATGACAATAATTTGTTTTTAAATTTATAAAAATATTTTCCTCTTTTCCAAGAGCAACATACTATGGTTAAAAACCAACCATGCTATTGTAAGTGCTTAACAAATTTTAGTTATTATTAATTAGACCATGATGGAGGTCTAATTTTACCATAATATGGTTATCGCTGACAATAATATGGTTATTATAAATATAATATGTTTAAAATGTTCCCTAAAAATAGTTTGGTTGGAGGTGACCATATTTAAACATTTTTTTTCTCTGGGTGTACCCTGCAAGCATTCGCAATCTGGAAATTAAAAAAAAAAGAGGCGCCATTTTACTTAAATCATCGTCAATCACATAATCAAACTATCATAACTTTAATCCTCTGTTGTAACGGCTTGTTTATCGTGTAGACGCTATCTCTAGAACTCGAAAAATACGCTTTCAGCCGATACTTTTCAAAGATTTCTTTAAGTGTCTCCGAGAAGTTACTATGTGGGCACAAAATGTATGCATTTTTTAAAAAATAGGACCACGATAGGGGTCTCTCAAACCGATTTGAATGAAATTTAAAACATAGATAGATCCATATCTATATGGACACATTAGCTATACAGTTTTTCAAAAATAGGACCACAACGGGAGGTAGGGGGCAATTTCTGCCTCTCACTAACTTTCAAACCGATTTTCATGAAGTTCATAGACTAAGATAAATCTATGTATATTTATATGGACACATAAGCATGATGTGTTTTTAAATACTGTGGTGTAGGGTATCATATGGTCGGGCTTGACCGACTATACTTTCTGACTTGTTTTTGACTTTATTTTTTTTTAATAAATGAAAAACTCTTGTTTTTCTTTGTTTATTTGCTGTCTGAATTTTTCGGCCAAGTGGCCACCGCCAGCATTGGTGACCTTACGAACATTTTCCATCACACGATTGACTGCGATATGTGCAAAAAATAAATACACACAAAAACTAACAACTCCGACTCCAAAAAAAAATAAGTTCGAATAAGAGGATGTTCATTAAAATTGTTTAAGTCAAAAAATAAGGACCAGTCTACTTCCCAGGAAAAACTTATTGATTTTTAGCAATATACGGTAGTTATTTCATACGTTACCTGGTAAGTAGTTGTCATTACAGTTGTCATTATTCTGAAATCTTCAATAAGTACTTACTAGTAATGACCTCAGCAGCTACTTATTACTTCTATTATTTTCACTACTGAGCATTTGCTTACTAATAACCAGCTCAATAACAACTTTTTGGTTGTGTTGTTTTCAGTACTGAATATTTACTTACTGGTAACGTACTCAATAACTACTTACTTGGCTTCTGGTAGTTAAATAATAACTAGATATTTTTTTCACTTCTAATAAATTTATTGTAAGTATTGAGTTCTGTGGACACCTCGAACAAAAATAAGTTGTTCTTCGGCCGAAAAATAAGTAGTGTCTATTTTTGTCCAACATTACTGGCTAACTTACCAGGTAAGTAAAGAGGTGGTACATACACTCACAATATTCTGTACGTAAAATTAACTGAAATTGTAATATAAAATAAATGAAAATTCAATTAAAAACCGGTCTACTTATTTTTCATTTATTTTTAACAAAAAGTTCATTTAATTTTTACTGTCAAAAATTCAACACGATATTCCGTAAAATCAAATAAATATTCAGTTATTTTGTAAAATTTTACTGTCAAAAATTCAACACCATATTCAGTAAAAACAATTAAATATTCAGTTATTTTATTACATTTTCGTTTACTCCACAAAAGAGCCGAATTTCTAAAAAATACCAGACAGACACCTGTCCGCTTGTTTTTCTTATAAGCGAGAGAGGGAGAATATTTGTATTTACTTACCCTGTTACCAGGGTTGATAAAGTTGGTACAATTGTACTTTTTTTGGTACAATTTAAAATTAAAAAGTACGCTGGTACTCCCGTCGCTCATTTGGTACTATTTCCAAATTTTTCAAACCTTTATATTTAATATTTAATATTGATATAAAAAGGCAACTCGTATTTACTTTCCAATGAATTTATTGTAAAATGTAACAAAACAGCTATGATATTTTGCATTTACTCTTTTGCAAGAACATTTGCACCAAACACAGAACTTCGCTACTGTGAATAGATTTTTGCACTTATTGATTGAACGATTGTTTATGCTACATTCTAAATTTAGTATCAGCGACAGCATATAAGCGTGCATTTCCGATGATATTGACAAGTTTTTAAAAGATATAGGAAACCACTTCTGCAAAAGTTCTACATAGAACAAGAGACGAATTCCACTCAATAATATTTTCTAATATTCTTCAACAAGATGGTTGTCATGTCAAGAAGTAATCAACAGAATTTTGGAACAGTGGGAGCCCACTCCATTATTATTTTACTACGAATTATTTTGAAGGAGCTTTTACAAGAGCTAAATTAAATTTTATTTTATCCGAACTTTCTACTCTTTTTCCTGCTCGTATGCACATATTTTTAGAACGCTTAAAAATTTTATTTTCGTTTAAAATTAGAGATTGCATTTTGAGAAATATTCGTCAATTTTCCACAAAAAGGCGATAAATTCTAAAAAGTGTAGGAAAACGCTCTCTGGCGGCAATCAAAAATAAAAATTAATGGATTTCTCGACTCTTAAAACCGCATGATACAGGTCTGGAAAACTAACTATTTTGAAAAATCCGGGGCTCGAAATTAATTTTTGAACTATGGTTTCTTTGGCAAAGTTTCTTGGTATGAATTATAGTACAAGAATCGCGATATGCTTTTGACGTGAAGAAATTTTACCCATCCTATTATTATGTATAACTAATGTATAAATGAATTTTAAGTACCTTTTGTTTTTGTTGTATGAAATATTTGTTTTTAAAAATAAAATAATATAATAAAAAGAGATTTAGTACTATTGGGACCGAAAAAGTACGATTTTAAAAGTTCGTTGGTACGATATTGGTTTTCTCATTTATCATCCCAGCCTGTTACACACGTTTGTTTTACTTTTGTTGTACTGACCACGATGTTTACAGAAGAACTCTCAATTATAAGACACCAGCAGCATGACCGATATGGCTTCGCAATTATTTTACTTTTAAAATTTAATGTATTTAACTAAATTATTTTAACAAATAGAAAATGGGAATTGCTTACACAAAACAAGCAATTCATTTTTTATAGATAAGTAAAAATGTTTGGTAGTTAAATCATATAAAATAACTGAAATAACTTTTTGACAGTAAACTTTTATAAAATAACTGCATATTTATTTGTATTTACGGAATATGTAGTTAATTTTTTGACAATTAATTTATATAAGATAACTGAATACTCATTTGTTTTTACAGAATTCGCGGTTGAATTTTTGACAGTAAAAATTAAATGAACTTTTCGTTGCTTTAAATTACATTTTTATTTAATTTAACATAAAGAAGAATTAAACTTAATCAACGGACAATATTAACTGCAACTGAAAATCCGTATTAATATGCACTTAGTTTTTTTGAATAACTGTTAGAATCAGTTAAAAATAAATTTGCTTGGAATTTTAAATGTTTATTTATTTAAAAATGACTGAACGGAATATTTCTTAAATAAACTACTGTCCGTTACTGTAATAATATTGTGAGTGTATGTAAATAACTTTACGGAATTATTTCCTTGCTATATTTAACTATTTAAAAGGTACTGCATTAAATTAAATTAAATCAAATAAGGACCAGTCTCATATACATTTGGCATTTAGGTTAGAGTAGGAGTCGGAGTTGGACTCGGAATTTCAGCGGTTGGAGTCGGAGTCTACATCCCCGCTTTAAATTTCACTTAAGCTCATGACCTATTGCTTGAGGCCCCTTCAGTGATAACGTGGTGGTTGTGGCTTGGTTCTTAAGCCGCGGGAAGGAATTTTTCACAGGTACTGTTGCTACTCAACAGTTGCTGCCGACTATTCTAGAGCAGCGTAGGTCCTAAACAAGTGGCGATAGTGAAATTCTGAAATTCTGCGTGTAATTGCACGCCTCATGTTGAAACCTGTGCAAGTTTGTTGTTCTCACAAACAGGGCTGGATGTTAAACATATTAATTGTCATCCAGTCGTTAAGACCACATTGAAATTGGGCTAACATTGCAGGTGCTCTAGTACTGGCCCGCGTACGAGTAAGCTCCTGTATTAAGGTATTTGTTACAATTTTCAATATTATGCTGATGTTCATAAAAGACTCAGCAAAGCCTCTTTCTTGTCTTAAATTTCATGCTTTATTTAATATTAAAATCGGTGTTCGAAAATAAACACTAAACATCGCTGCTTAGTGTTCAGTTCAGTATAGTTGTGGTAAATACAAACGCTAATAGTGTTTGTGTAGAAAATCATTAAAAAAATAACGTTTTCCTGGTTGTCATCTTTCGAACACAAAAATAATACTGTTCTCATCCAACTCAACAAAAAGATGAGAACATTTAATTCCGTTAGGTTTTTTTTAAACCACAAACTTCATTGTGTTTGGTACAGCTAATTAATGTTTGTTCGTTTCTGTTGTGCGTAGCGACCTTTTGGCTGGTGAAACAAAACCAAATACAAAAACAAGATACACATACGAAAAAAAAACAAAAAGCAGCTAAATAATTTAACACAAACAAAACATATACACAATACAAACACAATCTGCTCGTGCTACGGTCGTTGATAAAATTTTTTATTTGCTCATTTCTTTATCAATGTAAAACAAGAAAATATTATGTTTGTCTGCAGAACAGAACACTATATAATGTTCGGCTCTTCGTTGAAAATAGTTACGAACGGTATTAAGGGTTGTGTTCGTCTGCACAAACTCTTAAAAAAAATAGATATCGTTCCTGGTTGAGTGAGCCGAACGCTTAATAATGTTTTGCTTATTTTCGAACACTGATTAAAATTTTAAATGTGCGTTATCCTCTAATGATCGTCCAGAAGCCACGAAGAAGTCCCAGTCAGAAAATGAATATACGATTGTAAAGAATTTTTTTTTTTTTTTTTTTTTTTGATGTGTAAAATCATATTTTAATCGTCGAAATGAGAGGGTGGTATTGTGAACGCTTTCAAGGTATGAACATTAGGGTGGAGCGTCGGTGTAGAAAAAAAAGTCATCGAATTAATTTCAAATATCTTTAGAAGGTTTTATCTACCCAAATTTGTTATTCAAAATAATTTTTTTTTTTTTTTTTTTAATATTTTCGACATATATAAACTGCCTGCTTATTCATTAATATGGATAAATTAAATAATTATTTCTTTCAAGCCTACACATAATTAAGAATTTTGTGCTGAAAAAAAAACTTAAATTCGAGGAGATCTGACAAGAAATAAGAAAGTTATACGATTTTGAGTGAAAAAACTCCGATTTTATTTCCCATTCAGAAATCATTTTAATCAAAATAAAATTTTTTTGTACTGTAAGCTTTTAATTCCGTTCAAAATATAAACATATATCTGTGTCCTCCATATAATCTGTCACAAATTATTCGATTTATATAATTTTCAAAATATTGATTCTGCGGTAGAGGACTAAAAGTGGATCCCAATTTATTTCTTTCGTTATTTTTTCATGTATGTATGTACTATGTATATGAGAGTAAATGGCAACATTTTAGTGCTTTTCGAAATTGAAATTCACAAAGAAATTGTGACGCTGCGCCTTAATGTACATTACGGCTTCCAATCGCGATTGGCTTTTCTTAATCCCGGGATTCGGGATTGAAGAAAATATTTCGGGATTCCGATTCCGTTTTTTTTTTAGGTTTGCTCTAGTTTTCGAGATATACCGTTATTTCGAAAATGGAGGAGGTTGCACAACATAGGTTCGCGTTACTCAAAAACGGTTTAGTTTATTAAAATATGTGACCGGGTTGTCTATTTATTCAACTAGTACAGTGCTATTAATTGATCAAAATGCATAAATTCCATGTAATAGAAAACCTAAGAAAACAAAATAAAAATCTTATTTTTATCCATATTTAATTATTGATAAAAAAAATTACACCATTTCCAATTGTTTTTAAAAATTTTCCAAATGAATTTTAAAATTTTCCAAATATATTTTTTAGTTTTCTCAGGCCGGGTTTTTGAGATGTGGATTAAGTTTAAACTTAGTTTAACGTTGTAAAAAACTGAGATTTTTCCGGCAAAGTTTTATTTTTTTTATTATTCTTGTGCCTATTATTGTTTACAACTCAACTCAGTGGAGTTCAAATTAAACAACTCCTAGTGATGAGTTGTAAATTTTTGATGGTTTTGTTAACCGCACTAACACAGAGTTGTAAACCATAATACAAAAACTTCAAAATTTTAACTGAACTAGAGTTGAGTTGTATTAAAGACCAACATTTTAAAAAAAACTAAAGGTCCAATTAGACGTGACATAACCTTAACAAAACTATATTACCATCACCACTGTACTACCAAAACGACATAAACATAACATACAAACCAATTCAATTTTGATTTCTAAATTCGCCGTTACGGCTGTGCCATTATGTTTATGTCACGTCTAATTTGAGCTTAAGCTGTTCCTTCCAAATTAAGTATACAAACTCTGTAATGGCGGCACAAATATGTTTTCAGATTAAATAAACCAAGTTTAACTGACATCTCAAGAACCCAGCCTAAATGTATTTTGAATTTATCCAAATATTTTAAATTTGTCAAATATATTTTAAAATTGTCCAAATTTATTTAAAATTTTCAAAAACAATTAAAAATGTTCCGTATGTATTTTAAATCTATCCAAAATATACAGTTATTAAAGAAAATTTGAAAATAGTAAAGAATATAAAAAAAATCGGGATCCCAAAAATCCCGGGACTAGAAATCAGAAGTCCCGAGATTCGGGATTAGCCTAATCCCGAAAATCCCGGGATTTCCGGGATTGGGATTTCCCGATTGGAAGCCCTAATGTACATACCCATATGAATGTATGTACATTAGGGTGGTTACAAGAAATTTAAGTTAATTTTTCCGTCGGGTCAATCCCCTAATATGTGCCAATAGCATAGACAAAGTTTCAGCCCAATCGGATAACGCTAACATGTGCCTCATTGAGAATAAATTAAGGAAAAACAGCGATTTTTCACTAAAATTCGTATTTCTTTGCCTTTATAACCGAAACCATTCATTCTAGGAACCTGAGTCGAGTCTTGTTTGATAAGAAATTGTATTCTTATTTATTTTGATATTGATAGTTTTGTTCCTTATACCAATAGATAAAGTGATATGAATTTTAGTGAAAAATCAATGTTTTTCCTTAAATTATGCTCAATGAGGCACGTGTTAGCGTTATTTGAATGGGCTGAAACTTTCTCAATTGCATTGTCTATCTTATTGGCTCATATTAGGGGATTGCCCCGACGGGAAAATTAACTTAAATTTCTTGTAACACCCTAATGTACATACATATGTATGTACGTTTTATGTTTTGCTTTATACATGCATATGCATGTCTGTATGTATAAATGTAGTTACTAATTTAAACATGATGAAATGCTTGTACTCTTGACATTTAAAAAAATGTTTTACTTTTATTTTCGTAATGAATGAGAAAGAAGGTCATGTTTTTGGTATGAACTGTAAAACTTTTTTTTTTACTTAAAAATATATTTTATTGCAATAACATTTTACGGCACAACCACTTAGTAACGAAAAAAAAAGAATTAATTAAAAAAAAAATTCTAAAACCAAAAACGAATTAAAATATAAACAATTTAAAATAAGGACTCTGATGATACACCATGTAATACCCTACACCATATTTTTGTATAGAGCTTCTTGTGGTTGATTATAAGGTACATACATATCGTCGTTCCGGAGTTATCTAGTCGTATATCACAAAATCGAAAAAATTGACATAAGACCTTTTCCTTTGGTAAATTTAACAGATCTATCGATCTGCGCAATCCTCACGTCTCTATCTATTATGGTTAATGAGATATTTCGAAACCATTTTGTTGTATATCCACTTTTGCGAAAAATTTAATGCGTTATATTATCGTATGTAGCATAATTGTGGATATACGACAAAAAACGTATGAAAATTTTCAATTAAAAAAATCTTGCGTTATCTTGCTGTATGTGAACAAAGTATATTAGGCATGTTACAAAAAAGAGACTATCTTGTTAATATTACTGTAACCTTTTAACATTTTTTTTATATGTAAAGATATTTTACGGACGAAGTACACAACGGCTATTTATATTGATGAAATATTGCCTAATTCTCTTTATTGTTAAGCAGTTAAAGGTTAAATATTCAGGATGGTCCAACCATAGTGCACAATATTAATTGTTAATAAAACAAAAAGTTTTTAGAGAATTATCTGAATTTTTTATTATAATAGAAGGATCTATGATAACAAGGTGTGAGACAAAATATCGGCCAAATGCTCGTCGCGGCTTCGGTAGCATACCTTTGTCCTATGGTCCATATTTGCAATGCCTCTGAGACCTAATTGATGTTCAATGTCCTTAATGTGTCAAATTATCTCATCCTTTAGCTCTTGAATTGTTCTTGTCTTATTGACGTACACTTTTTGTTTTAAATATCACCAAAGAAAGAAGGCCAACGGTGTCAAATCATATGATCGTGACGGCGAGTTAACATCGCCATTGAATTTCTCGAGCAGAAGAGCCATTGTTTCGTTTGCCGTGTGACACATTCTTTTGGAACTTGATTTATAGGATATACACCAATCCTTTAAATCATGCAAGGGGAATTAAACCAGTTATATACAAATCTTCCCAATACAATATATTTATACACACACCACAATAGTGAAGAGGGTATTATGCATTTGTGCTGATGTGTGTAACGCCTTTAAAAACTGGTCTTAGACCCACCTTAACGTATACTGATCGACTTAGAATCACTTTCTATATCGAACTAACGGTGTCCGTCCAGCTTTCTGGCTGTCCATGTAACCTTGAGCGCAAAGTACAGCTCGAAATTTTGAAGATAATTTGATAGCATTTGGGACATAGGTTCTTATTGGCACAAGGACCAAGCCTTTTGAAAATGGGCCGAATCGTAGGACCATGAAGGAAGATAGGGGGAAATTTCTGCCTCTAACAAAATTTCAAACCAATTTTAATGGAGTTTATAAACATAGATAAATCCATATTTATATGGACACATTAGCATGATGTGTTTTTAAATAATGTGGTGTAGGGTAGGGTATATGGTCGGGATTGACCGACTGTACTTTCTTACTTGTTTATAATTTCTTTGTTTTAAATGTAAGTTAAGCGAACGAAATCTTCGCTCGAAATCGACGAACAAGCTGCAATTTTTTTTCTTCAAAAACGCATTAAATTTTATGAATACGATTTTCGCATATTAACATTAAACAAGCCACTCTTTTCAATGGCATTTTAACAATTAACCGCTCAGTAGTGACGTTCAGTAATAAGCCACTTGCCGCTCAAACTTGACGCTTTGACGCTCATCGCTCAGCCGCTTGACGCTTAGCCGCTCATTGCGTGGCCTCGGCCTTAAGTAGTAATAAACCTTAAAATTATTCATACATAAGGAAATTCGATTATATAAAAACTATAACTATACGTTAATATATTTGTCACTTGCATAAATTTTCGTTTCGAAAATTATTATAACTTAATTTTCAATATTGGTAAAACACGTGAATGTAGGTTTTTAATACCTTATTTTGACTTATATCCCACAAACTAAAAAATATATCGCAAAAAGTGGCGTATACGACAAAATTGAAAAATTTTTTCAAACGTGATAATGGCTATAACTTAAAAATTTTTTTCCATGACCTTGGATATTTTTACGTAAATCGATAAAGAACTTCAAATACTATATCTGACAAAAATATTGGACGACTTTTTTCACGTAAATTTTTGTGAATAATAATTTAAACCTTAAGATTCGATTTCCCAAAAAAAAATTTTTGTGATATACGGCAAGATAACTTCGGCACGACGATATGTATGTACATATATTTATGCAGTTGTGTATTGAATTAAAACAATTTATGATTTTTAAAAAAATAGAGCAATCTGAGAGACTTTAAGGCAGTGTTACCACTTTGTGGGTAATTACCCGAATGTGGTATAATTTTTACCGTCGTGGGTAACTTCTCTTAGGTGTAATTCTTACTGTAGATACCCAAATAAAATTAAGATTCGATTTCAGTGATGACATTTATTTCTTTTTAAATATGGTTGCTAAAAAATGCATAGTCTTCTGGACCAAAGTCTCGGTTTCTTTTTAAGAAAAGACTTCAATCAAAAAATATATTTTTTCAAAAGTTTGGTAATAATGTCGCAAGATGGTCACTTAAATTCGGATAAAGATGCCTATCATAAAGATTTAGAACCTAAAGTTTAATGAAAAAAGTTATTTAAACTGAAAACTAGCCTGGGGGATGAAATCTTTCCAATATTCCAACATGTAATTAATTTTACTTTTATGTGACAACTTTCAAAGGCTTTAGTTTGAAGAATATTAAACGCCGTTAACAGTTGTAAAACTGAATTACGAAAGGGACAGTTGTATAAAACCCAGCAGGCAATTTGTTTACTAACTTAGGTATAAACGGTATTTTTTAAGACAATGAAACTTAAAATGGTAGACAACAAAAAAAAAAAAATAATTTTAATCGCAGATTAATACACGTCATTACTAATTGAAACTGATTTCAAACAAATAGGCGCCGCGCCTGTCGTTGACGAAACGCATTGCAGACGTCCAATTTTGTTCCTCTTTTTTGAGCATTGCTGCTGTTTTCTCATCAAAAACTAGTGACTTTACAGCACTACGGAAAACAATCAAGAGGTGTCGCACCGCACGGCCTTGAAGACAAATTGACAGTTTATTTTCTCTAAATCAACACATCGCCTTCATTTGTGACTGCCTGTCACAAATAAAATGAACAATGTTGACCTCCAAGACGTCATTGCTGCTGTTTTATCATCCAAAATTTGTTGCAGACACTACAACAACACCACACAAATAGTTCAAAAATAATAGCTTGTTGTTGGCAGAAACAACAAAACAACACGAAAACACATTATTTTATGTTTAAAAAGTAAAATTGAGAACTCTTGCTTCTCATTTAGTTTATATTTTCAGTTATTTATGTACATTAAGTTTTCAAAGTAAAAACCATATCGGAATACTGCTGGTGTTTTATAATTAAAATTCTGAAAGAAGTAAAAAGGGTACGTAAACCAATCATTATAAAATTCTCCTAATTTCGCTTTTGGTTTTTTTCAAGCACGAATTCGGGATTAAATCAACTTAAATCAATCTCATTTTCGAATTATTGCAAGTACGAATTCGGGATTGAATATGAGTTGGTTAAGTATTTCGCACTTGAATAACTCGTACTTGAAACAATTTTCTGTACTTTATTTAAGAAAATCCGTACTCGCCGTACTATAAATACGTCTTTGGATTGTTTTGAGTATGGATGGATTGATTTTTATTTTGAATGTTTTGAAAATTTGTAAATTAATGGATTAAGAACCGATTCTATTAACTCATAATGCATTTTGTGGCGGTATTGAACTGAATAGCCAAACAACAATTTTGAAGAAGGTGTTATGTGTGGGTAAAAACATATGAAATCAACCGAAAATATTAACATTTCTGACCTCAGCACCTCCAAATTTGATAAGATTTTGTACACATGATCTATGGATCGGCACAATAATATTTGCCAACCTTCAGACATATAGCCTTCCAACTTTCAGAATTATGGCCATTCCAAGTTGGCAAAAATCAATAAAAATGCACTCAGATGCCTTAACACAATTTTTAATATCTCGAAAAGTATTCATTGTACGTTAATAATAAAGGGCTCATTTTACAGACAAAAACATGCGCCATTCCAAAAAATTTTTTTTTTAATTTTCGATCAAGGATAATGTAAATAAAAAAAGGACTAAAATTTTCAAAGGATATATCTCGAAAATCAATATTTTTAAAAATTTAAAAAAAATATATGTTAATTCTTATTATGTTTTGTACAAGTCTGCTAAATTTCAATGTGGAGTCTTTATTACAACATGAGTTATTAAGAAAAAAGCAGGCGAAGGTTTATGTTTTTCATGAAATGTACCAAAATACAAAAAGGTGACAAATTACAAAAAGAAGGGCAAATCAAATGTAACGGAACTTTTTCGACTTTATAGCCTAGGCGAAATATTTATTGCCTGTTCACACAAAAAATGTACAAATATTTTATGACCTGTAACCGGCTTATTGGCAGTAGCAAATTCAGTCCCTATTTAAAAAACATTTTATGACCCGTAGTTCACGCAAATTTTCCAATTCAAGAAAAGCAACGCGTTTAATTTTTTACCTGTAATCTATTTTTTTCAAAAAGGTGACAAATTACAAAAAGAAGGACAAATCAAATGTAACGGAACTTTTTCGACTTTTCTTTGCTTTAACTCTTTTTCTCCATTGCTAAACCTTTAATAAAAAGTACAACATAATGTATTATCATTATTAAACACTTTATTACAGCATATTTATTTATTTCTGAAGGATTTCTATTAAAAAATCTGCATCTGCCGAGTAACGCATGACTTTAATTTTTTTTTATCTACAGGTTCAATAGAATGCAGCTTTTGAGTTCCAGGAATAGTACGCAAATCTTTAAAACGAATTTGAAGGAACCGTGCTTCTTCTTCGTGGTCTTTTAGAGTTAAAAACTCGAAATTAAAGTTCAAAAGATTTTGCAGGCACCATTCATATAATTGTTTTGGAGTAGTTATTTGACCTTGTAATGGACGCTGTAAACTAGCTCGACGTGCCTCTCTCTTTACGGTACCTCCAAGACCTCACTTGGGCCTTTTCCATGGCTTGTTGCAAAAAAATGCCACTCAGCATTACATCCAAAATCTTCCATATGATAACATAAATTGATAAAGTTCTTCTTATTTTTAAACTGGGCAGCACTACCGTCTGAAAAATACGTGATTTTCTTCGGGGTTGTTTTAAACTTTTTTCTTAAAAATACATTCAGGTGGCGATGGAACAGGTGAACAGCTACAGAATCGTGTACAAGACAATCAGATATTATTATGAAGTTTGTATGTTGTGTTTTTCCATCTGATTTAAAATAAATAGCAATTGGGTATAAAGTGGCCTGAGAGTTGTTCCAGTGAAATCCGTGGACTGCATCCTGAATAGTAAAAGAAGCATTTTCTGAAAAATCGCAAACTGCTATATACTCATTTTCTTCCAAATTTGATTTTCTTTCGCTCAGATATGCTGCCTGCTGTTTTGCAATAAATATATGAGGTAATAGAATTTGAAGCTTTTCACACAGGGAATCCACAAAAACATCGGCTTGGCCAATCATGGTCTCCAAATTATCCCTATCTACACTAACCCATTGTTTACATGTTATTTCATCTTTATCATATTGCTCTAGTAATTGATTTAGTTTTGCTTTTTAATTTTCAATGACACTTTGTACAAGTATTTTGTATTGACCCACTGTAACACATACACATATTTTGTATTGACCCACCTTTTAGTATACCAATCGACTCAGAATCAATTTCTGTATCGATCACAAGCTGTCCATCCGTCTGGTTGGCTGGCGGTCTGTCTATGCAACCTTGTGAGCAAAGTAAAGTCCTTAATTTTAAAGATAATTTTATCAAATTTGGTACCTACGTCGTAATTGTCATAAGGATAATGCAAATTCCAAATGGCTCCTATCCAAACTTCTTTTCGGAATAGAGTCTTTGTGATTATTAACCAAATTATTATGTTGATTAAATTTGGTAAAAAAAAAATTTCTAAATAAGTCCGCCGAATTTCACTAAGATCGGTCCGTATTTGTTCCCGAAAAAAGCTTTAAATGCAATAACTTCCTTAAAAATGTAGGCATTAATATACAATTTATGCTTTTGCAATAAAAGCCGCACCTTTTTTTTAAATATCGCTAATAAGTAATAAAATGTTTTGAAAATAATATTTTTTCCGTAAATTTGTTCGTTGCAAAATTTGTATTTTTTATTTTTGTACTGAAAAAGTGTGAGTTTTTTAAAACAAATTGTTGCTTTCAATGTAAACACCCAGAGAAAGTGTTGCATCTTTCGTGAATCGGGCTTAAATTGTTTAATTGTTTTAGTTGGTATTTTTAAAATCCAAAAACAACAAAAACTTTTTGATTCAACAAAAAATAACTTTTTTATTCCTTGAATTTATAACAAAATTTTCTGCTGCACATTTATTATGGCTCATGGGTTCCATATAAAAGTATAACACCTGCAAGGTACTCTCAAAAAGCCATAAAATGTGTAACATTTTTGCTTCAATTTTACGCCACTGCGTTGCGGTAGAGGGGGTGGGTGACTCGTTCTAATTGCTTTTCAAAGAACACTTTATTTGTGTTTAGCCAAAAGTAAAACATTTCCTTAATTTGTAAACAAGAACTCGCAATAAATATAAAAAATCTAATGTTTGTTTTTCAGCTTAATTAATTCTTAAAGTTCGTAAATTTTACTACTTAATAGATTTAACCACAGATAAGAAACCCTTTCCCTTATTCTAAAGCCTTAATGCCTCCTGCCTGCTTCATGATCTGGAACGAAGAAGCTTCTGGTAAATTGGTGTGAACAATTCGTTTGATTCTCTAACACTGTGTATTTGCCAATTAGCGAGCGCTTTTGCTAGTTACGTTTGTTGTTAACGTTTTCAATTAATTGTCTTAATTAAATAGAACGAAATAAATACTTTTATAATGAGTTGGTTTAACTAAATGGAAGAGGGAAATTGTGGCTTGTTTCTTGTATAAATTTGTTATTGATATCTTGTGAAAGTTTAAAAGCGTAACATAAGAAAAGTGTTAGTTTTGCCGAAATTATTTATTTGCTTTAGCAAAATTTAATCTATTTTAATCTTCTTTATAGTTTCTTATGTCTTAAGCATTTTTAAAGCCCTTAAGAAGTTTCTGGTTTATTTAATATATTTTATTATAATGTTTTTTCTTTCTCTTTTTTTATCTTCCACCTTTTTAATGTTTCATTGTTGGGCCTAGCAACTTAATACAACATTAAGAAAAAATATAAAAATATAAAAGTAAAACAAATTCAAATTACTACATTGGGTTGTTCGGAATCTTTAATACCCTTCATCATGACTTAAGGATAAGTGTAGAGATTCGAAGTATAAAAAAAGCCGATATGAACCTCATCAGTAATGAATCATTTTTTGTATGGACTTCCTTAACCCGGTACGCTTCGCTAACCCCATTAAATTAAAATTGGTAACGGTTTTTTTTTAAGCAGACCTCGTGTACCGATCAGAGAACTGCAAAATCACAATTTTTCTTGATTTATTCATACGCTCAAATTTACATTCACTCTTTGCCTGCAAAATAAAGTTAAACGTTGGTAATTTTTACATCGTTTCGTACACATTTGATTTTTGTATGGATTCGCTTTGTTTGCATTTTTGTTGCGCACGCAATATAACACGATTGTGTAAATTCAAATGGCACACATTCTTATACTTTTGCATTCAAGTAGTCATTGTCCACTCGATGAGACGCTTTGTTAACATTAACAACAATAACAACAATAAACCACTCGATGAGACGCTATGTTAAAATTAACAACAATAACAAGAATACATTGTACATACAGAACTACTTTTTAAGATGATAAAAAAAGTCTTCTGTTTCTATGGAAATTGTTTGTATCTACATCAGTATGTGCGTTTAGTTTCATTTCAATTGTATTTTTCTTGTACTACATAGTAACTGCTGAATGTCTACATGAGTAATAATTGTTTGATTTCTGGCTTTTTTGTTTGTATTTTTTTTGGCTTTGCCAAAACAGTCATTGTCGCACCGAACACACAAACATCTTTATTAAAAAACGAAGCTAACGATGGTATAACTAACAATGCACGATGTGCATTATTTGAATGACTGCAAACCAGCAGCGAATGTTTGCGGTTGCGCAAGTTTGGTTGTATGACCGCAAGCGAGTGTATTTGTTGCTGTTCATTTAATGTGATTTTTTGCAATTGCACAAAGCCGTTCTCTGGTACCGATAACACAGTGCAACAGCCGCAATACTTGCAACTAGAATAGAACTAGACTATTGGTAGAGCAAATCTGCCAAAAGGCTTTGAAAAGTTAGTTCGGGTTCCCGAAATATGGGCCCCTAAAGTTTTTAATTTTTGGAAAAGGCGTTTGGTATGTCAAAAAAATATACCAAATGTACTCATGAGCTAACATTCTATTGCAGATGTTTTCAGTAGAATTGTAATTCGATTCTTTGCTTAGAATATATTAACCCTCTAACACTCATATTAAGGGCTCATTTTTGACCTTTTTAACACTTTAGGGGGTTGAAATGTTGCACGAATATTTTCTGCATCAAATTTTACTAGGGGTCTTCTAAGACCTAAAGTTCGTGGAAGGTATGTAAAACGGATTTTCGAAATTTCGGGTATTCAAATATTTGAATTTCTTAAAAAGGCGTTTGGTATAAGTCAAAAAAAATTTACTAAATGTACTTCAAAACTAAACTACCTTTTAAGATGTCTTCAGTAGAATTGTATATCCATTCTTTTCTTAGAATATATTAACACTCATTTTAATGGGTGATTTTTGGCTTTTTTTTAACTTCCACACAAAAGTATACTAAAACGGCACTTTAGAGGGTTAACATGTTCGAAGAATATTTTATGCATATTTTACTAGGGGTCTTCTAAGACGAAAAAATCGTGCAATGTATGTAAAACGGGTGATGTCCGTCTACGGGATCTTTGGTTTTAATGTGTGAAAAGGTAATTAGAAGGCGATAGGACTTAGAAAATGGTCCGCCTATGGAAGCTGTCCGTCCATTAGTATAACTTAAAAATACAGGATTAACAAAAGACTGCAAAACCTTACACACATCCTGTGTCTGTAATAATCTTTTCGAAGCCATCAAACTGCTATTAAACCGCCCACAAATAAGACCGCCACGATCAGCTTAAAAAGCTTGCAGATCATGATATGGCGGCT
Source organism: Pollenia angustigena (assembly GCA_930367215.1). Taxonomy (NCBI): domain Eukaryota; kingdom Metazoa; phylum Arthropoda; class Insecta; order Diptera; family Polleniidae; genus Pollenia; species Pollenia angustigena. The sequence continues at coordinate 192,229,785 of OV884060.1, read as the reverse complement.
TTTACTGTAGTCTAAGCAAAGTTTCTAAAATAATTGGATGCCAATCAAGATGCAATTTTAAACTGTTTGCCAGCAGAAGGATTTGCCCGTAAGCAAGGAAATTTTGTCCACAGAGGAGTAAAGGCCAAGAGACTTTAAAACGCAACTTTGCTTGTTCGACTAAATGTTATAAAAATAAGTTTTTTGCTCACTGAATCGCCAGAAATAACAATTCGATCAATAAATGGTAAAAAGAAAAAATAAAAATTGATTTCAATTAAAAATATTTTAGATATTTATTAAAAAATTAATTAAATTTGCACCAGTAAACAATCAGTATCAGTTAAATATTTTCCGATATTTCCAAATTGTTTTGCAATAATGTTGTTAATATAAGTAAATGTCAATTGTTTATTTAAGTAGTATGTGTTTGGTTTGAGGTCTTATGAATAATTTTGAAAACGACTAAATTTTCATTTTTATTGCTTTTTATTAATTTTTCTCTTCGTTGATCATCTTCATGGGATATTTTGAAAAAAAATTAAATAAAAAAAAAAAACAAACGTACAAAGTTTTTTCGGGCTTATTTTGTGCAGCTCCCTTGTCCGGTAGCCAAAACACTAAATTTTTAATTAACTTGATTAAATTTTTAATTAAAACCGATTTCATTTTTGATTAATGGTTTAATTGAAAAAAAAAAAAAAATACAAAAGCCATTGCACCAGTGAAATATTCTAAGGCCCGTTTTCACAACTAACCGATAGCTTAAAGTAGACTTTAACCGGCCTTATAAAAAGTGTTCCTTTATTAAAAGTTTTCTTTAACCTAAAGTGAGCGATTAAGTAAATAAAGGTTCCTCCTACCTGGTAGGTTAAAGTCAAGTTGTAATAATGGAACACTTTCTACACGACCGATAAAATTCTAACTTTAGCTATCGGTAAGTTGTGAAAACCGGCCTAAGTTTGGTAAGGCCAAAAGGCTCCCATATATTGTGAGCTTCTGTAGTTGCGCCAAACGCTCATAGAGTTTCTCTATAAAACACACTTTATTCTGTTGAAACAATCAAGGCCGAAAAATAATGTCGTAGTATTCCATCATGACAACGATTGTCCACATATTGCAACCCCAGCTAAAAACTATTTGTAAAGAGGTTTTGTCTTCCTGGAAATACCCCGGCCGATTACCATTTATTTTGATACTCTGTTAATGTGCTTTGCTTCAGAAGAGGTTTGGTTCGTTTTTGTTATTGTTGGTGGCCAAAAATTGATGAGGATATTACTTATATTGTTTCATCGTGTCAGGCTTGTAATGTACATTCCACACACAGAAAAAATTATTGGCAGTTTTTTTTCAATTAATAGTGATTTTTGAATTTTTAAATAAATTTGATTACGTTCTTAATTGATTGAATTAAAAAAAAATATTTTGTTTCAATTAAAATTTTACTTGATTTTAAGCTTAATTTTAATTATAAGTTTTATTGAATCAATCAACTCGGTTGTTTGAATTGAACACTTTGTTGCTTTCCTCCCTCATCAACAGTTTGCGAAAAATGTTACAAGTGCAACCAACATCTTTACAAATTTATTGTCTTTGCCCACATGTACATTAGGGTGGTCGTTAACTGTATGGATCAAATTTTTTTTCTATTTTTCCATGCTCTAACCCCCCAATTCGGTGGCTATTGATAAAAAAACAACTCAAAAAAATTTTAGGGACGATCGGCGAAGGCTAAGCCGTCCCTCAAGCCCGCCAAAGTTTGAGAAAAATCGTAAAGTCCGACTTGTATGACTTATATTTAGGAAAATATTATTTTTACATAAAAATCGTTTTCTAAGAAGTTGTTGTTAGTAAAGTTTCCAACAACCTTTGCCTTAACAAGTTTTCTCTAAAACTCATATTGAACAAAACCTAATTAAAATAAAAAGTAAACAGCAGCATTGATGCGAATTTTTTCTTAAGAACTGTTTTTTCTTACACACGTCAGTTCAGCTTTAATATTTGTGTTTGTGTGCGTTTGCTTTAAAAAAAAATAGTCAAACGCATATCATTTGTTTCTAACGTACCACGGTTGATAAAGTTTGTGCAAATGTACTTTTTTGACACAATTCAAAGCCAAAAAGTACGGTGGTATTCTAGGGTGACCGTTAAAATCAAAAGTTGGATTTATTTAGGTCAAAATCGCCAATTTGGTGGGTATTGATAAAAAAAACAACTTGAAAAAAATTTTTACGACGATCGGCGAAGGCTAAGCCAACCAAAGTTTGAGAAAAATTATAATTTTACATGAAATCTGACTTTTATGTTTAATAACTTAGAAAATATTAATTTTGTAGACAATTTTTTAACTAGTTTTTATTTATCTCTTATTAAACAAAATAAACTGAAAATATCGAATAAGCCACTAAAAAATCTAATTTTTAATTCATTAAAGAAACGCATTAGTTTTGTTGAAAAACATTTTTATTATTTATTTAAAAAAAAACCGACCAGCCGCGCACCTGGCGTTTTACCCTAATTTGGGTACGCTGAATTCAGTGGTGCTAACAATTTTTTAGGTAAGCTCTTGTTTTTAAAATTTCGAAAACGGAGGAGGTTGCACAGCGTAACTCAAAAACGAAATTCCACAATAATATTACCTTTAACAATTGTTATAGGTTTTTCTAATATGCGTAGTCGTTTTAGAAACCAAATTTTTTTTGGCAATGGGGGTAAAACAAATTATGTGAGGTTGGTGATACATTTGACCCAACTAAGGGCAATCTTGGCGCTGCAGTGGCCAAATTTAAGAATTATATTAAACCAGCATATTTGTGTGGGCGCCCCCCTAAAGGGTGGAGATATAAAGCAAGTATGTTTTAAGAAAATGTTAAGCACACGTGGTTTGTGTTTTGTTATTTTTGTTTTGATCACGCCATTTGTGTTGATTGTTGCGGCCTGTTTGTACGCCTTGCCACTTCACTACCAAAAAAAGCTTTCTGTCTCTTTCTTTGAAAGCTGCCCTCGCAACTGATTTGGGCCTTTTTCACACGTCACTTTTTACAGTTCTGTTTATTCTGTGGTTCTGGGGCGTTTTCTTCAATATATTTCTAGTCTGTGTTGACAATTTTATATGAGAGCCCCCTTTAAAGAATAAAGAAAGCGTGCAGGTATGTTACAGGGATGATAAACGAGAAAACCAATATCGTACTTACGAACTTCTAAAATCGTACTTATTCGACCCCAATAGTAATAAATGATTTTTTTATAAAAGAAAAATACTTTTGTTTCGGTTACACTTGAAACCATTGGTACATGCGGTCTATTTCGTTCCTTTGTTTTTATAATATTTTGCCATGAAGCCTTATATGCTGCCGCTGATACTTGATTTAGAATGTGGCATATGCAATCGTCCAATGATTAAGTGCAAAAATCTATTCACAATAGCGAAGTTTAGTGTTTGGTGCAAATGGTCTTGCAAAGAGCAAATGCAAAATATCATAGCTGTTTTGTTAAATCCAACAACACAATACACAAAGTTTCCTTAAGATTTCATAAAAACGCTACGTAATTTTGCATTTGCACTTTGGCAAAACCATTTGCACCAAACACTGAAATCCGTTTATATTCATTGGACAGTAAATACGAGTTGCCATTTTATATCAATTAATGCCGTTACACACTATCCCACAAAGTCTTTCGTATTTTATAAAAATGCAACCCTGCCATGATAAGTTGTTATTGTTTTTTGAAAATTTATAAACAATAATTACATCAGGGAAGCATTTTCATAAAATACGTAAGACTTTGTGGGATAGTGTGTAACGGCCTTTATAAACATTTAGGTTTGAACAATTTGGAAATAGTACCAAATGAGTCACGGGGGTACCACCGTACTTTTTGGGTTTGAATTGTATCAAGAAAGTACAATTGCACCAACTTTATCAACCGTGGTACGTTAGAAACAAATGATATCCGTTTGACTATTTTTTTTTAAGCAAACGCACTTAAACACAAATATTAAAGCTGAATTGACGTGTGTAAGAAAAAACAGTTCTAAAGAAAAAATTCGCATCAATGCCTCTGTTTACTTTTTATTTTAATTAGGTTTTGTTCAATATGAATTTTAGAGAAAACTTGTTAAGGCAAAAGTTGTTGGAAACTTTACTAACAACAACTTCTTAGAAAACGATTTTTATGTAAAAATAATATTTTCCTAAATATAAGTCATACAAGTCGGACTTTACGATTTTTCTCAAACTTTGGCGGGCTTGAGGGACGGCTTAGCCTTCGCCGATCGTCCTAAAAAATTTTTGGAGTTGTTTTTTTATCAATACCCACCAAATTGGCGAGTGAGACCTAAATGAATCCAACTTTTGATTTTAACGGTCACCCTAATGTACATACACACATGTTTTTGTCATCAAAAAGAACAGTAAGCGTCGCGTGCAAAAAAAAACACTATCAACAAGTAAAAAATTAACTGAAATTTTTATGTATAGACGAAATACAATTATGACCACCAACAATGTCAATAATGAGCCTACATACATATGTATATTATGCGTAAGATAAAAAATCGCCTTGTGGCTGACCACAATGTTGACGGTGGTTGTGGTCGCTATCGAAATTTGGTGTTTATTTTCTTTGTTTGTTAATTCTTGAATTATTTTTGGCGCCATTTCATGTTGTGCGTTCAAAGTGAATAGGTGAAAAAAGTACAGCCAAATTACACAACAAAACAGTTTTTTGTTTTCAATCTTTAATACCCTGAAGAATAAGAGTTATTCTACAATTTTATACAATGTTGTATGTATGAAATTCCTCTGTCAAAAAATCTTCCAAAATTTGTACAATTTTTCATGAGCTATTACAATTAAACAAATAAAACAAGTTATTTTTAAACCATGTTTAAATAAAACATTTATTTTAAATATTATTATTTTGCTTCATTTAACCATCAACTGAATTGATTTAACAAACTTATTCAATTAACAATTTGTTTGATTGAATAATTTGCGTAATTGAATTTAGAGTCTATTTCAAATAAACTGTTCAATTTATTTAATTAAAAATTTAATCGATTTAATGCAAAAATTCAATCACTGTTTTAATCAATACAATTATTAAAATAATTAATTTTTTGTATTGTAATCAATTGCTTTAGTAATTCATTCAATTAAAATATTGATTTTTTTTAATTAATTTGTTAATTCATTCAATTAAAATATTGTTTAATATTCATAATTGTTTCAATTATTTTTGTAATTAAAATGTAAAAACTTTTTAATTGGAAAAAAAATCCTTGTTTTGCAATTTTTGCAAATTTGAGTAATTGGTATAATCATTTCGGTGATAGGTGCAAAATTAAACAATTTTTTGCTTGTTTCAATTATTTTGGTGATCAAACCCGTTTTTTACTTTTTTCTGTGCAAGTCCTCCAAAGCAGTTTTTATCTTGGCCAACGGCTTCGGCACCCTGGCAACGTATACATTTGGACTATGCCGGTCCATTTGAAAAATATATGTTGCTGATAATCGTAGACTCCTTTTCGCAATTTCCATATGTTATAAAAATGGACAATAGTACCACAATATCAACATCAAGGCGTTACAAAATATATTTTCAATAGAAGGGTTACCTGAATTGATTGTCACAGACAACGGTACACAATTTACTTCAAGCGATTTGAAAACGTTTTGTGAAGTGCATGGAATAAAACATCTTACTACAGCACCTTTTCATCCGACCTCAAATGGTAAGGCGGAAAGGTTTGTACGCACATTCAAAACATCAATAAAAAAACAATTATCAGATGGTTCTAGTTTGCAAGCATAAGTTCTTGCTTACTTAGAAACATATAGAACTAGTCCAAATGCATCTGGCAAATCGCCTGCTGAGCTTTTACATGGTCGACAACCTCGAACGTTACTTTCTCTTTTAAGTCCTTCTATTTCCCACACTTCTTGCTCGTATAATATAAAACCTCCTATTCAAATTAATGATAATGTATTGTGCAAAAACTTCTCGAAAGGAGATAAATGGGTTCCTGGGAAAATAGTAAAAAAACTAGGAAATCTGATGTTTTTAGTTGAAGTTGAGGACAAAATATGAAAAAGACATATAAATCAAATTCGAATTTATAAATCATTAAATAATTCTAATTTTAAAAATATTTCTGAATTAGCCATGCCCTTGTTGGATACGTTTCAATCTACGCAACAAAACTTTCCAATGATAGACAATTGTCCACCATATGTTGGGAACAGCCCAACCATACCAATTTTTATGAAAATATAGGCATTCAGCGCATTAAAATATTTTTTTCTGGAAATGACTTTGTATGGAGGCTTAAATGGCTTTAAGCTACGTTCTCACCAATCAAATCCTACACGTAACCACTAGTTTTATTGAAATAATTTTTCTTTTGCAACCGTCTGTTAGATCTAGGGTTTTTTCCCGGGAATTCCCGGGATTTTTGTTGCGGGATCCCGGGAAATAAAAAGTTCTTCATAGTTTCAGAAAACAGCTATTTTTACTCTGAAATTTAGTTTTCTTTTCTCTAAAAATTAGCATCTGTGGATGGGTTGTCGATTTGATCAATTATAAGAAATGTGTACAAACGTAAATCAATGTCTCCTGCGGCAATAAATCTATTAAAAGCAGAATGGGCAGTGCAACAGTTGATAATTAATAAATTTAGTGAAGTGATGAATTGATAAAGAACATAAATTCAAAATAAGATGCAGGCAGTAAATTCTCATTGACCATGGACAAGTCTTAAAAATAGGATATACATAAACATATCGCTCCGTTATTGCAACATAGTCGTATCTACAAAAAAAAATCGAGCTTGGTAATATATCCGGGAAGTGCGGGGAAACCGAAATAAAAAAATAATGAAACTCGTGTAAGTTACTAAAACATACAATTTGAAAAACACATTGTCCTAAAGATTACAGATGGACCTAATGAAAAGAAATAGTTTGTAAGAAGTAGTCCGGATGATGCTATTTTTTGCATCAACCTTGACATTAGAAGCATGCAACAACGGTGCACTTTTAATTATTTGTCCAACCTCGGTAAAAAAGTAAACGAAATTTTTCGGAAACATGGCAATCAGTAAACAAAATCAGAAATATACTCTTTGGCGACTCACTAAACGCTTTGAGTGTGTCAGAAAGTAATTTCCTACGCCGTTAAAAAATGTTAATATATTTATTAAAATAGTTTATATATTTTATGATTTTACTTTTTGATCTCATATCTTGAGTACCTCAATTGTTATGTTTATTTTATCTTGAACTAGATCATCATAATACGGAATTTACTTATAATAGCCAAAGGTAATAATAATTCAAGTTCCGCTTTCAATCTTCAATTAAATTTTGTAGTATTTAAGCATTTATTTTACTTACTTTGTAAACAAGTTCCCTCACGTTTGTTTATAAAAGTTTTTTTCATTAATAAAACCAAGTTAACTTTGTATTATTTGTATGGAGCGGGATCCCGGGATCCCGGGAAATTTCAAAATTGTTCCCGATTTCCCGGGAATCGAAAAACTCCGGGAAAAAAAAACTCTAGTTAGATCAAACATCATCTAAAAGTTTCTAAATTATAAAATACAATTATCTTCTTATAAATAAAGTCTAGTTAATTAATAGAAATTGTTAAAAAAAATAACGCTTAAGTTTGATAAAATTTATGGTCATGCTTTTTTGGAATTTTTCGTTAAATATTTCTTAGGGCTGAATATACATTTAGTATCGCTTAACTATCTAACAAATTTAGACATAATAGTTCCTGCTGTTACAAACAGCATGACAAACTTTGTAGAAATGTTAAAGATATGCCGTCACAATGGGAGGCATTAAGAAAAAGCTGTTAAAGCAAAAAAACATTCAGAGAAAAGGTGTAAAAAGTGCAAAGTTTTAATTGCTAACGAAAGCACACTAAAGGTTTTTGTTATTTCATCTCTTTCTAGTTACTTTATGGTTTATATTGTTTTTGTAGTTGTTTTTTGTAATAAATACAAACAAACACTAAAGTGTATAAGGGTTACCCTTAAGAAAAAAAGTTTGTAAAATCTTCAAATGTCTCTTTTTTAAAAGTTTGAATCGAACAGAAATTTAAGTTCTTTCTAGAAAACCACATTTATGATGGCAGCTTTGAGCAATGTTTAAACATCAAACAGCTATTTTTACAATATTTAAACTAAGCTTTTAAATAGTGGACCTGTTTGGGACTTTCGAGATTAAAATCTCATTTAAATGTGAACCACACATTTGACATTTCTCAATTTCAGACTAACTCAATTTGAACTTTGGAAAGTTACACAATCGGGCAAAGCAATAAAGTTATTCAGGCTTAATATGAAAATGGGCGTTCAAATCAAAATGCATATCGTGAACTTCGTGATTTTTCGTCCAAATGTGCGCACAATTGGAAAAATCGTGCAAAAATTTGAACAAACCGGGTCTGTAGGAGATTTGAAAATACCAGTGCATGCTCGTACTGCAGAAAATATTGCTGCTGAAGAGCCGTCCACTTCAACTGCTCCTCCCACGTTCGTCGTTGATGAACATTATGCATAAAGACTAGCAGAATGGTGGCAAAAAATGGCAACAGTGGATGATCAATTTTCAGTGATGAAGCACATTTTCACCTCAGTGGATTCGTCAATAAGCAGAATTGCCGCATTTGGGCGAATGAAAATCCAAGAGTGATTGTCGAAAAACCTATGCACCCACAAAGAGAGACTGTTTGGTGCGGTTTATGGGCTGTCGGCATCATCGGGCAGTATTTTTTCCAAAATTATGCCGGTCAGGCAGCTACTTTGAATGGTGTTCGCTATCGTGAAATGATTACGAACTTTTTATGGCCTGAATTGAAAGATATGGATGTGGACGATATGTGGTTTCAGCAGGACGGTGCCACTTGCCACACAGCGAACGATACAATGGCTCACGTGGTGGCGATGTCAATTGGCCGCCAAGATCAATTGATTTGACACCATTGGACTTCTTTCTTTGGGGTTATTAGAAAGAAAAGGTGTGCGTCGATAAGCCAGCAACAATTCAAGAGCTAAACGATGAGATAATTCGGCACATTTACGGCAAAGAACCTCAATTATGCCTCAGCGTCATCGAAAATTTGGACCATCGGATGGAGGTGTGCCGCCGAAACCGCGGCGGCCATTTAGCCGATATTTTGTTCCATACATAATCGAACCATACCAATAATATCATAATAAAAAGATAAGACAATAATTTCCCTGAAAATTTGTGTTTTATTCCAAATCAACATCGGCCCTTAAAATTTAACCACCCAATATAAAAGTAATTTACGGTTGTATTGTTACTATGGCACATCACGATTCTTTCGGAGTTTTAATTAATGACCATTAAAATATCAATCTATATTGATTTATCTGCAGATCTACAAATTTTGTTTTGAACAAAAGATTTTATCGGACGGACAAACGTACGCACATGGAATTAAAATTAACTTTGATTCAAGTGGTATTAAAAAGTTGACATTAAAATTTTTGTTCTGTGCTAAACAAAGTACATACAAGTCGTATAATTTTGTTAAGCTTATATGTTACACCCTACACAACTATAGGTAGAGACAGTATTATAAGTTCGCGCTGGAGTTTGTAACGCATAAATATTGTTATATTTAAAAGCCTTTTCTGAGCATATTCCTTCGCCCTTACTTCTGTGGCTTGATTTTGTGCCTGTATAATGAAAATTCCACTCCTCACAATCACTTTTGACGCCAACATTGCGTTAAAACCCTCTTTTCATGACAACATTTTATTAGCGGAGTTCAGTGTTTAATCCGAATGGTCTTGCGAAAGTTCAAATGCAAAATATTGTAGCTTTTTTTTGCAATCCAACGACAAAATATACAGAATTGCAATTGTCACATCATTGCTTTTGCGCAACACCAAAACTGTTTAGCTTTTTTTTGCTACATGTATTGCGTTTACATAACTGATACTCGAACAGCTGACATTTGTAAACAATGGTTTAGAATCGTGAAACAAATTTTAAGATTTGGAGCCGACAACTCTAAATAAAAAAATTAAAAAGAGAAAAACCCAACAAAAAGTGAACGGCAGATGAAATAAAAACTGTTTTGGATTATTTGGAGGAGTCAGAAAACGTAGAGGTAAGTATTTGAGAGAAGTCATTTAAACACTAACAGCTCAAATGTTTTATGAAAAATTTATTGAAAAAAGCGGTATCGACGCAACCTGGGATATTATTAGGTGGAAGGTACGATACCTTAAGGCATCTTATAAAAAGGCCAACGATTGGCGTACTTCTACTAATGCTGCGATATTATTTTCTTTTGCACTTCTTCGTGGCATTTTAAAACAATTTCACAAAATAATCAAACACCTTTTTGTAAATTTTCACGACCAATAATTCCGTAAAACATCAGTTATCTAATTTGCATCTAGCATTGCAAAGTTGCTTAAAATACCGCTCACTGTCAATGATAAATGATTGCACCACCAAACCGTTGCAACCTAAAACGCACCAAACATTGAATACCGCTATTGTGTTAGGCCCAGATTTGATTCAGAAACTCCCTTCCAAAAATTACTCTTATACACAGAAAGAGAAACACCTGGGATAAATTAATTTTTTTAAACTTACTTTAATCACGAATCGTACTTTAAAATTCAAGTACGAATAACACTAAAACGTACTTAAATCAATCCTTCATGGGATTACTTTAACCCTTAACTACCCAGTATGCTTTTGTAACATAACTGACCAGTAGTGTCCAACGGACTCATTAAAGAAAATAATGATACTTAAAGAAAAACAAAGACAGTATACATTAAAAAACATATTTTATTGATAGTATTTGCTTAGGTATTTAATTTATTTAACTTTAATTAGCTTTTTTTTAAACAAATACCTTCAAATATCTTCATTGTCAATTTCAGAAAGGGCACGTTCAATTTCTCCCTGTGCTCTGTTTGTAAAATTAATATTGTGACAAAATATGCTCTGCGATTGATTCATTTATTCAAAAAAACGACATGTTAAGAGAATCAAGAAAAAGCAATGATTTCAACGCCGACTAGACAGTTTCAGAACCGCAGTCACTTGGATGAAACTTGGGCGACTCGAATCTAATAATATATTAACCCAGCAATTCCCATACCTTCAATAATGAAAACAAAACTTTCAAATAATACATATCAGTACAAAATCAAATTAAAAAAAAGAAAATATTGGTAATTCCGATATTAAAGTGGTGTCACCTACAGGTGACACTGGGCATAATTTACTACACATTTTTAACATTCGGCTAAGAAAGTGATCGCAGTTAGCTTTATTTTTGTCTCAACCTCTCCATCGGTTACCTTCCCATCCACAAGAGGGTACAACCAGGGTCATCTCCAGACTCTAGATTTCCATTATCGCTATCGTTAATTCCATTATCGCTATCGTTAATCTTTGTCACCTATAGGTGACACTGGGAATTGCCGGGTTAATGTGTCTATTGGACACTTGTAGGTTGGTGCGCTACTATTTTGGTTTATTGATAAAAAATAATAAACTATTTATTCTACAAATATTTTTATTGCTCATTTCTATTCTCAAGACCATCGGGGTAGAATAGATAAAACAGGGTTTCTCAAAAATGAATACTTTAGCTTTTATGAGTAAAGGAATTCAAAAATGTGTCCGCGAGACACTTGTGGGTTGTTAAGGGTTAAAAAATCAATCCCGGTATTTCTTGAAATAAGTATAAAATGCTTAAATCAAGTACAAAAAAGATTAAACTTTTCTGTGATAGTGCAACTCTGAGAGTAAAATTACAAAATGAGGGTTTTAGTCTCATAAAACTTATTAGTCTCATCTCTCAGCATTGCATTCTTGTATGCGTGCGTACGTGCGTGTTTTTCAAAATTCGTTGTACAATTACAACAACACAACACAAGTTCGAACAAGAAACAATTAAAACAACAGAACACGGTTAGATCGGCTCAGAAAGTGATTCTGAATCGATCGGTATACTTTTAGGACCAATATTTTAAGGTGTTACACATTTCACTACAAATGCATAATACCCTCTCCACTATTGTGGTGTGAATATAAATATTATAGCTAAAATTTCAAATACTCAATAAATATATTGTACTTAACTACATTTTCGAGTGTATTTGCAAAAAATATTTTATTTTTCTGTGTACAATTTTCTAAGTAAATAAATTTATTGACAAGAGGTGGAAAAAGCACGATAAAATAAGACGAACAGAGAAAACGCATTAGAAAAACCACAACTCTTGCCAAACTACACCCAGACAATGAGTCAGTGTGGGCTTTAAATAAGAAAAAAAAACAAAGTCGTAAAAAGAAAAGAAGGTAAAATGTACATTAAAAAGTATTCTTTACATTAATCATCATTACCTGGAAACATTTTATTCAAGTATTTGATTAAAAAATAAGTTTGTATATAGTATTACGCAGGATGTTTTACCTCGAAAACGAAAATAAGCAAAACGAAACGTTTACAATCGTTTTGTTTTGTACCTTGAAGTAAGTTAAACAAAAGCAATGAGAATGCTTTTGCTATATAGTTTTACTTACATCACAATAGTGCTGCAATTAACAATTGGAGTTCTTGAAAACAAACAAATTATTTCTAAAATTCTTAAACAGAACAACAAAACAAATTCATTCGATTAAAAAATACGTCATATTAATTAAAAAATTTAATTAAATTTGCACCAGTAAACAATATATTGAAATTAATTTCTTGATATAAACAACATATTCTGCAGTGATGTTGTTGATATAACTAAACGTTTAATTCACTTGATTAAATTTTTAATTAAAACTGATTTTATTTTTGATTAATGGCAACAATTTTCACTCCACTTTTCCCATTTTCGTCAAAGTAAAAAATATCGTTTCAATATCGGAATTCAATTATGTATGTAGAGAAAAGAAAAGGAATTATAAAAAATTGGGGATTCACAAGGTGTCATAAAGTCATATATCTTAAAATAATAACATGAAAAAATAGGACTGTTGTGAACAACCCCTCATAATTTAGTGTGTTATTTTTAACTTAAATCAGCTGATTTAAAACAAATATTTACCTAACGTCAAAATATTTTTTAATGCTAATCCATAATTTAATATATGGGCATTTCCCCAGAATGGTCTACCAGGATGTAGATTGTCATCGTCTTTATTGTTTCTTATTAGAAAAAAGGCTATATTCTTATAAAAGAATGGTTTCCTAGCATATCTGAGCTGTTTTACTTGAGGAAATTGGTCTGGAAACTGGAAAATTTTATAATTTCCTGTATTTTCTACTTCTAAAGACATTTTTATATACTTATTTTACATGCAAAAAATATGTTATGTTTACACTCTTTCTTCATTATCTCGCCATTACAGTCAATTGTAAAAGCAGTATTAAGTTTTTTTGTTAAGGAAATTTAAAGACTTTATGGTAAAATGCATGGTGATAATAATAAAAAAAACACATGGAAAAATCGTACGTTCGCGATCCGTACGTTCGCGATCCGTACGTTCGCGACCGGTACATAAGCCAATTAAACAAAAACCAAGAGAGATATTTTATTTTGTAAATACTGGATGGGGACCTACATTAATACACTTTTAAAATAAATTAATAACTTTTAAAAAATCCTTTTCATTACGCAGATTTTTACATTTCACTACTGTCAGCCGAAGTTGACTTCTATTTTGAGTACGGTCGTGACCACACGTTTATAACTCTTATTATGAAAACTTAAACACGATGAAATCCAACTTTTGTACTAAACATAGAGCTACCCAAATGCTATCGAATCACAAAAAAAATGCTAGGAAAAGTTTTGTTTTTCTATATTATTTGTACATCAAAAGCGTACGAACGTACGTTCGTGACCCCAGGAAATGCCCTAATTTAATGAGATCTTTCCTGACTATTTTCCATTTTTCAAATGCAAACCACAAATAGATTTTATTTTGCTTGTTTAGTCTGAGTTCATACGGCTCATGTCTTATTGACAAGATTCTTCCTTTTTCTTTTTTGAACATAAGTTGTCGTTCAAATGATTCATGCCATGTTGACGACGTGCGTATGCATGTGTGCTTTTTGATATTGAAAACTAAATCAAAATTAAACAACGAATAAGAAAGCTAAACGTAAAGACAGTACATGCATCTGTGTACTCGTTTCTTTTCCCCTCGTCCCTCTCGCGTATAAGTGGCAATCTTATCAATAAGACATAAGCCGTATGAACTCAGACTTACCAAACATCAGCCTCCTAAGCCGATCTAATTTGACGCTGCAAGTGTTTTGTTGCAAAAATTGCTAGCCGCAGGTTAAACTCGGATGCTAGCCGGATAAAACTATACCATCAACGGCGACGGCTACCAGAACCAATGCGGATCGGCTCAGCCGCTCAGCGCATGTTTCTTGTGATAAATTACGACAACACAATCAACATACGAGCAAAGTTTTACTAATATAAAATACTTTTTGTTTACAAAGCAACAACAATATTTTTAAACTATTGTAAAACAAAATCTTTTGAAATTAAAATTGTGTATTGCCAAAGAAATTACTTTTTGATAACTATTATAAAATGTTAGAACATTATGACAATACAACACGATAGCACACCTTGTGAATACCCCAATAGTTTCAACTTATAAAATCATCGTAATTAGAACAAGCTAAGTCAAAAGAAAAATCAGTCCATCTGTACTTAAATCAATCCGAGGTGGTATTAAAATTGCGGTGAGTACGGATTGTCTTGAATCAAGTACAGAAAGATTGATACAAGTACGGATTTTCAATCGCGAAATACCTAAATTATCCATATTCAATCCAAAATTCATACTTGAAATAATCCGAATAGAAAATTAATTTAATTAAAACTAAGATCGAGCCAGGGATAATAAATGAGAAAACCAAAATCGGACCAACGATTTTTTGAGATCGTACTTTTTCGGTCCCAATAGTACTAAATCTTTTTTATGAATTTTATTTTTTTTTATTTTTAAAAAGAAATATAAAATACAACAAAAACAAAAGGTACTTCAAATTTATTTGTGCATTAATTACACATAAAAAAAAAGAGTTGGTTAAATTTTTTCGCGTCAAAAGCGCATCGCGATTCTTGTTCTATAAGTCATTCCAAGAAACTTTGCCAAAGAAACCATAGGTCAAAAACTAATTTCAAAATAGTTAGTTTTCCAAAATATTCAAGAATAGAGGCAAACAAATTGTATTTGATCTAGCAAGACCTGCTGGGGGTCGATTCTGGTTCTGTGAAACTGTGAAATGAAAAAAAACTTCTCATTTTCGTTTTCATAAGCACTTTTCACATTATCACTTCATATTTGCACAAATTGCGATTCCCGTTCTTTTAATGAAAAAGTGTTTCATTCCATTGTAGCCGTGAAACTTTTGTATCTATATTATTAAAATGTAAAAGTCAAATGAAGATATCGAAGCTTAGGATTTTTGAGCCGGCGCTAAGCCGCAAACGAGTTTTTTAACTGCTTGAGCCGCATGTATTTATTTTTGCTGAAAGGTTTTTAACTTTATATGTATTGTGCTTTGTGTTCTTCGAGCTTATTTGAAGAAAAAAACAAAACACATTTTTATGACTCCCCTTGTTTTATACAATATAAATATTTTCAGTAAAATAATTGGTTTTTTTATTATATATTTATACATATGTACATGGTTAATATTTTTAACCTAAAGAAAAATAGTGAGTGAACCGAAAATTCCTTAATTTTCAGCGAATTTGTTGTATTTGGGTTTTTTCATGAACTATATTGCATCTCAATGTCCTGTCCAAGTAGTTCAAATAGTTAAGGAAAAAATTTTACATAAAATATTTTAATATAGAAAAACAACAGCAACTTTTTAACTGAAAAAAACTTTCATTCAAAAAACCAGAGCAGCCATAAAAATTCAAAATGGATCAATCAATGAGTGGCCAAATGAGTTTTTTGGGAAAACATCTTGCCCGCGTGATTTCCCCAAAATATTTATTGCAGTAAACCTTAAGTAACATAATAATTTTGGCATATAAATGACATCTACCAAAATAATATTGTTATTGACTTAACGTAAAAGTTTCCATTTAAATAAAAGCTTGTTTTTTTAAAAAGGTTTTTTACTTTTAATTTATTTTTTAATAGTAAAAATTTAAACACATCAAGTTATTTAATTTACTTGTTTTTTTACACAAGTAAATTTCACGACAAGTTTTTTCATCGTGCAAATTGTGTCATGTCAATTGTCAAGCTTTTATCTCATTGTGCCGGTACAGACTTGCAATGTTTGTTGCAGCAACTCTTGAGTTAATTGGTAAGAGGGGTGAGGAAATTTGGAAAATCAAGAATTTCTGCAGCAAAAATTGCAAATCTGGACAATGACTTATAAATTAGGTAATGGCTCTATTAGTTAATAATAAAAGTTTTAAGTAAAAGTAAATTCCTTTCGTTTAAGCGCATTTAAATAAAAACTTGTTTTGTAAAACAGATTTTTTACTCTTCATTTTTTTTTTCTTTTTTGGCTTTTTTTCTTCTAATTGATTTTAAACTCGCATTTGTATTCTCAGTAAGTCCTTTCATTTGAAACCCTTATTGTAGGAAAGCATTAAAAACGATAAGTTTCCAGCTTCAAAAGTCCACCATATTGGATTTGGATGGCCTTTATTTTTCGAGTTATTCTTAGCAAGCCTTTTTATTTGATACCTACATTAAAGGAGTGCATTAAAAATAGCTTGACTGCCATCTTGGCTGTGCCGCTATGTTGGATTTAGAATGACGGCACATAGTAAACAATGCATTGTCATCCAAACTAAGCGTGTGTACAAATTTTCAGCTCAATAAATTAAAGATATCTGCTTCAAATTGAGTTGCATTCTAAGTTAAATAAAAGCTTTTAAAAACGACCTTAAGCCCAAAAAATGTTGAAATCCTGAACCAATAAAATACCAAATAAAAAAACTATTGTAGGCGGCTCTTTCAGCCGTCGCTAAACCTAAATTCTTCACCGCCGTTAGTAATTAAATATCTACTTTGTCATTAAATCAAGTGTAAAATTATACATATACACAAAAAATATAATTAATTTAAAAAATGTTATGTTTATTGGTTTTAATTGAATTATCGCAAGAAATTCGGAATGAGCCAATATAAGAAAACTTTGTTAACGTTTTTCTTCAGCAATGTTTTGTATTTTTTTAAAAATTGGCATTTTATATGAATATATTAAGTTTAAAATCTGTAAATATGCATATTTTTAGAAGATTATTATTTTTATTTCTTTAAATTATTATTTATCGTTGGCAATGTCCATATTCTCCTCTAAATAATTTATATAAATTACTTTTCACCGTTAAAATGAAAGTGTAAAAATATGACATAAATGAAAAGTTTGTGACACTTCTTTGCAATGTTTCACAGAACAAGAATCACATTACTGTGAAAATGTGAAAACAATTTGTTTCATTCCATTTGTTCTTCTCATATGAAAACATTCGAATTTATTTATCATTTTTTCACTAAACGAGAATCAGAAACTCTATGAAAATGTGAAAAAAGTTTTCATTTCACAGTTTCACAGAACCAGAATTGACCCCCTGTACTGAGAAATCCATTAATTTTTATTTTTGATTGGCGCCAGAGAGCGTTTTCATACACTTTTTAGAATTAATCGTCTTTTTTGTAGAAAATTTACGAATAATTCTCAAAATGCAATCTCGAATCTTAAGCGAAAATAAAATTTCTAAGCGTTCTAGAAATATATGTGCATACGAACATCTTCGGATTGTGAATCCAAATTTATTGTGTTTACAATTTTCAATATGTACTGCAGAAACAGGAGAGGAGTAGAAAGACCAAATCCCTATAATAAACTTAAATTAAGCGCTTGTTAAATCTCCTGCTAAACAATTCGGAGTAAAATAATAATGGAGTGGGCTCTCACTGTTCCAAAATTCTGTTTGATTACTTCTTGACGTGATAACCATCTGTTGAAGAATATTTGAAAATATTATGGAGAGGAATTCGTCTCTTCTACTATGTAGAATATGTAGATGTAGAACTTTTGCAGAAGTGGTTTCCCATATCTTTTAAAAACTTGTCAATATCATCAGAAACTGCACGCTTATATGCTGCCGCTGAAACTAAATTTAGAATGTGGCATAAGCAATCGTTCACTCAACAAGTTCAAAAATTTATTCACAGTAGCGGAGTTCAGTGTTTGGTGCAAATGGTCTTGCAAGAGCAAATGCAAACTATCATAACTGTTTTGTTAAATCCAACAATAAAATAATTGGACAGTAAATACGAGTTGCCATTTTATATCAATTATAAATATGTAGGTTTAAATAGCTTGGAAATAGTACCAAATGAGTCACGGGGGTACCAGCGTACTTTTTAGTTTTGAATTGTACCAAAAAAAAAGCACAATTGTACCAACTTTATCAACCCTGGATTGAACCAACCTAAAAATGAGCTTGATTCAAGTATTACAAAATTTATTGATTCAATCCCGAACTTGTACCTAAAATAATCCGAAAATCACGATAACTTATTTTAGTCATTGAATTCCAGACCCATTTTTCTAGCATGAGTCCCCACCGGCCAGTGCCCAGTTGCAACTGATACCACTGTTCTAATTTCGTCCATATTAAACCTAAGTAGAGACCTAGTTCTCCGTTCATCATATCTAGGCCATAGTATCCTGGATATGGAGCAAGTGGACTCACAGGTCCACCCCATCTGAGCAATACAATAAGGCTCGCGCTTGATAAGTGACTTACAGTGAGCGATTGGAAGGCCAACGAATTGATCAAAGAGTACGTCATCCATGCGACAACCTTGTTTGGCCAGTTCATCTGCTATCTGATGGCCCGACCATTCTGAGTGCCCTGGTATCCATATTATCGTTCAAAGACATCCGAAATTCTGCAGTTAACCTAGATGTCATGTAGACAACCGCTATCTGGCTATCAGTAAATATACTTATATCTCCCAATATATGATAATACCTCATCCAGTTTGCCACCCGCCTTATAGCCGAGATTTCCGCCTGCAGGACACTACATCCATCCGGCAGACGAAAGGAAACTTTTATATCCAGTTCCTCTATGAAGAAACCTACGTCAACCCTTTCACCTTTCCTTAAACAATCAGTATATACCATTAGCTGCGATAATGAAAATTAGGAAGAGAAAGTGGAACTCCTCCCCTGCTACTGTTCTGCATTAGTCCACACGGCGATGTGTAGGGAAACATTAAAAGGATATTTCACCTTCTGCTCTTACATCCTACTGGGAAATCAGGTGTAGTCGATACCTGGAAATCGCGAAAATTCGAAATTGTCGGAACTCTTGAGATCGCGGTTAAGTAGTGATTTTTTTACCACGAAGGGGAAAAGCCACTGGTGTCTCGTCACCAGACTAACTATTCGTTAAGGCCCCCAAAGGCTTTTTTAAAGGCCTTTTGTCACGAAAAAATTGCTTTTGCAAGGAGCGTTCTTTACTCAAAAACTATGATTTTTACACAAAGAGATAACTTTTACGCTAATGGTACATATTTGAGATGGTTGAAATGGGTGTTGACGATAAAAAGAAGGAGAGGTTAGAAAGGGAAGATAGAGGAAGAAGAGTGAATATAAAGAGGATCTGAAGGTAACATAATTATAGATAAAGAATGACTGATAAATGAAAACCGAAGATATAGAGCGGTAACCACCATGAAAGAATAGCCCATGCACGATAAATGAAAGACTGAATTTAGAATGAAGACTAAATGCCAAAGCGAATGAATGAATGTGTAAAGCGCATTCAACACAAGTATCAAGCCTGCGTTTTAAGAATTAAGAATGTGTGAAGAATTAAAAAGAAATTTATGAGGGAGAATAAGAAAAGTATGCAGAAGAAGAAGATGATTTCTCTCATAAAAATGTGCTTTTGCACAAAATAATAAATTTTCACAGAAATATACTTTTTTTATTAATGGATATTTTCGGGGATCTGGTGGTGGTTGCGGTTTAAGCCCAAAGTGCGAGAAGGAAGATCTTGAAAAGCCCACTCAAGGGCTGATTTTTTACAACTTGTTCGGCTTGCGGAGAAGATCATCCCTAGATAGTGTTGCTACCAAACAGATGCTGTCGCTCCAGCTCCTAAACAAGGGGCGTGGGTATAATTCTGCCGGATTATACACCCAAATTGCTACCTGTGTGTGTGTTTGGATCTCACAAAGAGGGGCGGATGATAAGTGTATTGTTTATTAACCCAGTGATTAAGGCCACCTAGAAGTTTCGCCAAGACAGCAGGTACTCAAGTAAATCTCTTCTACTAATTTCCTGCATTTGCCAAAATGGGATCCACCTCTTTCGATTATTTGTATTACATTGAAGGCATTGAACGGAACTGCATTTTGAACTTTCTTAAAAGTCCAGTTTGGTTCTGCCCTTGGAATTTACAAAGAATCATTAGGTCTTAATGCATCAGTTAAGTACTGACTTCAATTTCTATCTTACCTATCCCAAGTGGCAGCGTTGGTCATATACAACAAACAAAACGATGCACAACTGAATGGATTTGTTTGTTTTAATCAGTGTTCCAAAATAAACAGAACATTATTTAGCGTGGCTCATACACCCAGTAACGATATCTATTTATTTAGTGTTTGTGTAGACGAACACAATCCTTAATACCGTTCGTAGCTATTTTCAAGAAAGAGCCAAATATTATATAGTGTACTGTTCTTCGTTAAACAGAGCAATTGAAGTGGTACTGTACACAACCGTTATATTTGTTTTTGTTTTACATTGCACGAATAGCTTGTGTGTGTATTGTGTATGTGTTTTATTTGTATACAATTTTTTGCAGGCTTTTGGTTTTTTTTCGTATGTGTATTTGGTTTTTGTAAAAAATTTATGGTGTTTTTTTACCAGCCAAAGGGCTCTAAGTACAACTGAACCAAACGCACACTAATGAGCTCAACAGAACACAATCAAGTTTGTGTTTTTTTTTTTAACCGAACGGAATTAAATGTTCTCATCTTGTTATTGAGTTGGATAAGAACAGTATTATTTTTATGTTCGAAAGATGACAAACAGGAAATCGTAATTTTTTAAAGATTTACTTCACAGACACTCTAAGCGTTTGTGTTTTCCACAATTCTACTGAACCGAACACTAAGGAGCGATATTTAATGTTTATTTTCGAACACTGGTTTAAATCACTGTAAACTGCAAAACGAAAGCAAATGTTTCGTTATCGCTCTCAGTAAGAAAATTTTAAATTGAAATCAAGAACTTTGTAGAGAAATTTCCAACATTTTTCACCAAACAATTCCCGGGAGTGTCAAGAATATTTTTGGCAAATAAGAATCTTAGTGAAAATAAAAATATTGAAATTATTTACTTTAATATACAGGGGATTTCTTCAATTAATTATTTTTTTTTTACCTAAGGCCCAGTTGTCAAAGAATCTGCTTTTTGCGTAAAACTCTTCACTTTTTGTTATTAAGCATGACTTTTCTTTGTGCAAACACTGAAGAAAATTTTCTTTTTATTTATTTATTATTTTTTGTTGTTTTTTTCCAAAAGTTTTGAAAAGATAAACTCTACAACTTTTATTATTTTATGGTTTTTGTTTGAGTATAACTTACACTGTATAAGCGTTTTGCTATTAAAATAATAGAAAACGATTTCCGCTTTTGTTTTTGTAACGCCTGAGGACAACGACAAACAGTAAGAAAAGAAAAGAGTAAAAACTGCAGGTTGTTTATCAGTTAAAGCTTTTCGATTGAAACTTTTGAAACTTTTAGACTTGTTTCCTTAAAAACAAGAACATTATGCGCTGATTTATGAAACAATTACAAAAAAAATATATAATATTTAATAAGACTTTAGTTTGTTTAAGTTATCGTGGAAATAGAAATATTGGCAATATGCCTAAAATGCGGTTAGTTTTATGTATGTACTTGAATATTATTGAACAAAAAGATTCATCACATGTGGCGAACAACACTTGCAAGTCATTGAATTCTGTTCAAAAAATTCAAATTGGCACCATAATCATCAGGCTTTTCAAGCGTTTTTGACCAATTTTCGCACCAATTTCACTTTATTGGACATTAATTTATCAAGCCATATGCGTCAAGTGTGTACCTATCGCTGCTGTAACGTCCAGTGTCAATGAAGGTTGCGATATGTCAATTCGTTGTCGTTGCCAACAATTCGTCTTTTTAAGTCCTGTAGCTCCAGGTGGAGCAAAGGGCCTCAACAGAACTCCGCGATTTATTTCGATCCCTTGCTACATTTTTCACTTTGTTAGAAGAATATTCACGTTGTTATATGGGACCTTCCACATTAAATTTCACCAAATCTTCACCGAGATCCAAATTGAGTTTTTATGCTTTCTGTACCGAACGCTGAAAAACTCAATTTGGCTCGTCGATGGCAGCGAGTGTAAGACGGCTAATCCATCTGATGATATCGAGTGGTTGCGATCGAAATATGTCATGGTAACCTGGCGGCCAGGGTTCGAGCCCCGGCCACGGTCAAGAATGAAAGATTATAACAATTTTAATTAATTTTCATGTTGTAAAATTCCTTTCTTCATAAGAATAATTAAATGAAAATTAAATTTGATGAACTTAAGCCTGATTAAAAATATTAAAAAAATTTGGATTAAAAAAAACGATTTCAAAGTTTGTAGTTAATTGTTTTTAGTTTTACAGCCCAATTCTGAATAAAAACTCTCCGGGAGGTTTCTGCCTTCTACCATTTTTCCATTCCATTTCATTTTTCAATTGTAAATTTGGGAAAGGGAAAAAACTCCCGGGTAATTTTTATTCGTAATTGGGCTGTTAGTAAAATTTTAAAATAGTCACTTTTTTAAACAAATTCACTATTCCGTCTCGACAGAAGGAGAACCAGAGTCGGAAAAATTTAAATAAAAAAAAATCAATTTTTTTACTTTTTTTTAGTGAATCGGCTGTCCTGAAGCCAAGTGGAGGTTTGGTACCTTTTCATGTGGACGGGCAGATATATATTTTTCTGTTGCAAGCTTCAACGTGTGTTTTGGTCTTTCTCGTGTTCTGGTGCCTTGCGGGTTCCTCTGGAGAGTTTGCCTACAGATTTCCGTTAAATGCTAGCGTAGAGTGTGCCTTATCCAACGACATTATAAGGAGGATATCTAAAGCTCAAAACAATACGCTTATTTGGCTCCAATGTTAAATCGGTTTTGTTGTACGACTGCGAAACTTTATTAATGACGGAAGCACTTTCGTCTAAGCTTTAAACGTTTGTCAACAAGTTTCTCAGAAAGATCTAGTGGCCGAACACAATATCGAACGAATAACTATAGAATAAATTTAATCCAAAACCGCTACTCAAGAGATTAGAAGGAGCAGGTGAAAACGGATTGGGTTGTCACCAATTGTGTTGGTGTTATTCGTCCACCTGGAAGATTTTACTTAAAGACCTCGGTTAAAGACAATACAAAATACAGTTGTTGCAAGATCTGAAGCCTGGTAACGTTCCATAATGTCGTCTGTTTTGTGAATTCTCATTCTTAGAAAATTTTTCTATAAAAAAAAAAATATATATCTTAAGCGAAGCTGCTCTTTTTTGGCTTAATGGGTACGGCAACAAACATAATTGGTAAATTTGGTTTACGCTGAAAGATGCACATTTTGGTGTGGTTTGTGGTCCGGCGGCATGATTGAACCGTACTTCTTCAAAAACTACGAAAAACGCAACGTAACACTCAATGCAGCAATGTGTGAAATGGACTTAATTGACATAAGCTTTCAACAAAACTGTGCCACATGCCACACGGCACGCGACACCAAAAACCTATTAAAAGGCGGTTTTGGTGAACATTTAATCCCACGTTCCGGAACAGCCCAGTTGCCGCCAAGATTATGCGATATGACTCTAGACTAGACTAATTTTATGAGGATACGTAAAGTACTCTCGTATACAAAGACAAGTTAGCCACAACTTCAGAACTTCAGCCCTGGAAGTATGGCAAAACTGGCGCTCACGGATAGACTACCTGCGTCGTTGTCTTTCCCGCGACAATTACAAGAAATGATCTTTAAAAAGTAAAAGGCAGGAACTCATTTATTGCCCTAAATAAATATTTGATTCACTTTCAACAGGACAAATTCAATGGCCGTGTTATCTCACGTGGTGGCGATGTCAATTGGCCGCCAAGATCATGTGATTTGACACCTTTAGACTTCTTTCTTTGGGGTTATTTGATAGAAAAAGTGTATGTCGATAAGCCAGCAACAATTCAAGAGCTAAAGGATGAGATAATTCGGCACCTTAACGGCATTGAATCTCAATTATGCCTCAGCATCATCGAAAATTTGGACCATCGGATGGAGGTCTGCCGCCGAGGTCGCTGCGGCCAATAATTTCCTAAATGATTTGTGTTTTATTTATAATCAGCATCGGCCCTTAATATTTAATCACTCTTTACAAATTAAACTGTAAAGCGAATGAGAATTACAAACACTCAAGTTTTATTTGCAACGGTATCAAAGCTTAGACAAAACACCAACAACAAACAGTGAGTTTATCTTTTCTTACATTCCCCTACAATGGATTGCTTTTTTCGACTCGAAGTGTAGTTGTAATTGGGTAAAAAGAAAAAACAAAATTAAAAACAAATTGGTTCATTTTAGTTTCGCAAGAAAATCAAAATAAAGCAATTTGCCAGTTCAGTGCAGTTTTATTATCAAAACTGTTTTTGGGAACACAAAAATTTTCTATTCATTAATTACACTACGTGACAAAATTTCAACAAAGTCGTGACCAAATGAATGTAAAATTGTCCGCTGAATCCGAATATGAAGTCAGAATTGTCAAAAGTAGAACAGTTTTTGCGATATTCCAAAATAACCGTTATTTGTGTTTTTAAAAAAGATGATGTGACTGAAATGCAAATATCCAAAAAATAAAATTTTAGCCTATTTCAATACGAACATTTTGTGCCCAATAGGATCCAGATCGGTGCAAAAATGACAAAGTTACAGAAGATATTTTACACAAAGACTAGGTGTCAAATTCATTTGGTCAACAAATTTTCACGTAGTGTTATGTAATTAGGCTTCTTTACTTTTGAACAAATAAAAAATAACAAATATAAATAAACAAAGAAAGGGAATTCCCCAACGTTATGGAAGCATGTTCTGCTAAAATTACTTTTTTCCTCATATTATTTAAATATTTATATAATAATTTCAAAAGATTTTGCTATTCGTGCTTAATTCCCAATTTTTATTCTTGACAAAAACACTTGGAATTTATTGTTGATGGGATAAGCTATTCCTTTGCGCATTTCACTGGTTGCTTAGGCCAGATCATCAGGAAACTTCATCCATAAAGATTTTAGACAAACTAAAGATATTAAACCAAATAAAACTGTTAAACGTATAAGAATTATAGCAACAGTTCTACCTGCAACAATATCAAAGCTTGAACAAAACACATCAACAATAAACAACAGTGGGTTTATCTCATCTTACATTTCCCCACTACAATTAGTTGAAATTCTCTCAACATTAATTGTAGTTGTAAGTAGGTTAAGAAAAACAAAATAAAAACAACAACAACTTACAAAAGATGTTGTCAATTAAGTGTTTTTTAGGCGGTGCACTTGCCTGTTTATTATCAAAAAGTAATTTCAATTTTTGGGAACAGGCAAGTGCACGGCCTAAAAAACACTTAAATTGACAACTGCTGCTGCTGGTCCCGTCTTTGATGGGTAATCGAGGTCTCACTGTATTTTCAACTTGACACTTCAAAGTAAGAAAAAGAATTAAACGTAACAAGGAGAAGTTTAAAGAGACATTTTGAAGAACAACATGAAAAACACAAACAGAGGTTTTTGTCTACCCCTCTCTCTTTTCTACACAGTTTACTACAAACGAAAAGAGACGTCGCAAAAGCCCTCGTGTGAATTGGCTGTTAGAAAAGATCTAATCAAATATACTTAGGTTAGATACAGTATTGAAACTCGGTTCATTTTTATACCAAACTCGATGCATTTTTTTTTTAAATGTTGTCTACTGCAATATCCCAAATCTCTTTTTGCAGTAAAAAATGGGGTGGCCATAAAACTTTTACTTTTATTTAAAGAATCAGTCCCATTCTGTACCATTTACATTAACATGGTATCATTTGGGATCAATAAATTCCTCCATTTATATAAAAAGTGTACTAAAATTAAAGTTATGTCCTCGTCACTTTATCTAATAAGATAATTGCCACTTTGATTCTTTAATTTGCTTAAATCCCCATTAAACAGTAAATTTCTCGTAAATTCGTCATTTTTTATGTTATCCGTGACACTAACACCATTTCTTGCTCTCTTTTAATGATAGCTTTCACAATAAACTTGAGAGCTTTTTTTTTTGTTTAATTAAAAAAAGAAATCAAAATCATCACTGTTTTATTTTTGTTCCTATTAAAATTCTGTTTCAACAAAAACGAAGATAAAAAAGTGTCTTTTTAACAACGATTTTAATCACTGACACGTCTCGGAAATTTTACGTCAACGAATTTTGTTTGTTTTATGCTAGAAAACACTTTTATGACTTTAAGGAAATCATGTTAATCTAAAAAAATAAAAACATACGAGATTATAGCGAAAAAGTTTTGGATGAAGAAAGAAAAAACTTTTAAAATCAATTTTCGAAAAATGCACAAAAAAAATCCTCTTAAATGTTTTAATTAAAATTAAACACTCAAGTTTTTATTGTACAGTCGTGCAATATGGGGGAGGTTTTATATTAAGAGGCATTGATATTTAAATTGTGATTTTATATCATTCCCAATTACAAAAACTGTAAGATATCGCAATATCACAATTAGTTTATATGCGTTAGGGCGTTTATAGAAAATTAGTTTATCTTTGTTTTTATAGGTTTATAGTATTTTGGGAGTGCGCCATCAATGGGCTAATGAACATAATATTTTATTTCCGAATTTTCAGTCATATGGAACTTATTTGTGTTAAATATTGAAATCACATGGTTTATATATCGTTAGCTGAAATGCAAAACCACGTAACTAACACTTTTAATAATTCACAGTAGAAACAAAATATGTTATATGTTGGAAAATAAATGCAATTTTGGCAATCAAATGTCGCAGACTTACTATATATGGGGCAATCAAAGTGAAATCGGACAGTTTGGAGAAAAATATTTTTTGATTCCCTTTATTTTTGACTTTGATGATGTTGATGTTCCTTCTCAGAAGTACATTTCAAGAAATTTTTCTAATGGTTACATAGATATCACATAATAAAAAATCGAGTTATAAGAAAACTATCAGGCATGTTCTGACAATCGCAAAACGCTTAACATTGGCGATTCTGACTTCAAATCGTATAATAGCTGTTCTGTAAATCACAAAAGCAAGAAGTTTGGCGTCTTCAAATTGCAAAAGTATGCTCAAAGGAGATAGAATATTTGTAAGAAACTATGCCAGATCGCAAGCTTAACGCACGAGATTCAGAACACCATAAAATAAATCTGGCGTATGTTTGAATAAATACTCATAACTTTTTCAATATTGGTCCAAATAAAATAATTATTTATTTTATTTTTCCTTTTTTTCTACTTGCTTGAATTTTCGGGATGTATGTTCCACAATATTGAACCTACACCCTATAAAGTATATATATTCTGGGTCCTTATGAAAAGCGAAGTTCAAATCCGGTTGTCCGTCTGTCCGTGTGTATGTTGAAATGGGTTTTCCGAAAACCCCAGAAATGATGTGGACTAGGTTGATGTAGATTTATGTCACATATACTCCGTTTAAGTTTGCTACTGAAATTCAGCCAGATCGGTCCAAAAATGACGGAGATATGAGCAAAAAACCACGACTACCTCTAAATTTTTCCAAAAATCCCTTGTTGTTGTATTTTTTTATTTCTGTATATCTTGAGAACGGCAAGAGCCAAAGTTTCCAAATTAGGTACACACATTAAGGTTGCCAATACACACCATCCTACAAAATGTGGGCGGGATTGGAGAAGTGGGCGTGGTTACTCCCTTATTTTATAAAAAACTTGGGAAAATCGGTTCAGATACAAAAAAGTTATGACCAAAATTAAATTTTTTTTTTTAAATACCCACTTTCGGGAACCATAGGTCTCCCCGAGTCCAAGCTTTATAACTAAAGTAAATGGTAAATTTCTTCTTCAACACGTAGGTATATAAATCTGCCGAATCGGTTAAAAAATGGCAGAGTTATAACCGAAATACTGAATCCACAAAAATTACTCTTTTTTATAATTAACTTTGTTAAAATATATATTTACAAGTTTATATAAATGTTTATATATAAATATAACTTAAGTAAATGGTAAAATTCTTCCTTAACACGTCGGTATATAAAACTATCAAATCGGTTAGACAATGCGTAATTTATAAGCAAAATACTCAAAAAATGGGCTAAAAAACATCAAAATGTTTATAAAAACCTAAATTTTAGGGCTGCTATACGTCCTATGGATTTGACTTATATACGAAAATGTCGGAAATTTGTATGAGTTATAACCGAAATACTGGGGTCTAATCACCGCATACGATATCGAGCAAAATTCATCGAAATTATTTATTTTGGTATCTTGAAACTCGATATCGAATGAAATGTATTGAATTTGAAATAATAGCATTCGACATCGAGTAACTCGACTTTACATTTATCGAGTTTTCATTCGATACGCCAGTGTCTATCGTATGCAAAAAAATTCAATAGTTTATTCGATACGATAGTATCGAATGCAGTGATTAGACCCCTGAATTCCCGAAAATTACTCTTTTTATACCCTTCACCGAAGGTAAAAAGGTATATACAATATTGATCCTACACCCTATAAAGTATATATATTCTGGGCCCTTATGAAAAGCGAAGTTCAAAACCGGTTGTCTCTTATTTAAAAAAAAATATTTACCAGTTTTATTTAGTTTTTGTCAAGTTGCTCTGTATTCTGCTCGCACAATGGTGAAGGGTATATAAGATTCGGCACAGCCGAATATAGCACTCTTACTTGTTTTTAAGTATTTTTGTAAAAAAAAAAAAAAATTAAAAACATTTTAATTTTTTGATGAAGAAAAATTTTAAGCACTTTTGTACACAGAAAAAAATATCTCAAGAAAATTTTTCACAACACAGTTTGTTAAAAATATAATTTTTGTTCAACAAACTTTTTGTTTGATTCAATGAAAAAATTTATCATATATACACTTCGCAAAATAGCATTCAATAAAACATATTTAATAATGAAATATTTAAATATTCCTTATTATTCAATAAAACAAATATTTGAATCAACGTTAAAACAGTATTTTTACAACTCTTGTCCATTTTATAAAAGGTCATAATTCTCATTCGCTTAACACTTTTATTTGGTTAAATATCTTTAGTTTTGCCAAAGTCTTTAGAAAAAGGTTTCCTGATGATCTGGCCTAAGCAACCAGCGAAATGCGCATAGGAACTAGCTTATCCCCCAATAATAAATTTTAGTGTATTTGTCAAAAAATAAAATTGGGAATTTAGCACATCAAACAAATAAATAAAGATTCGATAAACATTTTGTTTGATTTATTCAACATTTCCAACAATTTATTTTACCAAATCACGTAAACATTTTGTTGAAAAAAATTATTTTGGGCAAGAACTTTTTTATTGATTCAATAAACTTGGTTGTTTACTAAAAATTCAATAACTATACCTACAAACTTTTTTATCAATAATGCAAAAATCGTCATCTCAGAAATATCAAAAATTTTTTTTTTATCAAATATGCGAATTTCGTATTCAAATATGAATTTCGTATTCAAATATGAAAATTATTTTTTTCTGTGTACGAGCATTAGAAGGAACTATTGAATGAAATGTTTGCGTTCCCGTAATTGATTTGGCTGTTTCATATCGCAAATCCAACGATTGTTTTGCGTCAAAATAGTGCTGTTCTGGAGGAGATCTTGTTTTAATGTTTGGTAAATTACTCGGCTCGGATGCCTATTCATACAATTCCAGTGCTCTACCCTGAAGGAAACCTGGGGTGACATTGTAAACAAAGTGTCTACACTACACACTACATTTGCCACTATTTTTGGCTTTAATACGAAAAAGATATCATCAATAACAACCGATAAGTACAATTCCTATAAAAGTTGAAGAAATTATAAAAACAGATTGTATGATTTCGTATTCTTACAAAAAATGTAGACTACTTTTACTAAAATGTACTAGTGATTCTGTGGTTCCAATGTCTACATATGTTCCCAAAGGAACTACTAACTAGTCAGTAGTACTAACGTCAGTAGTAGATTTCCAATGAAACGCATATATTAAATGTCTATTGTAAATAACATTGCCGGGGGTATAATAAGTCACTAGTACTGGTGAATGTGTCAATAGTGAATCAGTACAGATTCACTATTTGTGTATCAATTTTTTTCGGAAGACTTACTCTTTCGGCAAATTCTTCTCAATGTACCTCCAATACTGTCACATTAGGGTGACCGTTAAAATCAAAAGTTGGATTTATTTAGGTCTCACTCGCCAATTTGGTGGGTATTGATAAAAAAACAACTCCAAAAAATTTTTAGGACGATCGGCGAAGGCTTAGCCGTCCCTCAAGCCCGCCAAAGTTTGTGAAAAATAGTAAAGTCCGACTTGTATGACTTATATTTAGGAAAATATCAATTTTACATAAAAATCGTTTTCTAAGAAGTTGTTGTTAGTAAAGTTTCCAACAACTTTTGCCTTTACAAGTTTTCTCTAAAACTTATATTGAACAAAACCTAATTAAAATAAAATGTAAACAGCAGCATTGATGCGAATTTTTTCTTTAGAACTGTTTTTTTCTTACACACGTCAATTCAGCTTTAATATTTGTGTTTGTGTGCGTTTGCTTAAAAAAAAAGAGTCAAACGCATATCATTTGTTTCTAACGTACCACGGTTGATAAAGTTGGTGCAATTGTACTTTTTTGATACAATTCAAAGCCAAATGAGTCACGGTGGTACCACCGTGACTCATTTGGTACTATTTCCAAATTTTGCAAACCTAAATATTTATAATTGATATAAAATGGCAACTCGTATTTACTGTCCAATGAATATAAACTGATTTCAGTGTTTGGTGCAAATGGTTTTGCCAAAGTGCAAATGCAGAATTTCGTAGCGTCTTTATGAAATCTGAAATAAACTCTGTGTATGTTGTTGTTGGATTTAACAAAACAGCTATGATATTTTGCATTTGCTCTTTGCAAGACCATTTGCACCAAACACTAAACTTCGCTATTGTGAATAGATTTTTGTACTTGATCATTGGACGATTGCATATGCCACATTCTAAATCAAGTATCAGCGGCAGCATATAAGGCTTCATGGCAAAATATTATAAAAACAAAGGAACGAAAAAGACCGTATGTACCAATGGTTTCAAGTGTAACCGAAACAAAAGTCTTTTTCTTTTATAAAAAAAAAAATATTTATTACTATTGGGGTCGAAAAAGTACGATTGTAGAAGTTCGCAAGTACGATATTGGTTTTCTCATTTATCATCCCTGTAACATACCTGCACGCTTTCTTTATTCTTTAAGGGGGCTCTCAAATAAAATTTTCAACACAGACTAGAAATATATTGAAGAAAAAGGCCCAGAACTGCCAAGGAATCGCCCCAAGGGGGATTAAATATATGACGGGCCTTCATTAGTTTTTTGTGCTTAACATTTTCTCAAAACATAATTGCCTTGCATCTCCACCCTTTAGGGGGGCTCCCATACAAATATGCTGGTTTAATATAATTCTTAAATTTGGCCACTGCAGCGCCAAGATTGCCCTTAGTTGGGTCAAAAGTATGACCAACCTCACATAATTTGTTTTATCCCCATTGCCAAAAAAATTTGGTTTCTAAAACGACTACGCATATTAGAAAAACCTATAACAATTGTTAAGGTAATATTATTGTGGAATTTCGTTTTTGAGTTACGCTGTGCAACCTCCTCCGTTTTCGAAATTTTGAAAACAAGAGCTAACCTAAAAAACGGTAAGAACCACTGAATTCAGCGTACCCGAATTATGGTAAAACGCCAGGTGCCCGGCTGGTCGGTTTTTTTTTTTTTAAATATATAATAAAAATGTTTTTCAACAAAACTAATTCATAGAAAATGCGTTTCTTTAATGAATTAAAAATTAGATTTTTTAGTGGCTTTTTCGATATTTTAAGTTTATTTTGTTTAATAAGAGATAAAGAAAAACTTGTGAACAAATTTTCTACGAAATTAATATTTTCTAAGTTATTAAACATAAAAGTCAGATTTCATGTAAATTATAATTTTTCTCAAACTTTGGTGGGCTTGAGGGACGGCTTAGCCTTCGCCGATCGTCCTAAAAGATTTTTAGTTGTTTTTTTATTAATACCCACCAAATTGGCTAGTGAGATCTAAATAAATCCTACTTTTGATTTTAACGGCCACCATAGGGTACCACCGTACTTTTTGGCTTTGAATTGTATCAAAAAAGTACAATTGCACCAACTTTATCAACCGTGGTACGTTAGAAACAAATGATATGCGTTTGACTATTTTTTTTTTTAAGCAAACGCACACAAACACAAATATTAAAGCTGAATTGAAGTGTGTAAGAAAAAATAGTTCTAAAGAAACAATTCGCATCAATGCTGCTGTTTACTTTTTATTTTAATTAGGTTTTGTTCAATATGAGTTTTAGAGAAAACTTGTTAAGGCAAAAGTTGTTGGAAACTTTACTAACAACAACTTCTTAGAAAACGGTTTTTATGTAAAATTAATATTTTCCTAAATATAAGTCATACAAGTCGGACTTTACGATTTTTCTCAAACTTTGGCGGGATTGAGGGACGGCTTAGCCTTCGTCGATCGTCCTAAAAATTTTTTGGAGTTGTTTTTTTATCAATACCCACCGAATTGGGGGGTTAGAGCATGGAAAAAAAGAAAAAAAATTTTATCCGTACAGTTAACGACCACCCTACTGTCACATGGTTGCCTGATTCTTATTAAACTTAATTTCCATATCTTTTGTTGACTAAGAATAAATGTACATGTCGTCGCTCGTAAATTATTGTGTTCAATATGGTTATATTTTACATGGTTATATATAAAATAAAGTTGCATTGTGTAAGTTATTGATGTTCTCTATAATGCGTGAACCGCGATTGTGACGTCAATTCCAAGGTTTTTATGTACCAACGGTCTTCAAATGTGTATTGGTTCATGAGTTATAGCCATTTTAGTGAGCACTGCATTCATTCCGCAACATGTATTTATATTCCCATACAAATATCAACAAAATGCCCTCCATTTTGAACTCCTCTGAAACGGCTTGACCGATTTTTATAAAATTTTGTATGTGTATTTGTTAGGTATGAGAACAGGTCGTAGAGTATATTTTATATCGCTAGAGGACGCAAAATATTGCAATAGGGGTAAAAGCTCCCACTCCCCAATCTTCTAAACGAATCAACCGGTTTTCTTAAAATTTGGCATACAGACAATGTAACATCTGAAAGAGAATAGGGAATAAGGTGTGAAATAGGGTAAGAGAGCCAAAAGCTCCGCCTCCCTATGTCTTCTTAACTAATCAACCGATTTTCTTCAAATTTCGCAGGCAAATTGTGTTACAGTTGGAAAGAGCTTTAGCCTATAGTTTTTATTATTTAGGGCGTGAAATAGAGCAAGAGGGGTAAAAGCTCCGCCTCCCTATATCTTCTTAACTAATCAATTAATTTTCTTGAAATTTGGCAGGCAAATAGTGCAACATCTGGAATGAACTATAGCCTATAATTTTTTCTTAAAATTTGGCTGGCAGCCACTGTTACATCTGAAAGAAATAAGTTATGTGGCAAAACAACGTTTGCCGGTCCAGCTAGTATATTATAGAACACAATAATTTACGAACGACCATGTATTGCTTTGAAATGGCAGTACAAGTTATAACAGTTTTACATTAAAATAAATATTTTTTCATCTTATGATAATTACCTGCTTCTTTGTATCATCCGAATAACAATAAAAAAAACGTGCAGTGATTTAAAAAAACTGGTTTTTAAGTTTAAATTCTACGAGACGTTGTGCACTTCAAAAAAAAAACAGCAAAAAAACAGATAAATCTGCACACTTGGCAACGCTGGTTCGCTCTATCAATAAACATTAAATAAAACAAAAAGATCTTTAACAATTTTATCACGTTCATCCGCAACGCAATGTTACATTTACGTAAGAGTACCTAATTATTGCTTTTAAAAGAACACAAAATTCTTTTACGACGGAATTGTGGGTAACTGAAGTTTGTTTTTTAAAACTTATAGCGTAGCGTCACACGTGTTAACGACATAATATATTATTCACAAAATTAAATGTTTCAGCTCGAAATGTCCTGCTGATTTCACCATGTCGAAAGAACCCACTCTTTCGCTTATTTCACAATAAAACATCAAGCAATTGCCGCAAAAAAGCTTAAGCGACATTATTTTCAATTAATTAGTATTGTGGTTATTTTGTTGAACTATTTATGGTTTTTAATCCAAATTTTTAATATTTTTAATCAGGCTTAAGTTCATGAAATTTAATTTTTCATTAAATTATTTTTATGAAGAAAGGAATTTTACAACATGAAAATTAATTAAAATTGTTATTGATAATCTTTCATTCTTGACGTGGCTGGGGCTCGAACCCCGGCCGGCAGGTTACCATGACATGTTTCGATTGCAACCACTCAATCTCCTCAGATGGATTTGCCGTCTTACACCCGCAGCCATCGACGACTGCTGACGTCAATAGTCAAACATCAATCCTTAAACCAAATTGTATTCTAACATTTGGTAGATCGAAATTTGCTTTCCTGAATGATTATCCATTTTAATTGATTTTACATGTTTTTTCCTTTACTTCTGTTTTTTCGTACTTTTGTCAAGAATTTTTCTTGAAGTCCAAGTACATTTTTTTTGTTTTTTCATTTTGTCTTTTTCTTTTCTGTTGACCTTTTTCAGCACAACTTGAAGGACAAATGTACACATAGAGCTCGTGCCCTAGCTTTAACAATAATTGGTATTGTGGTTATTTTGTTGAACTATTTATGGTTTTTAATCCAAATTTTTAATATTTTTAATCAGGCTTAAGTTCATGAAATTTCATTTTTCATTAAATTATTTTTATGAAGAAAGGAATTTTACAACATGAAAATTAATTAAAATTGTTATTGATAATCTTTCATTCTTGACGTGGCTGGGGCTCGAACCCCGGCCGGCAGGTTACCATGACATGTTTCGATTGCAACCACTCAATCTCCTCAGATGGATTTGCCGTCTTACACCCGCAGCCATCGACGACTGCTGACGTCAATAGTCAAACATCAATCCTTAAACCAAATTGTATTCTAACATTTGGTAGATCGAAATTTGCTTTCCTGAATGATTATCCATATTAATTGATTTTACATGTTTTTTTCCTTACTTCTGTTTTTTCAATTTTAATTTTTTTATAATAAATGTCTTTACTGGCAACTAGTACTGGGAAACTATCGATAGTATCGATAGGAAAAATATCAATATCGATATTATTATTATTTAAAATGCAGCTATGAAGACATGTTAAAGCAGCTATACACACACAGTTTTTTGCCGCAAGTTTTTACTCGCTATTATTAACTCGCTCTGAATTACAGTAATAAATACAAACAACAAGAATGGCAGGTGGTATGGATTGCTGAGCTGTGTGTTTTTATTACTACCTTAAGGCCTTTATGTCGAAATTTGTATATGTTTATATAGAACTGAAATGTCAGATAGTTTTATGATGTTGTGAAAAAAATCAAATCCAAATGCAATTGCAATTCCGAGCAAAGGACAAAACAAAAAGTCTGCTAGATTGATAACCTTTTGGGTTGAGAATCAAATCCAATTTAGAACATTATATAAAGTTGCAATAAAATATCTTACAGTTCCTGTTACTTTGGTTAATTCAGAAAGGTGCTTATCAGCATCACAATTTTTATAAACTGTCATCTAAAATAACGTGCGTACATACATACGTCTCTTACGTTCAATAAAGTTATAAAAACAACGAACTTTAGCCTGATAAAAAACTAGTTAACGTTTTCCTACTTGAGTACAAACATTCATTCGATAGTAATATCGATATATCGATAGTGAAATCTGAACTATCGCTAAATATCGATAGTAGAAAATATCGATAGTATCACACTACTACTGGCAACACTTCCATCATCCAAATATCATGGTCACATAAGATACCGTTACGATTTTATAGCAAATACAATTGTAGCTTAAGCGACAACCTTCGTACAAAATTTTTATGAAACAAAATTTTTATGAAAAAATAAAAAAAAATCTTTTTCTGTTAAATTTGGTTTTTGTCACTTAAGCTTTTTTTGCGATAATGACCCGATATATAAAATAAAAAATTAAAAATACAAATCTGTTTAATTTGACTTAAACCAATTTTTTGAGAAATTTTTTTATACATTTATAAACAAAAAGTCTTGTGTAAAATATTTTTAATAGAAATTTTTTGGAAATTCCAAAAATTGAATTTTAAAAAGTTTTCAACGCACGGCGGGGGAATTTACAAAATAACCCCATTAATATCTCTTTTGAATATGAAACTTGCCATTTATTAAGATATTGGGAAATTTAAATCCTTGGTTTATAACAGTGATAACCAAGCCCCGAACGCACGCACACAAAGATATTATGTGCTTGTGTGCGGTCGCAGAGACTGATGATAGTCTGATGTTTTGAAACGAACAAAGTTGTTGTATACATTTGAATCGCCGACCGTGTCTGTGTGAAAAATACGATTATTGACTGACTCGCGAGCCTATGGAGCGGCTATCACTGGTTTAGAAACAGGTTATAAAAAGATGCATGTCTTTCGTTTTTATAGGCCTTTAAAAAAATAATGAATTTTTTTTTTTAATAAGTTTGTCTTTCCGCTTGTAATTTCTTCAATATTGAATATTTTCTGCCTCACATTTTACTAGGGGTGCATTGTATGTAAAACGCATTTTAGAAATTTCGGGCATTGAAATTTTTGAATTTCTTGAAAAGTCGTTTGGTGCTAAAAGATTATTTCAGATGTCTTCAATAGAATTGTATGGCGATTCTTTTCTTAGAATATATTAACCCTCTAACACTCACATTAAGGTTTAATTTTTTTAGCTTCCACACAAAAATATACTAAAACGGCACTTTAGAGGGTTTAAATGTTCGACAAATATTTTCTGGATCAAATTTCACTAGGGATCTTCTCAGACCAAAACAACGTTTATTGTATGTAAAACGGATTTTCGAAATTCCGGCCTTGAAATGTTTGAATTTTTCGAAAACCCGTTTTGCATACATTGCACGATTTTTTGGTCTTAGAAGACCTCTAGTGAAATTTAATGCAGAAAGAATTCGTCAAACATTTTAACCCTCTAAAGTACCGTTTTAGTATGCTTTTGTGTGAAAATTAAAAAAAGGACAAAAATTACCCTTTAAAATGAGTGTTTTAGGGTTAATATATTCTAAAAAAAGGATCGCCATACATTTCTACTGAAGACATCTGAAATAGTCTTTTAGCTCAGAATCACATTTGCTATATTTTTTTTTTTTTTTGACTTATAGCAAACGCCTTTTCAAAAAATTCAAACATTTTAGGGGCCGATATTTCGGGAACCTGACTTAACTTTTCAAAACCCTTTGGCAGATTTGCTCTGCCAATAGTCTTGTTTCATTTCGCGTTGCAAGTATTGAGGCTTTCGGTGATGACCCGAATTTTGTTGCACTGTGTTATCTAAGACCTGTAAAAACTAGAGTTGTTTACAAATTCCACCTTTTTTTTTTCACTAGTAGTGCCTTTCAAATTACTTTCTAATAACAACATAAAAACCCCATTTAGGATAGTAAAATCGTTGCTGAGGATTTGAATTACTTTAACTATTTAATGAAATAAATTTTATATCCGGTATTTAAATAAAAGCACGTACATACATAAATAGAAAATTGTACCGCATTGCAACAGCAATAAAAATAATTCAACTACATGTCGGGCACAAAAAAAAATCGTAAACGGAAACAAACAACAAACAATAATGACAATATTTCCGCCTTTATTGTAAAATCATGGTCGCAATTTACCTGCCTGTTAGGACTTCAAAACACCCACAATCGATGTACATGGAGCCGACGCGACACTCAAAAATAGAATGTAATAAAAGAATGTTGAAAATTCTATAGAAACAGTGATGACAATGACGACGAAACATCATCACCATCAGCTGGAATGTTGTATAATAAAAAATAGGAAAAAAACTCTTTAGAAATTTTATGTGAAAACATTTTACGAGCTTTAGGTCGGAAGTCAAATTTTTATATTTTCTTTTGTAAAAAAAAGTTTAACGTGAAATTACAAAAAAAGAATAAATTTTTTTTAGCAAAGTGTCGCAAGTGTCAAAGTGAGAAGAAGCGTGTTTTTTATTATAGTTCTTAATAACATTTAAATAAATTCGTTAAAGAAAATGATCGATTTGCAAAAGGCATAAAATCACTTTTAAAAACAAATAATGATTTGTATCTTCTTAATAAAGTTTAGGAGTTTTTGTACCTTTAAATTAATTTGCTTAAAGAAATTGCTTTAAATTGTAATTTTTAACCCAATAACATGTTTACGCAGGGGAGTGGTGGGATTTGCTTTAGTTGAATGCTGCTTGCAAATCGTTGACAAACTTAGGGTTGAATTGCCAGCGGGAAAATTCAGAAGACCTTCTTACTTCAGGGCTTTTTAAAGGCCTGCTTGAAGATGTTTTTAATTCAATAAATATTTTTATCTAACTGTTAAGCAAGGTATCGGCAGGGCTGCCAGGTACTTTTTTTCTTTTCCCCAAAAAATTAAAAATAAATCCCCAAAAATCCCCAAATTACAAAAAAATAACCTTAAAAAGTTAATATTTTTTTTATTGATTTTTTTCTGGCCAAATTTAAATTTTTTTTAAAAAAATAGTAAGAAAAATTTGAATAAGAAATACCCAAAAATCCCCACATAAAAATTTTTAGTAAAAAAAAATAATTTTATTTTGTTTGTAGCGACTGGTTTCGGCATGTTTTTTTAAATCCTTTTTATGCGATTCCAGTGAGGAATTACAAGCAAAACAATATGCTGTTTTTGAAGTCGAATGAGTTAATTTATAAGAATTTAGAGCTTTTTCAATCGGTTTTAACCACCCTTAAAATTAACAATAAAAATACATATTTCCCAAACTTTATTATATTCACCCCTATCGTGAATAATTTTTCCCTCGTAATTTTTCCCCTTTTCACATATTTGCGATCATGAACAACTCCCATGAAAAAATGTAATTCAAAGGAGATAAATAACGTGAAAAAATGTTCACGGGAAGAAATTCCCCTCATCGTGAAAAATTTTTTCCCTCGTAATTTGTTCACATTACCCTTAGATTTTCTCACTTTATTTTTGCTAGGGAACAGATCATGTATGTAAGCAGCTCCTCCTATAAATCGAATATAAAGGGTTAATAAAGTTAATAAGGCACAAACCAATATATTGCTCAACAAAATGCCAAACAACAGGTCGATTGCCTGCGGATTTGTGAAGCTTTCGATTGACTTGGTGGCAGAATTTTGGAAAATATTTTAATACATTAAATTTAAAAAGTGCAAAAAACTAACGTTGTAATCAAACTATCTCTCCAGTACTTAATATTTTGCTTATTTTAACTTTTCTTTAAAATATATACTTGTATATTTTTGAACAAAAATTTCATTGATTTTTAATTTTTTTAATCTTTCTTCTTTTTTTACATTCACTGGAACTGATAGCGTGGAAAATTTTTCCACATGAGATTCACGACTGCTTTTTCCCCTTCGAGGGGAATGAAAATTTCATGGGAACAAAAATTCCACTTGTTATTCACGATAGGGGTGATTGTCTTTCATATTTAGTTATTTTTTGGGGAAGACATATTTGCATAAAAATTGTCTTTAAAAAATCAAAAATTGTATGTGTTTTTCAACGGTTTTAGATTTGTGTTAATGTAGTGTTTTTACAAGACGAGTGAGTGAATGTGTAGTATAATTTATATGAAAAGCACTGAGCTTTTTGAGTGCAATAAAAGAAGGGAGATTATTTTAAAAATGTGTAAAATCGCCGATTATTTTTCTTAAATCCCCAAAAAAAATCCCCAATCCCCAAATGATTTTCCTTGTCCTTTTTGCTTGTATGAAATCCCCAACTTTGGGGATAAATCCCCAAGTCTGGCAGCCCTGGGTATCGGCTCTTTCCTATAAAATATAAGATACACATTCCACATTCGAAGGAAATTACTCGCCAATTTACAGAAAAAATGTGGCTTTAAAACTTCTGTGAGAAAGTTCCCGTTTGGAATTGTCAAATAAACTCACGAATAAAAACGGGCAGAGAAATATTTTAAACACTTTTAATTCATTTCATGTTTTAAGATTCCTCTC
This sequence comes from Pollenia angustigena, assembly GCA_930367215.1. NCBI lineage: Eukaryota > Metazoa > Arthropoda > Insecta > Diptera > Polleniidae > Pollenia > Pollenia angustigena. Next base: position 192,189,225 of record OV884060.1, on the reverse strand, counting down.
TTCATAAAAATAATTTAATGAAAATTCAATTTAATGAACTTTAGCCTGATTAAAATATTAAAATTTAGATTAAAACCCATAGATAAATAACCACAAAACCAATTATAGTTAAAAATCAAAGCCACAAGCTCTATGTTAACATTTGTCCTTTAAGTTGGGCTAAAAAAAAAGGTCAACAAGAAACAGAAAGATAAAAACAGGAAAAACCGAAAAATGTACTTTGGACTTCAAGAAGAATTCTTGACAAAAAGTGCGAAAAAACAGAAGTAAGGAAGAACATGTCAAACAATTAAAATAAATAATCATTCAATACATATTTCGAAATTTGGCTTTAAGATTGAAGTTTGACTAATACGGTATTTTGTCGCACATCTTTGTGATGCGTGAAGTCCTCACTATAGCTACAGAACATGGGTACGGGAAAGAATGTATTGAAAGAGTAAGTAGTAAAAATTATACAATCTGTTGCAACTATATACACAACTTAAGCAAAAGTTCTCCGTCACACATTTTTTACTACGTTGCAGTAAAGAAGCGATATGTACGAAATTGTAGAAGAAGTAATGAAAAATACAAAGTTTTCGACACATCACTTTGTTCACTGTTTTTTTTTTTAACTTAAAGCAGCATAAAATAAAAAAAGTAACGTTCGCAAATGAAACAACTTGAACTAAAAATTAAATTTTTGATTTACGCTAGAAGTATGAACAAATTGTTTTTTTTCTAGGAAAAATGCCAAAAGAACAATGTTTAAAAACGTATCCTTTAAATAAAAATATTGTTGACTACAAAGATGTCTTCCTAACAGATGGAATGGTACTTTTTTGCATAGTAAAAAAATTCAAATAATTCAACACCTTCAAAGCCACAAGCACAAAAATTTGAAATGACCTGGATGCTGAAAAAGTTTCACAAGCTTAAATTTCCAGCAAATCAGCTTTTGTGGATGTAACTAGCAATTTTAGTTTGGAATTGTGTGATGCTCTGGTGTCTGCAGATATATTCCTCCTTTATTAACTAAACAACCAAACGGTTAGAATTTGTTTTAACAAATATGGTAATGAAACCAATCCTTCGGCTACAGACCTTAGAACAACTTATCACGACAAGTTTTACACTATACAAATTTGTAAAATTGTTAAAATAATTAAGCCACATAATTTGTGTGGATGTCCATCAACGAAACGACAGACATTGAAGGAAGTTGTGTGGTCAACGTTATTGCTGGGACTTTGAATACCGAAAAAGAACACAGAGTAAACAAAAATGTTTATTAAATGTTGAACAGTTGGAAAAAGTTGCACCGTGCTTCAAAAGCTCGTAATTTTAATAATTCAATTCTCGAAATTTTTGGGTGAAATACCTTTTAATTAGTCAATTCTGGAAATTTTTTAAAGGTATTTCATCCAAAAATGTTACATGCTTAGCTCTGCGCATCCATCCATGTGTGGCTGAAGGAATAGAAATCAATTTGATAATATTGATTCATTGATATCATGTTGAAAAAATATATTTATTAAGTCTCCCTTGTGCGTTTAAGGCTAGATTACACTATCTCACAAGCCTTACGCATTCTATAATACTTTGAGAGATAGAAATCTAATGAGTTTTGTTGCGACTGTCAAAAAATCTTATTTAATATGACAGTTTGTGTTCACACCATCACACAAAGTATAAACACTCACACATAAAATAAAATGCAACACTGATCCAATGAAAAGTATTATTGTTTAGAAATTTTTCAAACAACGAGGAAGTCGTGTGGGATATCAAACTTTTTTCATATTACTTGTCTTTTTCGTGACACATTGCATTCACACTATCACACGTTGTCATATTACTTGCGTTTTTGACATGTATTAATACAAAGTATAATAGTGTAATCAAGCCTTTAGTAATTAAGGAAAAGTATCCTTACATGAATCTGCCATCACAACCAACTGTTACAAGATCAAGTACCCGGTGTGTGGCAGCTGAGTATTATGCCAAGAATTTTTTAAAATTTTGAGATGTGGTCGTTAAAAAAAAATCAATATTTTAGATTTATCTAATATTAAGGCTCGATTAGTTTTTAAAAACGCAAAAACAGGAAAAATAAAAATTGATTTCGATTAAAAAAATTAATGATCTTAATTAAAAAATTAATTAAATTTATACCAGTAAAAAAATGAATAATATTAATTAAACGTTTTATTCACTTGATTAAACGCTTAATTCACTTGATTAAATTTTTAATGATTTTTGATTAATGCTTAAGTTGCTGAACAATTTTGGCGAATTTTTTCTGTGAACTATGGATTTCTGCACAAAAGAAAACTAAAATTGATTTCAATTAAAAAATGTGTGATATTAATGAAAAATTTTATTAAATTCTGCACCAGTAAACAATTAAATAGCATCAATTAAATATTTTTTGATATGAACAACATTTTCTGCAGTAATGTTGTTGAAAGAAGTAAACGTTTAATTGCCTTGATAAAATTTTTAATTAAAACAGATTTTATTTTTGATTAGTGCTTTTATTATTAAAAAAAGTTGACGATAATTTATTCTGTGTTAGTATTCATTAAGGTGCATGTAGACAACATGTTTTTTACATCTGACTTGTCAACTTTTCAAGTCACATGTAATTGTTCATGTCGGTCCAAATGGCTGTTTTACAGAATGTTTATAATATTCGGTCACAAACGTACATCTAATTTGGTTCTGACATTGTATCTGTTTTTTTCGCATAGTTATTGCAAAATCTAAAATAAAAATGCCGCCACGAAAATTTTTATTTACGCCGTAAAACAGTTTAGCCATCTTAACATATTTTTCTTTAAATTCAAAGATACCAATTAAGGATATTATAATGAAACGGTTTTTATATATATATTTACATAAATTCTATTCAATAGTGAGACAATCATGCATATCTCGGTATTTTAAAATATTAACTGCAGCCGGCTAATGATTCCGTCAATAGTGGACGCCGCTGCTGGTTTCTTCTCGGCATAGATTTCTGATGTCAGATGGTTTGTCAGAAGAAAATAGAGCACGCTCTAATTGAAATTTTGCCAGATGACTTTGCATCTGGCTTTTATATAAACAAAGTTAAAAAGGTAACCCACGACATGTATGTATTTTGCAGTGGGAAATTTGACATGTCAGATGACAAAAACATGTCGTGTACAGTCGCCTTTAGACGCAAGTTTACGTACTGCAGACATGTTATTCACTTACAACCAGTTGTGTTCGGTCATACCCGCATATTTTTGTTGTTATAAAGAAATAGAACTGTGTTAAACAAATGGAGATTTGAAAAAAAAAAATGTATAAAAACAACTTTTTATTTGAAGAAAAAAAAAAAACATCAAAAACAATCGCAATTGATTCCATCTCTTAGATTCAACATAATGGCATTTGTGGAACAAAGATTCATTAAAGAAATGAAATTCTGCATTTAAAAATATTAAAAGGAAAAAATAAAACACAAAACCTTAATGTGGGCTACACGTACACACATGCATACATCCTTCAGTTACTGATTCGATTTCTAAGTCAGATTAAAAAAAAATTGATTTTTTTGCTATTCTCTTTAGACTTTAATCATAAAATATTGTTTATTACCAGGACAAGTTTTTAGATGCAGACAAACAAAAAAAAAATATTCAAAAATTGTAATGAAAGTCTTGTAATTAAATTTGTGTTAGTCGTTAATGTTAAAAAAAAATTATGGCTAAATATGCACTTTTATAAGGCCCCTACTCGTTGGTACTTAAGAGTACGGAAGGACCGTCAGTTAGTCATCGTTCAGACTTGCTATTTTTTGTTGTTGGAATTTTTAAAAATTCTCCTTTGAAATTGCATTAGTGTCCACTGCCCATATGTTCTGTAACTCTCGGGTCGAGAAACTTTTCTATTTAAATGTGTGAAATGAAACAAAAATGCCATATATTGAAAAAAAACAGCTTTTTTTCTCACTAAACTGTGTCTGTAACTTTTTTGGCGAGTACTAGCTGTCACGTAATTACTCGCCAATTTACAGAAAAAGTGTATCTGTAACATTTTAAATAAATATGCACTTTTATGCGGCCCCTACACGTTGGTACTTGTACAAGTTGGGGCGAGTAAAAATTAAACACTAAAAATTAATTAAAAAAGCAAAATACAAACAATAATAATAATATTTTGCTCTTGGCACATTTGTTTTCATTGTTTCATTATTTTGCTTTTAAAATTTTTATAAAATACTAGCTTAACCCGTTGCGCTTCGCTACACTGCTTTAACCACTTCTTCAGTTGAGCGATATTTAATATATGCATCCTATGGGAGGTATTTCCCCCCCGCGCCTACCCGCTTTATTTTTATTTTAAAAAGTGCTGTATACCATAAGAGTGACTTCTACAAAGTTTGAACATTCTCACTATAACAGTTCTTAAGATATGCGAAATTAAACATTGGCGTCCTATGTGGGGAACCACTTCCCCCGCTGCTATTTTATTTGAATTTTGGGGCTCAGAAGATCCTACTACCAAAAGTTCAACAAAATGCGTGGAGCGGCTCTTAAGATATGCGATATTTCATTTTGGCATCCAATGGGGGGTACCAATTCCCCTGCCCCTATCGAAAAAGTAAGTAGCCTATTTTATTTTTAGGGCTTACGTGATGTTACTGTAAAAATCGGTTCAGTAGTTTAGGAGTCTGTAAGCCAACAAACAAACAAACAAACAAACAAGCAAACAAACAAACAAACAGCAAACATTAAAGTCGCACTTTACATTATTTGGTACAGCCGACGGTTGTATTTTCGCCGCCGTCTTGAAAATTTTTAAATTTTAAAAAATTTTGATTGCTGTTAACGATATGTGTGACTGCCGTTCTAAACGTCAGCTATGTAACATCGGCTTCGAGAAGGATATTATGACATTTATAACGTTATCACTTTTGATAGTTTTCGACATGAGTTACAGACACACTTTTTTCTCAGTTTTCGAGAAACGATGGAATATTTTGTTTTACATCTTTTAGATGCGAGAAGTTCTCACTGAAGTTACAGAACATGGGTACAGATTATGAAACTCTAGTCTCGCAAATTTTTGTATTTTTTTCTTGTACTTTATTTTCTTTTTATATTTTGCATATAAATACAAATACACCTACAACAGCCAACTTTAAGTTAAAAAGTCTGAGAATAACAAAACAAAACAGAATTGTAGAGTACATAAAAATGTACTCAAATAATCTCAAAAATTCTTGCAACAAAAGTCTGAACGATTACTTAGTCATCGATTCAATAAGAAACTAAAAAAAATATTTTGATTTTCATTTAAAGAGGCGATGTCCCTTTTGTGTTTCATTCGCATTCTGTCATTTAGTAAGTAAGTCTGTGTTCATACGGCTCATGTATTATTGACATGATTGCTACTTTATAGGCGAGAGGGACGAGGGGAAAAGAAACCAGTACACAGATGCATGTACTGTCTTTACGTTTTGCTTATTCATTCGTTGTTTAATTTTGTTATTGTTTTCAATATCAAAAAAGCACAAATGCATACGCACGACTATACAAAATAAAAAAACTTGTCGTCAATATGACATGAATCATTTGAACGTCAATTCATGTTCAAAGAAGAAAAAGGAAGAATCTTGTCAATAAGACATGAGCCGTATGAAATCAGACTTAGCATCGCCACGTGGAGCGAAAATTATGTGTAAATCAAAAGGGAAAACCCAATACGCAATATTTTTGAAAAATATAAAAATATGCCGGAGTTATGGAATATTAAAAGCGATAAATGAACATTTTTAAATTATCAAAAATTCGTTGCTCATGTTGATTCTATTAAAATATTTTCTTTTTATAAAGTTTAATAAGCAGTTGGTTGAAAAATTTACCAACTCAGCAGACCAGTTGCAACGTATATCGTTATCAGTGTGACCACAACTAAAAAAAAATTGGATGCTAAATGGGGTTAAAACAAAGCTAAAAATAAAATTTGAAAATGCTAAAAAAATGCTAAATTTTCTTAAGTAAAATTGTACCATTTTAATAAATGAATTATACATTAATTTACCTGAAAATATTATGTTTCTTTTAAATACATAATATGCAAGTTTATATAAAAAAAATTCAGTAGTTTGAAAAAAGTAAGCGAGTTTTTAACCAAAAAAACATAAGGCCCTATCTGCAAAAGATAACATGATAAACGCATAAAGCCCTAACCTACAGTTTGCTAAATATGCAACATTGTCAACAGGAAAAAAACTGTTAAGGCGCAGCCATAATGTGCTTAAGCTGGGTTTTTTGCGTTTTAGGAAATGATATAATGGGTGATTTTTTAAGAGCTATACGAAAGTTTAACAGTAAATAGAAAGTAAAACATATAAAATTCAGAAAAATGCAAGAAATCTTTATTTGAATCGATAATACGGTCCATATAATTTAATGTTTGACGATTATTTCATGCAAATGTTGACCGTGACTGCGCCTCAAATCGTCCATCCGCTTAGTCCAATTTTGCCATAGTCTTTCCAACATTTCGGACGGTATCTAATGAATAAATGCTTCAATGTTCTCTTGCAATGCGTCAATTGAAGCGGGCATGTGTGTAACATAGCCCCACAAAAAATAGTCTAAAGGCGTTAAATCGCACGATCTAGGCGGCCAATTGACCAGTCCCGTACGTAAAATAAAATATTCACCGAACTCGCCTCTCAATAAGTCCATTGTTAAGCGTGCTGTGTGGCATATGGCACCGTCTTGCTGAAAACCACATGTCATGCAAGTCAAGCTCTTGCATTTTGGGCAAAAAAAAAGTTGGATATCATCTCACGGTAGCGCTCACCATTCACAGTTACGTTACGATTCGCATCATCTTTGAAGAAGTACGGTCCAATGATGCCACCAGCCCATAAACCGCACCAAACAGTGACTTTTTCTGGATGCATTGGTAGCTCTGCAATACGTTAAATCGCACGATCTAGGCGGCCAATTGACCGGTCCCGAACGTGAAATAAAATGTTCACTGAACTCGCCTCTCAATAAGTCCATTGTTAAGCGTGCTGTGTGGCATATGGCACCGTCTTGCTGAAAACCGCATGTCATGGAAGTCAAGCTCTTGCATTTTGGGCAAACAAAAGTTGGATATCATCTCACGGTAGCGCTCACCATTCACAGTTACGTTACGATTCGCATCATCTTTGAAGAAGTACGGTCCAATGATGCCACCAGCCCATAAACCGCACCAAACAGTGACTTTTTCAGTATGCATTGGTAGCTCTTGCAATGCGTTAAATCGCACGATCTAGGCGGCCAATTGACCAGTCCTGAACGTAAAATAAAATATTCACCGAACTCGCCTCTCAATAAATCCATTGTTAAACGTACTGTGTGGCATGTGGCACCGTCTTGTTGAAACCACATGTCATGCAAGTCAAGCTCTTGCATTTTGGGCAAAAAAAAAGTTGGATATCATCTCACGGTAGCGCTCACCATTCACAGTTACGTTACGATTCGCATCATCTTTGAAGAAGTACGGTCCAATGATGCCACCAGCCCATAAACCGCACCAAACAGTGACTTTTTCTGGATGCATTGGTAGCTCTGCAATACGTTAAATCGCACGATCTAGGCGGCCAATTGACCGGTCCCGAACGTGAAATAAAATGTTCACTGAACTCGCCTCTCAATAAGTCCATTGTTAAACGTGCTGTGTGGCATATGGCACCGTCTTGCTGAAAACCGCATGTCATGGAAGTCAAGCTCTTGCATTTTGGGCAAACAAAAGTTGGATATCATCTCACGGTAGCGCTCACCATTCACAGTTACGTTACGATTCGCATCATCTTTGAAGAAGTACGGTCCAATGATGCCACCAGTCCATAAACCGCACCAAACAATGACTTTTTCTGTATGCATTGGTAGCTCTTGCAATGCGTTAAATCGCACGATCTAGGCGGCCAATTGACCAGTCCCGAACGTAAAATAAAATATTCACCGAACTCGCCTCTCAATAAATCCATTGTTAAACGTACTGTGTGGCATGTTGCACCGTCTTGTTGAAACCACATGTCATGCAAGTCAAGCTCTTGCATTTTGGGCAAAAAAAAGTTGGATATCATCTCACGGTAGCGCTCACCATTCACAGTTACGTTACGATTCGCATCATCTTTGAAGAAGTACGGTCCAATGATGCCACCAGCCCATAAACCGTACCAAACAGTGACTTTTTCTGGATGCATTGGTAGCTCTTGCAATGCGCTAAATCGCACGATCTAGGCGGCCACGTGAAATAAAATGTTCACCGAACTCGCCTCTCAATAAGTCCATTGTTAAGCGTGCTATGTGGCATATGGCACCGTCTTGCTGAAAACCACATTTCATGCAAGTCAAGCTCTTGCATTTTGGGAAAAAAAGTTGGATATCATCTCACGGTAGCGCTCACCATTCACAGTTACGTTACGATTCGCATCATCTTTGAAGAAGTACGGTGCAATGATGCCACCAGCCCATAAACCGCACCAAACTGTGACTTTTTCTGGAAGCACTGGCAGCTCTTGCAATGCTTCTGGCTGATCTTCACTCCAAAATCGACAATTCTGCTTATGAACGTACCCATCGAGCCAAAAATGAGCTTCGTCGCTGAACACAAGAAACGCGCGATGAACTTTCTTAACAGAGCACGCTATTTGATAATAAAATTCAATAATTTGCAAGCGTTGTTCGTTTGTAAGACGATTCATGGTTAAATTATAGACCAAACTGAGATGTTTGACAGTGAAATAAAACACGAAACATGCGTCAGCTGTTTAAACCAGTGTTGCCAAAAAGATAATAGCTAAAAAATCACGCATTACATACATATCTGTGGCAATAAATAATAATGGCTTAAGTCGAAATTTCGTGATTTGAGATATTAAGAGTTTTGTCTAAAATTGATTGTGTGTTGTACTGTAAAAATTAAAATATAAATGCGTATTCATTATTAATTAAAATGTTATTATTAATAAAACTAAATAATGACATTTTATACTTGAAATTTAGCTGCGTCATAGATCTTGAAGAAGATATTAAGAATATGTAATAAAATTAAAAAGCACTTAAGTCAACTTAAGCCATTATTAATTATTGTCACAGATCATAGATGGGGGTACTGCACTCATTTTACAGTTTTAACTCACACTTAGTGATAGTGCAAAATTATTGCAATCATTTTTTTAATGTTGAGTGATGAGTTGAAAATTTGCAGCCTCACTAAGCATTAGTGATAGTGATGTTAAAAAATTTTGCACTCAAAAAATATTAGTTTGATTTAAAAAAAAGCAATCATCAGTTTATTGCAACTTTTTTGTTCTTCACTCATTTGAGTGCAACTAAAAATTTTGCATTCAATTTCAAGTTTAAATTGACGAGTTTATTTTTGTGCACTAATTTAAAACTTAAGACTAAACTTCATAAAAAAAAACAAAGAAGAAGTGATAAGTTATACCTATTGTGATATAGCAATATATAAAATTTTGAAGATTAAAAAATGCTAAATGCTATTTGAAAAATTGGCTGCTAAATCAAAATAAATAATGCTAAATTCAGCAGTGAAAATGCTAAAAGGGTCACACTGATCGTTATCTATTTAAAAGGCTCTATCTCATATTTTTCAAATTTTACAGAAGATGCCAAAACTATTTCAGATTATAAATTGATAAAAGAACTGTTAATAATTTACTTTGCTTCTGTTTTTCTTGTAAACACTACCAGTTGTTGTGAAAATTTACAATGTTTGCCTACAAACAGTTAGTTATACTCTTTAGCGTTTATCATATAATCTTTTGTAGATAGGGCCGTTTGTTTTTTGTGGATCTTTGTGTTAATGCAATACATTAGAATCAATGAAAAAATCGATTTTGGTTAGTTAAGGCCTTTTAGGTTTAAGGTAACGATATACATATATATATATATTTATATCAAAGTGCATACGTTATGTATATTTTTAAAAAATCTTGCGAAATATGTAAAAATTTATTTTTCAAGCCAAAAAGTTACAAAAACATGCCCTCTTTATTACTGTGCAAGTTGAAGTTATTAAGTATGTAAGTGTATGTGTGTGAGAGTGCGTTCCCTGCAAATAAAATTGGACCACCTGATCCATTTTGATAAAATGGACTACTTCATGGACTGGTCCGATTAGTGCTGGGAAACTATCGATAGAATATCGATATTATCGATAGTCTTAAAATATCGAAAATATCGATAGGAAAAATATAAATATCGATATTTTTATTATTTAAAATACAGCTAAGAAGACATCTAACAGCAGCTATACACACACAGTTTTTCGCCGCAAATTTTACTTGCTATTATTAATTCGCGCTGAATTTCAGCAATGAATACAAACAACCAGAATGGCAAGTGGTATGGATTGCTTATGCTGTTATGATACTTGCTATTTTTTGTATTTTTTCAATATTGGAGAACAGTGCAAATATATTTGCATAGGAAAACTGACTAAGTGTAAAGAGTATGATTATATCATAAAAAATCTTGAAATGTCAAACAAATATACATGTGTTATCGATAAATAATCTAAGACTGTCAAAAAAATATAAAATTTTTTAACTTAAAATTGACATTTCCAGATTAATTGTTAGCACTGTTGCCAATTTTTTTAGTTTTTGATCGAAAGAAACGGTTTTTAACTTTTTTTTGCGGTTTTTAGCTTTTATGACGGTTTTTTGTGGGGAAAAAACGTGGCCAGTATTGTTTGTTTTGTTAACATTTTATCAAACTGTATTTCTTGTTCTTTCTTGCATTTGTTGTTTCATTCAGTCAATCCTAAAAAAATCCAATACAAAAAATAGCAAGTATCATAACACCTTTAGTAGTGCTTTTTACTGCTAATTAAAGGCCTTTAAGTCGAAATTTGTACATGTTTATATAGGGACAGAAATGTCAAATATTTTTGTAAAGTTGTAAACAACAAATGCAATTGCAATTGCAAACATATGTATGTACGACAAAACAATGAACGACCATTAGAGGATAAGTCCGCGCGATTGATTACCTTTTTGGGTTTAGAATTTAGAAAAATTTTTAAAGTTGCAATGCAATATCTTATAGTCCCTGTTATTTCGGTTCCTTCAGAAAGGTACTTATCAATTTTTAAAAAGCTGCCTAAAAAAATCTAAAATAACGCGCGTATATACATACGTCTCGTACATTCAATAAAGTGATAAAAACAACGGACTGTAGCCTTATAAAAAAATAATTAAAGTTTTCCTGCACAAGTACAAACATTCAGTCGATAGTAATATCGATATATCGATAGTGAAATCTGAACTATCGATAAATATCGATAGTAGAAAATATCGATAGTATCCCAGCACTAGGTCCGATGTAATGCAAGCATGGACCATGTCATTGTTAAAAAGTGTTTGTAGTGAGACGACATGTTTTCTTTTTTTAACGACATGCTTTCGTTTTTAAACGACTTCAAAACTAATCCTCTTGTGTACACCATGGAGTAGTTTTAAAACTACTCCTTAGTGGTCCAAAGATGGGTTATATGGTCCTCTCCTAGGACATCGTAATGTTAAATAGACCAGGTTTTTTCCATACGTTTGGGTTAGTTTTGGACTAGTCCTGGTCCCTTGTGGACTACTCTTTACACGCGTGTTTGGACTGGTCCTATTATTTGCAGGGTTTGGATGCACCTTAATGCAGCTTAATTCGTAACTAGTAAGGTTTTGAGACAGTTATTACTAGTTGTTCAAAGTATCAATTTTATACGCTTAAAAAAGGACAACATTAAAAAATTATCAATTATCCACTGCACAGCTTTATACTTGACGACATGTGTTGTAGAAACAACAACAATACAAAAATACGTAAATCAAATAATTGGGCTTTATACGGAGCCTGCGGGGAATTACGAACCGATCTTCACAAAATTGGGCAGAGTAATTTACAATCTTATAAAACTGTGAAGGACTATATTTTAAAACCCAATATCATTGTTCGTTAGGATTTTAGGTTTAAATTGTGGACCGTTCTTAATAAAAGTCGGCAGAGTGAATTCTAATCTTATGAAACTATGACTGCAATAGAATTATTTGTTATGGGGTATGCCATATTAAGGTGGGTCGAACAAAAAGGTTGTGCCTAAAACAGGAAAACTATTTTTGCCACGCCCCTAAATACAGCCTTTTGGTTTTGTGTATGTAGCGCTGACATTTCAAGTTCGATCTCAACATGTCGCATATCGCTCTTCATGGCTTGGCAGTGGCTTAATTTTTGCATTTGGTTACTTTTAAATTCTACATCAAATTCTGGGCGCCACTTATGCTATCTCGGAACCCTCTTCCAAATATAAAACAAGTGTAAAAGGAAGATATATTAAAAGTTCCAATCTCTCTCTAATAGGGGTAAGGGCTTAAAAATATTCTAAAATTAATACATGTGTATGATGTTTGCTTGAAACAGCCGCTGCTTATAAACATTTTCAAAAACACCATGTCTTTTTTGCGATTTTCTAACAAAAAAGGCTTCATATAAGAAAAACGCTTATAAGAAAAAAACTGATAAAAGAACATTTTTCTTAAACACCAAAATCACAAAATGTATAGAAAAAGAATTTATATAAGAAACTTCCAACGGCAACACAGAATTTATGTAGTTTGCATGGACAACTCTGTTTTCTGAAAGTTTTACAACAAAAACAAAGTTTTTTTTTACTTTTAAGCTCGTTACTCTCTTTTTCGCCGCATACGCGGCTGTCAAAAAAGTAGAATCTGTGTAGTTATACGTAGTAAGTTACATGCACAAAAGCGTAGATGCCTTGAGGCGAAAAGTAGGTTTACTTTCCACTTTTGTAAGCGTCACAAGCAGCGTTCGAACAAATCAGCTGATTTTTACAAATTAAATTTTATTTTTACTTGTGCTGCTGCTGCATAAAATGCATTGCATGCAACTTGAAACGTAGAACGCAAGTAAGGTTATAAAAGCATGCGCTGCGTGGAGGCGAAAACGCGTGTTATGGACCTCCAGCTTTAGTTTTAGATGAGCTAGCTGGTACTCATGAGAAGCTTTGTGTTTTTTGTCAATAAAAACAAAAGTTAAAATTTTAAAAGAAATACAAAACGGTATAAAACGAAGCGAAATTGCAAAAAATATAATATTGCACTTTCAACGTTATCTAAAATAATAATTTAAAAGTTAGAAACGTTAACATGGGGTCTTCACCTGACAATCTTTTGTCATACCAAACGTCAAAACTCCATATAGAAAAAACTTTAAAATTTTTGCCAGCGTTTTTTTTTTTATATGAAGTTTGACGTTTATTATAACAAAAAATTGTCAGGACCCTATGTAACAAATAAAGAGACATAAAACCAAAATATGAAAGTCTTATGGCCATAGCTACTTATATAAGAAATAAGTTTCTTATATAAAATAGTTGTATATAAGAAAGAAACGCTTATAAGAAACTTTTTTCCTGGATTTTTTAAGTTTCTTATATCCGATAAATACTGTATACATAAACTATAAATTAAACAACTAGTATATAATTGCATATAAATGAACTAGTTGGGTTCTTGTCGATAGTTGGATAATATGAAATAAACACAGATGTGCCACTAGTCTGAAGTAAAAAGCAACTAGTATATTTGTAACTAAATACTGGCAACTTTGTCTGCAGGGTAAATACGCATACATACATGCAGACACACACAATTAAATTTTCACGTGCTCGCAAAAACGTATGTGTCAGTATTAAGGCAAATGAAACGAGTTGCTATAAAAATAAATATTCAAAACTTTTTTTACGATTTTTTCTGTTTTTTTATTAAGCAGTATAAAAAAACAAGAATAATATTTAACGAGCATGCAAACAATGTTTTGTACTTATACGACTGTGTGATACTCTTAAAACAACAACAATAACAATAAGAACACAAAAAATCAAATGAAGATTAAAAAAAAGAGGAATAAAAAGTACGACAATGCGAGGGGATTTTCTTTTGTATTCAACACATTTTCAAGTGTTTTGCTTAATCTAAACGTTTAAAAAAATATCGTTTTTTATTGCAACATAAATGCGAGTACACACGAGTTCGTGCTTTGGAAAATATATTTTCGCAAAAGTATTTGACTTTATCCTGTTGTTTGTGGCCTAAACTTAAAGTTGATGTGTTGGAAAGCAAATCGGGAAATCGAAATTTTGTTTGCCCTTTAAAGAGTCACTCATGAAATTATATCATTTGAATAATTTAGAAATTTTGTTTTGTGAACCAGTTCATATTTATTGGCAACGTAGGGTAAAACAATATTTCGCCATACTTTTAAGTGTTTTCCTATTAAATCGCCTTAACTATTTTCGCATAGATGCATTTGTATGTATGTCTGCATATATTTCGTTTTTAACTCAAACGTTCTGTTTCACCTATTGTTTTTAAATGTTTCATTGTTTATTATACTTTTACAACAGAATTTTAAAATATAGTTTCATTGTTTTAGAGTACAGACTCTTACACAGCCAAATTACACAAAAAAAATTGTTTAAGTAATTTCAAGTCAAAATTGTTCGCTCAACTTGACATTTTAATTACTACCAAATTGAACTTGTGAATACTTATGTGAGCACAATCGTAAAATGAATTTTTTAAAGTATACAAATATTGCTCCAAGAGCAAAGGAAAAGTTCCAACAAAATCTGGTTTGTATGGGATGTTGTAGATGGGTAACGCCCATATCAAGGCGAATTTGCCTTGCCCCCATACAAAGTAGTTAGTATTTTTGCTTTATCTACAGAAATGCAACAGTAAGGTACACTAACTTTGATGTAGGTAACTTAGAATAAACTGCGTGCTCCAAAACAGGGGGTAGAAGGGTACCCCACATACAAAGTAATTATTATTTTTGCTAATTCTACCAAACTACCAGAGTGCGGCGCTCAAAATTTGATGTGGGTAACTTTAAGAACATCCTGCATGTTCCAAGAAAATCGTGAAAGTATAGGAGAGGGAAGGCAGGTATCCCCCCTATAAAGTAATTATTATTTTTATATATCTATAAAACTGCAATAGCGAAGCACACTTAGTTTGATGCGGGTATTTCCTAGAACTAACTGCATATTCCAACAAAATCTTGGAGGTATTGGAGGGGAGATGGGTACTCCCCATACAAAGTAATTACATATTGTTTTCCTACATCTACAGAGCTACCAGAGTAAGGAACACTAAATTTGATGTGGGGTATTCTTAGAACAAACGGCATGTGTAAAAATCTTGGAGTTATGGAAGTAGGTAGACAGGTACCCCCATGAAAAGTAATTATATTTTTTCTTACATCTACAGAACTACCGCAGTAAGGAATACTGAATTGGATGTAGGTAACTCTTACAACAAACGAAAAGTTCAAACAATATCTTGGTCGTATAGGAGGCTTTAGACAGGTACTCCCAATACAAAATAATGACATATTGCTTTTTCCTATATCCACAGATCTACCACAGTGAGGAACACTAAATTTAATGTGGGTAACTCTTAGAACAAACGAAAAGTTCAAACAATATCTTGGTCGTATAGGAGACGGTAGACGGGTACTCCCAATACAAAGTCATTATATATTGCTTTTCCTATATCCACAGAGCTACCACAGTGAGGAACTCTAAATTTAATGTGGGTAACTCTTAGAACAAACGAAAAATTCCAACACAAACTGCATATTCCAGCAAAATCTTGAAGGTATAGAAGGAGGAGTAGGGTACCCTCCCAATCAAGCTTATTAATAAATTAAAAAACAGGTTTTTTTACTCACGCTCGCTCCTCTTGAATGCCTGGCGTTGAATAACTTTAGTTTAATATTACACTATTTACTGCTTTTTTGCGTAACGGTTATAAGCATTTTACGCTTTAATGCATCCGAACTTGTGCAATTGCAGACTGCTTTATAAAATAGTCGAAATTTTTTTGTGTATAAGCATTTATGCATCACAATATAATACAATTTTAATAAATTGCACTAAAATTATTCTCATATTAGCAGCGTTTCAAACTTGAGCCAAATACAATTAAAAACGCACAAAACTTATTTCATCAAAACGTTTAATCAAAAATTTTAATTAAACATTGAATTCATGAACATTCGATGCATGAAAAAAACCCTTTTTCATAAAGCTGATGAAAATAAGCGAGTTGTTTAAAAAAGCACATTATATGCATATAAGCGAGTTTCTGTAAATGCATTCCTAGTTTTAAAGCATTAAAAATTATGTTTTAATTACGCTGATCTATCTATTCAAATCAAAATTAGTAATATATTTTCGGAGTGGATGTCATTTTCCGCATGATCTCCTCTTAAACGATAACTGATATTTTCTGAATATAGGAGGTTTAGCGGCCATGAACCCAATCCTAAGTAAGAACCAGTTAGAGAAATACAAAGTATCAAAAAAATACCTCGTACAGATTCTCATTCCCTCAGGACTTTACATGTTAAATTTGATATTTATAGGTACAATAATAACAAAAATTCAAAAAAAGTACTAGTTAAAGAACAAAAAAGTACCAAAAATCCCGTCTTATAGATCTATCACTCAGGACATTGCATGTTTAATTGGTGGCATGTCATAACGTCCAGTGTCCATTGACACTGTGCACTTTTGAAAATGTCATACCGTCCGTGGGCATTAAGACACTTTGCAAATGGACATTGTCATTTCAAAAGTTCCATAATTACTAAAGATGTTAAATACAAAAAAAGATCTATATACACGCAGAGAAAAATATGTTTTATTATGATAACAACCAATAAAACTATTTTTAAAGAAACTTATTTTACCATAGAATGGTTGTCGGTGACAATGATTTGGTTAAATTAAACATTATATGGTCAACTTTTTTTAAAAATAGTTTTGTTGTTTATTCTCTGGGTGCATCTATTAAACATATAACGAAAACACTTTTGGGCGCATGGATTTTCTCCCCTATGGTGTAACAAATACCGGCAGCGCTTACTAAAGCGTCTCGGCATAGCCGGCCTTCGGCCGGGCGCAAGGATTTTCTACTCTTTGGTATAACAAAAACCGGTTTCGCTGACTAAAGCGTCTCTGCATATCCGGCCTTAGGCCGGGCGCATGGAGTTTCTCTTCTATGGTATAACAAAGACCGGCTTCGCTAACTAAAGCTTCTAAAATCTGCCTTGTTTCCGAACGAAGGCTGACTTCGCAGACAAGCTTTAGTTAGCCCATAGAGTAGAAAATCCTTGCGACCGGCCAAAGGCCTGCTATGCAGAGAAGCTTTAGTTAGCGAAGCCGGTTTTTGTTATACCATAGAGGAGAAAATCCTTGCCCCCGGCCGAAGGCCGGCTGTGCAGAGAAATGGCCCGAATATATGGAATTTTTTTTATATAATATTAAAAAACCCGAAAAATCACCAAATAATAACGAAAAAAAGCCCAAAAATTGTGGGTCACTTTTTATATGAATTCAGGCCCAATTTTACATGGAATTTTTTTGGGCGATTTTTCATTTATTTTTTGGGCCATTTTTCTTTTGGCGATTTTTCCTACAGCCACCAACAATAGTTACGAGATTCGCCCCTTAAACGTTTGAATTTCAGAAAAGTACCGAATTGGTATTTTTTAGATAAGTTTCGAACATGATATAATGTTTATTTTTACGTTATTTTGTTAAAAAAAATGTACGGGGTGACAAAAAAAGCACCAAAATTCAAGTTTTACCCGTTTACTCCCTAAAAGGGCCGAATTTCAAGAAAGTACCAGACACCTGTCCGCTTATTTTTGTAAAGGACAACAATAAAATTTACATTTTTTTCTGTCTCTTTTAGTTTTGAAAATATGAGTGAGGTTAGATTAGAAGGTTTAGCGCTCGCTCCTGGACCCTAAGCACTTTAATGGAACCTTATAAAGCCTAATGTGTCCTTTCTCCGATGTTACTGCGTCATCGCACTGAGGACATATTCGTCATTTCTGTAATGCCGATGTGTCATCCCATTGATGACATAATTTCATTTTTCCCTTATGACACTTTGGCCAAGTGATATTAAGGTTGACATCACCATGATGAAAAGTGTCATGGGGTTAAAAACGAAGACACTTGTCATAGTACTGATGTCAAAATACATCAGCGTTATGACGCCTTTTCTATCAGTGTAGGAATAAAAATGCGTTTCGGCTTTGTTGTTATTTCGTCAACACAAGCATAAATGTGATAGTATGTGTTGCCTTCACTGGTATAGATATACTGTGGTGAAGGGAATCAAGTGGTCGGGATCGACCGACTATACTTCCATACTCCTTAAAATTACGGCGAAATTATTGACCTAAGTTCTGAGTTCTACAACAGTTGCTACAAAGTGGAATTATGTATTAACAACCTTTTGTTATGGAACTCCTCATATACAGATGTTAATATGTATATTTATCTATGCTCGCACTTGATGTTATTTGTATGAATATAAAATTGAATGCATGTCATATCTCTCTATGTAACTATGCGAAATGAAAATGATGTTTACAAAAGAAAAGAAATCAAAAATTGTGTAACAAGCTGAAGTCATAAATGAATTAGTTTACGCACTAAAAACACTTAACTTTTCTATGCATATATAATATTTTTATTACGAACAAAAAAAAATTGAAGAAATTTGCAGGAAAAACTTATGAAATTGCATTCAAATTGGAAAATAAAGAATGTTAAGTTAATTCTAGTCAATATGGCATTATGCGTTTTACATGGAAATGGTACTTTAAATATGAATTTTTTTAATTTAAGAAGTATATTTAATAATGAATTTTATTTAACATTGACTAAATAAATGGTGTTTTTTTTTAATTTTGATTCAACGTCGGAAAGGGTTATACTATGTTCACACTTGGGTTCTTAAACGCGTTTAAGCAGCTCGAACGTGATTAAGCTCTAATCACTTCAAAATCGAGATGATTACCCATACATTGAAGTGATTTGTTAATCACTTCAAATCGACATGATTACAACTAAATCACTTCATAAACCACATAGAATCCACTGAACATACCCTAATAATGTAGAATCGCTCATGATCGTGTACAACCGGCCAAGATGTCTGCTTAATGTTTTTATTTTTTTTCCTTAAATAATTCATACATTTTCACAATTTCATCATTAAATTGATTAAAATAATCTTCTGATAACTTTATAAAAGTGTTTTTATCCATTTTTAATACTTTAAAGAAATTTAAATTTGTTTGTTGTTTTTTTGTGTGTTTGTGTGTGTGTTTTTTCTTAATCATCTGTCATCTTAATCATCTCAAATGTAATGTGAACGGCTTTGATTAGCTAAATCAACATTTTGCTTAAACGCGTTTAAAAACCCAAATGTGAACATAGCATTAGCTGCAAAACGAAATGTCATATGGCGATTGCTTTATGCTATTTATGATCATTTTGCTCTGGCAAATTATCACGACGATACGAGTAGATTCGCGCCTTAACAACGCTAACAAATTTCACCGTCAGACAACTAATGAAGAAATCTTAAGAAAAAACTTATTTTATCTAAAAATTCATTTTGGAAAACAAGTTAAAGAACTGATGAAACTAAATATCGCATGCGATAAAAATATATAACAATGAATAAGAAATTATTCATACTACATATAAAAGTTTTTGATATTTTATTAGTATGTTTTTTAATATTAAAATGTTTGTTTTTTCAAAAATATGACTTAGACCATAACAACATTATGCAATTAATGCCTCCACTTGCAAAAATGGGGATTTTACAAAAAAAAAAAAAAAAAAATTGGCACCGACATACAATTAAGAGACCTATGTTCATGAAAAATGGCAATAATGTCAATGTTTGTAGTATAATAATGATGACTTTATCTTTGCCAATGCCGAAAAGTATCTTATGTCGAACATTGTAATTTGCAACTATACTCAGCTTGTAAAAGTTTTATGTGAGGTGGTTTAAGCTTTAAGTCTGTATATTATCGTACTATAAACAACTTTAATAGAGAAATTGAACGTGTGTAAAGATAAATTAAAAAATTCGATTCATTTTTTAAAAATGTCGCATGCGATAAAAATTAGATTAAAAAAATACAGCATGCGATAAAAAAAAATATTAAAAAGAAACTACGATTATTTTAAAGTTTTTATGAAAAATCAATCATTTTTATATAACATTACAAATTAATTTGATATTTAATTAGTCTTTTTTATATTAAAATTTATGATTTTTGAAAAAATGTGAATTAGACAGAAATTCTTATGAATGTGTTTTGTGAGGGATATTTCCCTTGTATCAAAATCCTCCCATCTCAGGGAATTTAACTCTAGAGCAGAGATCTGCAATACACCGCACATCTGCGTATGCTTTCACACAAATAAAGAGAGCATTAGAAAATAATTTGTATTTTTACTCGAAAACACTGAACAAACAAAAACAATTACGCTCAAAAATAAACAACCAAGAGAAACAAGAAATGTAAATGTATGTGTTTGGCGGACTCTGCTCTAGACTTTATGTGTCAAAAATGTATTGCTTCAAAGTGGGAACTCGCCATATAAAATTCATGCCTTCTGTAAGCGCAATGGTAAGCGAAACGTTTATGTTTCTCCCTTACAAACCTGCTTCGTCGGAAGCTCCATTTTTTGTTGGGATTAAAATGTTTGTTTTTTCAAAAATATGACTTAGACCATATTTACATTATGCAATAAATGCCTCAACTTCCAAAATGGGGATTTTACAAAAAAAATTAAAAAAAAAAATAAAAAGAAATATGTTCATGAAAAATGGCAATAATGTCAATGTTTGTAGTATAATAATGATGACTATATCTTTGCCAATGCCGAAAAGTATCTAATGTCGAACATTGTAATTTGCAACTATACTCAGCTTGTAAAAGTTTTATGTGAGGAGGTTTTAGCTTTAAGTCTGTATATTATCGTACTATAAACAACTTTAATAGATAAATTGAACGTGTGTAAAGATAAATATAAAAAATTTTATTAATTATTTAAAAATATCGCATGCGACAAAAATTATATTAAAAAAATACCGCATGCGATAAAAAAATATTATAAAGAAACTACGATTATTTACACGAAATTTTAAAGTTTTTATGAAAAATCAATAATTTTTATATAACATTAAAAACTAATTTGATATTTAATTAGTCTTTTTTATATTGAAATTTATGATTTTTGAAAAAATGTGAATTAGACAGAAATTCTTATGAATGTGTTTTGTGAGGGATATTTCCATTGTATCAAAATCCTCCCATCTCAGGGAATTTAACTCTAGAGGGATGTTTAGACCTAACAAATATTTGACGAAAAAATCCAAAAAAAAACGCGTGACCAGTAAATTTATCAAACTTTAGTTTTATTTTTTTAGCAATTTCTATTAACAAATTAAACTTTATTTGTAAGAAGACAATTGTAAAATGT
This sequence comes from Pollenia angustigena, assembly GCA_930367215.1. Classification (NCBI taxonomy): domain Eukaryota; kingdom Metazoa; phylum Arthropoda; class Insecta; order Diptera; family Polleniidae; genus Pollenia; species Pollenia angustigena. The sequence continues at coordinate 192,167,787 of OV884060.1, read as the reverse complement.
AATAATTAAGAAACTGTTAAATGATGTTAGATCTTTCCAAACGTTTTGCAAAAGCAAATAATGTTTTAATAAAACTAGGGGTTACGTGTAGGACTTTAAATATTTTATAGATGTGAACATACCCTATAAACATTTTTGAAATTTTTTGGCGATGATTACGCGATCCTTCTCAGGGAATACGAATCGCTAACAAGTAGCGCCAATCATCTGTGTTTTTTTTATAACTTTCGATAGAACTTTTTTTTGCCTTGTTGTTTTGTTAAGGTAACGGGAAAATAAATATTTGGTTTCAAGGGCAATTAGCAAAATTGTCATTCCAATTGAGCAAGTGATTTGTGAAAGTTGTGTTATTGTAATTCATGTAAATAATATTTAATATATCCCTGAAAGCAATTTTCATCGCCGAATCATCGCCCGAGAATCGCCGGCAAGTTGTCTAACATCGCTGCGATGCATCGCGTGAAAGCTAAATGCTATCCTCTGGCGATTCGCGAAAACGTTTGCACGTGTCAACCACGAGATTCGTGTACCGCGGCAAACGATGTTCACGCGAATCGCGGTACACGATGTTCATGCGAATCGCGGTACTGGGATCGCGTGGTTGACACATGCAAACGTTTTCGCGATTCGCCAAAGGATCGCATTTAGCTTCCACGCGATGCATCGCAGCGATGTTAGACAACTTACCGGCGATTCGCGGGCCATGATTCGGCGATGGAAATTGTTTTCAGGGTAGCTTAAGTTAAATTTTTGACGATTTTTTGTTCCGAAATTAGCAGAGTGCCTGCCGCTTTGCTGATTTTTTCTAAAAAGTGACGATTTTTTCCAGTCTCCAAAGTCTGAATAAAACATTACATTTTCTGACACGTTCGTTTTTTAATCTTGGAATGTTAAACTGCCGTACCTTAACAAGAGCGGATGGCAAAACGTTTTCTTTCGATTAGCTTTAACGCTGATATGCTTTAACTAAGCAAGAGCGACAACTTTGTGTCACGAACAGTAGTGATAACTTTCTTGTTAAATAAAACCTAAAAATTATAAATAAAATAACATTTAGAGATAAGAACACTAGATTGACCAAAAAATAGCTAAATTGCAATTATTAATTAACCATTTACACTATAAAACCAGCTATCATTTTGGGTTTTCCAATTGCAAAGCGTTGACGCCGCTCTATTTAGGAATGCTTCATACAAATTTTATGGGCATGACAAATTTTAAAAACTAAAAACGCTTCACAGTGTGAGATTTAATCAATCTGGCATCTCGAAATTAAAAAAAAAATGTTTTCGTAACTCGCTCATATTTTTTTTTACGTGAGAAGACCCCCAATTGTTACGAAAACAAACACAAAAGAGAATAAAAAAATGTTATTGGCGTGATAACAGCTATCAAACACGTGCAATTGCATAGCATGTAAAAATTGATTTGCAAGCTTGCATTGATCACAAAAGTTTGAGTGATCAGGTCGAAGTTGGGAGTGGTTTTGTTGGCCTATTTTTTTTTTTTTTTGTATTGAAGGTTATTACTTAAACTTAAAATTTTTACTTTATACAATATTTATTTTTGCACTCAAGTATTTTGAAAAAATTGTTTTATAACCAGCTAAAAGGTAAGACAAATTTTAAAGCTTTCAAATCTTTGATAGACTAGAACTTCCAAGTCCCACGGAGTTCCGTGATGGGAATGTCAGCAGAATCTTTGTTAATGTGCCCAAAACAAATTTCAAAAATAAAATCCTGCCCATTTTTTGCCTTTTTTTAGTATGAGTGAAATATCGCGAGAGGAGCTATTTTGGATTTGGTTGAGCAAGGTGAAAAGTGAAAAAACAAAAGCGGTCGAAAAGCACGTTGTAACAATTTTTGGAAAAGATGTTGACGATACCGAAATTAAAGATCGTATAAAAAAGCTTTGCTTCCAATTTCAATCGCGATGGAGCAAATCTCACCGTGATAAAGCAAGATTTATGCAAGACAATGCTATTTGGCTAAGTTCAAAAATTTCTGCTGTTGATTTTGCTCTTGATCACGCACCATCAACTTCAAAACAAATACTGCATAAACAGCGACTATTTTATCAATATAGATGCGTTCCAAAATTTTACGTCAGAAACAAGAGAGCTTTATTTGAGTTTATATCCTTGGTAAAATATGCCAGTAACTGTCCACAAAATATTGTTTCATGGAGGAGCTATCATTTCTTCATGCATTCTTCCCATAGGAAACTTTTCTGAAGAAGCGCAAGAAGCACGCAATAAAGAGTAGAGACAGTATCGCAAACTGTTCACAAGAAAAACGTCCCGAGTTGACACCAACATAGATTAATTGCATAGGTTGCTTATCACGTCAGACCCTTTGATTGCAAGTTTACGTTTGCCTCCAAAAACCAAGCGTTCTACTTTACCTTCTGAGGTCATTGCACTTTTGTCTGACACCCAACTAAATGATGAATTTGATGATTTAGCATAAAAAACTTTGCTGCAGCTCTCTGGAATTTTTATTTTTGTATAAATTTCTTATTTTTTTTATTTCTACTTTTCGCTTTTTACTTTTGTATAATTTGTATATAATTTCTTTATTTTGGTTTTTGATTAATATCTTATTTTGAATATTTTCCATTCTTTTAAGAACTTTCGTTGAATTTTTTTAGTTTTTCCTCTTTATTATGTTTTAGATATCAATAAATTTAACATTGAAACAACATTAACGTTTTATTTTTCTCATTTGCAAAGAAAACTCGAAAACTAAAGTTCGAAACTTGAAGCATTTGATAGAAATGGTTGTATGAGGGTACTTACATATATATCGACAAGTTTTAGTTAGAAGAGAAAAAAGAAGAAATTTTGAATATAAATGTGTAAAAAAAATTGTCCCCAACTAGTGTTTTTGAGGATAGTTCGGAACTAGTCCCCTTTGACACTAGTTGGAACAAGTTATCTTTCACCATATTGAAGCTTATAATCTTCTTAACGATCGTGCCAAATTTCAAGTTGATATCTCTAAATCTTCATATAAAAATTAATTTTGAGATGCTAGATTGACTAAATCTCACACTGTGCGCTTGCCGCTTTTGTTTAGGTACGACTGTAATATGCAAATCTTAAGAAAATCTTTAAATAATTCTTTTCAGAGTACAAAAACAACATTTTGTTAATCATTCGTCAAACCATCCTCGAATGAACTATTTACGAATCTCTGTATAAATCATTTTTACAACAATTATACGGCGAATATTTTACGAGTTGTAAGATAATATCTACATGAGTCTTATACGATTAATGGCATCAAAGACTTGTTAGATAATCTATGTACTATGGAAGAATCTCAATCGTGTTACAGTTTTTCATGGCATGAAAGACTTGTAAGATTATCTATGTACTATGGAAGAATCTCACTCGTGTTAGTTTTTCCCGTGTGAGGAATCTTCTACGGTTAAAAAACGCAGTCATCGACGATCAAAGGTGCTCTTCATGAGACTCCCAGTAGCTCTTACACGATTTAAAACGCTAGCTGGGTATAAAGTAATTATGTTTTTGTTTGAATGTTTCTTTTTATAAAAATCGAACAAAAATTGTTAAAAACAACTAAATTTTAAGTTGTCCGATTTTTTTTTGACGATTTTTCGAAACATTAAAAACGATTTTTTTATTTTTTCTCAGGAAATTGACGATTTTATCACAAATTTATCTGGCAGCCCTGATAAAAAATGTTCACAAATACAATTTGGATATGGTGTTTATAAATTATAGTAACCTTTTCCATAGTCTTCAATTTCTTATAGGTTTGGGCAGAAGGGCCATGTCCCTACACACAGAAAAAAATACCAATGTTAAAATAACATGGCGAAATGTTAATTGAGAATCATGGTAAATTTCTGCAAAAGTATGCCCTTTATTTAAATTTATCATTAATTCATATTAATTTTAAACGAAAAATATTAAAATAACTTTAAATCACGTTTGTTTAATATTATTCACTGTTAAAATAACATTGTTCACTATTGAATCCATAAAAACCTGTTTTATATTAAAATCAAAAGTCCATCTTGTTAAATTAACATGCATGCATACTTAAGTATGTACATTTTTTTATTTTCATGTTTAAAATATGTTATAAAAATAAGACAATTCCCGCATTCTTTTAATTAAAATTATTTAGTTAAATAGTACATCAAGTTTTCAAAGTAGAATGATGACGAAAACCATATCGGGCCATTCTGCTGATGCTTGGAGAGATACAAAATAAGTGAAACAAGAGTTACAGGGGTAAGTGTTTTGAATTATTCTTAAATAAATTCATATGTTGTCTTCACACTGTTATATCACACTCCAACCAATTTGATTCTACATGAACTTCACGTTGTTCCCAATTAAAATAACTTTCATTCAACGTGAATCGGATTGTTATTTCAATAAAAAGAAAATTTTGCTCTAACTATACTGCAATGTTGAATTAACATGAATTAAAGTTATTTTAAAAGAAAAAAATGTTGTTCGCAAGTTATTGTAAAATCATGTTAAATTAACAAGAAGTAGTTATTTGTAATAATTACCAAGGCAAACTTTGTTTGTGGACACAAATAAATTGAGGTACACTTTTTTATATTTCTTTAATTTTTTACTTTATTACCTTTTCAGGAAACCGCCATATACAAAGTGAAGTTAGTTGCAGCTTCTCTGCTCATTCTTATCTTAGTGTTACCAAATCTTATATGCTAGTGTTACCAGAGCTTATGTAATAATGTTACCAGATCCTATATTACTACAATCTCGGCCGACCTGACAATTCAATCGACCTCGATTGACACTAATTCTTCAAAATTCCTCGTCTAAAAATTCGTAATCCTCATATTCACCATCACTACTAGCCTTATCCAAATATTCATAATCCTTGCTTTCGTAAGTGTTGCCTTCAGAGTTCTCTAAAATGCTACCATTAACATTCCCAAGTTCCAGCCAATTTTTCAAACGACTTGAATCTACTATGCCAACGTATGGCATTTGCGTTACTTGACAATTCTCACACTGAAGGTTTTTGGCTGTTTATGATGTTCGTTAAAATATTTCAGGTTGTACGATTGAGACTTCTCTATAGTCTGAGAGGCCCGTTCTCTAATCGAATCTAACTCCCTATTAGTGTCGCCATAAACGTCCTGCAAATACTCAGTCAACTCGTCCACTGTCACGCCGCGTTGTTCAACCCCAAATAGCATCATGCTCGGGGTTTGCCCTATCGAACGGTGGAGGGTGTTGTTAATAGCGAATTCTACCTTAGATAATTTTTCCACCCAATCACTGTGTTCGATTGGTTCAGTTATTTTAGCTAACATTGCCCTAAGATCCCTATTTACCCTCTACACTTGACCATTCGATTGTGGCGATGCCACCGATATTTTAACATGAATTATATTACGATCAGATAAAAATTTCCCGAATTCATTAGATGTAAATCAAGTTCCTTGGTCACTTATTATTCGTCTGGGCCTGCTGTAATTTTTAAAATATTTCTCCAACGCACATAAGACCTCTTTTGTCCCCGGAGAGTTTACTGAGAACAGTTTCACAAATTTTGTAAAAGCGTCGACAACCACTAGGATATATTTCCTCTTTGACTTTATCGACGGTAATGGCCCGTAATGGTCGATGTGTAACGTGTCAAATGGCACAGGTTCTTTCTTTATGTTATATAAATTTCTTTTATTCATTCCACTAGGTGCAGAATAGTATATGCACTTAAGGCAGTTTCTTATAAATTGATTAATCTTCTCCTTCGTTTTTGGGAACCAATAATACTTTCTCAAATTATTATAACATTTTTCGACTCCAGAATGCCCGTATATTTCATGAATCACACGTATTATATTTTCCTCTATTCCCGCAGGTACATATAATTGTCTGCGATTTTGTTCTGTACACCTAAATACCAATCCGTTTTCCAATTCGTAACCTTCCACGTTTCCCTTCCCTAAATTTTCCCGAATATTACGGATATTATCGTCCCTATCTTGAGTAATCTGAATATTTAAATCTACATCATACGCTTCAATTGCGGCAACGATCGGCGCCCGACTTAAAGCATCGACATGAATCATTAACACCCCTTTCCGATGTCGGACTTTATAATTAAAGTTTTCCAATTCTAAGGCCCACCTTGCGATCCTAGGGTTTATCAATTTCTTATTTAACGTCAAAGTGAGTGAGTTACAATCCGTCACAATAGTAAATGGAATGCCCTCCAGATATACCCGAAACCGTTTTAGAGCATATATTATAGCTAGAGTTTCCAGTTCGAAACTATGATAATTAGCCTCTGCCTTCGAGGTATATTTCGAAAAGTATGCTATTGGGTGGAATCTTTTATCCTCCTGTTTCTGCAAGAGTACTGAACCGTAACCTTTAGCACTCGCGTCCGTATGTAGTTCTGTCTCGAAAAACGGATTGTATACCGCCAAGACAGGCGGATTACTTAATTTTTCCTTTACAGTCATAAATGCTTCCATACAATCATTGTTCCACGTAAAACTTTGTTTTCTTAACCCTGTTAACGGTTTAGCTATTCTCGAAAAATTCGGGACAAATCTCCGGAAAAAAGAAAATAATCCCAAGCACCTTTCGACCTCCTCGTGGTTTCTGGGTACTGGATAGCCCCGAATCGTTTCTATATGATCCCCATTCGGACGAATACCATGCCTATTAACTCTATACCCTAAATAATCGAGTTCCCTAAATGCAAATTTGCACTTCTCGAAATTCAGTCTCAACCCCGCCTTGCCCAACAAACGTAATACGTCAGCCAGGACCTCTACATGTTCCTCAAATGTTTTTGTCGCTATACTTATATCGTCCAGATATACTACTATTTTTCCTTTGCCAATCATGTCCCTCAATAGCATGTTAATAAATCGCTGAAAAACCGCACCTGCATTTTTAAGGCCGAATGGCATATAACAAAACTCGAATTGTCCCAATGGCGAAGCAAAATCACTACTGAAAAATGTTAAATCAAAATTGTTTTGAACGAATTTGCATTGATTTTTTTCTGTTATAACAGAATTCATTTATAAGAATTTCAGTCTAAGTTAAATTTTTCAAAAATCATAAATTTTAATGTCAAAAATCAAAAAAGTTTTTTAATATTTAAAAAACAAATCGATTAAAACTATAGATATTTCATTAAAACTTTAAAATTTCGTGTAACTAATTGTATTTCCTTTATAATACTTTTTTTATCGCATGCGACATTTTTTAATATATTTATTATTGCATGCGATATTTAAAAAAAATAAATTTAACTTTTCGCATTTATTTTCACACACACATCACTTTACTTACTTAAAATTGTTTGAAGTGATTAGGCAAATTAAAATATATCTTGTCTACACTCCTCCCTCTCCTTCACGTGTATCGCACAACAGCACAACTAACTAATGGTGTCTAGACATCATCAGTACCTAATAAATATGTACATGAAAAATCAATTATGACTTAAAAGAAAAAATCTCACTCTCCTTTTCTTTACTCTCCATTACAATATAATTACTTAAGTGTTATTTCGAAAAATTAATACGAGTACACAAACGCTCATTGAATCTATTATACCACCCGATGTTATTTGAATTTTTTTTTTCGTTTTGTTGTAACATTTACATAAATCAGAAATTCCTTGAATCGTAATAAATTCAACATTTAACTACGCTTTAATAGGTCTTGATAGCCTACAAAGGGGACTGCAAAAATATTGATACGGATGGATGGATGGATGAATGTAATAAATGTATATATTTAAAAAAATTTTATGGTTCAATATATTTTCCTTTGAATTAGTAGTCGAACAAATTGGTCGAAACGTATACCCTGCTACAAAACGGATCCAAAAATTGTCCTCAAGACATTTTGGATGATTTGAATAATTTTCTCATATACTTCACAAGTTTTAGATAAAACTATTTCTTTAACTTCCACTTAACAATATGTTTTTGACAATTATTACTGACAGCTAATTACAGCTGAACTTGGTGAAATTAAACGTTAGTTGCTCAAAAAGAAAAGAATCCAGAATCAAGTAAGAAACTTTAGTCGGAAATGTTATATTTTTAACTTAATTATTGTAAGAAATAGAGTTCGGGAATTTTTGCTTCTTAGTTTTTAAGCATGAAAATTATTTTTCTTCTTTTTGTAAGTGTTGTTGTTGTTTCTACACAAAGCAAGCAAATGGTTTTTACCTAATTTTGTAGTCTTGTTGTTCCTACAACAAACTTTAACAAAAACATGCGTATGCACGCACATATTAAGCAAGTGTTTTAAAAAGTAGTCCCATTTGGATTTACTTTATGAACTTCTTGGTGTTATTCTTACTTAAAGTTTTAAGTACGACTCGTACTAAAAGCAAGTGGAAGAAACTTTAATTAAGTACGAGTTTTGTTTCATTATCCATTTGTTTTTTAAAGTTAAGCATTCAAAAGTGGTTTATAGCGGACACGACGAAGAAATCACTGTTGGATTTTTCATCGGGACAACCCCCTAATTGTGCCAGATTGACAAAGTTTAAGCCCAATCGGATAACGCTAACACGTGCCTCATTGAGCTTAAATTAAGGAAAAAAAGCGAGTTTTCACTAAAACTCTTATTTCTTTGTCTTTATAACCGAAACCATTCATTCTAGGTACCTGAGTCGAGTCTTGTTTTATAGGAAATTTTATTCTTATTAATTTTAATCATGATAGTTTTGTTCCTTATACCAATAGATAAACAGATATTTAGCATTAATTAAGGACAAAGAAATACGAATTTTAGAGAAAAATCGCAGTTTTTCCATAATTAATGCTCAATGAGACACGTGTTGGCGTTATCCGATTGGGCTTAAACTTTGTCAATCGGATTTTCTAGGCTATAGGCATATTTTAGAGGGGTGCCACAAAAGAGAGCCCCTAAAAAAAATTTGCCTAGCTCCCCTAATGTACATATATGCACAATTTGGCTAAGAAATGAAGAAACTTTTGAGAGATTTACTCTAACAAGCAACGAAAGCTTTGCAAATAGCACGGATAAGAGTTAAGGCAAAGTTTCGAAACTTCATTAGAAACATGTAGAAGTGCTATATTCGGCTATGCCGAATCTTATATACCCTCCATCATGATGAGATAAGAACAAAAAGTTGTATACATAAAAAACGTTTTTTAGATAGGTATAAATAAATATTAATTGAGCCACGCTAACTTTTCATTTCGTCATGGCGAAAAATATAAAAAAACAACAAATTTATATATGTACCTGAGCCCGTTTCCTCTTTTGCCAAAATTGATGTTTGAAATTCGTTTTTTAGAACATAAAAAAATGAAATAAAAAAAATTATTTTTGGGATTCGAACTGGCAATACTAACAACTCGGCTACGAATGCTTTTACTGAAGAAGCGTTAAATTAAAATATATTGAGTCTATGAGTTTGTTCCTTTATTTGAGCGGCATATCATATACATGCATTAATGTGTATGCGTAAAATTAAACACATTACAAATAAAATCCACCACTTGTAGTGAAGGGTATAAAAAAACAACAACAAATAACGAAATTACCAACACTGTATTACCATAGCCACTGTATGACCGTAGAAACCAAAATTGAATGGGTTTGTATGGTATGTTTATGTCGTTTTGGTAATACAGTGTTGGTATGGTAATGTCACGTCTAATTGGACCTTTAAAGGAAACAATTTGAGGCAGTCGTGGTTTTTTACTCATATCTCAGCCATTTGTGGATCGATCTTGCTGAATTTCAATAGCAAACAATTCCGGGCTGTGTGTGACATAAATGTATAAAAACCTGGCCCCCATCCTATACTACGCTCCTCATAAGGATCTAGAACATATATACTTTATAGGGTCTAACATCAATATTATAGAAATTACAAACGGAATGACAAACTTATATATACCCTATTCACCACCTGTGGTGAAGGGTATAAAACATGCCAACTCATTGTAGTCTACAATTTTAATAATTATGTATTTTCAGTACATTTGAATGTTTAGAAAGAATTGTTTCTTTAAGTTCATCATTATTGCCAAAATGGAGAAGACACAAAAAACCACAGCATTTAAATTCAAAACAATTTTGATTGATATTCATCGAAATTCTTTAATATGTTCCCTCCTCTCCCAGCGTCAATTTATATTGACAGCTCATCAATCAAATTGTTCTCCGATGCGTGTTTTTGTATGTAGTGTGGGTTTTTTCTCTCTCATTTGCCACCGTTTAAACTTCACTTGCCAGGCAGAAAAATTCTTGTTGATAAAAATATATAAATTCATATATTTTTTCGGTATTTTCCCATGTGGATTTACAAAAAAAAAAAAAAAAAATTGGCGTTTGCGGTTGATTGAATAGGAAAAGGGTAAATATGTAACCTGTAAGAAATATGATAAAATAGGAAATAAAATCCTTTTTCCTTTTAACGATTCCCAGGTTACAAAAAAGCTGAACTGGAATAAAAGATTTAATTTGTTGCCAAAAAATAAAAAACGAATAAGAATTTGTTGTAGATATCCTTAAAAAATATATTTGGTATATAATTTAAATTTACTGACTGTTTAACAATTTCGAACTAAAACGTTTGTATAGAATTTAGTATGGAAAATAATTTTGAAAATTATTGTGTTTCATAAAAAATTTCTATGCGAAAGTTAACGTTCGGAATTGTTGAACAGGCAGAGGATTTCACCATTTTTTTTTTTTTTTTTTAATTAAATTCATAAGAAAATATGTTTGTATATTTTAAACTTGATCTTAAACTCAATTATTTTTTTATGATCGCGGCTAATAACACTGTGCAACAAAACTCGGGTAGACTACTAGAAGAACAAATCTGCAAAAGTGTTTTGAAAAGTAAGCTCTGGTTCCCGAAATATGGGCTACTAAAATGTTTGAATTTTTTGAAAAGGCGTTTGGTATAAGTCAAAAAAAAATATACGATATGTACTTCTGAGCTAAAAAATAATTTCAGATCTCTTTAGTAGAATCGTATGGCGATTCTTTTCTTAGAATTTATTAACCCTCTAACTCTCATTTTGAGAGGTAATTTTTGTCCTTCTTCCCAACTCTTTCACAAAAGTATACTAAAACGGCACTTTTAAGGGTTAAAATGTTCTAGGAATATTTTTTGCACCAAATTTTAATAGGGGTCTTCAAAGACCAAAAGTTCGTGTGATGTAAGAGGGTTAAAATATTCTACGAATATTTTCTGCATCAAATTTCACTAGGGGTCCTCTAAGACCAAAAAATCGTGCATTGTATGTAAAACGAGTTTTCGAAAAATTAAAAAAATTCAAGGCCCGGAATTTAGAAAACGCGTTTTACATACATTTTGCTCGAACTTTTGGATATAGTGATTATAGATTATCTTCATTTTCTATTACGTTTGATTCCCTGACATAGAAGGATTTCGACACAGTGGCCATATCCCTCAAGGAACTCATTCATAAGAATTTCAATCTAATTCATATTTTTTTCAAAAATCATAAATTTATAAAAATGAAAAATGTTTGTATGTTTGTTTGTTTGTTTGTTGGCTTATAGACTCCTAAACTACTGAACCGATTTTCCTGAAATTTTTAAAGTAACATCACGTGAGCCCTAAAAATAAAGTAGGCTACTTAATTTTTCGATAGGGACAAGGGAATTGGTACCCCACATGGGATGCCAATATTAAATATCGCATATCTTAAGAGCCGCTGCACGCATTTTGTTGAACTGTTGGTAGTAGGATCTTCTGAGCCCCAAAATTGAAATAAAAAAGCAGCGGGAAGTGGTTCCCCCATAGGACGCCAATGTTTAATATCGCATATCTAAAGAACTGTTTTAGTAAGAATGTTCAAACTTTGTAGAAGTCATTCTTATGGTATACTACACTTTTGAAAATAAAAATAAAGTGGGTAGGTGCAGGGGGGAAATACATCCCATAGGATGCATATATTAAATATCGCTAAGCTGAAGAGCTATTAAAGGAAGAGTCTTCAAACGTGGTTAAGCTACTATTATGGTAAACTCTACATTTCAGTATAAAAATGGGCAGGGTTGACAGAGGAGGAGCAGTACCCCTCATAGATAGAAATATAATAAAGAGGCGCTGCACTAATTTTGTTGAACTTTTGGTAGTAGGATCTTCTGAGCCCCAAAATTAAAATAAAATAGCAGCGGAAGAAGTGGTACCCCCATAGGACGCCAATGTTTAATATCGCATATCTAAAAAACTGTTATAGTAAGAATGTTCAAACTTTGCAGAAGTCACTCTTATGGTATACTACACTTTTGAAAATAAAAATAAAAATAAAGCGGGTAGGTGCAGGGGGAAAATACCTCTCATAGGATGCATATATTAAATATCGCTCAACCGGAGAACTATTAAAGGCAGAGCTTCAAACGTGGTTAAAGCTACTATTATGGTAAACTATAAATTTCAGTATAGAAATGGGCGGGGTAGACAGAGGAGGAGCAGTACCCCTCATAGATAGATATGTTAATAAGAAATGCTGCACGCATTTTGTGGAACTTTTGGACTTTGAAAAAAAAAATAGCTGCGGGGGAAGTGTTTCCCCCCATTGGACGCCAACGTGTAATATCGCATATCTAAAGAACTGTTATAGTAAGAATGTTCAAACTTTGTAGAAGTCACTCTTATGGTATACTTCACTTTTGAAAATAAAAATAAAGCGGCTAGGCACAGGGGGAAATACCTCCCATAGGATGCATATATTAAATATCTCTCAACTGAAGAAGTGGTTAAAGCAGTGTAGCGAAGCGCACCGGGTTAAGCTAGTGTTATATAAAAATTATTGATTTTTCATAAAAATTTTAAAATTTCGTGCAAATAACCGTTTTTCTTTATTATATTTTTTTTATCGCATGCGGTATTTTTTAATATAATTTTTATCGCATGCGACTTTTTTAAAAAATTAATCGAATTTTTTATATTTATCTTAACACACGTTCAATTTCTCTATTAAAGTTGTTTATAGTACGATAATAAACAGACTTAAAGCTAAAACCTCCTGCTCGACATAAGATACTTTCATCATTATTATATTAGAAACATTGACATTATTGGCATTTTTCATGAACATAGGACTCTTAATTGTATGACTGTTTTTTTTTTTTTTTTTTTTTTTTTGTAAAATTCCAATTTTTGTAAGTTTCATAACACAGTGCAACATTTTTGAAGTCAACGAGTACAAGCTCCTTCTCGTGTAAAATCTCTCGAAGTACTTTTCGCAACTAACAAAATATCATTTGGTTTCTACTGGTCTTAGCTGCTGTTCAAATTTACGACATCATGTATACTTTAGCTAAAACTTGATATTTCCGAAGAACATCCCAAGGGGAAGAGAACTAACATCAAACTTGTCACGTGCCTGTTCTAAAGCTGTAAGGAGTGGTCTTAGTCTTAGTGAAGGGGACTTGTCACTTTAACATGGCGATGTCCCCGGAGGGTGTTAATTGGCAGCACTTTGACACTTTGTAAGAGGTCAAACAGAAATTTCCAATATGAAACCATGTTAAAATGTATCTCATATCTTAATATAAAGAATCGGCCATTATCCACAAAAAATCCAGTTACATTCAATTACCTTCTAAAGTAACTACTCTTCAAAACCCATAATCACAAGTTAAGTAATAGTTTCTGTTTCCACGTGTCACAATTTTTTCATATTTATTATAAAACTGGAATCACTGGCCACGGGATAAGTGCCTTTAAACAAACTGACACAAATTTCCCGCAGGGATTCAATATTTCTCACTGCTGGGACACAAATTAAAATTTTGTTCACACTATCCACGGTTAGGTTCGAAAAGGGTTATTATAACAGTTGTGCTTTATCATATCAACAAATGATTTCTTGTGGTTTGCACCCTCACACATCTTTGTAGTCATCGTAGAAATAGTAAATTAGGCATCTAGCGCTGGTTTCCATTAACCTGGGGCAGTGGCAGACAATCTCCAGTTCATCTACTTCTTTGTACAATCTGCAGAAGTCGGGGATGCTTCTATCGATTTTATTCAATCGATTTTATACAAAAACTAGAAATAAGTTGGCGTTGGCTGCGTCTACTTGAGGCCACAGTCCACCAGGTATCTGCCAGTCCATCCAACAACTTTATGCCCTATTTCTGCTTTCCGAAAAAAACTGCTTGATGACCATATGATATTGACTCAAAGGTGGATGAACTAAAACCTTTCAGACTAACAAGTCTACATTAATAGAAAAATTAATCTTCATATAGATGATGCACTTACATCAGAATGGCAAATGGCATCACTGAGGCAAAAAGTGACATCAATTAAATGACGAACGTCATCTAAAAATTTTTGCGTATTTTATGCGTCATCCATGCTATGACTGCAGTGACAGTATTATTAAGATTATTTTCATGTTTAAAAAGTAAAATAAGAAGCAAAAATTCCCATATTCTATTTGTTTAAATTATTTAGTTTAAGACATAAAATTTTCCAAGTAGAATGAATACAAATATCATATCGAGCATGCTGCTGCTGTAAGAAAAGGGCGGAATACAATAAAAGTTTGTAACGGGTAAGTAAATAATAATATTGTCTCACATTGACTTAAGTCAATTCCAATGACACAATGTAATGACAGTTTGTCAATTTAATGACAGTAATTTTTCCGATGTTACTGGGTCATCTCACTGATAACATTCTTAATTAAACTGACACCGATTTGTCATTTCTGTAATGCCGATGTGTCATCCCATTGATGACATAATTTCACCTGATGACAATGTGGAAAAATTATGTTAAGGCTGACATCACAATGGTGAAAAGTGTCATGGGTTCAAAAACGACAACACTTGTTATAGTATATTAGCGTTATGACGCCTTTTCTATCAGTGTAGTGCAGATTCATGTCGTGCATTCTCATCATCAATTTCACTGCTCGCAATAAGTATGAACATTAAAAGTATGCAAATTGAAATAAACAGCTTAAATACAAAACTAAAGCTGCAGGAAAATAAAAATTTTACCTGCGAATTACGTTTAAATGAAATTCCTTATAAGGAAAATGAAAATCTATATTTAATATTTGAAAAAATTTTCAATACAATAAATATATCTGTCCCTGCTGTAAAAATTATTTATCGACTACTGCAAAACGCAAATAATAAAAAGAAAAATAACTCCAAAGATGCGGTAATAATTGTTAAGATGTGGTGCCCATATGATAAAAACTACTTCCTAAAATCATTTGCTAACTACCGTAAACTAAATAAAGGCTTTAATTTTTGCTTAAAACACCTTGGAGAATCTTCAAATAATAGATTTGTTTATAATGAAAATCTCACGCAGTACAATTTTACCATTCTACGTGCAGCAATTAAACTAAAAAGGAAAATCGCCTTCACAGTGCCTTTAGTATGCGTGGTTTAGTATATATTAAAAAGACTGCTGATAGCAACATAATAAGAGTTGAAAATATAGAATATCTGGATATTTTTTTCGAGAACCAGAACCCGCATAAACGTTTTGATCAAACTTCCTATTAAAATTTTATTTTCAATCTATCTGCTCCATTTTTGACAATTCCTAAACATTCATATTTTCGAATATACAAATTTAATATCTCTTTTCAAATTAATAGTTTGACTAAAAACGTATTTATTAACAGTAACTTGTATCTTATCAAAATATTTTTTTCGTGCGTTACTCGTTTATCGATTTTAAAATTAATCAATGAACAATACACATAGAATTATGTAGATCCAGGGATAATGTTGCGAATATGGTTAGAGTCCTTGCGAATCAAAAGACAGGTGTTAAAATATGTCTTATTAATGCTCAAAGCTTAAGGAAAAAGATTGATGAATTTAGATTGATCTTCGAAAACTCAGGTATCGATTTTATATGTGTATAAGAAACATGGTTTAATTCCGAAAGTACGGACTTTTATGTTTCATTGGATGGATAAAATTTACGCAGAGTCGATAGAGAAGATGGATATAGCGGTGTTGCTATATACGTAAAGCCCTTATGACACTACATTTTTAATGCATTGTTCAAGTTTTGGTGAACAGTGCAAATATAAAGTAATAGAAAAATTTACCAAGTGCGAAGGGTTCAGCTGTATTAAGATAAACGGCAAGCTGCAAACATTTTACTAAAGTTATCGATAAAAAATTAAGTTATGTCAAAGAAAATGTAAAATTGTTCAACTTAAAATTGACATTTCAAGCTTGAAATATTAAAAGAGTTGTTGAATCTGCGGTTTATGGGCAAATTAAGCGATTTACCGTTTTGTGGTTTTAGGTTTCTCATAAACAAAAAGTTGGCAACATTTAATAAAATTAACAGAACAGGGATGGCTACCCAATAAAATTTTTTATCATTTTGCGAAGCACTAATGATACATTTAAAAATATAAGCGCACAATTATGCGCTACGCAATAAGACATACAAAAATGCAGTAAAGTAAGTGAAAGAACTCTCAACAACTTTTATAAAAAAAGAAATAAAATTTCACGTGCTACGGCATTCCCTTACTACGAAGCAGGTTTGTAAGGGAGAGTACTAAAAAATAACTGTATCAAAACATTCAGTGTGTAAGGCTGATCGTTACATTCAACAATTTTTATATGCGCTGATTAATGCGCTTTATGTGTCAAAAATGTTTTGCTTCAAAGTGGGAACTCGCCATATAAAATTCATGTCTTCCGTAAGCGCAATGGTAAGCGAAACGTTGATGTTTCTCCCTTACAAACCTGCTTCGTTGGAAGCTCCATTTTTTATTGGGTTAGTTGTGTCAATTGCACTTTTTTGTTGATACCAAGGCGAATTCATTTTTCAGGTGGCGTTGAAAGCACAGCTGTGCTACTTTTTTTTAAATTAGAGAGAGGAATGTCAAAAGTTACTTGTGTTTTTGACTTATCGGCCAACGAAAGCAGCAACAAAATACATTGTTGTGTTTTTGGTGTTGTTAATTGTTGTAGTATCGACACCACCGTTTACATGAATTCGCCTTGGTTGATACTTTTTAATCTAAGATTTAAAATATCTTTTTGTGGTGATTTTTTAGAACATAAATAAAATTAATTTCAACTAAAATATTCTTTTAGTTCAATTAGGTACAATTTTTAAAGGTTGTTGGTACAATTTTAAAAATTATCAACGCCATCCCTGAAACAAAACCATAACAGGAGAAAAAAAACTAAAAAAGTTTGTTTACATGTTTTATAGTTTGCTCTTTCTAGCATTTACTGTTTCTTTCTATCAATTCTGTATCAATTAATGAATAAAAAATGTAGTGTCATAAGGGCTTAAAAAAGGGTATATCTTTTAGTGTCAAGTGTACATCTAAGGAAAACTGTGATTTTGAGGACATCAATAATACTTAACCTTTAGATTTAACTGAGTATATATTTGTCGAGGTAAACAATGAAGGTAGGAAGTTGCTTATAGGGAGTGTTTATAGACCAAATAGGAATCTTTGTACCAGGCGGTTTGTTCGGAACTTGGAAACGCAAACGGCTTTGTATGATGGTGTTATTATAGCAGGAGATTTTAATTCAAACCTACTTGTAGATAGTAGTTTTTCTGATGACTGTGCCTCGCTTGGTTTAACATCACCTAATACTTTGAATCCTACACACTTCACTGCAACTATGAAATGAAACTAATATACTGCTCTATGATCAATTATCTGCGTCATGTTTCTCTAAACATGACCTAATTTTTATGACTTATAATTTCAAACTTGCAATACCAGTTGAGAGAATTACTTTTCGAGATTTTAAGAATATTAAGTTCAGATTACTCGTGGAAGAATTTCTTAAAATTATTTGGAATATTTTGTATTCTTTATATTCGGTAGATGATCAACTCCTTTTTCTAGAACAAAACCTAAATTCTCTGTTTGATCTAACTGTACCAATAAGGACAAAAATTATTGGTAATAAACAAAAACCCTGGATTTCTTTTAAAATTAAAGATTATATGAATCAAAGAGATTTTGCGTATGCACGTTGGAAAAGATTTAAAACTACAAAAATACATGAGGATTATCTGACTGCTAAAAGAAAAACAAATAAAAGAGATTAAAGGGGCCAAATCTGTTTTTTATGCTGAAAAATTTTCTTCGCCCATTGGATCCAAAAGAACATCGCAAACGATACGCGATGTTGGTATCGGTAAATCTACGAACCCAGAACCATGTCCAATTGATGCCGACGCAATCAATAAGAAGTTTTTAAATATCCCTATTGTGCAAGCAGATCAAAATTACTATACCAATAACCATTCGAATAACAATTCTAGCTCTTTTTTTTTTTTTGCTGTAGTAGACCAATGTGAGGTTTTATCTAGCCTATTGTCTATAAAAACCAACTCTATAGGAGTGGACGGGATTAATCCAAAGTTTCTAAAGATTCTTTTACCTCAAATTCTTCCCATTATTACATTTTTCTTTAACAAAATATTAACCACAAGTTACTTTCCCTCGAACTGGAAAATAGCTAAAATAGTTCCAATACCCAAAACTGGTTCCGCTTTTAAACCAATAGCCATTCTTCCATTTCTCTCCAAAGTATTTGAACGTATTATGCACAACCAAATGACTTGTTTTTTGGATAACAATAACTTACTAACAGATCGTCAATCTGGGTTCAGAAAGAAAAACCGCCGCATAACAGCGTTAGTTGATGTTACGGAGGAGATTAGGGCGAAACTTGTTGATGCCAATCTAGCCGGACATTACTTTTTGTTTTAGCTTATATTGCTTCTTAAAAGTTATTCAGTGCCCCTAGATCGATGAAACTTGGCAGAAATTTGTGATATTGTCATAGGCAGGTAAACCTCAAAAATAAATAATATCGGACCAAGGAGGAAAAGGTTCCCCCTTGAAGAACTAAGCCAACCTCTGAAAAATGCAATATTTTTTACAGTTTTCCCATACTTTTGTTTGGCAAATGAAACTTTCAACGTCGGCAAAAGTTAAAAAACCTAAAATTAGACCCATGAGATCGTAAAATTACACTTTTCGCCCCCGCCCACTTTTGAGGGCGGTTACATAAAATAATATTAAAAAAAAAATTTAAATATTAAAAGAAATAGATTACTAACGCCTTAATACTATAAAAATTAAATTTTTGAACTTTTATGGGTAGGGGGAGGTATACCTCCAACCCCCCCCCCCCTCCCCCGGAACGACCCTGTAAAAAAAAATTTTTTTTTGCTAATTTCAAAACATATTAATTTTTAAGATTTTATGTATTTTATAGTATTTAATTTATTTATTTAATAATTAATATATTAATATATTATATTAATATATTATATTAATATATTAATATATATATATTAATATATATTTAATAATTAATATATTCGTAATTATAACTTATTTTTAATAGTAACAGCAAATTTTATTTAAAATAACTTCTCTTTTGCACTAAGATGATGATGAGTGCCATGGTTCTTCTTCGTCTGCTTCTTCAAAATCCTCTTCTGAATTCTCTTCAGAGCCAAGTACAGTTGGAAGCATAAAAGAAATTGCTTCTTTCGGAAAGGGTAATGACTTTTTTTTGGAGTTGGTCTTATACTTGTAATCAGTGAGTCAGAACTGAGCAAAAGTCTATTTATAATATCTTTGTTACACTGAACCCTCGAAAACTTTCTAGCTAAATTCTGCCTGTAAAGCCGAAAATGTTTATTTCGTTCTTCTGATAATAGCCCGATATGCAACAATGCCTCACTCATTACAGTTGCGCCATGTATTTATACACTTTTTCCATTTTACTCTCAAAGCTTCAAAATGGTTCTGATAACAATTTTATGCTATAACCACAATATATATTAAAAAAAACTATGTACCTAGAGCCCAGATTTGATTTTTTATTATATATTATTTTTGTTGTTAATGATTTTAAAAGTTATGCAAAATAGGTAAATTTATTTTGCTCCATAAAATAACGTCATTTAGCGGCCGCACAGGTGGTTTAAACCCGTTACTTACTGTTTCGCACATATCTTTTTTACACAGGTAATATTAGTCTTAGATGTAATAATTTAAATAAAAAACATCTACGTACAACCAAAACATTTTATGACTGACGAAAGGGTTTCTATCATATGTACTTATGTATGCAAGATGAGCAAAAACAGAAAAAAGGTGAAATTTTCAAAAAATCATAAAAAAATGGCGCAACAACGCGCAACGTTTTTTTTTTTTTAATTTAAAAGTAGAGATTTCAAATTTTATCGTTATGTATAACATTTTTAAGAACTCAGCGGGCTTCACCTTCAAAAACCTTTTAAATTTTTTTTTTTTACAAAAAAGTGAACAAAAAAATCGTTTTTTTTAATTTAGAACTAATTTTTTTATCATAAAAACTTCTAATAAAGTTTTTCTAAAAATTTTCATAATTAGCTGTTTATATAGTCTTTAACAGAAAAAAAAATCAACGTAAAATCTTTATTCGTTTATCTACAAAAAAATATATTGTAAACCTCCCAAAACCGTAAAAAGTCAATGAACACGCATGCAATTTAATCAACTTTCCTGGTTTTAACAGTGTCCCAAAACCACAAATCTCAAGCAAAAGACTTGAAAATTTACTATACGCTGCAGAACTTTGTTGTCTGTCGAGCTGCGTAATTAAATTTTTCCATTTCTTAAATTTAATTTTTTGCTTAATGTCCAGCTAGATTGGGAAAAAAAACCCTATGTGTGATGGCAAGACTACATTTTTAATACTTTTAGATCATTCAAAAGCGTTTGATACTGTGGATCATAACATCCTCTGTTACAAACTTAAATATTTCTTCAATTTTTCTTCGACCGCTACTCAGTTATTGTCAACATACTTGGGTAACAGATATCAGTATGTTGAAACTGGAATACGGAAATCCAGGGCACTGCCTGTAACAAGAGGGGTACCTCAGGGGTCCATTGTTGGGCCAATATTATTCTCACTGTACTCAAATGACCTCCCAGGCGTCCTAATGAATTTTAATGTAAGAATGTACGCGGATGACGTTCAACTTTATACCAGTTGTAATAATGCCTTAATCGACCAGTGTTTTATATCTCTTAATCAACAACTTCGTCGTATTCATAGGTGGGCAACGGCAAATGGCTTGGAAATAAATCCAAAAAATCTAAATGCATAGTTATTCAAAGGCAACTAAATAAACTCAATATTATACCTAATATATTTATAAATAATCAGCAGATTGAAATAGTAAAATCTGCTAAGAATCTAAGAATATTTTTCAATGACACTCTTACGTGGTCGAACCACATTAACTATGCTTGTGGTCGCAGCTTTTCAATGATTAGAACACTTTGGCGGACCCAGCATTGTACACCTTTAAGAATAAGAATGCTTCTTGCTTAAACTTATCTGATGCCAGTTTTACTGTATGGCTGTGAGCTATTTGCTAAATCTGATACGATTATTAAGGAGAAATTGAACGTTGCGTTTAACAATATTGTACGGTACGTGTATGGACTTAAAAGGCGTTCTAGTGATTCTTTGTTTTCATCTCGGCTTTATGGCCTTTCCTTAGATAATCTGCTGACCATGAGGGTTTTAGTTTTTTTACATAAGATAATATATACCCACAAACCTGAGCACCTGTACGGTAAACTTTGTATTTCTGACATAAGCAGGGGGAAAAGAATTAGATCGTTCGGGTATAAAAGTTTAATTTCTGAGTGGCATTTCTACATATTCGCAGTATCTCTCTGGATGCTATACCCTTTAACTTTTAAGAAACGCACGAAAATTCAGGGAAAATATTTTTAAACTGTTTTCAGCATAGCACTTTGAAACATAATTACTTGAGATTAAAATATATGAAATTATCTAAATTTTTGATTATTAAAATATATTGTTTTATGCTTTTTTAAATATTTAAATTAAATTATCTTAATTTTATTTTTATTGTTTAAATTTAATTGTTTTTTGCTTACTTATATAAAAATTGTAGTTAGTTATTAAGTTATTAATTAATTAATGATTTTAAGTTTAACATATTCTCAGTTCCATACTGCAAAATAAGACTCTTAGTCTTGTGTATGGAGCAATTCAATTAATAAATAAATAAATAAAATCAATAAAATAAATTAAATAAATAAAATAAATAAAATAAATAAAATAAATAAAATAAATAAAATAAATAAAATAAATAAAATAAATAAAATAAATAAAATAAATAAAATAAATAAAATAAATTAAATAAATAAAATAAATAAAATAAATAAAATAAATAAAATAAATAAAATAAATAAAATAAATAAAATAAATAAAATAAATAAAATAAATAAAATAAATAAAATAAATAAAATAAATAAAATAAATAAAATAAATAAAATAAATAAAATAAATAAAATAAATGAAATAAATAATATAAATAAAATAAATAAAATAAATGAAATAAATGAAATAAATAAAATAAATAAAATAAATAAAATAAATAAAATAAAATAAATAAAATAAATAAAATAAATAAAATAAATAAAATAAAATAAATAAAATAAATAAAATAAATAAAATAAATAAAATAAATAAAATAAATAAAATAAATAAAATAAATAAAATAAATAAAATAAATAAAATAAATAAAATAAATAAAATAAATAAAATAAATAAAATAAATAAAATAAATAAAATAAATAAAATAAATAAAATAAATAAAATAAATAAAATAAATAAAATAAATAAAATAAATAAAATAAATAAAATAAATAAAATAAATAAAATAAATAAAATAAATAAAATAAATAAAATAAATAAAATAAATAAAATAAATAAAATAAATAAAATAAATAAAATAAATAAAATAAATAAAATAAATAAAATAAATAAAATAAATAAAATAAATAAAATAAATAAAATAAATAAAATAAATAAAATAAATAAAATAAATAAAATAAATAAAATAAATAAAATAAATAAAATAAATAAAATAAATAAAATAAATAAAATAAATAAAATAAATAAAATAAATAAAATAAATAAAATAAATAATATAAATAAAATAAATAAAATAAATGAAATAAATGAAATAAATAAAATAAATAAAATAAATAAAATAAATAAAATAAAATAAATAAAATAAATAAAATAAATAAAATAAATAAAATAAATAAAATAAAATAAATAAAATAAATAAAATAAATAAAATAAATAAAATAAATAAAATAAATTAAATTAATAAAATAAATAAAATAAATAATTAGTATTGTGGTTATTTTGTTGAACTATTTATGGTTTTTAATCCAAATTTTTAATATTTTTAATTAGGCTTAAGTTCATGAAATTTAATTTTTATTAAATTATTTTTATGAAGAAAGGAATTTTACAACATGAAAATTAATTAAAATTGTTATTGATAATCTTTCATTCTTGACGTGGCTCGGGCTCGAACCCTGGCCGGCAGGTTACCATGACATGTTTCGATCGCAACCACTCGATCTCCTCAGATGGATTTGCCGTCTTACACTCGCAGCCATCGACGACTGCTGACGTCACTAGTCAAACATCAATCCTTAAACCAAATTGTATTTTAACATTTGGTAGATCGAAATTTGCTTTCCTGAATGATTATCCATTTTAATTGATTTTACATGTTTTTTGCTTTACTTCTGTTTTTTCGTACTTTCGTCAAGAATTTTTCTTGAAGTTCAAGTACATTTTTTTTTTTTTTTTTTTTTTTTTTTTGTTTTTTCACTTTGTCTTTCCCGAGCCACATCAAGAATGAAAGATTATCAATAACAATTTTAATTAATTTTCATGTTGTAAAATTCCTATCTTCATAAAAATAATTTAATAAAAATTAAATTTCATGAACTTAAGCCTAATTAAAAATATTAAATAAAATAAATAAATAAAATAAATAAATAAAATAAAATAAAATAAAATAAAATAAAATAAAATAAAATAAAACCAAGCAAGGTCTAACTGCGTAGTCACTGTGTTGCAGTGTTGCCAAAACTTTGTGACCAAAAACGGCTAAATTTACGGAAAAAAATGGCTAAAAAATGGCTAAAAGTTTTTTTTATTTAAACTCATTAAAATTCAATAACAAAACAAAAATAATTCATTTAAAGTTGTTTACGATGGTACTCTAAGTTAAGATCAATTTGTTAAATAAGAATAAACGTAAATTAACATTTTGATTGATATTAAAAAAATTAAATCATCGATAAATTCGATGTCGTTATTGTTCATCTCATAGGAATCAATCGTGCCTATTAGTTATAAATAATTTGAAGGTAAATCATAATCACGACAACATTTACCCATCACCATTTGAGTCCAGATCTACAATAAAAAACAAACCAATAAGCTATTTCTATGTGCATTTAACTGGTTGCTTAGGCCAGATCATCAGGAACCTTCATCCATAAAGATTTTAGAAAAACTAAAGATATTAAACCAAATAAAACTGTTAAACGTATAAGACTTATAGCAACAGTTCTACTTGTAATAATATCAAAGTTTAAACAAAAACATCAACAATAAACAGTGGGTTTATCTCATCTTACATTCCCCACTACAATTAGTTGAAATTCTCTCAACATTAATTGTAGTTGTAAGTGGGTTAAGAAAAACAAAATAAAAACAACAACAACTTACAAAAGATGTTGTCAATTAAGTGTTTTTTTAGGCCGTGCACTTGCCTGTTTATTATCAAAAAGTAATTTCAATTTTAATGGATGAAGTTTCCTGATGATCTGGCCTAAGCAACCAGTGAAATGCGCATAGGAATAGCTTATCCCATCAACAATAAATTTCAAGTGTTTTTATCAATAATAAAAACTGGGAATTAAGCACGAGTAACAAAATCTTTTGAAATTAATCATTAACATTTTTTTGTAATAATGGGACACTCAAAGAATTAAATGTTTACACTATAAAACAAATTTTAACATTAAAAAAAAATAGTAAAATCCACTGGAAATTTTGCTATTGTTGCTGAAAAATAAACAATTTTTTGCTTCCATATTTGTTTACACTTATTTATTCTTATTTATTTATTAAAACTTTTCGTACATATGTCGATAAAAAAACCTTTTGAAAATAATAGCAGCAATAGATTTTAATAGCTTTTGTAACAATGTGAGTTTCTGTTTATTATTATTTTTTACTAATACAATGTCTGTCTTAGATCTAACGAATTATAATGATTGTTCATTTAATTAAAAGATTGATTGCAAATATTCTGTATTCTGTTCTGTGTTATTTCTGTTCTTTAGTCGTTTTTTGACTTCTTCATCTAAACCCCGATGTTCCACTCTCCATTGTTTTCGAATACTGGAGATGAACGGATCTGACGTTGCCCATAACATATTAAATAGATCTTCATTAGTGGAATTTCGTGAAATTTTTCTAGTATTGTGCTCTCTATAAAATCTGTAATCCTTATTCCTTTTTTCCTGAGCTTCCTCTGATAAATCTCCATGTGGCACCAACTGACATTAAATGACATCTTCTCCATGATAAAGGATTTTTTGAAATGTAGCAGACATATTTCTCCATGGGAACTTGGTTGTATATATTTTTGCAGTTTCCTTAGCAAAATCTCCAAATTTTCTGGAGTCAATTTCTTTATTGCACGCAAGTACTTCTAGGATTATTTTAAATCTAAAAATTAGGTTAAAATCAACACCAGTTATTTCAGATGCTGTTTCTGGATCTGAAAATAATCTTCTTGCGGTATTGCCATCATTTGTATTGCCTGATTTTAAGTAGTGGTGATAATCCAAATTCATATGCATCAGTATTATCTAATGATTTTGTCGGGACTTGGTTTAATTGGCTTGATGTTGCATGGCATATGATGCAGCTGGATGCAGCCTTCGTGTTAGTCAAAGCCTGGCCTACTTTTCCATCTATCATTGTTAGCACTAATTGGTAGCTAACTTCAATTTGCTGCCCATCTAAATCTAACTGTAATGGCTGTAGCATTGCAATTTGGGCCTTGATATCTCTAACTTCTTTATTAATGGCATCATGAGTTGCTTTTTTGAATTCAAATTTTATAGGTCTGCAATATTTCGTAGAAGATGGTGTCTCATTTTTCCAAATATCCTTTGTTTGCGTTGTACTTGTCGAAGGCTCTGAATCTTCCAAAATCTTTTTTAATCGCAATGGTACAAATGATACCATGAACATATCTGAGTCCGAAATATTTTCACATACTACTTGTTTGTATCCCCATTTACAAAAAAGAATTAACTTTGTGTTTCCATATTTCTTTAACTCATTTCCTTTTATTGATTGTAGCAAGCGTTCGGATGTGTGATCAAGTAGAGATTGTAGTTGTACCTCTGCCGAAATTGATGTGATTGTAATAGTGTCCTTTAATGGCAAACAGTCCATTTTAGCAGATGTTATGTGATGATATGTTGGAGCCTTTTTCAATCGCACGCAATCTGAGCTGTATATATTGCTGTTTTGTTAATTTCAAATCGAGAAATAATGCTAATGCCTCCTCATTTGTGAATTGTTTTGCATCGCTTGGAGTTGGTATACTTTTAAGAATCCGTTTTGTTCTCAATGGACTAGCTTTAACAACTTTTTCAATGATATCCACTTTTGTCAATTGTTTCTGTGATCGCAATTGATGTAGGAAAGTATCTTGAATATTTTCATATCCGATTTCTTCATTTATATCCTTAAGCTTCCGCCTCTTGGATCTATCGCTACAGTTGTCCAGCGATTTTTGTGGTCTCCCACGTGTGTTTTGATTTGAAGTTTCTGAAGCGATCTGGACAGAAAGTTCGTTCTCTAACCAGTTTGCAAAGCTCTTATAAAATCTAGCTTTGCTGTAATCAACTTTCCTGTATCGCTGTTTTAAATGTTTGATGAAAACATATAATTTATTTTCTAAGTCCGATTGTATTTCAGTGCTATAGGAATTTAAGTTTCCTTTTTTTCGAATGTAATTTTTAACATCTTCCTCGTTTTTGTTTCTAAAATACTCTCCCGCCAATTCTTTATAGCTGAAGCTCTCCATGTTTATGAAAAACGTTGTTATTGCTCAGATTTATTATAACCACTGAGTTTGCATCCAAATGTCACTTGCTTTTAAACCTTTTCATACTTTTTTTCATACCAAGTACAGGTAGAATAAAAAGGATTAAAAAACTTAAAATCCTTTTATTTATATGCTATAAAATACCTGACACAAATTTAACAACGCATTGCATAGCTACAGGGTCATGGACTATTATTAGAGTCATAAAAACAGATAAAATAAAAAGACCAAACAAAATTTAAAAAGCCCTTCTAAGGTGGGAGTCACAATATACCTGTTTAGCGTAAACGCGTGTATAAGCTCTTTATTCTACTATAGAATACGCTAGTGTGAACGTAGTGTAACGGATAAGGATGAATCAGGGTAGCTATACGTTTTTCTGATTATGTAACATTAATAAAAATTTTTGTATGTACTACCTGTATTATGTTCGATCACGATCAATTTTCCCTATATCATAAAATTTTTTTGAAGACAATAGCACATGGTTTCTGTTACTTCTGCAAACATTTTTGCGGAATAAAAAAAATTGTAAAAAACAATTTAAAAAAAATTTTTTTTTCTGAGTAATTTCATTAAAATTACCTTTCTATCAGTGGTTGTACCTTCTTAATCCCTTTTGATCGGCAAAAGCTATATTCTACTAAAGTAAAAATTTGACAAAAATATAGTACATAGTTTAGAAATTTTTTTTGTTGAGTAATTTCATTAAAATTAAAAAAGTGTTTAATGCTAAGTTCACACTTGGGTTTTTAAACGCGTTTAAGCAAAATGTTGATTTAGCTAATCAAAGCCGTTCACATTACATTGGAGATGATTAAGATGACAGATGATTACGAAAAGAACACACAACAAACACACAAAAAAACAACAACAAACAAATTCATATTTCTTTAAAGTATTCAAAATGGATAAAAACACTTTTATAAAGTTATCGGAAGATTATTTTAATCATTTTCATGATGAAATTGTGAAAATTTATGAATTATTTAAGGAAAAAAATAAATACATTAAGCAGAAATATTGGCCGGTTGTACACGATCATGTTGGCGATTCTACATTTGAGGTATGTTCAGTGGATTCTATGTGGTTTATGAAGTGATTTAGTTATAATCATGTTAATTTGAAGTGATTAACGAATTACTTCAA
This sequence comes from Pollenia angustigena, assembly GCA_930367215.1. NCBI lineage: Eukaryota > Metazoa > Arthropoda > Insecta > Diptera > Polleniidae > Pollenia > Pollenia angustigena. The sequence goes on along the minus strand of OV884060.1, from coordinate 192,139,594 downwards.
TGGATGGGTAATCATCTCGATTTTGAAGTGATTAGAGCTTAATCACGTTCGAGCTGCTTAAACGCGTTTAAGAACCCAAGTGTGAACATAGTATAACAGACGGGTCCAAACGGGTACAAGAGTATATACAGGGTTAAAGAAAACACTTTTACGTTTCTATCAGTGGTTTCACCTTCTTAATCCCTTTTGATCCGCAAAAGTTCTATCCTACTAAAGGTGAAATTTGACAAAAATATTGTACATAATTTAGAAATTTTTGTTTTGAGTAAATTCATTAAAATTAAGAAAGTGTTAAACAGACGGGTCCAAACGGTTACAAGAGTACATACAGGGTTAAAAAAATTACTTTCACCTTTCTATCGGTGGTTTCACCTTCTTGGTCCCTTTTGGTCCGCAAAAGTTCTATTCTACTAAAGTTGAAATTTGACAAAAATATAGTAGTTTAGAAAATATGTCCTAGCATCTCAAATATAAATAACACAACAGTCGCAAATATTCATTTTTTAAGATAACAAGACTACCAACCTAGCCAAAAAGCAAGCACGTCGATATCGCTGATAGTATTTGTGCAATGATAATTTCTTTCGGATTAAATATTAAAAAAAAAACTCTTTTTTCTGAATTAAAAAAAAAGTTGTGTTTAACAACATGGCACTACCACAATTACTAATTTTTTGGCTACCTTAGTTTTAATAGGTTTACTATTAAATAAAATTAAAATTTTTGAAATCGATGACAAACAAAAATTGGACTTTTGACCAATGAAATAAAATTGTCAGCCACTGTGCGTAGAAGGTAACCTTGCTACCCATCTTAATGTTCCTAGCCACCACTAATGTCGCCTTAAAAAAGTCACAATTTTCGCCTGGAATATACTACATTTATCCAGAGGTCCATTAAACTTACGGACACCCCTATCTACTATGAAGATACCTGTCCCTTTGCTTAGCTCAATCATAGAACCATCTACAAAAACTGTACATTAGACTGGTCGCAATTTTTTTTTTTTTTTTAATTTAATTGTTTGCGCTGCTTAAAATATGAGGTTTGGTGTAAGAAATCATGATCTAATTTTTCAGGTTAATCTGACGGTGCCTAGCCGTGCCGGGTGGGGCCCAAAGTTCCCCATATTTAAAAAAAAACATCTTTTCTATCAGATCTTTATAGTTATACTAGTTGAAAAGCCGAAAATCAAAAATATGGCTTCGGTTCGGTCTTCGGCAGAGAAAGTACTTCAAGTGTGCCAAATTTCAGCTTCCTATGTTGCGGAAAGAATAGGACATACATGCAAACATCCTGACATACTAAGAAATTATATATTATGTAGATAGATTAAAGTATTTGCTGTTTAATATTTTAGTATGATACGAACGAAAGATTTTTAACCTAATTCGGGGTCGCTGAATCCAGAGTTGCTAGCCGTTTTTTTTAGGTTAGCTTTGGTTTTTGAGATATACCGCTATTTCGAAAATTAAGGAGGTTGCACAACATATGTTCGCGTAACTCAAAAACGCTTAAGCTTAAAGAAAAACTAAAAAAAACCGAAATTCCGCAATAAAATTTACTTTAAGAGAGTTTTTCTTATATGCGCAGTCGTTTTAGAAACATTATTTTTTTTTCTGGAAAAAAAATTCTTTTTTTATTAAAATTTCGGAATTTTTGTTTTTAAAAATTCATAAAAAATTTAAAAATGCAGCTATCCTTCTAATTTTATACAGTCATATAAAAAAACAACATTGCAAACAAAACAAGCTATAAATGATTACAATCTGTTAACAAAAAAAATTTATATGGCGGTTTAATAAAATTCTTAAATTTTTTTTTTTTTTTTTTTTTTTTTTTTTTAATAATAATTTATTTTTATTATTGAATCTTTCTTATCGAAATTTACAATATGTATTCAAATCTTAATTCTACTTGTTGTTTATTAGTTGTTACCTGTGTAACCACTAACTGCTGTATTCAAATTTTTAAGACTGTCTTCTAGTAAGGCTCAAAGTATCGGTTCTTTTTAGCCTCTGGTGACCTTCGAACTGAAGCAAACCCCGAGCGAGGTAGTTAGGGTGAACCATTAGTTTATCGATGTAGCTTATTGAATATTTTTTAATTTCCTCCTGGATAGTGGGGACGTTGAGATCTATGTGGATAATATCATTACGTATATACCATGGGGCGCAGACAATTTGTCGTAATATTCTAGACTGTCTTCTTTGAAGCTTTTGGATGTTAGATGCGCATGCAGTACCCCATAATTGGATGCCATATGGCCATATTGGTTTTATGATGGACTTGTATAGAAGAACTTTGTTGTCTAAAGACAAGTTTGAGTTTCTACCGAGAAGCCAATGTAGTTGAGCTGCTTTAAGTTTCATAGCCGTTATTTTCGCTTCGATATGACGAGACCAGGTCAAACGTCTATCTATATGAACTCCCAAGTACTTTACATGGTTTTCTACCGGAACAGTGATGTTATTTATTTTTACTGCTGGGCACGTTTGTCTTCTGAGCGTGAAAGTTAAGTGAGCACATTTAGCCGGGTTAACCTTTATTCTCCATTTTCTAGCCATGCCTCTAGTTCATTGATGTGGGACTGCAGATTTTGCGATGCGACTTTTGGGTCATGGTTAACGCTAATAAATGCTGTGTCGTCTGCAAATGTAGAGGTATGCGTGCTCAGGTTTGTTGGCATATCCGCTGTGTATATTATATATAGAAGCGGTCCTAAAATGCTGCCTTGGGGAACACCAGCAGTAATTTTCTTGAGGGGGGAGTATTTATCTTGCGACCTTACTATGAATGTTCTGCCTGTTAGATCCCAGTAAAAAATGGTGCTTACTGGTAAGCAGGTTTGTAAGGGAGAGAAGCACAATTCCCCCTTACAAACCTGCTTACAAGAGGCATGATTTTCATATGGCGAATTCCCACTTGGAAGCACTACTTTTTTGTAAAATCACTGCGTTTTTCATGGCTTACATTATTCCGTGAAGGAATAGCTTCCAAAAACCGCAGCTTATGCAAAAGAACAAAAAGCAAAACAAACACACAACACAGTTAATATGTAATTTTTAAAAAAGAACGAAACTGTACGCAAATTAAAAAGAAAACAACAACAAATCTAGTAATTGACCACACAAAAATTTGCTTGCGTCCTCTCTGCTCAAAAACAATTTGCTGACTGATTGCGTAATAAAAAAGAAGTAATTTTAAGCATCTCTTGTTCTCGATTACATGTCGGGAATAATCGTAAACACATTTTGAAATCATTGCAATACAACGTGCTTCCATGTAAGGGATTAACAGAAGCACTTTGAACTTTGGTCGTAAATTTTTTCTTTTAAATAATCATTTCAACTACTCCCTTACAACCTGCTTACTTATAAGGGATTATGCGAAGCTATTAAATAATTTTCATTTACTTATATTAAAAATTGACTTCAATGGTTTTCGCTTCCCTGTTGCTTCTAAGTAGTATGTAATAGCCAGCGCATATATCAGCGCTCTTGTACTTTTCTTGCTTCCCAAAACCTTAAATTTTTTTACTGGGATAGCTCTCCAGAAGCTTGTGAGTGTTTTGAGGAAGCATTCGTGTTATTTTGATGAGTAGCCCATCATGCCAAACTTTGTCAAATGCTTGGGAAATGTCTATAAACAGGGCTGAGCAGTATTGCTTTTTCTCAAACGCCGATCTAATAAGGGTGACAATTCTATGCACTTGCTCTATTGTACCATGTTTCGCTCTGAATCCGAACTGGTGATCCGGGATGATGTCGTGTTCATTTAGATGAGGAGTTATACTTAAAATGAATATTTTTTCGAAAAGCTTTGATAGGATTGATAATAAGCTTATCGGTCTGTACGACGCAACCTGGCTAGCATCTTTTCCTGGCTTGGGAATCATAACAATTATAGACTTCTTCCATGAGGATGGGAAGTATCCGACTCTTAATATAGCGTTAAAAATGAACAGCAAGATTCTGGAAGCAGACGAAGGTAAGTTTCTTATCATTGACCCTGTGATACGGTCAAGTCCGGGAGATTTTCTAATATTCACTTTTTCTATTGCAGATTTTACTTGAGTAATGTTAAATTTTAATGGATGGTTTACCTTATCAGGAATGGTTGGACGACAGGAACAAGTATGTGTATCATGTGGCGTGAAAACTTTCTCAAGATGGCCCGCGAAAGCGTTTAATTTTTCATCTGTGTTTTTCGCCCAAGTGCGGTTTTCCAGTCTTAATGGAGATTCTTGGGTTATAGGGCATTTCATATGCCGTACAGCCTTCCATAAGCTATAATTGGAGTTTTTTGTGGCATCTAGGCTGTTTAGATAGCCTTCTATTGCAGACTCGTGGTTCTGTCTCAATTTGTTGCGAAGAGTTGTCAGGCATAATTGTAGTTGGGCCTTAGTGGTTGGGGAACGACTGTTTTGCCATTGTCTTCTTAACTTCCTTTTTTCTCTGATAAGGGTCTCTATATCCGTCGATGTATTGTAAGGAGCACGTTTAATTGTCCGCTTGATTGGGGTTGCATTTCTTGCTGCAGCATCCAAGACTTCTGTAAATCGGTCGACAGCTATTTGGATGTCAGATGAATTTTTTAGGGGAATGCACTGTGATAGGTGAGAGCTCACATACATTTTATACTTTAACCAATTTGTGTTTCTGTTTGGATAGGAAAACCAGTTTGCAGCTGCGGCGTCAGAGTTACATTTTAAAATGAGGATTGAAGGTGAATGATCAGACGAAAGATCATAGGAGGAACTAACTAGTACCTGATCGCGCTTGATGTTTTTGATTACAGCAAAGTCAATAAGGTCTGGTAGCTTGTTGAAGTCGGTTGGCCAATAGGTAGGCTCACCACTCGATACCACATCAAAGTTATTTGCAGTTACGGTATTATATAGCTGATTACCTCTAGGACTAATAAGTCTGGAGCCCCAATATGTATGTTTAGCGTTGTAGTCGCCAGCAGCAATGAATTTCTGGCCCAATGTGGAGAAGAAGTTGAGAAATTTATCGTGTAGAATTTTGTGCCTCGGGGGACAATAAACGGATGTTAACGTTAGTTTTGTGTCATACGTAAGGTAACCATTTACCCTAAAGCAGTTTTTATGAGTAAAGTGTGTTTCAGAGACAAGAAGTACGTCGATTTCATGCCTATGAAGAAAGTTTGCAACTTCGTGTTTATGTTGGGATAACCCGTTTGCATTCCAGAAACATATTTTTAACTGGTTCATTTTTTGTTGAGTAGAACTTGCAGGAGCATGTTCTGGTTTCGCATCATTTCCTGAAACATGCTCTGCATAGTGGCCATGAAGTTATTCATAGTTTGAATTAAATTTTCAATTGAGGTAGGCATTTGTAGACCTTCCCTAGGAACATTAGCGTATGGAGGTTGCTTTGCGTTGGAAGTACTCGGGGGATTTTTCGCATTAGGGTTTCCTTTTAGGACTTGGGCATATGATTGGTTTTGTTTGTTTGTTTGTGTAGTACTAGCAATAGAGCCAGCGGCTTGGCTGGGCGCATGTGATGGACCATATTGGGAGTGAGTATATTTTTGAACTAAAGCTGGTTTTTTTAAATGCAAGAAGACTTTTCAACCCCTATAGTTTGCCGTGTGATTTTCGCCACAGTTGCTGCATTTCTTGACATTTGGGTCAACTTTAGAACGATTACATTCGGCGGTTTTATGAGCGTCGCCACAAACCACACATACGTGAGGCAATTTACAATATGATTTTGTATGCCCATATTCCTGACAGTTTGTGCATTGGGAGGGACCCTTTCGTTTTATTGGCTCCTCAACAGTTATTCTTCTGTTGAGTAGGTAGCGCAAGTTGTATATGGGATGAACTGAATTTTTGGTTTTGAGAACCGATGAATCAAACGATATCTCAATGCGGTGCAGTGGTTGGGGAACTTTGTTCCTGTTCAAAATGTTATGAACCGATTTTACCTCGTACCCCTCTTGCTCTACGGCAGATTTTATTTCATCTGTAGGAACGGAACTATCTATGCCTTTTATGACAATAATCAATCCCTTAGCACTTTTTAATTGGTATGTATAGTAGCTTTTATTTTCTGCGTCCAGGTGTCTTGATATAATACGAAAGTTCGTTTCTGTACTGGCTTGAATTTTGGTCTCTTGAATTTGTCCGCGTCGTATAGAAACGACGTAGAAATTGTTCTTACCTACAAGTTGAGTCAACATGTTGACTATGCTATTTGATGTTTGCTCCCGCAGATAGATAGGTGGCGGTTTAACTTCTTTAGTGGCTGTCCCATTAGCTAATTCTGCTTCTTCATCGTCAGGTATGGATAGTACAGAGAATCTGTTACCATTTGTTGGCAAAGAGACTACGTTAGAGCCTTTGTATTGTTTGGCCACGCGTTCCTGTTAGGTGGACCTAGGGCTAGCCTTTCTCTTAGTTATTGTTATATATCTGTCCATGCCTGTTTGCACTTTAGTACTTTTTGGTACAGCTCCTGTATTTGTTAATGCAAATCGTGATGTTCCAGGTTTTTCGTTATTATTCCTCTGGTCAGACGGCTTCACACTTTGAACCACATTTACGGTCGGATCAACACACTTGCTCAGGTTGGGCACACTTGAACTTAAATTTCTGTATGGAAAACCAGTTGCGCTGGCAATTTTTGCACTTAAAAAATGTTTGTTTAATTCAGGGTATCGAATGTTTTCATTGCTCACGCTCGGGGAGCTTACCACAATATACGCATTTCTGCTATTTGTGCTGGGCCTACTCTCCTTATTGGGAGTATTTGTGAGGCTCATTCACAAATCTCTTCGGGCACACTAGTTATTGTTCTTTTTTTTTTCACCTATTACAAATATTTTTTTTCACCTACGGTAAATATTTTTTCACTTTTTTTTTTTTTTTTATTATATTATATTATTTTTTTTTTTTTTTGTATTTTTGTTACTCACTGATACACGTCCGTACTCGTCAAGAGCTAGTTCGCTAGTTCTTAAATGAATTAAAATTTTTCGTCTTTTGTGAATACATAAAATCAAAAGTTGTTAACAGATTTTAATCATTTATAGCTTGTTTTGTTTGCAATGTTGTTTTTTATATGACTGTATAAAATTAGAAGCATAGCTGCATTTTTAAATTTTTTATGAATTTTTAATATTTTTATTTAGGCTTAAGTTCATCAAATTTAATTTTCATTAAATTATTTTTATGAAGAAAGGAATTTTACAACATGAAAATTAATTAAAATTTACTGATAATTTTTCATTCTTGACTCAATCTGGGCTCGAACCCAGGCGTTTTTACGGACAGGTTACCCTGACATGTTTCGATTGCAACCACTCAATCTCCTCAGAGGGCTTGCCGTTTAACACTCTCAGCCATCGACGACTGCTGACGTCCTTAGTCAAACATCAATCCTTAAACCAAATTGTAGTTAACCTTTGGTAGATCGAAATTTGCTTTGAATGATTATCCATTTTAATTTATTTTACATGTTCTTCCTTTACTTCGGTTTTTAAATTTGATGAGCTTAAGCCTAACTAAAAATATTAAAAATTTGGATAAAAAACCATAAATAGTTCAACAAAATAACCACAATACTAATTATTTTTATGAATTTTTAAAAACAAAAATTCCGAAATTTTAATAAAAAAAATTATTTTTTTTTCCAGAAAAAAAATTATGTTTCTAAAACGACTGCGCATATAAGAAAAACGTTTTACCTTTCTTAGAGTAAATTTTATTGCAGAATTTCGGTTTTTAGTTTAGTTTTAGTGTTTCAATAAGCTAAAGCCAACATAAAGAAAAAAGTTTTAACTTTCTTAAAGTAAATTTTATTGCGGAATTTCGTTTTTTTTTTTTTGTTTTTCAATAAACTAAAGCGTTTTTGAGTTACGCGAACATATGTTGTGCAACCTCCTTAATTTTCGAAATAACGGTATATCTCGAAAACCAAAGCTAACCTAAAAAAACGGCTAGCACCACTGGATTCAGTGACCTCGAATTAGGCTAAAAATCTTTCGTTTGTATCATATTAAAATATTAAACAGCAAATACTTTAATCTTTCTAACCAATATATAATTTCTTAGTATGTCAGGATGTTTGCATGATGTCCTATTCTTTCCGCAACTTTCTGAAGCCATCTGATGGCATAGGAAGCTGAAATTTGGCACACTTGAAGTACTTTCTCTGCGGAAGATCGTAACGAAGCCATATTTTTGATTTTCGGCTTTTCAACTAGTATAACTATAAAGATTTGATAGAAAATATGTTTTTTTTTATAATATGGGGAACTTTAGGCCCCACCCGGCACGGCTAGGCACCGTCGGATTGACCTGAAAAATTAGATCATGATTTCTTACACCAAACCTCATATTTAAAGCAGCACAAACAATTAAATTTAAAAAAAATCCCATACAAGATGCGACCAGTCTACTGTACATCCATCATACAGCCTAAAAGACCCCAACGAAAAATCTTTATCCGGAATAAAAAACTAGTGTAGACCTGAATCTTATTGTTTTTTATTATTTCTAAGAAGAAATTGCAGGTTGTTTTAATTAAGGAAGTATTTTTCAAAGCAAAATTCTTGTTTTTTTTTTAACTTGTAACTTTAACATTACAGATCTTACTAAAAGAAAAAATAAACAATGCGAGCAACAAAAAAAATATTAGTATGTATTTCCATCATCTGTGGACAACAACAAAACAGATTTGCTATATAAGAACTCCTGTATACTTCTTGTGTAGCACAGTATTATACCCTCCACAAATTTACGAAACTTTACACATTTCTATCGTTTTAATTTGAATTTGTTCAAGCTTTAAAATGCTAAACTGTCTGATATATTTTTGCTGTAAATTTTGTTATTTCAGTTTTTCTTTCTGTTATAAAACAAAAACAATAGAGAATTTTTCCCTACGCTTGTTTAAATTTTTAATAAGTTCTCTTCTTTTTTTTTTTTTTTTTGTCTTATTTTACTTTTAATTAATTATAAAAACAAACATAATTGTCATTCTTGACTTTATCTTGTCGTTGTTATTGACATTTTCTCTATTTTGTCGCTGACGTATGGCACAATAAAACAAAATAAAAACAAACCAAAAACGAAACAAGTAAGAGTGCTATATTCGGCTGTGTCGAATCTTTGATAATCTCCATCGAGAGTAAGAGCATTTAATAGGTCGGCTTTATATGAGGCCTATGGTAGATTGTGGACACCCCTACTATATTCATAAAATTTGGCAGTGTAAATTTTAATCTTATAAACCCAGAGGGAAATTTCTGAATATTGATTTTAAGGCACTTTTCCCGTGCCCTGTGAAGCCTGTTTTTTAATAAAAAGGAACAAATTGTGAGAGGTGAAAACAGAAAATAGCACTTAATTTGTGCTAAAGGCTTTTGAAGAGTAGTTACTATAGAACAGTGATAACCAAGCCCCGAACTAACCAAGCCCCGAACGCAGGCACACAAAGATATTATGTACTTGGGTGCGGTCGCAGAGACTGATGATCAGGGTTGTCAGATTGATTTTGACCTTTTTCGCCAAATTCAATGTCAAAAATCGCCAAAATCGCCAAAGCTTTTAATTTCAAGTTTTTGGCAGTAAAATACCTATTTTTTAATTTATTAAAAATATTGTTTATAAATCCTTAAAAATTAATTTTTTGCGTATCGCTAAAATACGCCAAAAATTCAAAAAAAGTCGCCATGATATATATTTTGCTTAATTTTTATTTAGAAAAAAGTAAAAATAGCTAGTGAACACAAAAATGGTACGATGTTTACTGTAAAATAGTTTAAAGCAGTCTATTTAAAGCAACAAAAAAAATTTTTTTGCAGCTAGTATAAAACAAATATAATTGAGGTTATATCTCATCCTTTAGCTCTTGAATTTTTGCTGGCTTATCGACGTACACCTTTTCTTTCAAATAACCCCAAAGAAAGAAGTCCAACCGTGTCAAACTCTTGGCGGGCAATTGACATCGCCACCACGTGAGATAACACGGCTATTGAATTTGTCGCGCAAAAGAGCCCTTATTTAGTTAGCGGTGTGGCAAGTGGCACCATCCTGTTGACACCCCAAATGGGCCACATCCTATCTTCCAATCCGGGCCATAAAAATATTGTTATCATCTCACGATAGCGAACACCTGCCCGGCCTAATTTTGGAAAAAATACGGCCCGATGATGCCGCCAGCACGTTAGCCGCACCAAACAGTCACTTTTTGTGGGTGCATTGGTTTTTCGACAACCACTCTTGGATTGTCATTCGCCCAAATGAGGCAATTCTGCTTATTGACGAATCCACTGAGGGGAAATGTGCCTCACACTGAATCACGAAGTGCACGAAATGCATTTTGATTTGAACGCCCATTTTCATAATAAGCCTTAATAACTTTAACGCGTTGCTCGATTGTTTATCTTTCCATGGTTCAAATTGAGTTAGTCTGAAATTGAGAAATATCAAATGAAGTGCAGAAAAAAACTTGACGTTTAAGTGTGGTTCACATTCAACATCGGCCCTTAAAATTTAACCACCCTTTACATTTTTATATATGTAGTTGCAGCTTTATTCACCCCTATCGCGAATAAAAATTCCTTGGGAGTTTTTTCCCTTTTTCCATTTTTCCTATGTTAATTCAATAGTAAAAATGGGAAAAGGGAAAAAACTCCCAAGGAATTTTTATTCACGATAGGGGTGATTATGTTATCTAAAACGCTTCACCGACAAAGCTCCCTATTTGTCTTCTTTTTTGGATAACATTGTAAGGGTATTGCATTTATTCAACGATGGTACAAAAGAAGTGCAACTTGTTACACGTAATAACGCGTCTAGAAGTTCGTAATGTATTCTACTTCGAAGGCGAGTTTTAGTAAAGTTCATAGGCATTACTAGTAATAATAACCAGCATATAAAGAACAGTCAAAATAAGTTCCTTAAAATTGTACGTACCTTCCGTACCTTTTCAGCTTTAAAGTTTTGGCATAAACTTGTTTATCTTTCCAATTAACAAACGCTAGTTTTTTCATTGTGTTTCAAAAATATCCAAAGGTATGTAAGAGTTCATAAAAATATCACTAACAACAACGTATTGTATCTGTGATAACAAATTACCACATACATATAATGAAAAAATGTTCATAAACTTTAAATATACATATATATATATATATATATATATTCGTTCCTTTTACTCCTGCAAGGAGCATAGGGCCGCCACAAATATACATATTTATGTTTAATTCTATTTATTGATTCTTTCAAAGGCACTTTATTTTCTCGGAGATATTCAATATCTTCATCAGCCATTTGAACATACTTTCAAATACTGACCATACTTCATATGCCTCAAATTTCATACATAAAAATACTATAAGTATAATAAAAATAATATTATTTCTCAGTATTGAATTTAACGAATTTCAAAACAAATGCATAGCTCATCAAAAATAGCCAACAAAATCGCCAACTTTTTTGTTAAATCGCCAAAAAAATCGCCATGTCGCCAAATCAAAAATTAGGTCGCCAAACAAGTTTGAAAATCGCAACGTTTGGCGAGAAATCGCCACATCTGACAACCCTGCTGATGATAGCCTGATGTTTTGAAACGAACAAAGTTGTTGTATACATGTGAATTGCCGACCGTGTCTGTGTGAAAACTACGATTATTGACTTACTCGCGAGCCTACCCAATAAAAAATGGAGCTTCCAACGAAACAGGTTTGTAAGGGAGAAACATAAGGGTTTCGCTTACCATTGCGCTTACGGAAGACATGAATTTTATATGGCGAGTTCCCACTTTGAAGCAATACATTTTTGACACATAAAGCGCATTATTCAGCGCACATAAATATTGTTGGATGTAACGATCATTTTTATACACTGAATGTTTTGATACAGTTATTTTTTAGTATTCTCCCTTACAAACCTGCTTCGTAGTAAGGGAATGCCGTAGCACTTCAAATGTTATTTTTTTTATAAAAGTTGCTGAGAGTTCTTTCACTTACTTTACTGCATTTCTGTATGTCTTATTGCGTAGCGCATAATTGTGCGCTTATTTTTTTAAATGTACCTTTAGTGCTTCGCAAAATGATACAATTTTTTATTGGGTATGGAGTGGTTATCACTGCTCTAGAAGGTAATTGACAAACAACTAATCAAGTTACCGGATTTTGTGCGGGTAGTGGCTGATTATATAAAGGGGATATTAACATGGTTCGCTCGGGACACTTTCTGCGACAGGCAGATGTATGTCTGTAAACATAAATTTTTGTTGTTGTATAAACTTTTTTTTCGTATTCGTAAGTTGTAAATGTAAATTTTAATTTGTTTTTGTAGAAAAAAAAAACGTTGTTGTGCTTTCCATTCAAACGGCGGCTGAACCTAACTCAAACGAACGAGAATTAATGTGCTGAACAGAACACAACGAAGATTTTGGTTTTTACAAAAACCGAACGCATTGAAATGTTCTCATCTTTATGTTGTGTTGTATTAGTATATAATTTTTATTCTGTGCGAAGATCACAAAAACAGAAACGTTTTTTTTTTAAATATTTACTAAAGGGACATTTCATTATCGTGGGTGCAACATTTAGACGCCTGTTTTAGTTTAAGCCAATTAAATAAAACATTTTTAATTAAATAAGTATTTAAAAGACTACATTTTAATATGTTTACTTTATATTAATTTAAAAATTTAATAATGTTTTTAGCCAGGAGGATGGTTCAAATTGCCGTCGCGGGTGCAACGAATTTGGCCTACCTTTCCAGATCACAAACAAAAAAGACATAAGTCTGTTAATTCTAATACATTTCATATATTATGCCTTAATATTTTGAAAAGTATAAATTTTTGTTTTATTTATAATTATTTAAAATTTTTTAACTATATGAAAAGTAGAACATTTCAAGAACTTAAAAATAAAAACTTTTCCAAAAAAATACGTGTTCATAGTATTTTACACGGTATTAGTATTGAGTTCTGGATGTGAACAATTATGACACTAGTTAGAGATTATTGTTGTATTTGGGTCCTAGCGTTTTGTATGTTGTCCATTTGCTCTTTTAAGCTGCCTTAATCCTTTTTTCGATTCTTTTACAAAAGCATGTTTCGGCTTTATTTTTTCCAAGCTTTAACGGCAAGCTCGCAAAGCTTATATGCAGTGTTGGGCGGGTTCCTCTGAGTAAAAAAATTTGGCGTTTCGGAACGGACCAAAGGTACTCAAGTGGTAAATTTATTTTCGAGCTTTTATTTTCTTCAAACTAACTTTTAGCTATTTCTGGAGTATGCTTAAGATCGCCCTGTCGTGGTTTTTAGCCGAATATGGCTAATCTTGAAATCTACGTGTCTTTAATAATGGTTATGTCGTACTTGGCACACATTTTTTTCTGAATTAGCGGAGTGCTCGAAGCTGTTTCCCGCGAAAACAATCGCAAGTCATTTATGAGATCATCAAAATTTTAGTATTTAGAATTATTCCGCTCTTTTACGGCTTACTGCCGTCCGACTGGCTCCAATCTCATAATTTTTGTTCGATCTAAGCATGTTACACGCATTGAATCTTTAAAACTGAATTTTTCTTACTCTTTTGCAAACTTCAGCCGTTTTTAGCTTTTATTTTTGCTAAAAGGTGTGTTGTCGCTCTTTATTCTAGCTACTAATCTACTAGAACTTAAGCAACTTCGTACGATTTTAGTGTTTACATCTAAATTGTACTCTATGCTTAGTATTCGCCGGAACTTAATAGCTATACTGACTACACCAGTAACAATAAGTCGCTTTGATTCGCGAAAATCATTTGGCGACTAGCCTTGTTGCTTTTGGTATCCAAACTACACTTTTTATACCCTTCACCTCAGATGGAAAAGGGTATATATAAGGGTATATATAAAGTATATATATTCTGGGTCCTTACACAGTGCATTTAGCATGCGGAATCTCATATTTATTAAAAAAACTCCAAATGATCCGATTATGCAAATTGATGACATTCAGCATCTGTTTCGGTTGTTTCTGGATCAAATCAATCGGATGCACCAGTCAATAAAAGCTGTAGTGACGTGTCTCCTACTTAGAACTAATTATAAAAATTATAATATTTTTTTATTTTCTCTCAAGCACTACTTTCTACTTAAATTTATTTTATTTTTACTTTTATTAATTTATTTACACGTGTACAGCTTCTTTTTACGTTACAACTTTATTAACCCAATTATTCCAAAACATATATTAAAATGCGTTGCTTATTTCGTTATTGATGATGATCGTTAATAATACTTCTCGTTCCAAAGACAATATTTACAATATGATTAGGATTTTGTCCAGACAAAGGCTGGGACTAAAAATTGTTCATATAAATGCGCAAAGTCTCAATAGCAAAATCGATGAGTTCAGATACCTATTTACGTCATCTAAAATAGATATTATTTGTGTTTCAGAAACTTGGTTTCCGTCGGACGTTCAGGATTCTGTATATAATTTACCTGGATTCAGCTTATTTCGAGCTGATAGGAAAACTAAAGTCGTAACTAACGGTGTCGTAAAAGACAGGAAAGGTGGTGGAGTTGCAATATTTGTCAGAAATGGTTTTAATTGTATGGTGAAATTAAAAACAAAATAGCAAGATTGAATATCTTTTTCTTGAAATTACAAGTATAGATAAAAGAAAAATGCTCGTGGGATGCGTTTACAGGCCTAAAGCGGACCTTGAGTTTATTTCTTTAATTGAGATTATAGAAGATTTTTCTATCCAATACAATGATATTGTCATTCTAGGTGATTTCAATCATAATATTCTTGTTGACAACACATTGACTGAGAAAATGCAGTTAATTGGTCTACTACCTGTAAATATTTCAACTCCAACACACTATCACAGCACCTCCAACAGTTTAATTTACTTACTATTTGTAAATGATAAATCTAATGTACTTTTATATGACCAACTTTCAGCATCAGTGTTTTCAAGACATGATATGCTTTTCGTTGCCTATGATTTCTGCGTGACCAGAGAAGATAAACTTATAACTTATCGTGATTTCCACAACATTGATTATGCCATTTTAAATCAACACATTGACAACGTTGAATGGAACATTGTATACTCTTTCGACTTCTGTCGATGATCAATTAAATTTTATTCAAGATAACATAAATAACGTTTTCGACCTGAGTGTTCCTTTGAAGACTAAATCTATAAAAGCTGATAAGCATCCCTGGTTCAACAACAATATCAAACATTTAATAAAATTACGTAATGATGCTTACTGCAGATGGAAAAGGTTTAAAACCCCTGTACTTCAAAATATTTTTAAATGTGCAAGAAAAAATGTTGTTAAAAATATGCAAATAGCAAAATCTTCTTATTACCAGAGAAAATTCTCGTCTGCTGTTGATAGTAAATCTAAATGGAAGGAAATTCGAAGCATAGGTATAGGCCGGAAATGCACCACAGTTTACAATGAGGATATTGATGTGGACACCATAAATAGTAAATTTGTTAAATAGATATTCAACCTCCCTCCGGAAACGTCTATAATAACCTCTGTTATGTACCAGTAGAAAATTGTTTTTATTTCCGTTGCGTAGACCAGTTCGAGGTTTTAGAAAGTATGTTGGCTGTTAAATCAAATGCCACTGGTATGGACAATATTAATCCCATCTTTCTGAAAGCTATTATTCCCAAAATTTTACCTTTTTTGACACATGTATTCAATACGGCTCTTGCAAAATCAATATTTCCTCAAGGATGGAAACTTTCTAAAATTATTCCCATTCCCAAATCAAACAACGATTTTCGACCTATCGCTATCCTTCCTTTTCTATCAAAGGTAATGGAAAAACTAATGTCCAAGCAAATAAATGATTACTTGGACATCAATAACCTTTTATCGGAAAAACAATCTGGCTTTAGGAAAGGAAAAAGTTGTATAACAGCATTGGCAGATGTAGTTGAATCTCTGCGGATGAAACTTGATAATAATAATGTATCATTTCTAATTTTATTGGATCACAGTAAGGCTTTTGACACTGTCGATCACGGTATTCTTGCGAAAAAACTTGAAAAACTATTCAACTTTTCTAGTTCTGCTTGCAAGCTTATATCATCATATCTCGATAACAGATCCCAAATTGTAGACTATAATGGTAAATTTTCGAATCCTCTCACAGTCGTCAGAGGTGTTCCACAGGGATCAATTCTTGGACCTCTTCTGTTTTGTTTGTACATTAATGATCTACCAGACGTTCTTAAAAGTAGCGAGATACATATGTATGCTGATGATGTTCAGCTTTATAGTAGTGCTAGTTTAGCTGATGTGCAATCGTGTGTTTGCAATATAAATGATGATTTGAATAGAATTTATAATTGGGCCATGGAAAATGGATTAGTCCTTAACCCCCTTAAGTCGAAATGTATTTTTCTGTCTAAATCTTCAAAAAATTCTAGATTTCTTCACGATAATATTGAAATAAAAATTAATAACAATGCTATAGCCCTAGTTAGTACATCAAAAAATCTCGGCGTTACCTTCAACAGCCAACTAACTTGGTCAAATCACATAAACTCGGTCGTTGGAAAAGTGTACGGAATGCTGAGAAATTTATGGGTTGTAAAAAATTCAACACCTTTTAAAATAAGAATGCTATTAGCCAAAACGTATTTGATTCCAGTTCTGCTATACGGATGTGAAATTTTTGCAAATTGTGACAGTGTCGACTTTCAAAAATTAAATGTTACCTACAATAATATTGCAAGATATGTATTCAACAAAAATGGCCGTGAAAGCATATCAATGTTTTCATATCAAATTTATGAAATGAATTTTAAAAATCTTTTGCAATTTAGATGCCTTTTATTTTTACATAAAATTATTACATCCAAAGAACCAAGCTATCTTTATAATAAACTGCAATTTGCCAGATCAAATCGTGGAAACAAATTAATTCAGCACAGGTTTGTCAGCCTTATGTCGGAACGACAGTTTTTTGTTTTTACAATCCGTCTTTGGAACGCCCTTCCAACCCAGTTTCAACTCTTAAGCAACGCAAACACGTTTAAAAAGAAGCTATTAGAAATACTTGGTTAATACCTTATACCTTAATTTTTGTAATACTTTACTTTTTCGTATTGTTTATAAATGTTTTTATCTATGTACTTTAATATTTTACATTTTTATTTTTTTTTTTTTTTGAAATTATATTGATAATATCACTAGCGCTGTAATTTATAAGATTTTATCTTGTTGCGCTAGATCAGTTAATAAATAAATAAATAAAATAAAAATAAAATATGAGGAGACAACTTGATTAAACGATATCCGTCCGTCGGTCCGTCCGTCCGTCTGTCCGTCTTACGTTTGATATGTGTTTTCCGGAGACTCCAGACATGATTGCGGCTAGGTTGTTTTACATTTATGTCACATATAGTCCACCATTTCGTGCTATTGAAATTCAGCAAGATCGGTCCACAAATGGCTGAGATATGACAAAAAAACCACGACTACCTCAAATTTTTTCCAAAAATCCCTTGTGGTTGTTGTATTTATATTCCTTTTTGCTGCATATCTTTGGAACGGCAAAAGCCAAAGTTTCCACATTAGGTACACACATTAAGGTTGCCAATACACACCATCCTGCAAAATGTGGGCGGGATTGGAGAAGTGGGCGTGGTACCTCCCGTACAAAAAAAATTAAAAATTGTATAAAAACCTAAATTTTAGGGCTGTCATATGTCCTCTGGATATGACTTATATACCAAAATATCGGAAATTTTTATGAGTTATAACCGAAATACTGGGGTCTAATCACCGCATACGATATCGAGCAAAATTGATCGAAATTATTTATTTTGGTATCTTGAAACTCGATATCGAATGAAATGTATTGAATTTGAAATAATAGCATTAGACATTGAGTAACTCGACATTACATTTATCGAGTTTTCATTCGATACGCCAGTGTCTATCGTATGCAAAAAAATTCAATAGTTTATTTGATACGATAGTATCGAATGCGGTGATTAGTTCCTGAATTCCAAAAAATTACACTTTTTATATCCTTCACCGAAGGTAAACTGTTATTTCTACAGTATTGATCCTACACCCTATAAAGTATATATATTCTGGGCCCTTATGAAAACCGAAGTTCAAAACCGGTTGTCTCTTGTTTTAAAAAATATTTACCAGTTTTATTTAGTTTTTGTCTAGTTGCTCTGTATTCTGCTCGCACAATGGTGAAGGGTACATAAGATTCGCCACAGCCGAATATAGCACTCTTACTTGTTTTTAATTAACATTCAAATCTCTCTGAAATGTTGTATTTTTTGTTATTTTGCGATGTGAGACTCCTTTTTTTTAAATTTTTCACAATGCTTTGTTTTAAAAGTGCCTTTTACGGTTCTTGAAGAAACTAGGCAAAATTAAATTGCTCAAATTTTTTTCAAATTTTAAAAAAATTTAATATTAATGAATTAATTTACTCACTTTAAAAGCAAATCCCACTGGTAAAACTTGAATTTTTTTTTTGGAATTTTTACGAAAGATTCAGACAGGGTCAGTATTGTTCACACATATACATAGTTTGGATGTTAACTTGTAACGTGACGTTACAAACCTACCCTACATTTACATTTAGTCCTAACATCACAAAGTATAAATAACCAAACACCTTGAATACCCTTATTATTTTACTTACTACTATGAATACCCTTACTATTTACCTACATAACCTTTTTACCGTATAATTCTCATTTAGTTCATTTTATTTTTGAATAAATAGACAAGTTTTGCCTCAGAACAAACAGAGTAGATATTGCCCCAGTATTTACTATCGGTAGTTAGTAGTAACCGTGGTCAGGGTTGTCAGATGTGGCGATTTCTCGCCAAACGTGGCGATTTTCAAACTTGTTTGGCGACCTAATTTTTGATTTGGCGACATGGCGATTTTTTGGCGATTTAACAAAAAAGTTGGCGATTTTGTTGGCTATTTTTGATGAGCTATGCATTGTTTTGAAAATCGTTAAATTCAATACTGAGAAATAATATTAATTTTATTATACTTATACATATTATTTTTATGTATGAAGTTTGAGGCATTCATGTGTATGGTCAGTATTTGAAAGTCCAAATGGCTGATGAAGATAATGAATATCTTCGAGAAAATAGTTTTTCATATTTAAAAGTGCTCTTGAAAGAATCAATAAATAGAAATTAACATAAATATATTTAAAGTCTATGAACATTTTTTCATTATATGTATGTGGCAATTTTTTATCCCAGATACAATACGTTGTTGTCAGTGATATTTTAAAGATTTTTATCAACTCTTACATACCTTTGGACATTTTTGAAACCCAATGAAAAAATTAGCGTTGGTTAATTGCAAAGATAAATAAGTTTATGCCAAAACTTTAAAGCTGCAACGAAACGGCAGGTACGTACAATTTCAAGGAACTTACTTTGACTGTTCTTTATATGTTCTTTATATTATTATAAGTAATGCCTGTGTTTAGGCTATGAACTCCACTACAACTCGCCTTTGAAGTAGAATGCAATACGAACTTCTAGAAGCGTTGTTACGAGTTATAAGTTGCACTTCTTTTGTACCATCGTTGAATAAATAAAAAACCCTTACAATGTATTCCAAAAAAAGAAGACAAATAGGTAGCTTTGCCGGTGAAGCGTTTTAGATATATAATAAAACTGCAACTACATATATATATAAAAATTTAAATATATCCAATATGTATCCAAAATACTAGCCGCAAAAAAACTTTTTTTGTAGTAAACATCGTACCATTTTTGTGTTCACTACCTATTTTTACTTTTTTCTAAAAAAAAATTAAGCAAAATATATACCATGGCGACTTTTTTGAATTTTTGGCGTATTTTAGCGATAGGGAGCAAATTAATTTTTTTAGAATTTATAAAGAATATTTTTAATAAATTAAAAAATATGTATTTTACTGCCAAAAACTTGAAAATAAAGGCTTTGGCGATTTTGGCGATTTTTGACATTGAATTTGGCGAAAAAGGTCAAAATCAATCTGACAACCCTGACCGTGGTTAGTCGTTTTACCCGAACACCTCGCTCTCGAATTCCGTTGGTGCCCAAGTAAACCGAACCAGTATGTAATCGTATATTAGCCGAACACCTCGCTCTCGAATTCCGTTGGTGTCCGAGTAGTTTAACCGTAGTTAGTCGTTTTACCCGAACACCTCGCTCTTGAACAGCGTTACCGTTGTGATACTAAAGTATCAATTTGACCCTTTTTTGACGGTGTTGATACCTTTTATGACCCTTTTTTTAAATTATACTTTTGTATCATTATCACCTATTTTGTGACACTTTTTGACCCTTTTATGGAAATAGCTCTCACATTTTGTTTTTTGTCGACACTGCGGATCAGAAGTGCTAAACAAATGTTTTCGAAATAAGCATTGCTTGATATGGAACAGACTCAAAGTATAAACTTACAATTCCATGCTTTCTTCTCCTTGATTTTTGATAGTAAAGTACAATTTCCCTAAAAGCAAACATAACTCATATAAATATTTGTTATTTTTTAGAGTGGTTTCTTTTCAAAAAAAAAATTTTACATTTTATTAAAAAAATGCAATTTGGTGTTTTGCTCTATTAAAGAGTAGCATGTTTTATTCAAAAAAATTCGCCCTAAATAATGGCAAAAGGTATTGAACTTTTCGCCTTCTTTTGAATCGACAGTGTTGAGAGTGCCCTAACAGGAATGAGGTAAAAATTGCTAAATTAGCTGAAATTTCCATATATTTTGTAACAGCGGTATGATAGCAAAGTCTTATATTTATTTAAAATCGTAAAAGCTTTAAAAAATCTGACACTTACAGGAAAAAATCGCTTTAATCGAGAAAATGGTTACAATTTGCGAACGATTGCAAAATTTAAAACAAACACTAGAATTTTTTGACATCACTAAATCGGAAAATTACATAAAAAATATTAAAAAATTAGCTATGTATAATGACAAAGAATAAACATTTTGTCAGGTGTTTAACCCTTATGTGCGTGGAAAAAAAACACCTTCTATAGGGTGGATAGGTACCTGGGTAGCTTCATGCAAATTGGATGAGAAATCTAATTTTTTGTCTTGTATTGTACAAACAATCGATGGTTAATGATATAATATTAGAATTTTACTCTGGTTTTCCCCTTTTCATATATTTTTTAAAATCCTACACCCAAAAAAAAAAATTTGTAATATAAAACACCTTCTATAGGGTGGATAGGTACCTGGGTACCTTCATGCAAATTGTATGAGAAATCTAATTTTTTGTCTTGAATTGTACAAAAAATCGATGGTAAATGATATAATATTAGAATTTTACTCTGGTTTTCCCCTTTTCATAGTTAGGAGTTCTCATGAAATTGTAGAATTGTAGACTAAAATCTTATATAAAAAATTTCGATTTGAAAAAGCAATAGGTACACAGGTACCTGTCCACACACATAAGGGTTAAAATAGGATAGAGCATTCCATAAAAAAATTAAGTTTTTTGAGCTCTTCCTACCTGAAATATTATTTTTTTGTTTGCTTATAAAAAAACTTGATCTTATTTTGTTCATTAAAATGGGAAATACTGCAAATAAAAAACTTGACCCTTTTTTTATTGAAATACCCTTTATTTGACCCCTTTTTCTGACAAATACCCTTTTTGTGACCCTTTTCGAAAATTTCCAACGGTAACCCTGCTCTTGAATTCCGTTGGTGCCCGAGTAAACCGAACCAGTATTCAATCGTATATTAGCCGAACACCTCGCTCTCGAATTCCGTTGGTGTCCGAGAAGTTTAACCGTAGTTAGTCGTTTTACCCGAACACCTCGCTCTCGAATTCCGTTGGTGCCCGAGTAAACCGAACCAGTATTCAATCGTATATAAGCCGAACACCTCGCTCTCGAATTCCGTTGGTGTCCGAGTAGTTTAACCAGTGTTGCCATTAGGATACGAAATATACATATTTCGTATCTTTTGGTGACTTTAAGTACCATGTATAATCCTGATATTTTTCGTATCTTTTAAATCTGTAAGCAAAATGTACATAAATAAAATATACGAGAATTTTTATCCAACTTATCGTTACCGACTGCATACTAATACAATAGGAGCTTTAATGATGAAGAAAGAAAGCATAAATGATGTTTAAAAATACCATCCACCAAAATCGATGATAACTAGAAGTGCGAAGTTGTTCAAAAGAAATATGAACATCTTTTTTGTTTTCAGGAAATTTATATGAACTTTTTGATATAATCGCTTTCGTAAAAACGCCTTAACTCGTTTATAATTTTTACAAAAATGAATTGGTTTTGATAACATCCAAAGCTTACTGTATTTTTAAAAATTACATACCTAATATTTATGATTTAAATAATTATAAAAATGAGTTTATAAGATATCCGGGTATTTTCTAGAATCCGAATCCACTAGAAAGTTGATTGTCCTGCATTTCACATTCACATGTTTTCATTAGTTTTCAATTAGAGTAATAAGGGGTTGGTGAAAGTAAAACGAATCGACTTTTATTCTAATATGTGATAAAATTTTTAACAAGAAAAAAATTTTTTGTTCTTTTTCCAATTTAATCAAAATACATCGTTACCTAAAACGCAAAGGCCCTAACTAATCCAAAATTTAAAATCTACTATTGATACTATTGATGTTATTATAGCTCATTTTTTAACACTTTTTATGTTATTTTCCGATAAGTTGTTTTATTTTATCGATTTAGCGATCTCAACCTACACGCAAAGAAAAAACATGGTTGTGGTAAACATATTCTAAGAGCAACATATTATGATAAGAATTATGATTGTAGTCACCATATTAAGATTATTATTGAATCATATTATGAGTAAATATACTCGTAATATGTCATCATAATATTTTTCCCTTAATCATATTATTATTATTCTGTTAATCATACTAAGTTAAGAAGTAATCAAATTATTGACATGTTAATCATAATAAGCTAAGAAGTAATCATATTATCATCATGTTAATCATAATAAATTTAGAAGCAATCATATTATGATACAGCACCTTTCATAGCTGTCATAAAAATACAAAATAAATTAAAATATTTTTGCATCGATTTTTTATTTTGTGGCTTTTTACAATTTTTCTTAATGTTAATCAAATAGCGGAGTTCAATATAAGGCTTGCAAAAGAGCAAATGAAAAATCTGTGGTTTTCATGGGCAACCGCGTGTGTCCATTTTTTCGATTTTAAGATGTTGATGCCATATTGCCTAATTTTGAACGCTCTTTACATTTTTTTGAAAAAAGATGGATCAATTCCGATTTTTTAACGTAATGACAAAGTTTAAAAAGTGCAATGCCTAGCCCATAGTTTGATCTAGAATGTTTTTTCGACTTTCCTGAAAAATTTGTTTTGAGACATACGCGGTTGCCCATGAAAACCACAGAAATATCGTAGCACTTTCATAAAATATAACGAAATCTCTGTGTGTTTTGTTGTTGGATTTTACAAAAAAACTATGACATTTTGCATTTGCACTATTAAATCACTAATACTTGAATGAACTCCGCTAATATTTTAATTTTTTAATTTCTTTAAACTTATTTTTTTTTTATGGAATTTTATATTTTAATTAATTAACCGCTCACAAATAAAAAAACGACACAACTGCTTCAAAATTATTTTACAAATGGCGCTAACATAACATGATTAGAGTAAACATAGTTTGATTGCATCTTTAACATAATATGATAAATGTATAGAAAGTTATCATGTTATGGCTAATAAATATCATGATTATTTGTTAGAAAAATAATTATTTTTCGGTCAATTACTTTCGGACATTTTTTTTAAGCGATTTAGCGATTTCAAATTAATTTTAGTATTTTTTTAAAAGTTTGAAATTTTTCGCGAATTTTAGCTATGTTTGCGATAGAAGTATTTTTTTCCTGTAATTCCTAACAGGTTCCACGGTTTTTAATAAATATTAGACTTTGCTATGATTTTGCGGTTAGCAAATCAGCGATCTTTAGTTCAACTAATGTTTTTCGGAAAAAAAAACTTCGAAAACAAAAAAACATGTGGATTAGAGAACACCAATTTATGAATTATACGGATTCAAAAAAATTTTTCATTTTCCATTCGAGTCGAAACCTAAAACATACATACCTGATCATTTTCTTTACAATATTCATTTAATATGCAATAAAAGAGTATATTAATACATTTTAAACGTTAAAAATAGATTTTAAAATTTTTTCAATATGTATCTTTTTGGGGAAAAGTGTATCTTTTTGGCAACTAAAATATATCTTTCTCGAAATTTCACTGGCAACACTGAGTTTAACCCGTAGTTAGTCGTTTTACCCGAATACCTCGCTCTCGAATTCCGTTGGTGCCCGAGTAAACCGAACCAGTATTTAATCGTATATTAGCCGAACACCTCGCTCTCGAATTCCGTTGGTGTCCGAGTAGTTTAATCAGTAGTTAGTCGTTTTACCCGAACACCTCGCTCTCGAATTCCGTTGGTGCCCGAGTAAACCGAACCAGTATTTAATCGTATATTAGCCGAACACCTCGCTCTCGAATTCCGTCGGTGTCCGAGTAGTTTAACCCGTAGTTAGTCGTTTTACCCGAACACCTCGCTCTCGAATTCCGTTGGTGCTCGAGTAAAACCGAACCAGTATTTAGTCGTATACCACGCTCACGCATTCCGTTGGTGCCCGAGTAGTTAAAACCAGTATTTAATCGTATATTAGCCGAACACCTCGCTCTCGAATTCCGTTGGTGTCCGAGTAGTTTAATCAGTAGTTAGTCGTTTTACCCGAACACCTCGCTCTCGAATTCCGTTGGTGCCCGAGTAAACCGAACCAGTATTTAATCGTATATTAGCCGAACACCTCGCTCTCGAATTCCGTTGGTGTCCGAGTAGTTTAACCCGTAGTTAGTCGTTTTACCCGAACACATCGCTCTCGAATTC
Source organism: Pollenia angustigena (assembly GCA_930367215.1). Lineage (NCBI taxonomy): Eukaryota > Metazoa > Arthropoda > Insecta > Diptera > Polleniidae > Pollenia > Pollenia angustigena. The sequence goes on along the minus strand of OV884060.1, from coordinate 192,114,606 downwards.
CGTTGGTGCCCGAGTAAAACCGAACCAGTATTTAGTCGTACACCACGCTCTCGCATTCCGTTGGTGCCCGAGTAGTTAAAACCAGTAGTTAGTCGTATTTACCCGAACACCTCGCTCTCGAATTCCGTAGGTGCCCGAGTAAAACCAAAACAGTATTTAGTCGTACACCACGCTCTCGCATTCCGTTGGTGCCCGAGTAGTTAAACCAGTAGTCCACGTATTCTTACCAGTAGTGAATACGAGCCAGCACTCAACCCGTAGTTAGTCGTATTAAGCCGACCGCCGGTACCGCCGAATTCCATTCGGTAGCCTTCTTAATACCAACCGTATTTAACCGAACCTGATAAACCAGAACCATATTTAGTATGGTACCCGAAGTATTCTACCAGTATTTAACCGAACCGTATTTAACCGAACCTGATTAACCCAAACCGTATTTAGCCGACTAAATACAAACCCGTATTTAACGTATTATTAGTCATATTCAGCCGTCTGCCGGTGCCTCCGAATTTCATTCGGTAGCCGACTGAATACAAACCAGTAGTCCACGTATTCTTACCAGTAGTGAATACGAACCAGCACTCAACCCGTTATTAGTCGTGTTCAGCCGACTGCCGGTGCCTCCGAATTTCATTCGGTAGCCGACTGAATACAAATCGTATTTAACCGGACCTGATTTAGTAACCCGTATTTAACCGAACCTGATTAAATAACCCGTATTTAACGGGTTAAGTAACTTGTATTTAACCGAACCGTATTTAACCGAACCTGATTAACCAGAACCGTATTTAGCCGAACGCCAAGACCTCCTTAATCTCTTGGTGTCCGAAGTATTTTTAAGTAGTTTCTAGTATTTAAGACCGTAGTTAGCCGAACGCCAAGGCCTCCGAAATCTCTTGGTGTCCGAAGTATTTCTAAGTAATTTCTAGTATTTAAGACCGTAGTTAGTCGTGTGTACAGCCAACTACGGGGCGCACCGAATGCTCCGTACTCGGCATAGTTTCGATCGTAGATGTAGATACTAACAACCTATAACCGAAACCCGTTTATTATCTTCTCTGCCAGATCGAATACTCAGTAACTAAACGATGCCCCACGGAACACCACCGTACGTGCCTACTGGCAGCAACATCTAGCCGTTTCATAACGTCATCAGCCGTACGTGCACGGAATCACGCTGCCTCAGCACCCGTTCCCGTCTACAGCCACGCCGAATCAGTCGAAGGCCGTCGTAGTTCTAAGTATTTAGAGTAGATTAAGATTTCGTAAATAAAGCTTTGTTGAAATTTTTGTAAGCGAACATACACGAAAACATCCCGTGTTTCATTTCAAAGGAAGCAGACCTTCGAATTGATCCTGGACGGACTGAGTCATACCTCAGCTGGGAAAGTAAACTGCGTTACAAACTTAGTAAAAATATAACGGTACTTTTGAAAATAAGTTAACATAGTTTTATTATAAAATGTAGAAAGCCATACAATAGTATTAAAAGGTTTCCAAGTTGAAACTTTAATAGTTTTCACGATAAACGTAATTTTTTTATAATTTCGTGAACAACTAAAATACTGAACCGATTTTAATAAAATGTACATTGCCCACTTCTACCAAAAAATATATTTCGAACATGTATCATTTGTAAAAATCCACTGAGCAGTATAGTCGTAAAAGGGAGCAAAAGAAATCAACTTGCCTATTAATATATATGATGATGATGATGATGATGATGATATACAGTCAAATCCCGATAATTCGTACCCCGATAAATCGTAATTCCCGATAATTCGTAATAAACTGTCGGTCCCTTGAAAAAATCTCGTTAATTCGTAAAATTTTCATACATTTTGGTCCCCTCGCTAATTCGTAATATTTTTTTTTTCAAATAAAATCTTCTTTACCTCTTATAAATCGTAATTGTTTGCTTACTATCACTTATAATTCGTAATAAAAACAACAAAATCATGGAAAGAATGATTTTTTGTTTACCACTATTTTATTTTTGCGTGAGTTTTTGCTTGTGTGTGGGTTTATTTTCTTAAGATCAGTTTGTTACATGAATAATTTTACTTTATAATTTTTATATATTTTATTTTTAACAATTGTTTTTTATGTTTTTTGTATCGTTTTAGTAAATAAATTGAAAAACCCCGTTTATTCGTATTTATTTTATTTTAACCCCGTTAAATCGAAACCCCGCTAAATCGGAAACCCTTATAATTCGTAAGAAATGGCCGGGCCCTTACGATTACGAATTATCGGGATTCTACTGTATGTATATACATTATTTCTTTTGAAATACCTCAATAATTGCTGAAAATTCTATGAACATATTCAACCCTATTATGCAAGTCGTTGTCGACATCGGCAATAATTTTTAATTGTTGTCACATCAAATCGACGGCTACATTACTACGACGTTAGGTTAGGTTAGGTTAAGAAGGGTCATGCGCCCAAGGGCACACTTCCACTCGGAGACCAATACGGTCCATTGTGAATCCCTTCAATCAAAAGAAAAAAGAAGAGACAGTAAGGAAAAGAAGTATGAGATGGATAGAAACAAGAAAGATATAAAGTTAGTAGATGTCGCGTAGAGCTATTGCCCTCTCTACAGTCCCCTCAACAGAAACAGCCGCACTATTTCCCTGACAAACCCCAGTAGATCAGCCGGATGACATCCAGCGATGCACCCCAGTTCGTCGTGAAATCTATCTCCTAGCCACTTCTGTCTGAAACCCTGCATCCTGGGACAATGGCACAGTACATGCTCGGTCGTCTCTAGCTCACTTCGACGTTAATGTGGTATTTTGTAAGAGAGTTGTGTCGACGTCGAATAGTTATCGAAAATCTGAGAAAAAATTCCATCTCCAATTATTTTTTATTATTTTTGTTCTTCATCATTATTGCTCAGTTTTTTACGCTATTTAAACTGTTTTCCGTTAATTGTTTTTTCAACCGAATTAGCGATTTCAAATAAATTTTAGAGTTTGTTTCCGATTTTGAATTTTTCGCGAATTTTTGCCATGTTCGCGATAAGAGCTGTTTGTACGGTAAGATTTTCGATACTTTATAGCTTTAACGATCATTAATATATATAAATCTTTGTTATCATGCCGCTGTTAGCAAATTTTTGCAATTTCCGTTAGTTTAGCAATTTTTACCGAAACTTTGCTATTCCTTATAGTTTTAGGGACTTTTAATCAATTTTATGGCTTTTTTATTATATTAAAAATTTTCGCAAATTTTCTCTATTTTTGCAAAACCTTTTTTGTTATTTTCCAACATTTGGGTTTTTTAACCCAATTTAGCGAATTCAAATAGATTTTAGAGTTTGTTTCCAATTTGCAAATTTTCGCGAATTTTAGCCATGTTCGCGATAGAAGCGATTTTTTGCTATAAGCTTTCTGATTCTATACAGCTTTAACGATTTTTAATAAATATTAGACTTGCCTTTGTTTGCCAATTTTTGCGATCTCACATTAAAAGCGTGGTTGAAAAAATCATGCCGGAAATCATCTATAGCGGAATCGCCCTAAAGAACATTTTTTTCTCTGTGCTTTATGGAGATTAAGATGAATATTAAAAAAGTTTCACACGGTATGGCAAACCTAGCATACCCTGTCACAACTTGTTGTGGAGGATACAGAGAACAATGTCTAAGTATTAAAAACTTTGACAACATTGGCATAAAACTAACTTTTAAAGTAGAACAATATGTCCTCTGGAGTAGAAGAGAATGAGAGAATTAAAGAATCACCGAGAAGCAGAAGGCAGCATTTCAGTTGTTAAAGTTAAATTTTTCATTTAAGTTTAAAAACTTTTTTTGTTTTAATTATTTATGCAAGAAAAACTAGAGAAGAATTATGAAGAAATTGAATTTTGAAATTGAATGACGATATTGTAAATTACTAATACAGGTACCGAGGAAGATGATAAATATTTTTATAAATCAATTTGATGTAAGACCTCAAAACTGGAACAAGTTTTTAATCTAATGAGGAGGGTTGCGTGAGAATTATTAATATTACATCTAAAATTTTATAAACATTCTACATCTGCTTTTCCTGCCAAGCGGATGAATAAAGTAAGAATTAAGCTGAAATCTCTCGCACGTGTCCACAGATTGAAAAAGTTGAACAACCGTTAGATATATTGGGTAGCTGCAAATTAAATAAGCAGTCACAGACAGACTCAGCGGAATGATTCTTTTTGCGGCCTCACAAAATGCCTTTGTAGCAGTGAACCCTGGAGCGCCGTCACTAGTGGATGGCGCCAATTAATAGCCAATCCCAATACCAAGGATAGGTAATTGACACAAAACTAGTCCTTTATCAGGATTTTACGCGTAGTAGCTATCTGGTTCTATTACTTTATATGAAGGGGATCGATCTTTCGTACTAACACGGTTCACTCGGGACAATGTCTGCGACAGTCATTATTTTAACCAGAATTGAATGTGTATATTTAGGTTTTTTAAGTGACCTTTTACAAAGTGTCAAAAAGCCGCCAATTAACCCCATCCTGGGATATCACATTGTTAAAATGACAAGGCCCTTTTATATTAAGTGCTCGAACTAGAACTGGTCCCTACCACTTAAATGGCCCGTTCGTCTATTTCGAATGAAGACTTTGTTCGCTAAACTTACATGTAAGACAAAAACAATATTTTATAATTTGTTTTAAATGCAGGTTAAGCGAACAAACGCTTTGTTCGAAATCGACGAACAGGCCTTAAAACTGCCACGTGACAAGTTTGCTGTTAGTTTATTTTCCCTTAGGGATGTTAAAGGAATACACTTCCTGTAAAATAAATTTCTAATTTTTCGTTTAAATTTATAAAACAGCCCACGTAATTATAAACACAAGGTCTTGCTTTACAAATTGGTAAAGTATGTTAAACATACTTTACATACATACATTTTATTAAGAAAAAATAAACGGCAAGAAATAATTTGAATAATTTAGAGAAGTAAAAGTTAAAAAGTAAGTCGACAACTTAATAAATATTGAATTTTTTTTTTTTTTTTTTTTTTTTTGAATTAAAAGTCATCATATCTTTTTTATGTCTCTAAGGAAAATGTTACAAAGTTTAAAAGGAACAGGAAGTCAAAACTAATATATACAGACTCGCCTAAACACATACAATGCCATACATACATACGTTTATTCATGCATAAAGAAATCCATGACAAATGTTTCTCGTTTCTTGTCAGCATACAAAACACAATCAAATAATCATACACACCGCCACACAACTACACGGGCACATTTCCATACACATCCTGCAGACAAAAGAAGAATAAAAGAGGGCTTCTGAAAAGTTTTTGCCGCAGACATAAGGCCTCCCAGCGGCCTTCTTACTTTATTTCTCATTTACATGGTGTGTCACTAGAGACCACGTTCTTGCGTTCTCGCATCTGCTTTTAAGGGGCGTAGAGGGCCTTCTAAAAGGTAAGTAAGAATCAGAGAAAGCCAAAAAGTTATATTTTCAATACTTATAACTAGGGATGAGATTTTCATGCACTAAAAAATCGAAAATATGCGCATAAAACATGCACTAAAAATTCCAAAATATGCATTAAAAAAATAAAAAATATGCACTAAAAACTTGACCATTTTCAATAAAAAATTCCTTTGTTGTTTTTATTGTATTGTTATTCGGTGGTATAATATTTTTTAGAACTTACCCCTTACTTAAGTATATAAAAATAAGTTGCATTGTGAATATTATTTTTGTCAAGCTAATAGGGCCTAAATTTCTTCAATGTAAATAAAATTCAATTTTTAATTACAATATTTTGTTCCCGACGTTTCGTCGATTGTTTGTCGACTTTTTCAAGGGATTGTCTATTTTAAAATTATAAAAACAATAAAATAAATACAATAATGTACCACATAAACATTGTGTTAGTAATTGATGTTCTATGATATGCGTGAACCGGTTTCGTTTCTGTAAAGTTCACGTGGAAGGTGACATCAATACCAAGGTTTTTATGTATCAACGGTCTTTAAATGTGTATTGGTTCATGAGTTAATGCCATTTTAGTGAACACTGACTGCATTCATTCCGAAACATGTACATATTTATATTTCCATTCAAATATTAACAAAATGCCCTCCATTTTGAACTCCTCCTAAACGGCTCGACCGATTTTTATGACATTTTGTATGTGTATTTGTTAGGTATGAGAATAGGTCGTAGAGTATATTTTATATCGCTAGAAGGCGCAAAATATTGCAATAGGGGTAAAAGCTCCCACGTCTCAATCTTCTAAACTAATCGGTTTTCTTAAAATTTGGCATTCAGACAATGTAACATTTGAAACAGATTAGGGAATAGGGTAAGAGGGCTAACAGCTCCCCCTCCCTATATCTTCGTAACTTATCAACCGATTTTTTTGAAATTTCGCAGGCAAATAGAGTTACAGTTGGAAAGAACTATAGCCTATGGTTTTTATTATTAAGGGCGTGAAATAGAGCAAGAGGGGTTAAAGCTCCCCCTCCCTCTATCTTCTTAGCTAATCAACCGGTTTTCTTAAAATTTGGCATGCATACACTGTAACATCGGAAAGTGGACGGAGCATTGAGGCAAGAGGGGTAAAAGCTCCGCCTCCCTATATCTTCTTAACTAATCAATTTTCTTGAAATTGAGCATTCAAATTGTGTAACATCTAGAAAGAACCATAGCCTATAATTTTTTCTTAAAATTTGGCTAGCAGACACTGTTACATCTGAAAGAAATAAGTCATGTGGCAAAACAACGTTTGCCGGGCCAGCTAGTTTACTATAAAAACAAAAATTAAGCACAAAAAAATGACTTCTGCTTTCAACTAACCTTGCAGCCACACGTTCAAGTTGTTCTTGATAGTCTTTTACATATCGTCACCTTAAAGACGAAATAACCTATCTGCAGTTTTCAAAAGTTTACAGGAGAGGGAAAAAACGTTATAAAATTTGAACTATTAACGATATTCAAACGAAAATTACACATTTTGATTAAAATGAAACCAGTAATATATATATATCGGTTGAGAAAATTTTGTTTTTTTAATCATCTAATTATGACACTTAGGTTTTTTGGAATTGTAAAAATCTGAAACCAAATAACCTTAACTTTAATGTAAAACAAAAACAATGTTTTATAATTTGTTTTTGTTTTAAATCTAAGTTATGCGAACGAAATCGTCGTTCGGAAATAGATGAACAGGCAGTTAATTTAAATAACTACATCATTTAAATTGCGCAGTCAAATAAATACTTTTTTATATTATCAAAAGTAAGTTAAAAAGCTTTTGTACATGGAAAATTATCTCTTAACGTCAACCGAAGTTGAGGCATACTTCAAGGATGCCAATACATTTGAAGAATATTAATTTTCTAATTCAGATCCCACATTTGATTCTAGCCTCTTCAGACCATGGGTACACATATGTGCACCTAAAAATATTAAAAGTTTTAAAGACTAGCGACATCGTGTGACCAATAGAAACAGTTTAATTACTTGCTTTATGCTATGTTCACATTTGGGTTTTTAAACGCGTTTAAGCAAAATGTTGATTTAGCTAATCAAAGCCGTTCACATTACATTTGAGATGATTAAGATGACAGACGATTAAGAAAAAACACACACACAAGCACACAAAAAAACAACAAACAAATTTAAATTTCTTTAAAGTATTAAAAATGGATAAAAACACTTTTATAAAGTTATCAGAAGATTATTTTAATCAATTTAATGATGAAATTGTGAAAATTTATGAATTATTTAAGGAAAAAAAAAATAAAAACATTTAGCAGACATCTTGGCCGGTTGTACACAATCGAGCGATTCTACATTATTAGGGTATGTTCAGTGGATTCTATGTGGTTTATGAAGTGATTTAGTTGTAATCATGTCGATTTGAAGTGATTAACAAATCACTTCAATGTATGGGTAATCATCTCGATTTTGAAGTGATTAGAGCTTAATCACGTTCGAGCTGCTTAAACGCGTTTAAGAAGCCAAATGTGAACATACTATTAAGCTACTGCGCTTCAAAACAATATCAAAAGATGGCATTTATGGCCATTATTTTTACATCTGAATTTAACTGTTTGAAAAAACCATACTGTTGGGATATTTTTTCTCAATAACTAATCGCTAAAACCTGAAGTACAGATATGTGCACCTCTTTTTCCACCAGTTTAAATAAAAAAATTAAAAAAATAATAAAAACCGAAATTTAAATTACACCTCATAAGATAAAACAAATAGTTAATAAGCCCTTTACTTAATCGGTGCAGTCCTAATCTTAAGAAATTAAGAATTTACGTTGAAATTTTTCATATATTAAGACCTGAGGTACACATATGTGCCCCCTTAATTGCTAAGAATTCAAATAAAATTAAAAAAAAAAAAAAAAATATACAGTTTTCTTATTTCCTCCCCCAAAAGGTGTAAACAATATATAAGAAATGTAAAAATTCAATGGGTTAATGCTCGGGTCTTAAGAGGCTAGATCAAAAATATTTGAAATTTGTTTTATTTTTTGAAATCCTCTATTTTTATTTTTATTTGCAACAGTTTTTGGATTTTTTTTTTTAATTTGTCGGGCTATTTTCCATTCACATGTTAATGTTACTTTCTGCCATATCAATTAATTTGAGTTGACTATTAAGTGAATTAAATCCTGTATGAAACCAATAAATCAATATTATCGAATTGGCTTCTGATTTTCTCTGCAACTCGGTGTAACCCATGTGCCAATCAAGTAACATGTAACAGTTTTCGATAAATTGTTTTAGGGCAATTGGCAGCCTTAACCATACAAGGTGCTGCATCGGTTAAAAATTTAAGGATCTTTTGTTGAAATCTTGTATTTTATGCAGAGCTCAAAAAAATTAATTGATTGATTTTAAAAAAAAGTTTTTTGAAGGGTTTTTTATACAATTTGGAAATTTTTCGAAGAACTTTTTTTTATAATATGAAAATTTAAAAAAATATATCCCTCAAAAATGTTAAAATATGCAAAAATATGCATTTAAAACCAAAATATGCAAAAATATGCATTTTCACCAAAATATGCAACAATGTGCAAAAACAAATCAATGCCATTTTAACGCAAATTTAATGATTCGGAAAGATAATTGGTCGACATCGGTTTTAGACTATCGACAAAAAACATGCATTTGCATGGAAATCGCATCCCTAGTTATTATAAAGCAAGCGGTGTTGCCATGATCTAAGAATTTTAAATGCAAAAAAAATTATATTTTAAGTATTTTCCAAAACCAGCAAAACAAATTTAGCCACTGATTTGATAAGACTCTTATTAATTTATGTAAAAGTTATATTAAAACATAAATATTTTTTATTATTATAAAATTATGCTTTTATTGACAATAATAAAATATAATCACTTTTACGAAAGAGGTTTTTCATAAGAAGAAGACTTTCAACTATTTTGGGATTAATTCTGTTTCTTTTTTCATATTTCCAGCTAACGATGCTGCTCTGCTGGCAGGAATTAATAAAATTCTTAATTTTTATATAGACAAGCGTGGATACCTTGTGGAAATATTTTTCCACCATCATTTTAAACGTCTTAAAAATGCTACAGCCAACAGATAAACTTTTCAAAGGGATAAAATATAGGAGGGGCTTAAAGCACAAGGGGTTTAAGTGCCTTTTTCTAAAATTGAGTTTAAATATGGAATTATAGGTGAAGTTCGGAGAAGTTTTTCAGAACACAAGAGGTGAATGTAGGATTCTCGGCCGGACGCTAGATATGGTGAACAATTCAAGCACTTGACATTAAAATACCTGCTTCGCTTGGAACACTAGCGAAACAACCGCTTTTGTCTCATTATTTAACATAAGTGACTTGAACCCCTTGTGCTTTAAGCCCCTCATATGATATCTCATTTCATAACTGCGAATATTCGAATTGTTTGTCATTTTTTATAATTTTCTTAAAAATAGTTTTTTCTATTTAGATAAGAACGCAGATATTTTTATTCCAGAGATTTTTATAAAGTCAACAATCCGTTTTCAATAAAATTCTGTTGAATTTTATTCAAACGATTTTGAAAAAAGGAATCGGGTAGGGAAAATATTGGGGGTCCGTGATATATTTGACTGCCCTAGGGGAACTCTGGAGCTAGTTAGGGCGGTGGCGGGTAATTTTATAAAAAAATAATATTTAGTATGGGAGCCCCCTTAAGGAGCACAGATAGGGGGTTAGTATGTTAATAAAGAATGTAGGGGGGGATATACATATTAGTGGGAGTCAGTCTTACATTCTACCAATCTAGGAGTGACTCAGGGACAGTTGTGATGTTTTTTGTTGGGATTTGTATCGTTTTCCCCTAGCTTTGACCCCGATGAGGAGCCATTTACCCCCATCCCACATCCCTAATTTTTTGGCTCATGCGTTTTTTTTTTTACAAATTTCACAAAATATGGGGTCCAACGTTTCGAAATCTTGCTGCTAAGGATTTCCATATAACATTACTCCACCCATAATGTCGATATGTGCGAGTATGAAGCACAAAAAATATGGTAACATACATAAATTAAATAAAATGCGCAGGGATAATACACCAGTATGAGAATAAACAGATACGAGTACGCACACGCGTGTGAAATTTTTCAATATGTGGTAAAGTACTTTAATTTTTTATACCCATTGACTTTCTCTGGTAAAAATTCGGAATTATCTATAAAAATTCTTGTTCCTAAAAAGGTGAAGGCAGTAAATAAATAAGTCCGAATTTAGACGGGTGAATATTTAAAAGAAAAACATCTGGAATTCTATTTTGTTTTTCATTTTAATTCACACATTCACCATTTTTATTGTTATTATTTGCTTTCTTTTTAATATCAATAACGTACCGCCGAGTACCGAACACAAAAACGATGCTTTCTTTGTCTCCCGCTATATATGCTGCACTGATAGAAAAGCCGTCTATCAGTATTTTGACATTAGTACTACGAAAAGTGTCTTCGTTTTTGAAACCATGACACTTTTCATCATTGTGACGGCAGCCTTAACTTCACTACATCACTTGGCCAAATTCTCATCAGGTAAAATGATGTCATCAATAGATTGACATATCGGCATCACAGAAAAGACGAGTTAGAGACAGTTTAGTAAAAAATCGCATCAGTGCGATGACTCAGTAACATCGGAGAAAGGACTAATTAGGCTCAATTTAATGACAAGCTGTAACAAACTGTCATTAAATTGTGTCGTTGGAATTGACTTTAGTCAAAGCGAGAGAATATTATTTTTAACTCAACCGTAACACATGTTTGTTTCACTTTTGTTGTATTCCGCCCCTTGTTTAAAAAAGAACTTTCAACTATAAGACACCAACAGCGTGCTCGATATGGTTTTCTTAGTCCTTCTACTTTAAAAATTATATGTATTTATATATATAATAATGTAAAGAAATAGAATTTGGGAATTTTTGGTTCTTATAATAATTTTTTAACATGAAAATAATGTTAATAATTCACAAATTGTGCCATCTAATTGATGTCACTGTTAGTCATACCATAGATGACGCATAATATAAGACAAAATTTTATGATGACGTTCGTTTTTGGATTGGTTTCACTTTTTTGCCTCATTGATGATGCGATTTTTAATAACATTGATGTCACAATTCTGATGTTAGGGCATCGTCAATATGAGGGTTCATTTTTCCATGACTGTACCAAACTTAATGTTTCCCTTCCAAACACAGACTAGCTGCGGATGTTGATTAGTTATTGTAAGTTTGGTGAGTATTCCAACATATTCCCACATAATTACTAACAAGCAGATTTGTGTACACTGATAGAAAAATGCATCGTCATATGGATGATGTCCTAACATCAGAATTGTGACATCAATGTTACTACAAAGTAACATAAAGTAACATCAATCCAATGACTAACGTCTTCGTACAATTTTGTCTTTTTCTAAGTGTCATCTATTTTATGACTATAGTGACATTAATTCGATGCCAGATTTTGTATATTATAAACATTATTTTCATTATTGCATGATTGCATTATAAGAAGCAAAAATTCCTATATTCTATTTTTTATTTTTTATTTAGTTAAATACATCCAATTTTTCAAGCAGAATGGTTACGAAAACCATATGGGGCATGGTGCTGGTGTTTTATTATTGAGAGTTCTGCTGTAAACAAAGGTCGTAATTCAACAAACGTGAAACAAACATAGGTAACGGGTAAGTAAATAATAATATTCTCTCACTTTGACTTAAGTCAATTCCAATGACTTTGACTTAATGACAAACTGTCATTAAATTGATGCTAATGTGTTCTCTCTCCGATGTTACTGCTCCATCGCACTGAGGAAATGTTCGTCATTTCTGTGATGCCGATGTGTCATCCCACTGATGACATAATTTTGTTTTTGACCCTGATGACACTTTGGCCAAGTGATGTTAAGGTTGACATCACCATGATGAAAAGTGTCATTGGGTCAAAAACAAAGACACACGTCATAGTACTGATGTCAAAATACATCAGCGTTATGACGCCTTTTCTATCAGTGTAGGTCTTATCATAGAATGAAAATTTTAATTTGTAAAATATTTTATAAAAGAAACTCGCAAAGAACTTTTCAATGAATGCGGATTGAAATAAGAAAAATACCCCCGGTGGCAAAAATTTTAAGGTCCACAAAGGCAGTATTTAAAATCTTTTACTCATTTCGTTAAGAAGGTCTCTTAGAATGTTTTTTTTTTACAAAATATTTTTCACTTTAAGATAAGGCCTGTCAAAGTTGTCCTTCTCGTTGGTATGTGGGAATGTTTAGGAATAACTTCTCAAACTTCAACAATTTTACTCACTTCGCATTATTAGCAACAACTAAATGGTGAGAAAAGGCTAAACTTATTTTTCTTTTAAAAAGTCTCTGAAGTAGATGAAAGAAAGCAAAGCCTTGGTGTTTCATAATCCGCCGCGGCGCGCCGTTTGAATTAGAATTAAGAAAAAAATTCATTTTTTTCTACTTATTTTTTCTACTAGGCCATTAAGAATTGATATAAAGACTTTCTTAAAGGCCTAAAAAGTGTCAGCTTTTTGCAAGTTTTTCCGCTCGGTATGTTCACAAACGCTTTTACACACAATCAAAAATGTATTTTGTATGCTGAAAGTTGATTTGAGGCTTTTGGGTATTCAATTACTGCTGGCGTATTACAATGTCAACATTTATTTTTTAATTTTGTGGGAGGAGGAGAGCTAAGGAAGGGGGAATCTTATGTGGAATAATTTGTTTAATTTAATTCATTTTTCATAAATTTTTTTTACGCGTAATAAATGGAAATGTTGTATTTTTTTAAATTGCTGTTTTGTTTATCAAGAGGAAAATAAATGATTTCCTTAAGACGTTGATGGACCACAAATTAAAAACTTATTTTCAGAGTTGAAAAATAATTTTACATTTACACACAAAGTGGTTTTTTTATTTAGTTTCCCTGAATGTAAATAAAGACTTTCTGGAATTTGTTAAAAGATAACATTGTTATTTTCTGTGTGGGTGTGTGTAAAAAAGTTTTGAGTGTTAAATTTCTCACTTTTTCCTGACATTATGATGCCGTTAGCCAAATGAACGACTTTGGGTAAGTTAAAACGAAATATCAAATTTAATTCGGCAAAATAATTTTAAAAAAAGTGCATTAATAAATGTCAGATTTGTTAGCGCTTTTCGTGAACTAATAAAATATTATAAAAAGCAATTTGCAGAAAATTTGCATTCAATTTGTGACTACTGCATATTAAGATTCATTGAATTTCCTTAACATTTAACGGAGTAAAAAAAACAAGTAAAAATGCTATATTCCGCTGTAGCGAATATTTAATACCCTGCACCAGGAATAAGACTATTTCAGGAGTGGGTTTTACATGAGAGATCTATGATAAATTATGAACAGATCTTTATAAAAATTTGTTAGTGTGATTTCTTGTCAAATGAAACGAATTTTGAGAAAACGTGGACAAATGATTCCAAAAGTTGAAAAAACTTCTTAAAGTCTCCTATTAACCGGCATCTGTCAGTTGACTTTTCCAGGTATACCCCTCATTAAATTCCTAGGAAAGGAGAATTTTAAGGAAATGCCGGCAAAAACACCTACATACATATGCTAAAAAAAATTTTGACTTACCCAGAACAATAGGCAATAGTTGTGAATATCTGAAACAAAAACAGAAAAGTTTATCAATAACAGGAAACTGCATTATTCATTAAAAATACTTAATAGAGTAGAACTTATTTATAACCAGAGAAGACTAAAATGCTTTTTTTGCTTTGTTTTTAGCTGTTTTTATAAAAACTGCTGTTTTTTGCTTCTTTTACAGTGGTGTTGCTTTTTTTGTTTGTTTAAACTTCCCATTTTTGTATTAAAAACTTCGTATGTTACTACCAAGGCGAATTCCTCTATAAAAGTGAATTCGCCTTCGTTACTACCTTTTTGCAACTCTGTTTTCATTTTCAAAACAATCAACTGAAATCATAGTAGGCTCTTAAAAATAGAAATAAATAAAAAAGGTTTAAAAAATGCCGAAAGAGAAAAGTAATACAAATTTATTATTAACAAGTAAGAGTGCTTTATTCAGCTGTGCCGAATCTTATATACCCTTCACCATTGTGCGAGCAGAATACAGAGCAACTAGACAAAAACTAAATAAAACTGGTAAATATTTTTTAAAATAAGAGACAACCGGTTTTGAACTTCGGTTTTCATAAGGGCCCAGAATATATATACTTTATAGGGTGTATAATCAATATTGTAGAAATTACAGTTATATATACCTTTTTTACCTTCGGTGAAGGGTATAAAAAGTTTAATTTTTTGGAATTCAGGGGTCTTATCACCGCATTCGATACTATCGTATCGACTAAACTATTGAATTTTTTTGCATACGATAGACACTGGCGTATCGAATGAAAACTCGATAAATGTAATGTCGACTTACTTTTGGAATACTTTTGTGAGGAAGTTAAGAAAGAGGACAAAAATCGCCCCTTAAAATGAGTGTTAGAGGGTTAATAAATTCTAAGCAAAGAATCGCTATACAATTCTACTGAAATCTGAAATAGTCTTTTAGCTCGGAAGTACATTTAGAAAACTTTTTTTTTACTTATACCAAACCCCTTTTCAAAAAATTCAAAAACTTTAGGGGCTGATATTTCAGGAACCCGAGCTTACTTTTCAAAACCCTTTGGCAGATTTGCTCGACCAATAGTCCAGTTTCATGTATTGACGCTGGTTTTTTTTTTTTTTGTTGCACAGTGTAATTAGTTTTCTGTGAGTTAAAGACATTTTCGAAAAACCACCAAATTTGATACGAGTACGTCCATAGGTCCAAGGTTTAAGACCCAGTTAAAAAACAGGTCTTCGAACATACTTAGAAGAAATTAGATTTTTAAGTTTTGTTTTATTTTTGTTGGCGCCATAAAGTTATAGTTTGAAAACGATTTAGTTTGAATTTTAAGTTAGAGATTAAGCAGTGTTGCCAGAACTTTTATTTTTGAAATTCCTCCTACACAGAAAAAATTATTGCCGAATTATTTTCAAACAAACGCTTGTTTGAAAATTTTTTTAATTTCTATAAATTTTTTTTCTGATTCAATCAATATTTTTGTTTGATTTTTATTTAACCAACAAAAATGTGGCCAACTCTTCAAAAATATAACAAACGCGTTATTGGTTTCAAGTTAATAATTTTGTATGAAATATTTTATGCTCCTTAATGTTGTCGTCTTTTTGCATTTTTTTATTTGATAGTAAGCAGCACTTCTTTATGTCAAATATAAGAACAACAACAAAAAACACATACAGTCTATTTTTGGACGCTTTAGAAAAGTGCAACTACAAGAAAAACATTAGCAGAAACAACATTACAAGAAACAAAATCCCGTATTCAATTTTTTAAACTGTTTACTGAAATACATCAAATACAAAAATAGAATGATGACGAAAAACATATTGAGTCGGTCTGCCGCCGTTTTTGGTTACAGTTCTTCTTTATTAGTAAAGGAAAGGATGCAGCAACAGTGAGTGAGTGATAAAGAAAAACATTGTGTGTATAAATAAGACTTCGTTCAAAAATTATTCCAACAAAAAAATGTGTCTCAAAGCCAGCCGGCAGCTCTGCTCTGCCTTCATCTTCTCATACAGTGCTTACTTGTGTGCGCGTCATTGCTTGTGCAAAAACTTTTTTTGTTTGATTTTGAAATTTTATATATGAATTTCAGTAAACTTTTTGTTTGATTCAGTTAAGTTATTTGTTTGAAAAAATCAGTGTTTTTTTCAATAAACAAAATGCAAATAAATTGTTTGAATATGCAAATTTGTTTATAGGACCGATTTCAGACAAAAAAAATGTTTGATTCTACAAATTTTTTTTTTTTAATTGGAAAAATAATTTTTTCTGTGTACGCAGTCTTTCGAAATATTCCCTACATGCCAAAAAAAAGTTCTCTCTAGATACATGCCTACAGCTTTTGTACCAAAATCTCAACTCAGTAATAAAAATTTCCATTAAAAAAAATTTTTGACTTGTTAAGGATTTTTTGAAAAACTCTTCTTAACTGGTGGAAAATGAAAGGTGTACGGAGCGACAACATCGCTGCAATTCAGTTAGGCACAATTTAAAACCTAAATTTTTCGTTTTCTCTTAGTGAACAGTAACAACACCCCAAGAAAATAATTAAATAATTCTCATAATCCATCGATTTCGCTTTAATAAGTACGTGAAGTGAATATGGGTAAAAGCAAAGTGTTGAACGTGACAGTCGTACGCATCAAAAATGCAATAACATTTAAAACAACAAATATTTTTACGTTATCTTAACCCTTAAATAATAGCACTTAGAAAGCATTGTTATCCATGCTAAAGATTATGCAGGGCGCTATTCTAGGTCAGATAATGGCAAAAGAAGTAGCGGTTCGAACGTGAAAAAAATAGAATTAGTTTTTGTGGCCATGTATAAAAAGGCGTAATTCAGCGAAACCTGACATAATTTTTTAGTCAAACTACTTTCAGAATTATACGTAGCAATGCAACATTAAAATGTCTTTGGTTTGATTTCAAAATCTTCTGTTTTTTTTAAGCAAAAATCTAGGTCGATACGTGACATTTCGAACGTGAAAGTTTTTCCATAATAATTGAACTGAATAAAGATTAAAACAAAATAAAAATTTACCGTTAATCCGAATAACATATTTCTCTTCGAACTCTTCCTTAGATAACATACCATGTAAGAAAATTTTTTTGGAATAATTTTTATCAAATATCACCTCTTTTCAGAAAGATAAATATTAAAGAAAACATACAATAAAACATTCTCACAAATAAGAAATTACGTTTGCACAACTTTGCAGTCTGATAGTTCATCTAAGTGAACAAATGTATGGGTAAATTTATAAAATTAGTCTGGGATCACACTATGAAAGTTTTCTTTCAGAAAGTCTGATTTTATTGGTGAGAGGGGAAGAGAACATGCTTTTCCTTTCTCCTCTCTCACCTATAAACTCAGACTTTCTGAAAGAAAACTTTCATAGTGTGAACCCAGACTTAGTAAAATCTAAATATTTCCCTATAACAATATCGTAACATAATCAGCTTTTAGTAACTTTAAAATTTGCGGTCACGGTGGACCTTTTGACGGATATGCCCATATTAAAAAAAGAGGTATTTTGTAAATCCCGGTCTCGAACAAATACGTGCACCGAATTTACTTTTAAGTCTATAAACTCTTTTGTAAGCACCATTATTTTTCTCTAATTTCAAGTTTCGACTTTTTTTTTATTTTAAACATAATAAAAGCAACATCTATCGCTCCAAGCTAAAAAAAAAACTGATTGTTGATTTTTGTACTTTGTTAAATCTTTAAATCTCATTTACAGACATTTGGCGTATTTTAATATTTTCTGGTTTTCTTCCACTTTCCATTTTCTAAGGAATTATAAAGTTTTCTCATAATAAAATATGTACTTTTGTATATGAAAACTCTTGCAACCGCAAAAAAGAACAACAAAAAAATTTGTAAGAATGGTAAATGCCATGTCATCGGGCTTATGACTGTCAAATGCTCAAGGGCCAGAAATGAAATATAATTTAAAAGCAAATAATACAGAAAACGGTATCTATCGAATACGCAGTATTTACTTATACTTTTGTAGTCGATGACAGAGGGAAGAGGAGTGAGTGTAGCAAAATAATGAGACAGCTGACTTTTGTTAGAAACAAAAAAAAAAAAAAAACAAAAAAAAAGCTTAAGAGAAGGCAACGCAATATAAAGGGTGTTTTTTTTGCTGCATAAGAATATAAAACAGAAATATAATAAATAACTTTGATAATATAATTGCATGTGCCCGTGCAGAAAACTGAATTGCCAAATTGGTTTTTTTTGTTGTTTTCTTGCGAAGACAATAGAATGAAACAATTTGTTTTATAATTTTGTTTTTTCTTTTTACCCACTTACAACTACAATTCGAGTCGGAAAGAACCCAACCAATTGTAGGGGGATGTAAGAAAAGATAAACTCACTGTTTATTGTTGGTGTTTTGTTTAAGCTTTGATATTGTTACAAGTAAGACTTTGAGTGTTTGAAATTCTTATTCGCTTTAGCGTTTTATTTGTATAATATTTTTAGCTTTTCTAAAATCTTTGGAAAAGGTTTCCTGATGATCTGGCCTAAGCAACCAGTGAAATGCGCATAGAAGCTAACTTTTCCTCCACAATAAATTTCAGTGTATTTATCAAATATGAAAAATTGGGAATTTAGCACGTCGTACAAAAATCTTAATAATAAATTTTGTATTCCCGTAAATAACTTTGATAGAAATATAGATAATATTTTTAGTCAAATTTTAGATAAAAATTTAGTTTTTAAGTACACAGAAAAAATTCTCCAAAATTTTGCACCAATTAAAGCGTTAATCAAAAAAAAAATCAGTTTTAACTAAAAATTTCATCCAGTGAATTAAACTTTTAATTGATACTACTTATTTGCACCAGTAAACAAATTAATAGCATAAATTAAACATTTTATACGCTTGATTGAACGTTAAATTCACTGGGCCAATCGAATGTACCATGTAACTCTTAGCCATGTAACTCTTAGCAACGGCGGACTAATACAAATTAGTTTCAATTAAAAAATTTGTGAAATTAATTAAATTTGCACCAGTACAAATTAATATCTAGTATTAATTAACGTTTAATTCACTTGAATAAATTTTTAATTAAAACTGATTTTATTTTTGATTAATGTTTTAATTAGTGAAAATTTTGTTTCTATGTATTAATCAAAAATAACATCAGTTTTCATTAAAAATTTAATCGAGTGAATTAAACGTTTAATTAATACTATTAATTTGTTGACTCGTGCAAATTTAATTAATTTTTTTTTAATTAATATCACAAATTTTGTTAATTGAAAACAATTTTTAGTTTTTTCTGTGAACGAATGACCGCCGCGGCTAAGAGTTACATATTCCATGCGATCAGCCCAATTTTTTATTACTTTTTCCAATAAATCTGGCCGTATGTTGTCAATGAGGGCTGCCAGTGCTGCAAGAGTTGCTGCTTTGTCAGCATAAACCAATGGCTTAAGTAATCTCGAGAAAAAATCGTGAAAAAGTAATCCAGAAGCGTTAAATCGCAAGAAGGAGGGGACTAGCGAATAGGGCCACTTCGGGAAAGAAAGCTCTCAATAAATTGATTTTTGCAATAAATCGATTGTTTAGCGCGCTGTATGGTAAGTGCGCCGTTTTGTTGGAACCAAATATCGTTGATGTTTAGCTGATTAATTTTTGGAAACAAAAATTTAGTCAGCATAGGTCGATAGCGCTCACCATTCACCGTAACGGCAGCTACTTGCTCATTTCGCAAGAAATAAGGGCTGATTATTCCGTCAGCGTGTGATTTGCAATAAACAGTAATTTTTAATGGATGTAGTGGCTCGTTTATGGCTTAAGGATTGTCTTTGCTCTAAATACGGCAATTTCGTTTATTGACGTATACACTTAACCAGCAATTAGCTTCGTTAAATGGACGAAGTGGTCTAAAAACTTCACGAAGAGATTTTTTTTTTTCAAAGTAAATTTCCACAAATTAGAAACGTTGTTCTAGCGTTAAACGATTGATGATGCCTGGCCAAATCTTAGTGGCGGCTCACACACGTCAAGTTTGAGTCGTCATGGCTTAAGCTTTAAGGAGAGAAGGAAAAAGAGAATGCTATTTCTTTTCCCCTCTCTCCTAAAAACTCAAGATTTAAAGGGAAAAGAGAATGCCATTTATTTTCCCCTTTATCCTAAATCTCAAGACTTGACGAGTGAATCTTGATGTGTGTGAACCGGCATTTGCTTGTCGAAATCGAAAGTTCTCGTGCAGCTGAAAAAAAACACCCGATACTTTTATACTATATACTAGATTTAAATCGATTTCTTATAGATAATATCGTTATATTTTTGTCATCTTGTGAATTAAATTCTTAGAAAATCAAACGCAACCTTTTCAATGGAACTCATTGTTGCGTTCAGAGGATTTCAAATGTCAGTGGAATTGTATAAAAAATCTCTTTATACTACACATTTAAGTAAGTATTTTGCTTCTTTTTCCATTAATATTCAAAATCGATTTAGATTGTACTTGTTTTCTTTGTAGCATAACTAATATTAATAAATTATCAAATTCATTTTGAAGGACATCTCATTTCTTTTTGCTGCCAGAAAAAAAGCAACCAGGTGACTGTCAGAATTCAAATACAATAAAATGCTACAAATTTGCCTATTTGTTATTGCGGTTTTTATGAATTACAGGAAATACTATATCCCTTTTAAAAATTACATAAATATAATAGTGATTAGGGTTCTTTTCCCCGAAATAACAGTTCCCAGTATTTCATGAAAATATAAATACCGGGAACTTAGAGACGCAAAATATCGGGATTTTTAAAGGTTGTTGACATAAATATTACAATCTGTTCATCTTAATGGATAAAAGGAGAACGATAAGTTGGCCAAGCTCGACCATAAGATATCATTAAGCACGGATCTGGAAAGGTTTGAGATGAGCACTTGCCATATGGCCTAGTCTCATGGAAGATCGTGACCTCGGGGTAACAAACTATGCGTTTAGCAACCGCCCCTAAGTGTAAGAGACATCATCACACCGAGGAAGCAATTTTGAGCCTAAAATCCGGCAAAAGTTATACACTCACCCCTTGTTTAGAAGCCGGAGCTGTATAAGCTCTACTGCTTTTAATGCCAGCAGCTTTTGTTGAATAGCAAAAGCACCTAGGGGTAATCGTCCCTGAGGACGAACTGCCATAAGTGTTGAACACCCAGCTATTAAGTAGGATATGCAGGAATATCGCTCCCCGCAACTTTAAATTAAACCACAACCACCACTTGATCTTCTTAGGGATCCTTTGTTTAAAATATGTTGAACCACTAACCTTAACCTCCTCCTTAAGCTCAACTTATTGTAATTATCAGGATTATAATTATCAGAAAGGTAAAATTTTCCCAAAGACAATCATCCTAATAGTTGGTTGGTGGTTTAATGTGGAAGCACGCACAGAAGTTGGCGTGCTGCAAGTACAGTCAAAAGTGACTCCGTTTTGACACCACACAACTCGTCAAGAATTGGAACCCCCTGATGGACTGGAAGCATTTTCCGCAAGAAGCATATTTACGGAGGCGTCAAACAGTAGTCAGTCCAGTACCATGTTACTGGGATAAACAGAATCTCTGGACAGCCTTCGGTCTCAAGAAATAACGAAGACTTCAGGAGGCCTAACACTATGAATACTTGTCCTTCCAGGCTTATTACCTCTGATGAATGCAACCTGGAGGATGTTTTTTTATTTGAAATTTATTTTATCGCATTAAGGGAAACCTTAAATCCTCCAATTTAATTGAATACTTCATGCCATGGCTTTAAATGATTTTAAGAAGTTTTTGCTCAATTCTAGAATGATTCGATTAGTCAGTGTCCATTCATTAAGAATTGATGATAATGCCAAAAAAGGGCTTGAGTCTCTAAAATTGCATCCAAATAATGCAAATAAAGCTTCTAGTGGGGAAAAAATTTTAAGCAATTTCTGAGCAAAGATTTTTTTGGATTCCCGGATATATCTTTAAAAAATTATCGATCTAGATGTAAGTTTTTTTGACATTAAGTCGTTTTTTCTATGTCGAATAAAATGAAAGTATGTAATTTTCCCATGTAATATATTTTTTTTTTTTTTTTTTTTTGAGTTTCCGAAAATTTCAGAGTTTATTTCCAAAGTTTTCGACCTTAATTAAAGTTGTTAGAACATAAAATGGTACTAAATATCATTTTATCTATTTCGATTGAAGAGAGAAGAGAGAAGAATTTAATTTTCTCGCGAAAAAACTTTTTTTGGAATTTCCGAAAATTTTAGATGGGAAATTTCTGGAGAATCAGATTTTCTCAGAAAAAATATTTTTCGAAAGTTCTTAGACGTAAAACTTCGGGAAGTCTTTCCCAAAGTTTTCGACCTTAGTTTAAGTTTTTGTGAAATTATCTATGTCGAATTGAAAAATATTTTTGGAATTCCGGGAAATTTTTTGACCGGAAATTTGGGAAAATTTTTAATAAATTGTGTTTATGACATTTAATGCTGCTAAATGTTATTTTATCTATGTCGAATAAAATAAAATAATCTATGATTTCTATCACTTAACTGGTGTTAAGGTGTTTAAAGCAGTATTCGAAAATTAACACTAAATATCGCTCGTTAGTGTTCGGTTCGGCAGCTTTGTGGAACACTAAGTATTGCTCCTTAGTGTTCGGTTCGGTAGATTTGTGGAAAACACAAACGCTTATAGTGTTTGTGTAGTAAATCATTAAAAAAGTAACGTTTCCCTGTTTGTCATCTTTCGAACACAAAAATAATACTGTTCTTATCCAACTCAACAAAAAGATGAGAACAGTTAATTCCGTTCGGTTTTTTATTTAAATTACAAACTTCATTGTGTTCGGTTCGGTTCGGTTCGGTTCATTAATGTTCGTCGCTTTTGGCCGGTTAAAAAAAAAACCAAAAACTTTTTACAAAAACAAAATACACATACGAAAAAAAAAACAAAAAGCCAGAAATTTTTTGTTTGTTCATTTCTTTAATAATGTAAAAAAAGAAACATTATAGAACATTTCGACCCCTTTGCGCGAAATTATCGTATGTTACAAAAACCAAATTTTACAGGAGAGCCATTTTTATAATTTTCTCTGCTATCACTTGCAATATAAATATGCAAATATACATTTAATTTTTGGAGCAACGAAGTGGAATTCGCCTACAATATTTTGTCAGGCGACGTATCTTTGAATGTAGAACAAGATTGCATCAAAAACTCAATTTCAAAAATATTGGCATATACGATAATTTCGCACAAATGGGTCGATTTGTTCTGTTTTTGACGAAGAACAGAACACTTTATAATGTTCGGGTTGTGTTTGTCGACACAATCACTTGAAAAAAATAGATATTGTTCTTGGGTGTGTGAGCCGAACGCTAAATAATGTACTGTTTATTTTCGAACACTGGTTTACAGTGAAGTTACTCCCGAAGGAAGGTAATTGACACAAATCTAGTCCATTGACAGGATTTTGTACGAGTAGTGACTGATTATATCTGGTTCTATTACTTTATATGAAGGGGATCTATGATACTAACATGGTTCACTAGGGACAATGCAGACATTGTCAGTCATTATTTTAACCAAAGAGGAATGTGGCCATTTAAGTTATTTATGTGACCTGTTGCAAAGTGTCTAAAAGGTGTCAATTAACCCTCTTCTAGGATATCGGCATATTATAGCCACAAGTCCCTTTCAGATAAAGAGTGGTGAAACCATAACCGGTCCCTACAACTTTAGAACTGTCACGATACCAGTGTAGTGTTAGTTAACTTTCCCGTTGGATCGTTGTGGTTTAATGCGTACTAAAGTGTTTTCCAGGAGTGGGCTTTATATTGGGCCTCTGGTAAATTATCTTCACAAAAATTTTTAACATGTTTTCCAATCAATTAAAACGAATTTGTTCTTTATCAAATGAGAACCAATGCATTCGGTCACCGGTTAATGTTTATGTTAATAACAAAAATACCAAAATGGTTATGCTGAATTTCCATCGCAAGATACTCAAGAGAGCTAGGAATAATTTGACACCAATAGTGAGCGTGTTTTCAACAGACAGAATGAAGGACTAGAATAACTCATGGACCCAGAATATATATAGTTTATTTATGCTGTCTTACGATAAATATTAAAAAAGTTTCACAACGAAATGACAAACTTAACATACCCTTATCCACCGCTAGTGGTAGTGGAGGGTACGAAAAAACTAAGCGGGGTACTGGTATTTCTGTAATCTGTGAACTTCAACCGAGCATAATTGCTATATAAGAACCCCTGCATATTTCTTGTGTACTACAAATTAAAATTGCCTTTAAGACTTTAATAGGAAATCTCCATCGCTCTTTTCCCCCATTCCGCCAAATTGTTTTGTAACATAAACTTCTTGTACAATTTAATGAATACATTAAATTTATTACGCCCTGTTGACATTTTTAGTGAGTACTTTCATTTTTTTTTTTTTTTCACCCGACAAAAATGTCCATTATAATTTTTATTGTTTCTGCTTGTTTTTCATGTTTTCCGCATTAACATTGTGGCAAATAATTGTATTTTATTTTTTTATTTACACACACAATTTGTATGAACGACACCAAAAAAAATTCATTATTTATTTGTCAAAAGCAAAGTTGATAAAATTGAAGTTAAGAGCACATTAAGCTGCAACATAAAATACGTTGTCAGGGTTCTATTCGATTACTTTGTTCAATTTAAGAAGCCAACAATTAAAAAAGTTCATTGTAATGGAAAGTGTTTGAGACGTATTACAGCCGGGACTATGACATTTATAAATAGTACTCCAGTGGTACGCCAGGGACAGTTATTGCTATTTTGGTTTTTCATTGACTATATTTTTGGTTTATGACTTAATTAAGCTGTTTAAATAGAAGTTAAAGTTGAACATAAATAATTGTTATAAATTGTGACTTTCATTTCCTATCGCTGGCTCCATAAATCGACCGTGGTCAAGGCTGCAACATTTATCAGAAATTTATTACGTATTTTTATTTAACTTGTGAATACAGTCCACTACAATATTGTCGATGTTGTAAAATCGTTTGCAATTTGCTTAAAATAAATTAAGTGTGTTTTGGTATGGATTTTTTTATTTTTAATTGTTTTCAGTGTTGCCAGAAAACTTTAAAAAAATCCAATTTAACTCCTGAACTATCACATCGATTAAAAAATTTAGAATAAAATTACATGTACATTAGAGCGACTCGCCAAACAAAAGTGCTCGTTGTACCCTACTAAAATTGGACCTTGGACTTTTTTAAGATGACATTTTAAATATATCGCCTCCAGCTTTAACCTCTAGTGGGCTGGACCATTTTAAAAAAGGGTCTATTTTTGCATGGTTTTGTTAATTTGAGAATCTGTTTCCTTACCTTCATAAACAAATTGGGTATCGTAATAAAGGTTTTTTTAAGGCGCGCCCAACTGTATATACAATTTCTCCAAGGACGATCATCCATGTCCTTTTTTTTAAGGATTTTATGTAAGAAAAAGGTTTTCGAGTTTTTTGTTCGGGATTGTTTGTAATAAAAGTGCCAAATTAACACATTTTATTCTTTAGTCGATTTAATTAAATACGTGTCTCAGCTTTTTTTGAAATTCGTGCTTGTTCGCGTTTTGTCAAAAATGCAATGGGGTGGTAACCCTTCCTTTTAAATATGGCAATATGGGTATCAAATTTTATCTTTTGTATGTAAATAATTTAGATTTTTGCAAATTAGATGCATTTAACACGGTGCTCTGGAATATATATAAATGCAATTTTGTAGTAACGCTAAAATGATAGCAGATTTAGTTTCTAGAATGAAAATGGGACTTAAGAAAGAAAAAAAGATAGAAAGGATCCACGACTTTTTTGCGACATATTTTTTCGCAAATTAAAAAATTTCTAGTCGTGGATCCTTTCTTTTTTTTTTCTTTAGTCCCATTTGAAGCTCCTAGCAAGAATCGAGTGTATGGTTCTGTCAGATTACACTGTGCAACAAAAAAAACCAGCCTCAAAACTTGCAACGCGAAATGAAAAAGGTCTACTAGTAGAGAAAATTTGCCAAAGGGTTTTGTAAACGGATTTTCGAAAAATTAAAAAAATTCAAGGCCCGGAATTTCGAAAACCCGTTTTAAATACATTGCACGATTTTTTGGTCTCTGAAGACCCCTAGTGGAATTTGATGCAGAAAATATTCGTAGAACATTTTAACCCTCTAACGTGCCGTTTTAGTGTAGAAGTTAAAAAAAGGACAAGAATGACCCTTTAAAATAAGTGTTAGAGGGTTAATATATTCTGTGAAAAAAATCGTCATACAATTCTACTGAAGACATCTGAAATAGTCTTTTAGGCCAGAAGTACATTAGGTATATTTTTTTTTAATAAACCAAACGCCTTTTCAAGAAATTCAAAAAAGTCAATGCCCGAAATTTCGAGAATTCGTTTTAGATACAATCCACGAACTTTTTGTCTTTGAAGACCTCTATTAAAATTTGATGCGAAAAGTATTCATTTATTCATTGATCATTTTAACCCTTAAAAGTGCCGTTTTGGTCTACTTTTGTGTAAGAGTTGGGAAAAAGGACAAAAATGACGCCTTAAAATGACAGTTAGAGGTTTAATAACTACTAAGAAAAGAATCGCCATACGATTCTACTGAAGACATCTGTAATAAGTTTTTAGCTCAGAAGTACATTTAGTGTATTCTTTTTGACTTATAGCAAACGCCTTTTCAAAAAATTCAAAAGCTTTAGGGGCCCATATTCCGGGAGCCCGAGCTAACTTTTCAAAACCCTTCGGCGGATATGCTCTACTAGTAGTCTACTTTCATTTCGCATTGCAAGTGTTGAGGCTGGTGGCGATGAACCGAATTTTGTTGCACAGTTTTATAGACGATAAGTTGCCACCTACATATGTGTCGTGTGTAGCGATGCTTCCAACCATTTAAGTCTACCGCATAGTTTACGCGCTCGCAACATTTACGTATGAGTTAAGAGGCCTTCATTCTAATTTTACTTTATTTAAGAAGAAAAAAAAGACACAGTCTTTAAATAACACAGCGTTAATAAAAATATTAGAATTGTAGGAAAATTATCATTAAAAAGTTATGGCCTTTTTTTATTAGAAAAATATATGAAAATTAATAAAGTTTTTTTGTATAAAATCTTTATTTTATTTCTTCATTAAATCTTATTCTATTTTGTTTATAACACAATATTTTATTACATCTATAAAGGCTTTTTTAATTGTATGTAACACTTACTGGAGTCTTAATAAAATTTATCTTGTTCTTTAGCTTTGACCTGACATCTCTTTAAATATTTAAATACGTTTTGCTTGACTTAAAACATTTTAAGCATGCGATTTGCTTTACATTAATTTAAATTAAAGTCATTATTAACAAATGAAAGGTTGTTGTCTGTACACGTAAAGAAAAAAAATATATGATTTAATGACTGGTTAAGGCTACTTTACACTATTGTTCATCAAATCTAAAGTATTTTGACGAAAATGCTAATTATTGTTCGGAAATTTTCAAAAAACTATAAGTGCTGGTTCACACACTTCAAATTTTACGCGCCAAGCCTTGAGCTTTTAGAAGAGAAGGGAAAAGAGAATGCTATTTCTTTTCCCCTCTTTCCTAAAAACTCCAGATTTAAAGGGAAAAGAGAATGCCAATTATATTCCCCTCTATCCTAAAACCTCAAGACTTGACCAATCAAACTTGATGTGTGCGAACCGGCACTAACAATTCATCATGACAGGGCTGTATTTTTTCATAATAAGCAAGACTTGTGTGATAATGTAAAGTACTCATTACTGACAACCAAAATTATGTTTATCTTTTGTATGGGGCGTTCCAAGCCTAATCAGGTTTAAAAAAAAAATGTATTTCCCCAATTTTGTGATATTTTTTAGTACACTTCAAAAGGGCCTTCTTCAAAAGACTCTTTTTGTAGTTTTTTATTCATAACTTTCTTAATAATGGTCTAAATTGAATATTCGTTTTCAGGTTTTTTTTTTTTTTTTTTTTGTAGAAAATAATAGAGAAAAAATATTTGAAGTTTATCGATTAAAAGCCAGGCCCACGATGTCACACGTTAACGTTCGCATAGAAAATGACATTTAAAACAAAAACAAAGTTTAAAAAAGTTTTAAATGTAATTTTCTATGCGATTGATTTTTTTGAAAATGTGTAATTTTAAACTTCTATCCACCCAACAACTTTTAGGCCTGGTCCGTTTCGTTTTTTCAAAATTAAACAAAATCAAAAATCGGTAGTTAAAATAAAAAAAAAATTTTTTGTTTATTTTTAATTTTAAAAAAAATCCAATTTAGACCATTGGACTAAGAAAGTAATGAACAAAAAACCAGGAAGGAGTCCTTTAAATAAGTAATGGAAAAAATTTTAGAGCTAAAAATAACACAAAATTAGGGAAATAAAAGAAAAAATGTATTTGAAACCATTTGCACACCTCCATCCGATGGTCCGCACTTTCGATGACTCTGAGGCATAATTGAGGTAATATGCCGTTAATGTGCCGAATTAGCTCACCCTTTAGCTCTTCAATTGTTGCTGGCTTATCGACGTACCCCTTTTCTTTCAAATAACCCCAAAGAAAGAAGTCCACTGGTGTCAAATCAATTGATCTTGGCGGCCAATTGACATCGCCAACACGTGAGATAGCACGGCCATTGAATTTGTCGCGCAAAAGCGCCATTGTATCCTTAGCTGTGTGTCCTGTTAAAACCACATATCGTCCACATCCATATCATCCAATTCGGGCCATAAAAAGTTCGTTATCATCTCACGATAGCGATCACCATTCACAGTAACTGCCTGACCGGCCTTATTTTGGAAAAAAATACGGCCCAATGATGCCGCCAGCCCATAAATCGCACCGACTGTAGTTTATTGTTGAGGAGATAAGCTATTCCTATGCGCATTTCACTGGTTGCTTAGGCCAGATCGTCAGGAAACTTCATCCAAAGATTTTAGAAAAACTAAAGACATTAAACCAAATAAAACTGTTAAGCGAATAAGAATTATAAGTCCCAGTTTTACTTGTAACAATATCAAAGCTTACACAAAAACAACAACACTAAACAGTGAGTTTATCTTTTCTTACAATCCCGACTACAATTGGTTGATTTTTTGTCAACTCTAAATGTAGTTGTAAGTGGGTAAAGAAAAAACAAAAATAAAACAAATTTCTTTATTTTATTTTGCCAGTTCAGTTTTATTAACACTGCCACATGCATATAAGTTATCAAAGTTTTTCTTGGGATTCATTATTATTATTCGCCCAAATGCGGAAATTGTGCTTATTGACGAATACGCTGAAGTGAAAATGTACCTCATCACTGAATCACGAAGTGTACGATATGCATTTGGATTTGAACGCCCATTTTCATTATAACCCTTAATAACTTTTACGCATTACTTGTTGTGTATCTTTCCATAGTTCAAATTGAGTTTGTCTAAAATCGAGAAATGTTAAATGAAATGCAGAAAAAAACTTGACGTTTAGGCGTGGTTCACATTCAACATTGCCCCTTTAAATTTAACCACTCTCTTTATATTACATTTAAAATGCGTTTGTTTATCTGTTTATTCCCTATAGACTCTCCTAAACTTCTTATTCGATTTTCTGAAAACAGTAATTTCCTAATTAGCCAACGCTTAACAGAAGCCATAACCTTGGTTTACTCACGTCAAGTTTGACTCGTCAAGTCTTGAGTTTTTAGGAAAGAGGGGAATCGCATTCTCTTTACCCTTCTCTCCTAAAAGCTCAAGAATTGACGAGTCAAACTTGACATGTGCGAACCGGCACATACAAAGACAGTAGAATTAATAGTAAATTTGGAGAACGGTTACAGTAAAAGTTTCCTAATTTAGGACAAATAGTTTGATTATGAAAACAAAGTATATCGTAAAAAGCCTGATGAAATATAAAAGTGAGCGTGTTAGCTCTGATACAAGGACTATATAAATGTCTAAATATCTTTAGAAGGATAACAGTAGAAATATATTATTTTGGTACAAATGTTTTTGTTATCAATACAAGAAATCCGTTAAAAAAAAGTTTAATATCTTTAGTTTTTCTAAAATTTTTGGATAAAGTTTCCTGACGATCTGGCCTAAGCAACCAGTGTAATGCGCATACATAGCTTATCCCTTCAGCAATAAATTTCAGTGTTTTAAGCAAAAATAAAAATTGGGAGTTAAGCACGACAAACAAAATCTTGTAAATTAAAAAAAAATGTTTACTTATTGGCAAGGCGCACTGGGAAAGGCTATAGTTCTATATAGAATGCTGATATGTAAACACTGGTAGCTTTATTTTTAATTAATAAACTGCAATTCAGTTAAAGATTGCTGGGAGATCATAAAATATTTTATTGTAATATTTCTTTTAACATGTTTCTCTTTTAAGAACCACTTGTTTTAAATCAAAATAATCTGTTTAAATTAATCACGCAAATGATTATGATCATCATAATTTAGGTTAACATTTCTTTATATAAAACTTGGGACATTTTTTCTCTCTCTGTGTTCACATTGCATAAGCCATATAAACATTTTCCTTATTATTTGCTCGATAAAGTGAATTTGTGCCAGCAACGACAAGAGTTTAATGTGGTCAAATTTACATGCACAGAAGTGGTAAATGCTTAAATTCTTTTAAATATAAAAATAATTTTGGTTTCAGCCGTAATTACACACTAAGAGAAAATTGAAATAAATTCTTAAGAGCAAATAATGAAGATAAATTGACAGAAATGTGAACAAATTTAAAAGGATTTGTGTTTAATATAAAACATTTAATAAATTTTAAAGGAAGTTTATTTAAAACAAATGAGAATGGTATATTTGGCTGAGCCATAAGCCTTTGCCAGGAATTTAAAATCCTTCGTTTTAATAAGGGTTTCCCATAATACAACAACAATACAGGTGAATTTCTTTTTGTGCTGAATCATTTGTTGATATTTACATAATATTGGAACAATTAACACTTATTACCAGGGAAACCAGAATTATGCAATTGCATGTTTTTCCTTGTGCGACCAATGAAGGCAGAAACAATATATTTATCCGTTTTAGAGCTTTTTATGGATTTTGGCATCGATTTGTTAGTCCATATTTTTACCGTTTGCAGCATTTTTTTTTTTTGCATAATTTAGTTAAAAGAGCCTTTTTGCAGCATTTTTTTAGTTTTATACATGTAATGATACATGTTAAATTTTGTTAGATGCGTATAGGTGCTTTCGCGGAAAATAAATTTTTTTTTTGAAATTCTGTTCCTCCAATTTCACCATTTACATTTAATTTTTACTCTCAAATTGTAAGACAAAGCAGGTTGTCATTAAGGATAAATGTTATGCGACGTGTATCTAGACCACTCTTTTCGTATTCCGATCGACTCAAAATCAATTTTTAAAGAGATTTTACGATGTCCATCCGTCCGTCTGGCTGCTTGTCTGTCCATGTTAGCCTTGTGCGCAAAGTACAAGTTCCAATTTTGTTGATAATTTGATCAAATATGACGAAGTCATATTATATAATGTCCGGATCTTTCTTTCTTTCTTGTCTACACAATCACTTAAAAAAAATAGATATCGTTCTTGGGTGTGTGAGCCGAACGTTTAATAATGTACTGTTTATTTTCGAACACTGTTTTAAATGTTAACATTTGTTAACAATTTTGCGACCGTACCTAAAATCCTTTTAATACAGTGTTCGAAAATAAACACTAAATATCGTAACTTAATGTTCGGTTTGGTAGATTTGTGGAAAACACAAACACTAATAGTGTTTGTGTAGAAAATCATTAAAAAAAAATAACGTTTCCCTGTTAGTCATCTTTCGAACACAAAAAATTACTGTTTTTATCAAACTCCACAAAAGATGTGAACATTTAATTCCGTTCGGGTTTTTGTTTTAAAAACCAACAAACTTTAAGGTGTTCGGTTCGGCTCGTAAATGTTCATCTCTTTTGGCTGGTAAAAAAAACAAAAAATTTTTTACAAAAACAAAATACACACACGAAAAAAACATTATAGAACATTAAAATATAATGTTTTTCTACAGTATCACTACAATTGTTCTGTTTTTTAACGAAGAACCGAACATAATATAATTTTCGGTTCTTTCTTGAAAATAGTTACGAACGGTATTATGGGTTGTGTATGTGTGTAGACATCACTAAAAAAATTGATATCGTTCCTGGGTGTGTGAGCCGAACGTTAAATAATGTACTGTTTATTTTCGAACACTGCTTTAAAACCCATATGTGACATCGCATAGAGAAAGAAACCAGTAAGGTAAAGGGAACAGTAAAAACCAACTACACAAAACAAGAGGTAGGGACGACCTACGCGCGTTTTCAAGGTTGACCAACAAGGTTGAGATGTGTCGCTTTCAAATGAGACCAATTCCAACACGCTCAGTGATGGTACACCAAAGATACCCGTATTTAAATCTTTAAAATGGCAAAACCCTTAGGTCCCTTTCTATTTTCCGCGTCACATATGTATGTTAATATCTAAATTATACTCGGCGCAAACATCTCTGATATGAATTTTAACCTAATATGGGCTTAAGCGATAATATTTTTAGGATTTTTTTTTTTTAAATTTTGATATTCAATTGTTGAATATTGTGTCTTCATATGAGAAATTTTTAATTTTTAGGGCATATTTTTAACATTTTTCAGGGCATATTTTCCGGTTTTTACTGCATATTTAATGCGCATACAACGCGTTTTTTAGAGCATATTTCTGGTTTCCCTGCTTATAATAATCTTAAACTTATAACACAATTTTGTTTTGGCGAGTCCATGATTGGCCATGGGTTCCAAATCGGGGGGTGTTTTCGCGTGCTGCAGTCTACATGGTGGTATTGAAGTTGCTATATTGGCGTATTATTTTGTGCGTGCGGTTTTTGCTGCTGCCATCTACATATGAGAAGTGACATGTTGTATTTTGGTGCTGCCATCTGCTACATGTATAATCTTTGCATTAGAGGTGCCACGCCCACTTGAAAATTAATAAATATTGTGTTATGTGTTAAGCTCTGGGTAATCGGGAATTTCAGGAAGATAAGCGCGGTAGTTTAGGTGTCTATAGGGAACAAACAAACGCACTATCATTTCTTTATATACATATATATTTATAGAGAAGAAGATGTAGCAACTTGTGCAACAAAGGCAAATGTATTTAACTTAACACAAGTTCTTTGCAATTCTATTTCCTTTTTAATTAAAACTCTTTCCTTTGATTTTTTTTTTTTTTGTAAGTTACACTCTAGTGTCTAAAAATAATAGCTTTTAATTCAATTAAAATAAAATAATATAGAAGGTTTATCTTAGAAGAGGTTTAGAACACAAAATACATACATACATACATACGAACATATCAAACAAATATATTATGGGACACAAAATAAAATTAAAATCTCTTCTGACAGCCAAGCCAGCCTGCGTTCTAAACAGATGTCTCTTTTGATAAGAGGATAAAGTTTTATTTATTTTTATTTTTTATTTGAATTTTTAGTTTATTATAAATAAATCGGCTTAAATACAAAAATATTGGTGTTGCACTTGAAATGGCTGCAAGCTGAAAAAAAAACACAACACACATATTTTTTATGCTCATATGAATTTTTTTATAATGAAAAATAAATTAATTAAATTTTATTCACTTAGGCATCACACATTTTTTCAACTATAAATTTAAAAAATTTTAAACAATGCACAATACAAATATACAAAATGATGATAATATTGAAAACTAAATGCTATTTCTACTAAATTTTTACTCAAAATTATCCGACCTAAAAAATGGCTCTGGGGTAAAGTGGCACCTTATAAAGCATAAGTTTTAAATTTTTAAGGCGCGTCTCCTTGTTGAATCGTTCCTAGGATGTCCGTCCGGCTGTATGTCCATGTAAATCTTGTGGGCAAAGTCCACTGCGCAATTTTTTAATAAAATTTAATAAAACTTGTGTTTGCCAAGTGGTCGCAAGGTGACCATAATTATTTATGCAAATATAAAGATAACATTTCATATATACACACAGAAAAAAATACCAATGTTAAAATAACATGGCGAAATGTTGTTTGAGAATCATGGTAAATTTCTGCAAAAGTATGCCCTTTATTTATATTTATCATTATTTCATATTAATTTTAAATGAAAAATATTAAAATAATCTTAAATCACTTTTATTTAATATTATTCACTGTGAAAATAACATTGTTCAATATTGAATCCATAAAAACCTGTTTTATATTAAAATCAAAAGTTAATCTTGTTAAATTAACATGCATACCTACTTAATTATGTACATTTTGTATTTTTACTTTTAAAATATGTTATAAAAAGAAGACAATTCCCGTATTCTTTTAATTAAAATAATTAAGTTAAATAGAACATCAAGTTTTCAAAGTAGAATGATGACGAAAACGATATCGGGCCATTCTGCTGATGCTTCTGTTAACAAAGGAGATACAAAATAAGTGAAACATGTGTTACAGGGGTAAGTGTTTTAAATTATTCTTAAATAAATGCATATGTTGTCTTCACACTGGTATATAACACTCCAACCAATTTGATTCTACATGAAATTCACGTTGTTTCAACTTTAAATAACTTTCATTCAACGTGATTCGGATTGTTATTTCAATATTATTTACATTTTGCTCTAACTTTACTGCAATGTTAAATTAACATGAATTATAGTTATTTTAAAAGAAAAAAATGTTGTTCGCAAGTTATTGTAAAATCATGTTAAATTAACATGAAACAACAATGAAGCAAAATCACTACTGAAAAATGTAAAATCAACCTTGTTTTGAACGAATTTACATTGATTTTTTTCTGTGTGTAGTAATATATAAATTTACATGTTTCAAGTCTGTGTTTTTTTCATCCTAGTGCATCGATTTGTCAAGGGACCAACCTCCGGTCCATATATTATCTTCCACTCAAGTCCGTGAATGTTTAATTTAGTTTTGCAAGTCCAAAACATACAAAATTCAGAAAGTAACAATTGAAAATCAAAAATAAGTACCAAAAAGTCTCCTTTAATAGTAACTTCTCTCTGGACACTGTTTCTAGGTTCAGTATTAATAAAAATTCCAAAAGTACCAGTTCAAGTACGAAAAAGGACAAAAAAGATCTTTCTTACAGATTCTCAATTACTCAGGACCTAGCATGCTATGTTCTATGTTTCTAGGTCTAGTACTAACGGAAATTAAAAAGGTACCAATTGAAGAACAAAAAAATCCAAAAAACTTTGCTTTTATAGATTCTCCTCAGCCACTCAGGACACTGCATATTTTAAACGAAAATTAAAAAAAAAGTACCAGTTTTTAAACGAAAAATTACCAAAATATCCCTCTAACAGTTAATTATATATTTATACAGAACCATGCATGTTTTAGTTTATGTTTTTAGTCCCGATATTAACGATAATTCAAAAAGTACCAGTTGAACAACAAAAAAGTACCAAAAAAAACTTCCCTTATATAGATTTTTCTCACCCACTCAGGACATTGCATGTTTTTAACGAAAATTAAAAAAGTACCAGTTTTAGAACGAAATAGTACCAAAATATCCCTCTAACAGTTAATTATATATTTATACAGAACCATGCATGTTTTAGTTGATGTTTTTAGTCCCGATATTAAAGAAAATTCAAAAGGAACCAGTTGAAGAACAAAAAACTTACCTTTCATAGATTCTCACCCACTCAGGACATGGCATGTTTTAACGAAAATTAAAAAAAGTACCAATTTTAGAACGAAAAAGTACCGAAATATCCCTCCAACAGTTAAATATTTATACAGAACCATGCATGTTTTAGTTTATGTTTTTAGTCCCGATATAAACGAAAGTTCAAAAAGTACCAGTTCAACAAAAAAGTAACAAAAAACTTTCCTTTTATAGATTCTCATTCACGCAAGCAAGACATTGCATGTTTATAGCGAAAATGAAAGAAGTACCAGTTTTAGAACGAAAAAGCACCAAAAAAAACCTCCAACAGTTCATTATTTATACAGAACAATGCATGTTTTAGTTTATGTTTTTAGTCCCGATATTAACGATAATTCAAAAAGTACCAGTTGAAAAACAAAAAAGTACCAAAAAAAACTTCCCTTTTATAGATTTTTCTCACCCACTCAGGACCATACATACCATACCATACCATACAGAGCCATGCATCTTTTAGTTTAGTCCCGATATTAACGAAAATTCAAAAGGAACCAGTTAAAGAACAAAAAACTTACCTTTCATAGATTCTCACCCACTCAGGACATGGCATGTTTTAACGAAAATTAAAAAAAGTACCAATTTTAGAACGAAAAAGTACCGAAATATCCCTCTAACAGTTAATTATTTATACAGAACCATGCATGTTTTAGTTTATGTTTTTAGTCCCGATATAAACGAAAGTTCAAAAAGTACCAGTTCAACAAAAAAGTAACAAAAAACTTCCCTTTTATAGATTCTCATTCACGAAAGCAAGACATTGCATGTTTTTAACGAAAATGAAAGAAGTACCAGTTTTAGAACGAAAAAGAACCAAAAAAAACCTCCAACAGTTAATTATTTATACAGAACAATGCATGTTTTAGTTCATGTTTTTAGTCCCGATATTAACAAAAATTCCAAAAGTACCAGTTGAAGAACAAAAAAGTACCAAAAAAACTTCCCTTTAATAGATTCTCGCCCACTCAGGAAATTGCATGTTTTTAACGTTAATTAAAAAAAGTACCAGTTTTAGAACGAAAAAGTACCAAAAAAACCTCCAACAGTTAATTATTTATACAGAGCCATGCATGTTTTAGTTTATGTTTTTAGTCCCGATATTAACGAACATTCAAAAAGTACCAGTTGAAGAACAAAAAAGTACCAACAGTTAAAAAGAAATTTAATTTCCAATATTTTCCCTTTTTGATACTTTTTGTTCTTCCCATTGAAGTATTAAACATTTCGTTTTTGTAATAAGAGCCCATAATTTAATACGTAAATGAAAAATGTTTTGAAAAAATACCGAAAATATGTACGATTTTTACCTCTTTAACGTTTCGAAAAAGCACCAAACTATATTTGTTACGATTTTGTTATACACCCCTATCGTGAATAACAAGTGGAATTTTTGTTCCCATGAAATTTCTATTCTCCTAGAAGGGAAAAAAGCAATCGTGAATCTCATGTGAAAAATTTTTCACGCTATCAGTTTCAGTGAATGTAAAAAAAAGAAGAAAGATTAAAAAAAGTAAAAATCAATGAAATTTTTGTTCAAAAATAAACAAGTTTATATTTTAAGGAAAAGTTAAAATAATAAAGCAAAATATTTAGTATTGGAGGGATAGTTTGATTACAACTTAAGTTTTTTGCACTTTTTAAATTTAATGTATTAAAATATTTTCCAAAATTCTGCCACCAAATCAATCGAAAGTTTCAAAAATCCGCAGACAATCGACCTGTTGTTTTGCATATTGTTCAGCAATATATCGGTTTGTGCCTCATTAACTTTATTAACCCTTAATATTCGATTTATAAGAGGAGCTACTTACATAAATGTTCTGTTCCCTAGCAAAAATAAAGTGAGAAAATTTAAGGGAAATGTGAACAAATTACGAGGGAAAAAATTTTTCACGATGAGGGGAATTTTTTCCCGTGAACATTTTTTCACGTTATTATTCTGCTTTGAATTACATTTTTTCACGGGAATTGTTCATGATCGCAAATATGTGAAAAGGGGAAAATTGCTATTGGCTCAAAAGGTTGATGGTTTCACAAAGAAGTCCCAAAAGGGCTAAATCTCAAAAAAGTACTAAGCAAATATTTTTGTTGATAATATATAAAATATCGGCCGAAAAGTGGGTTACGAAATTAAATTTATCTAAGAATTATTTTTAGTTTTAGCTATAAATTATCTTGTAAGTTACACTTTTGTGTCGCGTTAAAGGGTGTTTAAATTTAAGGTATAATCGGCCAATGGAAGAAGTTGCTACAGGAAGATGATCTAATACTTTTTGTGACGGATAATTGATGACTTAGACCAGTGAAGGGCACATTTGCAAATCCTATGCAAGCGTGCATAGGAATAAAAATGCTGCTTGTGTGACGTCTACACATGTACACTATAAACTTCTTTGTGTGGTCTGTGACAATGTACGTTCGGCTGTTGCTTTGTTGTTATTTCGCCAATACAAGCATAAATGTGCTAGTATCTGTGTGCACTTCACTGATTTAGACGTAGATAATATGTGGTTTCAAGAGGATGGTGCCACTTGCCACACAGCCAGAGAAATAATGGATCTTTTAAAAGAAAATTTCGAAAATTGTATTATTTCTCGTAAAGGAGGAGTGAATTGGCCACCAAGATCGTGCGACTTAACACCTTTAGAGACTATTTTTTTTGTAGGGTTTTTCTAAAGCTTAAAAACAACATAATCGAGGTATCAGCAATTAACATCGGTGAAAAATGTTATCGCGAATTTTGGTAAAATTTTGTGCGCCTGCCGATCCAGTAAAGGGAAGCGGTCAATTGAGAGACATAATTTTTTATTTTTAATCGGAATCTATTTGAATAAACTGAAATAAAAATATTTTTAATATCAAAAAACTCGTTTTTATTCAAATAAATATTATACCTCAATTTTGGACACCCTTTAGTTTAAACTTGTTATGCATAACTGTATTTAAACTCCACTGTACGGAACTTTCTAGTAATTGAATGTTACTTGTGACGCCTAGAGGTAGACTTTAGATTTTGATATATAGATTGTATTTTATTAAATTTAGACCCGGAAGATTCAAGACACTTCCAGAAAAGGTTGTGAACCAGTGTTCGAAAATAAACGGTACATTATTTAACGTTCGGCTCACACACCCATGAACGATATCTATTTTTTTAGTGATTGTGTAGATATACACAACCCTTAATACCGTTCGTAACTATTTTCAAAAAAGAACCGAACGTTATATAATGTTCGGTTCTTCGTTAAAAAACAGAACAATTGTAGTGATACTGTAGACAAACATTATATTTTAATGTTCTATAATGTTTTTTTCGTGTGTGTATTTTGTTCTTCTTAAACATGTTTGGGTTTTTTTTTACCAGCCAAATGAGACGAACATTTACGAGCCGTACCGAACACATTGAAATTTGTGGATTTTCAAAAAAAACCGAACGGAATTAAATGTTCACATCTTTTGTTGAGTTTGATAAAAACAGTATTATTTTTGTATTCGAAAGATGACTAACAGGGAAACGTTATTTTTTTAATGATTTTCTACACAAACACTATTAGCGTTTGTGTTTGCCACAAATCTACCGAACCGAACATTAAGAAACGATATTTAGTGTTTATTTTCGAACACTGTTGTGAACTTTAATTAAAGCCTGACACATACAAGTTTAGTTTAGTTTTTTTATGACATTAAACGTTTTAGTTCGCTATGGTTCGTTCAGTGGATACATTTTTTGAACATAATAATAAATTACAATAAAGTTTGTTAAGTTAAATAAATGTGTGTATTTATTTTGATTTGCAATTAAAAGAATTATAAAGGCAATATACCGAAATACGTTTTATAAAGTAAAAACGTGACAGTAATTTGAGAACGTTAACAGTTAAAGTATACAAGTAGGGGAAGCGCAGCCCTCTGGGTTAAACTAGTTAACCATGTCATTTATAAAAAATGTCACAATAAATCTCTAATAAATGATGACAGCGTCCCTTTTGTAAATGATGAATGAGAAAACTTTTTCCTCCTTAATTTTGATATTTTAATTACTCTTCCTTTATAATTTAGCAATTTAAATGTGTCTAAAAGCGAAAACTACAACAAATTAAAATGTCATTCATTGTATCACGTGCATGAAATTGTTTGGAATTAAAATTTTTTACAAACTCTCTGTGCCACATTAAGCTTTTTTTTAAATAAGAGGACAATGAATTATTTTTTTTTTTTGGTTTGATGTAAAAAAATTGTGATTTTAATGTCCACAGATACTGAATGTAATTGCCTCATTTTTCATAATGTTAGAAATCTGATTATTTACAATCTGTTACTAAAAACATGCAAAAGGAACCAAAAAAGATTTTTGTAGCTGCGTTTAAGTAAAAAAAAATATGATTTTTTTTTTTTTATCAGCCACAATCTTTTGCTGTTTCTAAGGGCCGGCCGTCTGTCCAGCTATTTTTTATACTAAAGGATGATGAAAAAGTTTAAATTTCAGCACGAGAAAGCAATTAAAATAAATGAAGCGTATAATAACTTACAGTGTAAACTGTATCAAAAGTAAAGAAGGAGACGCATTGTAAAGCGTAAGTTGTTATCTGTGAGGAAGTGTGTGGAAATCGGTTTACAATGTATTTGTGTTGAAGGATGGACTTATCGTTAGGAATCTGAAAAAGGGCCTGAGCTTCGCTTTAATTCAGCTTATTTTTAGCTCCAAAGAAGCCTTAACCAATAACCAGTCATGTGTGTGAAGATAAATACGTATTTAACTAGCGGAGACATCCACCAGAATTTCTTAGCAGCAACTGTTTGCAGTTAACATCGCACTTTACAGTGCTGCTATAATAGAATAAAGTGTATTTAGGACGATTTTCAGGGAAATGGAACTGGTTGCACATAAAAATATAGTTCTTTAGAGGATTCTGCTAGTGGTATATCTGAAATAATTCTGAAAATTAGGAAAACTGAATTTTAGAAAAGTGCTATTTTGAAAAATGTTAAAAGTGAAATTTTTTAAATATGAATTTCTGTAATTCCAATATTATTTCAGATATCCTACTACCAGAATCCTCTTAAGGACTCTCTTCTCCCACATTCCTATATGGTGTTATATTGTCACCTATCACCATTTCTCCAAATTGTCCAATGAACATAAAGTCCACTTCCATTTCCATTTCCCTGAAAATCGTCCTGAATACACTTTATTCTATTATATCAGCACTGTTAAGTGCGATGTTAACTGCGAACAGTTGATGATAAGAAATTCCAAAATTAAATTTTCCTAATTTTCAGAATTATTTCAGAAATACCACTAGCAGAATCCTCTAAAGAACTATATTTTTATGTGCAACCAGTTCCATTTTCCTGAAAATCGTCCTAA
Source organism: Pollenia angustigena (assembly GCA_930367215.1). Lineage (NCBI taxonomy): Eukaryota > Metazoa > Arthropoda > Insecta > Diptera > Polleniidae > Pollenia > Pollenia angustigena. The sequence continues at coordinate 192,073,298 of OV884060.1, read as the reverse complement.
ATACACTTTATTCTATTATAGCAGCACTGTAAAGTGCGATGTTTACTGCAAACAGTTGCTGCTAAGAAATTGTGGTGGATGTCTCCACCACAATTTCCAGTCAAGGATTGAAGTCACAGGGCCTTACTGGTTATCGTAGTTCAAGATAAAATCTCTAGTGTACGGCGGTCATCAAAATTTTATCCTCCCGTTTCAAGTACTGCCTCCACCTCCTTCCCCCGAGGATGCTACACAAAGTGGCGAAGTAACCTCAAGATGGTCCGAGTATTCTCCGCTGGAAAAACCACCAAAAATTATTCATCTTTGGTTAAAGTATTATACATTTTCTTGGAAATTGTTCGCCCTAAATCAAGACAAGACGCTCTATTGTGTGGAATCAATCTATATTTGTGTTTAGAGATCATCATAAAAGGCCTTTTTGAGTAAAACCTTAAAGTTCTTCACTTCCCTCTTCAAATTTAAAAAAAAAAGCTAAAAATAATAATAATACAAAGAAAACAAAATGAAAAAGGCGAACCTCATGAGACTCTAAAGTTAATTTAGGTTTATCTTAAGTTTCCCTAATATTTTTTATATTCGTCCTTAACATGTTTCCTGTGTATCTCTTGAATTCGGTTTAGTTTTCTTTTTATACATTTTCATTACAATTGAAAATGCTCAACATTTTTTTTCTTAGCCTTTTTTCAATATATTTTTTCGTTTTTGTTGTTGTGTATTTTTTCTATCACATTAAATCCGTAACATAAAAACTGATGAGAAAGCCAGGGAAAAAAATTAATTGGTTTTCAGAAAGAGTGAAGTGCTAGAGAGAGAGTGAGAAAGAGAGAAATGAGTGTAGCAAAAGCTTTCATTTCTTTTAACGTAATTATTTCAATACATGAAAAGATTTTCCCTGAAAAATTACTGAAAGTGAATCTGCATATTGGTATTTCCACAGAAATGTCTACTTTTCGTCACGTAACGTCACCAACAATTTTTAATTGTTTCTCAAAGAATAATGAAAATATTATTTACTCTTTTGCATTTGCGTGTAGAGCGCAACAAGGTTTTCATTCAGTGAAAGAGATGAAAAATATTAACAACGTGGGTTTAAAATACAAGAATAATTACTAGGTGACGTGACGTGACAAAAAAAAAGCTTTTCTGTGGAAGTGCCCATATTTGTTATGGCGAGAAAAGCAGAAAGAAGACCATTTAGATTTAAACAAGAAGTAGAGAGACAGATTTGATTATCCTTCTTCGTTTTTTTTTTTTTTAATTTTTTAAGAGCTTTTAGAGGAAACACGTTTAACTTTAGAAACTATAATTATTAAAAAATTTAAGGTAAAAAAGAGATATTAATGCTAATTGCTATTTGTACAGCTCTTTACTAAAGAACTTGTACTTTAAATAATTAAGTTTCATTAGAGATGCAAGTATGCATTAATGACCGGACAGCACAAATATAAATAAATGCATTTCTACTATTTAAAGGTCATCCAAATAAACAAGTATTTAAAAAATCTTAAGTAAATCAATTAGATATTAAATCCTTTTATCATTTGGTACAAATAAACTACAGGGTGGTCCAACCATAATGCGCAATGTTAATTGTGAGTCACACTTTAACCCCAAGTTTTTTGCCCAACTTTATTTGATATTTCTTTGTTTCAGTGTTTGACAAATTCAACCACAGTTGAGCAGCGCCTTAAGGTTGTTGAAGCCTTTTACGAAAATGGGCGTTCAAATCAAAATGCATTTCGTGCACTTTGTGATTTTTTTGGTCAACATATCAACTTAATGTGTCTACAATCAGGAAAATCGTGCGCAAGATTTCAGCAAACCAGTCTGTAAGAAATGGAATTCACAAAGAGTAACAGCTTGGTGCGGTTTATCGGGTCATCGGGCCGTACTTCTTAACAAAAGAGGTTGTCCAAGCAGTTACCGTTAGTGTTGTTCGCGAGACGATAAAGAACTTTTTGTGTCAGAAATTGAGGATATGGACCTGAACGATATGTTGTTTCAACAGGAAACAATGGCCAACGACACAATGGCACTTTTGGGCTAGAAATTCAATGGCCGTGTTATCTCACGTTGTGGCGATGTTAATTGGCCGTCACGATTATGTGATTTGACAGCGTCAGACTTCTTTCTTTGGGGATATTTAAAAGACAAAGTGTACTGTTATAAGCCAAGAACAACTCAAGAGCTAAAAAATGAGATAATTCGGCACACTCACGACACCAATTATGTCTCAGAGTTATTGAAAATATGGAGCATCGGATAGAGGTATGTCACTGAAGCCATGACAAGCATTTAGCCAATATTGTATTTCACACAAACATAATTGTCTTAGATCCTTCTATCATAATAGAAAATATGCAGGTAATTCTCTGAAAACTTTTTACTTTATTTATAATTAACATCTTGCGTTTTAGTTGGACCGCCCTTTAGCCGCTCGTATAAATTAAATGGCTGCTACAGTAGTTGTCAAAGTCTGACAGTTTTATGATTTTTTTCTTATTTCGTTAACTACAGTTTTAATAGACAACTGGTTTTTAAAGCTTTTAGCAAAGCAATGAACCCTAATGTCATATGGTAAGAGGACTTAGTAAGCTAAAGAATAAATAATATACAGCCCAATTATGTATAAAAATTCCCCAGGAGTTTTTTCACTTTTCCCATTTTAACAATCTACATAGGAAAAATGAGAGAAGGGAGAAACTCCAGGGGAATTTTTGTTCATAGTTTTGCTGATAGTTAGAGTAAATAAAAACGCAATGAAATTCGATCAAAGCTCTAAGAAATTCTTAAAATTCCCGTATCCTAATTTCTTGGAATTTTCAAGATTATTCCCATGTTTTTGTTTAACTCTATGTTTTTAAGAGCAGGATTATCAAAATAAAATAAAACTAAGTCTATTGATGGAATTTGCTCCACGATTTCGCCATGCCCCCACACATTTAATTTTTCTTTATTTTTTTTACCAGGCTTTGATTCGCAGAAAACGCCTAACAATTTTAGAATTATAACAAAACGTGGAACGTTGCTCTTTCACATAAACACAGACGACTTATCAAAAGTTTTGCTTCGATATATCGATAATTAATCAGAATCGCTTAAACCCGCCGAAGCCTCCCCCTTTAAAGTGTCCGTATCCAGACAGAATTTAGCACGAAAAAGGTTTATTTAAATTTAAATAACATCACAAGATCCACTCCTGGTCATGACACTCTTATAGCATCCCTACCCGATAATCTTTATAACCCGGAAAATTTTTTTTAATTTCAGTAACGAAAAATATATCGATATGTGTAGATTTTTTTTATAGATGTATTTCTCGCTTAACCCTACGGTCAATAACCAACAAAATATACGTAAGTCAGTAACCTGGTACCCCGGTACCCCTTTGTAAATGTTTGCACTTTTATATTAGAAAATATTGTTTTAGTCCAATCACATACAGATAGTGTTGCAAAATAGGCCAATAATAAATTTTCGTATATAAAAATAATCTAATTATGCAGATTTTTGTTTTAAATCGCTACGCTTCACTTTGTCTTCTGTCGCAAAGCCATTTGTAGCTATCAAAAGAAGAAGCTAAAATATACACAAAGCAATTTTTGTTCTTCTATGATTACGGTGCTTTTTTAAAATGTTTGTAGATTTTAAATGCTTTAAGCATTTGCTTGTTGGTCTTACATATGTATGTAGGTCGTTTTATAGAAGTATCGCTACTACCCTTGTAGGTGAAATAAAGAAATAATTGAGAGAGTTTTAGCAGAACATATTATAGCGCTTGTAGAATTTTAATTTAAAATTATGTAAGAATGTCGCGTAAAGTAAAGTTTCTATCACAACGCCAATACAAACAAATGAAAAAAAGCTAAAGCTGATCTATTTTTGACGATATCGTGGATGATGAACAGTTGTCTGAAAGAGTAGACGGTGAAACACCATATACTGGAAAATAGAATCTGTCTAAAGCTTAGTCTACACGATATGTTGAATCAGCAAATTTATGTTGAAAAATTAGCTTTCAGCGCCAACATATCGTGTAGACACCAAATTTTTTCAACAAACGTATGCTTACTAACATTTGACAGGCATTTGTTAACGAAGTCAGCAAACGTTTGTTCACAATTATAGCATATCGTCTAGACACAATATTTTTACTTTTCAACAAACTTTCTACGTATGTTGACAAATATGTTATTTGTTGAAAGTCGTTTGCAAGCTTTTCAGCATACGGCAAATTTGGTAGCATATAAAATAGATAAAAAATGGTATTCTTTCAATTACTTGTTTAATTTTGTATATAACCCCGGAACTTATCAAGATTTCTAGCTCATCGGCAAACAAAAAATTGCATTTAGAAGTGCTTTGAAAATAAAATTGTTAGTCAACAAACTTTGTTTTAGAGATATAGATCATAAAAGTTGAAAAATTCTTTACCAATATCTCTTGAAGTATAAATTTGATCTCAGCAATATGGGTAGCGCTGAAGCGTGTTTCCAAATAAAACATGCTGAATTATTAACCCATTAAGAACCAATTTCAAAAAATATTTTTAATTACTAATGTAATTTGTCAAAATGGCTCTTATCTCAAAATATTGTCGATATTAAGGTATTTTTATTTACACATAATATTTTCTAGAGAAATCTTCAAGCTTTCATATAATATAATGCATGGTACAGTAGCGTATAAAATTCTGAAGCTATTAAAGTTAACCATTTATATTCTAATAAATCTTTTTGTTTAATATATTAGGTTTGAGTATGCATGTGGTAATATTTAATATACTTTATGTAATTGCTTCAATATAGGTATTAACTATATGGTATGACAAACATCAGCTTGGCTTAATAAATTTTTTCCTTATTGCCGGGTTCTTAACTTAATGGTATATCAAGCAACGACTTCGCTCAGCTGAGTAAATTTTCTTCTTTTTAACCAGAACCCCAACACCTTTAAAAATTGATGTTTCTGTTAAAGAAACTAACAAAAATTCGCGACAGAATGAACCGATTGCTATTTAATTTTGCAAGAACTTTATATGACTAGATATCACACTAAGATGATCGTTCCATAATTTACCATAAGCCCCATGTTAAACCCATTCTCGGAAATACTTAAATATGCCTAAGACGTACCTAATAACGCTATTATAGTAAAATTTGGTCGGTCATATTTTCATAAAATTAGAAATCACACAACTAAATTTGGAGAAGATCGGCCCACAATTTACTATAGGCTCCGTATAAAGCCCACTCTGGGAAATCATTTAAATACGCCAAAACCATAAAAAATATTGATATTGTGGAAAAATATAGTCCAATTTAGCTTTAAGTGGCTAGAAATAACACGATGCAATTTTGTGATAATCGGCAAAAAAAAACTCACTATAGCTCCCGTTGAAAGCGGGACTTTAAAACTGTTGAAACATACAAGTGTTTTGTATTGAAATTTGGTCTTATTTATGTTTTTAATACTAAAAATTACTCAACCGATCAAGATTTTTAAGGACGTTATGGTATTGGTAATATTTTTGGGAGTGGTATTTGTATGGGAACAATAGATTTACAATAAAACTTTTTGGCCCAGATTTGGTCTTAATACCAACATATTACATGGTTTATGAGCGCAAAGACTCTTATTCGGAAAGAAGTTTTTATGGGATCTTTGAGAAATTATGGACCGTTCCTTATCGTTTAATTACAATAAATAATAATAATAATAATAATGTACCAAATTTCATTAAATTATTGCGACAAGTACTTTGCGCACTACAAAGTGGACAGCCAGCCAGCCGGCCGGCCGGACGGACATCCTTATATCGACTGAGATAGCGATTGAGTCGATCGGTATACTTAACGATGGTTATAGGACCAATATTTTTAGGTGCTACAGACACTATAGTGGTGTGGGTATCAAATAAATCCATAAAACATTCTGGTCGGCACATAATTTACCATAGGGGTAGAACTGAAATAAAGTAATAAACTGTGAGACTTTACTAATAATTTTCAGATCAATCCAGTCCTTAAATATTTTAATTTTTTGCGGATTTAACCGAGCCCAATAAAGCACTCTTACTTTTTAAGTGTTAATTACACTAAAACTATTCATTTTTGCAATAAAGGCGATAATTGATAACAAATTTTAAATAAAATAATAAAAAAAGAGAATTGTCAAATGAATTTTTAATTTTTAAACAAATGTTCTCTTTACTCAACATACATACATAACAACATACGAAATTCAACATATCGTGTAGACACAAAAATTGTATACTAACTTATTTGTTGAAATATCATTTGCTAGCATATGATGAATTTGAAAAATTTAGTATTTTCAGCATATCGTCTAGACACCTAACATATTGAATATGCTGATAGGGACATTTGTTATTATTTTTAAGCATATGAGTATAAGCTTACATTTGCTGATTCAACATATCGTCTAGACTAAGCTTAATGCTGATATTTACGATGAGTCTTCAGTTGAAAGTTATGCCGAAGTAAATATTTTTTGCGTGTGGCAAAAGCACAATTTGTTATCCCATCAAAACTAGAAGGCTTAATATTCTACGGCAACGGAATTGCTTTCAAAAGCTCAAACTTGAGAGTAGATATGATGGACATAATAGTGCGGCAGACAAACAAAAAAGCAGATACCACATATGCAGTCTATATTGGAACTAACCCAACAAAACCACGACTTAATTGGAAATATGTAACAGTAAATGAAATGTATGCCCTTACTGACATTTTTTTATAATGACAGGTGCAAGCATGGTTACACGAAGATTTATGTGCCATCACATCTTATCCTCTATGGCGAGTAACAATGGCCATTAACAGATTCTGGTCACTGTGACGTTTTATACGATTTGACGATGTAAACATCCAGTGAATGCGAATACGAATCCAGCCGAATTGGGAATTAAAGTTTTTGGATTTGTGATGCAAAAAACTCCTATCCGCTCGATGACCAACTATATACCGGGAATTCACCACTGGGTCCTGAGATACGACAAGGAAAAAGAGTTATTAAGGATCTAACAGGTCCTTTCCATGGTAGTTGGCGCACCATCACAATATATAATTTGTTTACCAACCTTGATTTAGCGGAACATTCCAATCACTCGCCACTTTTCATCACGATCTGCTATTAAATGCTGTTAACGCAAACCGATACCCCCAAAATATAACATTTGAACAATAAAAAAGTTATTAACAACAAATTTATATGTTTTTCCAATCAAAGTCAAAATAACCGTGGTAATTTGTAAAGAAAAACAAATAAAACTTGTAGGGGTACTGGCTATATATGGCTATATATATATATTTTTTTTATTTTATAATGTTTTTTAAGTCCTAAATAGCGACGATTTGGAGTTTCATCGCCACATCTTCATTGTGAAAGAATTGCGAGCATTTTTAAGTTGAAAAAGTCACCCGGGTACCCGGTGTTTGACCGTAGGGTTAAAAGCACCAAAAAACGTGTAAATTATGAAATGCTTATAAGCCCTTTAGCACTTCAATACCCATCTAGCATTTTCAATCGTGTTAGAGTTTACTGGGAATCCCGTCGACGAGCGCTTGGGTCACGCTGTTACACAGTGAGATACTTTTACAACACAGCCAAATACGCTTACATTAGTCGTAGAGCGAATCGTTTGAGATGAATGTAAAGATTATCTACCCTAGGGGAAAGAGAACTAACACCAAAATTGTCACGTGTCAGTTCTAAAGTGGTAGGGACTGGTTCTAGTTTTAATACTTTATATGAAGTGGACTTGTCACTTTAACATGGCGATGTCCTCGAAAGGGGGTTTATTGGCATCTTTTTGACACTTTGTAACATATCACTGAAATAACCTAAATGGACACATTTAATTTCAATTAAAGCAATGCCTGTAGCAGACATTGTCCCGAGTGAACAATGTTAATAAGACAGATCTTCTTCATATGAAGTAATAGAAACAGATAAAATCAGCTACTACGCGCATAAAATCCAATCACATGACTAGTTTTGTGACAGTTACCTTTCCTCTGGAGCTAAGTGATGTGTCATGTTTGCACCTATCAAAATTCGTTCCTTTGCATTTTGATGTTTTACTCACTGGTCACGGGATAAGTCGTTTAAGAACAATTTACACAAATTTCCCGCAGGATAACGAGTCTTTTAGAAACCATGTCAAGAATAGTATGCGACTCATGTAGGGATTATCTTATAACTCGTGAAATGCTCAGTCTTATAAATGAGCTACATAAATAAAAGCGTCAAACGTCTTGTCAAAACTTCACATTTTCATACAATTTATAAGAAACAAATATGACTTAAACAGAGAGTCGCAAAAGGTTTACTATTAACAAAGTGTAACATTGATGTTTTTACTCTTGAATAAATCATTAAGATTGTTTGAGTAGTTGCATGGTAGACATGCCAAGAATAAAAAACAAGCGTGTTAGAAAATGTAGAAAAAAGTAATCAACAAAAAAATTTTAATTTTGTTTGCTATTCTTGCTCGTCAGATAATCATCAGAAGATTCTCTTAGGAGTTGTATATTAAACACAATCATCTAACAAACACCCTGGGAAATTATCAAAAACTTAAATAAATTCAAAATGTAGAAAAGTGAGAAAATAATTTGTTATTAAATGTCAAAATATACAGTAGATTTTTAAATTTTTCTAACACCCAATTATCACGATGATTTTAAAGACATGTCTTTTTTGTAATTGTTTTTGGAAGCCACTTCTAAAATCTTGTTAAATTTTCACCAAGTTTTTTTTTTTTTTTTTTTGCCGCCAGAGTTGATTTTTTCTGATTATCGTATCGTATCTTAAATGAGTAGAGACAAATAAATTTCTGAACCAGTTCGAAAACCTTTATTAAATTGATGAATGACGGCAGCTCCATAAATGAAATCGGTTGAATATTGAATTTAAGAAAACCAACAGTGCAAAAAATTATAACAAATTTCAACGAAAATTAACACTATAAACCTAAGCTACGTTTTGATCTTTTTCGAATTTTCGAAGATTGGACAGATATTACCGTTATCCTAATAGTCAAAGAAACCCCTAAACAAAGAACAGTGACCTGACCTGGGAGTAAGTGTTCCTGACATGACATTTCGCAGATCTTTCAAAAAAAAATGGGTACAATAGCCGAGTAGCAGGAATAAATTCCCTGTTTAGACCAGTAAAGATTCAAAAACGCTAAGCGCAAAAGTATCAACACGTTCACATAAATAATCCAACGTTGTGGAATTAGTAATTTTCACCGATTTATGTAAATTTATCGTTTTTGGAGGAGATGAACGGGCCAAAATCTGGCTAAAATCTAGTACTGCCTAACTTTCACAAAATATAAACCCAACAGTGAAACGTGGAGGCATGGTGTGGGGGTGCATGTCGGAAAATCATGCTCGAAAACTGAGCTTCATTGACAGTACTTTGAATAAGGTAATGTACCTAGACATTTTAAAGGACAGCTATCTCTCTAGTGTTGATATTTTGGGTCAGGGCGAAAGAAATATAATTCTTCAGGGTAACGATCCTAAGCACTACTGGCTGCTTCATAATGTGAAACACGAACTGGAACATCCTCCACAATCCTCCGATCGAAATGTTACTGAGCATTTATGAACTATTTTAAAAATAAATCTGAAAATCTTCTTGTTTCATTAATTTCAGCTTTGCTGGAAGCACTTAAAGAGGAGGGGAATAATATTACCCCTGAAATCACCATAAAATTGGCATTATCTATGGCGTTTCGTTTATCTAATGTGTTTTTTTCCTAAGCTAATCCCGCGAAGCTCTATGCTGGCTGCAGGAAAGAAACCAGAGCCTCTGGCGGGAATCGAACCCGCAACCCCGGCGCTGATAGACTAGCTCGCTACCAGCTAGCCTTCCGGGGCCATACAAAATATTAACTTTAATTTTTAACGTAAATGAATGAATATTGTATGTAAACTTAAGTAAAGGTACAGAAACTTTAACAATTAAATATTTTACGCAATTAAATATAATTTAATAAAGAAAAAGCATTTTGTGTTTTAATTATGCTCAACAATTTAAATAATAAAAAATAATATAATAGAATCATATTTTAAACTTTTATTCAAAAATTCAAAAATATTTGCGGGTATGTATGTATGTATACTTCTGTAAGCCTGTGTATGATATACAGACTAAAACAGAATGAAAAAGGTACATTCGTATCAACTTTCCCATCCTTGATGAAAATAATAAAAGCTGTTTTTGAACAAATTGCCGACAGCATCAGAATAAAAGTTAGTAAATATTAAAGAAAAATTGCATTTTTTGTTTTAAGCATCTCATATTTATTTATTCTACCCTTCGCCACAGGTGGAAAGTGTACACTCATAAAATTATTACAGTAACTGATTGTGGGTTATTAAATTCGTTTTGCGTACTGTTATTATTTTACGAATAATTTTATTTTCTTTTAACATTTATGTTTGTTACTCAAAAAACATACTGCCAAAAAATAATGTTTTTTCGAATTTATTTTGTTATATAGTTTGATTTTTGTCGGTTAAAATATATTTTTTAAAAGTAAAAACTTTTCAACTTTAAGGAATGTGCTGTTTAATAAATTAAAAATTTAAAAATGAATTTGAAAATCATTTGTTTTAAATAAAATGTAAATGTAAGCAACCAGTGAAATGCGCATAGAAGCTAGCTTTCCCCCAACAATAAATTTCAGTGTATTTATCAAATATGAAAAATTGGGAATTTAGCACGCCATACGAAAATCGTATTAATAGTAAATGATCTGTTTTTTAAATGAATTTTAAGTTGTTTAAAATGAATTTTCGTTTGAATTTAACTACATAATATTTTGAGTGTATGTATGTATACATAAGTTTGTCAATCCGTTTGTAATGTCTACAACAGTGATAACCACTCCATAGGCTCGCGAGTAAGTCAATAATCGTAGTTTTCACACAGACACGGTCGGCAATTCACATGTATACAACAACTTTGTTCGTTTCAAAACATCAGGCTATCACCAGTCTCTGCGACCGCACCCAAGTACATAATATCTTTGTGTGCGTGCGTTCGGGGTTTGGTTAGTTCGGGGCTTGGTTATCACTGGTCTACAATATTGATATAAGAGCTTTTAAAGAATACATCAATACCCCGTATTGCGTCGTTTCGAAGTTGCATCATTGTAAAATGTCTGTGATTGCGAAGTTGTTGTTTCACTTTGCGTCGCATAACTGGACATTTTAGAACGTTTTTCATTAGAGGAAAAGGTTATAACGCTGATGTATTATGACATCAGGACTTTGACAAGTGTCTTCGTTTTTGACCTAATGACACTTTTCATCATTGTGTTGTCAACCTTAACATCACATTGCCAAAGTGTCATCAGGGTCAAAATGAATGAAATGAAATGTTATCAATGGGATGACACATCGGCATCACAGAAATTACGAGCATGCCCTCAGTGCGATGACGCAGTAACATCAGAGAGAGGACACATTAGCATCAATTTAATGACAGTTTGTCATTAAGTCAAAGTGAGAGAATATTATTATTCACTTACCCGTTACATATGTTTGTTTCACGTTTGTTGAATTACGACCTTTGTTTACAGCAGAACTCTCAATAATAACACACCAGCACTATGCCCCATATGGTTTTCGTAGTCATTCTACTTTAAAAATTTGATGTATTTAAAAAAATAGCATATAGGAATTTTTGCTTCTTATAATATTGGGTGATCTTTTGGCAACACTGGTTTAAACAGCTGACGCACGTTTCGTGTTTTGTTTCACTGTCAAACATCTTCAGTTTAGTCTATAATTTAACCATGAATCGTCTTACAAACGAACAATTATTGAATTTTATTATAAAAATGCGTGCTCTGTTAAGAAAGTTCATCGCGCGCTTCTTCCATTTTATGGTCAGTTTAATCGACCCACTAAAGCGGCTATTCGGGCTATTGTGACTAAATTTCGCACCAAATTTACATTGTTGGACATTTAACCGCCAACAAGCTTACGTAGAGTGCGTAGTGAAAAAATATCGCACTTGTATCGGCCAGTGTTAATGATGACCATCAATTATCGATTCGTCGCCGTTCGCAGCAATTGGACCTCTGTTACTCAACAACGTGAGATGATATCCAACTTTTTTTTGCCCAAAATGCAAGAGCTTGACTTTCATGACATGTGGTTTCAACGGTGCCACATTCCACACAGCACGCTTAACAATGGACTTATTGAGAGGCGAGTTCGGTGAACATTTTATTTCACGTTCGGGACCGGTCATTTGGCCGCCTAGATTGTGCGCCTTTAGACTATTTTGTGTGGGGCGATGTTAAAGCTCATGTCTAAACACACATGCCCGCTTCAATTAACGCATTGGAAGACAACATTGAAGCATTTATTCATGAGATACCGGCCGAAATGTTGGAAAGAGTATGCCAAAATTGGACTAAGCGGATGGGCCATTTGAGGCGCAGTCACGGTCAACATTTGCATGAAATAATCTTCAAACATTAAATTATATGGACCGTACTATCGATTCAAATAAAGATTTCATGCATTTTTCTGAATTTTATGTGTTTTTTTTTAACTTTCCTATAGCTTTTAACAAATCACCCATTACATTGTTATCATGAAAATAATGTTAATAATATACAAAATGTGGCATCGAATTGATGTCACTATGGCTGAGTTCCTAAACATCATAATACTTTGCAGTCAAAGTCAAAAAAGTATCATAGAGTTTAACTATATCTAGTTTGATTATTGTGTACGCATCGATATTGTTTTTAGTGAACTTTGGTTCAGATAACATTGTAAAATTTTTCACGGTTGCTTGGTAGGAAGCACTTAAAAAAGCGAGTTGCTTTGCAACTGATGTTTTGGAACTCACCCTATAGTCATAAAATAGTTGACATGTAAAAAATGACAAAATTGTTCGAAGATGTTAGTCATTGGATTGATGTTACTTTTTGCATCATTAATGCCATTTGTAGTAACATTAATGTCACAATTCTGATGTTAGCGCATCATCAGTATGAAGATGCATTTTTCTATCAGTGTATTGGAAGAAACCTTGGATTAGCCGTTTAAAAATAAAATTCATTTGTTCTTCCAGAGACGCTGATAAGACTAAAAAAAAACAAAATTGTTGAAACCAGAACATCGTTACAATATAAACGGGGTAACAAAAATGGGAAATCCTTTAAAGATCAAAATCAGCGAATAATGCCTTTCATAAAAATGGTAATTTAACAAAAGCTTTAACTTTATTTGAAGAAAAATTTTTCGTTATCAAGCACATCAAGTCAAAATTTATTTTTTTTAGCTAAAATTATGAATCTCAGAACCAATTTAATGAAAATCAATACAAATGTATGAAAAACCGGGCTTCTGTTTGCGTCGCACTGTGGCTGAAAATTGAATTTCATCGGCCAAAAGTCCAATTTTTTGTCATTGCCGATTTTAAAAATTTTAATGCCATTCGATAGCAAACATATTAGAACTAAGGTATCCAAAAAAAGATTAAAATATTGATAATTGTGGCTGTGGCAAGCTGCTGGAAACAAATATGTTATGTTGTTTTAGAAAAAAATTAATTTTGGTAAATTTGATCAGAACTAAATTATGATTTCTCGCAAACCGTTATCAATAATGGGTCGAAATTTTTTTTGTTATATTAGTGGGATAGTAGTCTTTAAAAAGTGGTTCATTACATCACTGTATCATTTATACCTGATGTGTTATTAAATGTTTCCCCAGGTTCTATATTTTAGTTAAATCCGAATTTTAGAGGAGTAGAACTTGTTAGGGTCAATATGGGTTAAAGAGATTTTAGTACCATCAGAAAGCTGAAAGTGTCCTCTTTAACCCCATATATACTTGTTCAACTGTTTGGAACTGTCTGTTGAACACTTTTTTCATTTTAATGAAATTACTCGCAACATTTTTTTTTTGCTATTTTTATTTAAGCTGCTCATTTGACTGAAATATAACACAAGGGTTTACGAACGTTTTGTTTTGAAAAATTATTTTGCATCTTATGAACGGCTGAACATATTTGAATGAAATTTTAAACTGTCATAGCCGGATAGCTTTTGAGTTGAACTGAAAGAATGGAGGGTCGGGAGTGTGACTTGCGGACCTCTAAAATTGGTAACCTCGGAAATTCAAACTTTTAAAAAATTCACCAAAAATATTTTATGGATTTCAAAAAAAATTAAATTTAAGGTGTGCTACAAAAAATATGCTTAAATTTTTAGGTTATCTCCTTTGCCTTTGGAGATATTCGGATAAAACGGATTTTTTGGCTTGATTTTATAACGGTTTTTCTAGTTTTTTAATCGGATGGATTATGTTTTATGTCAAACTCTTATCTTACCTGCTGTGTTATTAAATATTTTTTCAGGTTCTATATTGTAGTCAAATTGAAATTCAGAAGTATAGAATTTATGAGGGTCAAAAGGGGTTAGAGAGATTTTACTAGCTGTAGGAAGGTGAAAGTATCTACTTTAAACCCAAATGCACTTTTGTACCTGTTTGGACCAGCCTATAGAACACTTTTTTAGTTTGTGTGAAATTATTCGCAACATTTATTTTGCTCTTTTTATTTTACCTATTCATATGACTGGAATATAAATGTACCATGCCAAGTTGTGCAAGGTATTTTATATAATATATTATTACCAATGCCTATGGGATTTTAAGCGTATCCTACTTTAGCCCAATTTAGTTTTTTATTCTACCTTATTACGCTACCTAGGAACACAGTATAACGCATGCTATGTATAAAAGCCAGTGGTATTCGAATAAAATCTCAGTTGTTAAAATATATCTAAGCAATAACAATCTAATTTTTAAATATCTATAAAAATGGTGAGCTTCAGCTATAAAGAATTATCCGAAGAGTATTTTAAAAATAAAAAGGAGGAAGATGTTTTAAGTTACATTGAAGGAAAACTCAATTTATATTCCTGCAACACTGAAATACGATCGGAACTGCAAAATAAAATAATCGATTTCGTCAAAAACTTAAAAAAGCGGTTCAAACAAGTTGGATGGAGTAAACCTAGATTTTACAACAGTTTTGCAAACTGGTTAGATGGCGAACTCAGTGTCCAGATATCTTCAGAAGGTACAAATGAAAAGAACCTTGGGAGGCCAAAGAAATCACTTGAGAACTGTAGCGATAGATCTAAAAGGCGGAAGCTTAAGGATATCAACGAAGAAATCGGAGATACAAGTATTCAAGAAGCTTTGCTATATCAACTGCGATCACAAAATGAACTCACAAAAGTCGATATTATTGAAAAAGTTGTTATCGCTAGTCCCAAGAGAACAAAACGGATTCTTAAGAGTATTCCAACGCCAAGCGATGAAAAACAGTTTTCAAATGAAGATGCATTAGCATTATTTTTAGATTTGAAGTTAACAAAAGAGCAATATATTCAGCTCAGAGCGCGTGCAATTGAAAAAGGTTCAAATCTGTATCCTGCTTATCATCACATAACTGCTGCTAAGAAGGAATGTTTGCCACCAAGGGACACTATTAAAATCACACCAATTTCGGCAGAGGTAAAACTTCAAGGTCTACTTAATCATACAGCTCAGCGTTTACTACAATCACTTAAAGGAGATGATTTGAAAAAATATGGGAACTGCAAGTTAACTCTCTTTTGCAAATGGGGATGTGATGGTTCTTCTGGACAGAAACAATACAAACAATCTATTTGTGAAAATACTTCAGATACAGATATGTTCATGGTATCATTTGTTCCATTACGATTGGTAAAGAATTTGGAACACTCGGAGCCTTCGACCAGTACGATGCAAACAAAGGATATTTGGAAAAATCTCACACCATCTTCTACAAAATACTGCAGACCAATTAAATTTGAATTTAAAAAGGAAACTGCTGTTACCATTAAAAATGAAACCAGTTATATAAGAGCCCAAATTGCAACACTACGGCCATTAGAATTAGAAATAGATGGCCATATAATTGAAGTTAACTATCAATTAGTGCTAACGATGATAGACGGAAAAGTAGGCCAGGCTTTGACTGACACAAAGGCTTCATCCAGCTGCATTATATGCCAAACCACATCAAGCCAATTAAACCAAGTCCCGGAAAAATCATTAGATAATACTAATGCAAATGCATTTGGATTATCACCGCTACATACAAGAATACGAATTATGGAGCACATACTAAAAATCAGTTATGATTTGGATTTTGGACCTACAGGATCAATAAGAAACAATGAAACCAACAAGGATTTAAGAAGTATAAAAAAGAAGCATGTTCAGGATGAATTTCGCAAATGTGGCTTGATTATAGACCAACCAAAACAAGGATCAGGCAATACGAATGATGGGAATACAGCAAGAAGGTTATTTTCTGATCCCAAAAAAGCATCTGAAATAACAGGTGTTGATATAAGTCTTATATCAAGATTTAAAACAATCATTGATGTACTTGCATGCAATGAACGAATTGATTATAGAAAATATGGGAATTATGCCAAAGAAACAGCTCGAATATATTCTATCAAATATCCATGGAGAAATATGTCTGCAACGGTTCATTAAATCCTTTATCATGTATGCTTGTAGAAGCAATTTATAGTCAGTTTGACATTTTTACTCCCATATGCCCTATTCCAAATCAAATTTTTTAAACAAAAAAAATAAAATTATTTGAGTAAAAAATTCTAATAATTCAGCACACCGATTTTTATACATTTAGAACAGTAATGTTTTCTAATATGTCCATTATTTTCTAGAAAATTCTGAGCAATATCGAATGGTAAATTATATTGCCTTTATTGAACAAAAAAAAAATTTAAAGCCGTTTTCCGGGATTGGGAATTTGGGTATTTTTTTATCAAAAATGGGAATGTTTTTCAGTCCACTGTTTTAAGAACTTTTTAATCTACATAACTGCCAAAATTCATTATGATACCTTTATTCATGTTAGATTTATAGAATGTCAAACATTAAAATTATTAAAATATAGTGTAAATGAATAAAAGGGCTTTCAATATGAGTAAAAAATAATATTTTTAAGGTTTGACATTCTATAAATCTGACATGAACAAAGATATGCTAACGAAATTCGGCAGTTATGTAGATTAAAAAGTTCTTAAAACAGTGGGCTGAAAAAAATCCCACTTTTTTAATAAAAAAATACCATAGTTCTCAATCTCAATTATTAGCATTTACATACTAAATGCTAAAAAAGATCAAAAGTTCAACTTTGACCTTAAATTTCTGTAAAAAAGTTCAAGAAGTCTTCTCTCCTGCAAAAAAAAAATTGCAAAATTATCTCTATCGATTCAAAAGTTACAGATTTTTGGCCGATGAAAAACGATTTTCAGCCACTGTGCGTCGTTTCGGTTTCGTCGCATTTTTCCGGTCTTTAATTAGCGGCGCAAGCCGGGGTATGTATGTAGGTATGTATATTCCGGGTCTTTCTGAGAAGCAAAGTTAATTTAACGATGTTCATCTGTCCATTTGTATGTTGTAATCGGGAAGACCCTAGAAACGTTTTGTTATTGTTATACATTTATGTCACATATGCCTCACTAAATTTTGCTATTAAAATTCAGCCTGATCGATCCACAAATGGCTGAGATAAGAGCAAAAAAACCACGACTGCCTCTAATTCAGGTCAAAGCCGGCTTTCCATGCAAATGATTTGGTTAACGAAAACCTTAAGTTCACATTAGTTTTTTTGCACACTTCCGTAAATCTGTAAGCACTTACAAAGTTAAGGGTTTTAATATGGCCACCTTTGACCGACTTCAAGCTTCCTTCTACACATTTTTGCCAAATTTAAAATATTTTTTTTAAATAATTCTTTTATATTTGCTGCAATTAGTGCTTCAATATCTTGTTAATACAAAGCATTTGAAGCCATTAATGTTGAAGTACTTAAACAAAGTTACTTAATGCCAGAGTTACTTAACGCCTTAATGTATACTTTACATTTTGTAACATTTTGTTACATTATTTGCACTTCATTAAAAGTGCAAGACTGAGAGTGACAAAGACATCTAACGAAATAATTTAAAACAAGTTTTTTCCCTCTTTAAATCAGATAAAATACACACTGTGCAAATTTGTTGGCAAAGGAAGTTTTTTGTTGCAGAAATAAAAATTATTTTGTCATTTAATTTTTTTTTTTTTTTTTTTTTTGCGAAAACTTGTGCTTTAAAAAGGATTTTGTGACTTTTTTTTATGCTAATGTGTGTTGTAAAAAAGTTTCACTCTCTTTCTTTATAATTTGGATAATTATGTTAAAAATTGTTTTTACTTTTTTCCCCAAATTAAGAACTTTGGGATGGTTTTTTATTTTGAATTTTACTCTTTGGTTTTTAATATACATTTATATGCACTACATATTTTTTGTTTTTATTTTATTTCGACTTATTCAAATGGCTTTTTCATTTCGAATGCTCAATCTGTGTAAGCTTTTTTTATATAAATATATTTTTGTGGAAAAAAAAAACTATAACAAAAGATTTTTTTCCGCAACCATGGTTGATGACGGCTGATGGGTTTTTTAATTTAGTATCATTTTTCGGTTTGTATCTATAGATGAGTTGTTTTGTTCGATTTAAAAAAAAATAAAAAGATACGTACAAAGAACAATATATATATGTATGTGTGTTTATATGTAGAATAATCGCTAAAACATTCTATTTTATTGCTATTTTTGTGTCGCTTTTGTTTGCTGTGTTTAAAGCTTAAAGGCATTTAATTTTTTGTGTTTAGTTCTAAAGCGTTTGCCTTTTTACCGAAAATCAAGACTTTTTCATTGTAAATGATTTCTGTTTTTGTTTAAACTTTTTATGGGTTTTCTTTGAATGTTTTGTAGGTTTAGAAAATGTTTGACTTAAATCTGAATTTAATTTGATTCAAACGTTAAGATTGTGTAAAAACGATTTGCTTTTAAGGCAGAATATGCAAACAAAATATTTTAAGTAACGAAAAGAGTTTGCTAGTAGCCAAATTACCGATGGCTTTAACAATTCCAGATTTTGATTTTAAATTAATAATAGTATTTTCCTGTTTTCCAATGGCAACATGCTTTGGTTGAAAAATAACCATGCTATTATAATTACACTGTGCTAGTTGCAAAATTAGACAAGCCGGGCACATGGCGTTTTACCATATTTTGGGTACGCTGAATCCAATGGTGCCCATCGTTTTTTTAGGTTAGCTCTTGTTTTCGAGATATATCGTTATTTAGAAAATGTAGGAGGTTGCACAACATACCCTACAAGAAATGAATGAGCGAGTTGTCACATTTTTCATTTTGGTGTTAAGAAAATGATAGAAAGAAATGACCGAATGTGACCGAAAACTTTATTTCGGTCATTTCTTACTATAATTTTCTTAACACCAAAATGAAAAATGTGACTACTCGCTCATTCATTTCTTGTAGGGTATATTCGCGTAACTCAAAAACGGTTTAATTTATTGAAGTAACTAAAAACTAGTAAGAGTGCTATATTCGGCTGTGCCGAATCTTATATACCCTTAACCATTGTGCGAGCAGAATACAGAGCAACTAGACAAAAACTAAATAATTTTTACATACCCATACATACATATTTAAAATACTTAAAACTTCATTATAAATAAAATTTTAAAAGCGAAAACTGATAAATATTTTTTTTAAATCGTTTTTAGAACATAAAAAAAATAAAAATATAAAAAAAAAATTCTTTTGAAAAACCAAGACTCGAACCAGGGAACTCTCAGTTTCTAACGTAACACACCCCCTAGACAACTGAACCATGAAGGAACGTTAATTGAATATCATTAAAATGAAATATGGCACGTTTACTGTTCACAAAATTCAACACAGTTGAGTTGTAATTACTTTTGATGATTTTGTTCACCGCAATAGCAATGTTGTAAACCATAATAATAAAATTACAAATCAAATTATTTGAGTTGTGAACCGAAATAGGGAAATATATTCACCAAACTAGTTTGTGCCAAGTATGTGTGTTTTCTTTTATCTTTTTTGGCGAGTTTTTAAGTAGCAAAAAACACAAAAATTCCTAGTTTCTATTTGTTAAAATTATTTCGTTAAATAGATGAAATAATAAAGAAGGGTGATAACGAAAATCATATTGGGCATTATGTATAACAGTCCAAAAAATCAGGTTTTCATAAAATTTTTGATATTTTTTGTACGGGAGATACCACGCCCACTTCTCCTATCCCGCCCACATTTTGTGGGATGCTGTGTATTGATAAACTTAATGTGTGTACCTCATTTGAAAGCTTTGGCTCTTGCCGTTCTCAAGATATACAGAAAAAAGTAATATAAATACCACAACAACAAGGGATCTTTGGAAAAAATAGAGGTAGTCGTGGTTTTTTGCTCATATCTCAGCCATTTGTGGACCAATCTATCTGAATTTCAATAGCAAACAATTCCGGACCACATGTGACATAAATTTATAATAACCTGGCCCCCATCATATATGGGGTCTTCGGAAAATCCATTTCAACGGACAGACGGACATGGTTAAATCAAGTTCTCGCCTCATAAGGACCCAGAATATATATACTTTTTAGGGTCTTAGATCAATATTGTAGAAATTACAAACGGAATGACAAACTTATATATCGTCACCTAAAATGCAAAAGGGCGTAACAACATATTTTTTTTTAATTTTATAGTGCATCATAATCATAATTTTGGTCTATGTAGTGCAACATAATCAACCAAAACTTGATTTTGAATTTTTTGGTTGTTACGCCCTTTTGCATTTTAGTTGACGATATATAAGTTTGTCATTCCGTTTGTAATTTCTACAATATTGATCTAAGACCCTATAAAGTATATATATTCTGGGTCCTTATGAGGAGAGAGTCCGTCTGTCCGTCCGTCCGTCTGTCCGTTGAAATGGATGCTCCGAAGACCCCATATATGATGGGGGCCACCTGAGGTGAAGGGTATAAAAACCGAAATTCCGCAATAAAATTTCTTTTAACAAAAGTCAAACTTATTTTTTACAGTACTTTTCGCTTATAGTCCACTACTATAGTTGCACAACTTTTGTGGACTATAAGCGAATTTGGACTATAACCGATTTTTTTTATAAGCCATTTTATGGATAATAAGTGAAACCTAGTATAATCCACATTTTGGATTATATTAATATAATTTTCTTCAATAAATCCACTCTTTTTAAACAAAAGAAAAGTTTATAAAAACATAACCAAATAGTGATTTATTTTAAATAAATAGTTAAAACAAAAATCTTTTTTATTAATTAATTCAAATGCTTTAAAAGATTTCAATAAAAACAAATGCGTATGAGATTCATTTTAATTCTTTGGATGACGAAATCTAACACAACATAAATATCAATTTCATAGAATCTTTATGACAGTTTTTTGTTATACCAAACGTCAAAGTCTATATAAAAAAAATAATATTTTTATTAAGTTGGACGTTTATTTAACAAAAAATTGTCAGACGAAGGCACCATGTCATGAAATATAAATTGCGAAATTTGGCATTTATAAAAGTTGCCAGAAAGGTAAATTAAAACATGTTGCCAGTTGATTAAAAATATATAAAAAACAGAGTGGACTATATGCGAACATTTCTGCATGAAGAATTATATACGCAGGCTAAGAAAATGTGGCTTTTAAACGAAAATGAACTACAAGCGAAATGGACCTTAGAACAAATAATTTGTATGAAATTCGAAAAAATCTGCATGTGAATATGGCAGTTTTGGCTTATATCCGTTTTTGGCCTTTAAGCGGAATGGACTATAAGCGAAAAGTACTGTAATATGAGCAGCCGTTTTAGAAACAAATTTTTTTTTGGGAAAAAAAATAGTTTTTTTTATCAAAATTTCGAAATTTTTGTTTTTTAAAAATTCATAAAATATTGGAAAATGCAGCTAGGCTTCTAATTTTTTGCAGACATATAAAAAACGAAGAAGGCAAAATTTAAGAATTTCATTAAAAAGTCTCATAAATGCCCAGGATTTGCCACTAGTGGAATAAAATGTATGACCGACCTCATTTAGTTTTTTATTCTTAACATTTTCTTAAAACATACTTGCCATATATCTCCACCCCTTAGGAGGGCTCCCAAACAAATATGGCCGTTTTATAAAATTCTTAAATTTGGCTCCTGTAGCGCCTAGGATGCCCCTAGATGGGTCAAATCTATGACCAACCCTACTTTATTTTTCATCTCAATCATTTGTTTCTAACATATCTACCCGGTATCTCCATTCCTTAACGGGGCTCCCATACAAAATATTCAATGCAGGCTAGAAATACATATATTGAAGAAAAAGTCCCTTAATTGCCCAGGAGTCGGCCCTAGTGGGATATAATGTATGACTGACCTCAATTGATTTTTTGTCCTTAACATTTTCTCGAGACATACTTTCCCCTTATCACCACCATTCAAATATTGCGTTTTATGAAATTCTTAAATTAATTAAAATTTGTCTACTTTTGTGAATAAAATCAAAAGTTGTAAACAGTTTTTTATGAATTTTTAAGAAACAAAAATTTTTAAATGTGGTTAAAAAATTATTTTTTTTCCAAAAAAAAAAAAAAAATCTTTCTAAAATGACTGCTCATTTAAAAAAAAAAGTTTTACTTTCCTTAAAGGAAATTTTATTGCGGAATTACGGGTTTTTTTTTATTCAACATTTTTTATTTTTCGAATTTATTCTATGAGCTAAATTTCAGTTTTGTATTTTATAAAGCTTTTTTGTAATAGTCCTATTCCTTCAATTATTCAGAAATGACTTTATACACTACCAGACTATAATATTGTATTTTCTTGTTATTTTCTTTATAAAATACATAACTGAAATTTAGCTCATAGAATAAATTCGAAAAATAAACAAGTTAGAGTGCTATATTCGGCTGTGCCGAATCTGTGATACCCTCCACCGACAGTTCGAATGTATAAGGAGTAATATCTGTATGATGTTATTATTATCTTAAACTGTGACGATATGTTATTAATTATGGTTTTTGGCGACTAAACTGTTTTCCGGTAGTAGGGTTTATATGGGGCCTAGGGTAAATTATGGACCGATCATCACGAAATTTCACATCGTCATTTCTAGTCCTTTAAAACTGTGACGTACCAATTTCTGTTATGCTAGCATTATTAATTATGGTGTTAGGTGTACTAAAATGTTTTCCGGGTGTAGGGTTTCTATGGGCCCTAGGGTAAATTATGTACCGATCTTCACGAAATTTCCCAGTATCATTTGCAGTCGTACAAAACTGTGACGAGCCAAAATTTGTTATGATTGCATTACTTTTTACGGTTTTAAGCGTACTAAACTGTTTTCCGGGAGTAGGGTTTCTATGGGCCCTAGGGTAAATTATGTACCGATCTTCACGAAATTTCCCAGTATCATTTGTAGTCCTACAAAACTGTGACGAGCCAAAATTTGTTATGATTGCATTATTTTCTACGGTTTTAGGCGTACTAAACTGTTTTCCGGGAGTAGGGTTTCTATGGGGCCTAGGGTAAATTATGTACCGATCTTCACGAAATTTAACAGCGTGATTTCCAGTCAACTAAAACAAATTTTTGCAAAATCTTATCTCATTCCGTGCATTATTACAGCATTTATGTTATTTTTTGTAACAAAATTATCAATTTTTTTAGGTGGTGGTTCCACATTTTAATTCATAGCTCTGGTCCTACTGAACCGATTTTGCTGGATTTCAATCCCAAACTGCTAAGGATAACTACAAGCAATTTGGCACAAAGTTTGTTCATTTCTTTTGAGTTATTCGAAAGTGGGCGTGTTTTCAACAGACGGACAGATGGACAGACGGACAGACGGACATGGCTAAATCGACTTAGAATTACTCAAGGACCCAGAATATATATACTTTATGGGGTCTGAGATGAATAATAAAAAAGTTTCACACGGAATGACAAACTTAATATACCCTCTTCACAACTAATTGTGGTGGAGGGTATAAAAATGTTGAATATAATAAGTAACCTTCGGAAGGAAATAATTCCCAGTTTCTATGGGGTTTTTTTTTTATTAATTTCAATAAATTAAACCGTTCTTAAGAAATTTAGCGACCTTTTCCCTATTGATGAGTATTTTGTTTCTTTTCACTTTACAAATAACCAAGCGACTGACAGTTATTGCCATTTAAAAAAAAATCAAAGAATCTTTCGATAGGCTAATGACTTTTGCACCACCTTGTCTACAGCTATAGACTTTCCATCTGTGTTGGCGATGGTTGAAAAGCCTTCTTTGTTACTGTAAAACTTTCTCATATCAAAAAATCAATTAACGGTTTGAACTTGAGTTGCAAAGTTTAAATAAATTAAAACCAAATAAATTTAAATGACATGCAAATAACAGCAAAAGCCAACTAAATTTTAATAAACACAACAGATTCTTTGAGGTCAGACAATTTTATTTACAAAAAAAAACTTGAAAGTTTTTTAGGTTAAATGTTAATCGGTCTTGACCGTTTATAAATTATTCTCCCCTCCCCTCCCCTCGTCTTGTCATTGCTGTTTTTATTTTTGTATTTGGAATTTTAAGTTCTCTTTAGCAGCGTTTTGTAATTATTTGGTTTTGTTTTTATATTTGTTTTGCAACATTGGTACTTATCCTTGGATTAACTTTTCATCATGATACCACACTGAACATGTTTTTTAAATCCTTTTTTTTTTTTTTGGTCTCTTGGTTGTTATAGATTTTTTTTTTCTTTTCTTATTTTACAGTTCTCCTTTCTCGAGCTGTTTGCCTTCCAACATGACTGTCAGACATTCAGATTGTGTGAGTGTGAATTATAAGCCGACTGGATGACTGACTAAAAACACTTCAATTGTGATTTTGTTTTTGTTTTGTATTTAATTTCACATTTTAAATATTTATGGTTAATAACTCAATAATAAACAACAAGAGAAAAAAATAAAACAAAATCTTACGCTTTTAGCAAAGTGTTTCGTTAATTCAAACAATTTGTTTTTGAACGTAAAAATCAAAACACTCGCAAGTCTCTATTTGTGGAAAACAATAGAGGCAAATCGAGAGAAATGAGGAAAATACAAGTGGAAAAAGTGTTGAAATTATTTTTCAAGCTTTTGTTAGAAAATAAATATAGAAAGAAAATGAGGTCAACACTTTTAGGAAAATACAAAAAAACACTCGAATGTATATTAAAAATGGAAAATATGTATTATGACATACACACATACTTACGTATTATTAAGTACATGTATGTTTTATAAACAAACGTACATTCATTCATAAGAAGTACTTTTAAAGAATTTGAAATAAATATGTTGCAAATGAAATGGAAAAGTTTTTAATATGCAAATTATTTTCAAACAAATTAGGAATTATGATGATGAAACCACTCAATACATCTGTGGCTAAAAGGCAAATATGCTTAAAGGGTACTTTACACTATTTCACAAGTCTTAAGTTTTTTGAGGAACGTACGACCCTGTCATGATAAGTTGTTATTGTTTTTTGAAAATTTCCAACACTGAAAGAATTTTCTGCGCAATACCAATGCAATTTGACATTAATCGCATGAAAAATTGCATTAAAAAGGAACCCATGCAGCGCTTCGTTGCATCAATGAAACCTGTTTCATTAAAAAGTATTTAATGAAACATAACATTAAATCTATGAATATTATTCATTGGATGAATACTTTCAATAGTGTAAAAAAAAAAAATTTTTTTTTCATTTTATTAATTTATTTTTATTTTATTAATTTTATTTTTTCTTATTTTATTTCATTAATTATTTTTTTTTTCTATCTCTGGCAGGAATCGATCGCGCAACCTTGGTGCTGATAGACTAGCTCACTACCAGCTAGTCTACCGGGGCAATGTAGTTTTTGGATAAAAAAAAACTATGTTTTTTACTCAATTAAGAGCGTAAATATGAGATTAAATTGTCCATAACAACAATAACAACGTTGACTGAATGTTTTTGGTTCATTACTATAATGATATTTTTCATTGTCATAATGAAAATTTAAATTTTTGAAAGCATTATTGAAATACAGTGCCAGCTCGCTAGTCCGAAAGTGTGTAATCCGAATTATCCAGTAATCCGAATTGAATTTATGACGTATTACTTACTCTATAGTCCGCATTGATTGCAAGCTCGCTAAACCGAATTTTTATTTTTCTGCTTTTTTATTATTTTAAGAAGCGAATTTCTATGCGAACTTTAAAAATATGCGGCGAATCCTTATCTGTTACACCTGATATTGTACCCGATTTTCAAAATAAGCTCTATGATGTTATAGATACTGAAAATCTGATTTTGGGCCAAATATGCAATGCTGATGAATCTAGACTTTTTTGAAAAATGTTTCCAGACAAAACTTTTGTACATTAAAAAGGAAAGTCTGCTGCGGGTACCAAAATGAGCAAAGTGAGAATCACCTTCTTGTGCAGTGCTAATAGATCTATAACTCACAAGTTTAACATGGCTGTAGTTGGGAAGTGAAAAAACCCACGTTCGTTTAAAAAAAATATTGTTAAAAAATACATGAATGACAACACATATTTTTACCGAATGGTTTTTAAAATCGTAAAAGACTATCAAATTGAAAATAATTTTCCCAAAAAAGCTTTATTGTTATTGGATAATGCAAAATGTCATTAAGAACCTCCAAATTGTAGTGTAAGCTGTTTTACAAAAAATATCTTTTGTGTAAATTGGTAAACTCTGTAGCGCACAATTCAGAAATTTTTGAAACAATTCAATTTAAAGGACGCTTGTGAGTTGCTTAAACGTTATTATGTCAGGGTGCCC
This sequence comes from Pollenia angustigena, assembly GCA_930367215.1. Classification (NCBI taxonomy): domain Eukaryota; kingdom Metazoa; phylum Arthropoda; class Insecta; order Diptera; family Polleniidae; genus Pollenia; species Pollenia angustigena. Next base: position 192,046,444 of record OV884060.1, on the reverse strand, counting down.
AATTCTTCTATAATGTCTTGTTGGAAGCATATTAATTCTCACAGGTGGGCTTCAGAGGATAACATCCCACTATCATTAAATTAAACAAGAATTGCCTGAGAATGTTTGTATTGAAGGAACAGATACAACAAACAACTTATTTCATCGCTATAATGACGTGCGAATTTCTGAAGATGAAATTCTTAGCTGGATAATTAACTCTGACAATACTTCGTGTAGTAGTTCATAGACATACACAGAAAATGTGAAATCAGAGACTATAATTATGAAACACGTTAAAAATCGTGAAGATGTACAGGCCCTTAATTCTTCAATAGATTGACAAAAGGAACGATGTATGCAAACAGATTACATATTGAATTGCGAAACAAGGCTTTGGAAGCATGTGCACGGAAAGAGAACGTTTGTTAAAAAAACGACTTGATCGATTACGACAACGACAAAAATACTCTTGAAATCTAAACCATTTTTTATGAATACGAAACTTAATTTCATCATTCTTGATTAATAAAACTGAAATAAATTTGTTTTGAAATCCTGGCTTGTGTTTTATTTGCGGATATAGTGAATATAATACATAATAACAGCACATCCAGTAATCCGAATATCTCGTTAATCCGAAACAGGGTCTGCAATCATTAATTCGGATTAGCGAGTTGGCTGTATGTTGCTTTTATATAAAAAAATTTAATTTCACAAATTTAATGTCATATAACATTAGATGTATGAAATAATTAAATCTTAAATTTTTTGATTAACAATTAAACATTTTTTTAAGGAAACTATAATTTTGTATTCATTTATGATTGTTTAATGTTTTTTTATATTCCCAATTAAAATTTTTTGTTTAACTTGGACAAACTTAAGTTTTCATATATCCAATGAAAATTTTTAACGTAATTACGAAATCCAATGAAGCGATTTTAACGAAAATACTTCATTATAACTATGAAATTAAATTTAGACAATAAAAAATTTTCATTTGCCCAAGGAAAATTTTTTTATGAAAATGATTCATTAAATATATGAAGCATTTTTCTTTCAGTGAAGAATAATTAGTACAGGCAAGCATTTTCATCAAAATTCTTAAGACTTGTGTGGTAGTGTAAAACGGCCTTAAGTCGACTTAAGTTAAATATCAGTTTATTGCCCCTTTGTAACCTCCATATTCAAACCAACCTATGGGAAAAGCTTCAATAACTTTGTACGATATTTCAGGAAATTATATTAAGCAAAATTACTTTTTACTTATTTTCTTTTAGTATGCAAAATTATTTGGAATAACAATTTATCTAACGATCCCTGACATTTAAATTGTATTAAGACATAAAAGCTGAAAAATAGAATGACCGAAGCGAAATGATGAATGTAGGGGTGTTTTTAAGAGGCATACAATTTTTTGTATAATAAAGTTCAACAGATTCAATTAAATGCCCATGGCTGTATTGGACTTCAATTTTTTACTGGGCTTAATGTGTTGGCTGACTAATGTGAATTTAAACTTTTTTTTTTGGCATAAAGCCTCCGCAACTGCCACTTATAAACGTCAGGCCAGTTTTGCACCACTTTTTCAAACAAACACAAAAAAAAAAAATTTCAATTAAAAATTTTGTCATTCTAATTAAAAAATTATTTAAATTTACATCAGTTAAGAATTTAATAGTATCAATTAAATATATTTTGATATTGACAACATTTTCTGCAGTAATGTTGTTGATATAAGTAAACGTTTAATCCACTTAATTAAATTTTTAATTAAAACTGATTTTTTTTTGGATAAAATGTTTAAATTAAATACAATTGGCCAGAATTTTTACTGTGTATGACCGAAAGCAAAATGATGAATTTAAGGTGTGTTTTTTAGAGCCCTCGAACTTTTTTTTTTGCAAATAACACGCAGTTAATTTTAGCTTATTTAGTTCAAAAATTTCACGGCATTTTACGTTTAAAAATAATTTCTGGCATTACTCCGTGACTGCGAGTTATGAACTCTATCCTGTGCCCATGTTCTTTTACTATAGTGAGAACTTCTCGCATCGAAAAGATGCGAAACAAAATATTCCATCGTTTCTCGAAAAGTGAGAAAAATGTGTCGAGTAACTCATGTCGAAAACTAACAAAAGAGATTTCGTCGTTACGTTATAAATGTCATAACATTGCACTCAAAGCCGATGTGACATTGCAGACGTTGAGAACGCCAGTAACACATATCGCTGACGGCAATCAAAATTTACTAAAATTGCAAAGTGTTAAACAACGGCGGCGAAAAAACTACCATCGGCTATACCAAATAATGTAGAGTGCGACTATAATGTTTGTTGATTGCAAACGAGCTTTGAAAACATGCGTATATTTTATAAAAATGTTAAAAGCAAAATAATTAAACAATGAAAAATGTGCCAAGAACGAAATATGCACCCTTATTGTGTTTGGCGTATTCAAAATACTGTTTGGTAATAGAAAAAAGTTTACGTTCTCTTTAATCTATTACGAAACAGTCGTAGGCGTATTTTAAATACGCCAAACACAATAAGGGTCATTATTTTAATTACTCTTTGCATTTTGAATTGTTTTTTAGTGCTAAAATTTTTTCTGGCTCTATTTTTATTCGTGAGTTTATTTGACAGTTCAAAGCGGGAACTTTTCTCACAAACATGTTACAGACACACCTTTTCTGTAAATTGGCGGATAATTTCATTACGTAACAGTTAGTAGTCGCCAAAAAAAGTTACAGACACAGTTTAGTAAGAAAACAGCTGTTTGTTTCAATATACGGCATTTTTGTTTCATTTCACAAATTTCAATCGAAAAGTTTCTCGACGCGCGAGTTACAGATCATGGGAACTGTCTGCCAAATTTTGCAGCACTTTTTCGACCATACGCGGTTTTATTTGTTGTTGGTTTATTATCATAGACCAGAGAATTCACGTATCCCCCATAAAAATACTCGAATGAAGTGGCCAATTTATAGGTACATTTCTTAAGATTATTCGCTCATCAAAGCGGTGGTTTCACCCGCTGTTTGACATGTTGCGTCGTCTTGTTGGAAGTATATCTCCTCTAAATAATTTGCAATGACATGAGGAATAAAAAAAAAATCATGAATCATTTTCCTGTAGCGTTCGCCATTTACGGTAACGATGGCACAAGTTTTGGATTTAAAGACAAATGGACGGTTGAGGCCTTCGGCATGTTAACTGCACCAAACAGTGATTTTTTCGAGATGGAGAATGGAGTCTTAAGAGTCTCATCAGGATTGTACTATTTCCGAAAGTGTAAATTCTGCTTGTTTACTTACACACTCGTAAAGCCAGAAATGAGTCTCATCGCTGAAGAGGATTTGACAATTAAAATTTGATTCAACATCCAGTTGAATCTCAGCCCATTTACCGAACACGCGATGCAATTGATAGGCTTTGTAGGGCCAGATCCTTCCCTAATATTTTCAAGTTAATGACAGGCAGCTTAAGAACGGCGTCGGATCGATATAGTTTAATGAACTTTCAAGATTGGCTCTTACCAAAATTTGTTTGATATCAATTTTACTCGAATTTGATTTCCAGAAGATGCCTGTTAATTACTATTTTTTTTATTGTCAGAGGTATTTATTAAAACCTTAACCTCTCAGTATGTGTAATTGAAGGCAACCGATGAGTTTTTGAATACCCATTTATTATGTTTCGTAATGCAAGTCGTTGTATGTTGAAGTTAAATTTGCTCTCAGTCGCAAATATACTTATAAGTGTAGAATTAGCTTATATGATTTAGAAGAAGCTGATTGTCTCATGAAATGTGTGTTTCGAAACTAAATCGAACATTATTTAGCGTACGGCACACACACACACCCAGAAACGATATCTACTTTTTGAGTGCTTGTGTATTAATACACAACCCTTAATACCGTCCATAATTGTTTTAAAGAACAATTTCATTAATGTATATATGGGTAATTCCAAAGTGTTGAACGTGACAGTCGTACGCATCAAATATGCAATAACATCTTAAACAACAAATATTTTTACGTTCTTTTAACCCTTCAATTAAAGCACTAAGAAAGCACTGTTATCTATGCTAAAGTTTATGGAGGGCGCAATTCTAGGTCAAAGATAAAGGCAAAAGAAGTAGCGGTTCGAACGTGAAAAAAACAGAAGTAGTTTTTTTGGCCATGTATAAAAAGGCGTAATTCAGCGAAACCTGACACAAATTTTTTGTCAAACTACTTTCAGAATTTTACGTAGCAATGTAACATTAGAATGTCTTTGGTTTGATTTCAAAATCGTCTGTGTTTTCTTTTTTTTAAGCCAAAATCTGGGTCGATACGTGACATTTCGAACGTGAAACTTTTTCCGTAATAATTTAACTGAATAATGATCAAAATAAAATAAAAATTTACCGTTAATCCGAATAACATATTTCTCTTTGAACCTTTCCTTAGATTACATACCATGTAAGAAAATTTTTTTGGAATAATTTTAATCAAATATCACCACTTTTCAAGAAAGAAAAATATTAAAGAAAACATGCAATAAAACATTCTCAAAAATAAGAAATTATGTTTGCACAACTTTGCAGTCTGACTGTTCATCTAAGTGAACAAATGTATGGGTAAATTTATAAAATAAGTATAATCTCGATATTTCTCTATAGCAATATCGTAAAAAAATTAGCTTTTAATAACTTTTAAATTTACGGTCACGGTGGACCTTTTGACGGGAATGCCCATATTCATTATATTATAATGCTATTTAGTGTAGTTTTCTGCTTTTTGTTATAAAACAGAACAACTGTCGTAGTTCTGTAGACAAACATCATATTTTTTTTTACTGTTAGGACTGTTAGGAGAAAGAACGGAGCCTTGCGGCACCCCTGAATTCGTTTGACGAAACCCCATCTATACCAACTCGTATAGTGCGATCTCTGAGAAAACTCGATATAAATCGAGAAAAATTATCACCGTCACCAAATGCAGCAAGTTTTGACAAGAGTGCACCATGCCAGACTCTGTCAATCGCCTTGGAAATATCTAACGCAATTACCTTACTTTCGCCAAAATGGTGAATGGAACGGCACCATTTTTCCGATAACAGAGCTAGTAAGTCTCTAGTAGAGCAACCTCTACGAAAGCCATACTGACGGTCGCTTAGTAGGTAGTTTGATTCTAAATATTTGACAAGATTGTAATTTACCAAACTCTCCATAACTTTGGAAAGTGCCAAACAAATTGCAATTGGGCGGTAATTTTCAGGGTTATTAGCGCTTCCTTTTATAGGAATTGGCGTTACGTTCGCAACTTTCCAGCATACTGGAAATTCCGCGGCACGGTATAAAGTGCTGAAAAGATTTGCTAAGGGACGAGCTAGCGTCGAAGAGCACTGCTTCAAGACCAGTGCAGGCATACCATCCGGCCCAGGAGACTTGTTTATGTCGAGATCCGCAAGAACCCTTTTAACAGCTCGACCCCGAAAAAATATTCTAGGCATAGTTACGGATACTTTTTCGTGTTCGGGTAGTGGTTAATTGCTAGCTGGTAGGTAAGAGTTATTAGCAAATAATTCGGCAAAACAATTAGCTTTATCAACCGGGTCCGTGAATGATCGGCCATCCTTTGAAAGAGTTGGTATTAACGCTTACTGTTTTAACGAATGACCAGAAGCTTTTACTACCCCGGGGAGCAGCAAGAACTTCAGCACGTAGACGTTGCTCGTGAAGAGTTTATCCCGTCTAAGTACTTTGGCACCCGCAGACCTTGCCATTTTGCATAGCAATTCAGTATCAGCGTTTTTATTTTTACGCCAATTTCTGAATGCTTCCTCTCTGGATCTGACTGCTAATTTGCACGACTGATTAAACCAAGATTTGGATCGAGGTTTATTCGAAGCTTTTTTAACTGGAATGAAGATTTTCATTCCTAGCATTATTACGTTTTCAACCATTTTCGCCATGGCGTTGACGTCATTGTCCAGGAAACAGAGTTTCCAATTGAAATGCCGAAAAAAGTCATTGAGCTCAGCCCAACTTGCTTTTCCGTAAACAAATATTGATCGTTTCGTAGCCCGTCGTGAAACGTTCCGAAGTTCGGAGAATGGAAAAGAGGCGGAAATGGTGCAAAGATCGGAGTTGCCGAGAGGTGCTAGAACCTCAACTTCGTACTTTTGAGGGTGCGAAGAGAGGATGAGGTCAAGGGTATTGTGTTAGTGCCCATCAACATACGGAATATGTGTTGGTTCATTCACCAGTTGCACGAGGTGGTTGTGCGCAGCAAAAAGCTCAACATATTGGCCTTCATAGGTTGTACGGCCCGAGTGTTGAAGCCAAGAAGAATTGTGGACATTAAAATCACCAGCAACAACGATTTCACTGTCGGGACAATTCTCAAGAATCTTCGCTATTGAAAATGCAAATAGTGTATCTATTTTGAATTTAACCCAAAGACAGTTAAATTCCGCATCAAGCATGCCCATTGATTGCTGGCATTGATACACAACTTCATTGCGTATGTATATAGCAAGACCCCGATGAATATTAAAGAGGGATAGAAGGTGATACCCAGGAATCTGAAAATCAAGTGGATCGGAATTTTCAGATACCTAAAGAGACAAACGTGAGCATACACAGAGAAAAAATTCTAAACCGACCTCTCATCACAACATAAAAAAATTCAAATCAAATATTTACTTTTTTACACTGTTGAAACTATTTATATTTTTTAGTGTTTGTGTATTAGTACAGAACGCTTAATACCGTTCGTAACTACTTTCAAGAAAGCAACGAACAATAAATAGTGTTCTGTTCTTCGTTACTAAACAGAACAATTGTAGTGGTTCGCCGACAAACATTATATTTTAATGATCTGTGTGCATTGTGAACATGTTTTGTTTGTGTAAAATGTGTTTGCTGGCTTTTTCTTTTTTTTTTCGTATGTATATGTGATTTGTTTTTAAAAAACTTGTTGTTTTCTTTACCAGCCAAAAGATCGCATAACTGAAACGAACAAACATTAATGTGCTAAGCCGAACACACTGAAGTTTGTGGTCTAAAAAATATGTGTACGTAGATCGCCAACAGAGAGTAGTGTTTTTTTAATGAATTACCACTCAAGCACTATTAGCGTTTGTGTTTTCCACATATCTACCGTACACAACCGAACACTAAACAGTGCATAATGTTTATTGTCGAACACTTTTCTGTAGTCTACGCTTTTTTGAAGTAAAAATATAATTCCAATTTATTGTACGGCATTTGTGCATTTTTTTTTTATTTGAAAAATCAAGAGCAATTTTTTTGTTAGAGCTTTAAGGTTACAATATGTAGTTGCTTTTATTGTTAATTTTAAGTCGATTTCAAGAAACTTGTTTGGTATTTGATGTTGTTATTTAAGTACCTGTATAAATATTAAGTTCCTTAAGTTAAATGTTGTTTTATAAATTGCGTAGCATAAACTTCTTTTCCTAAGAGGTTTCATTGCTTAAGCATCATATTGTTAAATGCCAGCTAAAATTTTCAATAGTTAAAAATTCTCTTTAAAGTTTTCTCCACCTAGAAATTCTAACTTTTTACCATACCGCTATTAAATGCATTCAGTTTTGATACCTGAATGAGCAGTTTTTTTCTCTTCTATACTTCTAAGAATTTATTTTTTCCGTCTGCCTCTTGGTTTTCTTTCTTTAAATTCATTATTTTATGGTTTCATTTGCAAAATTACTAGTAATAAATTTTCGCTGGTAATTGTAAGTCAAGCTTTTATTGCCTTCGCCAAATAATGGCCTTTTTGCTGTTAATTTAAGGATTTTTATTATCGTCTAGAGCAGGTATTAAAGTTTTTCTTTTAAGTAAAATATAACTAAAATAAACATTTTGTTAGAGAATCATTCTAAAGTTGATTTAATTTAAGTGAAAATTTATGTATTTTTCAGGCAGTTTAAGTTAATTGAAAACAAAGGAGCAAAAAACAAGTAATACCGTGTTCAGATATACCTTTTTTATTGAGTCAATATTCGGTTAATTGACATAATTATCTTTCTGTTCACATATACACAATTTACCTAACTCAATTTATATTACTACTACCCTAGAGGGAAGCGAACTGACACCAAAGTAGTCCTGTGATAGGTCTTTGGTGGAGGAGACCGGTTCTAGTTTTAACACTTTCTATGACTAAGACCTATCACTTTTACATGGGGTTGTCATTGGAGGGGGTCAATTGACACCATTTGACCAGTCACAAATCTATTCTCAATGGACGTGTTTAGTGACAGTTACTAAAATGAAGTATTATTTCAATAAAACAAGTCCTAGAATTAAGTTCAAGAGCCAAATTTTAGAAAGTCCCAAAAAAATGTATCACACCACCGGTGAAGACTGTACTGTAAAAAGGTTTTTATACAGCCCAATTATGAATAAAAATTCCCCGGGAGTTTTTTCCCTTTTCCCATTTTTACCATTGAATTAACATAGGAAAAATGGGAAAAGGGAGAAAACTCCCGGGGAATTTTTATTCATAATTGGGCTGATTCATTTATTAAATAAAAGTTACAAATATAATTACAAATTATATTCTAGCTGAATTTACCGAGCATCCAATTATGGGGTACTGCATGCGCATCTAACATCCAAAAGCTTCAAAGAAGACAGTCTAGAATATTACGACAAATTGTCTGCGCCCCATGGTATATACGTAATGATATTATCCACAGAGATCTCAACGTCCCCACTATCCAGGAGGAAATTAAAAAATATTCAATAAGCTACATCGATAAACTAATGGTTCACCCTAACTACCTCGCTCGGGGTTTGCTTCAGTTCGAAGGTCACCAGAGGCTAAAAAGAACCGATACTTTGAGCCTTACTAGAAGACAGTCTTAAAAATTTGAATACAGCAGTTAGTGGTTACACAGGTAACAACTAATAAACAACAGGTAGAATTAAGATTTGAATACATATTGTAAATTTCGATAAGAAAGATTCAATAATAAAAATAAATTATTATTAAAAAAAAAATTTACCGAGCAATAGTAACGTAGACCTTCAGCCCGTTGTAGTGAAACAGGCCAGAGTCTCTGGCGGGAATCGAACCCGCAACCCTCACACTGATAGACAAGCTCACTACCAACTAGCCTACCGGGTTACCCAAAAAAAAAGATTTTGGCAGCAGCGTTGAAGAAAAATTAAAACAAGGGAATGTAAGAAAGGAGAAACTAACTCTTTATTGTTGGTGTTTTGTTTAAGCTTTGATAAAGTTACAAGTAAGATAATGAGTGTTTATAATTCTTATTAGCTTTAGGGTTTTATTTGTTTAATATTTTTAGCTTTTCTTAAATCTTTGGAAAAGGTTTCCTGATGATCTGGCCTAAGCAATGCGCATAGAAAATTTCAGTGTATTTATAAAATATGAAAAATTGGGAATTTAGCACGTCGTACGGAAATCTTATTAATAAAAAAAAGTCATATCTAAAAATAAGCGTATAAATGCCGCCTAAGAGTGCTATATTTGACTTTGCCGAATCTTATGTTCATCTTGGTGCGAAAGGAACAAAAGCTATAAAAAAGCCGTTTTTAAATATAGATAAATCTATTTTGAGCCTCGCCCACTTGAAAGATCTTGCCCAATTTCGTCGGATGTTGTGTATTGATATCCAAAATGCTTGCACCTAATTTGAAAACTGGCTCTTTCCGTTCTCTAGTTGTACCGAAATCTGTAGTTTATTTGTATGGGAAGTGCCATGCCCTCTTCACCAGGTCCTCCTACTCTATTGCTGTTCTCTAGATATACATGACTTTGTACGGAAGTTGAAATGCCCAATTCTCAAATCCCTCTTATATTTTTTGACATGTTTTAGAGAGGTTGTGAAAACCCAGATAAGTGCATAAAATTTGGACAATTTTTTTCTTACCGTTCTTTAGATACAAATAAATTTATTTTGTGCACTCACGCCCACATGTTGACAGATGTTATCTATTGCACCAAAAATGATCTCGTTTTGTTATTTTTATTATTTTTATATTTGAAGGCTGCTAATGAAGGATGCCACTTCGTTTGTTTACAGTATTGTATGAAAATAGTTTCTACATTTGATGGCACAGTCATGGTCTCGACAAAACAAAATATTGTAATGCTCTTAATTTTCGCATAAGAGTTCTTCGTGCCGAGTATTAGCAAGATATCGCCATCTAAATGGATTTTTTTCTTTTGTCTTTAAGACATTTTAGGGATGGGCTTTATATGGGATAACTCTTATACAAGTTATTATCGCCAAATCTTAAATCAATTCCTACATTAATAGAGTTATGGATATGTTAATCAAGTTAATTAAACGTTTACTTATATCAACAACATAACTGCAAAAAATGTTGTTAATATCAAAAAATTTTTTAACAAATTAATAGGAGTACTGGTGCAAATTAAAACAATTTTTTTTATTAATATTACAACATTTTTTAAAAATCTATTTAAGCTATTTTGAGGATTTTAAAGAAATTGTAATAAATGATCAAGGCTGAAATAGAATTTTTAGGGGACAAATTTTATCTAAACACCAAAAGAATTTAATGTTTTATGGACAGGAAATTTGTATGAGGGATACTGACTCTCATTATTTTCAACAGGCTTTGTTCTGATGACAAATAAAAAGCAGATATGTACCAAATTTTGTCAATTTACCTCTTAAATATTGAAACATACTTTGTGCACAAGCCAGCCAGCCAGCCAGCTGTATGGACGGACGGACATTGTTAGATTGCATCGAAAAGTAATTCAGAGTTTTTCTGGGTATTACACACATCAGTACAAACGCTTAGTAAGCCTCTCCAATTTATTTCGAACACAATTTTTTGCTGTATATGTACGTAATCTTTAGTATAAATAAATATTACTCATACGTTCATATCGAGCCCTAATAGCAAAAATTATGTAACCAACAACATTTTAGATTTTCGTTTTTTGCTGAAAATCGATCATTTTCAATCATTTGCATCATCTCTAAAAATCTCATATCTCTGGGAAGTAGCGTTACGAAATAAGAGCAAAAGCAATTTTAAACGAAACCCTAGACTTGAAGCAAAAAAAAATTATTTTTGTTGGTTACATCAATTTTGCTATAAGGGCTCGATATACAGTAGCGTAAAATAAAAAAAATGTAAGAACTAGGCTTAGGAATGGGCAAAAAATATCGATATATCAAAATATCGATATTAAAAAAATAATCGATATATATCGCCGATATTTAAAATACCGATATATCGATATTGATATGCGATTATCGAATTCGATATTCTTCAGTCAGTCTTCATTTTTCAAACAACATGTTTTTTAAGAATTGGCATCACTGCATACATCATGCATATCAGAGAACGGCTTTGTGCCATTGCAAGAAATTCGCACCAAATCAACAACATCAAATACACTCATTTGTGTTCATACGATCAAACTTTGTTAATGTTGCTTGTTACGCTTTTAAAAAATACCCTGCAAATGATAGGACTAGCCCAAACAAGCGTGTAAAATGTAGCCTACAAGGAACTAGGACTAGTCCAAAAGTTACCCAAACGTATGGAAAAAAACATGGTCTATTAAACATTACGATGTCCTAGGGCAGGACCATATAACCCAGCTATGGATTACAAAAAAGTAGTATTAAAACTACTCCATGGTGTACTCAAGAGGATTAGTTTTGAAGTCGTTTAAAAACGAACACATTTCGTCAAAAAACGAAGACATGTCGTCTCACTACAAAAACTTTTAAACAATGACATGGTCCATGCTTGCATTACATCGGACTAGTCCAATGAGTATTCCATTTGATCAAAATCAGGTGGTGCAATATTATTTGCAGGGTAAACACAAGAACAAATTGGACAATACAACTAGTTTATTTGAACTCATGCCTACAACAATCATACCAACAAAGCGACTCGTACTCATACCAATTTACATTCGTCGTTGTGTCATCGAGTGGACAATGACTACTTTAATGCAAAAGCAAAAAAATAAATGCCGTTTGACTTTAAAAAACAATAAATGCAAACAAAGCACTTTCAATAAAAAACTCACATATGCACAAAACAAATGTGTACAAAACGATGTCAAAATTACCAACGTTGAACTTTGTTTTGCAGGCATAGAGTTAATGTAAATTATAGCGTATAAGTAAATCATCAAAAATAGTGGATTTTGCAGTTCTCTGATACATATGTTTTTTTAAACTAATATGAAGATCTTTAATGATTGGCATTTGTAAGAAGAAGATTTAAGAAAAAAGCGGTGTGTTCACATTGCAGATTTCTAATTATTACAGTAAATTGAAACGAACTTGAAAAGATTTATTTTATTCGGTTTTGGAACAATATATGTGCCTATACATACATATATATTCGGAATAATAATTAGATTTGTGCATATATTTTTTAATTTGGTAATAGTTTCAGCATAAAACGTTCGATATAGCGATATATAAATTTTTTTGAAATAATAAATATCGATACTCTTAAAAAATATCGTTTCGATATACATCGATATATATCTTTCAATTTGCCCATCCCTAACCAGGCAATTTATTTGATCGAATATATTAATCGCGTAAATAATTCAAAAATAGTAGATGGTAAACATTTTATCGAATAATTATCGAACACTTTAATATTTTTCGGTAAATCGAATAATTTTAATTTTGTTTAGTTAGGAAGTTTAAAAATAAAAATTTTATTTAAAAAGTAGCAACAATTTAACAAAAGGTACTTCATGTATTAGAAGAGGAACCCTTTCCAAAATGTATGCAAATTTTCTAAAATTATCTTTCAAAAAGAGTTTACAGCTTAAATATTTTTGTTTAAAACGATTTCTTTCTTTTGTTTTGATGAAACTTGATTAAGAAAAGATTTTTTCATTTATTGATGATTTTTGGATAGATTAAAAGTAAAACGTTATAAAGCATATCCAATTACTGTTCTTTTTCTTGTCTTTTCTAAGAATTGGTTATCCATTCCATTATACCGCTTTTATCTATTTTTTAAAAGGTCTGGCAGAAGGTTGTTTTCATTAATCTCAAAATAATCATCTTCTTCATCTGAATCACTGTGGTAAAAGTCTCTACTTAACATTCTTAAAAATAAATTATTCCCAAACGCTTTGCTTTCATTATTCGTACTATACCGAAGTTTAAAAAATTGTTACTCGAAGGAAATGTTCCTGAGTTAAGAAATAATAAAAGGGCATTTTAAACGTACCGGCTTGTTTCTTTACATAAAAGAAAAAAAACCAATACTGTGAAAAAAAAATTTTCGATTAATCGATTAATCGACATAAATCATTCGAATTATTCTTTAATCGAAAAAAGCAATTTTAAATTATTTGAACAGTTAATCGCACAAAATTTATCGATTAATCGAACAACGATTAATTATTTGAATGCCTTAGTAAAAGCATATGGAACCAATTCACCAAAGTGTTCGAAAGTGCTAAGTAATGAAATACTATTTTAGGCTAAATAGTACAGTAGTGAACAGCCTGTTGCATTAACCAGGCCTTAAATTCCTGCAGTCGAAACCAAAAACTGTCCAATAAAAATCGAAATTTTGTGAACAACTTTACGCTTTTTGAGTTGGGTTTACAGCAACTGTTTGCATTTAATGAATCAGAAGTAAAAGCAACAGTTTTTTTTTTTTTTTTTTGTCAATGACAAATGGAGAAGTGGAAGAAATTGCAGTTTTTTAAACGCTAGAATTATCATATGATAAACCAGTGTAAACTTCAAAATTAAATATATTAAAAAACAAGTAAGAAAATATAGTCGGTCAAGCCCGACCATATGATACCCTACACCACAGTATTTAAAAACACATCATGCTTATGTGTCCATATAAATATAGATTTATCTATGTTTATAAACTTCATGAAAATCGGTTTGACAGTTTGTGAGAGGCAGAAATTGCCCCCTACCTCCCGTTGTGGTCCTATTTTTGAAAAACTGTATAGCTAATGTGTTCCTATAGATATGGATCTATCTATGTTTTAAATTTCATTAAATTCCTATCTCCCCTCGTGGTCCTATTTTTTAAAAAATGCATACATTTTGTGTCCATATTGATATTTTTCTATCAATGTTTTAAATTTCATTGAAATCGGTTTGATAGTTTCTGAGAGGAAGAAATTTCCCCCTATCTTCCCTCGTGGTCCTACGATTCGGCCCATTTTAAATAGGCTTGGTCCTTGTGCCAATAAGAACCTATGACCCAAATTTCATCAAATTATCTCCAAAATTGCGGCCTGTACTTTGTGCACAAGGTTACATGGACAGCCCGCCAGCCAGCCTGCCAGCCTGCCAGCCAGCCGGACGGACATCGTTATTCTAAGATGATCGGTATACTTAAAGGTGGGTCTAGGACCAATATTTTAAGGCGTTACACACATCAGCACAAATGCATAATGCCCTCTCCACTATTGTGGTGTGGGTATAAATATAATTTTTAAATATTTTCGAATAAAATAAATAGTTAAAGAAAAGTTATAAGTCTTGTAAACTAAAAAACCAGCTGAAAAACATACATAAAAAAATTTGCGCTGGTTTTTAATATTTTAAAGGAGGAGCCGCCTCTTACTTGAGATAAGAGCTGAGTTCCAAAACGTCAGTTTCAAAGCATCTTCGCTTTCTTGAATGCATTCTAAAACATAACCATGTAGAATTTTTCAATGTAATCTGCCCCAAAACTGCACCAAAAAAGTTATCGATGCGCACACAACAAGTAAACTGCGTGTCGTTTTTTAACTTTGATGGCAAAATATTTAATGTTTTTTAGAACTCAATCAAGTTCGGTAAAATGCGCGTTTTCTGATTTTTAAAGTTGGTGTTGTGTTGGTATGATAAGGCTTTGGCAGCCCTGTTAGCTGAGATTAGGATCAAGGGATTGGTTATAGACCAGTGAAGGAATATGAAATAGAAAGCAGTTAAAATGTTGAGTTACCACGATGCATTGGTGGTTGCTGGGTGTGTGTTGGCGTTTAAATATGTGTGAGATGTGTTTTTCGCAGGATAGTGCTCTTGCACAGAGAGTGCTTTCCCTTTTGATTGCACGTTGGGGATGACTGGATGGCTGTGTCTTTTTCTTTCCTAAGCTAATCCAGTAAAGCTCTACCCTTGTCTGCAGGAGACCAGAGTCTCTTTTGGAAATCGCAGCCCCGGCACTAATACACTAGCTTACTACCAGCTAGTCTACCGGGGCACTTTAATATACCTACAAACCGCGGGAAGTGACTCTTTCACATGGACGTGAGATTTTTCACCATTTCGAGGGGAAAGTTTGACCTGTAGCATTGCTGTTGCTATTGAACAGAGGCTGCTGGCTATTCCTAAAGCAGCGGAGCTTAGATACTTCGGTTCCCAAACCAGGAGCGTGTGTTCAACCAAATTGTTACATGTATGTATTGTGATCCACCATGAGATAAGAACCTGCCATGGTCATGTTAATCATTTTCACATTGTTAACTGTACTGTATGTTTTTTCTTAAATAGATGGGATTTTTTTCTCCATTAGATTTAAGATTTCACTGTCCTAGTTCTTAGAGTATCGATTTATTAAGTATTATTATTTTGCCTTCTATCAGTTTCGTGAATCGGTTGTTGTTCCAGCTGAGTAGGTTATTTATCTGCTGTAGCAGATGTGTGATTTATTCAAAACTTAAAAGAAACAGGAATGGTGAAAATTTTTTAACACAATTTAAATTTTCCATCTCTGATTTTCTTCTTATACTTTTAAAAAAATCTAACTGTGATAAAATAAAACAAAGCTTATTGTCTAGAGAATTGAAAAAAAATGTGTGAGAGCCACGTATTTTCTGACATTTTTTAACAAATTGATTTCACGCTTTTAAACATTTTAAATTAATTTGTGTTTTGACATGTCAGGGCCATTTTTGTCATTTTCAGTTCCAAAAAGAGTTTCCATAAAAAGTATAAAGTTATACAAAATTACAGAAAACTGAAAAATGGTTAAAAAAAATTCCTTATTATACTTAAATTCCAGAGATTTCTTGATTTAAATGATAAGAAATTTCAATTTTAAAAATAATATAATTTTAAATTTTATTTTCCATTAACTAAATTAGCTAATAACTTTTTATATTTATATATTTTAAAATGTTCTGTTTTGTCAGCGATAATCCTTTTTAAGCACTAAATACAAAATTAAATGTTCACTTAAAAGAACTCTTTTTATTATTTCTGATTCACATCTTTAAATGTTTATTTAAATTTACAGACATCGCTTTTAGTTTAAATCCTTAACATAAAATTAAATTTAAGTAAAAGGGACAAGTTTTTTGTACCAAGAAATTGCAAAATTTCTTTTGATTTGAAATTCAATCTGGATTTACCACGCACATGTTTGATTGCTGAGAGTTTATTTTTTACATTAGGGCTGGGGGAAGGAAATTTGTGGTAAAAAAATTTCAAATTTATTCATAGACTGATAGAAAAATGTCGCCATATACAAATATTTTATATGAGACATTTTCATTTAATCACAAGCATATACAATAACAAAACTTTTGGATACTTGTGAATTTGTCTGTCTGAGAAGAAATGTTTGCTTGTAACCAAAAAAAAAAAAAAAAAAAGAATTATTTTATACTTGAATTAACATTGATAAGATTTAGTTAAATAACAACACAAGACCAAAAAGGACAACAGCAGCAACCACAATGCCTGAGACAACAAAATATGGTACAAAAAGTATGTCAAAGTGTCCAAAAATATAAATAATTCCAAGACTTGACATGTAAAATATGGTACTAAAACAAAAATAAACCAAATAAAAAACAAAAAGTTAAATTAATTTGAAAGTATGACAGTGTAAAAACAAACAAAAAATTTGTTTACGAATTTGTTTTTTTTTTTTTTAAGTGGGTGTATAACTTAAAAATATGGTGTACACAACAGATATGATAGCAGATGGTTTGTGTCTTAAATAATTTATCGATCATTTTGAAACAAATATTGCACACAGAAAATTTTCAAAATTGTTTACCAATTCAAGCATTATTCAAAAATAAAATCAGTTTTAATTAAAAATGTAATCAAGAGAATTAAAGGTTTTATCAAGTGAATTTAACTTTTAATCAAGAGAATGAAACGTTTAATCAAGTGAGTTAAACGGTTAATCAAGAGAATTAAAGATTTAATCAAGTGAATTAAACTTTTAGTCAAGAGAATTTAACGTTTAATCAAGTGAAATAAACTTTTAATCAAGATAATTTAACGTTTAATCAAGTGAATTAAACGTTTAATCAAGAGAATTAAACGTTTAATCAAGTGAATAAAATGTTTAATCAAGTGAATTAAACTTTTAATTAAGTGAATTAAACTTTAAATCAAGATAATTAAACGTTTAATCAAGTGAGTTAAATTTTTAATCAGAAGAATTAAAGATTTAATCAAGTGAATTAAACTTTTAATCAAGAGAATTTAACGTTTAATCAAGTGAAATAAACTTTTAATCAAGATAATTTAACGTTTAATCAAGTGAATTAAACGTTTAATCAAGAGAATTAAACGTTTAATCAAGTGAATAAAATGTTTAATCAAGTGAATTAAACTTTTAATTAAGTGAATTAAACTTTAAATCAAGATAATTAAACGTTTAATCAAGTGAGTTAAATTTTTAATCAGAAGAATTAAAGATTTAATCAAGTGAATTAAACATTTAATCAAGAGAATTTAACGTTTAATCAAGTGAAATAAACTTTTAATCAAGATAATTTAACGTTTAATCAAGTGAACTAAACGTTTAATTAAGTGAATTAAACTTGTAATCAAGATAATTAAAAGTTTAATCAAATGAGTTAAACGTTTAATCAATAGAATTAAAGATTTAATCAAGTGAATTAAACTTTTAATCAAGAGAATTTCACGTTTAATCAAGTGAATTAAGCATTTAATCAAGCGAATTTTACTTTTAATCAAGATAATTTAAGTTTAATCAAGTGAATTCATTTTTTTATCAAGTGAATTAAACTTGTAATCAAGAAAATTAAACGTTTACAAGTGAGTTAAACGTTTAATCAGAAGAATTAAAGATTTAATTAAGTGAATTAAACTTTTAATCAAGAGAATTAAAAGTTAAATCAAGTGAATTAGACTTTTAATCAAGAGAATGAAACGTTTAATCAAGTGAGTTAAACGGTTAATCAAGAGAATTAAAGATTTAATCAAGTGAATTAAACTTTTAGTCAAGAGAATTTAACGTTTAATCAAGTGAAATAAACTTTTAATCAAGATAATTTAACGTTTAATCAAGTGAATTAAACGTTTAATCAAGAGAATTAAACGTTTAATCAAGTGAATAAAATGTTTAATCAAGTGAATTAAACTTTTAATTAAGTGAATTAAACTTTAAATCAAGATAATTAAACGTTTAATCAAGTGAGTTAAATTTTTAATCAGAAGAATTAAAGATTTAATCAAGTGAATTAAACTTTTAATCAAGAGAATTTAACGTTTAATCAAGTGAAATAAACTTTTAAATAAGATAATTTAACGTTTAATCAAGTGAACTAAACGTTTAATTAAGTGAATTAAACTTGTAATCAAGATAATTAAAAGTTTAATCAAATGAGTTAAACGTTTAATCAAAAGAATTAAAGATTTAATCAAGTGAATTAAACTTTTAATCAAGAGAATTTCACGTTTAATCAAGTGAATTAAGCATTTAATCAAGCGAATTTTACTTTTAATCAAGATAATTTAAGTTTAATCAAGTGAATTCATTTTTTTATCAAGTGAATTAAACTTGTAATCAAGAAAATTAAACGTTTAATCAAGTAAGTTAAACGTTTAATCAGAAGAATTAAAGATTTAATTAAGTGAATTAAACTTTTAATCAAGAGAATTTAACGTTTAATCAAGTGAATTAAACATTTAATCAAGTGAATATAACTTTTAATCAAGATAATTTAACGTTTAATCAAGTGAATTAAACGTTTAATCAAGAGAAATAAACATTTAATCAAGTGAATAAAATGTGTAATCAAGTGAATTAAACATTTAATTGATACTATTGATTTGTTAATTAGTATCACAAATTTTTTTAATAAAATCAATTTTAATAAAAAAAAAAAAAAATTGTTTTGTTTTTGCCTTAAAAATTTCTAATTTTCCAGAAAATTTCGCTTTGCTTTTATAATTTTAAAAAACAAAGTGCACTTAAAGCACATCGATTGCTCACCCAAACTGTTCCTAAATAATGTTTCATAAATTTTAACGTGCAAGACATTGTTTGTGCAGTTTAGAAGTGCTAATCTTAACATAATTGACAAAGACCGCCCAGACCAGCTTAAAAATTTGATGATCAATTAAAGCCATTAATCCGTTAATAAAGATGTCTGTCTAACTCAAGAAGAACGTGAAATATTGTTGGAAGCCACTTAAGTCACAATTGGAATATATATGATTGCAGCAGAATTCATATTAAACATGAAAATTTGAAACTGGTAGCAAGCAGCTTTAAGCCCAGAAACGGTCGTGGACGAAACATAAAAAATGCAAAGGCTAACAAATAAGGACAGCCTCGTTGCCCTCAAAAATAAATACCACTGACGCACAAGCTGTATCTCTACCCAAAGAAGTTCTACTTAATTTTGGAATTTTGGAAACATGTATTTATTGAACTATTAAATGAAACGTTGTGCAAAATTAAACAAAAATCTAATAAAAGTTGTGGTTACGTGTGGGTCGCAAAATATTTGTTAAATGTCACAATAGATATTGACTTTTTTTAACACCCTGAAAAAGAAGTCTAAAGGGATTTCTACGCAGGCTCTTTCATTCTTCTTCCAAAATGGCATTTTGAAGCTCCTTAAGACTGCCATATTGCTTAAAAGATGCATATATTTTGGAAGAAAGTATTCCCCATAATTCCTCAATGGGATTGAGGTTTGGCTTAAGGGTAGACCACTTAAGCATCTCAATTTGACGAGAGGAACGCCTTTGTCTAATTTGCCACGTGAAACGCTGCACTATCCCGGTGGAAGATTCATTCATCGCCATGCAAATCACATAATTTCATGGCCAAAATTATTATGTCTTACGCTCTTAGGGTTTTTTTACGATTTGTTATAAAAGAGCCAAAAATTACATTTATACAAAGATAAAAAGTATTTGCCGCAACTTTTTTTACAAAGTTTCGGAACATATCTTATGCATCAGACGTAAAATCCCATCGTTTCAAACACTGATTGGCTGCACAAAATGGCCAAAAGGTGGAACATTTTACGCTCCTTAAAATTATTCCGATGTGATCATTCGAAATATTTTTTTGAGTCCATTATCATAACGAGCACCGTTATTAGCTTTTTTTTTTTTTGTTCTACTTCATTTCAAATTTTAAACAATAGAAGTTGAGTTTAAAACAACTGCGTAATATAGTCTAATTTTAGAAACCAAAAGTGTATTATAGTTCTTTGTTGAAAATTAATTAATTATGCAAATTACAACTTCGTCAATGATTTTACGCTTTTAAAATTCTTAAGGGTCCTTTCAATATCAAACCAACCTTCAGTTGATACTTGAACACTGGAAAACAAAAATAACCAGACAATAAAACCAATAAGTTTTTTTATACCCTTCACCGAAAGTAAAAGGGTTTATAAAACTTTATCGCTTCTTCTGTAATTTTGACAATATTGATCCTAGACGCCATAAAATAAATACATATTCTGGATTGTTTTGCAAAAAGAAGTTTAAATCACGATGTCCGTCTGTCTTTCTGACCAAGCGTCCGTTGAAATGGGTTTTCGAAGACCTCATTTGTAATGGAGACTCGGATTGAAATTCAATCCATATATGACAACTGCCTGTAATTTTATCATTAAATCCCTTGTTGTTGTATTTTTATTTTTATAAAGAGAAGAGCTAACTTAGGTACAAGGATCTTAGTTATCATTGCACAACATCCGACAAAATGTGGGCGGAATTAGGCAAGTGGGCATGACACTTCCTATATATAGATGCTAAGATTTCTGTATATCTGTAGAACGGGAAGAGCCAAAGTTTCCAAATTAGGTACAAACATCTGGCTTATCAATATACATAATCCAAAACCATGTAGGTGGGAGTAGAGAAGTAGGCGTGGCACCTCCCGTCCAAAGACATTATATATTTTTATATATCTGGCGAAGGGCTAGAGTTTCTAAATTAGGTTTAAGGATCTAAGTTATCATTACACAACATCCGGCAAAATTTGGGCGGGAGTGAAGAAGTGGGCGTGGCATAAAAAAGATTTATTGCCATCAAAAGAACGGTTAGCGAGAACTTGTCTTAATTTTTTACACATAGCTTGATTATCAATACACAACAGCTTCAAAATAAAATGGACAATGTAAGAGAAGTGGGCGTGGCACCTTCCGTCCAAAGACATTATATTTTTTTATATATCTGGCGAACGGCTAGAGCAAAAGTTTCCAAATAAGATACAAGGATCTTTGTTATCATTACACAATATCCGACAAAATGTGGGCGGGAGCGGAGAAGTGGGCGTGGCATAAGATAGATTTAGTTACATCAAAACAATGGTTAGAGAAAAATTGTCCAAATTTTGTACAGAAAGCGGGGCTGCCAATACACAATGTCTCCAAAATAATATGGGCAATATAAGAGAAGTAGGCGTGGCACTTCCGGCACAAAGACATAATATTTTTTGTATATCTGGGGAACGGCTAGAGCCATTAGGCACAAACATTTTCGGTATTAATACACAACTTCCGACAAAATGTGGGCAGTATTGGTCAAGTGGGCGTGGCATAAAATAGTTTAATTTATATCCAAAGAACTATATTTATATACTAGATTCTACCTTGCATTGTATTTATATAACTTTCTGTTATTATCGCACCATAATAAAGGGTATATAAGATTCGGCATGGCCGAATATAGCACTCTTACTTGTTTTTTTAGATTTAAGAAATTTTATTTCATATTTTTGCTCTCTCTCTCACCGATGACAGTTCATTCTTTTGCAAAGACCATTAACACGTAGACAAAAGTTTTGTTCTAAAAGAAACAAAACAAAAAAAACCAAACTTAGACAAAGCCAACGCTCTATTAAGTTTAAATGCCAAACGTAAAAAGTGATGTCTGAACAATTATTTAAGTCCTGTATTGTATTTTTGTTTCAGACTCATTGCATGTTTTCATTTTAACAAAAAACAAAAGCATGAATTAAATATAATTTGTGGTGGCAAAAGTTTCAAATGTTTATTTTTTTTTTAATAAAAAAAAAAAGATAAACGTTTAATGCGACTTTTGATTCCTAAAGATTTAAATGCATCGATGGTTTCTTTCTCAACTCAAAGTGGTCTCGTAAAAAATTTAAAAGCCAAAGAAACTAAAGGAGGGGAAAATAAAAGTGAAACAAGAAAATCCTTGAAACTTTAAGTTAATATCTTTGGCCGTGATCTAAAAGAAATAAACAACATTTTGTCAACATTATTGTACCCATAATCTCTGATATAAACAAATCTTTGTGTTGTTTTTATTTAAAATCCAAGGCTAGACAGTTTTTAAGACATGTGTTATCTTATAACAAATATGATGGGAGTAGTTAGAACTAACAGAGTAGAATGGAAGAGATAAATGCATAGGTGTAAGGATAATATGGATTGCAAGCCACCAAAGCTGTAGCAGAAACGAAGAAAGAAGCGATCAGACTGTCAGAAACAGGGACACACCTGAATGTCATTAACGAAAAGAGCGCTAATCACTTTAAAAGTTAAAATGGGAACACATTGGCACTAGACGAACATCTGTTACGATAATACTATAACGAAGGTCGTACCGGGAAACTCCTAATACAAAATAGGATTAAAGATTTATTCAATGATACAATATGTGTATCAGAGTAGAAGGCACTAAAACACTACTTGTAATCGCAGTAGAAGCGAAAAATATAAAAAAACTGGAATTTTTTAGGAAAGTGTAATGGAATTACTTAAAATACGAGAGCAAATGCTTGTTATATGGGCAAATTCCAGAAACAGTCCACCAACCAATAATTTTTCAAATGAATTTTTTTTAAACGGAATATAAGACTAGATGTTTAATTTAATTTTTATATTAAAAAATATGTATTTCAATGATCATCAATGCAATAATTTTTACCAAATCATACCCCACTGCTGATTTTTTAATAAAATACGTGAATTTAGCATTATTTTAGGTGATTTTTGTGCTTAAAATAGCACTTAGAGCAAACTTATCAAAATATAAATTTCGTTAAAATAAAAGTTGATATTCATTAGTTAACAAATTAGTTTAAGAAATGCAATTCATAAAAATATAATTTGTTTTGTTAAAATAAATAATATATAATAATAAAATACTACTGGAAAAACTATAGCGTGCGTTACGTAGCGTGCGTCACAAAGGGTTCACGGCTTTTGTCAAAAAATCACAACAGTTTTTGGCTGCAAATAAGTGCGTTTAGAACAGTGATAACCAAGCCCCGAACTAAGAAAGCCCCGAACGCACGCACACAAAGATATTATGTGCTTGTGTGCGGTCGCAGAGACTGATGATAGTCTGATGTTTTGAAACGAACAAAGTTGTAATATACATGTGAATTGCCAACCGTGTCTGTGTGAAAAATACGATTATTGACTAGCTCGCGAGTCTATGGAGTGGTTATCACTGGTTTAGAATTCTCTTATACTCATCTTTCATTTAGGAATCAGATTTTGTATACCTTATCATGCAAAATTCGCTAAAAATTAGGAAAACGCACTTCAACCTTTGAAGTTACTTCCATTTTTTGTAGCGTGCGTCACAAAACTTTGTGATTAATTATTTCGCAACAAATACTTGCTAAGAAATTATGATATATGCCATTCGTAAGTACATATTAATGTCACTAAATACAATATTTAAGTTGAAGCAATCTTTTTTGAAAGACCAAAAACTGTGTATATTTCAATCAGAAAACGCGTGCGAATGTAGCGTTCGTCACGCAGGATTTGCCCATATGGATAAAATAAATATAAAAGAGTTACTTATGCTTGAATTTATATATCAACATCCATAACCACTGCAAAAAAATAACGTTTTAAAAAATGTCAACCAGTAGTTTTAAAATGCCAACGAAACCTTATCAAATTTTTCACAACATACGTTGTCAAAATTATAAAAAAAAAGACTTGTCAGATCGAGAACGAAGAGGTTAAAAAATACTTAACGTTACAAAATCAAAAAGAATCTTTTAAGTCGATAAGGAAAATCAACCAGTGAAATGCGCATAGGAATTGCTTATCCCATCAACAATAAATTTCAAGTGTTTTTGTCAAGAATAAAAACTGGGAATTAAGCACGAATAACAAAATCTTTTGAAATTTAAATTTTGTATTCCCACAGAAATAACTTTTTGATAACAAACAGGCAAGTGCACGGCCTAAAAAACACTTAATTGACAACATGCTTTTGTAAGTAGTTATTGTTTTCATTTTGTTTTTCATAACCTACTTACAACTACAATTAATGTTGGGAGAATTTCAACTAATTGTAGTAGGGAATGTAAGATGAGATAAACTCACTGTTTATTGTTGATGTTTTTTTGTTTGAACTTTGATATTATTACAAGTAGAACTGTTGCTTATAAGTCTTATACGTTTAACAGTTTTATTTAGTTTAATATCTTTAGTTTTTCTAAAATCTTTATGGAGGAAGTTTCCTGATGATCTGGTCTAAGCAACCAGTGAAATGCGCATAGGAATAGCTTATCCCATCAACAATAAATTTCAAGTGTTTTTAACAAGAATAAAAACTGGGAATTAAGCACGAATAACAAAATCTTTTGAAAATAAAAATATCACAAACGTTTTTAGTTCAAAAGCGTTTTCTTGTCAAATCAAAAACTATACGTTGTCAAATTGATAACGTTGTTAGCCATTCCGCTGCTTATTTTTTTATGTTGTCTTAAAAAACATGTACAATTTAGAGCCCTTGTACATACAAAAAATTAACTTGAACAAAATTTTTTAAATTTTTATTTAAACTTTCTTTCATCTCTGAACACGCAAAGTTTGCTTAGACAAATTTTGTGATCAGAAAATATGACTTGAACCAAGAAAATTTCGCAAGACCAAGCCAAAAATTACTTATTCTAAACATATGTGTGGCTTGTTTTAAGCAAAATGTTGGTAAAATTACGAAATTACGAACATTTTACTAAATACGATCGAAATAAGTTAAAATAAGGAAATAAAAATATTCTTGTTTTAAGAAACGAAATTAAAAATAAACTTCTTTTCTTGTACATACCGCGCACTGGTTCCTCTAAGGATGCGAACAGATTGGCCGCTTGTTGCCGAGCCGAGCCAACTGACGCTTATTGCGAGAACGTCGTGGGGTGTCATAAGGCCATGGGACATAAAGCCATATGCCGTCAAGTCCCATTCCATTGAGACATAAGGGCATATGCCATTAAGTCTCAATATAATGGGACTTAACGCAATACATTTTTTCCGTAAAATGAGACATAAAGCCATAATTTTGATAATGATTGTATTTCACCCTATTTCATGTAGAAAATGCTTTGTTGTTTCATGTCGCCCTGTTTTATGTCAAAAATGGCGGTATGAACTAAGTCCCCAATGAATTAACTCCCCAAACCCAAAATGAACTAAGCCCCTAAATTTGGGGACGTCGTTCATATATGGAAAAAACCCGAAAAAGCTACGCTAACAAGTGCTTCTCTGCATAGCCGGCCTTCGGCCGGACGCAATGATTTCCTCCTCTATGGTATAACAAACACCGGCCTCGCTAACTAAAGCTTCTCTGCGTAAACGGCCTTCGTTCAGAAACAAGACAGATTTTAGAAGCTTTACTTAGCGAAATCGGTACTTGTTATACCATAAAGGAGAAAATTCTTGCGTCCGCCAAAAGGCCGGCTATACAGAGAAGCTTTAGTAAGCGAAGCCGGTGTTTGTTATACCATGGAGGAGAAAATCCTTGCGCCCGGCCGAAGGCCGGCTATACAGCGAAGCTTTAATTAGCGAAGCAGGTCTTTGTTATGCAGAGAAGCACTTGTTAGCGTAGCTTTTTCGAGTTTTTTCCATATATGAACGACGTCCCCAAATTTAGGGGCTTAGTTCATTTTGGGTTTGGGGAGTTAATTCATTGGGGACTTAGTTCATACCGCCATTTTTGACATAAAACAGGGCGACATGAAACAACAAAGCATTTTCTACATGAAATAGGGTGAAATACAATCATTATCAAAATTATGGCTTTATGTCTCATTTTACGGAAAAAATTTATGGCGTTAAGTCCCATTATATTGAGACTTAATGGCGTATGTCCTTATGTCTCAATGGAATGGGACTTGACGCCATATGGCTTTATGTCCTATGGCTTTGTGACACCCCACCGTAAAAACATAATGAAGCTTGAAGCATTTTGTTTGTATTTGCCGTCCTTTAGTGCGCAAACAAAACGATTACTTTCAATTGCTAATGATTTTTGGATTATCCAATTAAAAATGTTTACTTTTAATAACCAAGTGCAGAATTTAAATTAGTTTTATGTAAAAACAGTCATATTTAAAAAAATTACTTCTTTTTTGTTTTAAAGACTTTTACATACCTTTTTTTTTATTGTGAAGACCAAAATTGTAGGCAATTGTGCCACACAAATAACGAATTACTGGTATATATTTTACTGGGCAATGGATTTACACTTATTCGCTGGGGGCGGATATACATTAGACTGGTCGCATTTTTTTTTTTTTTTAATTTAATTGTTTGCGCTGCTTAAAATATGAGGTTTGGTGTAAGAAATCATGATCTAATTTTTCAGGTCAATCCGACGGTGCCTAGCCGTGCCGGGTGGGGCCCAAAGTTCCCCATATTATAAACAAAACATCTTTTCTATCAGATGCAGTGTGATGAGGGTATATAAGCAGCTGAAATAAAATAAGTCTCTCTTGGTTTTTGGGACTGCAAAGTGAGACGTTGAAACAGAGCCGGTAAGAATAAGAAAAAATAGCAAAGTGAAAACAATACACAGTGCTATTAATTAAGTAGGGGATTGGTAACACCAATTCCGTGATAATAAATAATATGTACTGGTTTTACAAACAGTAAAGTGAGGAGGATTTACATCCGACTTATCTGGACTGAGATTTACATCCAGTCCAGGAAGGAGGCTAGAGCACTGCGTAAGGAATAAGCGGTAGGCATTTCTGAGGTTACACCCAGAAATCAGGGGGTCTACTCTCTATTGCGATGCGAAAACAATTTCGATGCGAAAGCTAAATGCCAACTTGGTACTCTCTATCACTTTCGCAAAATTTTCTGAAAATGAGGCGACAGTGGCAATAAAAATTAAAGATAGCGCGGATTTACAGTAATGAAATGCCAAAGTGTATAAAAATATTTGAAATTGGAAAATTTAAATAAAATAAAGTGTTGATTTACGAAAAGAAAAAAAAATGAAAAGAAGCAAAAGTCACATTTGCAAACGTATTGAAAGTACCAATCGCTAGATTTGCTACAATTTTCTTTCGCATCACAATAGAGAGTAGCCCCCAGAGGGTCCTAGAGTAGTCTTGGATTTACATCCAAGTTGAACGAAGGGTAGGAGTTAGAGGGCAGGAGTGGTAGGGCACTGGCTCTGAGTACAACAAGTGCTCCACGAGGCAGCAGGAGCTTCCCTGGAAATATTGGTGTGAACCGAAAACAAGTATAAAAAGTGTGTTAAAGAGAAAAAAATAAATAAATGGGAAGAAATCCGAATCTGAATAAGTGTTTTCTTCCCCGTAAATAAATTTATGTAACGGGCCCTGGACGCGACTGAGTCGTGCCCCAGCTTCAAACCCGGAGTAACCGGAGGTTCTTACATTATACACACATGCATTTCTTGGTATATTTTAGTGAGTTTTTAATAGTATTTCTACTTGCTAATATCATATTCTTTGAATTATCTACACAATAACCTTGATACTATTTATCATTTTTAATACATTTCGAAATATCCTTTTTTGCTACTAAAAACTTTGCCGTTGTCATTATATTAAAATGATACCGAACAAAATTTTTGAACGACTTGTGAAAAAAGGGTAATAAAATTTTTATTATTTTTTATAGAACTGTAGAAATGATCACATCTATTACATTGTGAAAAATATCAGGGATAAAATTCTGTTTCAAAATTTGCTTAATAAAGACCAAATAATTTCTTTTTAAATAAGGATTAAGGATAAACTTAACGCACAGCGATTGAAAAAAATTTTTTTTTATCAAAGCCAAAATTTCCATATTTAAACTAAATAAAAACGTACTCCAAACTAGTGCTGGGATACTATCGATATTTTCTACTATCGATATTTATCGATAGTTTAGATTTCACTATCGATATATCGATATTACTATCGACTGAATGTGTGTAATTGTGCAGGAAAGCTTTAATAACTTTTTTATAACTTTATTGAATGTATGAGACGTATGTATGTATATACGCACTTTATTTGAGACAGTTTTTTAAAAATTGATAAGTACCTTTCTGAAGAAACCGAGGTAACAGGGACTATAAGATATTCCATTGCAACTTTAAAAAATTTTCTAAATTCTAAACCCAAAAAGATAATCAATCTAGCGGACTTATCCTCTAATGATCGTTCATTGTTTTGTCTTATGCCTACAATTGCATTTGGAGTTGCATTTTTTTTTTACAACATTACAAAAATATTTGACATTTCAGTCCCTATATAAACATGTAAAAAATTCGACTTAAAGGCCTTAAATTAGCATTAAAAAGCACTGTTAAGCAATCCATACCACTTGCCATGCTTGTTGCTTGTATTCATTGCTGTAATTCAGCGCGAATTAATAATAGCAAGTAAAAATTTGCGGCAAAAAACTATGTGTGTATAGCTGCTGCTAGATGTCTTCATAGCTGTATTTTAAATAATAAAAATATCGATATTTATATTTTTCCTATCGATATTTTCGATATTTCAAGACTATCGATAATATCGATAGTCTATCGATAGTTTCCCAGTACTACTCCAAACCAGTTTTTAAAATCAAAATTATAATTTTAAGATTCTAGTTTCGTTATAATATAAAAAGCTGAACAAAGTAAAATTACTGAGTAGCAACCCCTGCTAAATTATTTTTATCCCTTTTGCTTTAATATGTGTGCATTTCTGCACTACACTGAGACCCCAATTTGGGTTTATACGATTTGAGTCATTTTCGACTGTGGCACATTTCTTCGATACCTTTTAACAATGCAAAACAAGGCCTTATTGCCTTTTTACACTTATCAACATCTAACATCTACCATCAATTTGCGAAGATGTTAACATCTTTCCAAAAGAAATACATAGGGCTGATAACCAACTTCTTTCAACATCTTTAAAAGATGCTCCTATCTCATTTTATTCCATTCTACATCTTTCGATTATTTTAGTGTCATCACTAGAAAAGTGGCAATAAGTTCTTTTATTATTGTGGCATCACCGACAAAAAGAAGTTTGTTTTGAAAGCAGCGTTACCATTTGTCAAGTTTTATCTTTTATTGCATTGTTTTTTTGTTAAGTATTTTTTATATTTTTAAACAAATTGAACTTCAAATACACTTTTGTGTTTTCCTTTTTACATTTTGGCACTTTTGTGAGATAAAAACATTTTTAATTTAAAAAAAATTTTTTTTTTCAAAAATGGTTACATTTTTGCTTGATGGTAGATGTTAAATGTGAGCAATGTAAACGAGTGTTTTCCATTTTCTACATCTTTGATGGTAGATGTTGATCAGTGTAAAAAGCCTGGGTGCGTTCGTAAATGCATCACTGCGCTGCATCAGTGATTTCAAATCGTTATATATTTATCAGTGAAGTAAATGTGGACCAAAAAATTGTGAAATACTCCACAAAAATAATAGACATACAATAAAAAAAAATTATAATTATTTTTTATTGGCTTTATAAAAAGTTTGCTTTTCTGATGCAGCGCAGTGATGCATTTACGAACGCAACCCCTATTACTGCCCTAGAGGGAAGCGAACTGACACCAAAGTAGTCCTGTGATAGGTCTTTGATGATAGAGACCGGTTCTAGTTCTTACACTTTATATGAATAAGACCTATCACTTTTACATGGGGTTGTCATTGGAGGGGGTCAATTGACACCATTTGACCAGTCACACATCTATTCTCAATGGACGTGTTTAGTGACAGTTACTAAAATGTAGTATTATTTCAATACGATGTAGTATTATTTCAATAAAACAAGTCCTAGAATTAAATTCAAGAGCCAAATTTAAGAAAGTCCCAAAAAAATGTATTACACCACCGGTTAAGACTGTACTGTAATTCATTACTTTTTCTACCTTTTTATTCTCCATAAACCAGTTACATGATTGGTTCTCCTTTCACTGGTCATGAGTTCTTTCTTTTTGTACCTGTTCTATTTTCACAACTCCCAGGACCAGTCTGTGGGACCAATTGACACAAATTTCCCGCAGGGTGTATAAAGTTTTTAAAATGAATCCCCTCTGGCGTATAAGTAATATATAATTAAAGAAAAATAATTTTTAATACTCATACGTACTGTTGCGCTAATTAAATGGAAGGGAAGTAGTGATTTTCACAACTTTATAGATCAATTTTACTTAAAAAGGTAAGAGAGACAGTAAAAAACAATTAACTTTATTAAATTTTCTTTATACCGAAATGGTACAAACATTTACAAAGAAACTTTTATTTCATAGGAAGATTATTAAAGACATTTTCATGTTCATTTTGTTACAGGTTGGCGCAAAATAAGCTTTGTGGTTTTAATTGTGTGGTTTTTTATAAAACAGTATTTATTTTTTTTAAACATTATAAATCTGTGGCTTGGTGCTAAAAGGGCCAATTTCAATATTTTTCTATTTTGTAGTTAATCGTTGCATTAGATGTTTTCTCTGAACTTTTTTTTTTTTTTTTTTTTGATGAAACAGCCAATTTTTTTTTTATACCAGAACAGCTTCATAAGGGTTTTGCTAGCAAATTTCAGTAAGAAGTCTTCTCCAAAAACTAAATTTTCGCAAAATTTTGACATTGGCCCTTTTAGCACCAAGCCACAAAAATATTCTGATACCGTATATTTTTAGTTAATTTTTTTTTATTTGCATCAAAAAATTATATCATATTTTTAAAGGGGGCATCGACAAAACGGTTTTTCGAATTTCAATTTCGAATAGCCATAAAACGTTGCGTTGTATTCTAAAATAAATGGGAAAAATAATAAAAAAGAAAACTAGACCTACTTTTAGCCCGCTACCGCAGCATCAAAATTTTGAAAATTAAATAAGGTCGATAAATTTGTGAAACATAATAGGGTTTAACATTTTTTTATAGTTGTTGTAACTCATTGCCAAGGCCCGGATTTTTATGCAAATGCATATTTGTTCTCGTCAGTCGAAGGTTACCATGTACGAAATATCTTTGCGAATCAAGAGATTTGCAGTAAAATGGCATCAATTTGTTTGTGCATATTTTTGCATATTTTGCTTTGAATGCATATTTTTGAATATATTGCTGATATTGCATATTTTTGTTGCATATTTTGAAAAAACTTTTTTTAATTGCTTTATTTTTCCATGCACCCTTCCGCAGAAAAGATAAAAGACAACTTCGATGATATTTATTTATTAATCTCTAATGGAAAAAATATTTTGTAAAACACCTTCTCGTGTTGCCGCATATAAAAGAATTATCCTGATTAATGTGTAAGCAATAATGTATTATGCTGAAAAAGGATTCAACAAGTGTGAAATTAAGTTAATTGATATTGCCATAAATAAGATGTATTTTGTGGACGGCAACGTAAGTTAACAAAGTCGTAGCAAGCTTGATAAAGTTTAAACAAAAATTAGGGGTTTAAATTTATTGTTTAAGGTCCTAAGCTGCTTGCATATTTCATTTAAATTGTTTTTGAAAACAGCGTAGTGAATATTAATATACCACAGAGGAACTATCAGCATTTAATCATTCGACTATCGCATCCGTTTTATTTTGTTTTGAAAAGCAGGCAGTAAACTTATATTTTAAAAACATGAAGGGTCAAATATATCTCTAAAGCAACGATCATCATGCTATGCCCCCGGGGGCCGAGCACTTTCATGAATTTCACACACACACAACACGAAGATTAACGAAACAATTGTAAAAAGCCTTAATTTCAAAAAAAACAAAACACATAGTTAATGTCTCAAACGAGTAAATTTATTTTCCTCTCTTTGAACTCACCACTACATACACATTTTAAATGTGTATGACCGCTGCTCTAAAGCAGTGATGTCAATTGTGGTTGTATTCATTTATATTAGTATTAGTGAATAAAGAGACAAGTACTCTTAATAATAATAAAAAAATACGTAAGCATCCGCCGCATGTGCACTCATCGCTTGATAATCGACTACTAAATTGTGTACTCTCGTGCACTTAATGAAAGAGCGTAAGAATGCGTGTGAAGAATGTGTGTGAATTAATTTCCACAATTGTGTATGACGCTGACATCCCTGCTCTAAAGGCATTTTAAAAAACAAAATCAATAAACATTTGATTCGTATGTAATTGCGATCAGTTTCGCAGTTTCAATATGGTTTGAAAGTTATGATTAACATGTATTCTCACAGTTGCTCAAGCCAGCTTATGCATATTATAGTTGGGCCTTTACAAGTGACTTAATTTACATGATTTTCTTACTGTTTTTATACCCTCCACCACAATTAGTTGTGAAGACTTTTTTATTATTCATCTCAGACCCCATAAAGTAATTCTAAGTCGATTTAGCCATGTCCGTCTGTCTGTCCGTCTGTTGAAAACATACTCAAAAGAATTGGCCAAACTTGGTGCCAAATTGCTTGTAGTTATCCTAAGCAGTTTGGGGTTGTAATCCAGCAAAATCGGTGCAGTAGGGCCAGAGCTATGAATCAAAATGTGGAACCACCACCTAAAAAAATTGATAATTTTGTTACAAAAAATAACATAAACGCTGGAACAAGGTACGGAATGAGATAAGATTTTGCAAAAATTTGTTTTATTTGACTGGGAATCACGCTGTTAAATTTCGTGAAGATCCGTCCATAATTTACCCTAAGCCCCATATAAACACTACTCCCGGAAAACAGTTTAGTACGCCTAAAACCGTAAAAAATAACGCTAGCGTAACAAAATTTGGTACGTCACAGTTTTTTAGGACTAGAAATAAAACTGTGAAATTTCGTCACGATCGGTCTATAATTTACCTTA
Source organism: Pollenia angustigena (assembly GCA_930367215.1). Taxonomy (NCBI): domain Eukaryota; kingdom Metazoa; phylum Arthropoda; class Insecta; order Diptera; family Polleniidae; genus Pollenia; species Pollenia angustigena. The sequence goes on along the minus strand of OV884060.1, from coordinate 192,013,178 downwards.
GACCCCATATAAGCCCTACTACCGGAAAATAGTTTAGTACGCCTTAAACCGTAAAAAATAATGCAATCATAACAAATTTTGGCTCGAAACAGTTTTATAGGACTATAAATGATACTGGGAAATTTCGTGAAGATCGGTCCATAATTTACCCTAGGCCCCATAGAAACCCTACTCCCGGAAACCGGTTTAGTACACCTAAAACCAAAATTAATAATGCTATCATAACAGAAATCGGTACGTCACAGTTTTAAAGGACTAGAAATAACACTGTGAAATTTCGTGATGATCGGTACATAATTTACACTAGGCCCCATAGAAACCATACTCCCGGAAAACAGTTTAGTACACCTAAAACCATAATTAATAATGCTAGCATAACAGAAATTGGTAAGTCACAGTTTTAAAGGACTAGAAATGACGCTGTGAAATTTGGTGAAGATCCGTCCATAATTTACCCTAGGCCCCATATAAACCCCTTCTACCGGAAAACAGTTTAGTCGCCTAAAACCATAATTAATAACAAATCGTCACTGTTAAAGATAATAATAACATCATACAAATATTACTCCTTAAACATTCGAACTGTCGGTGAAGGGTATCAAAGATTCGGTACAGCCGAATATACCACTCTAACTTGTTCTTTATATAATTGTGCTTTACTTTATTTTAACTACTTTTGTGGTTATTGTGCCTAACTTACGTTTATGAAACTGAATTTAAACGTTCTTCATGTTTTTTCTTGTTATTTTTACGTCACTTATAAAAAAATTTAAGATAATTTTAACTGCATATTTTTTAAATTTTTAGCGCATATATTTCTATTTTTAGTGCATTTTTTATGCGCATAAAACGCGATTTTAACTGCATAATTTTACACTCAAAAGATCCTCTAATATTTTTACATTGAAGGTCAGATTTGAGATGAAGTTACAAGGCCAGTTTTTAAATTTGTTTTCTGTCATATCTTAAATAAAGAAAGGCATTTTCTTAGCTTTTATGGGGTCGCTAAGCACGAATATGAAATTTATTTATTTTTCCTAATACGGGTTTAAGTGATATTCGCAATGGCAAAAATTTCGAGAAAGCTTCATCTGAAAAAAAAAGTTTGATGCTCGTTAAATAGACATTACAGGCCTTAAAATGCCTTATTTTTAGACGTTTGTAAGAAACTATTATTTTTAATTGCTTCAATAAAATTTAAAAAATAGAGGTGGAGGGCTGAAAGGTACATAGGTCGAATAATAGATGTAAAATTCTGAATAAATTCGAAATTTACATATTTGATGACTTTTTTTCCTTCATACACCAACGCGTCGTGATGTGGCACCCGAATATGTACGTGGTCTTTATAACATATTTTTTGATTTTAATTGGTTTTTAATTGGGAAATGGTTTTGGCTTTTTCTGTTCAATATCCCCAAAGAAAACTTTCACCGGAACTGTTTAAAATCCGAAATAACACATTAACCGAATTTGTGCCTTTACCAAATCCGTTGTTCTACCTGCATTTTGTGTTGTGGCTTGTTATGGCTAGAAGCCATAATATAAGATGGCGCTTCATGGCGCTACAAACTACTGCTTACATACATCTTATGTATTTGCTTAAAAGATGTCAGAGTGAGAGCGGAACTTAATGCGAGCTGGTGCTATAAAGCACGCTGTGCACTAGTTTCGTCACTTTTGTTGCTTTATAGAAAAAAAAAAAAAAAATTCAACAAAATAAAAGAAACTTGTGTGCAGGGATGTCAAATGTGACGATTTTACGTCATTTTGACGATTTTTTTCGCTGAATTTACCAAAATGACGATTGACGATTTTGAATGTAGAGTCACTTAGGTGTTGACGATTTAATCCCGTCAATAAATTTAGTTTAAACTTTAATCTTTCATCAAATTTTTAACACTTTAATCTGTCAAGTGAAGTTTTTTTCTTACTGAACCTTTCTACATGCAAGTAATTACTTGCAAGTAGTGTATACGTATTATCAACAAAAAATCGAGGAAACAGCCCATTGGCTGAATGAACAAAAATTGTGTGAATGTCAGTGAAAAAGTGTCAGTGTATTGAGTTTTTCGAACTTGCACTTGCATGTGGAAACGGGGGGTTAGTTAGTATATAGAGGCGAATATATATTTATATCTACTAGCGGACTCGACGAACTTCGCCTCGTCCCAATTTTAAGCCTTCAGACAAACTTTAGAGTAATAATACAACACAAATATTAAAATTTTTAATATGATTTATTTGAATGGAATCAGTAGAGAGCGATTTGATGTACAAAAATCTATAAATCACTAAATATATAAACCATCTTTAAACGCATAAAATTCAGCGTTTAAACTACCAACACAGACCATATGAATTTGATAAGATTTATCGTAGTGCTGTCACATGTTATTTTTTTACCACATATAACACATGGGAGAATGATTTATAGTTGCTGAGTTTAAACAACATATAAATTCAAGTTTAGTTCAACTAAACCAGCGTTTAAACCATCAGTGGTTTATTAGCCATTATTGTACAAGTTTTTTTTTTAGAAAACCCAAAAAAAAAAAAGTAAATATTAGTCAGGGCCATTTTTTGATGTTTTTTTTATATTGGCAGGACGATTTTTCGAAAAAAAAATAATCTGACAGCACTATTTCACTTGTTTGTTTTATTTGAGTACAATAACTGCCTGCTTTTAAAACACGAGTGCAAAACTCCTTCAAATTACTGCCCGCTTTTAGATCGCGAGCACAAAAGTGACTCGTTTAACTAATATTTAAAACAAAATTTAAAAATGTCCATTCCTTAAGGGAATGGTGCCCCTTATCACCACTTCTTAAGGGGGCTCCCATACAAATATTGCGATTTATGAAATTTTTAAATTAATTAAAATTTTTTTACTTTTGTGAATAAAATCAAAAGTTGTTAACAGATTTTAATCATTTATAGCTGTAATTTTTAATAGATTTTCAACAAACAAAAATTTCGAAATGTTGATTAAAAATTATTTTTGTTGCCAAAAAAAAAAAAATATGTTTCTAAAACGACAGCGCATGTTAGAAAAAAATTTTACGTTTAAAGGAAATTTTATTGCGGATTTTCGTTTTTTTTTTTAGTATGTAATTTCAATAAACTGAACCGTTTTTGAACCGGTTTTGGATTCAGCGTACCCGAAAAAGGTTTAAGCGCCAGTTGCCAAATTCTAGCACAGTGAAATTGTTTGATAAAACTTGCGAAAAGCAATAAAAAGCATTTTTAAATATAACAATAAAAAGAAATTAATTGGACTTTATATTCATACTGTGTACTTTTTTTCTTAACCTTTAATAATCAATGTACTTTAATTGCAACAAAAAAAGTTGGGAACCCTATATGTAGTTGTCCTGCGATTTAACTTTGAATAATTAAGTTTAAGTTATCGACGTCCTTATTATTCGCTGCTATTATTGCCCGTTCACCAATCCAATCGAGATTTTTGTAGTTTTGTGCAATGTCGGGGAACACTTTGCTGATGAGCTCCTCCTTGGACGATGTGAATTCACAAAAATTTTCAGGGAACGATATCAATCCATTCGAAACATCAATAGGAATTTGGCCGTTGCCAAACTCCAGCAGTTGTCTCGAGAATTCAGCAGCCGATGGGTCGTTCTGCAACACGACTCTATTGCAACTTCTGGACATGCCTCCACAAAGACGACGATTTCAGGCAGGCGTTAAGTTCATCTGCAGCAGAAGATTTGGGGATGACGGGAATTGTTTGACGAAAATCTCCGGTGAGCAATATCAAAGCCGCACCAAATCGTCTTAAGTATTAAAAATTCTATATTTTTTGGTTTTGTATGATTTTATACTTAATATTTTTTTATGTTTTAAAAGAGTGATATAGTGTTTATAAAAAAACGATTTTTTTATATGACGATTTTTTGACGGTTTTTTTCAAAACTACTGACGATTTTGACGATTTTTTTTTTTAAATTTTGACGATATTTCGAAAAAAACATCTAACATCACTGCTTGTGTGTTAAATAAAAAAATTTTGGAGCAACTGAAATCGATATCCAGTAAAAACTTCGCCTACAAAATAATGTGTTGAGTAATCAGAAAAACATAAGAGCACTACTAACAATTCTACTGAATTTTACAATGCATGTCCCAAAATGAACGCATTCAAAAGTAAGTCATTATTTATTTTACCTGCATGCATCCAGAAAAAAGTAGTTATAGAAGTTGTTATAGATGTAGTTATAGAAGAAAGCTACAAAATAATGAGTTAAAGAAGCTATTCATTTTGAAAAGGTAGGCGAAGTTTTTAATGGGTACCTAAATTCGATTTTTTTACAAAAATGCCTTAAAAATACTAATTGAGATGAAAAACTCAACGTCAGAATCCATATGTCATACAAACGCACTTCTAAAACCTTAAGAAAATTATAATTTATAAAAAAAAGAAATCGCTTTTTAATAAAGCGTTCACTCTGTTACCTTCTAGCATTGCGCAAACTATAACCGTTTCTGTCTTTGCTTCGCTTCCAGCGGTCACTCTGATATCAGCCTTAACTGTGGAACAGTTGGCGTCACGTTAATAAAGATTGAAACTCTAATGTCCTTTACAACAACAAAAATATAAGCCAATTTTCCTTTCGAACGATACAGCGCACCACACAATATATTTGAGTGGGTACAATTATAGCTTATGAACTGCTCTGGGCTTCTTCGTTGCCCAAATCCTGCAGTTTTGCTTGTTGATGTAGCCATTTATTAGGATATACATATTGGCTTTGTCGATTATTACTAAACTGTGAATTAAATCTCAAACAATGGATTGTTAGCTTAAAAATTTAAATTCAATTGTTTTGCTATGTTTTTCGATTGTGTAGTTTATTAAACTAAAAAAAAGCCATAAATAGTTCAACCATAAAGGGCATTCAACGCCACCCTGTATAAAAGCGTTGCCGTCAAACATCTCTAGAATATTCAGGGGTGTGCTGGAAATCGCAAACGCAAAACGCAAGAATTTTAAAAGTCGTTTTTTAGTAAGATTTCTGTAATAAAAGAATTTTATGACAAATATTATACAAACATTTATCTATTAAACAGAATTTTATAACAAAAATTATAAAAATTTGATTAAAAGTGTATTATAAACAGCCTCCAAATTCTTGCGTTTTGCGTTTGCGATTTCCAGCACACCCCCCATAGTGTTGACTTCACTTTACAGCATAAAAAAATTACGGGGTTTTGAAAATAGATTCTAGAACAAAAAATATATGTACGTGTCTGCGTCTTAAAAGATCACATCGGTATGTTATTTAAAGGGGGCTTAAAGTATTCCCCTTTTGGTCTGTTCGTGCAGAATATTGGTATATGAAGCTATGTGTACTTTACATCTGAGACACAAATATTACGGCAAATATTTTTCTGGAACTTATTAACCCTTTGCACTAGAGTTTGCTAAGAACCGGTCGGTTTCGGTTCGGTTTCGGTTTTGAAAATATTAAAGTTAAACTTTATACAAAAAAACATATTTATTTTTTTATTCGTTTCAATTCAGGTACTTTGATAAACCCTTGTATGCATGGGGTGGCCAGGTATTTTTTTTACTTTTTTCCACAATTTATATACATAATTAATTAACAGCCGTATTCATAATGAAAATTTGGCATGAAGTTAGCACAAAGTTTATTTATAATACTCTGGCTAACGACTTGCTAAACTCTTGTTAACGAGCTGCCAACTTGTAAAAAACAGCTGTTTAATGTTAAACAATTTGGTTGCTTTTATTTAATTTATTACTGTTTTATTTTATATTATTTTATTTTATATTATTTTATTTTTATATCTTTTTTTATTTTCATTTAAAAACCTTTAAAATTGTTATATGGGGAGAAAAAGACAAAAAAAATTACAAACCAGTGATGTTTAATGCAAACGAGTTGCATTTTTAAGTAATACAATGTGGCATCATAAAAATTCAGAGTTGATTTATTAAAAGTTGGCAGATGGAGAAAAGTTCGTCATAAATTAACTTTGTGCCAACAAGCTGCTAAGCTTAATCGGCATTCTAGTTAGCAGCTCGTTGTTCGTAGTGTACAAGCTGTGGCTAACTTTTTGTTATGAAAACGGCTATAAGTAAAGGGTGGTTAAATTGTAAGGGCCGATGTCGAATGTGAACCACAAATAAACGCCAAGTTTTTTTCCGAATTTTATTTGACATTTCTCTATTTCAGACTTACTCAATTTGAACCATGGAGAGATACACAATCCAACAACGTGTTATAGTTATCCAGACTTATTATGGGCGTTCAAATCAAAAAAAAATCATCTTCAGTGATGAGGCACATTTTCACCTCAGTGGATTCGTCAATAAACAGAATTGCCGCATTTGGGCGAATGAGAATCCAAGAGTGATTGTCGAAAAACCAATGCACCCACAAAGAGTGACTGTTTGGTGCGGTTTATGGTTATATTAGAACGAAACATGAAGTATTCCTTAATCAAAGTTTTTTTTACAAGAAAATTAGAAAAATGTGTAAACACCGTGGGCGTCGCAATTGGCCAAATGAAAATTGTGTTCATATAGTGTCCACCTGGGCCTGGTCAGGCCCTGCCCTCACATAAGTATTCTTTCTTTACTGTTTTTTCGAAGAGTTATTCCACGTTCTGACAAAATGTTCCTGCTATAGCCACAAAACTTTATACATATAAAAGTAGTCCCAGTCTTGCCCAGGGGTTCGTTGGTGTGAGTTTTTTCTATAGCCATAAAAACTCCATACAAAATACTATTGGTCCTAGCTAGGTCCAGGTGGTAGTTTGTGCCACACAAATTAGGTGTCTACTTAAGAGGTAAAAAGGTTACATTGTTTCTTCTTAGTACTTATTTTGAATTTTGAGAATTTGGAAATACCTTGCCATTGTTGCAAGAAAATTCGCAATTTCTTTAAGCATAAATATATTGTTAAAGTTAATCCTAAAACCGAGGTTTTTTGTCGGTTTGCGGTTTCGGTTTTTAGGCATTTAAAACCGCGGTTTCGATTACGGTTAAAACCGAACAGCAATCCCTACTTTGCACCCCTTTATAACGGTCATTTTTGGTTTTATTCTAACAAATCATAAAAAACTCACCTTTGGGGGGGGGGGGGATGTTGAAGCAAATGTTATCAAATTTTGCCCAAATTCGTTTTATATGGGTGATTTTTTAGCTATGATCTTTTTGGCAACACTGGTTTAAACAGCTGACGCACGTTTCGTGTTTTGTTTCACTGTCAAACATCTTCAGTCTGGTCTATAATTTAACCATGAATCGTCTTACAAACGAACAACGCTTGCAAATTATTGAATTTTATTATCAAAATGCGTGCTCTGTTAAGCTGTTCATCGCGGCTGTAGGAAAAATCGCCCAAAGAAAAATGGCCAAAAAAAATTAATGAAAAATCGCCCAAAAAAGTTCCATGTAAAATTGGGCCTGAATTCATATGAAAAGTGACCCAAAATTTGTGGTCTACTTTTCGTTTTTATTGGGTGATTTTTCGTTTTTTAAATTTGGTGATTTTTTCATGTTATTTTTACATGTTATTTATAAAAATAACTATGACACTCCAAAAAGTGTCACAGTGCCCATGGACTTTATGACACTTTTAAGTGTCATAATGCCCATCAGAGCAGTGTCATCAAGTCCGTGGACGTTATGTCACTTTGTAGAGTGTCATAATGTCCACAACATGCTCACAAGCTCGAAAGCATAGCCGGCCTTTGGCCGGGCGCAAGGATTTTCTCCTCTTTGATAAAACAAGTACCGGCTTCGCTAACTAAAGCTTCTGTGCACAGCCGGCCTTTGGGCGGGAGCAAAGATTTTCTCCTCTATGGTATAACAAAGACCGGCTTCGCTAACTAAAGCTACTCTGCCAAGTCGGCCTTCGTTCGGAAACAAAGCAGATTTTAGAAGCTTTACTTAGAGAAACCGGTACTTGGTATACCATAAAGGAAAAAATTCTTTCGCCCGCCCAAGGCCGTCTGCGCAGAGAAGCTTTAGTTAGCGAAGCCGGTATTTGTTATACCATAGAGGAGAAAATCTTTGCTCCCGGCCGAAGGCCGGCTGTGCACAGAAGCTTTAGTTAGCGAAGCCGGTACTTGTTTTATCAAAGAGGAGAAAATCCTTGCGCCCGGCCGAAGGCCGGCTATGCTTTCGAGTTTGTGAGCATGTTGTGGACATTATGTTGTGGACATTATGACATTATGATCCTTGGGCCCGGCCGAAGGCCGGCTATGCAGAGAAGCTTTAGTTAGCGAAGCCGGTTTTTGTTTTTGTAAAAAAAGTTTCTTTAAAAATAGTTTTGTTGGTTTTTTGCAAATTGGGTAATTTTTTTTTTTTTTTTTTTTTTTGGAAAAAATTCGTTTTTGCTTTTTGGGTAATTTTTAATTTTTTTTTGCCCTTTTTCGTTTTGTTTGGGCAAAATTTCATATTTAACTGTTTGGGTCATTTTTCATGTTCTTTTGGGCGATTCTTCATTTGGGCGATTTTTCATTTTTTTTTTTTTTTTGGGCCATTTTTCTTTGGGCGATATTTCCTACAGCCGTTCATCGCGCGCTTCTTGTGTTCAGCGACGAAGCTCATTTTTGGCTCAATGGGTACGTTAATAAGCAGAATTGTCGATTTTGGAGTGAAGATCAGCCAGAAGCATTGCAAGAGCAAAAGTCACAGTTTGGTGCGGTTTATGGGCTGGTGGCATCATTGGACCGTACTTCTTCAAAGATGCTGCGAATCGTAATGTAACTGTGAATGGTGAGCGCTACCGTGAGATGATATCCAACTTTTTTTTTTGCCCAAAATGCAAGAGCTTGACTTGCATGACATGTGGTTTCAACAAGACGGTGCCACATGCCACACAACACGCTTAACAATGGACTTATTGAGAGGCGAGTTCGGTGAACATTTTATTTCACGTTCGGGACCGGTCATTTGGCCGCCTAGATTGTGCGATTTAACGCCTTTAGACTATTTTGTGTGGGGCGATGTTAAAGCTCATGTCTATACACACATGCCCGCTTCAATTGACGCATTGGAAGACAACATTGAAGCATTTATTCATGAGATACCGGCCGAAATGTTGGAAAGAGTATGCCAAAATTGGACTAAGCGGATGGACCACTTGAGGCGCACTCACGGTCAACATTTGCATGAAATAATCTTCAAACATTAAATTATATGGCCGTACTATCGATTCAAATAAAGATTTCATGCATTTTTCTGAATTTTATGTGTTTTTTTTTTTAAACTTTCCTATAGCTCTTAAAAAATCACCCAAATAAAATTTAAAAGCTTCAGATTTTTATGGAATTTAAAGAAAAAATATGTTTTACAATTTTTTTTGTTTTTTTTTTTTTTCTTTTGTCTTTAAGTTCTTCTAAAAACGAACGGTAGAACTGCCAGCAAACATCTTTCGTAAATGATATTTAAGCCTTAAAAATCTAATTTTTATAAACCTCTTAGATTGTTGTGCTTAAATTTTCAAATAGCTTTTGTCTTTGCTCTACAACTTAGAGAATATTTCAAACAAAGTTTTTTAGAACTGAAAAGTAAATAAATCACTTTTCATCGAATTGTACACTAAATGCTTTAGTAAGTCAAAAAGTTACTTCGAAAAATCGATTTTTTGGAAAAGCAAGAAAATCAAACAAAATTAAAAAAGTTTTGACAAGGAAAAAAAGCGTTTCACCAACGTTTGTGATTGATTTGGTTATAACAGCGATGTTTTTCAGCTGGTACAGTTTGTTTTTGTTTTAAATAAAAAAAAAACGGTACGCAATTAATCATTAATTTTTTTTTTCTTTGGACAAGGAACTACACTCTTATTTGTGCACTCTGAAAAATCAATCACGAACTATGTGAATCAATCAAAAACTACGTTTCCACATTTATTTTGTTCTGAAATGTACTTCGCTTTTAACGGTTAATTGAGTCAGACAGACGAGTGCAAAAGTCAATTGTTTTGTTTGATCTCTTATTGTTGATTACAATGCTTTGGTTTTACTTATGTACAAAATGTAAATAATTTGTTGAAAAGTTTAGTTTTTTGGCACTTCCGGACAGTGTTGCCAATTTAGCCATTTAGTGGCTAGATTTAGCCATTTTTCACCCTGCTTAGCCAATAAAAAATTAGTTTAGCCATTAGCCATTTTTCAACTTGTTTAGCCATAAAATTTTTTTTGCCGTTTTTCTTTTAAAAGAATACTTTTTATTTTATTATAAAAATTTATAAAAGTAAAATAAACATTTTGAACAATTAAAACGCCTTTAATTTAAATCACAACTTTTACAAATGTAGAAAATCGCTATAAACTCTGACGCTGAAACATCTTTCAAAATAAAGGAACAGTATTCCACTATTAAATTTATAAAATCGATCAACACAAACATCGCTGTTTCTTTCTGGTTGCAAGTATTTCAATAAAGGGATGCAGGCGGTAACAAAATTGTTTTAGAAATTTCAGAATTGACTATAAAGTTGCTCTCACTTCCATGTAGTATTGGGCAAAATCTTTCATTTATGTGAATCTTTCTTTCTCTTTCAGAAAGGTTAAGTGAATTAATTCATTCTTTTCTTTCACCTTTCTAAATCGCAAACAGCTTTCAGAGTGAAGTTTTAAGTTCGTTTGAGGAATAAAACAAAAAGGTATTTTTATAGTAAATGGAAATAAGATTTAAAGTTAAAGAAATGTTTTAGAAAAATGTATAAAATAAGCACACATTTAGTATGTTTATGTATGTCTGTCAAAGTTCAGATTGCTCTTATTGTCATTCGCTAAAATAGTTAAAAAAAACTCAATTTCAATAAAAGTTAAATAAAAGGGAAAAAGCAGTAAATATTTTTACCATAACAATACAATATTTAAACCACCACCACAATAGTGGAGAGGGTACTATGCGTTTGTGCTGATGTCTGTAACACCTTAAAATACTGATCCTTAGCCCACCTTTAAGTATACCGATTAACTCAGAATCACTTTCTGAGGCGAATTAACGATGTTTGTCCGGCTGTCCATGTAAACATTGTGCGCAAAGTACAGGTCGCAATTTAGAGATTATTTGATAAAATTTGGTAAAAAGGTTCTAATGTGGTGTAGAGTATCATAAAGTCGGGTTAAACCGACTATACTTTCTTGGTGGGGTGTCACAAGGCCATAGGACATAAAGCCATAATGGCTTTATGTCTCAATCCAAACGGACATAAAGCCATAATTTTGATATGGCCTTAAGTCTCATATCAATTTTAGTGGAATGGGACATAAAGCCATAATGGTGTTATGTCCCATTTGATGTGTTGCGTTACAAATGCTTATATGGTATAACAAAGACCTGCTTCGCTAACTAAAGCATCGCTGTATAGCCGGCCTTCGGCCGGGCGCAAGGATTTTCTCCTCCATGGTATAACAAACACCGGCTTCGCTTACTAAAGCTTCTCTGTATAGCCGGCCTTTTGGCGGACGCAAGAATTTTCTCCTTTATGGTATAACAAGTACCGATTTCGCTAAGTAAAGCTTCTAAAATCTGTCTTGTTTCCGAACGAAGGCCGTTTACGCAGAGAAGCTTTAGTTAGCGAAGCCGGTGTTTGTTATACCATAGAGGAGAAAATCATTGCGTCCGGCCGAAGGACGGCTATGCAGAGAAGCACTTGTTAGCGTAGCTTTTTCGGGTTTTTTCCATATATGAACGACGCCCCCATATTTAGGGGCTTAGTTCATTTTGGGTTTGGGGAGTTAATTCATTGGGGACTTAGTTCATACCGCCATTTTTGACATAAAACAGGGCGACATGAAACAACAAAGCATTTTCTACATGAAATAGGGTGAAATACAATCATTATCAAAAATATGGCTTTATGTCTCATTTTACGGAAAAAATTTATGGCGTTAAGTCCCATTATATTGAGACTTAATGGTATATGCCCTTATGTCTCAATGGAATGGGACTTGACGCCATATGGCTTTATGTCCTATGGCTTTGTGACACCCCACCTACTTTCCTTCTTGTTTTTATACCCTTCACCGAAGGTAAGAGGGTATATATAACTTTGTCATTCCGTTTGTATGTTTCACAATATTGATCCTACACCCTATAAAGTATATAAATTCTGGGTCCTTATGAAAAGCGAAGTTCAAATCCGGTTGTCCGTCTGTCCGTCTGTCCGTGTGTATGTTGAAATGGGTTTTCCGAAAACCCCAGAAATGATGTGGACTAGATTGATGTATATTTATGTCACATATACTCCGTTTAAGTTTGCTATTGAAATTCATCCAGATCGGTCCAAAAATGACGGAGATATGAGCAAAAAACCACGACTACCTCTAAATTTTTCAAAAAATCCCTTGTTGTTGTTGTATTTTTTTTATTTCTGTATATAAGTTTCCAAATTAGGTACACACATTAAGGTTGCCAATACACACCATCCTACAAAATGTGGGCGGGATTGGAGAAGTGGGCGTGGTACCTCCCGTACAAAAAAAATTAAAAATGTTATAAAACCCTAAATTTAAGGGCTGCCATATGTCCTATGGATATGACTTATATATCAAAATATCGGAAATTTTTAGTAGAACATATTTTATAAAAAACTCGGGAAAATCGGTTCAGATACAAAAAAGTTATAACCAAAATTTAATTTTTTTTTTTTTTAAATACCCACTTTCGGGAACCATAGATCTCCCCGAGTCCAAGCTTTATAACTAAAGTAAATGGTAAATTTCTTCTTCAACACGTCGGTATATAAATCTGCCAAATCGGTTAAAAAATGGCAGAGTTATAACCGAAATACTGAATTCACAAAAATTACTCTTTTTATAATTAACTTTCTTAAAATATATATTTTCAAGTTTATATAAATGTTTATATATAAATATAACATAAGTAAATGGTAAAATTCTTCCTTAATACGTCGGTACATAAAACTTTCAAATCGGTTAGACAATGGGTAATTTATGAGCAAAATACTCCAAAAATGGGCTAAAAAACATCAAAATTTTTATAAAAACCTAAATTTTAGGGCTGCCATATGTCCTATGTATATGACTTATATACCAAAATGTCGGAAATTTGTATGAGTTATAACCGAAATACTGGGGTCTAATCACCGCATACGATATCGAGCAAAATTCATCGAAATTATTTATTTTGGTATCTTGAAACTCGATATCGAATGAAATGTATTGAATTTGAAATAATAGCATTCGACATCGAGCAACTCGACATTACATTTATCGAGTTTTCATTCGATACACCAGTGTCTATCGTATGCAAAAACATTCAATAGTTTATTCGATACGATAGTATCGAATGCAGTGATTAGAACCCTGAATTCCCGAAAATTACTCTTTTTATACCCTTCACCGAAGGTAAAAGGTATATACAATATTGATCCTACACCCTATAAAGTACATATATTCTGGGCCCTTATGAAAAGCGAAGTTCAAAACCGGTTGTTTCTTATTTAAAAAAAATATTTACCAGTTTTATTTAGTTTTTGTCTAGTTGCTCTGTATTCTGCTCGCACAAGGGTGAAGGGTATAGAGGGTTCGGCACAGCCGAATATAGCACTCTTACTTGTTTATTGTAGATCTGGACTCAAAAGGTTGGGTAAATGTTATCGTGATTATGATTTATCTTCAAATTATTTAAAGCTTATGTTTATTTGAAACTAATTAGTGATTCCTATGAGATGAACAATAAGGACATCGAATTTTTCAATGATTAAATTTTTTAATATTAATTTATTTTAATATTAATTTACGTTTAATTTCAAAAGATTTTGCTATTCGTGCTTAATTCCCAGTTTTTATTCTTGACAAAAACACTTGAAATTTATTGTTGATGGGATAAGCTATTCCTATGCATTTCACTGGTTGCTTAGGCCAGATCATCAGGAAACTTCATCCATAAAGATTTTAGAAAAACTAAAGATATTAAACCATATAAAACTGTTAAACGTATAAGAATTATAGCAACAGTTCTACTTGTAATAATATCAAAGCTTAAACAAAACACATCAACAAAAAACATAGGAATAGCTTATCCCATTAACAATAAATTTCAAGTGTTTTTGTCAAGAATAAAAACTGGGAATTAAGCACGAATAACAAAATCTTTTGAAATTAAAATTTTGTATTCCCAAAAATTGAAATTACTTTTTGATAAACAGGCCAGTGCACGGCCTAAAAAACACTTAATTGACAACATCTTTTGTAAGTTGTTGTTGTTTTTATTTTGTTTTTCTTAACCTACTTACAACTACAATTAATGTTGAGAGAATTTCAACTAATTGTAGTGGGGAATGTAAGATGAGATAAACCCACTGTTGTTTATTGTTGATGTATTTTGTTCAAGCTTTGATATTGTTACAAGTAGAACTGTTGCTATAATTCTTATACGTTTAACAGTTTTATTTGGTTTAATATCTTTAGTTTGTCTAAAATCTTTATGGATGAAGTTTCCTGATGATCTGGCCTAAGCAACCAGTGAAATGCATAGGAATAGCTTATCCCATCAACAATAAATTTCAAGTGTTTTTGTCAAGAATAAAAACTGGGAATTAAGCACGAATAGCTAAATCTTTTGAAATTAAAATTTTGTATTCCCAAAAATTGAAATTACTTTTTGATAATTTACGTTTATTTTTATTTAACAAACTGATCTTAACTCACAATTTTATCGTAAACAACTTTAATTGAATTATTTCTGTTTCGTTATTGAATTTTAATGTGTTTTTATTTAAAAAAGCTTTTAGCCATTTTTTAGCCTTTTTTCCGTAAATTCAGCCATTTTTGGTCACCAAGTTTTGGCAACACTGCTTCCAGAGAAAAGCGCTCTTTTTGTAATCTTACGCCACCAAACTATTTAACCTGTATTATGGACCAAAAAAGGCAAGTTTAAAGTGCCAACTTTAAGCACTTAAACTAGCAAACAAAATATGGTAATCGGATACTCGAATAAAACTTTCAGCGATTGAATTTAATTTAAGCTCTGCTCTCCTACAAACTCGAGCTTCGGCGATTGACTATCAACATCGGTCGATAAAAGGGGCGCTGGATTAAGGATTTCAAGGCAATCGTGGCCCCACATGGTGGCATTTCTAGTTAGTCCCTACCATTGATGACTAAAAAGGACGTATCACTTTTTCTATCTACATACTTGCAAAATTGGAAAACATGTTAAACTCATTTTAATATTTAAATTGCATAACCAAAAAATATTAATTGACAGTACCAACAAACCCCTCTGTATTCCCAGTGTTACATATTAAGATATTCAGGGGTGTGCTGGAAATCGCAAACGCAAAACGCAAGTCGCAAGAATTTTAAAAGTCGTTTTTTATTAAGATTTCTGTAATAAAAGAATTTTATGACAAATAGTATACAAACCTTTTTCTATTAAACAGAATTTTATAACAAAAATTATAAAAATTTTATTAAAAGTGGAATTTAAACAGCCTCCAAATTCTTGCGTTTTGCGTTTGCGATTTCCAGCACACCCCCCCATTGCTTTTACTTTTAAAAATTATTATTTAAAAAAGGGGGAACAAATATAATAACGAAATCAAGGTGTAGTATTAAGGTGAAGTTGCCGTACAGCTGACTGTAAATGTTTATTGCTGTTGCTTTTGTCAGCGCCATAATTTTCACATTTTTGTTGTCATAGAAATATTTGTTTTTAAATATGTACAAATAATCAACTACTGAAAATCTGGTCAATTTTGTGTTGGATAAGACATTTTTAAAGAAAGAAACAGCAAGGTACACAAAATGGTGTACTTAACAAAATCAGGTAAGCCGCTGTGAAATAGAGTTATTCGAAAAACCAAATTAAATACGACCATTTTTTTAATTTTCGTATGACACTTCTACCTGATTAATACGCCTTGGTTTGTTTTGATTACAATTATTTCATTATTTTGTTTCTTTTTTAATTTCGTAGACGGAATAAATTTAATGTAAGCAAAAAAAAATATGTTATTACTTTTTCATTTACTCCTTAAAAATAATTTAATGAAAATTAAATTTGATGAAGAAAAATTAAATTAAATTAAAATTTCAATGGGTAAAAATTGTTATCTAAAAGATAAATACATGGCATTTACATTTAAAATTTACTTGGGACATATGGACACCGCATCTGTTCTTGACGTCCAATTTTGGGACACTTTAACAAACATTTCTGGTCGTATACCACTAATCATACTGGCAATATTGGCCACAAAAGTGTCAATTGTTGCTAGTTTATCAGCATAAGTCCGTGAGTTTGAAAGGCCTTAAATCGCACGACCTTGGAGGATAATTAAAAGGTCCATTTCTCCAAATCAACCTATCGCCAAATTTCGAATGCGATCGCCGTATGGCTCGTAGCGCCATCATATTGAAACCAGATTTCGCCCAAATAAATTTCATTCATATTTTCAAACAAAAATCATTGATTATGAAGGGGTAACGATTTTAATTGACTGTAACGTGAGCTCCAGCTTCATGTTTGAAGAAATAGGGCTAGAAGATGACACCAGCATGTATTCCACACCATATTACAGTAAAGCCTGTTGGATCTGTTGTGTATTGGTCTTGCTCCATGTGCGGCGACTCTGTTAATTAGCAAACCCGTTAAGTAAAAAATAAGCCTCATCACTGAACACATTTATGCATCTGTAAGTTACAAGAATCGATGCATAACTTGTAAAGTAAGTTTGGATAGTGATTTACCATCACTTTACATCATCATTAATGTAATAAAGAGAGCGCCAGAATGACAGTTAGTTAGACAGGCCTAGCCCTTTCGCAAATTCTAACGGGATTGAAACACAACCTTTTTAAGTATTTTAAAAGGTCTTGGAAGGATAAATTTTGGTGTTTTATGCAAAATGACAAACTAAATATAACCTCATGCACCCCTCGTTGTTGTGGTGGTGGATAAAAAAAAGTGTTTTTCAATAATAAGTTCTTGTAAAGGTTTATCTTCTTCGACTAAGTAAAATAACAAACAACATAATTTGAATTTAAAAACATCTTTAATCCTTGTCACAAAAAGTCAACCTTTTTTATATAGAAAAAGGTTTTTTTTTGTCCCTATACCAGGTAATACTCATAGGAAAACTTAAGTTTGCTATAATCGGATTTTAAATAAGAAATAAATTTGTCACAAATTCCTGTTTTAAATAAAAAACACTTACCTGTTTAAAAAAAAGAAGTAGTTATTCCAGCAAAGAACTTTTTTCCGGCGGATTTTTTTTATCTTTTTCAGGGAAAAATTTAAAATTGTTCAGAAAACTACACCAGTTTCTGTTGTAAAATGTTATGTTAATTAGTCACTTAAGAGCTCATTAGGGAAATGCCACAGCAACAGAAACCCTTTTAAATTCATTTATTTAATTTTAACACACTCATGCAGATCGGCTTGTTTGTGTTTGTTTTTTAATACGCTTAAAGAAAACACAAAAGCGTTGTGTTTTGTTCCTTTTCCCTCTAGAGTATTTGTGATGAGGTACCAACAATATTTTATTTTTCTTGATGCTCCTGTTGTTTATCAAGCTTTTTTTTTCTTTTTTTTAATGAAAATTTTATTTTAAATATTTTATTTTTTTTTTTTTTAATGAACGAAGAAGCACTTGAATTCTGTAGCAAATTATAAAATTATGACAGTGATAAATAACTTGTAAGATTAAGCACGGAAAATGTTGAAAACTCTCAGGAATTGATTGTATTTTAATCTTTTTTAATTTATAAATTTAATTTTAAATTACATTAGCTATTCACTAAATAAAGGGTTTGCTTATTAAAATGTTTTAAAACTTGATATTTGAATTAAGTCTCTTAGATAAGAGCTTAATTTTTAATTATAACACCCACTAAAAGCCTGCAAAAATGTATTTGAAAATCACACACACAACAGAAATTAAATGTGTGTGTATAAAACGTTTGTATACAACCACAATGACTAATGTTATGCGTTACTAATAATTAGTATTGTGGTTACTGTTCATCACACAATTTAAATACACAAAAAATACACTCCTGGCAGTACTTTTTTCTTTCAAAACCTTTAATACAGTAAAAAAAAAATTTGCATATACTCCTAGTATTTGAAAATAACCTCGTGCAGTCTGATAGAATTTGTGATGTTTACTTGTCTGTCGTATGTAGCAGACACATACAAGGAGTTTTTTATGCTTATTTGTGAGTTGTAGGCTGCATTTTTGAGAGTTCAGTTAAACTAGGTTTAGTTAATATGAAAACAGATTTGTGCCGCCATTATCAAGTTTGTATACAAAATTTTGAATAATACTAATAATAAAAAATCACAGATCACCGAAAAATCCGAGTTTAGGAATATTTTAAACTAAGTAAAAGCTTAATCCACATCTCAAAAGCCCGGCCTTAGTAGATCTACGTATAAAAAATTTGACAGCAAAATATTTCTTTCATTTTGAGTCGCTCAAAAGTCAACTTCTTTTCAACAGTCGAACATTAATTAATCGTCTTTGTAATCACACGCACAACAGAAATCAAATGTGTGTGTACAAAACGTTTGTATACAACCACAATGACTAATGTTATGCGTTACTGTTCATCGCACAACTTAAAAAGTGTTGTGAGTGTGTAGGAGTTCAAAAAAATACACTTCTGACAGTGCTTTTTTTCTTTTAAAACCTTTTAGTACAGTAAAAAAAAATTTGCTTATACTCCTAGTATTTGAAAATAACCTCGTGAAGTCTGATAGAATTTGTGATGTTTACTTGTCTGTCGTTTGTAGCGGACGCATCCAAAAAGTATTCGATATTTATTTGTGTGTTGTATGTGGCGTACGCATACAAAGAATAGTTTTTGCAAAGAGTTGTCTTTGCAATATAAGCAGAGAAATAAACATACAAAATATTTCGTACATACATCCCAAACTCGCATTAAAAAATAAAGAATTTGCGTATTTTTTGTTCCCAATATTATTTCTGCGTGTAATTTTCATTCCCTTGTTAATTATGGAGAGTATATTTTGTACCCGCGCTTTTCCTATAAAAAAGCATTTGTGTTCTGATTCTACACGATGACACACTTTCGTAAATGGGTCGTTTGTACTTCTCTTCAGTATTTGCTTGCAACAGCCACGCTCCAGTATAGACTTTCAGCTTGTTTTAATGATGGAAATGTGTGTTCAAAATGAATTGTGGTCTCTAATTAATACCCAGCTACTTAAAGTGGTGAACAGGGGTCATGGGTTTGAAATCGTAAATCGAGTAAAATTAAAATCGAAAAAGATTTTTAGCTCAATTTTGACCTGGTTCTACTAAAGAAATTGGTAATCAATCATAGTCAGAAGTATTTAAAATTACAAACATAAAAAACTGGGTAATTTTTCAAAACTTGTTCGTTATTAATTTCACTTGAATTCGAATTCCAGAGCTTGACCGATACAAAAGATTTATTTATCATTATACATCTAAGATCTTATACATTTCAAAGTCTTAAGCTGGAGGTCCACAACAAGCGTTCTATTCGTTTGACACTTTCTTGACCCATTTTTAAGAAGGCTGCAATTAAAGTAAAAGTAGAAAGTGATCATACTTCATGCGTTCCATGCGTAATCCGCATTGTGTATATGCATTCTACGCGTGTACTAAGGAACTTGCCAATACAATTTTAAACTGAGTCTAATTTTTTTTGCAAATGCATTAACTCATCAATGAATTGTATACTTAGTGTGGACCTTCAGCTTAAGAGAATTCTAACAAGATTTTAATATCCGTCCATCCTTCCTTCCGTCTGGCTGCCTATATTCAACCTGATTATTTGGTATTTAAGAATTACCAAAGTCTTTTTTCCAATCGCAAAGGTTTAATACTAAATTTTTTCCGTAAGTTTTTTTTCTGTTTACTGAATGTGTACATTAAAAATGCGGGGTTTACAAAACATAGCGTGTCTGTTGGACATGGTGTGTGTCTTTAATAACTTACAAGGCATTTTAAGGGGTTGGTTGACAGGTTTAAAATGTTCAAAGTAATTGCAACCGAAAACGTTGAAAGAGGAAAACGCTGCTTCATCGCAATAAAAAAAAAGTATTTTTTGCATAGAATAAATCTGGTGTAGAAAAATGGATCCATTAAGGAAATGCTTTATATTTGGTGGGACCAGAAAAGTCTCATTTGTTTTGAGCTGCTGTAATCGGGCCAGGCAATTACAGAAAATCCACAACTAGTTTAAACAAACAGAGGCCTAAACACGCCCAGAATATGCCACTAGACATAGATACTAGACGAAAGAGCAGACTTTAACTGGGCCCTTAAGCCATCCGTCAAATGATTATTAATACTGTTAACGATAGATGGGCCACAAATACTGATTGTAGGATTACCGTACCATTGTATCTGTGATAAAGCGATATTGTCTGATATGTATGTATTCATGCACATCGTCTGGGATCAGACATTATGATAACTTCCACGGCCAGAATGATGAAAATGAGAAAGATATAGTGGAACACCTCCTTTTTGTTACTGTCCTGCATTGGCGAGAAATCGTCTGGCCAAAATGGAACATGCCACTTTCGACGAATTTATGATACTTATCATGGGACTACACTCCATTTTGAACTTCCTTTGGAAGTTCGGGTTGCTTCTACGGTGAAAATTTTTATTTAGCAGAATTTCAACCATGCTATGGTTGTGGCTTATAGCTGAATATGGTCAAGGCTTTGAACTGGCTAGTTTTTGTTGGTAAACCATTCATTTGCTATTTATTTACATGTTTTTTCATAATTGTGAAAATTGTTTTTTAAATTTTTAACTTTTATTCTCCCGTAGCAAATGTAAAGTAAATGAATACACCTACTATATCGCTGCTACCGATATAAAAGTGTCAACATGTTTCATGTCATCTAACTAGACGGAAACTTAAAGTGTCATAAACATTAGAAAAGTACTCTGGTGACATTTTTATTTTAACAAGTCAAAGACTAAAACAATGCAAGGCATTTTGCTTGGACGGGCCATAAAGAAGTGCAGATTAAATGCTTCACGTTTCTAATAATTTTGTTAAATTGCTTAAAATTTTTTAGATAAAAATAAAATTTAACAAACTACAATCGAATACACATTTTTGTTTTAAATTACTAAATTATTATTAGCTTAAGCTTCGTTAACAATGGCAGCCAAATTTTCACTTGATAAAGCAACAATTTTTTTCGCCACTACACACATTTTCAATTAAGAAAACGTTTGCAAATTATGCACACAACAGTATTATTAATCTCATTCAAAATTAAATAAAATTGTTTTAAATTGTTGTTGAAGTAGAAGTATACTGACTACTCTATTAAAAAAAAAAAAAAACAAAAAAAATTTGTTCCCAAAAATTAAAGAAAAATATAAGAAATACTTTGGGAAGCAGTAAACGAAGTTGTTGCTGCCACTGCGAACAAAGCTTTAAGGAAAAAAATTGGATTGTTTATTTTAATTTTGTATAGCTGCCAAGGAAAAAATTACTTTTAATTAATATTCTAGAAAATCCTTAAAGTATGCTTCTTTTCGTAGAAATGAAAATGATTTTAAGATATGCAACAGAAATACCTGTGTTTTTTTTTACTTCGTTTGTTTTAAAATTGTTTCTTAGCAAGTTTTTAGAATTCTTCTGAAAAAATTTACTTTTAAACAAACGATATTTTTCAAAATACGACAGATTTTTTTGTTGTATATCGAGCCCAAACCGCGAAAATAACGTAAGCGCCAAAAATCAAATTTTACAGGAGAGATTTTTTTTATTCTATTTCATATAAATTTTGTATTGTATTTGTCGCTTACGATGAAATCGTTCTTGCTCAAAAATCGTAACATTTAAGGAGTTGATGCAAGTGTTGCCAATAAAATCATTTATTAAAAAAAAACGAAGATTTAAAATGATGTCGCTTGCGTTATTGCCGCAGTTAGGGCTCGATATTTTCTAACCATTCTTTGGATCAATAAAAGAATAGCCTACTTTTAGGAATTTTCGTAAATATTTGTTTCAAATAATAAAAAAAAACTCGTTGTAGAATTTTCCAATAATTTCAACTGTCGTGGAAATACACTTCATATAATATCAAGCTGAATTTTATATAAAATAAGGAACTGTTTTTAGATGAATATTTTACTACATCGAATTGAAGTTTAAGCCGTTGTAGTTGTTTCTTTGGCCAGAGTGATGAACAGGGAAACCAGAAATATGCTCAAAAAAACATGTTTTATGCGCATTAAGTATGCACCAAAAACTGGAAAATAGGCCCTGAAAAATTTTAAAAATATGCCCTAAAAACTAAAATTGCTCATTTGAAGACACAATATTCAACAATTTAATAACAAAATCTAAAAAAAAACCTAAAAAAGGTTAAAATTCATATAAGAGATGTTTGCGCCGAAAATTATCCAGATATTAAAATCCATATGGGTGCTTGTCTTAAAGGGATTTTAGGTACGGTCGCTAAATTTTTAACAAATGTTAACATTTAAAAGGAATTAAAAGCTAGTTAAGGACGGGAGCTTTAAGCAAATGTGAACGGATTCGAAAATAATTAAATTTGAAGTAAAATATTTAATATTTGAATACCATTTAAATACCATCATAATAAGATAGCTTGCGGACACAAAGAGTCTAATTTGGATGTGAAATTATAGACCGGTTCTCACCATTTGGATAGACTTCGTTCATATTTGATCAAATTATCTACAAAATTGGAACTTGTACTCTGCGCACAAGGCTAACATGGACAGACAACCAGCCAGACGAATGGACGGACATCGTAAGATCACTTTAAAAAGTGATTCTGAGTCAATCGGAATACTAAAATATTGGTCTAGATACAAATCGCATAACATTTATCCTTAATGACAACCTGCTTTGTCTTACAATTTATGAGTAAAAATTAAATGAAAATGTCGAAATTAAAGTAATAGATTTTCGAAATAAAAAAAATGTTTTTATTTGCTGCGAAGGCTATTGTAGGCATCTAAAAAAAAATTTTATATGTATCAAAATATGCATTAAAAAGGCAAAATATGCGCTATAAACCTAAAAAATGCTGCAAAAAGGCTCTTTTAACTAAAATATGCTGCAAATGGTGAAAAATGCAAAAATATGCAAAAATATGCGCTAACAAATCGATGCCAAAATTCATAAAAAGCTCTAAAACGGATAAATATATTGTTTCTGCCTTCATTAGTCGCACAAGGAAAAACATGCAATTGCATATTTCTGGTTTCCCTGGTGATGAATTTATGAATGTTATTTTTATCAAGCTAACAGGGCCTAAATTTCTGTTTGTAATGTTTTGTATTTTCGACCCGGTAATTTTTGGTCCCAGGTCGCAATTTTGAAGACAATTCTTTAAAATTTGACACAAGAACTTTTATACCCAAAAATTAGACGTCTCTTTTATTGGTCCCTTACAGCACCGAGGGTTTGTAGGGATCATCTTAAGGGTATTTTATATTCTGGTGTTACATTGTCCGACGAAATTAGGAGCAGTCTATACCGGGGATTCGGCAGAAATCCAAATTGACTAATCGCAAATATTTAGTACAATCTCTTGAGATCGCGGGTGTCCGGATATTTCACGGGAGTCGGAAGCTCCTGATGGCGTGGCCTCAGACTGACTTTTGATTGAAGCCTCCGAAAGTATACTTCTCGAAGGGAAATGTATACTGTCTTCAAGAAAGTTTGTATTTGCGGGGAGTTTTACGTTTACGTTGAAGAGAAACCCACTCAAGGGCTAATTTTTTAATACATATAAAAATTGTTTCTGAGGGACGGCTGATGCTGGGCTGCTGTTGCTACTCAATGATGCTACTGGAACATTTTCAAAAGCAACTACTAAACAAGGGCGAGTGTATAATCTTGCCGGATTATGCACTCAAATTGCTGTGTAATCAACCAGTAATCAAGATACACCATGAAATAAGGCCATACGGCTGCTGTTTATTATATAAACCTGTTTCAAATCTGTCCCCATACAAATAAACTTCAACATAAAAAATTGTATTGTTTTTTTATAAACTAAAATATACGACATGAAGTAAAATTTTAAATTCAAATTAATTGAAATTTCAGCATCGTAAATTTGCCTCAGGAGGTTGTTATTTTTAATATTTCTAAACATTTTCAAACCTAAACTTGGTATCAAAGAAAATTGTGGTCTATTCTAAAGGGCATTATTGAAGTGACCCTCCGGAGAAATGCTTCTCAAATCGTTAGGAAGAAATTAAGACATTCAATTAAAAGTGAAATTTCAATTTGTGCACTCAGAGAAAACACATTTTTCGATATCGTCAGCATATCTATTAATCTATATTTAATGAAAAATTTTCCAACATATTATGGTAACTTGAACCACATAAATCTTCCCGGCAACCATGTTATGGTTAGATTGGTGCTTCTTCGGATATCACACCATATTTTGGTTGCCTCTAAACATGGTGTGATTAATATTAACTATTTTTCGAAAATAAACAGAACATTATTTAGCGCACGACTAACACACCCAGAAACGATATTTATTTTTTAGTGTTTGTGTAGGCGAACACAACCTTTAACACCGATCGTAACTACATATTTGCAAGAAGAAGCCGAACGTTATATAGTGTTCTGTTCTTCGTTAAAAAATACGCACAACAGAAACGAACGAACATTAATGAGCTGAACCGAACACAATGAAGTTTGTGGTTTTTCAAAAAATAAAAAAAACCGGGATTAAATTTTTACATTTTTTTTTGAGTTGGATAAGAACAGTATTATTTTTGTGTTCAAAAGATGACAAGCAGGGAAACATTATTTTTTTTTTAATTATTTACTACACAAACTCAATAAGCGTTTCAATGAAATTCAACACAAATGTTGTATGTTGTTGGACTTTAACAAAACATAAATTTTCAGACCCCAGATTCTTTCGGCTTCCGAAATATGACGTCTTAAAAGATGTGAAAAATTTAAAAAAAAACACAAAAGTCTCCTTACAAAAGGAGATAGCACTTTTAAACTATGCAAGATAATTTAGTTTTTTTGGTATCGTTTAAAAGGTTAAAGTGCACCCTTTAAAATGATATGCATATTGTGTTTTTTTAAGAAAAGGTCAAAGGTAATTTTTTGGGGTCTTGAGTTCAAAGGTTCATACCTGGAAAAGTATATTTTTTAAAACTTTTAAAAAAATCTTTGATATTTTTTTAGTTAAGCTTGAGTTCATTAAATTAAATTTTTATTAAATTGTTATCCCAGTAAAAACTTCGGTTACTTTTTCAAAATGAATAGCTTCTCTTACTCATTATTTAGTAGCTTTCTTCTATAACTGCTTCTATAAAAACTTCTGTAACTACTTTTTTCTAGATGTGTATTTAAGTAAAAAAATAATGACTAACTTTTGAATGCGTTCATTTTGGGACGTCCCTTGTAAAATTCATTGGTTCTTTCAGTAGAATTGTAAGTAGTGCTTTTAAGTTTTTCTGATTACTTAACACATTATTTTGTAGGCGAAGTTTTTACTGGGTATTTTAACTGAAGGAAGGAATTTTTAACAACATGAATTTTTATTAAATTTTATTTTGATAATTTTCTTGGCTGAGCTGGGTCTCGAACACGTTTTGAATTTACATGTTTAAAGGATCACAGCATTCTTTCATCAGAATTCTTTGCGTTCTAACATCTGCACCACTGCGGTGCCTGCCAACCAACAGTCAAATATTAAGCTTTAACCAGTGGTACTGGTGTTTCGAAATTTGCTGTCATTATCATTTTTTTTTTTTCAATTTATTTACATGTTGCATCCTTTTCTTCTGTTTTACCGTATTCTTTCTGTCAAGACTTTGTCTTGAAAACTTGAAAAAAAAATTATCTCAAGTGTTAGACCCTCTTCTACAATTGCAGAAAATTTAAAGGTGGAGACTCGATTGGTGTCAGAGTTATAGACCAGAACGCGATCCTAAGTATGTTTTGGGTTCAAAAATCCCTTGTTGTTGTTGTGTTTTTATTACTTTTTTTCAGTATATCTGGATAACATCAGGAGCCAAAGTTTCTAAATTTGGTACACACATTTAGGTTATCAATACATATCGAAAACTGTATAATAAACCTGAATTGTTGGACTGTCATATGACCCATGGTTACGCCTGATATATCAAAAGATCGGAAATCTTTAGTAGAAAATATTCTCTGAAAAATTTGGAAAAATCGGTTCATTGAAATTGGAGGTGATGATGCCGAACGGCATGATGGTTCGACATGTTTTCACTCCACTGCTGATATGTGAATAGACCCCAATTCAAAATCTTCAACTCGAATGCAAGTAACCGTTTCAAAATCCATAATTGTTTCCATTTTTTCGGTCGTTTCGAGTATGCGAACCTTAAGGTACAATTTTTGTTTACGGTTGCTATTTTGTTAAAGCTGTGTTATCGTTGCAAATAAAAAAAATTTTTGTGTGTTTGTAATTCTCATTCACTCTACAGTTTTATTTGGGTGGCATGGCACAGTGTCCATGGACTTTATGACACTTTTAAAAGTGTCATAATGTCCATCAGAGCAGTGCCATAAAGTTCGTGTACGTTTCTCTTTTATGGTATAACAAATACTGGCTTCGCTAACTAAAGCTTCTCTGCGAATTCGGCCTTCGTTCGGGAACAAGCTTAACTTAGCGAACCGGTACTTGTTATACCATTAAGGAAAAAATACTTGCGCCCGCCCAAAGGCCATCAGTGTCCATGGACACTACGACGCTGGACGTTATGACATGCCAACTTTTTTGCAAATCTAATATTTTTTGCTTTTCTTAAACTTTTTTGATGAATGTTTCCTGATGATCTGGCCTAAGCAACCAGTGAAAGGCGCATAGAAACAAGCTTATCCTCCAACAATAAATGTAAGTGTTTTTATCAACAAATATAAATTGGGATATAAGCACGACAAGCAAAATCTTATTAATTAAAAATTTTGTATTCGCAAAAATTATTTTAATAATAACGAATTTTCTTTATTTTTTTTGCAACTTTCTAAGCTTCACATTTATATATACATATTCCCCTCGATCCTATAAGGAGCATAGGGCCTCCTTCACATTTGCTAAGTAGTATTTTTCCGATAAATATTAACGTTACGCAAATCCTTTATCTTGAACTTTGATCACGCGTAACCTTTTATCGGAATATTGATCGATGGTGATTTTCCAGACGTTTTTAAGAACCACAAAAGAAAGCTTCGTGCAAAAATTCAGCATACCGTTAAATTTTTTCAAAGTTACCCAGCAAAAAATACTGTTTGCTCGGAAGCTGCTTTATAAGGCAGCGTTTGATAGCAAAGCGCTTCCATATTCTATGAACTATTACAGAATTTTTGTATGAAATTCTTCACGAAATCCAATGAACTTGGTTACTTACTCATTGTCTTCCATAGTTAATAATTGGTAAGCTATAAATTTGTGTCGGCACATTTGGATTTGGAACAAAAATGCAATAATTATGTTTATTGCTTTTAAATCAAAACAATTTTTTACTGGGTAAATTTGTATGTGCTTTACAAATTTATGTGTACGCGAACGCATTTCAGTAAAATCCAGTACTTATTTGTATAAATTTTGGGGTAAACCAACGCAGCTTGTGTTTGCAAATGTTTAATTAATTTGATGAAATCGTGTAAATGCTTTTAATAAAATCATTGTAATTTAATAAAAAAAATTATTAAATTTTTTTTTTTTTATTTATTTATTTTGCAATGTGGATGAATTTTAAACTAAGTTAAACGTAGTCTAAAACTCGGATTATTCCGGCGAAATGTGATTTTTTTATGATTTTATTAAAGGTCAACATTTTAAGCAAAACTAAGCTGTTCCGTATTTTGTATACAAACTTGGAAATGGCGGCACAAATCTGTTGTCAGATTAACTTAACCTAGTTTAACTGTGATATCAAAAACCCTGCCTAAATGTTATAAATACAATGACAAATTGTTTTCAATATTAATTTATAGCTAAATTGTCACGTAGACCTTCCGTCCCTTAAAGTAAAATAGACCCCAGTCTCTGGCGAAAATCGAACCTATCGCTGATAGAGCAGCTCACTACCAACTGGAAGGTAGGGTTTCCTAATTAAAAAAAAAAAAAAATATTTGCAAGAAACTAATTAGAAGTTC
Source organism: Pollenia angustigena (assembly GCA_930367215.1). Classification (NCBI taxonomy): domain Eukaryota; kingdom Metazoa; phylum Arthropoda; class Insecta; order Diptera; family Polleniidae; genus Pollenia; species Pollenia angustigena. The sequence goes on along the minus strand of OV884060.1, from coordinate 191,985,026 downwards.
TTAAATGAAAGCTTTATCAGGGATGTGCTGGCAATCAGAAACGTAAAACGTAAGAATTTTAAAAGAAGTTTTTTAAAAGATTTCTATAAAAAAAAATGAACAGAATTCGATTAATTTTAATTAATTAAGATTAAGTGCACAGAAAAAATGTTTCATCAATTAAAGCATTAATCAAAAATAAAGATAGTTTTAATTAAAAATTTAATCAAGTGAATTAAACTTTTAATCAAGTGAATTAAACGTTTAATCAAGCAAATTAAACGTTTGATTGATATTATCAATTTATTTACTGGTGCAAATTTAATTAATTTTTTAATTAGTATCACAAATTTTTTAATTGAAATCAATTTTTATTTTTTTCTTTGTGTATTAAAAACAACTTCCAAATTATTGCGTTTAACGATTTCGATTTCTAGCACACCCCTGTATATTTTTCTCTTTCCTTTTTTTTAACGTATGAATATTTTTCTTTTTTTTTAATCCCCAATTTTCTTTCTTGATAAATACACTGAAATTTATTGTCGTAGGATAAGTTAGTTCCTATGCGCATTTCACTGGTTGCTTAGAAACTTTTTCCCAAAAAGTTTAGAAAAGCCAAAGATATTAGAAATGCAAATAAAACTGTAGAGTGAATGAGAATTACAAACATAAAAAAAATTTTTGTATTTGCAACGATATCAAAGCTTAACAAAATAACAACAAAAACAGTAAGTTTATCTTTTCTAACATTCCCTTCTAAAATTGATTAGAATTCTTCTAAAATTAATTGTAATTGCAAGCGAATTAAGAAAAAACTAACAACCTGTTTAAAACGAGTAACTTTTGCACTCGCGTTCTTAGGACAGGCAGTAAATTAAAAAACAAATTGCTTTGTAGTTTTCTTAAGAAGCTCAAAATAAAGCAATTTGCCAGTTCAGTTTTTTTTATGAACGGGCACTTGCAATTTTATTATCAAAGTAATTTTTGGAAATACAAAAAGATTTTGTTTGTCTTGCTTAATTCCTGATTTTCATTCTTTTTCTTTTAATAAGTCTTTCTAGGTTTTTCTAAAATTGGTTACACTCTTACTTTTTATAGCTTGATTATTTGATTTGATTATAATTTTGAATTAAACTACACTTTAACACAATTTTAAAAATTACTAAATAATTATTCAATTATTCAATTTTCAATATTATTTTGAGATATTAAGAAATTATTTAAATTACAAAATTAATTTTATTTTTATCTTCTTATTAATTTAACTTTTAATAAACTTTTATAATTTCAATTTATTTCCACGATTTTTTTTACTAACATTATTTTTCTTTTATTAATTGTTTTATTTAATATTCGAATTAAATATACGAATTTATAAATTGTATTTTTATGATAATTTAAGTTTTATTATTTTTTTAAACTTTTTCTTGTTTCAAAACTTTTAGTAACATCTCATTTACTTTTATTGAATTTTTTTTTTTTTTTTGTTGTTTTTTTTTCAAATCAATTTTAATACTTATAATTCTTAAATATTCCTTAAATTTTCGTTATTCGTTTTCTTGTTTTTGTAATCCTATTTTTATGATTTGTTAGGAATCCCTTTAAATTTAATTTGAAATTCTTTTTGTATATTTTAAATATTTTCCATCCGAGTACAACAACCGTTACGCGTTACGTTTAACATCATACTGATTTAACTGTCAGACACAAACTACCGTTATTGCCGACATCACAGCAGCAGCAGTAGTAGCGACAGTATTTTTAGTGTAACAAATATCTTGGTCGTTGTTTCATTCAGTAAATGGCTAAAAGTGTTGCCAGTTACCAGGATTTTGTTTGGGAATTAGGACAATGGCGGTTGCTTATTCGTATTTGTGGTCATATGGCAGAGTAGCTTAAGTCGAAATAGGACAAAATTGTATTATTACAAAAAGAAACTGTGTTAAGTCTTTTATCTTTTACAATTTTTTTTTTTTTTAACTTTTACTTAAAGCGTCTTTAAGGCCCGTTTTTACAACTTACCGATGGCAAAAGGTAGGATTTTATCGGCCGTATAAAAAGTGTTCCACTATTACAACTTTACCTTAACCCACTCTGTAGGATGACCTTAATTTTCTTTATCGCTCACTTTGGGGTAAAGTTAAGTTTTATAAGTCTACTTTAAACTATCGGGAAGTTGAGTTTTAACTAATACGATAACATACAGACTTAAAGCAAAAAAAAAAAAATCCTCGAATAAAACTTCAACAAAACTGAGGATATCTAGAAATTACAATATTCGAAATAAGATTATTAAAATTGGGCACAAATATAAACCGTAATGCTAAGTTAACGGTTAGGTTCGGATCAATGGGTAGACGACACGAGGACGACTTACTTAAGGTAGAAGTTCATAGCACGCGTTAGTGAGCGCGCGCTCTGTCGTCTTCTGTCAAAAGAAGCATGTAGCTTGTTTTCATAGAACAAGCTACATGCAAAATATTTTGACGCGTTTGCGCCAGAAAGTTGGTGTTAACTTTGAACTTTTTAACGCGTTGTGTATTTTGGACAAGTAATCAGCTGACAATAAATAGAATAATTTAACAAACTTGTGAATCATGAAAGAAAAACTTGTTGAAGAACTTTAAAAACATACAATATTTATATAAAAAGAATAAAATCAATAAAATAACAAAATCTTGATATACTTTCAAACCCGTTTTTAATGCACAAATAAGTAAACAAATAAAAAACAGCTGACAGGAATGGCTTTTGTAACGCGTGTTGTGTAACTTGCAATTTTTGACGCGCTAAAGTTTTTAAACGCACGATACTTGACGACGAACTAACGCGTGTTATGTACTTCCACCTTTAGGTCCTAAAACGGTCTAGTCAGTGTGCCCTGAGCCAGTGCTTGAGCTAGATTATTCCACGGGATTCTCTCTTATAGGTTGGCATACACAGCGTCTGGGAGCCTGACACTATGATGGCTGCTGCAGCTTCGATGACGAAGATGAGGACGAGGACGTAGAACACCTTTTCTGTCACTACCTCGCACTGGAAACATGGCGACTGGATGAAATAGAATTCGCCACTTCTGATGGATTGTATGATATCTCTGGCATTGAAGTGGAGCTTATTTTGAACTTTGTTAGGAGTTCATGTTAGTACTACAGTGGGGGGTTTTGTTAAGTGAAACTCCATGATATCACAATGGATTATAACGCTGAACTAGTATGTCGGTTGAGTACTGATTGCCATTTCTTCCTAGCCCAACCTAGATTACTCCATATGCATCACTACAGCCTCTTAAATTTAGATTCCCTGCTGATTCAGATCGAACATCCAAACAGGGATGTTTGGGACTCCGAAAATACCTTATCCTAATATCTCGCACGCCTGGGCATTGACAAAAAAGTCGTTTATTCCTCCTCTTAAATTTTACAACTTCTACAGTAGTTATTATATTCTTAACCAATGACCCGTAATGACCGATGCCATTGTTCTAAATTTTAGTTTAGACCAGCACTCAGGAGATGGCCCCTACAAATGAATTGCATTGTTTGTTTTGTTTTTTGAAATCCCTAATCTAATCCCGTGTGCGTGGAAATAGGAAAATAGGTTATGGGAAGGAAGATAGAGAGAGAGAGAGAGAAGTGCCTGTGAACATTCGACTTGAACTCTATCATGTTGAAAGTAAAAGGGAAGACTTCAGCAGGATGGTTTTTCCAATATTTAATCTTTAAGAAAACCTGCCGTCTTAATTGAATCTTCTTGTACGACTCACGTTTAAGAAAAGTCCTTTAGCGAGCCATTGAAATGCAAACTATGTTGTCTAGAAGCATGTAGTCCAAAAGCCACCCCTGCAGGATATGTGCCAGCGTTACTTTAGAATGTTTCGTAATCTCATTCAGGGATATTGCCGACTTTCTGCAGTTGACTTTAATGTCGTAAAGACTCTTTGCTATCTGTAAATTTGGTTCGTGAAGACTGATGTTGTATGCTTTCTACCATCTCTACAGAACTGTCTTTGAAATAATAGCTATCTTAAGTTTCTTGTGGATTTTTATATGGACTGTCGTGCCAAAAGTTTTCACCACATCAAATAGCAAATATTATTCGGCCAGAAAAACAATAGCTTGTCAATAAAATATATAATAAACAATTTGCCTCAAAGCAAGACGCCTTAAAGATTCTTAGTATTTGGAAATTTTGTTAAATTCAATTTGGAATAAAACGTAGAATATTAACTGGCATCACTGTGCATCAGCATTTAAACATGTAATAAAGCATCACTTGTAATCGTAACGGTGGTGAAAACAAAAAAAAAGCACGATGATTAAACTAAGCAAAAGAAAAACGAATTGTGTTTATAAGCCACTAGGGAAATAGGATTTAAAAGTGAAAATATTTAGCTAAAACATAGAATATAAACCGAATGATTATTGAGGCAGGTTAAGATAAAAGCATTAAATAAAAAAAAAAACTTAAAAAATAAATTTTAAAAAAAAAGTTAAAACCATTCAAAACTTAATAAAGTAAAATTCTAAAAATTAATTTACACAAAGATTTTTAAATTTTAATATAAATTCCTTAAGTTAAACACATTTTTAAAAAGATTTTTAAAAAACATAGAAAACATCGCATTTTTGCGTCTGCGCTTTTTAAAACTCTCTTCCTTATGCTCTTTTACGAAGTTTCTCTCTTTAAGTTGCTCTTTAAGGATATTCACCACTTTGGTAACAAGAATAACAACAAGAACAAAACTTACAAGTGAAAAAGTATAAACAAACAAAAACTTTTAAAGTACCTGCCGACGATAACAATCAATTTGAATGTTTGTGTTTGTTTGTTTGTTTTAAAAGGAATTAAAGCACGTGCTTTTAAAAGTCAATGTTGCATAAACAAAACTTGAAACGCCGGGAAAAAGAAAAAGAAAAACAAAATATCCTTTAAAAATTAAACGAGTCAAACACAAATTTACTTGTCTATTTATTACAAACATGCCTGACTGTAAATGTGTGTGTTTCTCTAAATTGTTTTCGGATCGAAATTTGGTACTTCTTCTTGCCTCTTAAATGTTTAATTTTAAATTAAAATAATTTTTCTTTTCTTCGTTAGGAAACGAGATGTCAAAAAGCGTGTAAAATAACTTTTTTTTGGAAAAGGTTAATTTTATTTTTTTTTTTTTTTTTTTTTTTTTTTGGCGAAATACGTTTGTTTGTCTTATGGCCAATTTTCAGGATTGATACTAAAACACATTTATTTTAAAAATCGGTTTAAATACAAAATTCTCTTGTTCACTAAAAACTTAAGTGAAACTTAAGTCACCGATGTGGTACACTTAATTTCAACTTAAGTTTCCATTGTAATATTTTAGCAAGGTGGCCTCAATACCACAACAATACAAGAACAACAGGCAAAGCATTAACAGTCAGCTGTTTTTTTTTTGTATTTAGTAGTGCTACCATACTTTTATTTTAATTAAATAAGACTTTTCAAATAAAACTCAAAAAACCAATCTGTTTAAAATACGATTTAAGTTTGTTATGAAAATTAACTTTATATTGATTTAAATACTATCCTGAAAATTGGGCATTAATCACTAATTTGCTTACAAAAAATAAACGCAAATATCTTATATTCTAAAAATTCCTATTTAAATTTCAGGCTGTAGCTCGCCCACTGCTTTTCGGATTTTGCACTTAAGCTAAAGTAGCCCCAAAGAAAAAAAATCAGGTGTTTAGTGTAAGCCTTAAGGATTTTTTTCATTTTCGTTCTTTTTTTCAATCAATCAAAACAAAAGACCAAAACACTGTGAGTTAAAGCGACGTCTCAGGAATTATTTACAATAGGAAGTAATCAAGTGGAGGATGTCATCCAGTTTTGTTATCTTGGGAGCATAATTTCCAAAAATGGCGGATTAAGTCAAGACATTGACAACCGTGTACAGAAAGCGCGACAAACTTTCGGCCGTTTAAGACCCATTTGGAATTCGTCTTCATTATCTCAGCGCACAACGTTAACAAATTTCAATACAAATTTTAAGTCCACTCTCCTTTAAGGTTGCGAAACATGGAACGCTGCCTCTCGAGACATGCAGAAAATTCAAGTGTTTGTTAATCAGTGTCTTCGCAGGATATTGCGAATATTCTGGCCTAGAGTGGTGTCTAACAACAGGCTTTGGGATCAATCCAACCAACAACAAATGGCCAAAGAAATAAAAATACGTAAATGGCGGTGGATTGGCCACACGTTAAGAAGATCATGAAACGACATTACAAGAAACGCCATAGACTGGAACCCTCAAGGAAGTCGAAGAAGATGACGCCCAGCTCATACGTGGAGAAGGCAAATTGATTAAGAAATGGCTGGAATGGGAAAGACAGGAATGTGTTCAACCAATTTATTGAGGCCCTATGCTCCTTATAGGATCGATGGGAACATATATATATATATATATATATATATATAAAAAACAAAAATTTAGTAAGACCCTATAAACGGAAACTTATTTCACAATTATATAATTCCCATGGTTAAGGGTTTTCATTAAAACTTGCTTGCACTCCAGCAACGTTTTGAAATTTTCGGTTTGATAATCTGGTGGAAGGAATTGTTTAAGGTTCTGCAGGTGTTGGCATTTCATGCTTGAAATTTTTTTCTTTCTAAAAGCAACTTTATATGTTAAAAACCTGTCTATAACCAATTCTTTGCGGAATTATACCACGTATTATATTGACTGTGGATTCTGCAACCATTTTACCGATAGAAAACAAATGTTTCTATCAAGGCTGTGGCCTCGGAGAAGGAGTCGTAGTACCCACAAAAATTCGCGACTCCGACTCCAAAATTTTTCGGATAAAAACTTTTCTAAATTTTTCAAAATCAAAAAAACAAGTTAGAGTGCTATATTCGGCTGTGCCGAATCTTTGATACCCTCCACCGACAGTTCGAATGATTAAGGAGTGATATCTGTATGATGTCTATTTATTATTATTATCTTAAACTGTGCCGATTTGTTATTAATTATGGTTTCAGGCGAATTAACTGTTTTCCGGTAGTAGGGTTTATATGGGGCCTAGGGTAAATTATGGACCGATCATCACGAAATTTCACAGCGTCATTTCTAGTCCTTTAAAACTGTGACGAGCCAACATTTGTTATGATTGCATTATATTTTACGGTTTAAGGCGTACTAAACTGTTTTCCGGGAGTAGGGTTTCTATGGGGGCTAGGGTAAATTATGTACCAACCTTCACGAAATTGCACAGTATCATTTATAATCCTATAAAACTGTGACGAGCCAAAATTTGTTATGATTGCATTATTTTTTACGGTTTAAGGTGTACTAAACTGTTTTCCGGGAGTAGGGTTTCTATGGGGCTTAAGGTAAATTATGGACTAATCATCACGAAATTTCACAGCGTTATTTCTTGTCCTAAAAAACTGTGACGTACCAAATTTTGTTATGATAGCGTTATTTTTTACGGTTTTATTCGTACTAAACTGTTTGCCGGGAGTACTGTTTATATGGGGCTTACGGTAAATTATTGACGGATCTTCACGAAATTTAACAGCATGATTTCCAGTCAAATAAAACAAATTTTTGCAAAATCTTATCTCATTCCGTGCCTTGTTCCAGCATTTATGTTATTTTTTGTAACAAAATTATCAATTTTTTAGGTGGTGGTTCCACATTTTGATTCATAGCTCTGGTCCTACCGAAACCGATTTTGCTGGATTTCAATCCCAAACTGCTTAGCAATTAGCAATTTAGCACCAAGTTTGTTCATTTATTTTAAGTTGTTCGAAAGTGAGCGTGTTTTCAACAGACGGACAGACGGACAGACAGACGGACATGGCTAAATCGACTTAGAATTACTCAAGGACCCAGAATATATATACTTTATGGGGTCTGAGATGAATAATAAAAAAGTTTCACACGGAATGACAAACTTAATATACCCTCTTCACAACTAATTGTGGTGGAGGGTATAAAAATGTAAGAGATTATACTTTAAAAATTTTTAAGTCAGAAAATAAGGACCACTTTACTTTACATATGAGTAGATAAGTTTCTAAAATTAAAAAATTAAATTTACAATTGATTTTGACAAATCTCTTAGCACTTTATGATTATAAATATATATGAAGATTGTATCGTAGCATGTCCTTTTCTATGTTTTTTTGTGAGCAGTTGGAAATAACCAGGGAAACCAGAAATATGCTCTAAAAATCGCGTTTTATGCGCATTTAATATGCAGTAAAATCTGGAAATATGCCCTGAAAAATCTTAAAAATATGCCCGAAAAATTCTTAAAAATTGCTCATTTGGAGACAAAATATTCAACAACTTCATAACAAAATTTAAAGAAAACCTAAAAATCGTATCGCTTAAGCCCATATTAGGTAAAAATTCATATAAAAGATATTAACATCCATACGGTTTTTTGTCTTAAAGGGATCTTAGGAACGGTCTGTAAATTTTTAATTAATGTTAACATTTAAAAGGAAGATAAAGCTATTTAAGCTTTGGGCAAATGGGAACCGATTCGAAAATAATTTAATATGCAGTGAAATATTTTTGGGTACGTACCATCATAATTAGATGTCTTACGGACACAAAGAGTCTAATTTGGAAAGCAGTTTTTATGGCGAATATATAAAATTATAGACCGATTCTCACCATTTACATAGTCTTTGTCCACATTTGATCAAATTATCAACAAAATTAGAACTTGTACTTTACGCACAAGGTTAACACGGACATACAACCAGCCAGACGGACGGATGGACATCGGTAGTTCACTTTAAAAATTTATTCTGAGTCGATCGTTGTACTAAAATGATTGATCTAGATTTCTATGTTTTATAAAATTTTAGAGTAAAAATTAAATGTAAATGGCGAAATTGAAGCAACACGTTGAGTATACAGAAATATCTGTATACGTATACGTATTTAAAACAGAAAATCCATTTGTTAACCAGAATTTGGAACAAAAAAAATTTATTTGCTGCTAAAGCTCCTGCAGGCATCTAATTAAAATGAACATGTAGCAAAATATGCCTTAAAAAGGCAAAATATGCGCTATAAACTTAAAAAATGCTGCAAAAATACTAGTTTAACTAAATTATGCACAATAATGCTGTAAACAGTAAAATATGCACTAACAAATCAATGCCAAAATTCATAAAAGGCTCCAAAACGTATAAATATATCGTTTGTACCTTCATTGGTCGCACAAGGAAAAACATGAAATTGCATATTTTTGGTTTCCCTGGTAATAACACTAGTTCGATCCACTCACAAGACATTTCCAAAACTATCTCTTTGCATTTTCTGTAAAAAAAACTCGCTGGATCACTGTTTAAACCTTTTTGTCTGAAGTGCGCCTAAGTATCATTGATGAAATAGAGTCGAATTACGGAATATAAAAACAAATTTGTAAAACAAGTTTGCATAGACATACATTTTTAAAAATCGTATATTAAAAATTATTTTTGTAGCGATATTTATACAAATCCGCTGTAGCTCCTGTGGAAAAGGACTTATGGTGTTTTCTTTTCTACAAAAAAATGTGACATTTTCTTTTCTACAAAAAAATGTGACATTTTATTTAAAAAAAAAAAATGCAATTTGGTGTCTGTTTCTTAAAAATTTTGCACCCGAAAAGGATGGCTTGTTTTTTTCTATAAAACTCACCTTTTTCGGGGGCAAAATTTCTAATTATTAGTAATTTGGTGAACTACATTTTAAATTCAACCTTCAAAGTGAATGATAATAGAAAAAAAAAGAAAAGGAACTCGAAAAAAACATGAAATAGTTCTACATACAATTCCTATCAATTAGGGGGGGGGGGTTAACCCTTTAAATGATTTGAGAGTACATTTATGTACTCACTTTGGGGAAAACTGGAGAGGAAATAAAGACTTGCAATTTTATAAATCGGTCTTGGACAATAATACTATTGATTATGGAACGGAAAAGAACAATGGCAAGTACACTGAAGAAAAAGATTTCAATTTATTTGTTTAAAAATTCATATTTTTTAGTAGCTCTACAGGTGGGAGATAAACTTAACTAAAGGTACGTTCAGACTAATGAAATATTTGACAAAAATATTTTGTCTGATATTTGCTTCAAACTGTGTGAAACAAAAAAATATTTTGTTTAATGTTCACACTAAACTCAAATATTTGACAATTTTTGTTTGTTAAAACAGTTGGAAAATAGTGTCAAATAAAATAAATGAAATCATGTTTGCCATGCGTGCAGACTTAGACAAATATTTGCATCAAATAATTATTTAATGAAAGTGTTCAAAAATCGAAATATATTTCACAAATAGTAAAAATTGCCAAATTAAAGGAAATTTGCAAAAAGTTGCTAATAGCGGTATTATAGCAAAACCTAATAGTTGTTCAAAATCGTTAAAGCTGTAAAGATTCACAGGGAAAAATCGCTTCTTCGCGAGCATGGCTAAAATTCGCGAAAAATTGCAAGCTTGGAAACAAACCCTTAAAATTATTTGAAATCGTTTAAAAAAACAAATTTTCGGAAAATAGCAACAAAAAAAAATATTTTTTGCAAAATTAGCGAAAATTCGCGCAAATTTTTAAAATTTCAAACAAGCCATAAAACTGATTAAAAGTCCCTAAAAGTATAAGGAATGGCAAAAATTCTATAAAAATTGCTAAATTAGCGGAAATTCGCAAAAATTTGCCAATAGCGGCATGATAGCAAAGTCTTATAATTACATATTAAAAATCTTTAAAACTGTAAAGAATCCGAAAACTTACAAGAAAAATTGCTTCTATAGGTTACATGGCTAAAATTATTTATCATTGTTTGCTCTTACAATTTTTTTGTAATATCAAATAAATGTTTGCTCAAAAACTACTAAAATATTTGATTTTTTGTGTTCACATTATGTTCACATTGGACAAATATTTGTTTGCCGGTAAATACTTTTATTTGCTCAAAATCAGCTGTTATTTCATTTGACACTCAAAAATATTTTGTGTTCAGACTACGTTAGTGAAATATTTGATGTTTGCTATCAAATATTTCATCAGTCTGAACGTACCTTAATAAACATTTTGAAAACTTTACATCAGACCTAAAAAAAATTTTTGAAAATCACAAAGGCTTTAAGTATTAAAACTTTGCCTTTGTCCGAATATTTTATATGACCCTTTACCTTTACTTATTAAATTGGACTTGGACTTTACCTCGAATAATGGTATCGGTACTGTACAATCCCTTGAGACAAACACCACAAAGTCCAACAACAAAATGTCTGCCATTTTTACAAAAATAATACAAGGCTTACAACAATTTTTTTTACTAACTTACTTTAAATATGTTACGCAAATTATACAAGAATCAACTAAAGGCGCATCTGCTTATGCCACTAACAGTAAATTTCAGTTTATCAATAGTACGAATTAAGAATTTAGGACATTTCCCTGAACTTTGTTAATCATAAGTTGGACGAAATATTTGACTAAATAAATAAAATAAAACCAAAATGGCAGTATTTTAATTTACAAAAAAGGACTCCTGATGTTCTTTGCCTCTACAAATTCAGTGGTAAACAACACTAAGTACAGTTCATGTTATTTACATCTAAGCAAGTTGGACTTGGTGTTGTTTTCAACTTTTCTATCTCTAAAACTGCATTAGATAGGACTTAGGGAAATTTACACATCGATAGATTCCAACAGTATAAAAAACGTATTTTGTACTATTGTTAAAATTTTTAGCACAGTTTGCATAATTTTAATAAACTAAAATATAACATTCAAAATATACTTCAGCTCTTTCGTTCCAAAATGTCATCTATTTTTATACCCTTCACCACAGGTGTAAAAGGGTATATATAAGTTTGTCATAACGTTTGTAATTTCCACAATTTTAGACCCCATAAAGTATATATATTAAGGGTCCATATGAGAAGAGAAGTTGATTTAACGATGTCCGTCTTACGTTTGATATGTGTTTTCCGGATAATCCAGACATGATAGCGGCTAGGTTGTTTTACATTTATGTTACATACAGTCCACCATTTCTTGCTATTGAAATTCAGCCAGATCGGTCCAAAAATGACGGAGATATGAGCAAAAAACCACGACTACCTCTAAATTTTTCCAAAAATCCCTTGTTGTTGTTGTATTTTTTTCTGTATATCTTGAGAACGGCAAGAGCCAAAGTTTCCAAATTAGGTACACACATTAATGTTGCCAATACACACCATCCTACAAAATGTGGGCGGGATTGGAGAAGTGGGCGTGGTACCTCCCGTACAAAAAAAATTAAAAATTTTATAAAAATCTAAATTTAAGGGCTGCCATATGTCCTATGGATATGACTTATATATCAAAATATAGTAGAACATATTTTATAAAAAACTCGGGAAAATCGGTTCAGATACAAAAAAGTTATGACCAAAATTAAATTTTTTTTTTTAAATACCCACTTTCGGGAACCATAGATCTCCCCGAGTCCAAGCTTTATAACTAAAGTAAATGGTAAATTTCTTCTTCAACACGTCGGTATATAAATCTGCCAAATCGGCTAAAAAATGGCAGAGTTATAACCGAAATACTGAATCCACAAAAATTACTCTTTTTATAATTAACTTTGTTAAAATTTATATTTACAAGTTTATATAAATGTTTATATATAAATATAACTTAAGTAAATGGTAAAATTCTTCCTTAACACGTCGGTATATAAAACTATCAAATCGGTTAGACAATGGGTAATTTATGAGCAAAATACTCCAAAAATGGGCTAAAAAACATCAAATTTTTTATAAAAACCTAAATTTTAGGGCTGCCATGTGTCCTATGTATATGACTTATATACCAAAATGTCGGAAATTTGTATGAGTTATAACCGAAATACTGGGGTCTAATCACCGCATACGATATCGAGCAAAATTCATCGAAATTATTTATTTTGGTATCTTGAAACTCGATATCCAATGAAATGTATTAAATTTGAAATAATAGCATTCGACATCGAGTAACTCGACATTACATTTATCGAGTTTTCATTCGATACGCCAGTGTCTATCGTATGCAAAAAAATTCAATAGTTTATTCGATACGATGGTATCGAATGCAGTCATTAGAACCCTGAATTCCCGAAAATTACTCTTTTTATACCCTTCGCCGAAGGTAAAAAGGTATATACAATATTGATCCTACACCCTATAAAGTACATTTATTCTGGGCCCTTATGAAAAGCGAAGTTCAAAACCGGTTGTCTCTTATTTAAAAAAAAAATATTTACCAGTTTTATTTAGTTTTTGTCTAGTTGCTCTGTATTCTGCTCGCACAATGGTGAAGGGCATATAAGATTCGGCACAGCCGAATATAGCACTCTTACTTGTTTTATATTTCAGTTGGTTTAAAATTATCAGCTGTTGAGTTTTTAATCAAGAATGGCATAAAACTTCAGAATCAAAATAGTTCAACTAACTGGGTCCATTCAATCAGGCGGTATGTATATGTTTATTGCATTTTCTTAAAATTCGAATAAAGTCTAACGAACGCGTTTTGAATCTCACCTACTCATATGTAAATAACTATATTAAAGCTCAATGCTGCACGTGTTGGAATTAAAATACCGATTAAAAATGTTTACAGAATAATTTTCTTATCATTAAAGTCAAATAAGGAGCAGTATCCTATATATTTAACATCAAGGATTACTCGGAGTCGGAGGTGGAGTCGTACCTAAAAAATGTCAGCGGATGGTGTCGGAGTTGGAGTTAGAACTATTTCTTGACATGGAGTCGCCCTGGTTTCTACGCATCTTTATCAAAAACAATATCATAGCGATTATAACGCTAAACATACCTTCTGGGGGTCGCGACTTATAACAGCAAAGGGTCGTGTTTTATTTAACACAATTTCTAAAATGGATTTAAATGTGGTAGCGAGCGGACAACCAACATATTGGCCTACTGAATATCAAAAAATTCCAGATTTCATCGATTTCGGCGTGGTTAAAATCATCCCCATTGAAACGATTAATGTTGAAGCTTCTCTAGAATTATCTTCCGACCACACACCTACAATTGTTACTATAATGAACCCCAATAGAATTGTACCTCCGACTGGTTACTTAGCGACGACAGCTACGCAAAGTAATTGGTTCAAATAAAAAAAATATCTCAGTACCCATTGCACAGAAAATATTCTGCACAGTACACCGGAGTATGTAGATCGCTCTATTGACAAGTTTGACAGTTTTCTGAAACTAGATGTTCAACATTCCAATATTGCCCCCAAAATACCAAAACTATTAAAATAGATTCCACAGATTTCGAGCATCTTTTGTCTGAAAAAAGAAGGGCTCGAAGAGAGTGGCAATTGCACAGATCCCCTCAACTTAAGAACTTACTAAAAGAGTGTACAAAAAGACTAAGAAAGTTATTGCAGACTCAGAAAACGGCTTCTCTGGAAAAATATCTTAAGGAACTTGATGCAACCCCACAATCAGACTACTCATTATGGCGTGCAGCTTAACCACCTAAGAAACTTGAATGGAAGTTGGGCAAGAAATCATGTTGAAAAAGGAAATATGTTTGTCAATCATTTAAAAAACGTATTTACCCCAAATATATTTCACGAAATAGCGGTCGAGTTACCACCTGTTGCAGCTAGAGCAGCTGCTCCCCTAAGATTTGAGTTAAGAGAAATCGAGAAGGCTATTTGTGATTTAAGCCCCAAGAAGGCTCCTGGTTTTGATAAGTTCAGCAACAAAATGCTTTTGGAGCTACCCAGCATAGCAAAGAAAATTATTCTTTTAATTTTTAATGCCATGTTACGCCTTGAATACTATCCTCAAAAGTGGAAGGTTTCCTTAGTCACCATGATACCTAAACCAGGAAAGGATCTCAAAAAAGTTGAGTCATATAGGCCTATAAACTTACTTTCTAATATATCAAAGCGGTTTGAGAAGCTGTTAACGTCAAAATTAACCCAAATTTAAATGAAAATAGATGTATTCCTAACCACCAATTCGGCTTTAGAAGAGAACACAGCACAATTGAGCAAACCGATCGTATAGTAAACGCAATAAGAAAAACCTTTGTTCCGCTCTCTTCATCGATGTTTCTCAAGCTTTTGATAAAGTCTGGCATGAAGGCTTATTACATAAATTGAAGCTTAACTTACCAGTAAACACACTTACCAGTCGGTCGAAAGTTTATTATTAAAGAAGGTGATTATTTAAGCTCTCCTCAGCAAATTGACGCTGGAGTCCCTCAGGGAAGCATCCTGGGCCCACTTTTATACTTAATATATACCTCGGATATGCCAACAAACAATTACACCCTGACCTCAACTCGAACTTTGGTTAAAGCAATGGAGGATAAAGGTCAATGAGCAAAAATGCCTACATATAACATTCACCTTGCGTCGGGAATCATGCCCCCCTATTAAAATCAATAATCAAATAATACCTCAAAATTCGCATGTAAAATACCTCGGTATTCATCTAGATCGCCATTTAACATGGAAAAGCCATATAGAGGCAAAATTAACTCAAATGAAACTAAAAGCCATCCAAATTCATTGGCTTATTGGAAGAAACTCTCTCCTAAGTCTCGACTGCAAACTTCTTCTTTACAACTCCATCTTAAAGCCAATCTGGTGCTATGGTATTCAGTTATAGGGCACTGCCTCGGCCTGTAATATCGAAAAAATTCAAAGGCGCCAAAATAAACTACTTCGAATAATCACAGCTGCCCCTTGGTATGTTAAAGATAAAAACTCAAATATTCACAAGGATCTCAATGTTCCATTAGTAAAGACTTCAGTCTTCAGGTATTTTCTTCTACGAAAATCTACGTTGCTATCACCCATTTCAGAATAGATCTGATATGGGTGATAATGATAACAAATGCATTACAAAAATTCAATACCAACTATGAATTATTAAGACCCAGTAAAGACTTCGCCTACAAAATAATGTGTTGAGTATCAGAAAAACATGATGGCACTTCTTACAATTCTACTGAAAGAACCAATGAATTTTACAAGGGATGTCCCAAAATGAACGCATTTTAAAGTAAGTCATTATTTTTATACCCTCCACCACAATTAGTTGTGTCCGTCTGTCCGTCTGTCCGTCTGTTGAAAACACGCTCACTTTCGAACCACTCAAAAAAAATGAACAAACTTGGTGCCAAATTGCTTGTAGTTATCCTAAGCAGTTTGGGATTGAAATTCAGCAAAATCGGTTCAGTAGGACCAGAGCTATGAATCAAAATGTGGAACCACCACCTAAAAAAATTGATAATTTTGTTACAAAAAATAACATTAATGCTGGAACAAGGCACGGAATGAGAAAAGATTTTGCAAAAATTTGTTTTATTTGACTGGAAATCACGCTGGTGAATTTCGTGAAGATCCGCCCATAATTTACCCTAAGCCCCATATAAACACTACTCCCGGAAAACAGTTTAGTACGCCTAAAACCGTAAAAAATAACGCTAGCGTAACTAATTTGGTACGTCACAGTTTTTTAGGACTATAAATAACACTGTGAAATTTCGTGACGATCGGTCCATAATTTACCTTAGGCCCCATATAAACCCTACTACCGGAAAACAGTTTAGTACGCCTAAAACCGTAAAAAATAATGCAATCATAACAAATTTTGGCTCGTCACAGTTTTATAGGACTATAAATGATACTATAAAATTTCGTGAAGATCGGTACATAATTTACCCTAGGCCCCATAGAAACCCTATTCCCGGAAAACAGTTTAGTACACCAAAAACGATAATTAATAATGCTAGCATAACAGAAATTGTTACGTCACAGTTTTAAAGGACTAGAAATTACGCTGTGAAATTTCGCGATGATCGGTCCATAATTTACCCTAGGCCCCATATAAAACCTACTACCGCAAAACAGTTTAGTCGCCTAAAACCATAATTATTTAATTATTTTGAAAAAGTAGGCGAAGTTTTTACAGGAGACTCAATGGCAACAAAAATGTGTTATCGAATACTTTCAAGCAACAAGTAAGTAAAGGGAACAAACACACAAAGGTATTTTTATATCGCACTTGATCAATAAGAGATATAAATGCAAAACTCTTATTTTTTCGCTTTAAAAAAAATTACATCTGCTCTTTTGTCTATTTTTTGTTTGGTTTAAAATTTTTTTCATATGCCTTTAATATTTACTGAAAAATTATTTTACTCCCAATACAAATTTTTAAATTGAGTTAATAACCTGTTAACAACAACAAGTGCGATATACTGATAGATACATGTGTGAAATGAAGAAACATATGTGTTTGTATGTATTCACATACTCAATAAATATCCTTAAGAACTTTAGCAAATTATGCAAAGTTTTTTCAATTATTCAGGATAAAAATAATATTTATAGCAAAATTTAATTACCAATAACAACAAATTAAGCAAATTCAAATATTATGGATGTTAAATTGCAATATAAATTTAAAACTAATGAAGGGAATCATATATCATATTGTTTCCCCTATTGCCATATTACTTTTACTCTTTATTTACATTTACAAATGTTAACCTTCAGTCATATTAACAAATTCCCGTTAATTTGTGCTTGTATTACTATGAAAATGTTTTAATGTAATTGAGGAATGTATTTGAATGTTTTGTGTAATTGTCTGCTTATGAAAAGGTTTTTTTTTATTTTGCAATTATTTGCTCATTACACAAAATTAAACGAGAACAGAGAATTCATGATAGAAAAATCTACAACAACTAAAACTGAATGTGCAGAAGAAGAAAAAAGAAAAATTAAACAAATATGTAATTCAAAACAAGGGTTCAAATGTTAATTTTCCAAAAAAAAAAAATAAAATACCCAAAGTGTGTACGTACGCTTCTGCACACATTAGACAAATTGAGTGTTGCCAGGTGAGTTTTAAAAAATTAAAGAAAATGAAACAACTCCCAGCAGTTAAAACAAAAAGTTAAGACTTCAATGGTTTGTAGTTACTAAAAACGTAACCGTGTTGAAATGCGTTAAAAAGAAAACAGAAAATTTGTCAAAATTTACATAATTAATAAAATTTAGCTTTTTATACCCTCCACCACAATTAGTTGTGAAGAGGGTATATTAAGTTTGTCATTCCGTGTGAAACCTTTTTTATTATTCATCTCAGACCCCACAAAGTATATATATTCTAGGTCCTTGAGTAATTCTAAGCAGATTTAGCCATGTCCGTCTGTCTGTCCGTCTGTCCGTCTGTTGAAAACACGCTCACTTTCGAAAAACTCAAAATAAATAAACAAACTTGATGTCAAATTGCTTGTAGTTATCCTAAGCAGTTTGGGATTGAAATCCAGCAAAATCGGTTCAATAGGATCTGAGCTATGAATCAAAATGTGGAACCACCACCTAAACAAATTGATAATTTTGTTACAAAAAATAACATAAATGCTGGAACAAGGCACGGAATGAGATAAGATTTTGCAAAAATTTGTTTTATTTAACTGGAAATCACGCTGTAAAATATCTTGAAGATCCGTCCATGATTTACCCTAGGCCCCATATAAGCCCTACTCCCGGAAAACAGTATAGTAAGCCTAAAACCCTAACTAACATTGCTATCATAACAAATTTTGGCACGTCACAGTTAAATAGGACTAGAAATGAAACTATTAAGTTTCGTGAAGATCGGTCCATAATTAACCATAGACCCCATATAAAACCTACTTCCAGAAAACAGTTTAGTACGCCTAAATCCGTAAAAAATAATGCTATCATAACAAAATTTGGTACATCAAAATTTTTTGGAACTTAAAATAAGACTGTGAAATTGCGTGAAGATCGGTCCATAATTTACCATAGGCCCCATATAAACCTTACTCCCGGAAAACAGCTTAGTACGCCTAAAAACGTTAAAAATAACGCTATCATAACAAAATTTGATACATCACAGTTTTATAGAACTAGAAATGACACTGTGAAATTTGGTGAAGATCGGTGCATAACTTACCATAGGCCTCATATAAAGCCCACTCTGGTAAAATAATTAAATACGCGGTAAACTTTCTTCCAGTTTAGCTTCATATGGCCAGAAAAAATGTTATGCAATTTTGTGATATACGGTCCATAATTTTCCTTAGATTCCATTTTAGCATCCTTTGAAATTTACTGCAAACGCTTAAACTAATTGCACCGCTGCACAGTAGGTAATTTGGTCTATATTTTTGGCCAAAATTCAAAATCTGCACTTTAGAAAAAGTAGTTCTTTTTGTTGTAATGTGATAAAGAACACTTCAAAGCAAGTAGAAGTGAATTTTTCTTTTATAAATAACAAAAACCCGTTCATCGCTCGACTCTTAAAGTCAATGTATACAATCAACAGTTTAAGTGGGGCGCGCTTTGTGTTATTATTTATAACAATACCTGACACTAGTTTTTAATAAAAAACAAATGAAAAATACAATTAAATATGGAAAACAATATTTAAGTAAGTGCTAAATAAATACATAATCATTGTTTAAAATAAAATAGTTTATTGGTGAAAAAAATCAATCTTTTGATCTTATCTCAATTAAAAAAAATAATAAAAGTTTTATACAACTTTGGAGAAGCTTTTAAAAAAAGTTTAAAATTTTTTAAACCTAATAGTAATAAAGTCTTGATAAGTCTTTAATTTTGAGATTGTATAATCAATTTCATGTTGCGTTTTTTTAGATATCCCATTTTTTTGCAGGCAACCTCTTTTTCGCTTAAGCTCTGAAAACACTGAGGATCTTAGCGCCAGTGAAAACGATGAGTGCGCAGATGATGTCAATATGTTAACATACACAATTTACACAAATGATTTGGATGATATTAAATTAGAAAATTAATAAGATATACCAAAAGTAGACAAAAAGAAATTCTAAAAATTTTGTTCAACACGTATCTTTTCATAAGAATGCGATATTTAGAAATTCCAAGTTTATTCTTAGTTTTAGAGTTAATAAGTTAAAAAGTTAATAAAAAAGTTCATATCCAGATTTGTTAAAATTCTGTCCGCCTGTTATCAATTTTGGCCAAAAAAATTGGATAAATTACCCATATTGCGCTGTATTGAAATTTATATTTTTTAATACCAGAAATCGTTCTGCAGAATTTGGGATGATTGGTTCATAGCTTACCATGGCTTTTATGTAATTTGTTCTCTTGAAAATCATTTAAGTTCATCTTAAACTGATATTCTGCTCAAACTTTTTAAAATTGATTCTGATTGTCGATCAATAATTTTATATAGGTCTAAACCGCAACAAATTTTAATGCAGATGTCTGTTTTTACAAAGATTATAATAATAAATAGACATCATACAGATATTACTCCTAAAACATTCGAAGTGTCGGTGGAGGGTATCAAAGATTCGGCACAGCCGAATATAGCACTCTAACTTGTTTTATCTTATCTCCGCCGAACTTTCCCAAGGGAAAAATCAGCCTTCCATGTGAACGTCACCCTACTTGCGAATTTAGGTATAAACCACGGCCCCCACATAATTCCAGAGTAGCTCATCAAGGGACAGTATCGCCCTTACAGGACTCTTTAATACTGAGAAAAGTAACGACATCAGACAATAGTTTAAATAATATCGCACCATTATTTACATACGACTAGTGCTGCTTCGGGGAGGATTTCATACAACATCCATTTTCTCATCCTTTATAACAACTTGCAATTGTCCGATCATTTCTCTCCTCGAGATCGGGTTAAGTTTGGCTCTCAGGCAGGTCTTCATACAACATTCATAATCTAGTCATTCGCTTTTCCTTCATCACACATTCACTTGGCTGTTGTTGTCGCAACAGACATCATTCAAACCCATTATCTTCTACTTTATTTTCCAGCATTTAACTTCGTTCCCAACTTTAACGTAATTTTCCAGCATAACCAACTTAAACTTGCTTTAAAACTTCACTTCATCTCCTTAACATCTTTAAAACAGGATTATTTTTATTTATTTTATTTATTTAATATATAATTAGGTCTATGGATAAATCCTTACAGCCTAATACAAATGAGTATTTAACTTAAGTATAATATTACGTTTAACAATATTTAAATCCAGAGAAAAATCAATAAATTCAAACATTTCATTGAAGCAACAACACAGTTTTCTAAATGGGTCTGCCATAGCATAGTTAGTTCGGAAAGTTTTTATAAATAAGGGATTATAGTACCGTACCGTACGTCGTGGAATGTTAAATGATAAACTACTTAATAAAAAATTCGAGCATACTTTTCCATTTATTAAGTTAATTACAAATGAGACATTTAGCATAACTCTGCGACTTTTCAGTGTTGGCAAACGTATTAAAGATAATCTTGTAGAATATGAGGGGAGATTATCATATCCTCGATATGTATCTCTCAGGCAAAAAAGCAAGAATTGTTTTTGAATGGATTCAATATGATCACTATGAACCATATAATGTGGATCCCATACAATCGAGCCGTATTCCAAGATTGGTCTAACGAGAGATGTGTAAAAAGTTGTTTAGTGACGAAAGTATCATGGAATTCCTTCGCCCAACGTTTAATAAAAGCCAGAGTACAACGAGCCCTGTTGACAGTCATTGTTATGTGTTGAATAAAATCCAATTTTACATCCAGTAAGATGCCAAGATCCATAATTGTGTCAACTATCTCGATTTTATAGTCACCGAGTTTATTGTTATTTAAAATACTACGTTTTCTAGAAAAGCGCATATGTTTACATTTCATTAGGTTTAAATCCATTAGGTTATGTTTACACCAATTATAAAAGGCATCCAAGTCTCCTTGAAGATAAATATGGTCTAAAGAGTTCGTGAAGTTTAAAAAAATTTTTACATCATCTGCGAACATTAGTATATGTGAATGTTTAATAATATCAGGCATGTCGTTGATGAAGAGCAGAAACAAAAGTGGGCCAAGGTGACTACCTTGCGGAACACCGGATTTTACCAATATAGGTTTAGAAGTTGAAAACCCAAATTTTACGCATTGTATTCTGCCGAGAAGATATGACCTTAGCCAGCTTAAATAAGTTTTGTCGAAACCCATAATATCAATTTTTCTCAAAAGAAGGTTGTGATTTACCTTATCAAATGCCTTACTGAAGTCGGTATATATAACGTCGGTATGCTGGTTGTTGACGAATCCCTCATTTACCAAAGTTGTCAGTTCTAAAATATTTGTCATAGTTGATGATTCTTTACGAAATCCGTGTTGAAAAGGTGTTAATAACGGTGAAACTTGATGAACCAATGAATCTAAAATGCATTTTTCAAAAAGTTTTGGAATTGCGCTAAGTTTGGCTATACCTCTGTAATTAATTATATTTGATTTATTTCCAGATTTGAACAAAGGAATTAAATATGACTCTTTCCATATTTTTGGAAAATATCCATTTTTCAAAGAAATATTAAAAATAATTGACAACGGCATTGCTAAAGCTTCCATACAGTTGATTAAAATACTGCTTGGTATACCATCAGGACCCATTGAGTTTGAATATTTAAAAGATTTTAAGCAATTGATAATATCAAGTGTGGTTATTGGTGAAAATGAAATAGTTTGACCAGTAACTATATTAAATGGATAATTGACATTTTCAGCACAATGTGCATCAGAATATGTGGACGAAAAAAAGTCGGCGAATAAATCACTGATTTCCTTTTCATCGTGTGTTTCAGTACCCATATATTTCATGACCTTCGGTGCGCCAGAGATCTTTCTTTTCGAATTTACAAATTTATAGAATGATCTTGGATCGTATTTTAAGTTGTTTTTTATTTTAATCAAATAATCGTTATATAATTTAGCAAATTGTATTTTGCACGAAGGACGGAATACTTGCTGTAATCGCAGTGGGATCCAGATTTCTTATATTTTCTGTAATTCTTGTTTTTTAAGTTTTTTAACGAAGAAAGTTGTTTATTACCCCATGGTGGTCCTGATTTTGAGCTCAGTGAAAATTTTGGTATACATTCATTCATATATTGTTTTATTGTACAGTAGAAATTATTAATCATTTTATCGATTGTTTCTGGTGCGCCAATGCGAATGGATAACAATTGAATCCAATTTGTGTTAATTAAAAGGTTATGTAGGTCGTTGTAATTTGCCCTTTTAAAACAAAACACCTTTTCTTTTTTATGAAAATTTTGAACACGATGACAACTAAAAATGTTGCAGCTAATTTCAATTGTAGGGTGGTAACGATCTTCTGGGAGTGTTATAGGATCAACACGATTTATTGTACATTCCTTAGGCTCATTAACAAATACCAGGTCAAGTAATTTACCATACATATTGTAGACGCCATTTATCTGATGTAGACATAAATTTGTAATGTTACCGAATATATCATCACTGATGTTATCAGAACGATTAGGAATGTAAGTTTTACTTTCTGTGGAGAAATGCCAGGTAATCTGAGGTATATTAAAATCGCCAAGGACTAACATGAAGTCACCCATACTTCACAAAACCCTTCCACTTGGGGTCCTTTGAATATTTACCACTGGGCTATGAATGCTAAAGTAAACCTTAAGTAAGAAAAAAATGTATGTGGCAAAGCTTTTGTTGGACTATTGGCATCAAAAGCCTTTCTTATTCTGGCACTACCTTTGCGTAGTAGGGTCAAGATAAAACAAGTAAGAGTGTTATATTCGGCTGTGCCGAATCTTATATACCCTTCACCATTGTGCGAGCAGAATACAGAGCAACTAGACAAAAACTAAATAAAACTGGTAAATATTTTTTTTTAAATAAGAGACAACCGGTTTCGATCTTCGCTTTTCATAAGGGCCCAGAATATATGTACTTTATAGGGTGTAGGATCAATATTGTATATACCTTTTTACCTTCGGTGAAGGGTATAAAAAGAGTAATTTTCGGGAATTCAGGGTTCTAATCACTGCATTCGATACTATCGTATCGAATAAACTATTGAATTTTTTTGCATACGACACACAGTGCTTTGTCCCCATATAACGAAGGGACATAAATAGAAGGAGTTGTCAGAAATTTGGTACACAAGCATAGAATAGCTTAGTTAAGAAAAATTTGAATTTTTGGACAAATCGGTCCAAGGACACGCCTACCTCCCATGTGTCCTGAAATGGAAAAATGTAATTTTAGCTTCAATAATGCCCACAAAACTACAAAAAATGGTCATACTAAAACACACACAACTAGCAACGTATGTGCAAATTTTCACTTAAATCTGAACAAGGACTCAAGGTCCTGCCATATATCCTTTTTCTTAAAAATGTTATAACACTTCCAAAAATTATCCGATCGTAATACAATTTGGTATGAAAATTGATATTTGTTAGATATATATGTGTGCCAAATTTTGGTTGAATCGGATTATAAATGTGAAAAATACAAAAACATCATTTAATGAAAAATGAGTTAAAAACGCTTAAAATGCTCGTGCAAAAATAACAAGTAAGAAAGTATAATCGGTCAAGCCCGACCATGTGATATCCTATAGCATAGTATTTAAAAACAAAGTTCCAGATTGTAATCTATTTGGGACCCATGGGCAATCATGGACCCACCAGAATTATGTTATGAGGTTAAGATTCGTTTCAAAGTTCTTTCTGCCGAATATTATTTAGATATCTCCATCTTCATATATGGGTTTTGTGGATGAGGGTTTATATGTAACCTACGATTTATATTGGTATGTTACTACATATATTTTTAAGGAAGCTGGCATTAAAAGCTATTTTCGGGAGAGTGATTTGTATGGGAGCTATGTTCAAAAATAGAAAGATTCCAATAAAATTTGATAAGCTGATTTTGATTGCAATAAAATTAGTTTGGTTTGGACCAAATTTAATCTTGCCGATGTAATAAGATGGTTTTTGTAAAATTATGGACCGATTCGTTCCATTTTCAATAGGCTTGGTCCTTGTACCAGTTAGAGCCTCTGTGACAAATTTCATCAAATTACTCCGAATTTGCGATCTGTATGCACAAGGTTGCATGGACAACCAGCCGGTCGGACGGATATCGTTAGATCGACTCAGAAAGTGATACTGAACCGATCTAACGAATTATTTTGAATCATTTCTTATTATATTCCTTATTTATTTTCATTAAACTAATTTATTCATAATTAACATATGTTCATATTTTTTATTTACAATTAATCATCTTCATTACTAGATTCTTCCAAAAAAATGTTGCCGCCCAACGAAACATTTGTTTCGTCATCTTTAACTCGTTCATTAACATTTTCTCTTAGTATATATTTCTCAATTTCTTCAAATAATATATTTTTTTTTTTGTCTTTGGATTCCTTTTTGAAGACAACAACGGATCTGAGGAAAGTATTAAATGAGTCATTAAATCGTAATGAGTGTCTCTTCGTGACGTTTTTCTTGTATGGGACAGTCTTGTTTTTCTCACGATTTTGTGGTTGGCTTCCAATGCTTCTTCGGACAAGCACCCTGAAATTTATTATAGTTATTAGTTACGTTTCATTATAATTACATAAAGCCACTTTAATACCTATTGGAAAATTAAAAAACTCAATAACATCAGCTCCATGGACTAAAATTTTGTGAACTGTGCTAGGCATATAGTACCACCCATAATGAATTAAATACATGTTCCTCGTTCCACAATATAATTGCTCTTACTACAAAAAAAAACCAAAAAAAAACTTCTGTCACGTAACCATCTTCAATTTAAATAAAAAATAACGGCACTAAGTCACATTTTGAAAACATTCTTTATACGATGAAAAACCAACGTCATCTGGGAATTTAGCGCCATCTTGTGTCGACAAAAAGAAACAGACACAACTGTTATACTAATTTTTTTTTAATTTATATTGTCAATTTTTCTAATTCAATAGTATATATATTTGGATTTTTTCTTATTATGTTCCTAGTTTATTTTTTTTTAACTAATTCAATCTATGAAAGTTTGAGCAAAAATCACGAAAATAGCATTTTTTTTTAATAAATTTTTTTTTAAGTTGTGGTAAAATTTTTTCAATTTTTTTTTTTGTAGTTATTAGAAAACAGTCTAAATATTCGAAATCAGAAATAAACCCATAGACCAAATTTTTCTTTTTTTTTTTAAAATTCCATCAAAGTTAAGAAATTTTTAGAGCTTAACTAAATAATAAGCATTTTTTCAAACCATTAAAAAATATGTATAGGAGCATAATTCCATTAAAATTATTACAGAAAAAAATTTGAATCTCGTAATCCAAAAAATTAATTTTTTACAATTATTTTCTTGAAACAATAAAAAACCAAGGGCAATTGTGATTTCAGCGCCCTCTTATGCCGTAAAATGCAGACAAACACAAAAAATGTTTTATACATATTTTGATTTTTGTTGTTTTTTATTGAATGGTATAAGTTTGAATTAATATTTCACAGTATTTGTAGTTAATTGTCTTTTAAACTCCTGAAAACTATCAAAATTTGATCAAAAATCATGAAAATAGCCATTTAAAAAAAGTTTTTTTTTTTCAAGTTGTGGTAAAATTTTTTCAATTTTTTTTTTGTAGTTATTAGAAAACAGTCTAAATATTCGAAATCAGAAAAAAACCCATAGACCATATTTTTCTTTTTTTTTTTAATATTCCATCAAAGTTAGAAAATTTTTAGAGCTTAAGTAAATAATAAGCATTTTTCAAACCAATAAAAAAACACTTATGAGAAAATAAATCAATAAAAATTTTTTACAGTTAGTTCTAAATATAGTAAATACTACAGAAAAAAGTTTCAATCTCGTGCTTTAAAAAACAACAGTTTTACAACAGTTTTCCTAAAGCATGTAAAACTCAAGTAGTTGTTTGGCCATTTTTACTATAAATTCTCAAACTTTGGCGCCATCTAGCGCCGCCAAAAAGAGTTAAATCTTAAAAATTCTTCAAAATTCATTTTAATTATTTTGTTATCTATCGATCTGTACATTCTTAAGCACAATATAAGACTTGTTTTTTTTTTTGATTTATGTCTATGGGCCAAAGCACTGTGCGACACTGGCGTATCGAATGAAAACTCGATAAATGTAATGTCGAGTTACTCGATGTCGAATGCTATTATTTCAAATTCAATACATTTCATTCGATATCGAGTTTCAAGATACCAAAATAAATAATTTCGATGAATTTTGCTCGATATCGTATGCGGTGATTAGACCCCAATATTTCTGTTATAACTCATAAAAATTTCCGACATTTTGATATATAAGTCATATCCATAGGACGTATAGCAGCCCTAAAATTTAGGTTTTTATAAAAATTTTGATGTTTTTTAGCCCATTTTTTGAGTATTTTGCTCATAAATTACCCATTGTCTAACCGATTTGATAGTTTTATATACCGACGTGTTAAGGAAGAATTTTACCATTTACTTAAGTTATATTTATATATAAACATTTATATAAACTTGTAAATATATATTTTAACAAAGTTAATTATAAAAAAGAGTAATTTTTGTGGATTCAGTATTTCGGTTATTTATATACCCACTTGTTGAAGAAGATATTTACCATTTACTTTAGTTATAAAGCTTGGACTCGGGCAGATCTATGGTTTCCGAAAGTGGGTATTAAAAAAAAAAAAATTTAATTTTGGTCATAACTTTTTTGTATCTGATCCGATTTTCCCGAGTTTTTTATAAAATATGTTCTACAAAAAATTTCCGGTATTTTAGTGTATAAATCATATCCATAGGACATATGGCAGCCTTAAAATTTATACAATTTTTAATTTTTTTTGTATGGGAGGTACCACGCCCACTTCTCCAATCCCGCCCACATTTTGTAGGATGGTGTGTATTGGCAACCTAAATGTGTGTACCTAATTTGGAAACTTTGGCTTCTGCCGTTCCCCAGATATATACAGCAAAAAGTAATAAAAATACAACAACCACAAGGGATTTTTGGAAAAAATTAGAGGTAGTCGTGGTTTTTTGCTCATACCTCAGCCATTTGTGGACCGATCTGGCTGAATTTCAATAGCAAAATTATAATAAGAATACCTGACAGAAAGATACCCCAAGGAAGCCCCCATCATATCTGGGGGCTTCGGAAAACCCATTTCAACAGACAGACGGACAGACGGTCAGACGGACAGACGGACAGACGGACAACCGGATTTGAACTTCGCTTTTCATAAGGACCCAGAATATATATACTTTATAGGGTGTAGGAACAATATTGTAGAAATTACAAACGGAATGACAAAGTTATATATACCCTTTTACCTTCGGTGAAGGGTATAATAATGGATCAATTTGACCTATTTTCAGAACAAACAATAAGTTAATCTACTGTTATTATAATATTTCGGGAAGACTTTTGAGCGGGCGAAAATAAAACATCGATTTTTAATATTTTTAATTAAATATCATATTGGAAAATTTATAGGATAATAATGAAACCCATGCCGGGCAAGGATTCAACTCTACCATGTTGTAAGATACCTATTCTACTACCTTATTTTCTTGTCTATTGAAGATATATTTTAGATGTTGCTCAGGCTTTTAACAAGGTTTTAAAGGTCAAATGTCTGCTGCTACCGAACAGTCACAAACTACCAGAGAGTTACTTATCAGACCTTTTATTTAGGGTACGGAACAAGGAATATATCGTCGCAGGAATTAAAGAACGCTGTAACTGACAAAAAATCGAAAAATCATTTTTATCAGAAAAAAATACTGCTTCAATTGGTCCCGGTCCCATATTTGTATGATGAACAAAAAATTCAATTATGCAAATAAAAAAAAATCGTTTGCTTTAAGCCGCAGAATAACCCGGAATACTAGACTTGAGAGGAAATGCTTACAGCCAATATATTAAGCGAGAAAAAATAAAAATACCTTCTTATAATCATGTTCCTAAGTTGTATAGTTTTTGTGATATGAATTTTTTTCTACTTTCTTCCATACAGGTTTTTTGGCTCTGGTGAACATTTTATGTTTTGTCAGTTACAGCGTTCTTTAATTCCTGCGACGATATGTGAGAAGAGAATATAAGATTAAGCCTGGTGTTTTACAGGAAAATGTTCTTTGGCCCAATCTCTACTTCGACTACGCCTTCGAATTGTCTTAAAACTGATCATTTAAACAATTCCCGATGATACAGCTTAACTAAATTATCATGTGAACCGCAAGTGGCTCTTCGTAATCTTAATCCACCGATGGTAAAGAAAATCTCCTGCACAAACTTAAATATCGACACCTTCCCATAATAATGTATTAAGCGACACTTTTTTCGAAAATGACCTTTTATGTGGAACTAAACTAGAAGTTAAGCGCCACATTTTGGCCTGGGTTTCGCTGCCCTATCATGGATGCGAAGGAAACTAGAGAGAAAATAAAATTGTATCAACCGTCAAGTTTTCTCACTGGAATAATGTTGCACCCTGTAATTTTATTATCCGCCAAAGAAATAATGCTAAGCCACATTTTTAAATATGTTTTGTATTCTGAAAATTGCTTTCCAAACATGTTCCGTTCAATAAAATACACAAATAAATAACTAAATGAGACGTTTCTTTTTCGTTTCCTACACAATTTTAGAAATGTCGCTTAATACATTCTTATGGGAAGGTATCGATATATTAAAATTGTTCTCTATAACGTTAAAATTGGCAACTCTGCCTTAAACTTTTCTGTATGTTTAACTCATTTCATATAATTAATGACAGACAGACAGCTGCAACATCAATGTTGCTGCATGTGTAGCAAACCACTTTTTCGCATGATAAAAATCAAAATTAAAATAATTGAAATTACACAAATGCTGATTAATGAAAGAAATAACTGCAACATATTTAAATAGTTAAAGTATAGGTGTTGTCGACAGTGTAAACTTAAATAAACGAAACACTCAACAAGTTAGAATGAAACATTAAGCTGTGATAGACTTTTTATATCCATCTTTAATGTTTACACATATGGCTTGTGTATTTAATAACTTATATGACATGTTGTATGTATGTAGATAAGCTTCTATAAATATAATAGTGGAAACAGCTATTTTTTTTTTTTTGCTTAAATGTATAGAATTTTGTGCCATCAATGTATGCGGAAAGTTTTGCTTGCTTCCCTTCTTCAAGTTGAAGAAAAATTGTGTCTTTAGCAAGAGAATTCGTTAACTAAGGAGCTGGAAGACGCCAAACTACTATTTTATGTAATGGAAATGCTGCTTGAACACAACAAAAAGAAGAAATTTTTGAATCGAATCGTTACTGACGATGAAAAATAATCCATATCGAGAACCCGAATATTAGGAAATCGTATGTGAAGTCAAATATTACATGATGCAAATTCAGTGCTATACATTTAGCTAGACTAAAACAGTGCAATCTAGAATGAGCTGCTGAAATCGGGTGGGAATATTTCAGGTTACTTGCACACAACATACGTGATTCTTTGAAGTGAAAAGCTCCCGAAATATCGAGCCCAAACCGCGAAAATAACGTAAGCGACATCATTTTCAATTTTCGTTTTTTTTAATAAATGAGTTTATTGGCAACACTTGCATCATCTCCAAAAATGTCATGGTCACATAAGGTCCCGTTAGGATTTTAAAGCTAGAACAATTTTATCATAAGCGACAAATATCATGCAAAATTTAGATGAAATAAAATATAAAAAAACTCTCTTCTGTAAAACTTGATTTTTGGCGTAGATAGATATACAGCTGTACAATTGACAACACTTGATTCAAGTTGCAAGACCAGCAAAAACTATTTAGAAAAAACCAAAGCGAATTAACTACAGGTGGTGTCGAAACGGCACCTGATTTGGACAGTTTCAGCTTATTTGTTTTGATTTGTTAGTGTTTTGCTAAGAATGGTTGACATTTCGAGCTATAAGCACTAACAATGCAATGCCAAAACCCCAATGTTGTTTCTGTTGTTTTTGAATTGTTTTAGTTCCGACACAACCTGTAGTTGAATTCGCCTTGGACAAAACTGATTAAGAAATCAATCAAAATTGGCTAGATTGACGCATATGTTACCAGACGTATGGGTAAAGGTTATGGCCAACGATGCCCAACTCTTTGGATAAGTCTGTGAATATTGTATAAATGTTTGACAGTAAAACCTTTTTGCATTCTTAAGATATAAATCCACCAATATATTTTGCGAATACAGAAAAAAAGTAAATACAGTGTAATCTCTTTTAATAAACAATTTTTAAAAGCGGAATGTGAGATTCTTCCTCCAACATTTCTTTTACTCAACTAGTTTTGCGGGATATTAATTGTAAACTGCTTAGAACTTGAGACAATTTGACGCCAAACTGATTCGTTCCTGGAAACAAACATATAATTAAGACATGGATCCCAAATATATAAAAGCTAGCTTAACCCTGTGCGCTTCGCTACACCGCTTTACCCACTTCTTCAGGTGAGAGGTATTTAATATATGCATCCTCTGGGAGGTATTTCCCCCCTGCGCCTACCCCCATTTCTATTATTTTTAAAAAAGAAGTAAACCATAAGAGTGACTTCTGCAAAGTTTGAACATTCTTACTATAACAGTTCTTAAGATATGCGATATTAAACATTGGCGTCCTATGGGGGCAACACTTCCCCTGCTGCTATTTTATTTCAATTTTGGGGCTCAGAAGATCCTACTACCAAAAGCTCAACAAAATGCATGAAGCGGTTCTTATTATTATTGCTATCTGTGAGAGGTACTGCTCCTCCTCCGTCAACCCAGCCCATTTCTATATTGAAATTTATAGTTTACCATAATAGTAGGTTTAACCACGTTTCAAGACTCTCCCTTTAATAGTTCTCATTTGAGCTATATTTAATATATGCATCCTATGGGAGGTATTTCCCCCCTGCGCCTACCCGCTTTATTTTGGTTTTCAGTAGTGTAGCATACTATAAGAGTGACTTCTACAAAGTTTGAACATTCTCACTATAACAGTTCTTAAGATGTGCGGTATTAAACATTTGCGTCCTATGATGGGGCTCTGAAGATCCTACTACCAAAAGTTCAACAAAATGCGTGCAGCGGCTCTTAATTATATTTCTATCAATGAGGGGTACTGCTCCTCCTCTGTTAACCCCGCCCATTTCTATATTGAAATTTATAGTTTACCATAATAGTAGGTTTAACCACGTTTCAAGACTCTCCCTTTAATAGTTCTCATTTGAGCTATATTTAATATATTCATCCTATGGGAGGTATTTCCCCCCTGCGCCTACCCGCTTTATTTTGGTTTTCAGTAGTGTAGCATACTATAAGAGTGACTTCTACAAAGTTTGAACATTCTCACTATAACAGTTCTTAAGATGTGCGGTATTAAACATTTGCGTCCTATGATGGGTACCACTTCCCCCCTTCTATTGTATTTCAATTTTAGGGCTCTGAAGATCCTACTACCAAAAGTTCAACAAAATGCGTGCAGCGGCTCTTAAGATACCAATTCCCCTGCCCCTATCGAAAAAATAAGTAGCCTATTTAAAATTTCAGGAAAATCGGTTCAGTAGTTTAGGAGTCTATAAGCCAACAAACAAACAAACATACAAACATTTTTAATTTTTATATATATAGATACATATAGCAGACTAAATCGTTATCAGTTAAAACTCAAAATTCAAAAATGTTTAGGAACAGCAAAAACTGGCTTCAAAAACAATTGTTGCAATTGTTAAATCAAATTAAGTTCCAAAAATGTTAAAAAAGAAAATTCAAAGAAGACAGTGGCGCAAACAAAATTTCGTGGCTATAACAGATTTGATTTGTGAACTGTACCCATGTTCTGTAACTTTAGTGAGAACTTCTCGCATCGAAAATATGTGAAACAAAATATTCCATCGTTTCTCGAAATGTGAGAAAAAGTGTGTCTGTAACTCATGTCGAAAACTATCAAAAGAGATTACTTCGTTACGTTATAAATGTCAAAACGTTGTACTTGAAGCCGATGTGACTTTGCAGGCGTTGACAACGCCAGTCACACATATCGTTGACGGCGACCAAAATGTACAAAAATTTTAAATTTTTCAACTACGGCGGCGAAAATACAACCGTCGGCTATACCAAATAATGTAAAGTGTGACTTTAATGTTTTTTTTTTGCAAACGAGCTTTGAAAACATTCGTATATTTTATAAAAATGTTAAAAGCAAAATAATTTAACAATGAAAAAATGTGCTAGGAACAAAATATTATTATTATTATTCTTTGCATTTTAAATTGTGTTTAGTGTTGAAATTTTTTCTCGCCCCATTTTTATTCGTGACTTTATTTGACAGTTCAAAGCGAGAGTTTTTCTCGCCAAAATGTTACAGAAACACTTTTTCTGTAAATTGGCGAGAACCTCCAAAAAAAAGTTACAGGCAGAGTTTAGTCAGAAAAACAGCTGTTTGTTTTAATACAGTCAAATTCCTATAATTCGTACCCAGATAAATCGTTATTCCCGATAATTCGTAATAAACTGTCGGTGAAAAAATCTCGCTAATTCGTAAAATTTCCAAACATTTTTGTCCCCTCTCTAATTCGTAATTTTTTTTTTTCAAATAAAATCTTCTTTACCTCTTATAAATCGCAATTTTTGCTAACTACCACGTTAACTCGTAATAAAAACAATAGAAACATCCCAGTAAAAACTTCGCCTACAAAATAATGTGTTGAGTAATCAGAAAAGAACACTACTTACAATTCTACTGAAAGAACCAATGAATTTTACAAGGCATGTCCCAAAATGAACGCATTCAAAAGTAAGTCACTATTTATTTTACCTGCATACATCCAGAAGAAAAGTAGTTATAGAAGTTGTTATACATGTAGTTATAGAAGAAAGCTACTAAACAATGAGTTAAATAAGCTATTCGTTTTAAAAAAGTAAGCGAAGTTTTTACTGAGTAATTAAATTTGCACCAGTAAACAAATTAATAGTATCAATTAAACGTTTAATTCACTTGATTAAACGTTTAATTCAATTGATTAAGGGTTTCATTCACTAGATCAAACGTTTAATTCGCTGATTACATTTTTAGTTACAACTGATTTTATTTTTGATTAATGCTTTAAAAGGTGAACAATGTTGGGGAAGTTTTTCAGTGTGTTGGATCTATTTAATAAAAAAAAAAAGTTTACCAAACCAAAAAACAAACAAAACAAGTAAAAAGTATAGTCGGTCAAGCCCGACCATATGATACCCTACACCACAGTATTAAAAAACACATCATGCTTATATGTCCATGTAAATATGGATTTATCTATGTTTATAAACTTCATTAAAATCGGTTTGAAAGATTGTGAGAGGTAGAAACTGCCCCCTACCTCCCTTTGTGATCCTGTTTTTGAAAAACTGTAAAGCTTATGTGTCCATATAGATATGGATCTTTCTATGTTTTAAATTTCATTTAAATCGGTTTGAGAGGCAGAAATTGCCCCTATCTCCCCTCCTGGTCCTATTTTTTTAAAAATTCATTCATTTTGTGTCCATATCGATATGGTTTTTTCTATGGTTCTAAATATCTAAAATCGGTTTGATAGTTTCTGAGAGGAAGAAATTTCCCCCTATCTTCCCTCGTGGTCCTACGATTTGGCCCAGTTTCAATAGGCTTGGTCCTTGTGCAAATAAGAACCAATGCCCAAAATTTTATCAAATTATCTCCAAAAATGCGACCTGTACTTTGCGCACAAGGTTACATGGACAGCCAGCCAGCCGGACGGACATCGTTAGTTCGACTCAGAAAGTGATTCTGAGTCGATCGGTATACTTTAAGGTGGGTCTATGACACACATCAGCACAAATGCATAATACCCTCTCCACTATTGTGGTGTGGGTATAACAATTGCGGTGAGTGTTAAACGGCAAAGACTTCTGAAGAAATAGTGTGGTTACAATCGAAGCATGTAAAATCAACCTGTCCGTGAACGTGGGTTCAATTCCCCGATCAGTCAAGTTTGAAAAATTATCAATAAATTTTAATTTATTTCATGTTGTAAAATTCCTTTTTTTATTAATATAATTAAATGAAAATTAAATTTTACGAACTTAAGCCTGATTTAAAATATGAAATTTTGGATTAAAACCCATAAACAGTTCATTTAAGCAACAATACTAATAAAATTTTTTTTTTTTTTAATCTTAAAAATTTTCTGTTCCACTAATTTTTTGCACTATTGTGCGCAAATCGTTCTCATTGACCAGATACGAGTAATTGCAATTTAAAAAGTGTAACGTGTGAATGGGTCTTTTACTAATTAATAAATTAGCAAAACCATCATGGTCATAGAGAAAAACGGAAGTTTCATTATTTGCCTTAAATCCAAATAATTTAAAGTGATTAATGCGCCAACAAAGACAAATGAGAATATTCTTAATTCAACGGCACACAGTGGCTGAAAATTTTATAGCCAGCCACTGTGCGGCATAATAAAAATAATTTCGCTAATAACACTGTGCAACAAAAACAAACCGGCCTCAATGCTTGCAACTCGAAATGATACTAGACTATTGGTAGAACAAATCTGCCAAACGGTTTTGAAAAGTTCCCGAAATATCGGTCGCTAAAATTTTTGAATTTTTTGAAAAGCCTTTTGGTAAAAGCCAAAAAAATATACTAACTAAGAATTATTTTATGGCGATTCTTTTCTAAGAATATATTAACCCTCTGACACTCATTTTAAGGGCTCATATTTGTCCTTTTTTTAACTCCACACAAAAGCACAGAGCACACAGAGGCGTCACGAGACAGAAAATATTGTATTTTTTCTGTCTTTTTCTTCGAAAGCTGCCCTTTTTGCATTTTTTGTTTTGATTACGCAATTTCTGTTAATAGTAGCGGCCTGTTTTTACACATTGCCACTTCACTACCAAAAAACATTTTCTCTCTCTTTCTGCGAAAGCTGCCCTCGCAAATGATTTAGACATTTTTCATACCTCACTTTTTTCATCTCGGTATGCTTTGCGACAAAAGTTTACTAAAACGGCAGTTTAGAGGGTTTAAATGTTCCACAAATATTTTCTGCATCAAATTTCACAAGGGATCTTCTAAGACCAAAGAATCGTGCAATGTATGTAAAACGGGTTTTCGAAAAATTCAAAAATTTCAGGGCCCGAAATTTATATATCGATACCTTCCCATAAGAATGTATTAAGCGACACTTTTTTCGAAAATGACTTCTTGACGTGGAACTATTCTAGAAGTTAAGCGCCACATTTTGGCCTGGGTTTCACTGCCCTATCATGGATGCAAAGGAAACTAGAGTGAAAATAAAATTGTATCAACCGTCAAGTTTTCTCACTGGAATAATGTTGCACCCTGTAATTTGTATTATCCGCCAAAGAAATTATGCTAAGCCACATTTT
Source organism: Pollenia angustigena (assembly GCA_930367215.1). Classification (NCBI taxonomy): domain Eukaryota; kingdom Metazoa; phylum Arthropoda; class Insecta; order Diptera; family Polleniidae; genus Pollenia; species Pollenia angustigena. The sequence continues at coordinate 191,948,712 of OV884060.1, read as the reverse complement.
TAAATATGTTTTGTATTCTGAAAATCGCTGAAAATCCGAAAAATAAATAACTAAATGAGACGTTTTTTTTCGTTTCCTACACAAATTTAGAAATGTTGCTTAATACATTCTTATGGGAAGGTATCGATATTATTGTTACTGTAACAATATTATGATAACCTAATTTCTCCATACACCAATATTATGCCCTCGCTGTCATGTTATGGTTACTAATATCAATTATATATTTACCACAATTAAGTGCCGGCGCAGAGTGCCTTTACATCAACAAAATTAGAACAAAATAGAAGAATAGAAGAAGGAAACTTTAGTTAATAAAAATTGGCGTGCTAAGATCGCGGCTGACCAGATATCCTACACGGGAGCCAGTAGCTCCTAGAGCCTCGGTTCCGGTCTGACTATTGTATAAGGGGTCCTGGAATTGAGATCTTTAAAAGTCGCCTTGAAATGATGTTTCACCTCCTTCCGGGGAAGCTCGACTGCTAGCGGATCTCCCTACACTGATAGAAAAATTCATCTTCATATTGATGATGCCCTAACATTAGAATTGTGACATCAATGTTACTACAAATGACATCAATGATGCAAAAAGTAACATCAATCCAATGACCAACGTCTTCGTAAAATTTTGTCATTTTTTACGTGTCATCTATTTTATGACTATAGTGACATCAATTTGAAGCCACATTTTGTATATTATTAACATTATTTTCATGATTAGAATGTATTATAAGAAGCAAAAATTCCTATATTCTATTTTTTTAAATTATTAAGTTAAATACATCAAATTTTTAAAGTATGGTGCTGGTTTCTTATTATTGAGAGTTCTGCTGTAAACAAAGGTCGTAATTCAACAAACATGAAACAAACATAGGTAACGGGTAAGTAAAAAAAAATATTCTCTCACTTTGACTTATGTAAATTCCAATGACTTTGACTTCATGACAAACTGTCATTAAATTGATGCTAATGTGTCCTTTCTCCGATGTTACTGCGTCATCGCACTGAGGACACGTTCGTCATTTCTGTGATGCCGATGACACTTTGGCCAAGTGATGTTAAGGTTGACATCATAATGATGAAAAGTGTCATGAGGTCAAAAACGAAGACACTTGTCATTGTACAGATGTCAAAATACATCAGCGTTATGACGCCTTTTCTATCAGTGTAGATGCTGGTGCTATTAAACAGATGTTAATTGCTTTAAAACCGCAGCGGAGGTTATATAACTTCAGCTCCTTAGCACGGGTCGAATGTATAGCTCTGCCGAATTGTACACCCAAATTTCAACTTGTGTGTTGGTTGCACGAGGGAAGGCTGATGAACAGACTATTCTCACTTAATGCGAAAAGAACCGCAAGTTTAGATCCCCACGACAGGTAGTCACGTTAATCCCATCCAACTCAATACAAACGGACAGACAGATGAACATTGTTAAATTAACTCCCCTATTTACAAGAATCCAGAAAATATATAACTTATAAGGTCTTAGATCAATATTGTAGAAAATTACAAATGCAATGATAAACTTATGTATGCATTTAAATGCATTTTCCCAACATTAAACTGACACCATATGCGAGCGAAATTATTCACGTTCATGTTAAAGCAAATGTCATTTTGTATTAAACTGGTTCAATATTGGACTAAAAACGAACACACACTGCAATCACATGCAATCACAGGTGCCAACAATAGTTACAAATCATCATTGTATTCTATTATAATCTATTCCATTCGCCTTAAGGAAAATTCTTTAGTGTCTGTCTGTTTGTCTAAAACACAAATCAGACATTCCATTCATTCCTTTATTGTGTTACTCATTCATACATTATTTCATATTTTCTCTTATTCATGCATTCATTGTACACTTCAAGATTCAAATGGCTACAAAATGTTTTTAATTCTCTATTTTTTCTAACAAGTTGGTATTTCCGGTATTTTAACTACATCGTACGTGTAGATTAAAGAATGTGTGAAAACTCACAGGGCAAGTTTTGTAAGCTGTTTTTGTTACAACATACAGTAGACTATTAGGATCTTACTTTGATGTAAGTTCTCCAAAACACTTTAAAATATAAAGATCTAATAAGAATAAATGAGTTTTGCTTAATTTTGTGTTAAAAAATAAACGCACACATAAGCTAGTTCTTCTGACTTGTCTCCCTGCAACTAAATTCGTAATTACACTTTTTATACCCTCCACCACAATTAGTTGTGAAGAGGGTATATTAAGTTTGTCATTCCGTGTGAAACTTTTTTATTATTCATCTCAGACCCCATAAAGTATATACAGTTAGGGACAAAATTGTTCACAAATTTTGCGTTCTTGGCAAAATAGGCTATACATTTTTGTTTTATTTATAACTATTTAAATTTTTTTAACTATATGAAAAGTAGAACATTTCAAGAACTCAAAAGTAAAAACTTTTCCAAAAAATATATGTTCATAATATTTTTCACGGTATCAGTATTGACTTCTGGATGTGAACAATTATGACCCTAGTTAGAGATTATTGTTGTATTTGGGTCCTAGCGTTTGGTATGTTGTCCATTTGCTCTTTTAAGCTGCCTTAATCTTTTTTTCCATTCTTTTACAAGAGTTCTTAGCAGTTTTGGCTCTTTTTTCCAAGCTTAAACGGCAAGCTCGCTAAGCTTATATCCAGTGTTAGGCGGGTTCCTCTGAGTAAAAAAAAAGTGGTGTTTTGGAAAGGACCAAAGGTACTCAAATGGCTACTACTACTCTGGCGACTAATTAGGTAAAATTATTTTCGAGTTTTTATTTTTTTCAAACTAACTTAGGTATTTCTGAAGTATGCTTAATATTGTTGTCCTGCATAATGATATCACCCTGTCGTGATTCTTAGCCGAATATGGCTTATCTTAGAATCAACGGGTCTTTAATGATGATTATGTAGTGCTTGGCACACATTTTACTTCTGAATTAGCGGAGTGTTCGAAGCTGGTTCCCGCGAAAACAATCTCATGTCATTTATGAGATCATCAAAATTTTAACATTTGGAATTATTTCACTCTTTTACGCTAACACTTTTACGCCAGCCATGTTAACTCCGGTCCGCCTGCCTGCAATCCCATAATTTTTGTCCGATCTAAGCATGTTACACGAATTAAATCTTTAAAACTGAATTTTTCTTACTTTTTTTGCAAACTTCAGCCGTTTTCAGCTTTTATTTTTGCTAAAAGATGGGTTGTCGCTCTTTATTCTAGCTACTAACCTACTAGAACTTAAGCAACTTCGTATGATTTTAGCGCTTACATCTAAATTGCACTCTATGCTCAGTATTTGCCGTAACTTAATAGCTATACTGACAACACCAGTAACAATAAGTCGCTTTGATTCGAGAAAATCATTTGGCTAAAGTTTTTTTGGGCGACCAGCTTTGTTGCTTTTGGTATCCAAACTACCCTTTTTTTTATTTAACATTCAAATCTCTCTGAATTGTTGTATTTTGTGTGATCTTGCGATGTGAGACTTCTTTTTATAAATTTTTCACAATGCTTTGTTTTAAAATTGCCGCTTTTGACTTACAGTTCTTGAAGAAACTAGGCAAAATTTAACTGCTCGAATTTTTTTCAAATTTTAAAAATATTTAATATTAATGAATTAATTGACTCACTTTAAAAGCAAATCCCACAGATTAAACTTGAAATTTTGTTGGAATTTTTATGACAGATTCACACAGGGTCAATATTGTTCACACATATGGTTTGGATGTTAGCTAAGTATTAATATAAAAACGAACGGTACTTTTGAAAATAAGTTTACATAGTATTATTTTAAAATGTAGAAACCCATACAATAGTTTTTGAAAGTTTCCAAGCTGAAACTTTAATAGTTTTCATGATTAACATAAATGTTTTATAATTTCGTGAACAATTTTGTCCCTAACTGTATATTCTGGGTCCTTGAGTAATTCTAAGTCGATTTAGCCATGTCCGTCTGTCTGTCCGTCTGTCCGTCTGTTGAAAACACGCTCACTTTCGAACAACTCAAAAGAAATGAACAAACTTGGTGCCAAATTGCTTGTAGTTATCCTAAGCAGTTTGGGATTGAAATCCAGAGCTATGAATCAAAATGTGGAACCACCACCTAAAAAAAATTGATAATTTTGTTACAAAAAAATAACATAAATGCTGGAACAAGGCACGGAATGCGATAAGATTATGCAAAAATTTGTTTTATTTGACTGGAAATCGCGCTGTAAAATTTCGTGAAGATCCGTCCGTGAAGATCCGTACCCTAAGCCCCATATAAACACTACTCCCGGAAAACAGTTTAGTACGTCTAAAACCGTAAAAATTAACGCTAGGGTAACAAAATTTGGTACCTCACAGTTTTTTAGGACTAGAAATAACAATGTGAAATTTTGTGCGATCGGTCCATAATTTGCCTTAGGCCCCATATAAACCCTACTACCGGAAAACAGTTTAGTACGCCTAAAACCGTAAAAAATAGTGCAATCATAACAAATTTTGGCTCGTCACAGTTTTATAGGACTATAAATGATACTGTGAAATTTCGTGAAGATCGCTACATAATTTACCCTAGGCCCCATAGAAAACCTACTCCCGGAAAACAGCTTAGTACACCTAAAACCATAATTAATAATGGTATCATAACAGAAATTGGTACCTCACTGTTTTGAAGGACTAGAAATGACGCTGTGAAATTTCGTGAAGATCGGTACATAATTTACCCTAGGCCCCATAGGAACCCTACTCCCGGAAAACAGTTTAGTACACCCAAAACCATAATTAATAATGGTATCATAACAGAAATTGGTACCTCACAGTTTTGAAGGACTAGAAATGACGCTGTGAAATTTCGTGATGATCGGTCCATAATTTACCCTAGGCCCCATATAAACCCTACTACCGGAAAACAGTTTAGTCGCCTAAAACCATAATTAATAACAAATCGTCACAGTTTAAGATAATAATAACATCATACAGATATTTCTCCTTAAACATTCGAACTGCCGGTGGAGGGTATCAAAGATTTGGCACAGCCGAATATAGCACTCTAACTTGTTTCACTTGTAATTCATAATGCTTAAGAAAGCGTCAATTCTAATTCAGAATAGTCAATTGAAATATTTTGACTGGGTGCATTAAATTTTCTGTGAATTTTTGCCAGTTTACCAAATCAAGGAACGAATACGTACTAAAGCTGTTCTCAACAATTTGCTTAAAATTAAACAAATGTTGCGAAAAATCAACCAACTACTTCTTTAAAATGCCATAAGAACATCATCGAAGCAACAATTCTTAAGGTAAAAAGCAAAGGATAAAACGTTTTGAGACCACGCATCCCACTGATTCCGGCCGACATGCTCTTCGAAGGAAAAAATTTTATTGATTTGATAGATGAGTGTTTGCTCTCCATTCTTCTCTATTTTTCGCTAGACTTGTTTCAATTAGTGATTTCAGTTACTCTAACCATTTTGTAGATGTAAAAATCAATTACATTTGCACCAGTAAACAAATCTATAGTATCAATTAAAAATTTTTTTGATATTAACAACATTTTCTGCAGTAATTTTGTTTATATACGTAAACGTTTTATTCATTTGATTAAATTTTTAATTAAAACTGATTTTAGTTTTGATTAATGGTTTAATTAAAAAAAAATGGCGTGATTTTCTTTCTGTGTACTGGTATTTTAAAATTGCTTGCACCTTTAAAAACTTGTCCTGATAATCATGTCCCCTTTTATAAAAATAATACAAGATAGTTATAAATATGCTCTAGTATATGTTTGCATAGATATATAATACATATGTATGTACACGTAAATACAAGTACATATTAGTTACATATTCTGTGATACTACAAATACGTAATAGCAAAGAAGAAATGTATGTGTGTACAGCAAGATGTAAGTGCTCAAAGTATATTCTTGGGCAATATATATATATATATTTAACATGTAAAGATAAATATAAATTTGAATAAGAATTTATGTTGTATTGTTAAGTGTGTATGGATATTGTCTTAAAATGTCATTATTATTTACATCAAAATATATGACTACTACTGCACTAAATTCATTAGTAGGCTCATCAGTAGATTAAACAGAAAGTCCCTCTTATTTAGCTTCTAACTTCTGTCTATTTACTGATCTCAATTTCAATGAGAGCCAGGAAGGTCATATAAATATTATTCAGCCAAGGCTCGAAAGAATCTACATTATTTCAGAAATATACTGCAATAAATAAAAAACACTCGGGATAAATTAAGTTTTTCATACTAACTTTAAGTACTTAAAAATTCAAGTATGAATAACACTAAAACGTACTTTAAAAAAATCCTAAATGGGATTACTTTTGAAAATCAATCCCGGAGTTTCATAAAAAAAGTACAAAATTCTTAAACCGGGTAAAAAAAAGATTAAACTTTTCGTTAGTAGTGCCACTCTGAGAGTAAAATTACAAAGTGAGCGTTTTAATCTCATTTAATTTATCAAAGTTTGATGCAGACACCAGGGTTGTCAGATCGATTTTGACCTTTTTCGCCAAATTCAATGTCAAAAATCGCCAAAACCTTTATTTTTAACTTTTTGAGAATAAAATATAGATGATATAAATTATTAAAAATATTTTTTATAAATCATAAAAATTAAATTTTAAAATTAAGTCGCCATAATATATTTTCTGTTTAGTTTTTATTTAGAACCAAGTAAAAATGATTAGTGAAGACAAAAAAGGAACATTGCACTATTAAATAGTTAAAAGTAGTCTACTAAAAGCAGCAAAGAAACAATTTTTGTGGTTAGTATTACACAAATACTGGATATATGTGTGTATGTAGTGGAGTTCTATTATATATCTTAAACGCTATACACTTCAGCGACAAAAATCCCTTTCGTCTTTCTTTTTTAAATACATTGTAAGTGAATTAATTTTTTTCAACGAAGGTACAAAAGAAGTGCATCATGTAGTATTAACATTCATATAGTAATTTATAACTAGTAACACCGCGTCAAGAACTGTATTCTATTTAGAAGCAGAGTTTAAGTGAAGTTCGTTATTGAAAATACATTTTCAACACAGTCATTACTAGTGAAATTTAATGCAGAAAATATTCGTCGAACATTTTAAAATTATCCCTTAAAATGAGTGCTATAGGGTACATAGGTTCAACCCAGACGATAGGACCACCGATTTTGATCTTCCACGCAAAACCTGGTGTAATTTAAACCGCTTACGCACATCTACTGCCAGAACTATGGATTCCCTAACCAAGTCGGGACTTGCTAATGACGCCAGCTGTCCATGCGGCCAGCGTTACCGTTGTGATACTAAAGTATCAATTTGACCCTTTTTCGATGGTCTTGATACCATTTATGACCCTTTTTTTAAATTATACTTTTGTATCATTTTCACCTATTTTGTGACACTTGTTGACCCTTTTTTGGAAATAGCAATCACATTTTGTTTTTTGTCAACAATGCTGGACGTTAGTGCTAAAAAAATGTTTTCGAAATAAGCGGAGATGGAGGATTGGACTTCAAGTAAAGATTAAATACCAAAATATAGAACGCAAATTCCTAAAAACCTCTTAGTATTCGTAAAAAGATTTGTGTTAAAAGATTTTGTACGACTTCTAAATTAGATTTTCGATTTTAAAGTACAAATTAAAGTACGATTTCCCTAATAGCAAAAATAACTCATATACATATTTGTTATGTTTTATTTATTGAATAACTAATGGTGATTTCTTTTCAAAAAAAATGTGACATTTTATTTAAAAAATCGTTTCTTATAAATGATTTGCTCTCTTATAGAGCACTGCTACACGTTCAATAAATATCGTGATTTTTCTAGTATCACGATATTTATTGAACGTGTAGCATGCAATATTGATGGATCGCAATCCATATCGCAGAATGGCCTAAAATATGAAATCCAGAAATCCAGATCGCGGATCGTGGATCGCGTGATAAATATTAAACGTGTAGCATTTTCATGATATTAAATAATATTAATAAAAATTAATACGTCAGTAAAAAGTGTCAAAATAAAAGAAATAAAATACGCAGTGGAAAAAATTAAACAAATAAAAAGTAAAATAATTGACGTCAGTAAAAAGTGTCAAAATAAAATAAATAAAATACGCAGTGAAAAAAATTAAACAAATGAAAAGTAAAACAATTGACAAAATTTGTGTATTTTTCCGATCCTGCATCCACTTTTTGCTCCAAATGTTTCTTTCCATTTTTTTCTTTTGGGTTTATCGCGACGACCCGCACAGCACAAAAATAACATAAATACTGACGCGATAAATATTGAACATGTAGCATACGCTCGTGTTCCATCAATATTTTAAAATGGATCTCGATGCAAATATCACGATATATATTGAACGTGTAGCAGTGCCCATAGAGTAGCAAGTTTAATGCTAAAAAATTCACCCTTAATAATGTCATAAGGCATTAAACTTTTTGCAACCCTTAAAATCGACAATACTAAGAGTGCCCTGTAAAAAAGGTGACATCGGTTTATATATGGGATTAGTTTTAAAACGACGAGGATTGCCTCAAAGAGCAAGAAAGCTTCGTAAACATTTTAAAACTCGAAAAATTTTGCAAAAATAGCGCCATCAAATTGATTAAAAGTCCCTAAAATTAACAGGAATGAAAAAAATTCAGTTAAAATTGCAGAAATTCCCAAATATTTGGTAACAGCGGTAAGCTTTAAAGAATCACAAAACTTGCAGGGAAAAATTCGCCAACGATTGCAAAATTAGAAACAAAACCTAAAATTTATTTAAAATCGCTAAATAGGTAAAAAAAAATTCGGAATATAACATAAAAAGTATTAAATAAAATGAGCTATAATGATGAAGAACAAACACAAGTGTTAAAAACAGGAAAGGGCATTCCATAAACAAATTAAGTTTTTTAAGCACTGCCTACCTGAAATAAATATTTTTTGTTTGTTTATAAAAAAACTTGGTCTGGGAAATAATGCTTTTAAAAATGTTGACCCTTTTTTCATTGAAATACCCTTTTTTTTACCCCTTTTTCTGGAAAATCCCCTTTTTGTGACCCTTTCCAAATTTTCCAACGGTAACCCTGCATGCGGCCATCCTTTACAAACAGTCGACCACATAATTCGAAATTGCCCTCTCCATTTCCAGGAAATACTGAAGAAATCAATAACCTAACACCCAAAGTCATATCCTGGCTAAATTCTTTAAACTTGTAAAATAAATTTATTATCTATAAAAAAAAATAGATTCATATGCATACTTGTATTTTTTCTCTGTATTTTAAATCCATACGCTTAATAATAAAATAAACATAATTCAGTGCAAACTTTTCGTGCTCAAAATAACCAACTGTGGATAACTCAAATATAAGTCATTATCAAGTTTTAAAAAAATATTGTTATCTAATTTATAAAAAAAAAAAAAAAAAAAAAAAAACTTTGCTTACTTCTACTATTTCAGGTGTTTTAGATTCGTTAATTGTATCATTTTCAGTAATTGTGCAAAAAAAAAAAAAAAAAAGAGGGGGGGAAAAGTTTTAAATACATTATTATTAGAAAAATTGTTCATTTTTAGAATGTATACTAATTAGTAATATGTTAACATATACTTATATATTAAAAAAAGTTATGTATTATCTTTGGTCAAGCTAAGCCAATTGTATCTTCCGGATTAATTAGGCCCAATGGGCTTGTGATCCAAAATGAATAAATAAATGAAATGAAATGAAATAAAGGTAACACTTGGTGATAACTTCTGAATTAGTGCCAGTTACTAAGCTTCGAACAGCGTTATTATAACATAAGATTTTCGGCAGTTATAAGAGCAAGTGCGTAATGTTGCATTAAGGCAATAATCGGGCTAAAATATTTAAGTAAAGTTAAAACTGAGAAAAATTCTTTAATTTGTGATCAATTTTATTTACCATTTATAATAGATTTTTATTCGAACTTGTTGATGTGCAGCGTTTTATCTAAATGATAGTTTTGGCATTTGTGCAAAATTTTATTAGTTTGTGTCCATTTAGGGATAAAGAAAACCCATTTATCTTCTAAATTTTTAAACACTTATATAAATACAAGTAAATGAGCTCTTCCAGGGTAATTCAAAACTGTGTTACAAATTTCCAACAAATCGATTTAGGGTTTTTTTTGTGATTGCGTGAGAAACAAACATACACTTAAATTCAGTCTTTATTTTATTATTATGGACTTAATTTTTCTATTGGTTTAGATATTTATTTTTATAATAGATTTTTATTAGCATTAAACTTGATTACTTATATCATGGTTACAATAGCTATTAGTGACCTGGCATTAATAATATTAAGTAAGAAGGAATTCTTTAAATTGCTTCTTTTTCGTTGAAGGCGTTTGTTGCAGACACAAACATATTTCCTATTGCATACCTTCAATGTTTGACGAACACACCTCAAAAGTTGCCATTAATTGTGGTCATTTTTTTAAGGTCAAAAACTCCACCAGCAATAGAGTCGCCTGTCAAAAACATCAAAGTTGTTGAACAAATCGATTTGTTTTCAACCAAATCCATCCATTGTACAGGTAGTTTAATAAATTCTATTGTAATATTATAGTGTTGGACATATAGAGGAGTTTCACCGTCACCAGAAACAAACTACATAGTATGTGTTTTGAAGGCAGTGTTGCCAAAAATAAAAAAAATCTGTTTTTTCCCCAAAATGCAAAAATCCCTAGAAATTTTGTACAAAAATTGTACAAAGCTAAACTTTAAAGCAAGGACCGGAATATGTTTTTTTATTTTGTTTCTAAAAAATATTTATTGTGCAAGTTTAAAAAATACTCCGACTTTGTCTGAATCAGATATGTCTGACTTCATTCTTAGAGACTTCGTTCAGATTTCTATCAGGCATTGAATAGACGTACTGTCTGGCCACTTTCTGACAATTTTCATTAAGTTGAAAATAATTGAAATTTTATTTTATTGTTCAAAAAAAAATGTTAAAAATGGTACGTACATGTAAAATGTTCAATTAAATACTTTTATTTTGCAATAAAATTATAGCCTTCGAAATTTTTTTAAATATACAGTCAGCGTCAAAAGAAAGTGTACACCGAACAGTTCCACATTTATAAGACCGTAGATGATAAAAGGGGGAGAGTACAAAAAATCTGTTTTTATGTTTTTGAAGTGTATTCAGTACTTGTTTATTTTAATAAAAAAAAATTTGTCATTTATTTCTTCTTCATGTTCAAATTAACATTAATCTCAGAAAACGCCTTATTTTACGCGTCAAAAAAAAGTGTACAATCTCATATTATTTCCATGTTCCTTCGTCATAAAGGTAATTTGACCCCTAGTTTTTGTCTACGGACTTATAAATGTGGAACTGTTCGGTGTACACTTTCTTTTGACGCTGACTGTATGTATGAACTTAGTTAGATATCTCCCGGATTGTCTTAGACACAAAGAAAAAACCCATGGGACACGAAAATATTTTTTTTTTTGTTTTGCTACTGTTAAATAAAAACATCAAATTTGAGCTAGTATCCTTAAATAAAATAACGTGGAACAGTCCTAACAATCGCAAGGTAATGTGAAATTTCTCTGTTCCAAAAATTACCTTTTTTAATGCAACTTTAACATATTTTTTATAGTATTTATGGATACTTAATATTGGTTTGGAGACATATCAAGAAGAAGAAGCTGCTCCGTGGATGACATCGGCCACAAATTTTTCAACCTAAGTATTACTATATATCACTCAATTCACATGAGGGCTTTTACGATGTCGTTTTATCTTGATTCCCTTTTCAAGCAACTTTCAAAATCTCTTTGCGTTCATACGATGATTTTTGGTTGCATGTCTTTTTTTATTTACAGTATGGCCTTGATTATCCGTCATTTTCAATTAACTGGAAAATAAAAAATTGTTTTGCATTGATTTGAAATACCTCTATTATCTGGTATTACCTCTCTTATCCGAAATTATAAGCAAATCATCTTTTTTTCGTTTACTTTTAAACAATCAAAACAAATTTAAATAAACGAAGAAAGGTAATTTCTCAACGTACTGGAAAATATTCTGCCAAAATTACTTTTTTCCTCATGTTTACATAATAGTACATTATATTTATTTATTATAGAACACACCAAAAAAAAAATACATAATAAAGAATGCTGCCAATCCCGTCTATTGTCGATAATCGAGGTCTCACTGTATTTTCAACCACACACTTCAAAGTAAGAAAAAAATAAAACGTAAAAAGAAAAAGTTAAAAGAGAAATATAAAAAACGTCATGCAAAACGCAAAACGAGGCGTTTTGTTTACCCTTGTTTCTTCTCTACACCGCTCACCAACAATGCAAAAGAGACGTCGACAAAGCGACGTCGCAAAAGCCTCCATGTGAATTGGCTATATGTATCAAAAAACTTAATAAAAAAAAATATATAAAAGTCTCGTTTAACTTTCGATCACATTCCTACAAGACATCCCTTAGATTTCTATAAGAAATCTGTGCGCTTAAGAATGTCGGCTAATATATCCGAATTTCCCATGCCTTTTTCATTAGATTTCTGTCAGATATCTATCAGAAATGCCGACAAAAAACCAAAATTTCCCACGACATGTCTGTCAGAATTCGTGTCAACCACTTCATACGTTTTTGGGTCAGAAATCTAACAGAATTCGTATACGATTTCTACTTTTTTGCCGACGTTTCTCTCAAATATCTGAACGTCGGATTATTTTGCTGGCTGGGATATTACATTTTTTAAAAATACCAAGGCCCATCTATCAGGTCTGCTTACTTGTACAAAAACAAGCAACTTTTTCTTTTAAGCTGTCAAAAACTTACTGCCACATATACAAAGCAAAAGGAAAAAACGTGTATGTAAACAACTTTTAAAAGCTCAAAAGAACGAAAACAATAATCATCAGGCTTCTTGCGCAGACCTTTTCAATGGGCCTGGAAAAATACATACATAGAAAAAAAATTTCTAAAAAAAACGTTTTAAGAAATAGTTTTCAGCAAAAAAAAAGTTTTTATTTGTTTTTTTTTTTACAAAAAGAGTTTTTGCTTTTTTTTGAAATTATAAATTTTGTTTTTTCTTTTTTCGTTTAAATTTTAAACACAGAAAAACAATATTCTTTTTTCACACACAAAAAATTTTTTATTTAAAAAATAAAATTTAATTTTGTGTTCTCCTTTCGTAATTTCCGGTCATTGCTTTAAAAATTTACAAAAATTTAATTGTGAACAATTGTGATTTTTTAGTTGAACAGTCGATTTTTAAATTGAAATTTTTACATTTAGTTACGCTTGAGTTCATCAAATTTAATTTTCAATAAATTATTTTACTGCAGGAAGGAATTTTACAACATGAAATTAATTAAAATTAATTGAAAATTTGTATTCTTGGCTGAGCTGGGGATAAAACTCGAGTTGAATTTATGTTTCCCAAAAAAAACAACACAATACACCTCTAATCTCATGTGTTGTACGATATAATTACACTGAAAGAAAAAGTAATCAAAATCGGAGTTCGGAAAACCGGCAATGTTTCCGGTTTATCTGGAAAAACGTGGAACGTCAAATATCCCCGGAGAAAATAACCCAATGGCTTTACGTCACATAAACAGAGTAACCAGTTAAAAGGTTCGTTTTATGAAATTATTTGTTCGCAAAATGTTTCTCTTTATAAATTTATTGTATTTAAAGAAGCGAGGAAGCATAACGATTAACTTCTGTGGTTACGTCTGGACTTGTTAGACAATTTAACGATTCAAAGTCGATAACTTGAATACTAGGAATTTCATCAAAGAAATATTGATTTAAGAAACTTAGATTGTATAAATGTCAGCGTTTTTAATTTTTTACGTTAAGCGGCTCATACACTTGCAATAAAATTGTTCAATTTTACGTATTGAACAATTATATCGCCAATGAATACGTGATATTCGAAGGTGACACAATGTATTGGCAACAATCAAAAGACTTTTGATTTTTATTGTACAACGAAAACAAAGTGAAATGTGTTGGCAACATTGTACAATGCTGTTTATGTTATTCCTATAGGTTATGTTATGGCTTATTGCATAATATAGGACAAAAATAAAATAATATGTCGAATGCCATACACAAAAATATTGCAAGTGTATTGGCTGCTTTACACTGAAAGAAAAATGCTTCATATATTTAATGAATCATTTTCATAAAAAAGTTTTCCTTGGGTAAATGAAAATTTTCATTGTCTAAATGGAATTTCATAGGTTTGATGAAGTATTTTCGTTAAAATCGCTTCATTAGATTTCGTAATTGCGTTAAAAATTTTCATTGGATATATGAAAACTTAAGTTTGTCCAAGTAAAACAAACAATTTTATTCATAACTTAATACAAAATTATAGTTTCATTAAAAAAATGTTTAATTGTTAATTAAAAAATTCAAGATTTAACAATTTCATACATCTAATGTTACATGTATGCCATTAAATTTATGAAATCAAATAATTTTTTTATAAAAGCAACATATTTAAATAATTGCCTTCATAAATTAAAATTTTCATTATGACAATAAAAATGTCATTATAGTAATGAAACAAAAACTTTCAATCCACTTTCAATCAACGTTGTTATTGTTATTATGGACAATTTAATCTCATATTTACGCCCTTAATTGTGAAAAAAAACATAGTTTTTTTATACAAAAACTACACTGCCCCGGTAGACTAGCTGGTAGTGAGCTAGTCTATCAGCACCGAGGTTGCATGTTCGAATCCCGCCAGAGACAGAAAAAAAAATAAAAAATAAAATAAAGTAAAATAAAATAAGAAAAAAGAAAAAAGAAAAAAAAAATAATTAAAAAAAAAATAAAAAAAAAAAATAAATTTTACCATATTGAAAGTATTCATCCAATGAATAATATTCATGGATCTAATGTAATGTTTCATTAAGTCCTTTTAATGAATCAGGTTTCATTGATCCAACGAAGCGCTGCATAGGTTCCTTTATAATGCAATTTTTCATGGGATTAATGTCAAAATTCGTTAGTATTGCGAAGAAAATTCTTTCAGTGTAGTACTTTTACTAAAGTACTCTTTTTTAGGGGTTCGGAACAATATAAACATCTCCATTTTCCATCCCTGGTCAAAACACCCGTACAAATATTCCCACAATCCTTATGCAATCAAGGTGTTTGTTGTCTAAAGTAAGTCGACTCACTCATACGAAACTACTTATGTATATGTATATTTGTAGGTTTGTGTCAAATGTTTTTCTGTATTAGAATTCCTTGAGTGCATTAAACATCAAAAGCATTACATTAATTCACACAAAAACACTTATTGCTAAACATTCAAACACAGTTTTTCGAACATCAAACAAACTTTTTGTTTATGCTGTCAATCGAAGTTACCGCCATCAAAATATTAAAAGTTGATGAATGTCATTTGTTCATTGAAGTGTCATTTTTTTATTTTTTTTTTTATTTATTTTGTTTGCTTTCTCATTCTGTCTTCATTGATATACACATAAATGATTTTCTATTGACTAGCTGTTGCTTAACAATAATATTGTGACAACAAAATCAACAAAGAAAAAAAAGTTATGAGAAAACAGGAAAACAAAATCACTGTCATATAAACGCACACACGCACTCAGATTTATATGTATGTGAACTAATGTATATGCAAGTATATTCGTGTATTAATACCCTGCAAATAAAATTGGACCACCTGATCCATTTTGATTAAATGGACTGACTACTCCATCGATGGATTAGTCCGATGTAATGCAAGAATGGACCATGCCATTGTTAAAAAGTGTTTGTAGTGAGACGGCATTGGTTAATTTTTTAACGATATGCTTTCGTTTTAAAACTACTTCAAAACTAATCCTCTTGTGTATACCGTGGAGTAGTGGTCCAAAGGTGGGTTATATGGTCCTGCCCTAGGACATCGTAATGTTAAATAGGCCATGTTTTTTCCAAACGTTTGGGTTACTTTTGGACTAGTCCTGGTCTCTTGTGGGCTACTCTTTACACGCATGTTTGGACTGCTCCTATTATTTGCAGGGTAGTGATTGTTGTTGTAAATTTAAGTCTTTAACATTGAGTAAAAGTCTAAGAAACATTTCTTTTAATCTATTTTTTGTTTAAGGTAAATTTGTGGTTAAGTTTTGTTAATTATACAAACCTTTTTATGACTTCAACTAACCAAATAGACACTTCTATAAATATCGAAAGAGCTAATTAAACAGTATATTAATTAGTAAGTTCTAATTATCTGAAGTTTTGATCGTTTTTTTTTTTTGGTAATAAGTTGCTAATGAATAATTTGCAGACAATGCTTGGAATCAATTATTCTAATGAGAACGGACATTAGTGGCCCTAATGCCTGTTATTTTCTTTTCTAAAATATTTTGTAGAAAATCTTTAATGAAAGAGAATATTAAGTATCCAGTAAAAACTTCGCCTACTTTTTTAAAATGAATAGCTTCTTTCACTCATTATTTAGTAGCCTTGTTCTACATAACTACTATTTATAACTACTTCTATAATTACTTATTGTTCAGATGTACACTTGTTGGTAAAAAATAATGACTTCGTCCATTTTGGGACATCCCTTGTAACATTTATTGGTTATTTCATTAGAATTGGAAGAAGTATTGTTTCTTTTTCCTGATTACTTAACACATTATTTTGTAGTTAAAGTTTTACTGGGTATTGCAATTGATTTCCAGAATAGAATCTTCTGAAAAGTCAAAACTTTTAGCTGTACCATTTTTTAGCAAACCTATTTTCTGAATAGAAATTTTAAGAGAAACACTATTGTTGAATAGTGTTCTATAAAAAACTAAAAAATATTTCAATATAAAAGTTGTTTCTTAATAGTTTTCTTAAGAGAACATATTGCAGAATAAATTTTTCTAGAAAAACCAATTGCAGAATTAAATTTTTTAAACAAAACTTTTTGCTAAATAAAGTTTATTATAGACAAACTATTAATAAATAATGTTTTCTATGAAAATCCTAAACTGAATAAAGTTTTTTTGTGGAAAATATTCAAATGAATAAAGTTTTCTGAAGAAAATATCTAGCTGAATAAAGTTTTTTCTTTAAAATCTTTAACAGATTAACATTTTCTATTGAGAAACATTTAGCTGAATAAAATATTCAGCAGAAAATAATAGTTTTCTCCCTAGCTAAATACAATTTTCCGAATAAAGTTTTCCAAAGAAAGTCTTTACATGAAAAAAATTGACTTAGAAAATCTTCAGCTTAAAAAAGTCATCTATAAAGACTTGTTTGCTGAATAAAGTTTAGGTAAATAAGTCTTTTGATAACTTGAGTTTTCTACAAAAAATATTTAGTTGTGTAAGGTAAAGTAAGTTTTTTTTATAGAAAGTCGTAGCTGAATAAAATTTTAAATAGAAAATGTATAGCTGAATAAAGATTTTTCAGAAACTGTTTACTTGAATAAAGTTCTCCGTAGAAAATCTTTAGCTGAATTAAGTATTCTGTAGAAAATCTTAAGCTTAATAAATTTTTCTAGCTCAAAAACATTTTCTGTAGAAATCTTTAGATAAATAAAGTTTTCTGTAGAAAGTATAAGCTGAATAACATTTTGTATGGAAAATTATTATTAAGTTTTCTATAGTAAATCTTTACATAAATAAAATTTTCTAAGAAAATCTGAAGCTAATAAAAACTATCAGTAGAAAATCTTTAGCTGAATGAAGTTTCTATTAATTAATCTTTTGCTGAATTGAATTCTCTAAAGAAAATTATTATCTGCGCAAGATAAATAAAGTCAGTAGCTAAATAAAGTTTTATATAGAAAATGTATAGCTGAATAAAATTTTTTTAGAAACTCTTTACTTGAAAAAAGTTATCCGTATAAAATATTTAGCTGAATTTATTCTGTAGAAAATCTTAAGCTTAATAAACTTTTCTAGCTGAATTACATTTTCTGTAGAAATCTTTAGATAAATAAAGTTTTCAGCTGAATAAAATTTTCTATGGAAAATCTCTATTAAGTTTTCTATAGTAAATCTTTACATAAATAAAATTTTCTAAGAAAAGCTGAAGCTAATAAAAGTTGTTAAAAAAAAAAATTTTAGCTGAATAAAGTTTTTATTATTAAATCTTTTGCTGATTTGAGTTTTCTACAGAAAATCATTAGCTGCTTCGGGTATATAAAGTCGGTAGCTGAATAAAGTTTTAAAAGGAAAATTTATAGCTGAATAAGTTTAAAATAGAACATGTTAAGCTAAATTACATCTTCTATATATATAAAAATAAGTCCGTATATGTACGTCGCCGAACTAATCGATTTCAACCAAACTTATACACTACGTTGGCATTGGCCCATATATGGTTTATATGCAGTTTGGTTGAAATCCGATAACGCATGTGTGTGCGGTGCGTATGTTAAGTGAGTGTGTTTTTGCCGCAGGAAAACCAACTTTATTAAAAACAAGTGTGTTTTTTTTCTTATTTTGTTTTGCCGTGCGAAGCAGGCAACGGGCCCGCTAGTTTTTAAAAAAAAAAAAAACCTTTACCTGGTTTTTATAAAAAAAATTTAGCTGAATTAAGTATTCTATAGAAAATCTTAAGCTGAATGTGGATTTCTAACTAAATAACTTTTTTTGTGGAACATCGTTAGCTGAATAAACTTATCTAGTGAAAATGTTAAGCTTAAGTTAGCTTAATAAAGATTACTATTGAAAATCTCTAACGTTACAAAGTTCTCTATAGAAAGCCTTTACATGAAAAAAGTGTTCTAAAGAAATCTGCAGCTTAAAAAAGTGTTCTTTAGAAAATTGTTAGCTGAATTAAGTTTTACTAATTAAATATTTTGCTGATTTAAGTTTTCTGAGAAAATGTTTAGCTGATTAAGATAAATAAAGTTGTTTATAGAAAGTCGGGAGCTGAATAAAATTTTAAATAGAAAATGTATAGTTAAATAATATTTTCTGTAAAAAATCTGTAGCTGAATAAAGTTTTCTGTAGAAAATTTTTAGTTAAAAGAGTTACAAAACTTCGATTAATAAAAATTAATATTCGTTTTTAAAATGAATATAACAAATTGACCATAAACCTGAATAAATAGAAATTAAAAAAGTCGTCTGTAGAAATTATTTAGAAGATCTTTGGCAGAATAAGAATTTCTTTTAAAAATATTTAGCTGTATAAAGCAGTGTTCGAAAATAAACACTAAATATCGTTTCTTAATGTTCGGTTCGGTGGATTTGTGGAAAACACAAACGCTAATAGTGCTTGTGTAGAAAATCATTAAAAAAAAATAACGTTTCTCTGTTAGTCATCTTTCGAACACAAAAATATTACTGTTTTTATCAAACTCAACAAAAGATGTTAAAATTTAATTCCGTTCGGTTTTTTTTTTTTTGTAAATCCACAAACTTCAATGTGTTACGTTTGGCTCATTAATGTTCGTCCCTTTTGGCTGGTAAAAAAAAAACCAAGCATTTTTTACAAAAACAAAATACACCCACGAAAAAAAACATTATAGAACATTAAAATATAATGTTTGTCTACAGTATCACTACTATTGTTCTGTTTTTTAACGAAGAACCGAACATTATATAAGTTTCGGTTCATTCTTGAAAATAGTTACGAACGGTATTAAGTATTGTGTATGTTTATGCAATCACTATAAAAATAGATATCGTTCCTGGGTGTGTGTGAACCAACCGTTAAATAATGTACTGTTTATTTTCGAACACTGGGGTATAATCACCGCATACGATATCGAGCAAAATTGATAGAAATTATTTATTTTGGTATCATGAAACTCGATATCGAATGAAATGTATTGAATTTGAAATAATAGCATTCGATATCGAGTAACTCGATATTACATTTATCAAGTTTTCATTCGATACGTCCAGTGTCTATCGTATGCAAAAAACATCGATAGTTTATTCGATACGATAGTATCGAATGTGTTGATTAGGCCCCTGGTATAAAGTTTCGAATAGAAAATTTTAAGATGTGTTAAATTTTCTTAAGTAAATCTTTAAAGCTTTAAACTTTTCGATTTAAAATAATCCCTTTTATGGCTAGAAAGTTTTAACAAAATTTGCTTTCCAAAAAGTTTTTTGGATGTCTTGTGTTTTACACCAGAACACCAATTCAATAAGTCCTTATATGTATTTCTTTTGCAAACCTTTAATACTCGTATAGAAAAAAGGATTTAATTTGTAAACAGTTTCTAAATTTTCGACATTTGTAGCAATTAAATTTAATTCTCGCCCGTTTTGAGCAAATAAATTCCTTTAAAAAAATACTTTTTTCTTATGAGATTAAATATATTGATAAGTATGCATATGTGTCTGCTCGTATTTGTTTTCAAAGAAATCTGGTATGTGTTGACAAAACAAGGACATTAGGCACATGAATCAATGAATTCGAAATGTGTGTTGACAATCTACAACAACTTTGACGCAATTGTTGATGATGTTGTTGTTCGTTTATTTTTTTTTTTTTTTTACTTTCAAATTATTGCTGTTAATTTTGAAAAGGTTCAGTATCCTTTTGGTCAACACTTAACAAATGTATCTATCAATGACTTTAATGATTTTGTTTGTTCAGCAACAGCAACCATTGATAAATATAATATTTACTTTTACTTGAATTGTTGCAACGTCAATCAACATTATAAACATAAAAAGCAGCAGTAGCAGCAAAATGTTTATGATTTTATGCCATATTTGTAATGAAAGTAGGTTCCTTTTCAGGATGTGTATTTTAAAGATTTATTGTAATTTTAAGTCAAATACAAACAAGTAAGAAAGTATTGTCGGTCAAGTTTGCCCAGTTGATGTAATACCCCGCAGTAAATACAGGCTGATTTTTGAGAGTGTACCCTATTTGGGACCCATGGGCAATCTTATGTACTAATTAATTATTTTATGGGGTTAAAATTTATAAAAGAGTTCTTTGTGCCGAATATTATCTAGATATATACATCCAAATGATATTTTTTCAACTGAAAGCGATTTTGGACAATTGTAGAAGTACCAGCCTTGAAAAGTCCTAAAATTATATTTAATTAGCAACATTTATAAGCAGGGCAAGTTTAAATATGCACAAAAATGCTTTAAATATGCATGCAAATATTCGAAAAAAAAACTTGCAAATATTAACAATAATGTGCACGCGAGAAAACACAAACTAATAATTTGTTTTAATTAGTTTAATTTCTTACAAAAGATTATAAAACTTATGTTTTTCTAAGATTTTAAATTGAAATGATCTTCGAGTGTTGAAATACATGAGCTAACTGCATTATGCATAGCAGCAACTTATAATCGTCTGCCTCGGATTCCCCTGCAGACGCAAATTCCCTGGCTTGTAGAGAGAATCATCTTTAGGATATGGGCACTTCCAAAATTGTAAACGGGACATTCGCACACGTTTATATTGACAAAACTGTAAAAAACAACCTGATTTTCATTTTTTAAATTAATGATTCTTTTAACTCTCAATTAGCTCTTTAAGTTCCGCAAATGAAATTTTTCGCTTACTGTCGTGGTTTCCGAGATAATTGCAAAAAACCAGTGATTGTAAACGGGACAAAAAACGGAAGTGGGTTCTAAGGGGTAACCGTTTAAACAGTGATTTCCGCGAAACCTGACACAATATTTTATTGGGATAAATTTTAAAATGTTGCGTACTAATGTGCCCTAAAAATGGTTTCGATTTCAAAATAAAATATGAATTACATTTTTTTAAATAAATTGTTAAAGAAATTGTAAACGGGACATTGTAAACGGGACAATTTTTCCACCATGATTTAAAATTTTTTTATGTTGCTATTTATAATCCTTTATATAAGAAACTTAATAAAAAATGTTTTTCAGATCATAAATATGCCTTAGATTAGAGTATTGTTGTTCCAAAAGCATATTTTCTAATATACACAAGTATGTGCTAAAAGTTGTAGTACTTTGTTTACCATTTATCTTTTTTTCGAATCAATTAATTTATACGCGTATATTAAAAAAATATAAGCAATTCTCTAAATAAATCTTGAAAAGAAAAAGTTTTTTTTTCCATTTTTTGTGGTTGACATTTTTTTTTGGAAATAGCCATATTTCACCTTGTGCAGTCATTATTGGTTCAGGCCTCAGGACGTATACTTTTTTCAGGAAAATAATCTTTGCGAGGAGTTTTACTCACATTGCAGACGTTCCGAACGCCAGTCACACATATCGTTGACAGCGACCAAAATTTACTAAAATTGAAAAATGTTCAACGACGGTGGCGAAAATACAACCGTCGGCTATAAAAAATAATGTAGAGTGCGAATTGAATGTTTGTTGTTTACAAACGAGCTTTGAAAACATTCGTATATATTTACTAAAAATGTTAGGACTCGTAAAACTCATCTGAGTTGAGAAGCAGCTCGCGCTTTTTGTCATTATTTCTTACGGACAAACAGTTCGTTTTTGGTTGTCTGCTTTTGTTGCGTTTTGCGTTGTCACCCCGCATTGGTTAGTGTTTCGGCGTCGTATAACTGTACCGAGTTACAGTTTTTGCGGTTTCTTCATTAACTATATGCAATCGTTTTTAACCTCAATGTTTTAATCTGTTGTTTGGTGGAGAACCAAAAAAAAAACTCAATGTGACTGGTGGAGAACCATATATAACTCAGACGTTTTACTGGTGGAGTACCAAGGAAATAACTCAGACGTTTACTGATGGAGACCAAAATACTCTGGAGCGGATTCTGGAAACTCTCGCCTTCCTATACGAAGGTTTAGGTCGAACGAGGTGTTGCGATTCAAGCTCCAAAAATTGTGTGATACCCTGGCATTATAACTTAAATAGTTCGACAAAAACTTTTAGTTTTAAGCAAAATCAAAAAAAGAAAATGTTAAAAGCAAAACAATTAAACAATGAAAAAATGTGCCAAGAACCAAATATTATTATTCCTTGTATTTTGCATTTTTAATTGTTTTTTAGTGTTAAAATTTTTTTTTGCCCCATTTTTATTCGTGAATTTATTTGACAGTTCAAAGCGGGAACTTTTCTCACAAAAATGTTAAAGACACACTTTTTCTGTAAATTGGAGATAAATTTTCTTACGTGACAGCTAGAACTCGCCAAAAAAAAGATACAGACACAGTTAAGTGAGAAAAACAGCTGTTTGTTTCAAAATATGGCATTTTTGTGTCATTTCACACATTTCAATCGAAAGGTTTCTCGACGCGAGAGTTACGGAACATGGGCACAGGTTGTATTTGATCGGCTGGGGGGGTTAAGGTTTTAACCCAAAGTCGCGGGAAGGAAGATCCGGAAAAACAAGCTCACGTGCTGATTTTTCACCACTGATGGAGGAGCACGGCCTGAGGGTCGAATCATCCCTAAACAAGAGGCGATTGTATAATCTCAGGTTTTTTTTTTAAGGGTATAACAAAAACATCCTTTTTTGTTTTTATAATACAAAGAGATTCGGTCTTATCAACACTTGACTGGTGTAGGTTATTTTAAATCGTGTTTGACTTTCTTAATCGTTAGCATTTCACAAAATAACCTCACTTTTTCTTTAAGCCTGTAAATGTTGAGCCAACAAATATTTGCTATTGTAATCAAACCATTTTTGGACACTTTTTTATTATGTTTGTTATCAAAAACATTTTCTATTTCTATGATTTTTATTGGTTCTTTTTACGATTATTTTTTTTTTTTTTAAGCAAGAAAAAACGAAACAAAAGCCATAAATTTGTATAAAATACTTAATTTAATGAAATCAATGATGCTAAAAACAAATGCTTTAAGATTTATTATTTGGATGGAAGCTGCAAGAGAATGCGAAATAAAAAGTTTTATGTGAGTTTTGAATGGAAATCCTTTAAGTTTATTCTTAAAGAAATATTTATTTATTTATAATCAAAAAGATTAAATAAAAACGTGTAGTAGTAGTTAAGTAGTGCAATTGTCTGGCTAATAATATTTTTACAGTTTACAATAGAACCAATTAGAGCCAAGCAAATTTATTACTAGTCTTGTATTAAAAACTAGAAAAGTTTAATGAATGTAAGCAGCGAAAAACAAACTGATTCATTAAATTCTAATTGTAAAGCAATTAAAATGCTAAAATTCTTGAAATTTTCAGTTTAAAAAGAAACATCCATAAAGTTTAAAGTCACTTTGCTTTTCAAATTAAAAATTAAGACTTTTTAAGACGTTAAATGCCGGCATTCATAAAATATTTTCAATTCAATAAAGGTTTACAAAACCAATTTGTAAGAAATTTTTTTCTTAATAAACGTTTGTTAAATTCAACAATCGTTTATGAATCCGGGGAAAAGTCTTCAACTTTAATTCAATAGTTTATATAGCGAATAGCTCTGAGCATTTAAATAGCTCCATAATTTACATAAAAGAAAAATTTTCATATAATCTGTTTTTTATTCCACTCGCTGCAGCAATAACTCGTATGCTAACTAAAGTCTTTTTAAGTCCATTCCAAATTATGCGCCAGTTGTATTGATGGTCATTATTTACGATATAAATATTTTACTATTTTTTTTATTTTGTAATTTTCTGCTGCAAAAAAACGTTTTGTGCTTTGGATACTTATTTTCCTTACAATACAATTTTTTACTGCGCCATAAAAGGTCAGAGAGTACAATCGAAGAAAAATTGTAAAAACTAAAAAAATGTTTTTAAACAATTTCGACCATAAATTGTCAGATAAGGGAAGCAAGTTAATTTAGATTTAGGTGTAGTAGCATGACTAGACTATGACTAGGTCATGACTAGACTATGACTAGACTATGACTAGACTATGACTAGACTATGACTAGACTATGACTAGACTATGACTAGACTATGACTAGACTATGACTAGACTATGACTAGACTATGACTAGACTATGACTAGACTATGACTAGACTATGACTAGACTATGACTAGACTATGACTAGACTATGACTAGACTATGACTAGACTATGACTAGACTATGACTAGACTATGACTAGACTATGACTAGACTATGACTAGACTATGACTAGACTATGACTAGACTATGACTAGACTATGACTAGACTATGACTAGACTATGACTAGACTATGACTAGACTATGACTAGACTATGACTAGACTATGACTAGACTATGACTAGACTATGACTAGACTATGACTAGACTATGACTAGACTATGACTAGACTATGACTAGACTATGACTAGACTATGACTAGACTATGACTAGACTATGACTAGACTATGACTAGACTATGACTAGACTATGACTAGACTATGACTCGACCATGACTAGACTATGAATAAGAGAAACGCAGAAACCACAGAGACTAAAGGTGTTATGATACTTACTATTTTTTGTATTTTTTCTATATTGAAGAACTGTGCAAATATATTTGCATAGGAAAACTGACAAAGTGTATGATTATGGCGGCATGAAATAACTCCCCACGAAATAACTCCCCAAAAAAAAATTAAATTACTCCCCAAAAAAATATACAGGAAACAACAACAACGTTTTTTGGGGACTTATTTCATTTTTTTAGGGACTTATTTCATTATTTATTTTAGGGAGTTATTTCATATGAAATAACTCCCCAAAAATTTAAAATGAAATAAGTCCTCAAAAAATTTTTGGGGGGGGGGGGTGCTTTTTTACCATGGGAGATAAGGCCATGATGGCTTTATTGCTATAATGTCATATTTAAAATTTTGCGAAATGAGAGATATAGCCATATTTTTTTTCGCAAATGAGAGATAAAGCCATATTTTTTCAGAATATTGTTATGCATGGTGTAAACATTCTGTAAAAGGGAAAATCCTTAGTTATCATTGAAAAACATCTTTTTATTCTTGTGACGCACGCAGAAAAACTTTATTCAGCGAAGCCACCTGCCGTGTCCTACTGGAGGAAAAAACCCCTAAGCGCGGCCGCAGGCCGCCACGCAGAACAACTTTAGTATGCGAAGCCAGATTTCAATACTTGACTTTAGTATTTCCGGAAGTGAAAACTATTAATCAATGTAAAATGCAAAAGTTCTTCAAAGCTGAAATGAGAGATAAAGCCATTTTCTAATATCGCTAATGCGAGCTAAGGCCATGATGGCTTTATCTCCCATTCAAATGAACAAAAAAAATAAAAGACTTTATCTCCCTTTTGAATGAGAGATAAAGCCATCATGGCCTTATCTCCCATGGTTTTAAAGCACCCCACCCATGCGTAACCATATTCTGGAAAAATATGGCTTTGCCTCTCATTTGGGAAAAAAAAATATGGCTATATCTCTCACTTCGCAAAATTGAGCAATAAAGCCATCATGGCCTTACCTCCCATGGTAAAAAAGCACCCCCCCCCCCTATTTTGAATTGATTGGATGTTTTGAATACTTTTTGGGGATTTATTTCATTTCAGGAAATGGGGACTTATTTCCAATGAAATAACTCCCCAATTTTTGGGAATTTATTTCATTTTGATTTGGGGAGTTACTTCATTCCTTTGGGGACTTATTTCATTTCTGAATTGGGGACTTATTTCATTTTATTTTTGGGGAGTTATTTCGTGGGGAGTTATTTCATGCCGCCTATGATTATATCATAAAAAATCTTAAAATGACAAACAAATATACATGTGTTATCGATAAATAATCTAAGACTGTCAAAAAAAAAATATACAAATGTTTAACTTAAAATTGACATTTCCAGATTAAATGTTAGCACTGTTTAGTTTTTGATCGAAAGTATCGGTTTTAACTTTTGTTTTGCGATTTTAAGTTTTTTTTGGCGGGTTTTTGTGGAAAAAAAACGTGGGCAATATTGTTTGTTTTGTTTACATTTTATTTACAATAAAAAATACAATAAAATTTAATGCAAATAATGAAAAATATTACGAATTACATCGTGGTATATTCTTTAATTCAAAATTTATGATTTAAAATCCCATATGAAGGGCACCTGCTTCATTTCGTTTATCAAAAACAAAAAAGTTTTATGTGTTTTAGTTTAAGTGTTTTAGTCAAAGAAAAAAATATACACGAGAAATGTCAATTAGAAAAAAGGGATTGTGCTGTATCATAATATGATTGCTTCTAAACTTATTATGATTACCATGATGATAATATGAATTTTTCTTAGCTTATTATGATTAACATGACAATAATATGATTAATTTCTTAGCTTATTATGATTAACATGATAATAATTTGATTACTTCTTAATTTAGTATGATCAACAGAATAATAATATGATTAAGGGAAAAATATTATGATGACATATTACGAGTATATTTAGTCATAATATGATTCAATATTAATCTTAATATGGTGACTACAATCATAATTCTTATCATAATATGTTGCTCTTAGAATATGTTTACCACAACCATGTTTTTTCTTTGCGTGTACTGCACTTTTTAATCTTTGTCATTACGTTAAAAAATCGGAATTGATCCATCTTTAAAAAAAAAAAAAAAATGTAAAGAGCATTTAAAATTAGGCAATATGGCATCAACATCTCAAAATTAAAACCACAGATTTTGCATTTGCTCTATTGCAAGCCTTATATTGAACTCCGCTATTTGATTAACATTAAGAAAAATTGTAAAAAGCCTCAAAATAAAAAAATCGATGCAAAAAATTTTAATTTATTTTGTATTTTTATGACAGCTATGAAAGGTGCTGTATCATAATATGATTCCTTCTAAATTTCTTATGATTAACATGATGACAGTATGATTACTTCTTAAGGTACGGTCACATATGGCAAACATTTGACAAAAAATATCAAATATTTGTTTGCCCTAACCTGACCACAAAATATTTTTGAGGGGCAAACAGAAAAACAGCTGATTTTGGGCTAACAAAATTATTTGCTAGCAAACAAAAATGCTCCTAATGTGACCATTTAACGTCAAATATTTTTCTTGCTTTTAGGCAAATAAATATTTGTTCTTACAAAAATTTTGTAAACAGCGGCAAATAAAAAGCTTTAAAATAAAAATTATTGAATAAAATTTGAAAAATTAACAAAATTAAATAAGTTTTTAATGACGAAAAAACTTATTTATGTAAAAATGTTTCCTGTGTTCTCTTTTTAGCAAAGAGTTGCGCGGTAAATAGGATTCAAGATGTTACAAAATACATTTTTCTTAAGTAAATGGGTAATTTCTATGAGCCTATGTTACGAATTATGACCCGCCAAAATAAAATTATATAATGAATTTAAGATTTATATAAAAATATTAGTGCCAAATAATATACCGACATAGACATCTTTATGAGATTTTTTTCGTCTTGAAGTGATTGTATCAAGTGAATTCTCCGCCTACCAAGACAAAATTTTGACACGACATACAAGCTTTTATAGAAATTATTGCCAAAACCGACATTTATAAGATTATTATGACATTAAAAGCTATTTACAGAAGCGGTATTTGTATAAGAGCTATGGTAAAATATGGATCGATTACAATAACATTTGGTAAGGTGATAACATAAGGCGACCCGATTTTGAAAATAAAAATAGAGGACAAGACTTTTTTACATATTTTACAGACAAATTTACATACATTATGAAATCAAAAATTTTTTTTATAAAAGCAACATATTTCAATAATTGCCTTCATAAGTTTAAATTTTCATTATGACAATAAAAATGTCATTATAGTTATGAAACAAAAACTTTCAATCCACTTTCAATCAACGTTGTTATCAGTGATGTTAACTTTTATTTTTTAATTACCGTACGGCCTTCTAAAAATTACCTTTTTTGAGAAAAAATTACCGTACGCAAAGATTTTTAATCTAAACTTTAATTTATTTGAAAAGCACTCGGTCCATCGTTTGGAAATAGCACAGAAGAGCAGTATTTATAAGCAATTTATTTAAATTTTAAATGTGTTTAAAGAAATTTTGGTCTAAAAATGCATTTTTACGAATTAAATAAAAATAATGTATGTTCATTCAAATTTAAGGAACAAATCTAGTTTACCGACGCAGCTCCAAATAAAAAAAAAGTACCCAGGGTGATAGAAAATTGAAAAATAAGAAGAAAAAATAAAAAATAAAAAAGTTGGCGGAAACGCTTAGTTTTCAAGCTATGGACGTTTTAAGTTTTTATATAAAGGTCCGATTTTCCACTACATTTTTATCGTTATATGGCCAATATTGGTATCATTTCAAAGCTTTTGACCATATCTTTTGAGATATACAAAATTTATTTGAAAATTACTATCTCTTAACCTCACATTACATTTTTTTTGGATTTTACATCAAAATATTACAGAAGTGCACCAGGTAAGTATGTAGTTTATTTAAATTAAAGTGTAATACAAACGTAATCAAATTATAAACATGGGCGTCGCAAACGAAAACACTCCTGCATAGCCGGCCTTCGGCCGGGCACAATGATTTTCTCCTCTATGGTATAGCAAAAACCGGCTTCGCTAAGTAAAGCTTCTCTGCATAGCCGGCCTTCGGCCGGGCGCAAAGATTTGCTCCTCTTTGGTATGACAAATACCGGTTTCGCTAACTAAAGCTTCTCTGAATAGCCGGCCTTCGGCCGGGCGCATAGATTTGCTCCTCTTTGGTATGACAAATACCGGCTTCGCTAACTAAAGCTTCTCTGCATAGCCGGCCTTCGGCCGGGCGCAAGGATTTGCTCCTCTTTGGGATAGTAAGTACCGGCATCGCTAAGTCAAAAGCTTTAAAATGATACCAATATTGACCATATAAAGATAAAAATGTAGTGGAAAATCACACTTTTATATAAAAACTTAAAACGTCAAAAACTCGAAAACTAAGCGTTTCCGCCAACTTTTTTATTTTATTTTTTCTTCTTATTTTTTAATTTTCAATCTACCTAGGTACTTTTTTTTATTTGGAGCTGTATCGGTAAACTAGATTTAAGCCAACTTTAAATATGTTTATTTAATAATAGTGATGAACACTAAAAAAAATCCGTAAAATCAATTTTCAATCCCTGATCCGTCCTTTAAATAATCCGAAAACTATTCCTTATTTAATAATTGCGACTATTTTATATGTTTAAAAATTGTTGACTTTTGAACAAACAAAAAGTTTAATTTAAAAGAGTAAAATTTCATTTTTCTTATTTTTAACTTTTCGGTGTTATGAAAACATTTGCAAAAACATAATGTTCTAAATTTGTTGATAATCTATTTCTCTTTTCTATTCTATTTAAAAATATCTTTAAAGTTAAAATAATAAAACCTACAAATGTAAGTATATTTATACAAAAAAATCAAATTTCTTTATATTACCATATTTTAAATAAAATTACCTTGCTACCTTTTGCGCCTCAAAATTACCCTATTTATTTACGCTCTTAATTGAGTAAAAACATTGTTTTTTTATCCAAAAACTACACTGCCCTAATAGACTAGCTGGTAGTGAGCTAGTCTATCAGCACCGAGGTTGCGCGATCGAATCCCGCCAGAGACAGAAAAAAAATAAAATAAAGTAAAATAAAATAAAATAAGAGAAAAATAAAAAATAATTATAATTAAACAAAAATAAAAAAAAAAATAAAATTTTTTTTACTTTATTGAAAGTATTCATCCAATGGATAATATTCATAGATCTAATGTAATGTTTCATTAAACCCTTTTAATGAAACAGGTTTCATTGATCCAACGAAGCGCTGCATGGGTTCCTTTTTAATGCAATTTCTCATGGGATTAATGCCAAAATTCATTGGTATTGCGAAGAAAATTCTTTCAGTGTAGACTACGACAAGACTATGACTAGACTATGCCTAGACTATAACTAGACTCGCTGACGAAGCCCAACGAAAGTATGAAAGGGAAAGAAGCGACAACTTAGAAAGAGAAACGCGAATCGATGAAAAGGTGATAAGCATGCGAAGATGGCAAGCTCGATGGGACGACAGTCAAAACGGAAGATGGGCATACAAGCTCATTCCAAATATAGGCACATGGATTGGTAGAAGGCACGGCGATATCAACTACTACCTTACACAGTTTCTGTCAGGCCACGGAGGATATAGGAGCTAAATACTGATTTAAATATGGGCATGACGACTCCAGCATGCCCAAGATGCCCAACGAAACAGAGGATTTGGAGCCCGCTCTGTTTAATTGCCCCAGATTTGCAAACGACAAGGCTCTACTTGAGCGAGAGGTTGGTAGGGGTATACACCCGCATAATATAATCTACGCAATGTTAGAAAGCCACGATAACTGTAACAGAATATATAGCTATGTCAGAATAATACAACTCAAGCTACGATACGAAGAGCAAAGAAGAAAGCATAGATGAAATGACCCACTGAGTGTTGTAACGAACCTTCTCGGCTGGGGTATCACTCGCCGGATTACCAGGGTTCACTCACAATAAATTTATTATTTATTCGAGACCTCGTAAAGAAAGAAAAACACCACACCAGTCCTTTTTAATTTTTCAAAACACACGACTTTATTTACAGAATAAAATTACAGCTCTACTACAACGGCGATTATGGTTTCACACGTTACCTCGGGCGACACGATCACGGGATGGCGGAACGACAGGTATGCCTGATTCAGACGACAGTGGTATGTTTGTACGGTGTGCGCTAACTCTGGCCCAGTGAAGCCGCCCAACGACAACAAATTTCCAATTTGATCCACACAAACACTACTAAACAAACTACCAATATAATACAGCGGGACAACCACCGTATAATATGACTTACCTACCACTGCGCTTGGCACCGACTGATCACGATTTTCATTTTTGCTCTGCTTTTATACTTTTCGGCCGTCATAAGTACATGGTGGCTGCATCTGCCCATCTGTTTGGATCAGCTGTTTAGCCCATCTGTTCGGCATGTGTTGACTGCTACGCGCCGCTAGGGGGTCTCATATGCCAATTCGAGTAGCCTGGCTACCACTAGAGGTCGCCATAAAAGGCCGTTAGTAAATTCAAATTCAATTTAATTTTTGTCTTATAACTATTTACAAACAGTAATCATATTAAATAATAATAAAAAATAATAATGACACATATCAAAAGTTCATTTTAAAGAAATGTCAGCTCCACGATAATAGAATAATAATAATAAAAAAATATAATACTAAATAACCTAGTCAATGCATCCATGGTGTAGATGGAAACGAGGTTCACCGACTTCCATCGTCACACATCCCCTCTTCTTCACGGGCCGTTGACTTCGTCTCACGGCAGGACCTCTACTTGGACTCTTTCCATGGTGGAATGATTGGGCTAACTTGGCAGCAAAATTCTCTGTGGCCTTGGACGATGGATGTTGTCGCAGTAACACTGAGTCACCGATCCCCGGCTCCCATCGTCGCCGCCTTAGGTTGCAGTACGTTTTCTGATTCTGTGAATCTTGGTTTAGGTTAGGTTCTTTTGGGATGGCTGGCTTCGCCCCTGTTCCCCTGGTGACCTCATCGCACAGGGTGTGTGACTGCAGAGGCTCTCGACCTTGTTTTAGGAACGCCGGCGAATATCCCGTGGTTTCTAAAACACTCGAGTTGAGGGTCAACATGATTTCTGGGATTTTGGTCAACATTTCACCCGCCGGCTTCTGTTGACTCACCTTAAATTGTTGACAGAACTGGCAATGTCTTACATGCTTTCTAACATCTCGGGACATTCCTGGCCAGTAGTATCGACTGGCAACCCGTAGGGTCGTCTTCCGCACCCCCAGATACCCGGCTGTGGGATTATTGTGGTTTTCCTCTAGGACGCGCGTCCTGTGTTGAGAGGCACCACATAGCTTAAAAGGCGTACTGTTCTCGTCGTTCATCTGTCGTGGGAAGTTCCGGTAGAGCTGGTTGTTAATAAGTGCGTAATCGGCGTACTTTGCCGGGTGCTCGTGCACCTTCCGAACCAGCCTGTCGAGCCATTGGCATTGGATGGTGGGGATAGCCTCACACGTGGCCAGGTTGACGTTCTCACGTGGCTGGACTATGGACTACAATTACCTTCCCGCATGTTGCGGGACTAAGCACGGGCTGCGAGCTGAGGATTTGTGTTCCAGCTTCATCACTAGAGCAGTTCAGCGTCAGGCCGGCAATTTGTATGCTCGTTCCGAACTTCCGAAGGAACTCAAGTCCCAAGATGACCTCTTCACTCGCATTGGGCATCACGAGGTACTGACACTTCCTCGTCTTATTTCCAAATACTGTCGATAGCTCTATGGATCTTAAGACACAGCACACGGTTCCATTGGCTAGCACTATTTCCAGATCTTCCTGGTGATACGAGGGGGATGGTGTAAGACGTCGGAGGATATTTTGGTGGATGAAATTTCGGCTAGCGCCGGTGTCCACCACAGCTTTAATGGCACGGTTGTTTATTAGAATCGTGGCCATTACCTGCGTTTCCTCGCGTTGCAGGCCGGTCACGTTGGTGGAGGAGGTAATTTTTGTTGCGGGAAGGCCGACCATCCTCAATTGCGTTGACTCCCGTTGGCATTTCCCAGCTTCGGGCCTAGGGCAGCGATTTGCGTAGTGACCCTCTTCTTCGAAATTGTGACAACAGATTGTCTGCCCGTTCCCAGACCTTCTTGTGGGAGTGGCTATACATTCCGGGGCAGGTGGGGTTACGCCTGGTATACTCTCCAGGTCCTCTGCCATACGTATCAATTCGGCAAGGGACCCGAAATCTTTTCGCCTAATATATAATTTATATTTCGCCTGGGCGTTCTGAAAGATTCGTTGTAGCTTCTGGTCTACTGTTAATCCTGCATGCCGCATCAGGGTTTGGATGTCTAACACATAGTCCTTGAATGGCTCCTCCGGTTGTTGCACCCTGGCTCGAATCTGATCATCCAGCCGCTCAAAGTACCGGGTAGGAAGGAAGAAGGACAGAAAATCTGTTCGGAAAGAAGACCATACTTCCCAGTGCGCGTTGTTGTTTCGATACCATGCTAGAGCTCGTTCACACAAAAATTCTGGCATAACTCGTGGTAGGTGGTCCAATATGACCCCATAAATTTCTGCCAGTTCCTCCACCCGTTCAATGAAAGCCAGAGGTTCGCCGCAGCCATTGTAGGATAGGCCCCACTTTCGTATCTGGTCCATTAGACTACTCCTACTGCTCGTCAGATTCGCATTTGGGAAGGTTGTATGTCCTGCTGATTTAAGAGCTTCGAGCGCTTTTTCCCCGATAGTGTGGTTCATCATTTTTTTTTACTTTTCGTTTTTTCCGTTTTGCGACTCACGCGGTTACCGAATTTGACCGATAGTGTTGCTTTAAAGAGGTCCCTGCTCGGGCGCCAACTGTATCGAACCTTCTCGGCTGGGGTATCACTCGCCGGATTACCAGGGTTCACTCACAATAAATTTATTATTTATTCGAGACCTCGTAAAGAAAGAAAAACACCACACCAGTCCTTTTTAATTTTTCAAAACACACGACTTTATTTACAGAATAAAATTACAGCTATACTACAACGGCGATTATGGTTTCACACGTTACCTCGGGCGACACGATCACGGGATGGCGGAACGACAGGTATGCCTGATTCAGACGACAGTGGTATGTTTGTACGGTGTGCGCTAACTCTGGCCCAGTGAAGCCGCCCAACGACAACAAATTTCCAATTTGATCCACACAAACACTACTAAACAAACTACCAATATAATACAGCGGGACAACCACCGTATAATATGACTTACCTACCACTGCGCTTGGCACCGACTGATCACGATTTTCATTTTTGCTCTGCTTTTATACTTTTCGGCCGTCATAAGTACATGGTGGCTGCATCTGCCCATCTGTTTGGATCAGCTGTTTAGCCCATCTGTTCGGCATGTGTTGACTGCTACGCGCCGCTAGGGGGTCTCATATGCCAATTCGAGTAGCCTGGCTACCACTAGAGGTCGCCATAAAAGGCCGTTAGTAAATTCAAATTCAATTTAATTTTTGTCTTATAACTATTTACAAACAGTAATCATATTAAATAATAATAAAAAATAATAATGACACATATCAAAAGTTCATTTTAAAGAAATGTCAGCTCCACGATAATAGAATAATAATAATAAAAAAATAATAATACTAAATAACCTAGTCAATGCATCCATGGTGTAGATGGAAACGAGGTTCACCGACTTCCATCGTCACAGTGTTTCCCCCACCCTGCGACGTAATACCCGGAATGGCAGTCCCGTAGGGAGTGGTGGCGAAGAAGGGGATTGTTTTAGTCGGTAAGAATCCGACATATCCCAGAACAGCGGAAATATATGTAAGATTTCCACCTTTCCAAAAAAAATTGACTATGACTTTTTTTTTTTACTATGACTGGACTATGACTAGTTTATGTGAATTGAAATTGTGTGAATATTGCGTATTAAGCAGTTTGAAACCGCTTGTGTGAATTGTGTGAATATTGCGTATTAAGCAGTTTGAAACCGCTCTTGTTATCAGTCGATAGCCCGCTATCACTATTTTTAACAAAAAAAAGTAGACTATGACCAAAACTTGACGCAATTATCGTGTAAAATTTACTAATTGTAAACGTAAACCATTTCATAAAAATTTCGTGATGGTAATCTTGATATATACGGGCATGTTCTGGAAATCGAAATGAAGTGTATTTGAAAACGAGCAAGATTTCGATTGCAATTATTTACAAAATGCCTACAGTTATTCCTATTTTTAAGAGTTGTTCCTGTAAAGATAGTTGGTTCTTAAAGTATAAAGTATATAAAAATAAACATTTTGGTGAACTTTCTTGACAGGCTCGTTTTCAAAATTTGTTCGATTTGAAAACCACTTCATTTCAATTTATAGAACATGCCCGATAGTGTATATTTATACAAGATTTTATTCCAAATTGAACCTTCCAAAGTCTTACTTTCTTAAACCAAAAAAATAAAATTCCTAAAGTTTTAGAATCGGGCATATTCTGACAATCGCAACACGCTTAACATTGGCGATTCGGACTTGAAATCTCACAAAAGGTGTTGCGTGAATCGCAACACCAAGAAGTTTAGAGACTTCAAATTGCAAAAATATGCTCAAGGGAAATAGAATATTTGTAAGAAACCATGTCATATCGCAGCCTAAACGCACAAGCTTAAGTACACCATAAAATAAGTGTGGCGTTTTGCGATTCCAAATCGTGCGATTGTCAGAGCACGGCCGGATGTTGATTTGAAAAAAAAAGTGTAGCAGATTTTTTTCATTTCTGTTTTAAGATAATTCTTTTAGCTTTTTTATTTTGTTCTTCACTGTTAATGATTAGTGGAAGATTTTGGTTTAGTTCGTTTATTATACGGTCCAATGGGTTTCGGTTATCCTGGTTAAATGCGTATGGGGATATGTGTGCCTATATGGATTTCACCGATTTTCATTTAATATCCTAAAAGAGGGTTAATTCTTCGTTAGGTAGTGGGCTTTCTTATCTCTGCCAGCTCCTTAATGACCTGCTATGGGCAAAGGCTGTATTTACTTTCAATATCTTCAATTGTGAGTTGTTGGTCATCATTATCATCATCTCTATCCTTTTTTTTATTTCTTCAATTTGATGACCAATACTTCCATCATTTTTTGATTGTGGTTATACGGGAAGAACGAATTTACTGCTTCTCTGGTGATTTGATGGGCATGTGTGTGTGTGTGTGGGTGAGAATGTATGTGTGCTTAGCTTCCTGTTATTGTTACATAAATTACTTTGCCTTGACTTAAGCGCATTAAACTGTGTAAATCTTTTGGAAGTCGTTACACATTTTCTTGATACAGTTTCTTTTTTTTCGCTTTATCTGTTTTTTTGTTGTCGCATTTTATTGTTTGCTAAACAAATTTAGTCGTCTTAAAGGAAAATAAACATAAAGCTATAACAGTACGAAGCTGTTTGATGATGAGAAAAACATTAATCTATATTCAGTTGGGCATTTCATTTCATGTCTTTCTCTATTCCAATTTGAGCATCAATTTAAAGAAGAAAAAAACACCAATGGAAATAATTTAAGCTTACGCGATAAAAATCAAAAGTCTATTCAAATAATAATGTTTGAAACTAGAAAATATTTGAAATTTATCAGAGGCATTTGAAAGGATTTTTCAAGAGAAATTCTTAAAATATAATAAGATACGAATTAAACCTGGGGATTAGGCCTGTGGACGAAGTTGATGTTGTTTTTGGGGAAAAGATTGGGATACAAGAATAGAGTTAGGAACTAAATTAATTATTGATTTGCGGGGTGTGCGAGCTTTAAACAAAATCTCCTATAAAAGTAATAATCCCTTTGAGTTCTGCCAGCAAAAAAATATGGTTTGGTTTGATCACACACAACCTCATTCAATAGCTTTTCCAAACACTAAGGTCATTTTATCCATGGTTTTGTTCCTGGATCAATATTATGATAAAAGCATTGACGGAGATTTTATGGCCTTGAGCAACTAAGTGGTGTTTCTTTTTGAGGCATAGAACTTTTTTAAAAATAAAACCTTCACAAAATTAATGGTATCTAATGCTTAAAACAATTTCTGGCATTAAGCCCCCAAGACTGCGACCTATAAACTCCATCCTGCCAAACAAATTTCGCAACACTTTTTCTGGTTTATTAAAACTTAACTCGTGAAAAGCGCGTCAAATGTTTTCTTCTGAATGTTCAGTCTTTGCTGGTTTATCAGCGTAGATCAGAGTTTAAACGTACCCTTACAAAAAGGAGTCCAAAAGTGTAAAATCACACGAACGAGGCGGCCAGTTGTCCATTTCTTGAGATAATCGGGTCACCATACGTTTGGCATAACAATGTGATGGTTTCACGCTCTGTATGGCATGTTACTCTGTCTAGGTGGAACCGTTTTTCCACCAAATGATTTTCAATGACATGAATATTAAAAAAATCATGAATCATTTGCTTGTAGCGTTTGTCGTTCATTGAATGCTGGCACCGGTTTCGGATTTAGAGACAAATCATGAATCATTTGCTTGTAGCGTTTGTCATTCATTGAATGTTGGCACCGGTTTCGGATTTAGAGACAAATTGGCAAATTGCACCAAGCAGTGAATCTTCTTTTTTATACAATGGAGTCCCATGGGGATTGTGCACTCGTTAAAGAGGACAGTTATGCTTGTTTACATACTTAACGGGTATGCCAGAAGTCATTTGACGATAAAATTTTTATTTCAACTTCCAGTTCATTCTCAGCCCATTCGCCGAACATAAGACGCAACTGATGCTCCGCTGGCTTTAATTCTTGCAAAAGTTGGAAATTATATGGATGTAGGCTAAGATCTCAAATGTTCCAAGTAGTGGACGGGCAGAGACCATGATGCTGAGAACGGCGTCGAATTGATATATTCGAGCTCTCTGCCACTCTCACGCCTACAGCGGTGATTGCTTCTACTGTACGCACTGATCGGGGTTGATTTAGATAAATATTATCCAAAAGAGTAAATGTTATGCGGATCGATCCATAGTATTACGTATTAGCGCAGCGTAAACTTGACGAAGTGCTCTTTAAGTTCGGCGAACAGAACGCGAATTTTGGAAATAAATTCCCACGATTTGTAAACGCTGTTCTGGTGTTAGTATTTGCATTGTAATTTGCACAAGCATTTCCCATCGGCTACAGGAATTAGTAAAGAGGCCTAATAGAAGGTCTTATTTAGCAGACACAAGCCCTCCGTGGCGCATTCCATACTTATTTTTTTTTCACAGGTTGTCAGCCCTTCTAAACTCCCTTTAATAACAACTTCGTTCACTTTCCAAAGAAGGGAGTAAGGAGGGTCACTTAAAAACAAACAAAAAACTGAACCACTTCTGTTCTCCCTTTTTAAAGAAGGGTGTAGCGAATGTGTACTGAATATTTTGGAAGATTTTTCAAAAATAAATGTATACCTTCTAGAAGGCATACTTCTGAAGGTAGGATAACATACGAAGCGAATCTTTCAGAAAGGAGTATAAAGGAATTCAAGAAGGCCTGGCACTTGCGGTCCTTTCAACACTTACCGCTGCAGCGCGCTGGATTATTCTACAAAAACGGCAAACACACTTCATAAGTGTGACAGCTAGTTTTACAAATATCTATATCGGAAATTCTATACGGCTATAGAAAAAAAAACACCCTTTATTATAAGGTTGGGGCGACCATAAAGAGAACTGATCTTTTCATGGTGTCGTGCGATGAAATTAGACGTGTTTTCCAATCTAGTTGGTGACTTACGCCTAAGCCACAGAATGTAGCGATAATGTTTTAAGTCGCTTAGAATTTTTTTATTGTTATTTTTATCTTAAAACTGTTTTTTCAAAGAAGTTTTTGGTGAAGTTATTTATGAGTTATTTATTTTTTTTTTTTTGGTTTTTATGGGCTTGAAAACATAACAAAGAAAGACAAGAATTCTTTAAACAAAAAAATTTTCAGGTAAATCAACACAAGTCACAATGTTTACATAAATTTTACTTAGATACTTCAGACTAAATAAAAATTTACGAGGCATCTTTTATACAGCAATTGACTATATTAATCGAATTTGTTCTTCCCCCTATTAATAACATTTCTTTTCCCAACTTCTTACGAAAAAATGCAAATAAATTATGTTCTCCTCCTTTTTCTAACTGGCAGCTTCTATTAATTTTTTTTTTTTTTTTTTGTTTGTTTTTAGCCAAGGACTTAAAGCATAATTTGTTAGTATTTTCACATTTATTTTCTAGAATTTATAAGTGGATAAGAGTTTGTCTGCAGACATGACTTTGGAGTAGTCAATTTCAAAATGCCTTTTTCTATTCCCAACTTTTTTTTTACTTATTTATTCATTCGTTTATTATCTTCATTTAGTATTTTGAGCAATTTTTAAAACATAAGAAACGACAGTAACAGAAATGTGTTGCAAACGTTGATACACCACATGTTTTATTGTTGAATGAAAAATTAACAAAAAAAAAAAATTATATATGAGGAGTTCTATAAAAAAGCTTAAGTTTATACCAAGGCGAATTCAATTTTCAGGTGGCGTTGAAAGCACAGCTGTGCTACTTTTTTTTTTAAATTAGAGAGAGGAATGTCAAAAGTTACTTGTGTTTTTGACATATCGGCCAACGAAAGCAGCAACAAAATACATTGTTGTGTTTTTGGTGTTGTTACTTGTTGTTGTATCGACACCACCGTTTACATGAATACGCCTTGGTTTATACGTTTTTTTTTTTTTTGCTTTTTGATTTATTTTTAATTCTACGTATTAATGAAAGTAACCTTTGTATAAACAACAAAACATTCTCATTAATTTCGCTCTAATGCAAGTTCAAAAATATAGATTCAAATCAAAACTAAACACAGTCGGCTCTCGATAATATGAAATGAAGCAACGAGAGGAAAAGTTAAAATAATCGAGAGTTCATATTAACGAAGTTGTTGGTTTTTAATTTTAAAATACAAGCATGCATATTCTAGACGAATTCACTACACAGAAATAATTAAAAATTGTCTCTAATCACCAACTTCATAGAATCAAGCAAACAATTTGTTTATTTAGCACCCATTACCAAAATGATTATATAGAATACTAAAACTTGTACAAATTCATAATTGTAAATATTTTTTTTTTTTTTTTCAATAAATAATATTTTTAATTTAAATTAAAAAATTATCAAAAAAATTTGCCGTTTCAAACATGTGTTATATGTAATAATTGATTTAATTAAATATTGATCAGTGCCCATGTTCTGTAACTCTCGCGTCGAGCAACTTTTCGATTGAAATATGTGAAACGAAACAAAAATGCCACATATTGAAACAAACAGCTGTTTTTCTCACTAAACTGTGTCTGTAACTTTTTTTGGCGAGTACTAGCTGTCGCGTAAGGAAATTACTCGTTAATTTACAGAAAAATTGTGTCTGTAACATTTTGGTGAGAAAAGTTCCCGCTTTGAACTGTCATAAACTCACATATAAAAATGGGGCGATTAAAATTTTAACACTGAAAAACAATTAAAAATGCAAAATACAAAGAATAATAAAAATAATATTTTGTTCTTGGCACATTTTTTTATTGTTTAATTAATTTGCTTTTAAGATTTTTATAAGATATACGCATGTTTTCAAAGCTCGTTTGCAAACAAAAAAAAGTCGCATTTTACATTATTTAGTATAGGCGACGCACAGAGGGGTGAAATCGCAAAAAATGGAGATTATTTAAACTACTTATCCAATTTTAAAAATTCTTCCACTATTAGAATGCTACGCTATCACTGAGTAGCATAGGTTACACATCTTTTGGAAAAGTGGGCGGTGCCACTCCCCCCCTATTAAAAATCTCTCTAGCGGCCATAGTAATAGAACGATTGTCATGAAACTTTCCCAAGGTTGTACTGTTGACCTGCTTATAGTCCTTGGAAATACTTGGTTATGATTGGATAAAGGGGCTTGGCACCGCCCATATAACCTGAAACTTAGAACGGATATATCTCATGAACTATTAGAGGTATGAAGATGAGATTTGGTATATATGTTGATCGTACAGTATGAATTGCATCCAAGGCGAAATAGGGAGGTGTCACGCCCCCTTTCGAAAAAATAGATCCGGCTCAGTAGGATTTTTTTTTCTTTTTTTGAAAAAAAAAAAAAAAGTAATAAAATGTTTACATAGTAATCAATTTATTTTAAATATAGTTACGTAGACAGAAGAGGGATTATTGTACCATATATGTAACTAAATTCGGGACTCAAAGCAGATATTAAAATTGTTCGATCATGTACAACTGTGTCTGGTGAGCGTTTTGTTCAAAAATATAAATAGTTTGTATATATTTATTATAAGACATGTGTTTCTCACCTGCTATTTTAAAAAATATGCCCGTGGTCATCTGTGTCATGATTTGTGCTTTCTGGTGCCACGTTTGTCAAAACTGAAGGCGAAACTAGTACATCTACTACTGATTTTGGAAGTTGGTGGAATTTTTTTTTTTTTGGTCAATTTTGTTTTACCAGATAGGATTGAATCTCAACTTAGTAGCAACGTATTTAATATGTCGCGATTGCAATCCTTCCGACTACATTTGCCAGGAAAATGTTCTCTGTGGTTTTTAAAATCTTTGTTTCGGGCTTTCTGGGCTTCCTCGGACAGTTCACCGAACGGTAATAGCGCGTGCGAAATGATTTCTGGGCCATGTATTAAAAACCACTGATACTTCTTAACAAAAAGTCGAGCTGTACTCTGAGCAAATACTTTAAATTTTTCTAACAAAATTTTTGTAACACACAGTTGACAACAACAACAACAACTATAACAACGAAAACGAAGACAAAGCAAACAAAAGACAAGAACTAGTGTTCTTTGCTTGAGTGACTACACATTTTAAGACTTTCTTTGTTACAAGATTTTATAAGCGATTCAAAATGATTAATTTGAAAGTTTCACAATTAAGGGTTGTGAACAACCTCTCCACCGGAGAGTGACTATTTTCACAATTAATGATGAAACAGAACTGGGGCTGAACGTTTTTTTACATGCAGTTTGACATAAAATTATGCCAGAGAATGCGGTCGAGAAATAAAATCAATTTTATTTTGAAGACGTTTTTTCTAATGCTCTCACATAAATACAATTATTCTCTTAACAATGCTACCATACTTTCATTCAATTTCATACATTTTGTAAACAAAGAAAAATAAGAACAAAAGAAAATGAAAGAAATGAGAGAGAATATGAAGTTACTGCCGACGTTTTAATTATGGGCTTTAAAATTTTTGCCTGAAGTTGAAGACTCAGTTCTGTTTCATCATTTAATGTAATATAAAAACATTTCGCCCAAAAGCGCGCAACAAGTTATTACTGAATATGAAAGCCTAGGAGCTGTAGTTTCTTAACAAATTAATATTCTAACGCCAACTTACACCGTTCATATTTAAATATCCACGAATGTTTTGAAAATAGCCAAAATTAAGACATATTTTAAAAACTTTTGTTAACACAATTATTTTTAGAACAACGCTAAAATACCGGAGGTTGAAAATTCCATAGTAAAAGTATTACTTTTGACTTGCGAAAAACTTTATATTAAGCGTCGAAATATACCTAATTTCAATTAATACTATTGTGCGCGAATAGCTCAAAAATTACTTAACTTTAATACAATGCAGCTTGACATATGACATTGAAATTTTCAGTAGTGATGTAGAATTTTATATACTGTAATCGGTTACTAAATATTTTTCAGAAAAACAAATTTAAATATTTCAATTAATATCCATTTTTTGCCGCCGTCGTTGAAAATTTTCAATTTTTTTACATTTTTGTCGCCGTCAACGATACGTGTGACTGGCGTTCTTAACGTCTGCAATGTCACAACGGCTTCGAGTGGAATATTATGACATTTATAACGTAACGACGTAATCTCTTT
Source organism: Pollenia angustigena (assembly GCA_930367215.1). Classification (NCBI taxonomy): domain Eukaryota; kingdom Metazoa; phylum Arthropoda; class Insecta; order Diptera; family Polleniidae; genus Pollenia; species Pollenia angustigena. Next base: position 191,905,370 of record OV884060.1, on the reverse strand, counting down.
TGATAGTTTTCGACATGAGTTACAGACACACGTTTTTCTCACTCACTTTTTGCTCCATCGTGTTGGAACCACATATTCTTCAGTCCCAATTCGTCCAATTGAGGCAGTGCTCACCGTTCATAGTAGTCGTTTGGCCCGCGGCGTTTTCGAAAAATAACCAGACTATTATCTTGTATTTTCTTGTTACATTTTACCTTATTTGGATAGCAATGAAGTATACTGTTTGTACAGAAAAATTAACAATTATAAGACACCAAAGGATAGCTAAGGTAAAATTTAACAAGAAAATGCAAGATAATAGTCTGGTCATTCCTAAAATTTGAAGGAATGGGACTATTACAAAAAAGCTTTATAAAATACATAACTGAAATTTAGCTCATAGAATAAATACAAAAAATAAAACAATTTTGAATATAATTAATATTTAATAAATCTATATATGTGACAGTTTCAGTTAAAAGGGACCAATAGGCAAAAAATTAGTTTTGGAGAAAAACGATTTTAAAGTTAACAATTTCATTTTTTTTCCTTATCAAAGGTGTATTTTAAAGCTTACTTATGACAAAAGTAATGAAGTTAGAAAACTGCGGTTTGCTGCATTAGAAGGAGCGTCTATTTTGTCTATTTTAAGAATCGCCAAAAAAGTAAAAATCGATTTTTTCATCCATAGGTCCCTTTTAACTGAAACTGTCACATATAAAAAGAAGTGTACACTTTGATGTCACCACCAGAGAACGGCTTTGTGCAATTGCAAAAAAATCGCATTAAATGAACAGCAACAAATACACTCGCTTACGGTCATACAATCAAACTTGCGCAACCGCAAACATTCGCTGCTGGTTTGCAGTCATTCAAATAATGCACATCGTGCTTTGTTGTTTATACCATCGTTAGCTTCGTTTTTTAATAAAGATGTTTGTGTGTTCGGTGCGACAATGATTGTTTTGGTAAAGAAAAAAAAAATACAAACAAAAAAGCCAGAAATCAAGCAATTATGACTCATGAAGACATTCATCAGTTACTATGTAGAATAAGAAAAAAAAAAATTAAATTAAACTAAACGCACATACTGATGTAGGTACAAACAACTTCCATAGAAACATAAGGCTTTTTTTTATCATCTTAAAAAGTACAGTAGTTCTGTATGTAAAATGAATTCTTGTTATTGTTGTTAATTTTAACAAAGCGTCTCATCGAGTGGTTTATTGTTGTTATTGTTGTTAATGTTAACAAAGCGTCTCATCGAGTGGACAATGACTACTTGAATGCAAAAGTATAAGAATTTGTGCCTTTTGAATTTACACATTTGTGTTATGTTGCCTGCGCAACAAAAATGCTAACAAAGCACTTTCAATAAAAAACGAATCCATGCAAAAATCAAATGTGTACGAAACGATGTAAAAATTACCAACGTTGAACTTTGTTTTGCAGGCAAAGAGTGAATGTAAATTTGAGCATATGAATAAATTAAGAAAAATTGTGATTTTGCAGTTCTCTGGTCACCACTAACTGCGGAACAGGTCGACCGATTTAAACGAAAACTATCACGGTACTTTGGGGATCCGGTGATATTGCATTTAGAGTTTCCTATATATTTTTCCATATAAATATCAACAAAATGCCTTTCATTTTCCATATTATGATTTTTTATTGTTACTTGACAAGTTACCAAACCATGTTTCGTAATGCCGTTTCTGCACAATGACATTCGGAATAGATCTTAATGTATATTTCATATCGCTAGTGGGCGTAAAAGAGGGCAAAACGGCCAATAGCTACCCCTCCCAATATCATCTTAACTAATCAACCGATTTCTCTTGAAATTTCGCAGGGAAATAGTGTAGCTTCTGGAAGGAACTATAGCCAATAATGTTTATTATTCAGGGCGTGAAATAGGGCAAGAGGTGCAAACGTCCACCTTCCTATATCTTCTTATTTAATCAACCTATATTCTTTAAATTTGGCATGCAGATACTGTAATATGTAAAGGAGGTTTAAGATATACATTTTTTGGAAATTCCAATAATTAGGGCGTAAAAAAGGGCAAAGGCGGTAAAAGCTTCATCTACAAATGTCTTAATTAATTATCCGATGATAGTTTCAAGTCTTGGGAACTAAAGGCTATAAATTTAAATATTAACGGCGTAAAATAAAGCAAAACGGGTGAAAGCACCCCCATCCTATACCTTCTTAGTTAATTAAACGATTCTAATGAAAAGTTTATGTATTTTTTTTAAATTTTATTCTCCGGTTGTTCTACGTCGGCTTTGCAATTGGTCGTTAAAAAATTGATGAAAAATGTTATCGAAGCTACCATTTTGAATGGTAAATTCCGAGACGAAAATGTTTTGCTGCCACGAACTTCGATGATTGTAACAGATGTCCCAATTGAATTCCAACGCGCTTAATTTCCTATTAGATTGGAATTTGCAATGACTCGATGTATGTTTGCGGCTTTGATCTGGGAACAACATGTTTTTTACACGGACAATTATACGTGGCATTATATACGAGCTTATTTGTGTTGGCTAAAGACGGACTTACAAAAAATATCGAACACGTAATTGCTCTTCGCAATGAAAATTGATTATCCCTGTTTGATTTATATACTTCAGGATAAAAAATACATCACTTTTTTATGTTTAACTTTTGAATATGCAACGAAAAGTAATAAAGAAATAAATAGCTATTGTTTTTTTTTTCATCGCCGATCATGGTATAAATCGGTTTATTCCTTTTTCTTCCACTAGAAATAAATAATATGGCAAAACGACGTTTGCCGGGACAGCTAGTATATCCAAAAAATCGTTCAAGTAAAAAAATATCGTTTTGGTATGGAAGTCTTTAAATGAAAATAAAAACAACATTTCGTTTATTGAACAGAGATTGGTAATAAATTTCAATAAGTATTTCATAAATTCTGTTCTAAAATGTACGAAATTGATATGCCCATAATCAAGGCAATTGAAACTGAAACAGAGATTTATGGATTAAATTTAAAAAGAAAAATATTTTGTAGGAAACAAGTTTTTACTTAAAAATTTATTTTAAATTGTTTAAAAGGCACTTTGTATGAATAGAAAACCGAAGGTAAAAGAAATAATAATCAAAGTAAACCCAAGTTGTATTAAAATTAACAGCATTTTCCATTTATGTACAGTGAACTCCCGAAAACGTGAACACTCAAAAGGGTGAACGTCTCAGAAACGTGAACATATTTATTTTTACACAGACTATTCTTACACGTGAACAAAATCTGGAAGCTCTAAAACTTGAACACATTTTTTTTTTTTTTTGTTTACTTTTTAAAATGTTTTTATTTAATTGGGAAATCCCCGAATTGAGTTCACTTATTGGTTTATGTCACAGCGTTTTTTTTTTTTTTTCTTAATTGTACCCATGTATGTATTCGCTGACATGTTAGCTGTTTTTAACATCGCTACTTTATTCGTGTTATTTGTGAAAGTGAAAAATGTCATTAAAAAAACCGAAAGTTTTATCTTTGAAAGATAAAATAAATATTCTTGAATTATTGCAAAAAGGTTATAGTGGCAGTGGCTTGGCTAGAAAATATGGTGTTGCTAAATCAACAGTTTGATCCATTAAGAAGAAAAAATAGGAAATAACAAATCGTGTAAAGAAAACAGTTTATGGTACCGAAAAGCGTGAAACTTTGCGTTCTTCCCAGCTTCCGAAAATGGAAAAAATTCTTTACAAATGGTTTCTTAGCATGCGAAATAAAAAATAATCGGTAAGCGAACTGATGCTAAAAGCAAGTGCTTTAGAAATTCACCAACAAATTAAAGAGAGTTATTGTGGTTTTCGTGCCAGCGATAGCTGTCTTTAAAAAATTAAGCAATTTCCGGAGAAAAGCTTTTTGATCAGCCACAACTTGTTGACCCGTTTAAAGAAAAGTTAAGATCAAAAATGGAGGAACTCTCTTTATGTGCAAATCAGCTTATAATGGAAGCAGCAGGTAACCCATACTTTTCATCATTGGAGAAAAGTGCTGAAAGAAAAAGCTTTGTTTAAGATGATCAAACAAAACAACTTTTAAAAAAACATGACCGATTTTTTCCTGCGAAATTTTTATCCCTTATAAACATTCCTTAAACAAAAAAATGTTTCTATTCGTTTTTGTTAATTTTATGTTTATTTTTTTATGGTATTCATAAGAAATTAATTGTATGCAAAGTGAACTGAATTATTGCGTATACATATATTTTTTGTTATTAAAAATGAATAAAACATGTTTTTTAAAATACTTGTTTATCTATTTATTTGAAAATAGGGGTGTTATTTTTTTTAAACTTTGGTATTCGATAACGTGAACAAACTCGAAAACGTGAAAGGCCATGGTAAAAATTAGTTCACGTCAAAGCTAAAAAAAATTTACTTTAGCAGTTTTTTAGTTCCCAACAAACAAGAAGGCAAACCTTTAGTATGAATTGACTTTATCATATGACATCAAACACAATTCTCAAACCTTTTTCAATTGATTGATTTTAAAATTTGGATTCAAATTGATAATACTTTGAATATAAACATTCGATATACAATGTTTTATCCATTGATATCAAAGTTGTTCTTATTCGATCTTTCGAATTTTTTAAAAAATAAAAATTAGTTAATTGTTATCAAATGTTATTCTCAAATCATATACAAATAAACTTGGTAGCACTAAAGGGAAAAATAAATGTGAACATAAAAAAATTGCGATTTAAGTTATATGTGTTTTGCAATTAAAGAAAAATTACATATTACGTGAAGTGAATTTGCTTTTAGAAAACCTTTATTTCTTGTGAATAAAATATAAATTATTTGTGAGTAAAAGATTGTAAGAATACCTACGAATTAAAATAAAATATAAGTTTGTTATACGATCGCTTTGCCTAGTATTTCATCTCTTCAAGAATTTTATGGCGGAAACAATACTATTTTATCTTTTAGCTCACAGTTTATTTAAATAAATATTGAATTTAAATTTAAAAAAAAAAATTTCATTTATGTTCCACATTTTTTTAAAATCCACATTTGAAAAACATTTAAGAATAACGTTTGAAAGCAAATTGAAAATAAATGCATTTCTCACTTTGAAAAAATTTTCCCTTTTTGTTGAGAATGCTATGATTATCAAATCATTATAAACTGTTTGTCGTTTGAAAAAAGTTTTGACTTCAAATCATTTTCAATTTGAAATTAAACCTTCGTGCTTGCTGGGTTATTGCCACAGATAAATATGTATATCCCAGCTAGAATTTGGGTGATCATTTTTTGTAAATTCATCTAAATGTGCCTTCTCAAATCTCTTTTGACAATTGAAAATTGATTTATCACTTGAGCGATTGAAACAGGATTCACATATGATTCATTCATATGCTCAAAAACGAATCAGCAAATTGTATCACAAATGATTCTTTGTGGTGATTCATCTAAAGGGTACCATTTCTAGTGAGTCAATAATGAGCGATAAATTAGCTCGAAAGCGGTTATTTTGCTTTTGAAACTGATTCCTAAAAGATTCGATTCAAGGCGAATTAACTACAGGTAGTGTCGCAACTGCAGATGATTTTGACAGTTCGAGCTTATTTGATTTGTTAGTGTTTTGCTACGAGCTATAAGCACTAACAATGCAATGCAAAAACCTTATGTTGTTATTGGATTGTTGTAGTACCGACACCACCTGTAGTTGAATTCGCCTTGATTCGATTATGATACAAAATGCTAGCTGGGATTATGTCATAACAGATCAAAACAGAGCAATATGTAAATGAGTTGTAGAATAAGCTTATCATAAGAAATTTCACACAACATGACAAGATATATGATTGCAAATGAGTTATTCTCGCTATAGTTTTGTAGTATTAGTAAAAGTTTTCAATCTTTATGTTTGGTTCGAAAAGTGAAGTGGTTTAAACTTTAAAGTAGTTTAAACAGTGCACAATTTAAAAAAAGTTATTAAATATAACTATTGGAAATAAAAATCGAACAAAAAGTGGTTAAGTTATTCAAATTTACATTAAAATCGAATTGAATCATCGAAAAAACTGACATAAACATCTCGCTATCCCGAGTCTGCCGTTAGATTTTTAAAATTGTTTAATGCAGAATCAAAGAATTCCTAAATACTTTTTCTCTATGAAAAATGCCATTTTTTGACTCTTTTTGACGCGGTTGAGCTCTTGGAAGCTAATCGCTAGAGCCAAAATATTTTGGGAATCTTCATAAAACATGTCAAAGTTGATTTTTACTTTTTTTTTAATCGGTCTAATGTATGTACATATCTATATGATAAGTAAAGCTACGTTCACAATCAAAAAACAATTTCGTTTTTTCTTCTATCTTTTGTCTTCCCAAAGTATTTGAAATATTTTCCTTTCATTTTTAGCTTTGCTCTGTATATGTGGTAATAAATTTTTGACAACTAAAAAGAATTGTTTTTTTTTTTTGTTTTTGTACAAGTAAACAGACCTGATAGATGGGCCTTGAATGTAACTAAGGTTGAGTCACCTAGAACTTCAGCAACAATTTGTATGAAATTGTTTCTGACATTTAAAATAATTTTATTTAGTTTTAAATGAAAATTTTAACAAAATATTTACAAAAATACAAATAAATGCATAATATTGTTGTGGCTAAAATTTGCAAACGGTTTTTTGATGCAAAATGTGTGTAGTTACTAAAGAAATTGTTGCTCTATTATGAACACCAATTGAAAATGTTTTTTTGATTGTGAACGCAGCTTAAAGTTTAAGCTCAGTTGAGGAATTACATACTAACCGCCTGCAAAAAAAAAATAAATCACACTTTTACACCCAATTGTATAAAACAAATTTCTTAATTTTCGGTGTTGTCCAAAGACTAGATTTTGGTACATTATTACATGTTTAAAAATAAACAACATTTGTTATTTAAGCTATTAAAAAATTAACCAAAAGTAATATTTAACATTAACTCACCCTGCACATTATGTTTGCTAAACTTGTTTACCCTTTATTAATTCTTTTAACGCGCGAACCGATTCCCGTTTTATTTTCTTTATTACCAATCTCGGCAACACTTTGACACACTTTTTGCCTTTAATTTAAAACACAAACAATAGAATGCATTACACTTGCATAAACAAAAGCAACAAACACATGCTTATTTTTTTTTTTATTTGCTTTTAATCATTGAGAGATGTGTTACTTCTCTTTTTTTTGCATCTCACCAAATTGTGATAGGTACACAAAACCAACAACAAATTCAAAGCAGTTAACTGTGATACAACAACAAATAAACTGAACACCGGCAATTACAATAACAACAACTCCAAAAATTTCACACATAATTTGTTTTTTTAACAAAAAATTTATTGCGCCCTTTTTAGGTATTTAATAAAAAATACTTTAATTATTTAGATTATTTTTATAAAATTATAGAAGATAACACTTGTTTAACACTTTGAGGATAAATTTATTGTTAATTTCTTTCTAATCAACACATTTTAACTGTATTTAATTACGGACGACGTTTAGAAGAAGACCGATTTAAGTAATTGCAACAAGATAACTGAATTGATATTGAAAGTAGAGTTACCAACAGTACCGCCGTTTTTGGTTTTATCTTACCAAAGTGGGTCATTTTAATTTTCAATGTGGAGATGCGAATATATTTTTTTATTTTGGAAATTTTTTTTTCTTAAAATAATTAAACGTATGAATACTTCTATTTTTTCTTGATAAACTTCAAATCATGCTTTTAAAATTTTATTAACCTGTTTTTATTATACCCTCCACCACAATTAGTTGTGAAGAGGGTATATTCAGTTTGTCATTCCGTGTGAAACTTTTTTACTATTCATCTCAGACCCTATAAAGTATATATATTCTGGGTCCTTGAGTAATTTTAAGTCGATTTAGCCATGTCCATCTGTCTGTCCGTCTGTCCGTCTGTTGAAAACACGCTCACTTTCGAAAAACTCAAAAGAAATCAACAAACTTGATGTCAAATTGCTTGTAGTTATCCTAAGCAGTTTGGGATTGAAATTCAGCAAAATCGGTTCAATAGGATCTGAGCTATGAATCAAAGTGTGGAACCACCACCTAAAAAAAATTGATAATTTTGTTACAAAAACTAACATAAATGGTGGAAAAATGCACAGAATGATATAAGATTTCGCAACAATTCGTTTTATTCAACTGGAAATCACGCTGTGAAATTTCGTGAAGATCCGTCAATAATTTACCCTAGGCCCCATATAAGCCCTACTCCCGGAAAACAGTATATTAAGCCTAAAACCCTAACTAACAATGCTATCATTACAAATTTTGGCAAGTCACAGTTGCATAGGACTAGAAATTAAACTGTTAAGTTTCGTGAAGATCGGTCCATAATTTACCATAGGCCCCATATAAAACCTACTTCCGGAAAACAACTTAGTACGCCTAAAAACGTAAAAAATAATGCTATCATAACAAAATTTGGTACATCAAAGTTTTATTGGACAAGAAATAAAATTGTGTTATTTCGTGAAGATCGGTCCATAACTTACCCTGGGCCCCATATAAACCTTACTCCCGGAAAACAGTTTAGTACGCCTAAATCCGTAAAAAATAATGCTATCATAACAAAATTTGGTACATCAAAGTTTTATAGGACAAGAAATAAAACTGTGTAATTTCGTGAAGATCGGTCCATAATTTACCCTGGGCCCCATATAAACCCTACTCCCGGAAAACAGTTTAGTACGCCTAAATCCGTAAAAAATAATGCGAAAATCGAACTGTCGGTGGAGGGTATCAAAGATTCGGCACAGCCGAATATAGCACTCTAACTTGTTTTTTATTACCTTTGTTGCATAACACAAATTACTATGAAAATCTTCTAAATTCCGCAAATTTAATTTCTTAAGATTTTTGTTAAGAAAAAATAGCCTAATGTGATTTGTATGTACATATATAAGAAATGGCCATGTTCTTGGAAATCGAAATCGAAATCGAACTTAAGCCTAATTAAAAATATTAAAATTTGGATTAGAAATCAATTAAAGTTAAAATCGATGTAAATTTTCAATTGATTTTTATTAATAAGCGATGTCTTTCCTGATTTAAAAAGTTTGTAGTTTGAAATGTAAGACCTTTTTAAAATATGTATGTACGTATGTTCGATTTCAATTTTACTAGGAATCGATTTCAGAACATAGCTAAAAATGTACACAGAAGTAATTTTAGTGTTTCTAAAGGCTCAGTTAGCCGGGAGTAATAGTAACAGTAACCTAACCGTAAAAAAGTAAACCAATCGATTTCTTACAGATTGAGACGTAACATCTTACTGCTAACTGTAATCGCTCTTATTGCTTTATATACAACAAAATGAATCAGCTGATTTTCAACGTTACTGTTACTCCCGGCTTACTGAGCCTTTAGTCTTAGAAATTTAAGACATAACCTGTACCCATGCTCTGTAACTTTAGTGAGAACTTTTCTCATCGAAAAGATATGAAACAAAATATTCCATATTTTATCGAAAAGTGAGATAGAAGTGTACCTGTAACTCATGTTACGTTATAAATGTCATAATATTCCACTCAAAGCTGATGTAAAATTCCGACGTAGAGAAAGGCAGTCAAACATATCGTTCACTAAAATGGAAAAATTGTTAACGACGGCGGCGAAAATACAACCGTCGCACAGAGGAGTATTTGACCTGAAAAGCTGGCCAAAACGGCAAAACTGAATTTTAAGAAATCTTAAGAACTAAGTACGCAGCTCGACAGACAACAATATTTTACATTATATTGTAAATTTTGAAGACTTTTAGTTGCGATTTGGAGCTCTGAGACCCTGCTAAAGTCAGGAAAGTGAAGAAAATTATATGAGATTTAAATGTTTTTTTTTCGGTTTCTGGATGTTTATATGATATTTTTTTGCCGCTAAACGAATAAAGGTTTAATAAAGATTTTTTTTTTTCGCTGAAAGGTTTGATCAAAAGTTATTTAAAACAGAAAAAAAATTTAAAATATGTTGAATATTCATGTTGAAACAATTCGTTCAAAAGCTAAAAAAAAAACAAATTATACACTTTTTTTTGCAAAAAAAGGAAAAGAAGAGGTTTTTAAAAGTGAGGTTAGCATGTCTACGAATTATGTTTGATACCACAATAAAATTTGGAATCTCTAATTTTAGAAACCAAAAAAAAAGTGTGCGCAAGTTTGCGCCATTATTTTTGACGATTTTTTTAAATTTTCACATTTCGTCTATTTTTGCTCATCGGGCACTTTTTCTTATACCTTTATATCGTCATAAACTTTTATGTATTTTGAATTATTGACTTCAACTGTTATTCACATCACTTTTAACACTTCACAATATTAATACCTGCCTATATGTAATTATAATTTGCAAAAATTCTTAATTATCCATAATAGTTTTAAGGAAATGTCCCACACATCCCCATAAAAGATATTTTTATATACCTGCTCTTCGAAAGATTTTAACGCGTTGCAGAAGAATGTTCCTCTGAACTGTGATGCCTTGAGTTTTGGACTATCAACTTTACATGCACGCATGCGCTTTTTAGAATCGATACTTCATCTCTCATATAAACTGCCAATTACAAAGTGGCAAGCAAGGAGCGATGAAGATAAAGCAATTGTTAAAGAGAGGAAGATATTCATCCAAAAAAGACTTAAAGACGAGATAGGAATACTTGTAGATGTTCCAAAACCAGGATACGGTAGCACTTATGATGGCAACACATCAAGAAGATTTTTTTCGGACCCAGCAACTGCATCGAAAATCACTGGAATAAATGAAGAATTAATCAACCGCCTGAAAATAATATTGGAAGCAATAACTAGCGGACACCGAATTAATATTGAGGAATTTGAGGAATATGCACATAAAACTGCCGAAATATATGTGCAACCTTACAACTGGCACCCCATGAGTCCAACGATGCACAAGATTTTTATTCATGGCGGTAGTGTTATAAAGCAAGCAATCTTGCCAATTGGACAATTGTCAGAAGAAGCTGCCGAGACCAGAAATAAGCACTTACGATTATATCGTACGAATTATTCGAGGAAATTCAGTAGAAGCGTTACAAATCGAGATGTCTTGAATAGGTTTTTTGTGAGCAGTGACCCTTTTATAAGCTGCAGGACGCAAACAGAACGGAATAATAAAAAAGCTTTTTCATCAGAAACCATCACACTTCTTCTTCCTGACACCGATGATGCAGCTAATGAGGATACACATACGACATAATAATTAGTAAGGAATTTTTATTAGTTTAACTTTTCGTTTATAAAGTATTAAATAATATAAAATAAATATAATAAAGCCTTGTTCATAAAAAAATACTGTTTTATAAGAGCCTTACAATTTTCAAAATTTTTTTTTAATTAGACTGTAAACCATATGTATGTATGTACAATGTACATACAGTCTGTCAAGAATAGAATTTTTTTTTCCCCGGAGTTTTTCGATCCCGGGATCCCGCTCCATACAAATAATACAAAGTAAACTTGGTTTTATTAATGAAAAAAACTTTTATAAACAAACGTGTGGGAACTTGTTTACAAAGTAAGTAAAATAAATGCTTAAATACTACAAAAATTAATTGAAGATTGAAAGCGGAACTTGAATTATTATTACCTTTGGCTATTATAAGTAAATTCCGTATTATGATGATCTAGTTCAAGGTAAAATAAACATATCAATTGAGGTACTCAAGATATGAGATCAAAAACTAAAATCATAAAATATATAAAATACTTTAATAAATTTATTAACATTTTTAACGGGGTAGGAAATTACTTTCTGACACACTCAAAGCGTTTAGTGAGTCGCCAAAGAGTATATTTCTGATTTTGTTTACTGATTACCATGTTTCCGAAAAATTTCGTTTACTTTTTTACCGAGGTTGGACAAATAATTAAAAGTGCACCGTTGTTGCATGCTTCTAATGTCAAGGTCGATGTAAAAAATAGCATCATCCGGACTACTTCTTACAAACTATTTCTTTTCATTAGGTCCATCTGTAATCTTTAGGACAATGTGTTTTTCAAATTGTATGTTTTAGTAACTTACACGAGTTTCATTATTTTTTTATTTCGGTTTCCCCGCACTTCCCGGATATATTACCAAGCTCGATTTTTTTTTTTGTAGATACGACTATGTTGCAATAACGGAGCGATATGTTTATGTATATCCTATTTTTAAGACTTGTCCATGGTCAATGAGAATTTACTGCCTGCATCTTATTTTGAATTTATGTTCTTTATCAATTCATCACTTCACTAAATTTATTAATTATCAACTGTTGCACTGCCCATTCTGCTTTTAATAGATTTATTGCCGCAGGAGACATTGATTTACGTTTGTACACATTTCTTATAATTGATCAAATCGACAACCCATCCACAGATGCTAATTTTTAGAGAAAAGAAAACTAAATTTCAGAGTAAAAATAGCTGTTTTCTGAAAGTATGAAGAACTTTTTATTTCCCGGGATCCCGCAACAAAAATCCCGGGAAAACGGGAAATATAATAAGTGAAATTCCCGGGAATTCCCGGGACGGGAAATCCCGGGAAAAAACCCTAGTCAAGAATGAGTTTAAACCTTTAAAATCAACATTTGTTAATTGAGTTTTGCGATTTATACCAACTTTTATTCCTTAGGAATGTGGCTTTTAGAAAAATCTTAAAAATTTAAACTTTTTGGTTCTTAAATTTTTTTATTGCATTTTGAAAACCAAAAATTTTACGCATTTTGCATGTAAATTTTTTTTTCGCCATTAAATTTTTAATAACTCCAAAATAGTAATAGATATAAAATAAATGTGTGAGGTTAGTTTAAGCAGAATTTTCCGGTGAATCTTCTGATCCTCCTGCTATTAAAATCGGAGAACACGTTTTCAAGTTACGGAAAAAAATATAAGGCAACCCAACGATTTAGGGGGTGAAGTATGCCACGCCTTTAAAAGAAAATCCTTACGTACTAGAGAAAAACGGAAAACAGATTTGAATTAAGGGCATCAAAATCCATATAGTCCACATACTTTTATTTCTAGGGTAGAGAAAAATTTTTTTGTTGCGCAGTGTACTTTTGTTGCGCAGTGTAATTTTTTCAAAATCTGCCACTAGACTTTTTATATCATACTACACCTAAAACTATCAAAAAACTAAAACTTTTAATTCAAAAAACACGTTTAATAATTTTGGCCAGCTTTTCAGGCCAAATACTCCTCTGTGCGTCGGCTATAACAAATAGTGTAAAGTGCGACTTTAATGTTTGTTGTTTACAAAGTGGCTTTCAATTAAAAAAATGAAAAAATCTGTAAAGAACAAAATACTTATGTACGTCTACCGTGTTATTCATTGCATTTTGCAAGTTTATTTTGTAATGCTGAAATTTTTTCCCACCCCGTTTTTATTCGTGAGTTTATTTGACAGTTCAAAGAGGGAACTTTCTAACAAAAATTTTACACACACACTTTTTCTTTAAATTGGCGAGTTATTTCCTCAAGTGACAGGTATTACTCGCCGAAAATGTTACAGATGCAGTTATAAGAGAAAAACAGTTGTTTGTTTTAATTTATGGCATTTTTTTTGTCATTTCTCACATTTCAGTCGAAAACTTTCTCGAAGCGGTTGTTGCAGAAAATGGGCACTGAATATACATATCGTTACCTAAAATGCAAAAAGGCGTAACTAACAAAAAATTCTACATCAACTTTTCGATTGATTATTATGAATGCCACTAAACTACAGTCTTGACAAAATTTTACACTTCTTCTGGGAATTTAAAACATTTTTCAAAAAATTTTTTTGTATATAAGTTAGAATTTATGGGTATTTACTGTCAGAAAAAGGCTGTGAATTAAGGAAAATTTAAATTCTACTTTTAACAACTTATAGGTGGGTAATTCCATGTCAAATCGACCAAGAGTGGGACAGGATCCCTTTCGATTTTAAAGAAATTTGGTGAGAAGCAGGCTTGTTAGATGTGACGATTTTTTTGTGAAAATACAGTAAAATAACGATTGACGATTTTTAAACTAAGAGTAATAGTGTTATGACGATTTTCTGGTATCAATAAAACACTTACATGAAATATTAACAATTATATTGGGAACAGTTCAAAACGGAAAAATCAATTTTTCGAAATAAAAAATTATTGGAAATTAAAAAAAAAAGTTCTTCCCTTATCACAAACCAGGTGGTTTTCATTAGAAGCACTAGTAATTCGAATTCTACAATTAAATAAATGCTATCGATAAGGCAAAAATATACACTAGAGCCCCGATTTGCTTCGGTCCTATTTGGTCCACTTTTTAAAAATTGGTTAAATACGCTTTGCGTTTTAATGATTTCGATTTGCGTCGCTACATACGATTTCATTTTTTCGCTTAAGTCATAATCATATGTGAAGAATTTTTCTATTTGCGTGTAAAAAGCCGAATTCCCATTTAATTCTGTTAGGTAAGTTATTCTTTGTAAAGTTGAGAGTTAGGAAGTAACACTCAGTTTAGATGAGGGCTTTTACGACGTCGCTTTGTCGACGTCTCTTTTGGTTTGTTGGTGAGCGGTGTAGAAAAGAAAGAGGGGTTAACAAAATGACTCGTTTTGTATTTTGCATGTCGTTTTTTACATTTCTCTTTTAACTTTTTCTGTTTACGTTTTATTCTTTTTCTTACTTTGAAGTGTGTGGTTGAAAATACAGTGAGACCTCGATTATCGATAATAGACGGGATCGGCAGAATTCTTGATTATTTATTTTTTTTGGTGTGTTTCTTATTTTATGTAAATATATAACGTTTTATTATGTAAACATGAGGAAAAAAGTAAATTTGGCAGAACGTGCTTCCACACCGTTAAGATATTCTCTTTCTTCGTTTATTTAAATTTCTTTTGATTGTTCAAAATTTAACGAAAAAAAGATAATTTGTTTATAATTTCGGATAATAGAGGCAATTTAAATCAGTGCAAAAAAATGTTTGTTTTCCATTTTATTGAAGCTGCCGGTTAATCGAATGACGGGTAATCAAGGCCATACTGTAAATAAAAAAAAGACATGCAACCAAAAATCATCGTATGAACGCAAAGAGATTTTGGAAGTTGCTTTAAAAGGGAATCAAGATAAAACGACGTCGTAAAAGCCCTCATGTGAATTGAGTGTAAGAAGTTCTTAATAAAAAGTTGTGTAGAAAAATGAGTGCAAAGTAAGGAAAATACACTGGTTTGGAACTAAAATTGGACGTAATAAAACGTTTCAAGTCGGGTAAAAAGACTGTTTATATAGACAGAACCCTTGGTTTATCACCTTCAACAGTAAAAACAATTTGCATTAGTGATAGCGCTTAAAATTAATCATTTAAAGATATGTAGCTCGAGTTAATAGCAAATGAGATTTTATTTTTTAATTAATGTTTTTGCGAATATGGATAAATGAAATAAATAATTGTTTGTTATGTTTTTATGAAAAGATATTTTTAATTATGTATTTCTTTTCAAATGATAAATATAGTTCGGCCCACTTGCTGAACTAAATATAATAAAACTTTACCATATCACTTTCTTTATCATAAATAGAATATCTTGCTAAAAATTTATATTTTTGAACCACTGAATGCAATAAATTGTCACCAATTTGTAAAATTTAAATATTTGACGATTTGTTGACGATTTTGTTAACTGTTCATGACGTTTTTGACTAATTTTGTTAAAACTTTCGACGATTTTTGAAGAAAAAGCCTAACAACCCTGGTGAGAAGGTACAAGATAAAATCTTGTACTTGTTGCTCAAAATTGCAATATTAGAATTCTATCTTAAGATTATTATACCCTTCACCGAAGGTAGAAAGGGTATATATAAGTTTGTCATTCCGTTTGTAATTTCTACAATATTGATCTAAGACCCTATAAAGTATATATATTCTGGGTCCTTATGAGGAGCGAAGTTGATTAAACCACGTCCGTCTGTCCGTTGAAATGGGTTTTCCGAAGACCCCATATACGATGGGGGCCAGGTTATTATACATTTATATCACCTATGGTCCGGAATTGTTTGCTATTGAAATTCAGCAAAATCGGTCCACAAATAGCTGAATTATTACTTTTTGCTGTATATCTGGGGAACGGCAAAAGCCAAAGCTTCCAAATTAGGTACACACATTCAAGTTGCCAATACACACCATCCTACAAAATGTGGGCGGGATTGGAGAAGTGGGCATGGTACCTCCCGTACAAAAAAATTAAAAATTGTATAAAAACCTAAGTTTTAGGGCTGCCATTTATCATATGGATATGACTTATATACCATATATTGGAATATTGGAAATTTTTAGTAGAACATATTTTATAAAAAACTCGGAAAAATCGGTTCCGATACAAAAAAGTTATGACCAAAATTAATTTTTTTTTTTTTAATACCCACTTTCGGGAACCATAGTTCTCCCCGAGTCCAAGCTTTATAACTCAAGTAAAACCCTTCACCGAAGGTAAAAAGGGTATATATAACTTTGTCATTTCGTTTGTAATTTCTACAATATTGATCCTACACCCTATAAAGTATATATATTCTGGGTCCTTGTGAAAAGCGAAGTCCAAAACCGGTTGTCTCTTATTCGGGCCATATTTAATTTTAATGATATTAAAGCAACGTTCGTTTATGGTTCAGTCGTGTAGGGGGTTGAGTTAGTCCTCTGGTTCAATTTTTCAAAGAGAATTTTTCTTTTAAGTTGTATGTTCTAAGAACGATTTAAAAAAAATATTTTCCAGTTTTATTTAGTTTTTGTCTAGTTGCTCTGTATTCTGCTCGCACAATGGTGAAGGGTATATAAGATTCGGCACAGCCGAATATAGCACTCTTACTTGTTTTTGTATGCGTACGAAAAAAATCATATATTAAAAAAGAAAAAAACACCTCCTTCAAAATTTCAGTTCAAAGAACAGTTTAATGTATTATATAAAAAAAAAACAGCCAAATAAAAAAATAAGTTTTTGACTTAGTCCTTTTTTCAAATATTAATATTTTTCTAAAAAATTTTTTGTTCAACATTAAACAATAGGTGCGTTTGAGTACTTTTACAGTAAAATGCAGTAAATGAGTAAACTAAAAACTTTTCTCTCACAAAAAGCTGATGTCCAAAAAAGTACGCGAACGCAAAATTTGTAAAAATTCGTAAAATAAAGGCAACAGATGGCAAATAATTGAAGTGTTGAAAAATATTGACACTTTTGACTACTTAACTCGTTTTCTTATCGGCACTCGATTAAATACTTTTTATTTATTTATTTATTTATTTATTTATTTATTTCTTAAGTCTATGGAAAAATCCTTACAGACTATTACAAATTGAAAAATTTAGAAAATATAAAAATACAAGCTTTAGCAATTACATTTAATCAAACGATTAGTTTAACGAATTTAAATATGATATTATATCACTCTTTATGGTTTTAATGTTTTTGTTAAAGTCAATATATTTATATAACTTATTCAAATCATTACAGACTCTACGAAATGGATCAAACTGAGCAAAGTTTGTAGTATAATATTTAATACTCAGAATGCTATAATATCTTGATAGACGAACAGGTACGTTAAGGCTAATTTTTCCCAGAAGGTATTGAGAATTGACGCTTCCGTTTATTAGCTTAAGTAGAAAAAGAGCATTTAACATTTTCCGACGACTTCTTAAAGTTGGTAACCTAATAAGTGCCAGACGGTTAACATAGGATGGTAATCTATTGTGAGGGTCCCAACCCAATCCGCGAAGACAGAATAATAAGAACTGGATTTTAACTGACTCGATTTTGTTGGAGTGAACAGAGTACTGTGGATCCCATATCACCGATCCATATTCAAGAATCGGTCGAACCAAAGTAGTAAACAGATGCTTGGTAACATAAGGATCTGAAAACTCTTTAGACCACCTTTTTATAAATCCAAGGACACCAGTAGCTTTGTTAGTAGTTAGCGTGATGTGATTCTTGAAATCCAACTTTCTGTCAAAATGTACTCCTAAATCATTGATGGAATCAACCAATTCAAGAAAAGAAGCATTCATAGTATATAGGCCATTATTTGGTGACGTTCTTGAGAATATCATATATTTACATTTTTTTACATTTAGTTCCATTAAGTTATCACTACACCAAGATGTCAAGTAATTAATATCATATTGCAGAAGTTTTTGTTGATCAATGTTGTTGAATGTAATAAACATTTTAACATCGTCTGCATACATCAGTGTGTTGGAACTTTTCACAACAGAAGGAAGATCATTTATAAAAAGAGTAAATAAGAGCGGCCCAAGATGACTGCCCTGAGGCACTCCAGATAATACATCTATGTAATTAGAATACGTGTTGCGGAACTTTACACATTGCTTTCTATTCGTTAAATAAGACTCAATCCATTTCATTATCGAAGTGCTAAATCCTAATCGGTTAAGCTTATGAACAAGTAAGTTATGATTTACTTTGTCGAACGCTTTACTAAAATCAATGTAAATGACGTCGGTTTGTTTGCCAGCTATAAATCCTTCGGTAACTAAAGTTGTAAATTCTAGAAGATTTGTGATTGTTGATCGTGATTTAGAGAAACCATGTTGGAATGGAGATAAAACAGATAACGCCTGATGTGATAGTGTATCATATAAAATTTTTTCAAACAGTTTTGGTATAACACTGAGTTTAGCAATTCCTCTGTAATTTGAGATATCAGCCTTTGATCCAGATTTAAATAGAGGTATAATAAACGATTCTTTCCAAATAGTTGGAAAATGTCCAAGTTTAAGTGATTTATTAAAAATGTAAGTTAATGGAGTACTTAATAAATGATGGTAATGCTTTAAAATACTACTAGGAACCAAATCAGGGCCTGGAACATACGGCAATTTCATGTTTTTCATATATTTTGAGACAGTTAGAAGATCTATTACGGCTATATTAAAGTTATTGAATTCAGGGATGGAGTATGAATACTGATCATTCGAATTAAATGTAGATGATGAGTAAGTTGACGCAAAAAAATCAGCAAACAAATTACTTATTAAATTATCATCTGAAGATTCAATGTCACCAAACTTCATAATGGTAGGAAAATCAGCTGCTCGTCGTTTAGAGTTAACAAATTTATAAAATGATTTAGGGTCATTTTTTAAGTTATTTTTAACTTTATTTAAATAGGCATTATACGCTATTCGATTAGCGATACTGTATTCAGATCGTGCTAAGGAATATTTGGAATAATTTATTGTTGAACTGTTTATTTTAAAATTTTTATACAGTTTATTTTTTTTATTTTTAAGTCTTGTAAGATAATTTGTGTTCCAAGGCGGGCCATGATAACAAATTGGTTTTACCGAAGGCACTGAATACGAAAAACATTGATAAAGAAGTTGGTAAAATTTCATAACACAACGGTCCAAATCATCGCCAAAAATGTGTAATTCGTCTAACCAGTCAATCTGTGACAATTGAAAATGGAGTTTGCTGTGATCGGTTGATTTAAAACGAAACATTTTCTGTTGTTGAGTTTTTTTATTCTGTTGAATGGGAGATTGATAAAAAAAGTGTATCTCAACAGTTGGGTGATATTGATCCTCTGGATTAGAGATTGGTGTATGTCGCAAAATCGAAAAATCTGATGGTTCATTAACAAATATTAGATCTAACATTTTACCAAACGCATTAGAGATGGAGTTAATTTGAAAAAGACAGTGTTCAAGCAAGCAATTAATAAAATTCATTGAGACTTCCGAGGCCTGAGCTGGGATCAGGTAGTTTATGTCCGAACCAGTATTCCAGGAAATCTTTGGCAAATTAAAGTCTCCAAATATAACAACAAGATCTGTCGAATTAATTGTTTTTAAAAGTGTTTCAATAGCTTTTAAGTAATCTTCATACACAGTAAGAGATGAGTTAGGAGGAATGTATAAGCACACAATATATAAAGATTGCTTATGTATTTTTACATAAACACATACAAGTTCTATGTGTAAAAATTCCTGGAGAATAATTTCCTCAGATGAGAATTCGTTTGTAATGGCAATTAACACACCCCCTCCAGACTTTTTTGTGTTGCTATTGTATTGCACACAACTTTCTCTATCTTTTCTAAAAATCTGATATTTAGAACAAAAAATTTCTGAGTTATTAATTTTATTGCTAAGCCAGGTTTCAGTAAATACTATTATATGATGATTTAAGCCAAAGCTGTTGCAATATATTGAAGATAATTTCGAGTTTATGCCTCTGACATTTTGATATACAATCGATATTAGTTTTTTGAATTTACACCAGCTATATTAGGCAGGCGAGCATTATTTTCTTCATTACAAATAAATTCACGGATTAATGCATTTTTAGGCCAAAATTCCGGATTAACAATTTGCTGGAAAAGATTTTCAGGAACTATTATTTTGAATGACGCCCTGTTTTTCGAATTTATTTTGAAAACACGAATTTCATCCTGACAACAATTGCTAATTTTCGAAAGTATATAAAATTTCATTTCCTCAGCTTTTGTATCCAATGCAAAACGGGTGGCGAATATAGTCTTTTTAGGCGTTATTGTTCGTAATTCTCTTTGCTGACTTATAGTAGAGATATTTTGATGATTCATAATAGTAGAATTCGACAATGATGTAGATGGAACTGAAGACGTTAAAATATTATGATGATTTATAATAGAAGAAGTTGAAGTTGAAGGAGGTGGAACTGGAGACGAAGCATCGAAATTAATTAAACGGCCAGAGTTTGCTGGATCAGTTAGAGTATTTAGCAAATTTGATTTTTCAGTCATTAAATTATTAGATTGTGTAGAGAGTAAAACTGGATCATTAATGGGGACATTTATTAAAGTTTTAGGAATAGAAATAACTGTGTCAAAACTTGAAGATTGTGTAGTACCATCAATTATAACACCATTTTCGTTAGAACTCGGGATTTTCTTATTAGAATTAGTTGCCAATGCAACGGATGAAGAATTGTCTTTAGTATTTTCCTTATCCAAAAACCTTGGGCTTTTACGGCGAGTTGGAGATGGCGACTGAAAGCCGTCTAAGGATTTAAAATCATCAAACAGTTTTCCATATGCGTTAATTTGCTCAGTTAAATGATTTAGGTTGTTCTGAATTTGTGAAAAATTATTTTTTGTGCTTTGAAAAAATCTATAAAATTCAGCACTAAATTTTTGACAGGCATTACAACGCCAATGCAGATTTCTATTTTTTGCAATTGCCTCACCAACAAGACCGGAGAGACCACAACATTTAAAATGGCATAACCCATGACACAACCAACAGATAACCATTCTATCATCATATCCATCTAAGTTGCATCCTTTTTTTATGCATGCCATTATTGAATTGGTAGAATAATCAGTGTATTTAAAATTGTATTTATGTATAATATAAGAGGGACTGCTGTTTTATTGTTATATTGTTTGTTTTGTTTGTTATTGATTTGTTTCTGTTGTTGCAAAACAAGAATATTTTTTAAGCGGTTGTTGTTTTTTTTTTTTGTTTTTATTTTTGGTTTATGTTTTGTTATGAATTTAGTAAAAGGTAAATTGAAAGATTCACTATTGTTTTTTTTTTTTTTATTATACGACAGAGAAAGCACCAGTTTGTTTTGTTTAATTATTACTAATCTGTTTTTGTTTGTAATGTTTATTATTGTTCTGTTACTGTTGTTATTAATTTAAAACGTCTGTTGTTATTGTTTTTTTTTTTTTTTTTTCTGTTTATGTTGTGTGATCATCGAACACAATTTAAAAATTGAGTAAGAGTTTTATATACAGATATTTAAATTGTTTAAAAATTGAAATACTGTTTTTACAATGAAACTAATTGAAAAGTCACTATTATTTTAAGATTTATTGATAACACAGGCCAACACTCAATTTGCTTCTTTGAATTTATCAACTGATTCTAGTTAATTTTGGTGCGCTGAATTCAAATCTGTAATCAGTTTGTCTCTATCAGCTCTAGTTTTCATGATATAGCTTATTTGTGTTTTTAAAAAAGATGATGTGACTGAAATGCAAATATCTTCAAGAATTTTAAAGGGATTATGTAATTCTTTTTTTCTAGTGAAAGGTTATAAAATTTTTAAGATAACCATGGGTCGCTTGTAAACATTGGTCAAGAAATGACAGAGTTACAGTGGACAAAATCTGAAAATGTATAAAAAATTTTATGATTTTTTGCAATTTTGTTCTTTTGAAGTTATTTTTTTAAAATAAAACAACTGAAAAGTTTATTGTTTTATTACATGGGACATTAGTTTATTTTGCTACGAACATTTTGCGCCCAACGAGACTAATTTCTGTGCAAAAATGACAAAGATACAGAAGATTAATTGAATTAACCCTCAACAAATAAATATACAAAGCTAAATTTTTAGTAACAATAAATATTAAAAATTGCTTGAAATTATTGAATTTCTCTGTGGGTTAACTTACTAAATCTTCTGTAGCTTTGTCATTTTTATACCAATCTATGTCTTGTTGGGCTCAAAATGTTCATATTAAAATAATCTAATGTCGTATGCGATAAAACATTAGGATTTTTAAATCATTGGTTAAAAAAAATAAATTGAAAAGAACAAAATTGAACAAAATCATAAAATTTTCAATGAAGCTTTAACTTTTGTCCCCTGTAATTCTGTCATTTCTTAACCAATCTTCACAAGCAATCCATGGTTATTTTAGAAATTTTATAACCTTTTACTAAAAAGAAAGAAATGCATAATCTGTTTACAATTTTTGAAGATATTTGCATTTCAGTCACATCATCTTTTTTAAAAACACAAATAAGCTATATCATGAAAACTAGAGCTGATAGAGACAAACTGATTACAGATTTGAATTCAGCGCACCAAAATTAACTAGAATCAGTTGATAAATTCAAAGAAGCAAAAATTTTTTTTAATTTTGTCGGGCTGTGTAATTAAATAATATTCTATTAGCAACAGATTTCCAATAATATATTTGTTTTTGAAGATTTGAATTGTTTAGCCGGAGCACATTAAAAAGCACGTCTTAACACAGAGAGAGAACAAATGAACATTTTTGGAAAATACAAACAAACTATTTTATGTAATCTTTCATATTTATTTGTTTTTTATTTTATTTGATTTTACTAATTTGTACCGGCTTAAATTATTTAAAAGAACATGAACATTTTTTTTGCTATTTATTACTTAAGTACCCAAATACTTCACATTTTTACAACTCTAAAAAATTAACATTACAAAAAAAATTTCAAAAGTTTATATTTAGCCAAATAAATGCTTCTCAAGCAAGTTTAATTAATTAATATTTATTCACTTTTTGTTTTGGTTTAATTTTTATTTCAACTTTTCTTTTATTTAACAATTTTTTCACAATTTGTATGCTTTTTGTTTGTTACTTTTGTTTGTTTACCTTTTGAAACATATGTATGTTTTTTTGATTTACTAAATTTTACTGCAAAAATTTCTACAGTAAAAATTTGTATATACTCAGACAAGAACTGTCACTTTTCGCTGTCAATTTATGTTCTCATTTACTGCACTTTGTGTACTCGAACGCAATTTCGTAAAATGCAGTAAAGTTTTGTAAAAAATAGTAAAAACTTTTGTGTTCTCGAACGCAACTACTTTAAAGATAAATTCCTATAAAAAAATAAGTTTAAAGAAATTAAAAAAATTAAAATATTAGCGGAGTTCATTCAGTATTAGTAATAGAAAATCCTTTGACTGCCAGTCACATAATTCCTCCCAATGAAGAATGTACATTCCGAAATGTGCATTTATTAACAAATGGTCAATTTGACACTTTTTTGATGCCAATTTAAAGTAAAATATCTATATTTTATAATAATATAATTTTTTTTAGACGTAAGCTTAAATATAAATTTGTTGTGCACTTCGAAGCATTTAGATTCATACACCCAATTTTCATGATGATGTTTTCCCCTATTTTTTAAACATGTCTTTTTTAGTTTGAAAGCGAGCGGGGGAGAGAAGTTAGCAGGGTAGAAAAAAAGACATGAATCGTATTTTCTGTGTTTTTTTTTTGACATTCCTCTTTGCATTTAATTTTGTTTTTTAATTTATGTTGTATTTTTATTTCAAAATTACAATTGCTTATTAAAATATAAAAAAATAAACAAATTTAATTCAAAAAAATTCAATACATACATACATTTATAAGGAAAATAAAAAAAATCAAACAAAATAAGAAACATTGTGAAAATTGAACATGTCTTTGGAAGTTTCTTTAAAAAAGAACTACAAAAAAGACATGTGTTTTAAATCATCGTGAAAATCAGGTGATAGATTTGGCGCGAACAGAAAATTCATTGCATCTTGCACCCGTCATGACTTAAAGAGCAAATTTATTATTATTGGATTATATTTCTCTACGATGTTTGATTTGATAATCATCGTCTGATATCTCATCTTTCACAATAAAAAAGAATTATACAATAAAAGTTTAAAAATTAACAGCGTTTTGTGTTTTTGTGATTGCACCCGTCATTCACTTTAAAGCTCTCTCGTGGCTATTTGATCGTTTCATTTAAATTCTTGTAAATAGTAGGGTGATCAATCGATTTGACTTTTCTTTTTTCAATAACCGGTTTTTGAATATTCCGAATAGTTGCTATTTAAAAAACCCCGGTTTACGGATAAGCATTTAAAAAATAACCGGTTTTAATTCGAATACATAAAAATACAAAAATCAAATTAGATTTTGTAATAAAAACTTAATTAAAATAAAAACAAAGCAATTCACGAAGGTAAAAAACCAACAAAATACTAGATATGACTTCAGGTTTGTTCAGACGTAACAAATATTTGACAATAAGATCCAAAAATGCGTGACCAGTAAATTGACCAAACTTTGACTTTATTTTAAATAATTTCTGTTTATTTACTAATGGTGTTTTCTTTTCTACAAAAAATGTGACATTTTATTTAAAAAAAAAATGCAAATTGGTGTATGTTTCTTAAAAATTTTGCCCCCGTAAAGGATGGCTTGCTTTATTCTAAAAAACTCACCCTTTTCGGGAGTAAAATTTTTAAGAAACAGACACCAAATTGCATTTTTTTAAATAAAATGTCACATTTTTTTGTAGAAAAGAAAACACCATTAACTTTATTCCAAAGATGATAATTGTATAATGTTATTTAGAAACTGTTAAATAAAGTTTTCACTAGCCTAAAGAAAACACCATTAACTTTATTCCAAAGATGATAATTGTATAATGTTATTTAGAAACTGTTAAATAAAGTTTTCACTAGCCTAAAGTTTTGCAAAAGCAAACAATTCTTTAAGAAAACTAGTGGTAACGTGTAAGCAGAGACCTGCGCCTTGACGGCTTAAGCCGGCTGAGCCGCGCCGCCGATTATTTTTAACAGCCGCCGCCGCCGAAAATTTATCGACTAAAGTCGGCTTAAAATCAGCCGCCGGTCACAGTCATTTAATCTAATATTCCCTACAAGAAATGCATAACCAAAACTAGAAAAAAAAATTTTCTATTCTTTTTATCTTCTTCTATATATATCATATCATATATATTATTTCTAAAGCACTTTTTTTGTCGGTTGAAAATATCTCCCATACCACCGCATCAAATTTAATGAATGATATCTCATTTTAAAGCTTATTTCTAACACTAATGACGAAAAATAATTAGAAATTAAAAAATTAATATTTTCATTGATAAAAATTACGGTGCGAAATATTTGCACGGGTCATCTAGTATTATTTATTATATACATATATAAAAGAAAGTGGCGTTAGTTACTACGTTTATAACTAAAGAACGGCTGGACCGATTTCGATGATTCGTATCAATTCGGAATGGTCTCTGACCAAGTAAGAAGAATTCTCAGTATGAATTAAACGATGGTATGATCTTTAGCAAAGTTGTTGAGCATGAGCCGGCGAAGGTTTATAAGTTGATATGACCAATTTAAGACAGCTGGCGCCACTAAAAATGACTCGAAATGAGTTAAATCATAAACTGTGCATTTGATCATGCTATGATCTTTAGCACAGCTGTTGAGCATTACCATACAAAGGTTTTTAGGTTTGTATGACCAACTTCCGGTAGGCGGCACCATTGAAAATTACTCAAAATAAATTATATCATTTGATCATGCTATGGTCTTTAGTAAAGTTGTTGCGCATGAGCCGGCAAAGGTTTCTATGTTGGTATGAACAATTTCCGACAAGAAGTTCCATTGAAAATGAATCAAATCGTAAGCTATGCAATTGATCATGCTTTGATCTGTTAGCAAAAAAATGTCTAAAATATTCCAGAAAAAACAAATTATAAAGAAAATTAATTTTCTCATACATTTTGTATGGAGTGCTAAAAGGAAAGTTTAAAGGAGAGGAAGTTCTCATTCCGAGAATTCCAATGATCCTAACCAATATGCCATTTAAACGAATCCAATATCCAATTCGTCTCGCATTCGCCATGACAATCATCAAATCCCAAGGCCAATAATTGAGTGTTTGTGGCCTAAATTTGGAGAACGACTGTTTTTCACACGGTCAACTCTATGTCGCATGTTCCCGTGTCGGAAAGCCATCCGCTTTGTTCATTTTCGCACCTGACAACAAAACGAAAAATATTGTTTATCACAAAGTGCTTCCTTCAATGACTTATAATTCACATTTTCACTTTTTTTTTTTTTTTTTGTAAATAAAGATAAATTATCTTCACCGAATATTACCTGTACCTGATTCTGTATCTGTATTTTAAATATACACAAAAACAATACTTTTCTAGGCAAAACAACGTTTGCCGGGTCAGCTAGTTTTTAATAAAAACAGTTTTTTTAATAAATAAAAATGTTTATGATTAAGATATAGTCCTTGTATATTTTCAAAGGTTTTGCGGTAAAAATTTAAAATCTCATTTAGGAATAGATAATGGTCCACAAGCATTAAAATAAGTATATATGCAAATTAATTTTATTATTCAAACTAAAATATGAAAGTTGGTAAAAAAAATTATTTTTAAATTGGCCTAAGTTTAAGTCGGCTTAAGCCGGCTTTGAGCCGCCGCCGGCAATATTTTTGCAAGCCGCCGCCGCCGACAAAACTTGACGGCGCAGGTCTCTGCGTGTAAGACGTCAAATATTTAATAGGTGTGAACATAGCTGTAGAAGTTTTGAAACCCCTTGGTTTTAAGAAATTATAGGAATTTTATAAATTTATTATTTGAGATATTCCCCCAAATTAATTTAAAATGAGTTTTAATTGATGGTGGTTAAGCATGTCTATCACCTCTATCGTGTTTGGCGTATTTAAGATACGCCTACGACTGTTTGGTAATAGAATAAAGAGAACGTGAACATTTTCCCTTTAATCTATTACAAAACAGTCGTAGGCGTATTTTAAATACGCCAAACACAATAAGGGTGTATATAAAGCAGTAGACTTCAAACATATTTTTGAAAAGTTGCCAACAAAACCTCTTATCCAGGATTATACATTTTAAATTATTTTGTTTCAGCAGTATAAAAACGAATAGTAATATGAATATGCTTTTTGTATGAAATATCTGTCAATTCGTCGCTCACATTTTAAAGCCTGCCATGAGATTGTTTGATTCCTTAAATTTTGCCTTAAGTTCTTGGTAATTTAAAATAAATAAAACTTAAGAATTTTTCCACAACGTTGATTTCGCCGGTATGTTGTAGTTTTTAGCATGAAGATATGCTAGAACAACTTAACAGCCGTACCACAAAGCATACAAAGTGGCAATGTGTACAAACAGGCCGCTACTTTCAACACAAATTGCGTAATCAAAACAAAAAATGTTAAGAGGCCAGCTTTCGAAGGAAAAGACAAAAAAAACAGAATATTTTCGGTATCGTGACGCCTCTGTGTGCTCTGTGGCCGTAAAAAGAGAGGAAGGTGGGACGTTTTCATCCGCTTACGCTGATATGCCATACCCAAACAAGAGCATCAACCAAGGTATATTTATAGCAGGTAGCCGAGAGATAACAACACTTGTACAATAAAACAAACAACAGGGCTTTTTATTGTTGTTATGTGATTCGAAGTGTCAAACAGCAAAGGGGTTGAAAAGAGACAAAAGATAAAGACAAAAAACTTGTTTACTATGGAACATTTGACAGTTTGTATCACAAAACAAGCAAATAAAAAATAACCAGCTGACTTTCCGAGACTACCTGTTATAAATATACCATGGCATCAACGTTGTGCCCCAAACAGTAGTGTTAACTTTCTTGTTTAATAAAATCCACATAATAGAAATAAAAATAAGAGAAAAAACCGATAGATTGACGACAAAATAGCTAAATTGACATTATTTATTAACAAAGCGGCCAACTTCACTATTAGTGCTGGTTCACACAGGTCAAGTTTGACTCTTCAAGTCTTGAGCTTTTAGGAGAGAGGGGTAAAGAGAATGGAAAGGGGTACATACTTGACCGTACCAGTCAGTTTTGTATTTTTCTTTTCTTTTTTCATCCGTAATATAATAAAAAGCTACAAAGTTGAAGGAAAAGAAAACAAAAATTAATTTTGTGCATGAACGTGAACGCAAGTTCAAAAGAAAATTTAAATAAAACTGTTCAAGTAAACTTGACGTGTGTGAACCGGCACTTAAGGCAGATAAAACTTTTGCTTCGCTTTGCGTTAGAGATTCGCTTTGACATCTAAGATAAAATATACATACTTATACGAAAGATGTCTCATAAAGTACTTTTAACGTAGAGTGAAGCGAAAAGTTAGACAACTCTCATCTTTTTGCGTGCTTTGACAATCTACTAGTATACATTTTTTTGTTTATTTTTTTTTTAACACACAATGCGTGAGTGTTGTCAAAGTGTTTATTGTGACATACATCTTTTGCGTTACGCTTTTCAGTCAAAGTTAGAAACGTTACGCAAATCGATGAAGTTTTATCTGACATGGCCTTTAAACGCGCTGTCAAAATAGGATTTGCCTATTGTAAAGCGTTGACGCCGCGCTATTTAGGGATGCTTCATACAAATTGTATTGGCATGAGAATTTTTGACAGCTAGAATACGCTTTCCGCTCTTGTTTAGGTATAGCTGTAAAGCTGGAGGTCCATAAAACGCGGTTTCGCCTCAACGCAGCGCATGCTTTTATAACATTACTTGCATTAATGCAACGCTTTTTATGCCGCAGCAGCACAATTAAAAATAAAATTTAATTTGTCAAAATCAGCTGATTTGTTCGAATGCTGCTTGTGACGCTAACAAAAGTAGAAAGTAAACCTACTTTTCGCCTCAAGGCATCTACGCTTTTGTGCATGTAACTTACTACGTATAACTACACAGATTCTACTTTTTTGACAGCTGCGTATGCTGCGAAAAAGCGAGTAACGCGTGTTGTGGACCTCCAGCTTAAGAGTTTTTCATTCTTTATTGCCAGCATATTTTGGTAAAGTATTATTGCAGTCTCTTAAAAACTACTTAAGGCCAGTTTACACGGTAATACAATGTATTACGACTTTGTAGAATCAAAATATTATGAAATTCTCTCCGTGCTTAAAAGAAAAAAATAAAAATCTTTTGTAAGTATAATTCATGTTTACACGGATGGTACAAGTAAAATCAAAAATAATAACAACAAGTAAGAGTGCTATATTCGGCTGTGCCGAATCTTATATACCCTTCACCATTTTGCGAGCAGAATACAGAGCAACTAGACAAAAACTAAATAAAACTGGTAAAAAAATTTTTTTTTAAATAAGAGACTACCGGTTTTGAACTTCGCTTTTCATAAGGGCCCAGAATATATATTAGACTAGTTGCATCTTGTATGGGATTTTTTTTTTTAAATTTAAATGTTTGCGCTGCTTAAAATATGAGGTTTGGTGTAAGAAATCATGATCTAATTTTTCAGGTCAATCCGACGGTGCCTAGTCGTGCCGGGTGGGGCCCAAAGTTCCCCATATTATAAAAAAAAAACATCTTTTCTATCAGATCTTTATAGTTATACTAGTTGAAAAGCTGAAAATCAAAAATATGGCTTCGTTACGATCTTCCGCAGAGAAGTACTTCAAGTGTGTCAAATTTCAGCTTCCTATGTCATCAGATGGCTTCAGAAAGTTGCGGAAAGAATAGGACATACATGCAAACATCCTGACATACTAAGAACTTATATATTGTATAGATAGATTAACATATGTTCGCGCAACTCAAAAACGCTTAAGCTTATTGAAAAACTAAAAAAAACCGAAACTACGCAATAAAATTTACTTTAAGAAAGGTAAAACGTTTTTCTTATATGCGCAGTCGTTTAAGAAACATAATTTTTTTCTGGAAAAAAAAATAATTTTTTTATTAAAATTTTGGAATTTTTGTTTTTAAAAATTCATAAAAAATTGAAAAATTCAGCTATGCCTCTAATTTTATGCAGACATATAAAAAACAACATTGCAAACAAAACAAGCTATAAATGATTAAAATCTGTAAACAAATTTGATAAAAAGAGTAATTTTCGGGAATTCAGGGGTCTAATCACCGCATTCGATACTATCGTATCGAATAAACTATTGAATTTTTTTGCATACGATAGACACTGGCGTATCGAATGAAAACTCGATAAATGTAATGTCGAGTTACTCGATGTCGAATGCTATTATTTCAAATTCAATACATTTCATTCGGTATCAAGTTTCAAGATGCCAAAATAAATAATTTCGATGAATTTTGCTCGATATCGTATGCGGTGATTAAACCCCAGTATTTCGGTTATAACTCATACAAATTTCCGACATTTTGGTATATAAGTCATATACATAGGACATATGGCAGCCCTAAAATTTAGGTTTTTATAAAAATTTTTATGTTTTTTAGCCCATTTTTGGAGTATTTTGCTCATAAATTACCCATTGTCTAACCGATTTGATTGTTTTATATACCGACGTGTTAAGGAAGAATTTTACCATTTACTTAAGTTATATTTGTATATAAACATTTATATATACTTGTATACATATATTTTAACAAAGTTAATTATAACAAGTAAGAGTGCTATATTCGGCTATGCCGAATCTTATATACCCTTCACCATGGTTTGGAAAGCACAGAAGTTTATATATATATATTTAAATATATGTATATATACATGTTATAAAATATATATCGTTTAGTTTTATTTAATTATTTGCACATGATTGCATGCTATTAAATATATTAAAAGTTTAATTAATATATAGCACGTTAAGTTTTGATCGAATTTCAGTATTTGGTCATACCGACATCTTAAAGTATAAAATTACCATTTACTTTGGTGATAAAACTTGTAGTCGGGAAGTTCTATGGTTCACGAAAATAGGTATTAAAAAAAAACTATATTTTTGACATTACTTTTTTTACCGATATTCCGAGTTTTTCTAAAGATTTCCGATATTTTGATATCTAAAACGTATGAATAGGTCATAATACAGCTCTAAAATTTTAGTTTTTATAAAAATGTTAATGTTTTTAGTCCTTTTTTGGAGTATTTTGCACATAACTTAACCATTTTTAACCGATTTGGCAGATTTATATACCAACGTGCTTAAAAATAAAATTTCCATTAAATTGGCTTATAGGCATATATGTATATATACCTACATATATGTACATATATTTAAGCAAACTTAACTATAAAAAAACAAACTTAATTATAAAAAAACAAACTTAATTATAAAAAGAGTAACTTTTGGGATTTCAGTATTTTGATTATAACTCAGCCATTATTTAACCGATATGACAGATTTATATACCGACGTGTTAAGCAAGAAATTTACCATTTATTTGTGTTATAAAACTTGGACTCGGGAAGATCCATGGTTACCGAAAATGGGTATTTAAAAAAAATAATTTTGGTCATAACTTTTTTGTGTCTGAACCGATTTTCCCGAGTTTTATGTAAAATATGTTCTACTAAAAATTTCCGATATTTTGGTATATAAGTCATATCCATAAGACATATGGCAGCCTTAAAATTTAGGTTTTTATACAATTTTTAATTTTTTTTGTACGGGAGGTACCACGCCTACTTCTCCAATCCCGCCCACATTTTGTAGGATGGTGTGTATTGGCAACGTTAATGTGTGTACCTAATTTGGTGACTTTGGCTTTTGTCGTTCCCCAGATATACAGCAAAAAGTAATAAAAATACAACAAACACAAGGGATTTTTGGGAAAAATTAGAGGTAGTCGTGGTTTTTTGCTCATATCTCAGCCATTTGTGGACCGATCTGGCTGAATTTCAATAGCAAAATTATAATAAGAATACCTGACATAAAGATACCCCAACCAAGTCCCCATCATTTCTGGGGGCTTCGGAAAACCCATTTCAACAGACAGACGGACAGACGGACAACCGGTTTTGAACTTCGCTTTTCATAAGAACCCAGAATATATATACTTTATAGGGTGTAGGATCAATATTGAAGAAATTACAAACGGAATGACAAAGTTATATATACCCTTTCTACCTTCGGTGAAGGGTATAAAAAAAGAGTAATTTTTGGGGATTCAGTATTTCGGTTGTAACTCTGCCATTTTTTAACCGATTTGACAGATTTATATACCGACGTGTTTAAGAAGAAATTTACCATTTACTTGAGTTATAAAGCTTGGACTCGGGTAGATCTATGGTTCCCGAAAGAGGGTATTTAAAAAAAAAATTTTATTTTGGTCATAACTTTTTTGTATCTGAACCGATTTTCCCGAGTTTTTTATAAAATATGTTCTACTTAAAATTTCCGATATTTTGATATATAAGTCATTTCCATATGGCAGCCCTGAAATTTAGGTTTTTATACAATTTTTAATTTTTTTTGTACAGGAGGTACCACGCCCACTTCTCCAATCCCGCCCACATTTTGTAGGATGGTGTGTATTGGCAACCTAAATGTGTGTACCTAATTTGGAAACTTTGGCTCTTGCCGTTCTTAAGATATACAGAAATAAAAAAAATACAACAACAACAAGGGATTTTTGGAAAAATTTAGAGGTAGTCGTGGTTTTTTGCTCATATCTCCGTCATTTTTGGACCGATCTGGCTGAATTTCAATAGCAAACTTAAGCGGAGTATATGTGACATAAATATACATCAACCTAGTCCACATCATTTCTGGGGTGTTCGGAAAACCCATTTAAACATACATACGGACAGACGGACAACCGGATTTGAACTTCGCTTTTCATAAGGACCCAGAATATATATACTTTATAGGGTGTAGGATCAATATTGTGGAATATACAAACGGAATGACAAAGTTATATATACCCTCTTACCTTCGGTGAAGGGTATAAAAAAGCAGATGGTTGCAGTTTTAAATTTTTACAAAAACTTTTTAATCCAAATTTTTTTTTATTTTTTTTTTTTTTATAATTAGGCTTAAGTTCATCAAATTTAATTTTCATTAAATTATTTTTATGAAGAAAGGAATTTTACAAACATGAAAATTAATTAAAATTGTTATTGATAATCTTTCATTCTTGACGTGGCTGGGGCTTGAACCCCGGCCGGCAGGTTACCATGACATGTTTCGATCGAAACCACTCGATCTCCTCAGATGGATTTGCCGTCTTACACTCGCAGCCATCCACGACCGCTGACGTCAATAGTCAAACATCAATCGTTAAACCAAATTGTATTTGAACCTTTGGTAGATCGAAATTTGCTTTTCTGAATGATTATCCATTTTTAATTGATTTAACGTGTTTTTTTTTCCTGAGTTGATTTTTTTTTTGTAATTGTGTATAAATGCTACCACCTTCGATCTTGTGTGATGAGAATACATAAGTTTCTAAAAGGGTTTAGAAAAAAATCATTTACCGACCGCTTGTCAGATTTTGCATTCGTATTCTCTCTTACTCAATACATTTTGCTTTAACATGATAAGATTTTTCTCATTCCACATCATTTTTTGCAATGTCGTAATACATTGTATTACCGTGTAAACTGGCCTTTAGAGCAGAGTTAAGTTTTACTTGGCGTTTATTTATGTCACGCTTGTGGACTAATTAAAGGTGATTAATAAGTCGTGACGTTGAAGAACTTTAGCAACTTATCATTTGAGGGCCCTTTAACCATCGTTGTCTTTAAAATAGCTTCGATATATCACTAAGATGATATCTTTATAAATATATATACACTAGATGACCCGTGCGAATATTTTGCACCGTTAGTTGTCATTTTTGTAACATAAAATGAAAATAATTAATAGAAATTTTAGTAACTTCAATACATTTTAAAATATAATTTTTATCAATGAAAATATTAATTTTTCAATTTCTTATTATTTTTCGTCATTAGTGTTAGAAATAAGCTTTAAAATGAGATATCATTCATTAAATTTGATGCGGTGGCATGGGAGATATTTGCAACCGACAAAAAAAAGTGCTTTAGAAATAATATATACTAGATGACCCGTGCGAATATTTCGCACCGTTAGTTGTCATTTTTGTAACATAAAATGAAAATAATTAATAGAAATTTTAGTAACTTCAATACATTTTATTAAAAGTATAAAAATATAAGAAATCATAATATATATCATACATATTTACATACATACAAACATATGTTAAAATGCTTTTATAATACTTCTTTGAATACAATGTTAGAGGTAATGACATGATCATCGTTAACTTTTTGCCCGTACGAATCCTTTATCAATGAAAATATTATTTTTTCAATTTCTAATTATTTTTCGTCATTAGTGTTAGAAATAAGCTTTAAAATGAGATATCATTCATTAAATTTGATGCGGTGGTATGGGAGATATTTGCAACCGACAAAAAAAAGTGCTTTAGAAATAATATATATGATGATAGTATTTAGAATTGCTAATTACTTTTTAAGCTGAATATTTTTTTGTAGTATTTTGAATTGTTTTTGGTTTTTTTACAAGAACACACGCTTTTCTAAGCGATTTGTATTTACATATTGACATTGCTCAAAATGTTTTTTTTTTTTACTTTTGTTAAACTTTGTTTTGACGTTCTTAATAAAAAGTTCAAGTTTGCCCAATATTCAAGTAGAAAAACACTTAAATAACGGGTAAGTTTATAACAAAAGTAAGGAAACTGTAAACAAATTACACATTACAAAATAACCAGCTTATTTTACCAAAATAACCGGTTTATTCGATATTCGAAAAATAGACATTTTAAACTATTCGACTTGGGCAAAACTAAAATAACCGGTTAAAACCGGTCGAATACTATTCGATCGATCTCCCTAGTAAATAGATAACAATTTTATATAAAAACAAGTTAGAGTGCTATATTCGGCTGTGCTGAATCTTTGATACCCTCCACCGACAGTTCGAATGTTTAAGGAGTAATATCTGCATAATGTTATTATTATCTTAAATTGTAACGATTTGTTGTTAATTATGGTTTAAGGCGACAAAACTGTTTTCCGGTAGCAGGGTTTGTATGGGGCCTAGGGTAAATTATGGACCGATCGTCACGAAATTTCACAACGTCATTTCTAGTCCTTAAAAACTGTGACGTACCAATTTCTGTTATAATAGCATTTTTAATTATGGTTTTAGGTGTACTAAACTGTTTTCCGGGAGTAGGGTTTCTATGGGGCCTAGGGTAAATTATGTACCGATCTTCACGAAATTTCACAGTATCATTTATAGTCCTATAAAACTGTGACGAGCCAAAATTTGTTATGATTGAATTATTTTTTACGGTTTTAGGCGTACTAAACTGTTTTCCGGTAGTAGGGCTTATATAGGGCCTAAGGTAAATTATGAACCAATCGTTCCGAAATTTCACAGTGTTATTTCTAGTCCTAAAAAATTGTGACGTACCAAATTTTGTTACGTTAGCGTTATTTTTACGGTTTTATGCGTACTAAACTGTTTTCCGGGAGTATTGTTTATATGGGGCTTAGGGTAAATTATGGACGGATCATCACGAAATTTAACAGCGTGATTTTCAGTCAAATAAAACAAAGTTTTGCAAAATCTTATCTCATTCCGTGCGTTGTTCCAGCATTTATGTTATTTTGTGTAACAAAATTATCAATTTTTTTAGGTGGTGGTTCCACATTTTGATTCATAGCTCTGGTTCTACAGAACCGATTTTGCTGGATTTCAATCTCAAACTGCTTAGGATAACTACAAGCAATTTGGCACCAAGTTTGTTCATTTCTTTTGAGTTGTTCGAAAGTGAGCGTGTTTTCAACAGACGGACAGATATACGGACATGGCTAAATCGACTTAGAATTACTCAAGGACCCAGAATATATATACTTTGTGGGGTATGAGATGAATAATAAAAAAGTTTCACACGGAATGACAAACTTAAGATACCCTCTTCACAACTAATTGTGGTGGAGGGTATAAAAATGTTACCCCTTCTAGAAATAACTTAATTGCAAATGTGTTTCTTTCTATTAGTAAAAGACGTTTAAAGCGTCTAAATGTTGCACCCGTCAGAATAGAATCGCCCTTATGTATGTCCGCCATAGCATTATACAATAGTTCACAAGATATTTAAAAAAAAAACGAATTTTGAAACAGTAGGTCTGTCTGCGTACACATATTTTGCGCAAAATGTTGCAAAATCTTGCAAAATGTTGTCTGCGTACTCCAAATCTCTTGCAGCGAGAGAGCCAAAAAGAGAATTTTTTGACAGTTGGAAGTTAGAGAACTTGCAAAATGTTACAGGAGAAATTTCCGCTTGCAAGATTTTGCAAAAAGTTTGAACAGCTGTTTGAATGAAATATCTTTTCTGAAATGAAAATAAAAATTTAAATTTAACAATGGCAGAGGTAAGTAGTTAGAATTGTGTTGATTTTTAACGTTTATAATAAATAATAATAAACAAAACATTTTACTTGATGCTAGAAACGTACAAATATACAGTGCGACCGTGGCATAAGTGGAGTGGAGATGGCAGAACCGATAGAACCAACAGAACTTTGAGGGCCAAACTTTGCAATTGAAGAGGCGAGTATTTGGAATTGTGTTCCTGGCGAGCACTTCACATCCAAATTATTTTTCTCCGTTGTCAAGCTGTTGGAGGGCAATGTATTGGGCATTTCATTCTTTTTTTCCATTGTAAGCCGGCACTATGTTGGGCAATGTTAGCAAAAGAATTTTTATACAAAACCCGACAAATAAAACTAAAAACTAAGAAGAAATTGAATTTACCAAATTAATAACAGTGTAATAAACAAGTTTTTTAATTTACAACACTTTTTAAGTTTCACTTTAATTAATAATTTTTTAATTTTCCTCGAGAATTCAATTTTGCGTACACATATGCTAAAATTCTTTTGCTTTTTTATTTCAATTGTTTACACACCGATCAGCTGTTTTCTTGCAAAATTTCACTGGATACTGTCTGCGTACTTTTTGAGATTTTTTCAGCCGATAGAGTAATATTGGTCTTACTCTCCCAAAAAAATTTACTGAGTATTTGCTACTGGAAAAGTACCCAGACAGACCTAGTAATAATAATAGTTATAAATTTTAAATTTACAAACAAGAGATAAAAGATATTTCAAGTGCATTTTAAATATGGTTATGTTTGGTTGTGATAATTGCTTAATAGTGGCAGCTCTGGTTACCAGATTCAAAAATTGTAGGTGCAAAAGTGGCCCAGGCATTCATTGACTATTTAAGTATTGTAACAAAGTAATTTATTTAAGCTTTTCGAAATTATCAGTCATCATTTTTAGAGTCTTACAAAAAGAATACAAATTAAATGTAGGTATCCACCACTTCTTCACTTTATTTAATATCATCTTTATTTATGTGAACTTTTTCTAAACAACTACCAGTCTCTTCAGAAACATTTTACGTGTTACAATTAATATAGACCTAAAAGATGTCTCAGGCAGGTGTTTTCAGTAATTTGATTTAAGTTTAATAAATGTCAGGAAAGTGTCTAATTTCCTGCATCAACTCAATATAATTGTGTTCAATAATGAAGGTAAGGTACCCTTTTTATTTTGTTTCCTTATTTTAACAAAAGATGCCATTACACACTGAGTATTAATTGAAGGTGGTGTAAGGTGTTTATAAAACACGAAACTTTTGCTTTTGAAAGTTTAGATATAAAATGTTTGGTAAAGAACTTGTTTTCACAGACGAACTAACGCACAAACGACTTAACAAAAATCGACTTAGAATTACTCAAATACCTAAAATATCAATACAGCTAGTCACACAATAAGTGGGACACATACAGCAATGTCCTAAAATGCAAGTTCGAGTGAATATAAATTCGAACTTATTTTGAAAACTAACCTGTCTAAAGTTCATAAATATATAGGTCACCAGACGCTAAAAAGAACCGATACTTTGAGCTTAACTAGAAGACATTTTTAAAATTTGAATACAGCAGTTAGTGGTTACATTGGTAACAACTAGAGGTCTGCTTTGAATAATTCACTTGTTTGCCTTTATTCAAAGTGCGCAACATTTACTCAAATATTAAACATTAAAAAATGTAAGAAAAGAGTAAACCATATACAAAAATAAGAGAGAATGAATTGAATAAAATACTTGTTTACTGTAAATGAATTTGAGAGTCATTCATAAATAACAAAACAGTGGAATGACCCGTTAGATAGAGCAAGTTTACAAAAAATATTCGAATAATTTTTGAATTATTGAATGTCCATACATTTATTTGAATACATTCAAATAATACGTGTGTAAGTAAGCTTGTGGCTTCTTTTATTTGTAAGAGTTAAGCTTACACATACATACGTAATGTGTAGGTACAGAAAATTTGCATTAAAATTATATATGAATATTTCACTCATTTGACTTGAATTGACTGAATTGAATGAGTTTTTATTCGTTTTGTCTTTGGTTATTCTTTTGTTGTGTTGAAATTGGTTTTTATTTATTCTTGCAGACCTCTAGTAACAACTAATAAACAACAAGTAGAATTAAGATTTAAATACATATTGTAAATTTCGATAAAAAAGATTCAATAATAAAAATAAATTAAAAAAAAAAAAAACAACTTTCTAAAACTTTAAAAGATAGCGATTAAAGTTAGATGTTCCATAATAAGTGAAGAGAATTCGCATTCAGACTTAATTTCTTATGAAAAAAAAATATAAATTATTTGCGATGAGTAAAAGCCCAAATACACTGATTAAAATACTCATCAAGCATTGTGGAAGTTTTTAGCAGTGCTGCCACAACCAATACAATTTTTACAACCAAAATTTTTTGAAAAAGTTACCAAATGTAAAAATAATTTAATTTAGTTTTTAATAAAAATTTTAACAAAAAGTTTACAAAAATAAAAATAAATGCATAATATTGTTGTGGCTAAAATTTGCAAACGGTTTCTTGATGCAAAATGTGTGTAGTTACAAAAGAAATTGTTGCTCTATTATGAACACCAAGTGAAAATGTTTTTTTGATTGTGAACGCAGCTTTAGTGTTAAAATTTTTTCTCGCCCCATTTTTATTCGTGAGTTTATTTGACAGTTCAAAGCGGGAACTTTTCTCACCAAAATGTTACAGACACACTTTTTCTGTAAATTAGCTAGTAATTTCCTTACGTGACAGCTTGTACTCGCCAAAAAAAAGTTACAGATACAGTTAAGTGAGAAAAACAGCTGTTTGTTTCAATTTATGGCATTTTTGTTTCATTTCACACATTTCAATCGAAAACTTTCTCGACGCGAGAGTTACAGAACATGGGCACAGGTCCTTAAACTGTTAATAAGGCATCTAGTTTTAAACTATTATAAAAATGCATAAAAATAAACTAGTTGGGCTCCTATGGCAACCCAACGTTAAAAACGATAATTTGATATATGAAAAAAAACAAATCAAAAGTTTAACTAGCTTAATACTAGTTACTTTGTCGGCAGGGTATAATACCCAAGAATCAAAATAAACACGATGCTACCAACATAATGTAAAATCAAATATTGCCACATTCTTTAGCATACAGAGATAAAAATTAAATACAAAGAAACTTAATTTGCCATGTCTTTTTATTATTTCTCAGATTGTTTTTACAATTTCCTATATACACAAATACACTCAGATAATAACATAAACTTACAGACATTAGTAATAATGTATGTATGTAAAAATATGTCTGTGTTTATGTGCGTAGTGTGTTTTAAAAATGTAAAAATTTTTTTATAAAACCATGTGTTTCCTTAAAACAACAAGAAATGAAAGAAGAAAGAAAACACATGTTCCCTTTACATTAACACCCCGATTCAGAACGTGAAGAAAACATTGAGCTTTTGGGATTTAATTTGCTTGAATAGTAATTTAGCATTTATTTACAAGTTGACAATTTAGTTAAACCGGAAAGCACAAGACGAAGACCATGATGTGAAATAAGAAGGAGAATATTCCCTAGAGGGAAGTAAACTGACACCAAATTAGTCCCGCGATAGGTGCTTTGGAGGAAGAAACCGGTTCTAACTCGTTTAAATAAATTCAATACTTTTTCTACCTTTTTGTCCTTCAAATGATTGGTGTTCCTTTCACATGAAAGGACCGTTTGGCGACTCCCAAGTATATTTGTGGATGTTTAATGTGGAAACTTAGTTCCGCCATTGAAAAGACGGTTTCGGGCGCAGAAATCAACTAGCTGGTCGCCATTATAGTTTCGTATTGTACCTAGACCTTGCTTGCCAATTGACGCGCGTAGGTTGTTGTTGTCGTTTCCTACTTTGGCGTTAAAGTCGCCCAAAAATATCTTAATATCCCCGGCAGGTCAAGAAGTTATTTACGAAATCGAGTTGACTATTAAAATCATCTTTTACATTATCATCGTCTGGATCAGTTGGTGCGGAACATTGCACAATAGATATTTTACGAAATTTGCAGTTGAATCTCGCAGTTATTATACGTTCGCAGACGGCTCTGTATTCTTAAAGGGCATCTGTTGCTTTTGGAAACAATAGCAAACCGACACCATTTATCTTGTGAGTGGCGTTCCCGGAGTAAATAAAATGGTGACCCGAAGGCAGCTGTGTTGTACCATTGTTCAGCCATCTAATTTCACTTAAACCTAGAATATCCAATTTATAGGTGACCATTTCCTTGCGAAATTGCTCGAGTCTCGATTTTGCAGAGAGAGTTCTTACATTCCATGTACCAATCATAAACCGTTGTTTAAAGCCAAAAGTCATCATCGTGGGGGGATAGTAATTTAAATTCAAATTTGTTGACGTTTATGTAATCGATTAGGTTTAAGAAGATCGACTGATAAGGCCAAAGCTTCCGATCCTAGAGTTGAGACTGCCAACAACCCGCTAGGACGGCTTAATACAGTTGAGTTTCAGATTGTCACCTAGTTTCGAGAGACGCATCGGTGTTAGCATGTACCCTGGATAATCGGTACTACACACAGAAAAAATACCAATGTTAAAATAACATGGCGAAATGTTGATTAAGAATCATGGTAAATTTCTGCAAAAGTATGCGCTTTGTTTAAATTTATCATTATTTCAAATTAATTTTAAATGAAAAATATTTAAATAACCAGAAACACGTTTATTTTATATTATTCACTGTTAAAATGCGATTGTTCAATATTGAATCCATAAAAACCTGTTTTATATTAAAATCAAAAGTTTATCTTGTTAAATTAACATGCATACACACTTAAGTATGTACATTTTTTTATTTTCATGTTTAAAATATGTTATAAAAAGAAGACAATTCCCGTATTCTTTTAATTAAAATTATTTAGTTAAATAGTACATCAAATTTTCAAAGTAGAACGATGACGAAAACGATATCGGGCCATTCTGCTGATGCTTCTGTTAACAAAGGAGATACAAAATAAGTGAAACATGTGTTACAGGGGTAAGTGTTTTAAATTATTCTTAAATAAATGCATATGTTGTCTTCACACTGTTATATAACACTCCAACCAATTTGATTCTACATGAAATTCACGTTGTTTCAACTTTAAATAACTTTCATTCAACGTGATTCGGATTGATATTTCAATATTATTGACATTTTGCTCCAACTTTACTGCAATGTTAAATTAACATGAACTATAGTTATTTTAAAAGAAAAAAAATGTTGTTTGCAATATATTGTAAAATCATGTTTAATTAACATGAAACAACAATGAAGCAAAATCACTACTGAAAAATGTAAAATCAACCTTGTTTTGAACGAATTTACATTGATTTTTTCTGTGTGTATACATACGCCTTCTCACTTTAGCTGCCACCAGGCGAAAGCCTGAATGACACTACCAGGGAGCACTTGGTCTAAGACCGGAAGTTGTGAGATGCGTGGGAATTTCGACAGAGGAATCGCTTCTTGCTAACCCTAAGTGGATAGCAGATAGAGAGCTTTCAACCTCTAAGAAAAGCCCCACCCCCCCATATGAACACATAAAATCTGTGATCACTCGTATTTTCCACCGAAAATTGATATTTTACTTGGAAATCTGATTTTTTATATGAAAACATTAAACAGCATTTATTTAGTAAACTAAAGGTCTTATGGCCATTTTCTCAATGTATCGACAAACTGTCTGTTACTTAATGTCAACATAAATTTATTGGACCGATAAACTGTCCGTTAACGATTTTGGGTTTCTCAATATACCGACAAAAAACAAAGTTTTGAGCTGGCAACGCCACTCAAATTACATGTTAAAGTTGGGAGTCAGCTGATTGAATTTATCTGTACGGCAAATAAAAGGAAAATAAATAATTGGCAGATGAGTGCCGGTTAGCTTTGCTATAAAATCGAAACAAATGAGACATTGAGAAAACCAAATTTCTTTAATGTGCAGTTTTTCGTTGGGAAAAAAGATAATCGCCTAATGAGAAAATGGCCATTAGAGGGAAAAGGATGAAAATATGTGATCACTCATACTTTCACACTAAAACGATATTTTATTAGAAAATTATATTTTTTTTTTAAATGAAAAGCTTAAATCGCATTTATTATATTTTTATTTTATGTTAGAAAAAACACTACGAAAATCTGTGATCAATCATATTTTCCAAAAAAAATTCGATATTTTGCTTGAAAATTTTATGAAAACATAAAATCGCATATATCTAATAAACAAAAAGTCCTAGAGCGAAAAGGATGAAAATCACTTATCAGTCATATTTCTCACCATAAATCGATATTTTTATTTGAAAATTCTATTTTTTTAGATCGAAGACGATTAAAGTCTATGATAACTCGTATTTTTAAAACTCGTTCAGAACCGACTCCAGCTGGCTGTCTTAATCAGGGTTACCTTTAGGTCGTGTTATAAAAATAAAGTCGCAGAAAAAAGTGGCATAAGAAAAGAAAAGCCTTACATCTTTTTTTAACGTTTTTATTAATATAAAGCATAGTCAGCATAGTAAAACAACAAACACAATTGAAACAAAATAGTCAGTTTAATTTTTTTTCAGAAGAAGCCTTAATACATTATTACATTATAGATATTTTATTATTAATACATAACATACTAGTTAAGGAACCCCGAACACATAAAACACAAAAACGAACAAACGAATATTCAAGTTAAATCGACTGCAAAAGTTAATTTCGTACAAAAAATCAAATGGGCAGCAATGAACCAAATTAAATTCTTTAGACAAACAGAAAAAATTGATACAAATGATTTTTTTTTTTTTATTTATTCCAACATCCTGTCCGGCACAGACAAGAGACAAGAAACACCACCCACTTTCAAAATAAGTGTCTTCAAATTGATAGCTCTGACGTTTAAATTAGTGAAGGATGTGCGCTTTCGTGTTAATGTCATGAAAAAGTTAAGAAATTCTTTGTAGTTGCCTGAAGGAAATGCTGCGCCGTTTGTCAGTGTAAAATGTAGGAAAATAAGACAGCCAATCAAGTCCTTCACTTGTAATAAATGTTATTTTTTAATCAAACGTTTTATATATTTAATTTGTTACATTTTTACTGTGTTGTGGAACTAAAGTTTAAAACTCAAACCGAATGACTGGCTTAAGCCGTTTCAACACAAATTATGCTTTAATCGGTAACCGAGCTTTTTATAACAACTTGTTAACAATTAAGTTTATTTTTTTAGACACCACCAAAAGGATTAAAAGGAAATCGTGATCATCATTTCGTTTGTGACATAAACAAATCATCGGACTCCTAATAAGGTACATATATTTTGGATCCCCGGAAAATTGTAAGAAAATCTACACTCATCCTTTCGTTTTTTTTTTGCTGAAAGCGCGCTAAAACTCACAATAAAAGGGTAAAAACGATAAAATTTGGTCAAAATGATTTTAAGATTGTTAAGGTATTTGGCAATGGGCCAAATTTATTCATTCATTAACCTAGCCCTCATACAAATGG
Source organism: Pollenia angustigena (assembly GCA_930367215.1). Classification (NCBI taxonomy): domain Eukaryota; kingdom Metazoa; phylum Arthropoda; class Insecta; order Diptera; family Polleniidae; genus Pollenia; species Pollenia angustigena. The sequence continues at coordinate 191,861,044 of OV884060.1, read as the reverse complement.
TCCCCGGGATAAGATTTTTGCGTGATACGGGATGAGGTTAAGTAATAACATGTATCACAAAATCTCCACAAGTGGTGAAAAATCAGCCCTTGAAGCTTATTTTTTAAGAACTTCCTCCCCGTGACTTTGGAGCCTTATCAAAAGTCAGGCCAGAACAGGGGTTCCAGGTGATCCTGATTCCCATGGTAGTACATAATCACCCTTATTCCATTTAGCGTCATCAATACGAAACCAGAGCACCTAAGGAGACCCACTTTTTGGCCGACTTTCGAAGATCTTTCTTCGCGTGACTTTGCAGCCTCAACAAAAGTCAGGCTAGAACCAAAGTTTAAGGTGCTCCTGACTCCCGTGGTTTTATATAATACCTCTGGTCAGCCGATTTACTGCACCTGATTCCTCGGAGGATATTACGGCAGAAAATGAAGAATCCTACGGATGTTTCCCTACACACCAATCACTCTGCCAAATTTCGTGATTATCAGTCCATAAATTCCCATAATTCTAGTTTATTTCCCACTCGCTGATTACACTTTAATATGCACCAAGCCGTAACGCATAAGACTGTCATGAAATTAATCCCACAATTGTGATGACAGTTTTGTTTGCCTTGTTTTATTGACTTAATGCTAACCCCGGGTCTCCACGTAGCAATAATTATTGCGGCAAACGTCAAATTTAATTGCTCCATTAAATTTGCGACGTATAGACCGCATATTGCCATGAGTGGCAATCCATTGCGCAATGATTGCTCTTCTTATTTCTTGAGCAATTATTGCTTAGCAATCTGCAGTAAAATAAGGTGTCATTTATCTGACATTTCATTTCTCTGTGCGTTTGTTTATGGCAAAGCAATTTCACGTGTTCTCCAGGAATATAATCAGCAATTATTGACCCATTGTTTTGCAGACTTTTTTGCTTGTGCTTAGCAAAAAAAATTGCTGCGTAAAAGGGGAAATGATTACGATTGGAAGTAGTTGTCAGCGCTGCCAGGTACTTTTTTCCTTGTCCCCAAAAATACAAATAAAATCCCCTCAACCTTTAAAAGTTAATATTTTTTTTGCAGAAATCTAATTTTAATAACAAAACCCCAAAATAAAAATGTTTAGGAAAAAAAATTATTTTATTTTGTTTGTAGCGACTAACCAATAACCCAGCATTCTTTTCCACAAACTTTTTTTTTATTGTCATTCATATTTACTTATTTTTGGGGAAGACATATTTGCTTGAAAATTGTCTTTAAAAAATTAAAAATTGCTTGTGTTGTCAACGGTTTTAGATTCATTTTTTAAATTCTTCTTTTTTAAAACACTCACTCAAGAATAATAACACAAGTTTATTAAGTACCTTTTACACACTTAACAATAATGGTAATCGAAATTAGTACCCTTTACACGGTGTTAGTTGTTGATAAGAGTAAGATAAAAGTTTTGCAATTTTTTTTTTTAATTGATATGGAAACAAAGAAAAATAAGCGTAAAAAGTGTATAATCCCCAAAAAATAGCCGAATTTTTTTTTTTAGCTCCACAATCCCCAAATGACTTTTTTTTGTCGCATGAGATCCACAACTTTAAAGATAAATCCCCAAGCCTAGCAGCCCTGGTAGTTGTTAAGCTCTTGGTACTAAATGAAAGAGTGAAAAAAACTGAGCGAAACACAATCAAAACTCAAAGTGCATTTTTATACTTAATATCAAAGTTTTATCGATAAGAGGATTGCTATTTGGTGAGTAAGCCTTGGCAACACCGAAAGTTAACAGACACCATCTGACATTTACGTCCAATTACACTAAGTTCAGTTAAACTATTACTTTAACTTCCAGTTGCCAATATGTTTTGACAGCTATAACTGATAGTTTGATCTTGTTAACCGTAACTTTTTTTGGAACAAATCCTTGGCCACTGTAAAGCGCTAGTATAATATAAATTTATTTTAAGAATTGCTTCTAATTAAGCATCACCTTTTCCTATTATGTCCACAAAATATGGATTTTGCGCCCAGAAATAACCAAAACCAAAAAATATTTAAGCTTATTTTGTATCAGCCCAGTCATATTAGGGGTTTCAACTCGGAATGAGAGATAATAAGCTGGAAATTGGTATAAACCTTTGTTTTGTCGTTCAAAATGTTGTCTCAAAAGTCACAAATGCTATCATGTCTGCGTCTTAAGATATTCAAGGTCAAAGGTCATAAAATCGGTTTTTTGCGAAAATCTCGCTTTTTATTGCTTAAATGAACCTATAAAATTCTCTACAACTTTTGTTCAAACTTTTTTTCATACAATCAATCGTTTTTGTGGTAGAGCGCGAAGAGTGCGCAACGTACAGTCATATATGGCCTAATGCAAGGTCAAGAGTAAAATACGTTGTATAAAGTCAATTATTTACTAAAAATATATATTTTAAACAATGCCCATATTTATGTACTAATTATAATTAGTAACTTAATTATTTCTATTGAATTATTTAACAAGACCACTTTCTCTTTTTAGGTACCATTTCATATTATCAAGATTATTCATTAGTTTAAAATTGTATCTTTTATATGTGTAGTGTTTTATATGTGAGAAGTCACTTTCAGCAGGTGTTTCTGTTAATGTCGTACGTGGTTAACGAACTTTAAAAACTGCAAGTACTGAAAGGAATGATGGACATATAGACTATTTAAATACTTTAAGCTCTGTAAAAGTGTGCACTAGTAAATATGTTAATGTTGCATCGAAACGACGCACATCAGCTTGTACAATCCATAAACGTTCTTCTACAGGCGTGTTTTTTATTTTCGTACCAAGCTTTTGATAATACATTAACCTGTGTATTACTGAAAGATATAATTGCAAATAATCCAAATTTTTTGTGGTAATTATATCATTTAAATATTTTTGTTGTAGTTTTGTAATAGCTGCCTTATCGTCGGGTATGTACTCCGTAGAGACATCTTTAAGCTCTTTTAAAGTAAATTGAGAATCTTCATTTTTATTTTCTATACAATAAAAAATCATTGCTTGAGTGACTTTACATCAGCAGCGATCAAATCATACTCGTAAAGTATTCGTTCCTTTACTTAGTGCGAATTCACACGTTGCAAGTCTTATTGATCAGCTTGCTACCTTATAGGCGAGAGAGAGTGGGAGAGAAACGTTTATTTTCCTCTCTTCACTCTCGTTATAAAGTAGCAAGCTGATCAATAAGACTTGCAACGTATGAATTGGGACTTATTCTCCTAATTAATCGCTTCGTTCTTTTGCTTTCTTAATTACGTTGTCTTTGAATGCAAGAGTACTTAGATTACTTTTTCCCCGTCGATACTTATCTTTTTTCCTGTCTGCTACTTCATTAGCTTCTTGGCCACAAAATAAGCATAATTTTTTAAAATCAAACACTTCATTTCTTTTTTACGAGGTGCACTTGGCGTTGAAGGTGCGCCCTCTTCTGTGTTTCGTTTCGATGCAACAATAACTTTTACTAGTGTGCACTCTTCGGTACTCGGAACGAACATTTACAGAACTTAAAGTATTTAAATAGTCTTTCTATATGACCATCATTCCTTTCAATACTGTACGTTGCGCACTATCCGCGCTCTACCCCAAAAACGATTGATTATATGAAAAAAAAGTTCGGACAAAAGTTGTAGAGAATTTTATACTCTACAACTTTCATATAGGTGCAAATCTCATTTAAGCAATAAAAAGCGAGATACATATTTATGACCTTTGACCTTGAATATCTTAAGCCGCGGACACGATAGCATTTGCGACTTTTAAGACAACATTTAACAAAGACAAAACAAAGGTTTATACCAATTTACAGCTTATTATCTTTCATTCCGAGTTTGCCCCCTTTTTGTACGTAATATGACTGGGCTATACTGTTTGGATGTAAAATGTGTTCCAGTGAGAGCGTTACGGCATCATGCCTGGTCGCATAGTCCGGGTTTTGTTCGACCCATGATCGTTTGAAATGAATTTGTATTAAGTTCAGGGCCCTTGTGAATTTCGGGCTCGCTTAAAACAGCTCCAAGGATCTTTTTAGCCCCAACAAATATAGAGCATTATCTCGGTGAGATTAGAATTCGATTATGAATGTTATTCGGCCGGGCTTCACATAGGTTCATGTAAAATCGTCTTGCAAAGTTTCTCTGTTTGTTTGTTTCAAATGAATCCAGCTGCTTAAAGCTAGTTTACACTATCTCACAACTCTTACGTATTCCATAATACTTTGTGAGATAGAAATCTACTGAGTTTTGTTGCGAATGTCAAAAAAACTAATTCAACATGACAGTTTGTGCTCACACCAAACATGAAATAAAATGCAACACTGATCCAATGACAAGTATTATTGTTTAGAAATTTTTCAAAAAAACGATGAAGTCGTATGGGATGTCAAACTTTTTTCATAATACTTGTCATTTTCGTGACACATTACATTCACACTATCACACTTTGCAATATCCCAATAAGCACAAATTGTTTGTGAATTCCATTGTTGGAATTCCAGTGTGAATCCAAGCTTGAATTACATTTGAAATCCCTCCTCTTTCCAGTCTGTTTAAAGTTTGTTAAAAAACAACTACAAATTTGTTTGAAGCATATGTTATATATGGTACAGAGCTGTTGCAAAATTATTGTTCAAATAATGTTATAACACTATTTAAATACAGTTGTAACATTGCTTGAATAACACTGAAATTCCATGCTTGAATTCAACGGTAAAAACAGGTTCGGTTTGACTTGAATTCCACTGCAATTCCATGCTTGAATTCAAGTGTAAAAACAGGTTCGGTTCAACTTGAATCACACTGTTATTCAAGGCTGGAATTACACTGTAAAGGTACTGTTATGTTCGACTGTAATTCAATGGTTAATTTTGCTGGATTCGCTATTGAATTCAACTGTGTTTCAACTGTAATTCAACACTGGAAATTGGAAATTGTGACTGGATTTCAAATGGAATTCCACTTTAATTCCAGCCAAAATGCTTATTGGGTAATAGTTTAATCTAGTCTTTAAAAATTTTTTGAAATTACTGCTTAAGTAGCTCCTAATGATTTTGCAAGTTTTCTTTAGTTTAAGATATGAAGTAATGTCAACAGTTCATTATTTTTAAAGCTATCAAAGTAATTTTTGGGGATACAAAACTTTTCAATTAACAAGATGTTGTTTGTCGCACTTAATTCCCATTATTTTAACTGACAGCCGGATAAGAGTGGAAGTAACATCATTAACAGGATTAATGTCCTGTTTTAATGCTTTTGTAAGCATTACAACAGACAACAAAAACATAAAACGCTTCTCTAAAAATGGGTCCAACCATGGTGGAATAAACAGGTGGCAGCACTAAGCCAGATGACGATTTTTTGCTCTTGCATTGTTTGTCTAGGTTTATGTCAAAGTTTTATATATTAAAGTTTTTGATCATTTTAAATTAAAATAAACAAGATATTGACCATAATTAAATAAAAATTGGCTAAAAATTTATTTATTTCATCACGTTCAGCGGCACGCTTTGATTTTTGTTTAAACTATTTTTTGACGTAAATGGTGATATAATTTCTATTTTTGTTGTAATGTTGTATTTGTTGCCGTAACGATGCCACCTGCTTATTCCACCATGGGTCCAACAACCTCCATCTATCTATTTTATTCCTGTTTATATTCCAACAATATTTATTTCATGTTGTAAAAAAGCAAAAGTAAACATTGTTGTTTCTATTACATTTTCTACTAAGAAGTGATTGGGATTTAAACATTAAGGCCCTAAATTTGTAAAACGCAAAAGCAACGCCAAAAATTATATTGAAAGCAAAAACAAAATCGAAAATATTTTATAATTTTGTTGTTGTTTTCTATAGAAATGAATATTGAATTTTTAAATTTTAAACGCTGCATATCTTGTGGCGTTGATAATTTTTAAACGCAATATGTATTTCTGTAGAAAGCAACAACAATATTTTGAAAAATTTTTGACATTGTTTTTGCTTTTAATGTTATTTTTGGGATTGCGTTGCGTTTTACAAATTCAGGGCCTAAGTTCTAATATACACAAGTGAAGGTTTTTTTTTAGAAAGGGGTATTAAGAGAATTATAAAGACACCTATTCTTTCATTTAATGCAAAAGTATTTAAAGCTTCATATTAGAGGCAGACAAGCAAACTTTTAACACATTTTAAGACGGTCAAACGAAGGTGTTGTATTACATTAGGTTGAAAGACGGAAGTTCACACCTTTTTGAAATCGGTCGATTTCCATCACACATCTGAAAATTTACGAAAATTCAAACCAACTACGAGCGAATTCGTTAGTTTCGTTTCAAATAGCTAAAGTAAATTTTTTTTTCGTTTTATAATGAAACTTTTGTAAACGAAACAACGAAGCTGCCAAAGATTATTTCGTTGAATATAGAGCACGAATTATTTTTAATGTGTGGAAACACCAATTGTTGTTACGACTTTCCGTTTTAAACAACCCTCTTAAAAAAGGGCATTACTAAAATAATTTACATTATTAAATGTTTGTTCAATTTAAATTTTTCTTTAAAAAAAATTAAACATACTCTTAACAAAACCTCTTGCTACAACTTTTCGCCCTTTTGCATTTTTTGTGACGAAATTCATGTTAACACCAGCTAATGCCTGTTATTTAAAAATATAATCGTAATTATCATTTTTTTCGTACGAAAATTATTACTGGTGTGATGACAACAACTATCACGATAACGTCAATGTAGGGTTTCTAATTTCGCGGACTTTTTCTATTCCCGGGAAACGAAACAAAAAAAATCTAATTCCCGGTAATCCCGGGATTCGTTGAGTAAGACAATGATTTCATTAAATGAGTTCAAGACAAAAGTTTTTACTTTTTTAAAAGAATATACAACTATACAACAGCCCAAAAAAAAAATTTGCTTCATTATTTCCACAGAAAACTAAAACAAAACCAAATAAATTGTTACATTCATATCATAGCTTGGGAATAATGATTAGAAATCCTAATGATTAGCAATTGGATTCGAAATTTTAGTTGTGCTGAAAAATTGATTATTTATGATTAGTTAGTCATTTTAGACGATTACTAATTGATTAGATTAGAAATAATCAAAAATCTATTCACAATTAGTGACGATTAGCATTTCTAATCAAATCTAATCAAAACTAATCCAAAAAATAATTGATTAGATATCTTGATTATTTTTGATTAGATTTGATTAGATTAACTATTTTTGTGAAAAGAAAATGTTTATTTTTCACATTTGTTGCTATATTTACATAATGTAACAGTTTTTGAATATTGCATAAAATTGCATACGGTGCACCCTGTTCTTAAACTAAACACTTGACACAGCTGGTTCACTTTGTTGTTGTGTTATTATTAATGTTAATTTTCAGCGTGTTTTGTGGAAGTACAAGTATAATTTTTTTGTTTACTTAAGGTGCTATCAGACGGGATGTATTTTACATATGTACTGTCACTTTTCTTACCCATATGTAATTCCTTATGTATGTCAAAATTTCCAGTTTACATACGATTCATAATTTTTGCTATCACACCTGCTTATGTTTTTCCTTATGACATAACCTATAAATGTAAACAAAAGCTGACTTTTGTTTACGTTTCAAAACAAACCAGCTGTTTTGTTTATGTTTGCCACAGGAAAATAGAGCGTGTTCTAATCGAAAAAGTTACATATGTATTTCCACATGTATTTTACACATGCAAAGTTTCATATGTATCACACGATGTGTACAACTTTTACAGATGGAAAATTTGACAGTACATATGTAAAATACATCCCGTCTGATAGCACCTTTAACATTGGAAGTAAAATCTTTGTTTTGTAAGATTGTAATTTTTGTTTTATTCAAAAATAGTTGATCTAATCAAATCTAATCAAAAATAATCAAGAAATCTAATCAATTATTTTTTGGATTAGTTTTGATTAGATTCGATTAGAAATGCTAATCGTTACTAATTGTAATTAGATTTTTGATTATTTCTAATCAAATCAATTAGTAATCTGAAATTTTTATCAAAATTCAATTCTAATGATTACATTATTTTATTTCTCTAATCGTAATGATTTCTAATTCTAATCGAAACTCCCCAGCTATGATTCATATGTACATGCATATTATATTTATTTTTTTTTTTGGGAGATCACGAATTATAAAAACTTATTAATATTTAGTAGTTATTATAAATAGCAACATGGTACAATTAATTTTCTTTTAAGAAAATTTTTTTAGCATTAATTTATGCATTTAAAAGCTTATCAGATTCTATTTCTAATCCTTGTTGAAATGTATATTGCCTGCTACCGAAAACGTGCTCTCGCTTTCTACAGACGTTGATTTTATAGTAAGAAGCGCATGATAAAAAGATTTTAAATTTGTTGGCCTGTTACCCGTGACCCAATAGACGTCAAAATCTTTTTTTTAGATATTTTCAGGCTTTTGTATTTTCTTTACATTTATTTTATTAGAATTTGTGAATGGTTCAACATCTGGTGTTGGTGATGGTGTAACGTGTACATTTTCATTTTCTACTTCAAGAAGCCTTTTAGACATTTCATCAACAATTAAAACGACCGTTTATTTATTGACGTATGAAAAATTGTTCGATTTGTAGAAAGTTTTTAGTAATTTTAGTAAAGAATATACATTTATTGCTCGTTCTTTAACGGTGCTAACAAATTAAAATTGCAAAAAATTTCATTTGAAATTCCGAAAATTCCGAAAATTCCCGGAAAAAAATAATTTTAAAAATATGTCCCGGGATTCCCGGGAATTCTTTCTCGCGTAGAAACTCTACGTCAATGGGAAATACTAAGTACAACAACAACAACAAACGAAAGCTTTTAAATATTAACGTTTACGGGATAGTGCAAAAGAATGTAAGTGTTCGTATGTGTGTGTGACTAGCACACTACTGCAATGCGCCGGAAAGTGTTTAAAACCCATAAAGGATGCAATTTCGCTGAATTTGTTGGCTTTGCATAGAAATTAACAAAAGTATTTTTGCTTTCATCAACTATTTTGTTTGGTGGATAACAAAAACAAAAAAAATTTACGTCTATGCATAAGTAGCCTTAATTGTGAATGAGGAAGACTCTCACTCTCACAGTTAAAGTGCAAAATAAATTTTAATGAAAATGATTTGGTTTGTTTTAAATTCGATTTAAGTTCTAGAGAAATTAGGCCATACATAAAATTTTAAAACTAATGATATTGCGGATAGAAAAGTGCTGGAACGAACTATTTTACATTGTAAAATTAAATTATTTAATTTTTCCTGTATTAAAATGCCCATGAATTATAGCAAATGGCGTAGCTTTAACACATGGTTGGAGTCTTGAATAACTTATATTGCGTTTTAAAGAGTAATGCACGTATTAAAAAAAAAAAAAAAATTTTCTATGAAAATTTTCTTTAATAAACCTTTTTTTTAAATTGTATTCTCTTGTATGAATACGGGAGTAATTATCTGTCATTTATTAATTCTTATCATTAAACAAAAGATGTGATGGAAATCATTTTTAAAAACTAATTTAAAATCGATAATGCCCATCCGTTAAAATTGAAAGGACCGCAAGTGGCAGGCCTTTTTAAGGCCTCTATACAGATTTCTAAAAGATTCGCTTCGTATGATATCCTGCCTTCTGAAGTATGCCTTCTAGAAGGTATCGTTTCTTTTTGAAATACCTTCAAAAATATTTAGTACACATTCGCTATTCCCTTTTTGGGTTGTAATTAAAGAGAGTGTGGAAGGGCTCGCTTCCAACTACATCCTGTGTAAACAATAAATAAGTATGGAATTAGGCGAGGAGGGCTTGTGTCTACTAAATAGAGCCTTCTATAAGGCCTCTTTACTAATTCTTGTTACCGCTGGGAGTCTGTTCTGTATCAATAAAAATTGATTTCTATTGCATTTTACTTTTTTCCTGTCTATATTCTTTTAAATTCACTGGCTGACCCGGCAAACGTTGTTTTGCCATATAACTTATCTCTTTCAGATGTAACAGTGTCTGCATGCCAAATTTTAAGAAAATCGGTTGATTAGTTAAGAAGAAATAGGGAAGGAAGCTTTTACCCCTCTTGCTTCACGGCCTAAATAATAAAAACTATACGCTATAGCACTTTCCAGCTATAACACTATTTACCTGCGAAATTTCAAGAAGATATTCGGAGGGGGAGCTTTTACCCTTCTTGCCCTATTTCACTCCCTATTCCCTATTTCCTTTCAGATGTTACAGTGTCTGCATGCAAAATTTTAGGAAACCCCGTATATTAGTTTAAAAGATATAGGGAAGGGGAGCTTTTACCGCTATTGCCCTATCTCACGCCCTATTCCCTATTTGTTTTCAGCTGTTACATTGTTACATGCTACATGCATGGCAAATTTTAAGAAACCCGGTTGATTAGTTTAAACGATTAGGGAGGGGGAGCTTTTACATCTATTGTCCTATTTCACGCCCTAAATAATAAAAATTTTAGGCTATAGTTCTTTCCAGATGTAACACTATTTTCCTGCAAAATTTCAAGAAAATCAGTAGATTTGTTAAACAGATATATGGAGGGGGAGCTTTTACATCTATTGTCCTATTTCACGCCCTATTCCCTATTTTCTTTCAGATGTTACATGCCAAATTTTAAGAAAAAAGGTTTATTAGCTAAGAAGATATAGCGAGGGAGAGCTTATGCCCTATTTTGCGCCCTCTAGCGATATAAAATATACTCTACGACCTTTTCTCATATCTAACAAAAACACATACAAAATTTCATAAAAATCAGTCAAACCGTTTCGAAGGAGTTCAAAATGGAGGGCATTTTGTTGAAATTTGTATGGGAATATACAGGAAAATCTAAATGCCATATCTCCGAAACCACTGGGCCGATTTCATGCAAACTTTACATAAACCATCTACAGAATATCCGCAACGTACCCCAACGTTTTTGTTGAAATCGGTCTACCCGTTTTTGCAGTTAGCGGTGACATCAAAGTGTACACTTCTTTTTATATATATGGATTTGTTAATTGAACTATATTTTGAACAAAAAATTAGGAATATAATTTAGAAATGGACTTTATAACCGCTCAAAATTCATCGCACCTGCTAAAAGTAATCGCTTAAATCGATAAATTTTCATCACATACCTGATTGTAAGCCACAAAACTTAAGAGAGAAAAAACAAAGTTGAGCTGTAGCATATCGATTGCTTACGAAAATCTATCCTGAGCATGTCTCATCGAGTTCAACGTGCGAGAGATGGTTAGAGAAGTGCAAAAGTGATGATTTTAATACGAGAGACAAAGACCGCCCAGGGCGCAAATTATGGCAGTCGTGATCGAATAATTTTTCGATTCGAAAGCAATTTTCTCTCTAATTCTTTCTTTGGATTCTGAACGGATCGAAATTATTTTTTTAGTGTTGTAAAGCATTTATTTGAGTTTTAACAACACTAAAAAAATAATTACGATTCGAAAAAGTATTCGATCACGACTGCCATAATTTGCCCCCAGTTCAGCAAATCAGTAGTATCAAATATAATCGAAGCAGCTGAAATAAGGCCAAACGATCGTAGAGGACCTTAACCTAACACAATTGATTCTTTTTGCGAGAGCATTGTCTAATAACTACACGGAATATGAATCGTAACTGAATATAGAACGGTAATACTCATTTTGACATTGCTCGGCTGCACTGCAAGATCAGTTTTAAATCCATATATAACCAAAAGGATAAAAAGGGTCATATCTAACGATTACCAAGACCACGAATAAATTTATATTGTTCCAATAATTCAAAATAAACGCTTGGAATTTGCACAAAAATCCCGCCTTTCTAATTTATACACCAATAGTTGCCATGTTTACTTACATCTTGTTACCGAAAGGATATTGTTTTGGAGTTAACGAGTTTTAAAATATTAAAAATTTATCAGTTAAAGGCCGACATAAATTAAGAAGAATCTGTTCTATAACAAAGTAGTAACATCAGATAGCATTCCAAAAAAAAAAAACAATTAAATTGCCTAAATCCTATTGCTCTCTCATAAATGACCATACATTTTTCACTACAATTTAAATATTTCATTAAAATCATTTTTTATTACTCAAATAGAAGAATTTTAAGCCAAAAAAAAATTATACATATGTACCTATTCCATTCCATTGTTTTCTTCTAAGACCCCATAAACTCTTACCGCTTCTACATCACCCACAGTCAAAATCGTTACTAGTTCATTATCTCTATATTCTCTTACAATTTTAGTTGACTTCAAACCATTTGCTGACTGTTCCTGAGTGAATATGTTGTCATTTAAATGACAGATAGTTTTTACCACACGATTGTCCAGAGTTACTTCCTTAAATTCTTTTTCTAATTGAAAACTAATGCAACTACAACGATATGGGCTTTCCAGAATAAACGAGTAGGTTTCTTTGTCATTTCGATGCAGAACACATTGGGAAGTAATAGTGTTGCCCATCTTGCGTAGGGTCAAACCCACTCCCAATTCTTTCATGTATTCATCAAAATTTTCGCTCTTCTTCAGGATGTATTTTTTCCCCAGGAATGATTGTGACATTTTAATTTAGCAATTGGAAAATGACCGAAATTTTGAACGAATTAATAATTTGGAATTTTGTTGGCTAATTTTTTTAATTTTGTATTGTTTTATAAAATAAAATAAATAATGAATTATTTTATCTTTATAAATTCATTTTGATTTCAAAATACATATTGGAAAATAATAGGCCCTTTCATACCATATGCCAAAGTATGCCAGCACTAGCAGCTATTACAACCGATAAACTTATAAATTTTCTCGACAAAAATTTTTATGTGAATCCAACAATATTATTATACCCTCCACCACAATTAGTTGTGAAGAGGGTATATTAAGTTTGTCATTCCGTATGAAACTTTTTTATTAATCATCTCAGACTCCATAAAGTATACATATATATTCTGGGTCCTTGAGTAATTCTAAGTCGATTTAGCCATGTCCGTATGTCTGTCCGTCTGTCCGCCTGTCCGACTGTTGAAAACACGCTCACTTTCGAACAACTTAAAAGAAATGAACAAACTTGGTGCCAAATTGCTTGTAGTTATCCTAAGCAGTTTGGGATTGTAATCCAGCAAAATCGGTGCAGTAGGACCAGAGCTATGAATCAAAATGTGGACCCACCACCTAAAAAAATTGATAATTTTGCTACAAAAAATATAATAAATGCTGGAACAAGGCACGGAATGAGATAAGATTTTGCAAAAATTTGTTTTATTTGACTGGAAATCACGCTGTTAAATTTCGTGAAGATCCGTCCATAATTTACGCTAAGCCCCATATAAACACTACTCCAGGAAAACTGTTTAGTACGCCTAAAATCGTAAAAAATAACGCTAGCGTAACAAAATTTGGTACGTCACAGTTTTTTAGGACTAGAAATAACACTGTGAAATTTCGGGACGATCGGTTCATAATTTACCTTAGGCCCTATATAAACCCTACTACCGGAAAACAGTTTAGTACGCCTTAAACCGTAAAAAATAATGCAATCATAACAAATTTTGGCTCGTCACAGTTTTAAAGGAATATAAATGACGCTGTGAAATTTCGTGATGATCGGTCCATAATTTACCCTAGGCCCCATATAAACGTTACTACCGGAGAACAGTTTAGTCGCCTAAAACCATCATTAATAACAAGTCGTCACAGTTTAAGATAATAATAACATCATACAGATATTACTCCTTAAACATTCGAACTGTCGGTGGAGGGCATCAAAGATTCGGCACAGCCGAATATAGCACTCTAACTTGTTTTTATAACATTTTAAAGGGGATTTTAACGGAAAAGTTTTTTAATCAAAATTGTCTACTTGAATTTAAATCAGCGCTTTTAGTCTTAAAAAATTTTAATGTTTAAATGTTTGTACAAACGTAAAATTTTACCTTGTTTGTCAAGCCGTTTGTGTAGTTTATTTGGTTAAAATGACAGTTTGAATGAGTTTCAATGTTTTTAAATGATAAAACAAAAATTACGGAGTGTGGCCTTAACGGAGCTTCTTCGATTTAAACAACGAAATGATAATTTTAAAAGCAATAAATCAAGAAGTAGTTTCAAAGAGAATATCATCGAATTAATATTCAAAAATAACTTTTAAGGGCTAAATATCTTATCTTTTAACTAAAAGAAGTTTAGCAACTACAGGGTGGGCCATAAATCACTGAACATTTTTGTTTTGATATAATTTTTTTTTTTTTTTTCAGTATTAGAAACAACGTTTGGGAGATTCAGTAGCGATGTATACGAGTGAGGAATGAGCAAAAATTTTTGAGTTTTATTTCGCTAGCCAAAATTTAATCAGTCAACCCCAAATGAATATTTCGAAAAAAAACTCAACACCAGAAATGAACCGTCAGAAAATCTAGTCGGTCGTTTTCAGTCATCGGGATCTGTAAGTGATTTATCTCAGAGTGGAAGACCGCTTGAAGCATGAAGCTTAGATAATATCCAACAATTTTGGAAGAGTGTAAATCAGAACCCTGATACATCGATTCGTAAACGTGTCACTCCGCTTTAAATGTCCAGAAATCCACTGCGAAAAAAAGTTATTACTGTTTTCTTAACAAGATAGAAATGGTAAACGACGCAAAGATGATTTGCGCAATTACATATAATTTTTTACAAAAATTTTAATTCTATTCTTTTGTCATCTATTTTCTTTAAGTTCTGCAAAATGTAACTGATTTTATAATATTAAGCGCTAAACAGCAACAAACAGTTTGGCAAATATTCAACCTGTTTCTACGAAAATCAAAAATGTTTGATTTTTGTAAAAGCACGTATCAAACTTTTGTGCAAACAAGCTGCCAACCCAATTTACAACGCAAAAGGTTTGTATTTTAAAATAATAAGTATCAATTAAGCCTAGATTATACTATCTCACAAGTCTTACGTATTCCATAATACTTTGTGAGATAGAAATCTAATGAGTTTTGTTGCGACTGTCAAAAAATCTAATGTAACATGACAGTTTGTATTCACACCATCACACAAAGTATAAACACATGAAAAAAAATGCAACCCTGATCCAATGAAAAGTATTATTGTTTAGAAATTTTTCAAACAACGATAAAGTAGTATGGGATGTCAAACTTTTTTCATAATACTTGTAATTTTCGTGACACATTGCATTCACACTATCACACTTTTTCATATTACTTGAGTTTTTGACATGTATTTATACAAAGTATTATAGTGTAATCTAGCCTTTAGGAAATTCTATTGTGTCATTTTGGTTGTATTTCCCATATTTTTGTTAATGTCACATTCATTAAATTATAGCGCATACAATCAATATGACACAATAGAACACCCTATGAATTACCAAAATATTTCACTGGACATACAAAAAAAAAAATATTTTAAATATTAAAAATAAACCGATTCAAAGACTTTCACGATTTTTCGTCGCAAAATTTTACGATTCTTCACCTGGTTACTACGGTAATGACTAGCCCTTAAGGTAGAAGTACATAACACGCGTTAGTGCGCGCGCGCTCTGTCGTCTTCTGTCAAAAAAAGTTAAGCTAGTGTATTTTCATAGAACAAGCTACATGCAAAATATTTTGACGCGTTTGCGCCAGAAAGTTGGTTAACTTTGAACTTTTGTAACGCGTTGTGTATTTTGGACAAGTAAACAGCTGACAATAAAAAGAATAATTTAACAAACTTGTGAATCATGAAAGAAAAACTTATAGAAGAGCTTAAAAAACATACAATATTTATATAGCAAGAATAAATTCAATAAAATAACAAAATCTTGATATACTTTCGAACCCGTTTTTAATGCACAAATAAGTAAACAATGAAAAACAGCAGACAGGAATGCCTTTTGAAACGCGTGTTGTGTAACTTGCAATTTTTTACGCTCTAAAGTTTTTAAACGCACGATACTCGTCGACGAACTAACGCGTGATATGTGCTTCCACCTTTATCGCAAAAAAGCTTAAGCGACATAGTTTAAAATTTTCTTTTTTTTATAAATGACTTTTCTGGCAACACTTGCATCATCACCTAAAATATCGTGGTCACATAACATACATGAAACGCTTAACATTAACACTAATATCGAGCCCTAACAGCGAAAATAACGTAAGCGACATGATTTTCAATTTTCGTTTTTTTTTAATAAATTACTTTATTGGCAACACTTGCATCATCTCCTAAAATATCATGGTCACATAATGTACCGTTACGATTTTATAGCAAAAACAATTTTAATGTAAGCGACAAATTTCATACAAAATTAATATGAAATAAAACAAAAAAGCTCTCTCCTGTAAAATTTGATTTTTGACGCTTACATTATATTCGCGGTTAGGGGTCGATATGATGTTAGTGTTAAGTGTAGACTCATCATTTTAGAGGTTTTCTCATGTTATAACACGGTTATTAATGCAAATACTTTAACAACGCTTTTATAACATCATGTTTTAACAGCAAATCATGTCAGTTGTAGACGGAGAGGGGAGTAAGGTACCGTTATGATTTTATATCAAAATAAGTAAGAGTGCTATATTCGGCTGAGCCGAATCTTTGATACCCTTCACCGACAGTTCGAATATTTTAGGAGTGATATCTATACGATATCTATTTATTATTAATTTAGCTTTATAAAAACAAACCTTAGCATTACCATTGGTTGTGGTTTAGACCTATATTAAATTATTGACCGACAATCAGAAAGTTTTATGCTTTTTTTAAGCAATTTTAACTAGCTTAAGTTAAATTACCTTGATTCTTAACAGTTTAAGCCGAACCTAAATGATTTTCAGGAGGGGGATTTTAATTGGAGCCATGGTAAGTTACGAACAAATCTTCCAAAATTCTAGATATACATATTTACAAAAACCGAGATCAAAATGGAAAATTTTTAAATTAAATCAGCTTTGATAACAGTATTATAAATATTCTGGTTTTTTACGGAATTGATAGTGACAACGTTGTTTTATATTTATATCGCATGTAGTCCGAAATATTATATTATTGAAATTTAACTATATCGGTTTACAAATGGCTGAGATATAAATCTTTAATTTACCTATTCCTATAATCTTCTTCTTTTTTACCTGAAAAAGACTTGGTAGAATACCTGGTAGTTAAAATTAAAAAAATCGGTTCATAAATTAACGGGTTAAAGACCCAATAATAACTTCGCCTACAAAATAATATGTTAAGTAATCAGAAACACATAAAAGCACTTCATACAATTCTACTGAAAAAACTGATGAATTTTAAAAGGGTTGTGCCAAAATGAACAAATTCAAAAGTAAGTCATTTTTTTATCTAAATACATCCAGAAAAAAGTAGTTTTCGAAGTTCTTATGAAAGAAAACTACTAAATAACGAGTGAAAGAAGCTATCCATTTTGAAAAAATTTTTACTGGGAGACAAACAAATTTCTTTCTTGCCGGAATAATGGTTTTGGCACAAAAGTGTACATATAAGATAAGAATATCAAATATCAATAATATTTTGTATATGTATGTATATAAGAAGTATTAAATGTTCAAAATAAACCAAGTCGGTCCATTACTTTCCCTCGAAATTTTGCTTTTGCCGACACATTTTTTAGGGAAGAGACAAACAATTTCGAGGACAATTTTCACAATAGTGATAAATATAAAAATTTAACCCTTGTTTCTAAAGATATCTTTTTTTCTAATAAACAAACATATAAAAATATTTACAATTATCTTATTTCGAAGACTTATACTATGTTCACACTTGGGTTCTTAAACGCGTTTCAGCAGCTCGAACGTGACTAATAGTATGTTCACATTTGGGTTTTTAAACGCGTTTAAGCAAAATGTTGATTTAGCTAATCAAAGCCGTTCACATTTCATTTGAGATGATTAAGATGACAGATGATTAAGAAAAAACACACACACAAGCACACAAAAAAACAACAAACAAATTTAAATTTCTTTAACACTCGTAAAACTGCTCTGAGTGGAGAAGCAGCTCGCGCTTTTTGTCATTATTTCTTAAAGGCAAACAGGTCGTTTTTGTTTGTCTGCTTTTGTTGCGTTTTGCGTTGTCACCCCGCATTGGTTAGTGTTTCGGCGTCGTATAACTGTACCGAGTTACAGTTTTTGCGGTATCTGCATTAACTATATGCAATCGTTTTTAACCTCAATTTGAGGTTTCTGTCTGGTGGAGAACCATTAATAACTCATGTGACTGGTGGAGAGCCAATATAACTCAGACGTTTTACTGGTGGAGTACCAAGGAAATAACTCAGACGTTTTACTGTGGAGACAAGATATACTCTGGAGCTTATTCTGGAAGCTCTTCGCCTTCCTATACGAAGGTCTAGGTCGATCGAGGACTTGTGGATGAGGCTCCAACAAACCGTGTGATACTCTGGCAATATAACTCTAGATAGTTAGCCAAAAACTTTTAGTTTTTAAGCAAAGTCATAAAAAAAAAAATTCTTTAAAGTATTAAAAATGGATAAAAACACTTTTATAAAGTTATCAGAAGATTATTTTAATCAATTTAATGATGAAATTGTGAAAATTTATGAATTATTTAAGGAAAAAAAAAAAATAAAAACATTAAGCAGACATCTTGGCCGGTTGTACACAATCGAGCGATTCTACATTATTAGGGTATGTTCAGTGGATTCTATGTGGTTTATGAAGTGATTTAGTTGTAATCATGTCGATTTGAAGTGATTAACAAATCACTTCAATGTATGGGTAATCATCTCGATTTTGAAGTGATTAGAGCTTAATCACGTTCGAACTGCTTAATCGCGTTTAAGAAGCCAAATGTGAACATACTATAAGCTCTAATCACTTCAAAATCGAGATGATTACCCATACATTGAAGTGATTTGTTAATCACTTCAAATCGACATGATTATAACTAAATCACTTCATAAACCACATAGAATCCACTGAACATACCTCAAATGTAGAATCGCCAACAACCGTGTACAACCGGCCAAGATTTCTGCTTATTGTTTTTATTTTTTTTTTTTTTTTAATAATTCATAAATTTTCACAATTCCATCATTAAAATTATTAAAATAATCTTCTGATAACTTTATAAAAGTGTTTTTATCCATTTTTAATACTTTAAAGAAATTTAAATTTGTTTGTTGTTTTTTGTGTGTTTGTGTGTTTGTGTGTGTGTTTTTTCTTAATCATCTGTCGTCTTAATCATCTCAAATGTAATGTGAACGGCTTTGATTAGCTAAATAAACATTTTGCTTAAACGCGTTTAAAAACCCAAATGTGAACATAGCATTAAGTGTAAAACGCAACGCCAACAATTTCATTAAAAGCAAAAACAAAATCAAAAATATTTTATAAATTTGTTGTTGCTTTCTACAGACATTCATATTATTATACCCAGGGAGAGGGTATTATGCATTTGTGATGATGTGTGTAACGCCTTAAAATATTGGTCCTAGACCCACCTTAAAGTATACCGATCGACTTAGAATCACTTTCTGAGTCGAACTAACGATGTCCGTCCGGCTGGCTGGCAGGTTGGCAGGCAGGCTGGCTGGCTGGCTGTCCATGTAACCTTGTGCGCAAAGTACAGGTCGCAATTTTGAAGATAATTTGATAAAATTTGGGTCATATGTTCTTATTGGCACTAGGACCAAGCCTATTGAAAATGGGCCGAATCGTAGGACCACGAGAGCAGAGAGGGCGAAATTTCTTCCTCTCAGAAACCATTAAACCGATTTTAATAAAATGAAAAACATAGATAGATCCATATTTGTACGGACACATAAGATATGCATTTTTAAGAAAATAGGACCATGAGGGGAGATAGGGCCAATTTCTGCATCTCAAACCGATTTTAATGAAATCCAAAACATAGATAGATCCATATCTATATGGACACATAAGCTATACAGTTTTTCAAAAATAGGACCACAAGGGAAGGTAGGGGGCAATTTCTGCCTCTCACAAACTTTCAAACCGATTTGAATGAAGTTTATAAACATAGATAAATCCATATTAATATGGACACCTAAGCATGATGTGTTATTAAATTCTGTGGTGTAGGGTATCATATGGACGGGCTTGACCGACTATACTTTCTTACTTGTTTTTTTTTTTAAATTTTCTACGCCGCAAAATAGAAGTGTTTGAAATTTTCAAAATTCAAGATGAATTTCTATAGAAAGTAACAAAAAATTATAAAATATTTTTGATTTTGTTTTTGCTTTTGCTTTCGTCACTTTTTTAGAAAAAATCATCAAAACGTCACTTTGTTAATATCGGAACATAAAATCGTCAAGATGACGATAACTCGTCAAATCTGGCATCCCTGTTTTTATTATATTTATTTCTTTTGTTGACATTTCGCTTTAATTTGACTGGAAATATTCCAGTATAAACAGAATTTGTTGTGTCTGTTTTCGCATTCAAATATAGAAACACTTTTATCTCATAAATCGAGAAACGATGGAATTTTTTGTTTCACACTTCATGTAAGAAATTTTACGATGCGAGAAATACAGAAACGAGCTACTGGTTACATAATAAGGAGCTTAATGCTGAATATTCTATTCAAATGAGTTCTGCAGTATATCTTCTCTTTAAGGGAGTGTGGCCGCCATTATTTAAAATGTTACGAGTTAGTGAATTTGATTGCAACTCAAACCTTTTTTAATATTTGACTGCATTTTTCCTGATCATAGTTTTACTAATAACCCATTCAGATCCTTTTGAATATTCGAGCATTTTACATACCAGGGGCGTCTGCAATGATAGAAAAATGAATATTCATATTGACCTAACATCAGAATTGTGACATCAATGTTACTGCAAATGTCATCAACTATGCAAAAAGTAACATCAATCCAATGACTAACGTCTTCGTACAATTTTGTCATTTTTTACGTGTCATCTATTTTATGACTAAAGTGACATCAATTCGATGCCACACTTTGTATATTATTAACATTATTTTCATGATTATAATGTATTATAAGAAGCAAGAATCGTATATGAGACTCATGTAGATATTCTTTTACAACTCGTGAAATGCTTGAAAATATGATTTATACAGCGAGCCTTAAAAGGTTCATTCGATGATGGTTTGACGAAAGATAAACAAAGTGTAACATTGTTGTTTTTGTACTTTGAAAATGATCAAATATTTTCTTAAG
Source organism: Pollenia angustigena (assembly GCA_930367215.1). NCBI lineage: Eukaryota > Metazoa > Arthropoda > Insecta > Diptera > Polleniidae > Pollenia > Pollenia angustigena. Next base: position 191,839,844 of record OV884060.1, on the reverse strand, counting down.
ACTTGCATATTACAGCCGTAAAGTGTTTCTAGTTTTTGAATTGAACAGAATAGGACACTCGTTTAGTAGTGAAACTTACCCCTGTTGTTAATAAATAATGGCTATTTAGCTATTTTTTGGTCAATCTAGCGTTTTTATCTCTATTTTTATTATTAACTTGTGGGTTTTATTAAACAAGAAAGCTATCAGCGTGAAAGCTAAGCGAAAGAAAACGTTCCGCGTTCCGCTCTTGTTAAGGTGCGGCTGATAAACATTCCATGATTAAAATACGAAATTGTCAGAAAATGTAATGTTTTATTCAGACCTTATATATATGTTCCCATCGATTCTATAAGGAGCATAGGGCCTCCTTATGGAGACTGAAAAAATCGTAACTTTTTAGAAAAAAAATCAGCTAATCGGCACTTTATTAATTTCGGAACAAAAAATCGTCAAAATGACGATAAATCGTCAAATCTGGCAGCCCTGCGCATGGTGCTGGTTTCTTATTATTGAGAGTGCTGCTGTAACCCTGCGGCCACACGTTCAAGTTGTTCTTGATAGTCTTTTACATATACTGGTTGTCAAAATTTACATAAATTGAAAGCTGTGACGTAGGCTGCACTCAATTTGTAAGCAATTTACTTCCAAGATGTCAACAACAACATAGACAAACGTGTACTCAGCTGTTAAATTGAAAGTAAATTGCCAAACAAATGGAAAGGAGAAATTGAAAGCCATCTCGTGGTCAATTTAAAAAGTGTGAGTGTTTTAGTAAAAAACTGAGAGTGTATTGCAAATTGAAAGGAATTGAAAGGCAAAACTTGATCGTGTGGCCACCAAGTAAACAAAGGTCGTTATTCAACAAACGTGAAACAAACATATGTAACGGGTAAGTAAATAATAATATTCTCTCACTTTGACTTAAGTCAATTCCAATGGCTGAGACTTAATGACAAACTGTCATTAAATTGATGCTAATGTGTACTTCCTCCGATGTTACTGCGTCATCGCACTGAATACATGTTCATCATTTCTGTGATGCCGAAGTGTCATTCCATTGATGACATAATTTCATTTTTTCCCTGATGACACTTTGGCCAAGTGATGTTAAGGTTGAAATCACCATGATGAAAAGTACTGATGTCAAAATACATCATCGTTATGACGCGTTTTCTATCAGTGTGTGGTTATTCGAAGCAGCTCATTTTGGCGACTTTGCATTATTTCAGGGCCGAGGCAGTGCCCCATAATTGAGTACCCAACATAGACTAAGGGCTAAATTCCTTCCAACAAGCTAATTTATTTTAATCGCTCTTAGTTTAATTTGAGTGAACTATGCCTCTAGATGGCAATTCCACGTTAAACATCGATCTAGATATAAACCGAGATATTTAACATGCGAATGTGTAGGTATTATTTGATTATTGCTTTTAACTGAGGGGCATAATTTCCTATGCAAACTAAAAGTTATTTGTACGCATTTTTACTTGTTAACCTTTATCTTCCATGGTTTTAACCATATTTCCAGTTTAAATATTTACATGATCCTGTAAGCAAGTATCAAGAAGCTTCATGATGGTTTTCCTTTATTCGTTTTAATTTAAATATTTAAAGGTAAGACTTTTCAACTATGAATTAAATTACAAATTGTTTAAAATTCTATTCGTGTTATTTTAGTTCTTGCTTAGATAATATGTTTAAACAAATTTCCATATGAGAAGGCTTTGGAGTTACATATTTTATTTAATTTTTTTTTAGTTACTTTAGGTCATTTTAGGTTTAATTTTTTTCTAGTTGATTGTGCACATTTTACCAAATTACCATGAACTTTTATACATATTTTATTGCTTACTTTAGGTTGTGGAAAAAATTTATTATTCTATTTTATCGCGTTAAAATGCAAATGAAATTTTCACCTTATTTACGCGATAAACGTGATGCTGCTGCTATTCTGCACAAATGAACACTTACACTCACACTCACACGCACACTGATAGACAGAGAGAGACACATTCAGTGCTGCCACAAACAATAACATTTTTACAACCAAAATTTTTGAAAAAGTTATCAAATGTAAGAAAATATAACCAAATTTAAAATGCCTTTTATTAATTTAGAAAATCATTAAAATTTATATCAAGTTGCATTGCAAAGGTTATTTGCACGTTTTAGTAAAATAATAATTATAAGTCAAGAAAACAAAACAAGAAATGTAATTATTTTATATATTAAAAAAATAACGAGAAACTTAATTAAAAGTTTTTATTTATTTAAGACTTTTTTCGTAAAAAAAAAAATTTTTATTTGACAAGAGTTAAACCCGTAAAATTTCCATACAATGTTCAGTATATTGAAAGTTAATAAGTTAAATATTTTTTAATATGCCAGTTATAAATAACAAAAATGGAAAATTGTTTTCCGCTTTTTAGCTGTTATTGGCAGAACTGTCAAAGTTGGCGATTTTTTAATCCTTTTTTTCGATGAAAATTTACGTTTGGCGATATCGCAATTATTATTATATTATTATAAGCTTACAGCCATTTCTTAAAGAAAATTCCACAAATTTTAAAATTATGTTGATAAAGCAATGAAATTTTTAAAAATCTTTAAAATTCCTTTGTGTATTTCCAAATATGTATATAAATATACTTCTGAAAATAACCTTAATTCAGTACATTAAACTTATTTTCGAGTTGTTAGAAACACTAAAACGACTTGTGTGTAAGTTTTTAGTAATTTTCCGAAATCGATTACGCATGATTTTATGCACTTCCTACTTTAAGTACTTTATTATCTTTACTACTCTTAAAATCAAGAAAATTACGCTCATTTAAAAAAAATAATTGAAAATCTCCATTGATTGAAAATCACAAATGGCAATATTTTCTTAGCAAAAATCTTAAAAAAGTTATTTGGTTGCTGTTTTGTAAGGGGTTTTTTGTTTATTTGGTAACAAATAATTAAAAAATCGTAGGTAGTTCAAATTATTCGAGCTCGTAAATAATTGTATCAAGAAACACATATTCGTACTATTATTATTTTAGAAAAAAATAACCAAAATTGAAAAAATATTCACATCTCCACATTGAACAAAATTATAACCAATTTTGGTTAGAAATAACCAAAAACGGCAGCTCTGGACACATTAACACTCTGATAGAGATACAAAACCATCAGTTGAGTAAAACAAAATCAATTTTATTACAATAATAAAAAAAACATCGTTCCATTGTTCGTTCTTTATTTTATTCATTTTGTTGTCTATCACTCCTTAACTCTGAATTTTGCCATTGAAGGCGTTTCTGGCGTAATTGAGGTACAACCAAATAATGAGGCGTGTTGGGTAAACAAGTCTGGAAGTCAGTCAAATTACATGAACAAATTTCAAATAAACACAAACGCACTTGTAAGAATATAAAAAAAAATTCAATGTTTAAATTTAAAATTGTATACATCATTAGGCATTAAATTCGATAAATAACCGTTAAAAATACATTAAATTACATGTTATCAATTACGAGGGATCTACATAATATACGCTAGTATACATGCTTTAATACTTACTCGTCCTATTCTCCACCCACTGTTGCCAATTTGGTGATTTTTCCGCGAAACTAGTGCTAGAATGATTTAGGTTTCAATATGTTTTCTGTTCCTCTAAGCAGTTTGGGATTGAAAGCAAGCACAATTATTATATGTATCGGGTGATTTTTTAGCTATTATCTTTTTGGCAACACTGGTTTAAACAGCTGACGCACGTTTCGTGTTTTGTTTCACTGTCAAACATCTTCAGTTTGGTCTATAATTTAATCGTCTTACAAACGAACAACGCTTGCAAATTATTGAATTTTATTATCAAAATGTGTGCTCTGTTAAGAAAGTTCATCGCGCGCTTCTTCCATTTTATGGTCAGTTTAATCGACCCACTGAAGCGGCTATTAGGTACGTTAATAAGCTGAATTGTCGATTTTGGAGTGAAGATCAGCCAGAAGCATTGCAAGAGCTACCAATGCATCCAGAAAAAGTCACAGTTTGGTGCGGTTTATGGGCTGGTGGCATCATTGGACCGTACTTCTTCAAAGATGATGCGAATCGTAATGAACCTGTGAATGGTGAGCGCTACCGTGAGATGATATCCAACATTTTTTTGCCCAAAATGCAAGAGCTTGACTTGCATGACATGTGGTTTCAACAAGACGGTGCCACATGCCACACAGCACGCTTAACAATGGACTTATTAAGAGGCGAGTTCGGTGAACATTTTATTTCACGTTCGGGACCGGTCAGTTGGCCGCCTAGATCTACTATTTTTTGTGGGGCTATGTTAAAGCTCATGTCATTACAGAAATGCCCGCTTCAATTGACGCATTGGAAGATAACATTGAAGCACTTATTCATGAGATACCGGCCGAAATGTTGTAAAGAGTATGCCAAAATTGGACTAAGTGGATGGACCATTTGAGTCGCAGTCTCGGTCAACATTTGCGTAAAATAATCTTCAAACATTAAATTATATGGACCGTACTATCGATTCAAATAAAGATTTCATGCATTTTCTGAATTTTATGTGCTTTTTTTAATTTTCCTATAGCTCTTAAAAAATCACCTATTACTACAAAAATGTGGAAGAACCTTCCTAAAATGTATATTTCTATCCTGTGTACACAGCTGTGGAGAAGATTCATATGAATTCATGCCGTAGGGCCTGCGTTTACCAAACGCTCCCGAAGGTGAGCGCAAACAACAGACTAGGTAGCAATTTAAGTGCAGAATCTGGCAAGATAATACAATTATCCCTTCTCTAGGAGCTTGAACTTGCTAATCTGCGCTACATTTGGAAAAATCCTGATAGCACCTGTTTAAAAATCCGCCCTTTAGTGTGATATTTTGGATAGCCCTTCCCGCAACTTTGAGTTGTAAACCACAACCACCACGTCATCCGCAAAAGTATCTTTTTAACGGATAAGTGAAACTTCCGCAAAGACAATCTTCCTGATATACGGAAAGCATTTACCGCGAGTTGCATATTAACGGAAGCCTTAACCAATAGTCAGACCGGTGCCGTACCACCGTGTGCTACTGACTCCCGTGGTACCATATAGTATCTCTGATCAGTCATGATTTGAATAGGTAATGAAAATTTCCTGGGATTTACTGCCTGTTTTTAGAAGGCGATCGCAAAAGTTACTTGTTTAATTAACATTTAAAACAAAATTTCAAAATTTGTTATTTAGATTTTTGCCGAATCCGTTGTATTGACTGCGCCTAATTTCCCCGGAGGATGTTACACCAAAAGATGAAATATCTTTAAGATAATCCCTAAAAGCCCCCGGGGGGATTCTGCTTTCACAGTATTTATTATTTTAAACCATCAATAATCACTTTGTTATGTATTTTAACGATGTATTTGTCGAATTCACAAGCTCTGTCGTATGGTTTTTCGTTTAAAACAATACGTTGTTTTATTTATGCACTTGAGAAGAGATACATTTGTTCTATCGTTACTTTGTCGTATTGCTTAAGGCTAGATTACACTATTATACTTTGTATTAATACATGTTACATGTTAGTGTGAATGCAATGTGTCACGAAATTGACAAGTATTAAGAAAAAAGTTTGACATCCCATACGACTTCATCGTTTTTTGAAAAATTTCTAAACAATAATACTTTTCATTGGATCAGGGTTGCATTTTATTTCATGTGTGAGTGTTTATACTTTGTGTGATGGTCTGAACACAAACTGTCATGTTACGTTAGATTTTTTGACAGTTGCAACAAAACTCATTAGATTTCTATCTCACAAAGTATTATGGAATACGTAAGACTTGTGAGATAGTGTAATCTAGGCTTTAATGTTAAAAATGAAAAACATGAATTCAATGCACATTGTCAATTCAATTCACCATTGAAGAAGATTGACAAATTTCTTTTTAGCAAATAGTTAACAAATTATGAAAGTAAAGCTAAAAAAAAGCTAATTAAACAATTTTAGTTAAAACTTTTTACTTCACTTTCGATTTTTATTTATTTTTCCTTCTTCTTTAATAAAATTTGCCATTCACATTAGTTGATACCAATAAATTTAACCAGGTATGGGAGTTTTAACTTGATATTAGATGGTAATAAATATTAATTCATTCGCAAGTATTAAATTTCCAGGCCTTGCAACATTTGCAACATTTTTAAACACATACATAAAGGTCAATCGTTTATTAGACAACACTTTTGTATAAAAATTACCAACAAGAACTAGAAATATACAGTATTGTATAATTTGACGATACTACGGGCTTGCGAATTAGAGAATTGATATTCCAGGAATAAAATCTTTAATTCGGCCATACTAAAGTCGGCGCAGTATTTCCCAACAAAAAATCGGTGGCGAAATGCAATTATTGTCTTAAAATGTTTCATAAATTTGCTTTAAATCAGATTACCAGCTTCATGATGATCGGTCGATAATTGACTGTAGATCATAAATAGGGATTAAGTTGCTTGTTCAGAAGGACAGCCCTAGTGGTATACCTTCAACTTGCAACAAAAGCCTATGTATTACCTCCCCGTGGTAATCACTGGAAACATCTCTTGAAGATGGCTAAAATACAAGGCTCTAGTTGAGACTTTGCTAGGATGTGGCGATACGAGATCCAAAAGTCTAGCGCCCTTGAATTGGAAGGATTCAAGGGCGTGAAGTATTCACCATAGTACTTAAGGTTATATGGCTCTCCTCGGGGATCGGTGGCAAACACCTGTGCTGATCATTGGTGATGTATTGGTTTATCGTCCATTTGCAGTGGAAGACTCTTGTAATGTCAAGGGATTCTATGCAGAAAGCCAAATTTTTGTCTTGTAACACTATTTGTGAAGAAAAGTCCGTCAGCGTTGGCGACGTGTGGTTATGTGGAGTGTTGTAGAGATGTCAGTGTAGTGGACATTTGGGTATGTTGATTTGTAGCCTTTCTTAGTAAGTACGCTGCTGGGTATTTCGTGGAGAGTATGATACCCTCACATCAGGCCAGATGCTAGAAAGTGTGAAAGTCTTCTTACTTTGGATGTTGCACTTTACGGTTGTTTTTGTAAGCCAAATTGGACAAGACATTTATGTCTGGTTGGAAAGGTTTGTAGCGTTATGATATTAAGATGGGATTAGTAACACCATCCTGATACGATTGTTTCTGTGTGCCCTTACACAGTACAAGCCCGAGGGGAAGGCAGGTGAAAACTCTCCGTCGGTACCCGTTGCATTCCTTTCCAAAAATTTGTCAAAAATAAGATCTTTGTTGTAGCAGTTATTGTAGCAGTGGCTGTTGGTGCTACCCAAACTTACGCGGGTGGATTGTTTCCAAATTACAATTGGAGCTAGTGGAGTGGTTCGTTTGTAAGGAGGAAACATATTTGTCCTGTTGCTAATCAACAGGAGCTGCATGACAGGTTCGAACAATGTAGCGGAGATTAGATAGCTAAAACTTCCTAGCAAGGGGTTTGAATGTACTTAGTACCGTCAACTGTTTACATATTGCAAGATATGCGATACTTGTCAACTCTGTACATCAACATTTAGTTAATGTAAATAACTCAGTGGCTAAGACCCACCATGCAATTATGTCAGACTACATTTGTAAATCATAACTAAGGGCATGTTCTGACACTCGCCTTCGGCATTAAATTTTTGATTGTGACTCGAACCCGCAAAAGAGGCGTTGTGTAAAGCGAAATCGCAACACTCTTGACGAGTTCAAATCGCCACAGTATTTTAAAGTTATAATGTTTTCTTGTTAGTTGATTTGTTACTTGTAACATCATTCTTAGATTTTTATTAAAAAAAGATCATTTTAAATATTCTCAGCTTAATATTCCAACCTGCTAACTCCCTTTGAGCACATGTTACAGGAGCCACAAAAAACTTCGTATATTTAATTTTGCAGCTTGATAGGTAAATCAAAACTATAGTTGGTTTTACACACTTCAGGACTCAAATTGAAGAAAAACTACATGCTGGTCGACGAGGAGTATCTTTTACTAACACACGGCATCAAAATCTCAATTTACTTATAAAGTTAATTTAGCAGGTTTGTGAATTAAACGTTTAATCAAGTGAATTAAACGTTTAATCAAGTGAATTAAACTTTTATTCAAGTGAATTAAACTTTTAACCAAGTGTATTAATGTGTATTATTTTGTATTATTATTTGACAATATTTATTTGCACCAGTTAACAATTTATTAAAATTAATTAAGTGTTTAATTCCCTTGATTAAATTGTTAATTAAAATTGATTTTAGTTTTGATTAATGCTTTTACTGGTGCAAAAGTTTTTTCTGTGTAAAACTCACCTGCGATTTGACAATCCTGCGAGTGTCAGAACTTACCTGATAAAGCCATCACCTGAAAATGACTTCATTAAGCCTAAAACGCTAACAAACTATGATATTGCAATAAAATCTGGTCCAATTAAGTTCTGAAAGGCCAAAAATCACTCTTCCTATTTTTGTGATAAACGTTTCATAACACTGGGAAAAATTTATGAAGACATCGAGTGCAAACTCCTTCTAGCTTGGAATTTCTCGAAGGAGTTATCGAAGCTGACAAAACTCTCTTTAGTTTTGTTGCTGTTCGCATTTTATGGTCTCATGTATATTTTGCCGTAAACCTAATTTTTCCAAAGAACATGAAATTTTTCTTATGTCGTTATCTCGGAAGCCAATCAATCATAATTTTGTTTTTAAGTCTTCGCCACAATTTTTAGCTATAGACCAGGAAATGTATAAAGCTAAGATCCCACTATCGGCTCAAATAGCACAATCTGTGACGATTTTTATTGTGCTGTATCGGCGCACATTAAAAAACATTGCACAATTTATTCTTGGGTAGTCCCATTATCGTCGCACATTGTGAGAATTTTTTTCGGTTCATATCGGCCAAAACTCAATTGCGACAATAATCGGTACAATGCGGTCACACTATCGTGTTATTTGGGCCAATTTAATCATATGTTTTGGTTTTTTTGTTTGTTGGCGACATAATTTTACTTTAAAAATTCGCAAAATTCTCCGTTTGAATATTCCTTTATTAGTTTCCTAGCAATTTTAAATAATATATTAATATAATATTAAAAATGTATTCAATTTTATTCAAACTTACTGCACTTGTTTTTTTTTTGTAATTGTTGTTCTGTAAACAGATGTTTACAAAGCAGGGATGGCAACATCGATACAGCAGCAATGTTTTCGTTAAAGCAAATTGTTTTCTTTCATTTAACAGTACAAATGTACGATTTAACTTTTTAATACATAAATAATAGATAAAACAAATGTAATTTTGGTACAATTAAGCTCAAAAAAGTTAAATTTTAGTAGCCAGTTGGTGCACTTTAAAAAAATTCGTTTTGCCATCCCTTGTATCGGCGCTGATTGGCGACTGTGATCGGCACACAAGTGGCCGATAAAAATCGGTACATATTAAACAATTTGATTGCTCCACATTGTGCGAAAGAGTGTTCACATTATCGGCGCATCAAGGTTAATTTTGATTGTCCACAGTCAGCACAATTTCGGCACAGATTGTCGCAAATTAAAAAATTTGACCGTTCACACTATCGGCACATGAAATAAGACAAAAATTGGTACATTGCGCCGAAAGTGGGATCTTAGCTTAGCCCCATAGCTGCCAAACTGGGGAAAATTTAGTAAAGAAATCGTCAGAAATAATATTTCTTGTAATATAATTCATAATTCCTTGGAACATTATAATACCGAAAAATGCCTTTTTCACCGTTTTCAACTGGATTTTACATCAAAAATCCGAAAAATACAAAAATGTTGCTGTTTCTGGTGCAATGCGGCGAAATGTGTTAGCAACATTGTTGTCAGCCAAAAAAAAAAAATATATAAGCGAACTCTTGTTTCTAAATATGTATGTATGTAGTAGATGCATAAACTCAAAGTGTATTTATAGAAAATTTGAATTAACAATAATGGGCAAATTTGTTTACATCTTTTACAATTTCTAAGCCGAAAAGACTAAAATCCATTCATATAAAACGACAATAATGTGGAATATCTTATGACCGTATACCGAAGGAACCACTGAAATGTGTTCGGTACAAATGGAATATCCTTTCCAAAGAACCTAATGCTCTGCTAATGGCAATATTTGTTGTCCAAACGGGGTATCCCCCAAATAATGTTGTCTTTTTTCCTGTTATGTTGTTTCTACACAAAACAAGCGAATCGTTTTACCTACTTGTGTGGTGTTGTTGTAGTGTCTACAAAAAAACTTTGACAAAAACAAGTGTATGCACGCATAAATAATGCAATGCTGAGAGATGAGCCTAATGAGTTATATGAGATAAAAACGCTTATTTTGTAGTTTTACTCTTAGAGTGGCACCACCAACGAAAAGTTTAATCTTTTTCTTACTTGACTTAAGAATTTTGTACTTATTTCAAGAAATTTCGGGATTGTTTTTCGAATGTTATCCCATTTAGGATTGTTTTAAGTACGTTTTAGTTTTATTCGTATTTGAATTATTGAGTACGACTCGTACTTAAAGTAGCTATAAAAAACTTAATTTATCCCGAGTGTTTTTCTTTCTGAATATTGAAGCATAAATCCACAGATCTAGGCCTGACCGTAAATCCATATAGATCCCTTCTCAAATATCACTTAAAGACCGATAAATCTTATAAAGAGTTTGAAATCTAGAAAAAAATTTACATAAATAAATCTTTTGGAAACAATAACCATGTTACAAAATTGTGTGTTAATAGGATATGTCCGTTATTGCCAATTGGTCTCAAATAGGGTTTGCCCTTGAAAATTATTCCGTTAATATTAACAAGAAGTGTAGGATCATGCTTGTCCGAATATTACTTTCTTCCTTATTCTAACTTTATTCCTATATCCGTAAACGAATGTTTTGATTCTCACTGTACCTAAACATACACCCACCAGGCAGACATTTATACTTTAACTCCAAACAATAGACGGTATAAACGGATATGCAAATTTTTATTAACTTTTTTCCAATATGACTTTAGTGTGTGCATATGTCAGTGCGTATGGAGCTTATGTAAATGTATTTGAATGAATAAGGGACACATTTATTTCCTATACATATACGTACATACATGCTTACATACACAACATATTGAAAATCTGATAAAGTAAGAATGTGTATATGTATATCTTTATTGGGTATGGCTGTGTGTTATTTAAAATAGCTTAAAGCTGTAAAAACACAAGGATTTGCTTTAATGTATGTATGTGTTTATTTTCATATTGTATATTATACAATCGAGATGTCACTGTGTGAGTATAAATGTGTTTAGGAATACGTAGGAGATTTTTAGTGATTAAAGCCCTGCAAGCATTTCAAGATCGAATAATGAGTCGAGCTTTCATTAAAATCATCGACAATCACAACCATCAAGCTTTTATAGCTATAATAATGATACTCATAAAACTGTTTCAGATGGGACTTTGGAAGACACCTTGGGGAGTTTCTTTCAAGTGTCTCTGTGAGCTAATGGTAAAATTTTATCGGCCGTATAAAGAGTATTCCTTTATCACTGTGTACTCTATTAAACTCCATCAAAAACTGAATTTTCAAAAAATGTGGACTTAGCACTTTATCTAACCGACCTCCTATGTCCAACTTCCAAACCTATCCCATCTTTTGCAGATGACAGCAACCTTCACCTTATTTATTTAGTCGTGCGATTAGGGTAAATTTTAATGCCCGAAAGATCCAGTGCTGCATGCTAACGCAAGCTTGCGAAGGATCTAGATGCCTCATCTGTATAATTCTGAGGAATCAGAATCTTTTGATATTTTGGGCATAAAAATAGAATGCACTGTTTTCGGTTTTTTAAACAGTGTAAGTGATACTTCACTCCATCTGATCTCCTTACTTTTAATACCACCTACATCCGACTGATAGTGGAATAAAACTCTCATGTGAGGGTCAGTTCTTCAAAGTGTATTTTGAAGCTTCTCGACCGAATGCATAAGAGAGCGAAGGTTCTCATTGGTGACCGTAGGGTCGCAATATGTGTTGTATTGTCCTGTTCTATCGTTACCACAACATGATAAGTTCTGATGAAATTAGGTTTATGGTTCCCGAAACTCGTAAGTTTATTCATAATGGACGTTTTTCCTTATGAGCCCATCCTTTTTTTTGTCGATTGGTCGGTGGATCGTTCCACACATTATAGGGAAAATTCGACTGCGAAAGTCTTCCCTCTTAATTTCAACATGAATAAGTTCAAAACGGGTCACCACAAGCACTTCTTCTTCGAACCTTCTTCCCAAACCCATTTTCCGAGTTCCAACACAATGAAATGCATTAATAGTGGTCATCCCCTGCTGAGTGCTGACCCTAACAACTAAAAACTGTTCGTCATCATCTTCGTGCGGAAGTTGCGCAAAATACACTGAAAAGAGAAATCAATCCATTCGTACTCAAATCAATCCGAAGCGGTATTAATAGTACGGTGATTAGGGATTTTCTTGAATCAAGTACGGAAAGATTGATTCAAGTACGGATTATTCAAGTGCGAAATACTTAACTTATCCATATTCAATCCCGAATTCGTACTTGATTGAAATGATCCGAAAATGAGATTGATTTAAGTAAAACCAAGATTGAATTCTTCTGAAAATACGCTCTATTTAAGTTTTTTAAAGTTGATGACATCCCGAATTGGTACTTGAAATAATCCGAATGTGAAATAAGATTGATTCTAACCGCAAACATTTATCCCAGAGACAGAAGGAGAATAGTATATTTTTTTACTTGGCTTAAGAATTTTATACTTATTTTAAGAAATTCCGAAGTTTTGGAAAGTAATCCCATTTAGGATTATTTTAGGTACTGTTATCCGTACTTAAATTCTTAAGTATGACTCGTACTTAAATTACTTGTAAAAAACCTAATTTATCCCGAGTTTTTTTTCCTTTTGTGTACTAAAAAAAGATTTTGATGATAATCTTTTAAAGAAACTTGCTCTTGTAAAATGTGTATATTCTTCTTTTACTCGTCCGGAAGTGAAGAAGAAGTGACGGCCGAAGTGATCTCCCTCAAATCTTCCAAATGCTTGCAGGGAGTGCTTGATTGTGGGAGTAGGCATAAACAGATTTGTATTGGTTTTCACTACAGATTTTCAGAGCTTAAAGTAAAATAAATAAACTTGTAGGGCGATAAACAACAATGAACGTCAATGAAATCCCTGAATTCAATACAACATTATAACTATTCGCATGTCAAGCAACACCGTTTTTAAGGGAAGACTTGTAAGTAAGTGTGAACCGGCGAATAAATGTCAAACGTTTCGAATTTATAATGTCAAGTCAGTATTTGTAAGTACAAATTCGATACTACAAGGAATTTACAGTTTATCTATATACATTAGAGCGACTCACTAAAAAAGTGCTCGATGTACCCTCCTAAAAATGAACCTTGGACTTTTTTAAGATAACATTTTAAATGTTTCGGCTCCAGGGTTGACCTCTCGTGAGCTGGACCAGTTTGAAAAAGGGTATATTTTTGCATGTTTAGTTACTTTAAGAATCTGTTTTCTTACCAACATATACAAGTTGGGTATCGTAAGAAAGGATTTTTTAAGGCGCGTCCAAGTGTATACAAAATTTGTCCAAGGACGATCATCCATGTCCTTTTTTTTAAGGATTTTCTGTAAAAAAAAACGGTTTTTGAATTTTTTGTTCGGGGTTGTTTGTAATAAAAGTGCCAAATTAACATATTTTAATCTATATGCGATTTAATTTAATACGTGTCTCAGCTTTTTCTGAAATTCGTGCTAGTTCGTGTTTTGACAAAAATGCAATGGGGTGGTAACCCTTTGTTTAAAATAGGGCAATATGGGTATCAAATTATATCTTTTGCCAAGTATATCATCTTTGTATGTAAATAATTTAGATTTGTGCAAATAAGATGCATTTTACACGGTGCTCTGGAATATATATAAATGCGATTTTGTAGTAACTCTAATATGATAGCGGATTTAGTTTCTAGATCATGTATGGATGAAAATAGGACTAAAGAAAGAAAAAAAGAAATGATCCACGACTTTTTGGCGGCATATTTTTTTCGCAAATTAAAAAAAAAATTCAGGTCGTGGATGATTTATTTTTTTCTTTCTTTAGTCCTATTTTCATCCATACATGATCTAGAAACTAAATCCGCTATCATATTAGAGTTACTACAAAATCGCATTTATATATATTCCAGAGCACCGTGTAAAATGCATCTAATTTGCACAAATCTATATTATTTACACACAATGATGATATACTTGGAAAAATATAAAATTTGATACCCATATTGCCCTATTTAAAACAAAGGGTTACCACCCCATTGCATTTTTGTCAAAACACGAACTAGCACGAATTTCAAAAAAAGCTGAGACACGTATTTAATTAAATCGACTAAAGATTAAAATATGTTTATTTGGCACTATTATTACAAACAACCCTGAACAAAAAATTCAAAAACCGTTTTTTTTTTTTTTCAGAAAATCCTTAAAAAAAGGACATGGATGATCGTCCTTGGACAAATTTTATATACAGTTAGACGCGCCTTAAAAACCCTTTCTTACGATACCCAACTTGTATATGTTGGTAAGGACACAGATTCTTAAAGTAACAAAACATGCAAAAATAGACCCTTTTTTAAACTGGTCCAGCTCACGAGCCGTAATATTTAAAATGTCATCTTAAAAATGTCCAAGGTTAATTTTTAGGAGGGTACATCGAGTACGAATTTTGCTTCCATACAACTTGAGTCGCTCTTATATACATATATAAAATTGTAACGTTACTGACTGATTCATCATCGCACAGCCTAAACGCCTGAAGCCAAAAACTATAAATTTGGACTGGAGGTGGGTCTCTCTCCAAATCGATCCACTAAGATGGGATTTTTGGAAATTCGATTGTTTAGGGGGTAAAAATTGGTAAAAGCGGGTAAATTCGATAACCTTATATCTCCAAAACTAAAAGAGATACAAAAAAAACTGTAATACTTATCGTTGTTCCTTAGAAAAATAAGCGGACAGATGTCTGGTACTTTTTTGAAATTCGGCTCTTTAAGGGAGAAAACGGGTAAAACCGGGGTTTGGTAATTTTTTATCCACCCTATCTATCTTTTGATCCAATAAACCTAGAAATAAAGTTTATATCACATACGAAACTTATCAAAAAAATACGAATATAAATTTGGTACTTTTTCGAAATTCGAACGTTTAAGGGGTTAAAATCGTTACTCTTTTACTTACTATTTTAAGAAAACATTTTTCTCCATTAATTGACATATTCGTACTAAGTAATGGGCCCCCACTACAATACTGCAATTTTGGATACTTTAATGTAGGTGAAAAATAGTACCAAAATGGGAAATACGGGAAACTTAATATCGTTCTTCAGCTTTTTGGTTAACCAACTGGTATTTTTTTTAATTACCGTTAATATTGGACCTTAAAACAAAAAACTTAACATGCAATGTCCTGAGTGGATACGAATCTATGAGGAACTTTTTGGTACTTTTTTGTATATTAACTGGTACTTTTTTCATTTCCGGAATTTAAGCAAGTTAAAACCTAGAAAAACAAACTTTGGCATACAGATATGTCCACGAAGAAAAAGGAGACGCTAACGAAGTAGCGGATTAAATGCTAGTTAATTGATAATTATTTCATAACTGTAACCGGACCTTTCGATATTCCATGAAATATCGCGTCTTGTACCGTCATCGGCCATCCGTTAGCGTTTATGTTGTTCGTCTGGTTCACAAGGAATACCTATTTTGATTTATATTTTGGAAGGGATAACACAAATTTAAAAAAGTGTTTAGAGCTCAAAATAATTTTTTATCAAAATCCGATGTTTCATATAAAAAGTTTCGGCCTTATTGACCCGCCCTCGTATACCCTTTTTTCAATGAAGAATACAAACATATAGTTTATCCCTTGAATAAAGGAATACAAATTTTAATAATAAAAATATTTTACAGATTTTCGTTTATTAAAAATTGTTTAGCCGGAAATGGTGTTTTTTATTTTGTAATCTTACATCGTTTTAAACACCGTATTCTCTATTTGTTGTTGTTGTTCCAGTATACTATTAAAGAAATATAACTGGATTTAATGAAAAAAAGGAATAATTTAAATTTTTTTGTTTATTTATTTTTTGCTCGTTAGTTTTTCAGTTAATTTAAAAAAATAAATTAAATTGAATTTTTTTCTCTTTTGTTCGTTTCATTTCATATGAAATGTTATATTATTATTTGTTTGTTAAAAGAATAAATGTCTTAATTTTATACGTTAAAGCTCAGTTATTAATATTATCTCGGCGTTTAAATGAAAATTTGTAAATTGCCTACAAATAAATGGTATTGTATGATAAAAAAAAATAATAATACAATTAATTACGAACGAAAAACATAAATTTCTCAATTTCAACAACTAATGATTTTTAATGCAGGTGCAAATGAAAAATTTCCAGAATATGAATGTGATAAATTTATTTAATTACAAAATGTATAAGAAAATTTTTAAAATAATTAATTATGGAAAATTTATTTTTTAAGTGAAAAATATAAAAGGAAAACTAGTCAAATAGGGAAAAAGTTTTTATTGAAAAAGATTTAGTTAAACAATTTTCCCTTAATACAACTGATTTAAAATTCAATATAAGAAATAAAGTACAGTCGACCAAGCCGTCCGTTATTACCCTACACATGGGTAATTCCAAAGTGTTGAACGTGACAGTCGTATGCATCAAAAATGCAATAACATTTTAAGCTAAAAATATTTTTATGTTTTCTTAACCCTTAAATTATAGCACTAAGAAAGCACTGTTATCTATGCTAAAGTTTATGGAGGGCGCGATTCTAGGCCAAAGATAATGGCAAAAGAAGTAGTGGTTCGAACGTGAAAGAAAACAGAAGTAGTTTTTTTGGCCATGTATAAAAAGGCGTAATTCAGCGAAACCTGGCACAACTTTTTCGTCAATCTACTTTCAGAATTTTACGCAGCAATGTAACATTAAAATGTCTTGGTTTGATTCTAAAATCTTCAGTATTTTCTTTTTTTAAGCCAAAATCTGGGTCGATACGTGACATTTCTAACGTGAAATTTTTTTCCGTAATAATTTAACTGAATAATGATCAAAATAAAATAAAAATTTACCGTTAATCCGAATAACATATTTCTCTTTGAACTCTTCCTTAGATTACAGACCATGTAAGAAAATTTTTTTAGAATAATTTTTATCAAATATCACCTCTTTTATGAATGATAAATATTAAAGAAAACATACAATAAAACATTCTCAAAAATAAGAAATTACGTTTGCACAACTTTGCATTCTGATTGTTCATCTAAGGGTGTGTGTGAAACGATAGAAAAGTTCTGTGGTGAAATGAAATTTGTTTGTGGTAGAAAATTTTCATATTTGTGCTGTGTGAAATTGTAACTTTTTTGACAACGTAAAATTTTGACATAAAGAAAAAAACATTTACTAATAGTTTTGTAAAAATTAATAAATTAAACAAACGTTTACCAATAATCATTTCAATTATATTGGAAATGAGATCTTCACAACTATTTGATGAGATATTAACAAATTTTACAAAAGGTGTGGGCAAAAAAGCTTATACATATTAAATATTTACATCTTGTATAATTCTTTTTAATTTTTTATTTTGCTTAAACAAATTTGATGAAAAAAAATAATTTTGTGGTTGTCAAAAATTTCTACACTAATGTCAAAATTTATACTAGCCCCTAGGGCTAGTGAAATTTTATTCACCTCAATAGTGTCAAAATTTTACTTCCATGAGTACTTTGCTACCGTTTCACACACACCCTAAGTGAACAAATTTATGAGTAAATTTATAAAATTAGTCAAATCTAAATATTTGTCTATAACAATATCGTAAAATAATCAGCTTTTAATAACTTTTAAATTTTCGGTCACGGTGGACCTTTTGACGGAAATGCCCATATGTATGTACGTATGTTACTATGATGTTAGTAATATAAAATTTTAATATTCGCAAATGCAAATAAGAATATCTGCGCCAATATTCGCTTAATACGAATATCCAATCTGAAATTTAGCATCACATAATATTTAAATTTTGATTCAAAAAAATCTCCCGTTTTCATCGATAACAATAAATTGGAGGAAAAAACTGTCGCATTATTAGTTGTATTTAACAAAACTAGTGTGGTCGAAATTAGACCATAATTATTTATGAAGAAAGCATTCAAATAAGTATATATGAATTTACACGTTTCAAGCATATGTTTTTCTGCCTTAGTGGATTGATTAGTCGAAGGACCAATCTCTGGTCTAGATATTATCTTTCACTCAAGTCCACGAATTTTTTATTCTATTTTTGTAACTTCAATAATATAAAAAAAATCAGAAAATACCAATTGAAAATCAAAAAATCTGCGCCTTTAGTTTCGCAAACTCTCTGGACTCTGTATGTTGAATTTTATGTTTCTAGGTTAAGTTTAAATAAAAATGCCAAGAGTACCAGTTAAAAACGAAAAAGTACCAAAAAGATCCCTCTTACAGATTTTCATTTACTCAGGATCTTGCATGCTAAATTATATGTCAAGGTCTAATACTAACGGAAATTCAAAAAGTACCAGTTGAAGAAAATAAAAAGTACTAAAAAGATTCCCTTTACAGATTCTCCCCCACAAAGCAAATTTCATGTTTAATTTTATGTGTCTAAGTAAGGACCAAAAACCCACATTACAAATTCTGTTTCATTCAGGACCATGCAAGCTTAATTTTGTGTTTCTAATTCCAATATTAACGAAAATCAAAAAAGTACCAGTTGAAGAACAAAAAAGGACCAAAAGCCCACATTACAAATTCTTATTCATTCAGGACCATGCAAGCTTAATTTTATGTTTCTAATTCCAATATTACCGAAAATCAAAAAAGTACCAGTTGAAGAACAAAAAAGTACCGAAAACCCACCTTGCAGATTTTTATTCATATAGGACTATGCATGCTTAACTTTATGTTTCTAATTCCAATATTAACGAAAATCAAAAAAAGTACCAGTTGAAGAACAAAAAAGTACCATAAACCCACCTTACAAATTCTTATTAATTTAGGACCATGCATGCATATTTTATGTTTCTAATATTAACGACAGTGAAAAAAAGTACCAGTTGAAGAACAAAAAAGTACCAAATTCCTACCTTACAAATTCTTATTCATTTAGGACCATGGATGCAAATTTTATGTTTCTAATTCTAATATTAACGAAAATCAAAAAAGTACCAAAATCCCACCATAAAAATTCTTATTCATTCAGGACCATGCATGCTTAATTTTATGTTATACTAACTAACGAAATGAGGTGGCTGGGCAGTAAATTCCTGGGCGAATTAGGGGATGTCTCGGGTTGCGGACTCGAGAATATGATAGGATTCGTAATGGGGATGGCCTGGCTGCGCGAGGGGAGACTGGGTGCTAACCGCACGTAGGGCGGATTTGGGATTTCTCTCGGG
Source organism: Pollenia angustigena (assembly GCA_930367215.1). NCBI lineage: Eukaryota > Metazoa > Arthropoda > Insecta > Diptera > Polleniidae > Pollenia > Pollenia angustigena. The sequence continues at coordinate 191,820,305 of OV884060.1, read as the reverse complement.
GTTGGTCCTTTACCTTCTTTTCTTTCCTTTCTTTTCTACCTATCTTTCGGATCTGTCTTGTGCTTTCGCTGCTTATTTCACCTACTTTATGCCTTCTTGGCTATCTCTAATTAAGGCGTCACAATGGGTGAAGGTGTGAAGGAGACTTCACACCGGTCTTTCTACCTACCTACCTACCTAACTAACGAAAATTAAAAAAAAAGTATCAGTTAAAAATTTAATTTCCCAAATTTCTCTTTTTTGATACATTTTTTCTCCCCAATGAAGTATTATAAATTTCAATGTTGTAGTTGAAGCCCACAATTTAATACAAAATAAATAAAAAAAAACCTAAAAGGTATGATTATCACCCTTTAAACGTTTAAGTTTTTAAAAAGTACCAAATTTTTTTTTTTTTTTTTTTGGTATAATCTTTATTTAAGAAATAATGTTTATTGGCTTAAAAGATAGATGGGGTGACACAGAAGACCCAAAAGGGCCGTATTTCAAAAAAGTGCCAGACACCTGTCCACATATTATTCTAATTACGAACGATAAGTATTACATTTTTTTTGTATCTCTTTTATTTCTTGAGATATGGCGTTAACGAATTTACCAGTTTTTACTATTTTTTTACACCCTCATATCAGGGGTCTTAAAATTTGCTTAGGCATGTAGTAATCGATCAAAAACTCGCTTTCTAATTTTGCATTTATAGGCTTTTTACACTGATCAACATCTACCATCAAAAATGTAAAAAATGTGAAACACTCGCTTATATTGCTCAGTCTGTGTTCATACGGCTCATGTCTTATTGACAAAATTGCTACTTTATTGGCGAGAGGGACGAGGGGAATAGAAACGAGTACACAGATGCATGTACTGTCTCTACGTTTTGCTTTCTTATTCGTTGTTTAATTTTGTTTTTGTTTTCAATATCAAAAAAGCACACATGCATACGCACGACTTTACAAAAAAAAAAACATGTCGTCAACATGACATGATTCATTTGAACGCCAATTCATGTTCAAAAAAGAAAAAGGAAGAATCTTGTCAATAAGACATGAGCCGTATGAACTCAGAATCACATCTAACATCAAACAAAAATGTCACACCATATTTGAAAAAAAATGTTTTGAAACAAGGCGAATTTATTACAGGTGGTCTTAAAAGCCCCGCTGATATGAGCTAAAATCACTGTTGGATGTCAAAATTTTGTTTATTCTCTTTTATTATTTTTGTTTCTGTTTTGTTTTATTTCTGTTTTTGACTTTGTACAATGATTTTACAAAAACAAATTACTTGTGGTTTTTGTACGAGTTGTACTTGTTGTAGTACCGAGATTACCTGGGATGAATTCGCCTTGTTTTGAAAATAAAAAATGTTTTTTTCTACAAAAGTGCCAAAATGTAAAAAGGAAAACACAAAAGTGTATTTGAAGTTCAATATGTTTAAAAATATAAAAAATACTTAAAAAAAAAACATTGCAAAAAAAGAGAAAACTTGACAAATGGTACGCTGCTTTCAAAACAAACGTCTTTTTGTCAGTGATGCCACAATAATAAAAGAATTTATTGCCACTTTTCTAGTGATTACCCTAAGATAACGAAAGATGTATCTCTTCTTTTAAAGATGTTGGTTTTTAGCCCTAAGTATTTTTTATGGAAAGATGTTAACATCTTTTCAGATTGATGGTAGATGTAAGATGTTGATCAGTGTAAAATGGCTATTAAGGTAATGATAAACATTTAAAAAAAAAAAATGTAAATTTTCAAGTGGCCTTGGCGCGTCTCATACAAAGACAGCCAAAGAATTCAAACCAACAAATGCTGCAACCAAAAGATGCCAGCACCCAAAACAGCCCCATCTACACCAGCACCGCTAGTGTAGATGGGAGCATCAATCATCGTGTAGATGACAGCACGAGAAATAAATAAGCCAATTACCCCACACTGCACGACTTACAGAATGGTAACAGTAAAAGTTTTCAAATTTGAAACAAATATATTGGTTATCAACACAAAACATCCGCCAAAAAAAAAAGAGCTGAACTGAAAAAATGAGTGTGGAACCCCCCATACAAGGACATTATAATTTTCTAAATATCTGGAATAACTAGAATAATATGAAGAAGAAGTTTAAAATTCGGTGCAAATTGCTTCATTATCAACACACGATATCTGATATTAAAAAATTATTTTATTTTAATTGCTTAACTATTATCTACCTATGATGGTGTAGGTTAAAAATAATTTCCTATTTATTAAAATTTTTCGAAAATTTTCTATTCATATTGTATAAGCCCGCTTCAAAAAAAATGTTAGTACTTTTTGCTTTTTTTATTACTTCTTTTTAAAGTTGTTAAAAGGTGTGTTTGTGTGTATAAATTAAATCAATATTAATTTACTCATCAATTGAATTTTATAGAATAACAATTCACTCTGTGGAATTAAACGGTTATTTCCAGTTTAATGGAGTTTGTGTGCCATTAACAAGATTAACGGTGCTTTCAATTTCATTTCCAAAAAAAAAAAAAGAAAAAGATATTAACGGAATTACATGGCATTAATGCAAATAAGTAGCAGACGTTACATCTATGCGCATTTTACTAAATCGAATGTGTAAAAATACAATTAAATATAAATCATTAGGAAAGTGTACCTGAACAAATCCGAGCACTCTTCAAAAATTGTGAGTGTTCGTGTAGACGAACGCAACCCTTAATACCGTTCGCAACTATTTTCAAGAAAGAGCCGAACACTCTATAGTGTTCTGTTCTTCGTTAAAAAAACAGAACAATTGTAGTGATACTGTAGACAAACATTATATTTTAATGTTCTATAATGTTTCTTTTTTTTACATTGATAAAGAAATGAACAAACAAAAATGTTTAGCAACGACCGCAGCGCGAACAGCTTGTGTGTGTGTATTGCAGTGTTCAAAAATAAACAGTACATTATTTAACGTTCGCCTCACACACCCAGAAACGATATCTATTTTTTTTTTAATGATTGTGTAGACATACACAACCCTTAATACCGTTCGTAACTATTTTCAAGAAAGAACCGAACATTATATAATGTTCGGTTCTTCGTTAAAAAACAGAACAATTGTAGTGATACTGTAGGCAAACATTATATTTTAATGTTCTATGATGTTTTTTCGTGTGCGTATTTTGTTTTTGTAAAAAATGTTTGTTTTTTTTTACCAGCCAAAAGGGACGAACATTAATGAGCCGAACCGAACACATTGGAGTTTGTGGATTTTCAAAAAAAAAAACCGAACGGAATTAAATATTCACATCTTTTGTTGAGTTTGATAAAAACAGTAATATTTTTGTGTTCGAAAGATGACTTACAGGGAAACGTTATTTTTTTAATGATTTTCTACACAAACACTATTAGCGTTTGTGTTTTCCACAAATCTACCGAACCGAACATTAAGAAAAGATATTTAGTGTTTACTTTCGAACACTTGTGAATTGAGTATATGTTTAGATTGTATAAAATTATTTTGCTGGCTTTCTGTTTTTAATTTTTTTTTTGTTTTTGTAAAAAAAATGTTTGCTTTTTTACGAGCCAAAATGGCGCTAAGCACAACAGAAACGAACGAACATTAATGAGCTGAACCGAACACAATGAAGTTTGTGGTTTAAAAAAAACCAGAACGGAATTAAATGTTCTCATATTTTTGAGTTGGAACAGTATTATTTTTGTGTTCGAAAGATGACAAACAGGGAAAGTTATTTTTTAAAGATTTACTACACAAACACTATTAGCGTTTGTGTGTTCTACAAATACTAAGGAGCGATATTTTTAGGGTGTATTTTCTCATACTGGTTATAACATTCCAGGAAAGAATACTAAATAATCAACTATGGAAGCTTTTGGTAACTTAATTACGCCAGGAAATTTGATTAGCAATTTTATAAAAGAGCTATAATAAATTGAACCGCAACAAGACCATATATTATTGACTAGAATCTCTAGAGGGAGAGCACAAACTTAGTAGCCTCGTTTCTCATACGTAAATGTTGCGGACACGTAAACGTTGCGATTGATTTTAATAGTTAGTAGTTAGTTAAAACACAGTGCAACAAAATTCGGGACATCGCCGCCAGCCTGAACACTTGCAACGCGAAATGAAAGAAGACTACTAGTAGAGCAAATCTGCCAAAGGGTTTTGAAAAGTTAGTTCGGGTTCCGAAATATTGGCCCCTAAATTTTTTGAATTTTTTGAAAAGGCGTTTGGTATAAGTCCAAAAAAATATTCTAAATGTACTTCTGAGCTAAAAATTAATTTCAGATATCTTCAGTAGAATCGTATGGCGGTTCTTTTCTTAGAAGTAATTAACTCTCTAACTCTCATTTTAAGGGAAATTGTTTGTCCTTTTTTCCAATTCTTACACAAAAGTATACTTAAACGGCACTTTTAAGGTTTAAAATGTTCTACGAATATTTTCTGCATCAAATTTCATTAGGGGTCTTCTAAGTCTACTTTCATTTCGCGTTGCAAGTGTTGAGGCTGTTTTTTTTTTTTTTTTTTTTTTGTTGCATAGTGTAAAAGGTAAACGTGTTGTAATGTGTTTAAAAGAAAACCGAAAAGTGATCAAAATTTAAATAATATGTACTAAATTTAAGCTTTTGTTATTTATGCGTTTTGTTTAAAAATATAAAAAAAACCGTCCGTCCGTCAATGGTTTGTACTTTTTATCAATTAACGTTATTAGACATTAAATTGTTTATCAGCTGATACGTGAAACTTATTTTTTATAACCAAAGGGGTTAGAATCTAAGTCTTGTTACATTGTAGGTTATTGCACTGTCCGGCTTATCTAGCTTTCTTATTAAGCAATTTGATTTTACAATTCAATACGAGTTGAAGTTCATCAATTGTTTCTGCTGTCCTTAATGATATTTAACACAAACCTCGGGAGACTATTTACGTGATTAATTGTACATAAACTCTTTTAGCCTAAAGTAATTGTTTCATTTTACCAATTTTAATTTCTCTCTTTAATCTTTAATATAAAAACAAATCGTTATTTGCTCCACCACCAGTAGATGTCATCAGGCCTGAATTTTCTCCCTTCCAATGACAATTAAAATAAATTTATACTAAATGGGTTTTAATGTGACATACAATTGTCCTTGACAGACATTAATCTACTTGCATAGTCATGGTCTTATGTTGCCTCTGGTCCTGTTTTACATATTTTCGGGTTCGAAATATTTTGTGCTGATGTTTGAAACAGACGACATTGTCAAATAAAGTGATACATGAAGTCACATAAAAATAATTGCGTAAATAAACTTGCACAAGTGCAAGTAAATGACTGACCAAATGTAAAAAGGAATAACAGTTACACTTGAAATTAAAATAAAGAATTTCCATTTAAATTTTTCATCTGAATTTACAAAGATTTTTTTTGTTTCAGGAAAGTATTAAAAATCAAGTCCAAAGGATTTTTACGTTTTGTGTGATAAGAGTGATTCTTATAGAATGTACGAATATAGAAACATTTTCTTTGCAAATTTATTCTTATAACTGACGAAGAAAATTTTAACCCATTAAGATTGTTTCACACAGTTATACAAGTCTTAAGTTTATTCAAGAAAATACAACCCTGACCATCAGCTCTCTGAATGTAGCTAAGATCAGAGAAGCATTTTCGTCAAAACTCTTAGGACTTCTTTTATAGTGTAAAACGTCCTTTAGTGGGGAAAAATACGTAGGCATTACTTAAATTGTGTTATTGAAAAACAAGACATTTGGGGGCTTCACAAGGTGTCATAAAGTCATAATTCTTAAAATAATAACATGAAAAATTAACAGTAAAAAACCTGTTTAGAAAACAAGCTTTTATTTGAATGAGCTAAAAAGAAAAAAAATAATTTTTTGCTTTAAAACTTTTACTATCAAATTATAACGTCATTACACAATTTATTTAATATAAAAGCTTGTCGCGAGATTTAAATACTTGTATTTACTTAGTTTGAAAATTTTAATAGTTAAAATCAAGTTATTAATTAACTTGCTTTTCTGCACAAGTAAATCTCGCGACAAGCTTTTATGTTATATAAATTGTGTAATGACGTTATAATTTGACTGTAAAAGTTTTAAAGCAAAAAATTATTTTTTTTTCTTTTAAGCGCATTCAAATAAAGGCTTGTTTTCTAAAAAGGTTTTTTACTTTTAATTTATTTTTTACTTTTTAGCGCATTAAAATAATAGCTACTTTTTATACCCTCCACCACAATTAGTTGTGAAGAGGGTATACATATTAACTTTGTCATTCCGTGTAAAACTTTTTTATTATTCATCTCAGACCCTATAAAGTATATATATTCTGGGTCCTTGAGTAATTTTAAGTCGATTTAGCCATGTCCGTCCATCTGTCCGTCTGTCCGTCTGTTGAAAACACGGTCACTTTCGAAAAGCTCAAAAGAAATAAACAAACTTGGTGTCAAATTGCTTGTAGTTATCCTAAGCAGTTTGGGATTGAAATCCAGCAAAATCGGTTCAATAGGATCTGAGCTATGAATCAAAATGTGGAACCACCACCTAAAAAAATTTATAATTTTGTTACAAAAACTAACATAAATGGTGGAAAAATGCACAGAATGATATTAGATTCCGCAACAGTTCATTTTATTTAACTGGAAATCACGCTGTTAAATTTCTTGAAGATCCGTCCATGATTTACCCTAGGCCCCATATAAGCCCTACTCCCGGAAAACAGTATAGTAAGCCTTAAACCCTAACTAACAATGCTGTCATAACAAATTTTGGCACGTCACAGTTAAATAGGACTAGAAATGAAACTATTAAGTTTCGTGAAGATCGGTCCATAATTTACCAAAGGCCCCATATAAAACCTACTTCCAGAAAAACAGTTTAGTACGCCTAAATCCGTAAAAAATAATGCTATCATAACAAAACTTGGTATGTACATCAAAATTTTTTAGAACCAAAAATAAGACTGTGAAATTTCGTTCAGATCGGTCCATAATTTACCATAGGCCCCATATAAACCTTACTCCCGGAAAACAGCTTACTACGCCTAAAAACGTAAAAAAGAATGCTATCATAACAAAATTTGGTACATCACAGTTTTATTGAACTAGAAATAAGACTTTAAAATTTTGTGAAGAACGGTCCATCATTTACCATAGGCCCCATATAAACCTTACTCCCGGAAAACAGCTTAGTAAACCTAAATACGTAAAAAAAAATGCTATCATAACAAAATTTGGAACATATAAGTTTTACAGGCCTAGAAATAAGACTGTGAATTTTCGTGAAGATCAGTTCATAATTTACCCTAGGCCCCATATAAACCTTACTCCCGGAAAACAGCTTAGTACGCCTAAAAACGTAAAAAATAACGCTATCATAACAAAATTTGATACATCACAGTTTTATAGAACTAGAAATGACACTGTGAAATTTGGTGAAGATCGGTGCATAACTCTGGTAAAATAATTAAATACGCGGTAAACTTTTTTCCAGTTTAGCTTCATATGGCCAGAAAAAATGTTATGCAATTTTGTGATATACGGTCCATAATTTTCCTTAGATTCCATTTTAGCAGCCTTCTGAAATTTACTGCAAACGCTTAAACTAATTGCACCGCTGTATTGAAATTTATGTTTTTTAATACCAGAAATCGTTCTGCAGAATTTGGGATGATTGGTTCATAGCTTACCATGGCTTTTATATAATTTGTTCTCTTGAAAATCATTTAAGTTCATCTTAAACTGATATTCTGCTCAAACATTTTAAAATTGATTCTGATTGTCGATCAATAATTTTATATAGGTCTAAACCGCAAAAAATTTTAATGCAGATGTCTGTTTTAACAAAGATTATAATAATAAATAGACATCATACAGATATTACTCCTAAAACATTCGAAGTGTCGGTGGAGGGTATCAAAGATTCGGCACAGCCGAATATAGCACTCTAACTTATTAAAAAAGAGTTTTTACTTTTAATTTTTTTTTAAACTCGCATTCGTATTCTCAGCAAGCATTGTAGAAGTGCATTAAAAATAACTAGTCCGCCATGTTGTGTGTGCCCGCCATATTGGATTTAGAGTGACCACATTATTTTTCAAGTTGTTCTTAGCATGCCCTTTCATTTAATACCCATATTGTAGAAGTGCATTAAAAATAACTAGTCCGCCATGTTGTGTGTAGCCGCAATATTGGATTTAGAGTGACCACATTATTTTTCGCGTTGTTCTTAGCAAACCCTTTCATTTGATACCCATATTGTAAAAGTGCATTAAAAATAACAAGTCCGCCATCTTGGTTGTACCGCCATATTTGATTTAGAGTGACCACTTTATTTTTCAAGTTGTTCTTAGCATGCCCTTTCATTTAATACCCATATTGTAGAAGTGCATTAAAAATAACTAGTCCGCCATCTTGGTTGTACCGCCATATTTGATTTAGAGTGACCACTTTATTTTTCGAGTTGTTCTTTGCAAGCCCTTTCTTTCATTTGATACCCATATTGTAAAAGTGCATTAAAAATAACTAGTCCGCCATGTTGTGTGTGCCCGCCATATTGGATTTAGAGTGACCACGTTATTTTTCAAGTTGTTCTTAGCATGCCCTTTCATTTAATACCCATATTGTAGAAGTGCATTAAAAATAACAAGTCCGCCATCTTGGTTGTACCGCCATATTTGATTTAGAGTGACGACTTTATTTTTCGAGTTGTTCTTAGCAAGCCCTTTCATTTGATACCCATATTGTAGAAGTGCATTAAAAATAACTAGTCCGCCATATTGTGCGTGGCCGCCATATTGGATTTTTGAATGACGTCACACAGTTTACCATGCATTGTCATCCAAACCGAACGTGTCTACAAAATTTCAGCTCAATTGGTTGAAGATAACTGCTTCAAAATTGAGTTGCTAGATTCCACCCGAACAAGCATACATACATACATTGTAAGTTAAATAAAATCTTTTAATTAAAAAATACGATTGTTGTGAACAACCCCTCAAAATTTAGTGTGCTATTTTGAATTCAAATCAAATCAGGTATCAAATCACAAATAAATTTTATTTTGTTTGTTTACGAAACATCAGAGTCCTAAGCCGATATAACTTAACGCCGCAAGTGTTTTGTTACAAAAATTGGTAGCCGCAGGTTAAATTCGGATGTTAGCCAGATAAAATTTAGCCATCAACAGCGACGGCTATAAAAACTAATTTAGACCGACTCAGCCGTTCAGCGCAGGTCTCTTCTGATTAATTACGATAGCACAATAAACATAGTAAGCAAAATTCTAAATATTAAATACATTTTTTGTTAACAAAGCCACCACAATATTTCTTAACCATTGTAAAATGTTAGATCATTATGACAATATAACATGATAGCACACCTTGTGAATACCCCAATAGTAAGATATTTTCAAATCTGCAAAATCACAAGTATTCTGATCTATAACTTTTAGGGACTCTGAACACGGTCAAAATGCTTGCCATGCAGACGAATGAATGATGAAAAATGCTTGACCGTGTACAGACAACTTTATAATTCTTTAAATTTTGGTTAAACTAAAGAACTATTAACGTTAAAATTTTATTTCATAAAACAAACCTAAGACCAGTAGGAAAGTATATTCAGTCAAGACCGACTATATGATACCCTACACCACAGAATTTAGAGGCAAATTTTCGAGAGTGTACCCTATTTGGGACCTTGGCCAATCATGAACCCTGCAAAACAAAATTATGTTATAAGGTCAAGATTAATATAACAGCCATACCGAAACAAGAGCGTAAAGCGTTTTAATGGATTAAAATTATCATGTCCATTCTCATATGTTTAATACTCTCACAAACATCTTGTTGTTGTTGTCAAACTGCTTGTGTTGTTTATTTGGCCATTTTTTTTGTATGAATAGAAATTATTATGTTAGCTTATATTAAGATTGATGCATACTTCCCAAACAGGTCCACTCAGAAAGAATTCTTACTAAAGAGTATCAAAGATAAGGCACAGCTAAATATTACATTTATACCTCTCTATTTGAAAATGTATATGGGCATTTCCTGGGGTCACGAACGTACGTTCGTACGCTTTTGATGTACAAATAATATAGAATACAAAACTTTTCCTAGCATTTTTTTGCGATTCGATAGCATTTGGGTAGCTCTATGTTTAGTGCAAAAGATGGATTTCATCGAGTTTACGTTTTCATAATAAAAGTTATAAACGTGTGGTCACGAACGTACGCAATATAGAAGTCAACTTCGGCTGACAGTAGTGAAATGTAAAAATCTGCGTAATGAAACGGAATTTTCAAAAGTGATTAATTTATTTTAAAAATGTACTAAAGTAGGTCTCCATCCAGTATTTACAAAATAAAATATCTCTCTTGGTTTTTATTAAATTGGCTTATGTACCGGTCGCGAACGTACGGATCGCGAACGTACGATTTTTCCATATGTTTTTTTATTATTATCTCCATGCATTTTACCACAAATGTCTTCAAATTTCCTTAACAAAAAAACTTAATACTCCTTTTACAATTGATTATAATGGAGAGATTATGAAGAAAGAATTTAAAAATAAAATATTTTTTGCATGTAAAATAAGCATATAAAAATGTCTATAGAAGTAGAAAATACAGGAAATTATAAAATTTTCCAGTTTCCAGCCCAATTTTCTCAGGTAAAATAGCTCAGACATGCTAGGAAACTATTCTTTTATAAGAACATAGACTTTTTTTCTAATAATAAACAATAAAAGACGATGATAATCAACATTTTGTTTTTTCATCCTGGTAGACCATTCTGGGGAAATGCCCATATGGGTGATTTTTATTTCAAATAGGGTTTTAAAGAGTATGGTAAAATATTTCATAAAATGAAATCTGCTTAAGCGTGATTTGAAATGTTTTTCATAAATGCACTTTATTTTGTTAGTGTAAGACCGTCATTATGCGTTAAAAACAAAACACGAAAATACAGGATAGCATCTCTTATCCGGACTCTCGCTAATTCGGACTATTCAGTAATCCGGACATTTGAATTTTTCGGACAGTTTAGTAATTTTTCCTCTAAAGTCCGGACAAGTGTTTTTTCACAGTAAAATTTGTTCGTTATTTTACCGCTAGACAAATTAAGTACACATGTATGTATTTGTGTGTGAGACAGAACTAAAGAACGTGTAAAATATTTTAGTTTATTTCAGCTTGCGTGAAATTAAGACGTAAATATGGCACCTGTAATAAAACGACAACATAAAACATTAACAGAAAAGTTCATGTTTATTTTAAATTAATTAAAAATATTATTTTCTCGAACAATTAAATGTTGTTATAAAGGGTTTTTTAGAGTGTCACTACTTTGTGTTGGCATCACTGCTTTATTTGAGCACCATTTTAACAGCTGATAGTTGCTTTTTGTTTAGTTTGCTTTGAAATTCCATTATGAATCGACTTACACCAGAGCATCAAAAACAAAATCAAAAAAAAATTTCGCACTTTGCTTAAGTGAATGACAGTTTCATAAAACTTAACAAAAACTTTCTTTAAGTTCAATATGGTTTGCCTCATATGATTTACATGTATTCGCACATTTGCTTTAGCCAACTTACGCCTTAATTCGGCACAAATTGATATTGATATGGAGTTTCCATTCAAAATTTTATTTTCCAATGAAGCCCATTTCTGGTTGAATGGGTACGTAAATAAGCAGAATTGTCGCATTTGGTATGAGGAGAATCCACAAGCTTTTGTAGAAACACCTTTACATCCACAGAAAATTACTCTTTGGGCTGGCGGAGTCTTTAAAAACGATGATGATCTGAATGCGAAAAGTTGTTGAAAGTTGGTGTTCCGAATTCCGCCTTCTACGCGCCAGCCACATGGCAGAAATCATATTAAAACATTAATTTCATAAAATTTTCATTCCAGTAAAGCCCGTTTCATTGATATTAAAAATATATTTCCTTGTTTAATTATGATCTAAACTTGTGTCACTCTATAATAGGACATTTACATTAGAACGAATTCTAGTAGATGTCATTTGAAATCTTCCACAAAATCTAGTGCGTTTACATTATTCCTTTTTGACATTAGCGAGATTTTGGTTTTATAACAAAACAATTGACAAAAAAAATAGACATTAAAAAAATTGCGTTACCTTTTATTTATAATCAACACCATTTATTTTATTAATATTAGGTCTGTCTGCGTCAGTGTTGAAAAATTCAGTTCTTTGGTACTTTTTTCAGTACTTTTTCATATTAAAAATACCGTTGTACCCCTGCGTTGTATTCAGTACTTTTTTATCCTTTGAGCTTTTTAACTCTTAACTTTTTAACTGTGATGTGATCATTTCGAAAGCAGGCTTAGGTTATCATGAGTTTGTTGCAAAGTTTATATTGTTGTATTTTAAAAATAATGAACGACAGTTATATTGAAATGCAAAGCTTGGAGGCCAGGATTCATATTTTTCTTTTCAGGATGGGGTATTTGCTCTTACAAGTGGCAAAAAAATTATAAAAAGGAATGCATTGGATATTGTTAGTGGAAAATTGAAATGAAAACCAAATTTATTGAAACATGCAATGTTAAGGAAATGGTTTATACAGTAAAAGAAACTGCGAAATCGTTTTTTTCGACAATTTGCGAAGCATTAAAAACTAAATTTTGTTTTGAACGTAAAACTTTTAAAGTGATAATCAGCTTCACTCCAGAAAATATTGTTTCCGGAAAACCAATACATAATACTAAATAAATAAAGAAAACTATAATACTATCAATTCTCAATTCCGTGTTTCAGCGGATCTTTCAGAACTGAATATATCTAAATTTCTTGGAAAAATATAGCCAATATTAAGAACGAAACTAATGTTTGCTGACATTTCTGAGCATCAATTTAACGCACATTTTTAAATGCAAAATTATGTAAAAAGCAAAGGAAGAAATCGTTTACACGTAGAAACTGTTTCAAGTTTCATAAAAACTAATGATCTATTAAAATCCTACCAGTGGATTTTCTAAGTATGTATATGTAAAAGTCTGAATAATGTAACTTTGCAAAAGTTAAAATATAGTTTATACATATATGTAAATACCTGTATAAATTTGTGTTGACAAAAATAAAATTTTTAATTTATTTACATATTCATAAATGTATGAACTATTTTAAATATTTTTTTTAGAAAATACTGAAAAAACGTACCTTAAGCGGCTCATACACTTGCAATATAACTGTTAAATTTTATCGCCAATGGGCTTGTGATATTCGAAGGTGACACAATATATTGGCAAGTATCGAAATCAGAAAAGGAGTGTAATATACTGTGAAATGTGTTGGCAACAATGAACTATGTTGTTTTGCTTTAAAGGTTTGGTTTTTTTTTAATAAGAGTTGTGCCATTGAAACCGTTGTGCCACTTATTGAATAATATAGGGCAATATAGAAATAATATAGAATAATATTGAAAATGGATGGGGCGCTTGACGCTTATGTATACATAAATATTTTTTACATGTGTACCTCAATTATAAATACTATTCGCTATTAAAAACTTAGTCTGGGATCACACTATGAAAGTTTTCTTTCAGAAAGTCCGAATTTATTGGTGAGAGGGGAAGAGAACATGCTTTTATTCTTTCCCCTCTCACCAATAAACTCAGATTTTCTGAAAGAAAACTTTCATAGTGTGAACCCAGACTTAGATAAATAAATTCCAATAAAATATTTTTGTTCCTTTAATTTTCATAAATTATTGTTTTTTTTTTTAACAAAAAGTACCATTTGGTGGAAAAATACTCTTTTAGTTGAAGTTCAGTACCATTTCAAAATTTCAATTTTTCAACACTGGTCTGCGTGCACATATTTTGCGCAAAATGTTGTCTGCGTACTCCAAATCTCTTGCAGCGAGAGAGCCAAAAAGAGAATTTCTTGACAGTTGGAAGTTAGAGAACTTGCAAAATGTTACTGGAAAAATTTCCGCTTGCAAGATTTTGCAAATAGTTTGAACAGCTGTTTGAATGAAATAGTTTTTGTGAAATGAAAATAAAAATTTAAATTTAACAATGGCAGAGGTAAGTAGTAAGAATTGTGTTGATTTTTAACGTTTATAATAAATTATAATAAACAAAACATTTTACTTCATGCTAGAAACGTCCAAATATACAGTAAGTGGAGTGGAGATGGCAGAACCGATAGAACCAGCAGAGCTTTGTGGGACAAACAGTATTTGGAATTGTGTTCGTGGCGAGCACTTCACATTCAAATTATTTTTCTCCGTTGTCAAGCTGTTGGAGGGCACAGTAGTGGGCATTTTATTCTTTTTTTCCATTGTAAGCCGGCACTATGTTGGGCAATGTAAGCAAAAGAAGTTTTATAAAAAACCTGACAAATAAAACTAAAAACTAAGAAGAAATTGAATTTACCAAACTAATAACAGTGTAATAAACAAGTTATTTAATTTACAACACTTTTTAAGCTTCACTTTAATTAATAATTTTTTAATTTACCTCGAGAATTCAATTTTGCGTACACATATGCTAAAATTCTTTTGCTTTGTTATTTCAATTGTTTACACACCGAAAAATTTCACTGGATACTGTCTGCGTACTTTTTGAGATTATTTCAGCCGATAGAGTAACATTGGTCTTACTCTCCCAAAAAAATTTACTGAGTATTTGCTACTGGAAAAGTACCCAGACAGACCTATTACACGGTGAGACAGTCCAAAAAACCTGGGACCGGATATCATTTTTCTTGTAGGGCTTGTCGAGTAAAACATGATTCCAATAGTGAAATATGCCGGACACCTCCAAAATCCGGATTTACGGTTAAAAAACCGGTTTTTGTTACTTTGCGCACTTATAAGCTTGTAATTTTGTTGATAATGATCCGATTTTCAATTTCATACTAGATTTGGAAAGAAGAAACTGAGATCTTTCGAACGATATATAATTTGATTAAGAAAACTGAAGAAATTTGGGTGTTATTGTCGAGCAAACACAAATTTTGTAGATTTTTCAAACAAATTTCAAATTTGGTGACGTTTTTATGCATTATTTTCTTAAGAAACTATAGTACTATTGAGTTTATTCAAAAAGTACGTTTATAAACGATTACAACGCATATTTGGGTTTAAAAATAGATAAGTAATTGACTGAGTTATTTAACTTTTCATGAAAATAAACTTTTAATCATTTTATAAAAGTTTTATTAATCAATTAATCAATGTTATCCTAAACACAAAAAAAATTTGTAATGAGAGTTCAAGTCACTCAAAAATATTGTTTTTCTTCGTGTTCTTTTTACGCACTTTCTTTAAAATTACAAATCACTGTTAGCCTAAACACAACTTAGATTTACAACAAATATTTGTAATGAGAGCTTTACTCATGTAAAATTATTGTTTTTTTTTTTTAATATGACGTTTTGTTAATGTCTTCTTTTTCACTTTGAATCTGTGTATTTAAAAAAACGTTTGCAATTTAATAAAAATCGTGTGCAATTTAAATTACAATTATGACAAAGATGACAAAAAGCATCGCCGTTTACATCTAATTTTTTACAAATTGTGTCATGTATCCCAGTTTAAGATGCAGTGGTGCCAGAATAACGTCCTTAACTTTAACTAATTGGTAATTTAAAATGTTTTTGCTGCCTTTTCTATGTGACTCGCGAGATGGCCATAGTTTGCGATCATAACGATTCGGCGCACGACATATTACATTACAAATCTTAAATTAATAAAATAAAGTCATAAATTTTTATAAGAAAATTTACTTTTAAATGAACCATCAATAAAAAGTCGCCATTTATCTGCATTATAATTGTGATTTAATGCCGAAAATAGTTTCGGTACATCAACGCAATACACGAGATCACTGTCATTGGAAATAGTCTTAAATCTTTCTTCAAGTAACCAAGTCCGGTAACTTGTTCTACCAGATGTTATAACGAAATCCTTTTCCAGAAATTCTACTGTTTTAATCGCGACCAAAGGACTTCAGATTGCCGCTTTGACAAGTGTAATTCGCGAACAAGATCGTAGAAATCAGCGTTTGACAAAATATGCCGCTCCGTTGTTGTATACCTGGATGGAAGGAACTTTCTATGTTCAAAATCTTTTTCTGTTATATCGACAGATTTGCTCGTTGTCGGTAGATCATTTCTTACAGGTATCGGTTTTGTAACAGTTACAACATTTGCGAACTTAATGTTTTTGCGTGTTTTAAAACTGTATTGTTTTTAAAATCATGCCGGTGACTGATATCAGTAAATAAGCCAAAAATTTGTTGCAATTGTCACACATTTTGTATATAATTTTAATTTAAATTGCACACGATTTTTATTAAATTGCAAACGTTTTTATTAATACACAGATTCAAAGTGAAAAAGAAGACATTAACAAAACGTCATATTAAAAAAAAAAAACAATAATTTTACATGAGTAAAGCTCTCATTACAAATATTTGTTGTAAATCTAAGTTGTGTTTAGGCTAACAGTGATTTGTAATTTTAAAGAAAGTGCGTAAAAAGAACACGAAAAAAAAACAATATTTTTGAATGACTTAAACTCGAATTACAAATTTGTTTTGTGTTTAGGATAACATTGATTAATTGATTAATAACATTTTTATAAAATGTTTAAAAGTTTATTTTCATGAAAAGTTAAATAACTCAGTCAATTACTTATCTATTTTTAAACCCAAATATGCGTTGTAATCGTTAATAAACCTACTTTTTGAATAAACTCAATAGTATTAAAGTTTCTTAAGAAAATAATGTATAAAAACGTCACTAAATTTGAAATTTTTTTGAAAAATCTACAAAATTTGTGTTTGCTCGACAATAACACCCAAATTTCTCCAGTTTTCTTAAATAAATTATAAAGATCTCAGTTTCTTCTTTCCAAATCTGGTAAGAAATTGAAAATCGGATCATTATCAACAAAATTACAGGCTTATAAGTGCGCAAAGGTACAAAAACCGGTTTTTTACCCGTAAATCCGGATTTTGGAGGTGCCGGTATATTTCACTATTGGAATCTTGTTTTAGTTGACAAGCCCTACAAGAAAAATAATATCCGGTCCCAGGTTTTTCTATTTCATTCAATTTTGTAACACTGTGTTATTTGTCTTTTTTATTTTTCCATAATTTTCTCAAAATTTTAAAATGTTTTTAACAGTTTCTGTTTTGTTTTTATTAAAATGTCATTTTTTTCTTGTTCAGGGGACTATTTTTTAGTGATATATGGAAAAAACCATAGTTGCATCATTAAGTACTACTACATTTTGAGTAGATTTCGTCGAAATCTAGTCACTGAGTAGATTTTGTTTTGTATGGGCAATCTAGTCAAAAACAACTAGATTTTTCTCGTTGTAGTGTAAATTGGCTACCTACACCACAAAAGTGTAAAAGATTTTATATGCTTATGCTGATGTTTGTTATAACTTGTAGTGTACCGATCGCCTTAGAATCGATCTTACTATGTCCGTCCGTCCATCCAGCTGTGCTAATAATTAGGTGAAATTACAAATTTATTTCCGGAAGAAAGTCTTTGTGCCCACAAACCATTTTATTATGTGGGTAATTCGATTATATTTGATATAAACATTTTTTTATTGCAATATTAATCATACTTCCAAACCTTAGTCCACATTTAACTATAGCACCCAAATAAATACTACTCCCGAAAATAGCTTTGAATGCCATTGACATCTTAATTGTTGGTTAATTTTGATTAAATTAGTTTTGTTTGAAAGTAGATTTCGCCTGCTACTTAATCATGTATAAATTTTCGTAAAGGATTATTTTTACGAATTCTAATTTTGATCTTTTCTATGAGCTCACAGGTCAAAATTAAAAAAAATGTTCATCACTTGTAATTCCCATCTTTCCACATATTTATTTTTGTTAGAGAGTAGTTATATAGTGCTTTCAATCCCTGTACTCCATTTTTGTAGACTATTCTTTTCGTAAAAGTCATTGCCAGAACAACAATGAAAGCAAATGTAACGCTCAATACACAGAAATGTTAAACATTCGAAAAATTAAATTTTATTTCTGGATCCATTGAATGAGGCGAAAACTATATATGACCTTCTCATATTATTAATTATTAAAATGGTAAAGTTGAAAAAAAAAAACACAAAATGTACACTAGGGTGATAACTTTTTTAGACAAAATTTCTTCATCCCACCACGCGATGGGCAATTTAGTATTGATAATAAAAATAATTTTTCTAGGCCATTTTTTTTTAATTTCCATACACATTATATACTTATGTACATTTATTGTTAATATGTATATGCTATATATTTTAAATAAGTAACTGTATAACAAAAATGTTAAGCTAAAGGGTTTAATGAAATAAATTTCAAGTTCAAAGTCCAAGTTGATTTACATAATTAAGTGAATTACATACATTCTGAAAATTATCACTGTTTCATTTAATATTCGCCAAACAATTCATCTATCACAAGACATTAAAATTTAGTTTATAAAAATAACCGCGAAAAAGTCATAATATCGCGATTTTTTTGCGCCTTTCATGAAATTATTAGAAAATACTTAAAAGTTTGTTATTTAATGTTTATTTTGTATACACAGGAGAAAAATTGAAATTCAAAACTTCATAGCGTTTGGTGCGGAAACTTTTTTTTACGATCGTGAAAAAGTAATACATCATTTCTTAATATTTTTTCATAATCTATACGGCTATGCTATGATAATCGCAAAAATTTCAAAAAGTTATAACTATACACTCACAATAGTATTACAGTAACGGACTGTAGTTACTCAAGATATGAGATCAAAAAGTTAATTCATAAAATAGATAAAATATTTTAAATAAATATATTAACATTTTTTAACGGCTTAGGAAATAACTTTCTGACACACTCAAAGCGCTTAGTAAGTCGTCAAAAAGTATATTGATTATTTTATTTACTAATTACCATGTTTCCGAAAAATTTCGTTCATTTTTTTTTTACCGAGGTTGGATAAATAGTTAAAAGTGCACCATTGTAGAAGGCTTTTGATTCACAATAAGAAGCATTTTTTTTATAAACAACGTCTATATCAGTCAAATGTATGTCAAAGTTCATGCAAAAAATAGCATCAGCCTCTTACAAACCTTTTCATTTTATTAGGTCAATCTGTAATCTCTAGGACAATGTGTTTTTCAAATTGTATGTTGTAGTATCTTACACGAGTTTAATAATTTTTTTTAATTTCGGTTTCCCCGCACTTCAAGGGTATATAAACCAACACAAATTGAAAAAAATTTGTGTTTATCACCTAATAAACATATCGCTCCTTAATTGCAACATAGTCATATCTCAAAAAATCAAAAATTGTAAGTTATTTAAGCAAAGAGTTCCTTCATGCCTTCTCGTATTTTATCTCAAACTGAACCGAAGTTATAGCAAAATATATCTTTAAATCGGTACCTTTTGAAAACTTTAATCGCATTTTGCTAAGTTCATTTGTTTTTGTTGATATGACTATGTTACAATAAAGGAGCTATATGTTTAGGTATCTGCTATTTTTAAGACTTGCCCATGGACAATTAAACTTTACTACCTGCATCTTATTTTGAATTAATGTTCTTTATTAACTTTTCACTTCACTAAATTTATTAATTATCAACTGTTGCACTGCCTATTCTGCTTTAAGTAGATTTATTGCATCAGGAGACATTGATTTACGTATGTACTCACTTCTTGTAATTTATCTAATCGACAACCCATCCACAGATGCTTATTTTAAGAGAATAGACAACTAAATTTCAAAGTATAAAAGCTGTTCTCTTAAACTATGAGGAATTTTTTGTTTCCCGGGATCCCGCATGAAAAATCCCGGGAAAGCGGGAATATAATTATTGAAAACCCTATTTTTACTGAATATGGGGTCAATTTTTTGACAGTAAAATTTTAAAAAATAACTGAATATTTAATTGTTTTTACTGAATATGGTGTTGAATTTTTGACAGTAACATTTTACAAAATAACTGAATATTTATTTGATATTACGGAATATGGTGTTGAATTTTTGACAGTAAAAATTTAATGAACTTTTTGTAAAAAATAAATGAAAAATAAGTAGACCGGTTTTTAATTGAATTTTCATTTATTTTATGTTACAATTTCAGTCAATTTTACGTACAGAATATTGTGAGTGTAGGGATGCGATTTCCATGCAAATGCATGTTTTTTTGTCAATAGTCGACCAATTATCTTTCCGAATCATTTAATTTGAGTCAAAGTTATTTTCGGGATTTCGGGATTTTAATACGATTTCCGTATGACGTGCTAAATTCCCAATTTTTTCATATATGATAAATACACTGAAATTTATTGTTGAGGGAAAGCTAGCTTCTATGCGCATTTCACTGGTTGCTTAGGCCAGCTTATCAGGAAACCTTTTCCAAAGATTTTAGAAAAACCAAAAATATTAAAGCGAATAAGAATTATAAACACTCTAAGTCTTACTTGTAACAATATCAAAGCTTAAACAAAACACCAACAATAAACAGTGAGTTTATCTTTTTTTACATCCCCCAACATTTGAGTTTAAATAGCATCGATTTGTTTTTGCATATTGCCGCATATTTTGGTTAAAATGCATATTTTAGCATATTTTGGTTTTAAATGCATATTTTTGCATATTTTAACATTTTTGAGTGATATATTTTTCAATTTGCATATTATAAAAAAAGTTCTAAAAAAAAATTCCATGTAAACAAAAAAAAAAATTTTTTTTAATTCAATAAAAACCTTTTTTGAGCTCTGCTTAAAATACAAGATTTTGACAAAAGATCCTTCTATTTTTAACCAATGCAGCACCTTACATGGCTAAGGCTTCCAATGGGCTTAAGATATTTTATTCAAACTGATACTTGTTACTTGCTTGGCATATGAGTTACACCGAGTTGCAGAGGAAATTAGAATCTAATTCGATTACATAAATATATTGATTTATGGATAGATGCTGTAGATTACTATTCAAAAAACTTTGAGCAATTTAAGAATGCTTTTAAAGAACTTTTTGCGACCAATGCTAATGCAATTAAAAAAGTAAAAGATAAGCATTTGTATTTTCCAACTTCGGATATATTGGTGAAACAATTACTAAATTGGAGGGATTTAGTTCACTTAATAATCAGCTCAAATTAATTGATATTGCAGAAAGTAATATGAACAATGTGGAAGGAAGAATTTATTATTATTTATTTATTTATTTGCACGTTTTGCAAAAAGTATAGGTTTTCGAAAAAGAAAACGAATTTCAACCATTTTAGATCTGGCATCAATGTCGGATTTGAATTAGAAAAAATATATTCTCCAAATGAATTGGCATCCTTTAAAATGCTTTTATATATGCACAAGCAATAACGTCGGCAGAACAATGGAGCAATAATTGCTAATTATATTGCTGGAGAACACTTATAATTGCTTTGCCATAAATTTGCAATTTTCACCGCGAGCAGTTGTATAAAGTTTTGTGGCTGTATTTATGACAAATGTTTTATGTTGTGTTTTGAAGTGGTTGTTAATTTTTTTTTTTTTTAAATTAATAAAATAATTAATTGTAATTGTCGTAGCTGTGTTTTGTATTACTTTTTTGTTTATTTGCGTTTGCTTTTGTTGATATTGACGTTTATTTAAAAATATAATATACAAAAACTTTTTCTGTATTTTGTTGAAGTATTTTTTCACTTGGCGGCTTTTTCTTGATTGTTTTTTTTTTTTTTTAATAAATAAACACACTTATAAATAAACAACCGTACAGAGAAATGAAATGTCAGATAAATTACAACTGATTTGACAGCAGATTGCTAAGCAATAATTGCTCAAGCAATAAGAAGAGCAATCATTGCGCAATGGATTGCCACTCATGGCAATTTGCGGTCCATACGTCGCAAATTTAATGGAGCAATCAAATTTGACGTTTGCCGCAATAAATATTGCTACGTGGAGATCCGGGGTTACTTAGGTTCACGTTGAGAGATTATTTGCCATGTAGAAAAGTTTTTTGCGTCCGAACAGGTTACTTTTGATAATATAAAAAAGCATTTCGTAAGCTAAAATGCAAAAAGACGAACAAAAATATAATTTTAAAGGAGAAGCAAAAACTTTGTAAAGTGAAAACTATAAACATGTCAGAAAAACATGCATTGATAAGTCGTCCATGGAATTCTTCAACCAATTTTCAAAGAAAACCATTTCATTATATTTTCTTAGAAAAAAAAATGTGTAATTACGTCGTTTTGCATACATCAAACAAAAAAAACTTGTAGTTACGTCCCTTTGTTTTTTGCTAATAAAAGCGCAATTTTTGATCGCAGAAGTGTAAAATTTTGTCAAGACTTGTAGTTTTATAGCATTCATAAGTGTTCAAACCTTCACAAAGAATTTCTTTCACATATTCGTAACTATGTTTGTACAAGTCTACAAACATACTTGCGTACATGTGCCTGCACGAAATTATGTGAACAACCTTAAATTGTCAGTCTCATGTTTTTCTTTTATTTTTTGTAATGTTTTAATTTTTATTTAACTTGAATTTCTTTCACACGTTTGTAAGTACGTTTGTACCAATCTACAAACTTACTTACGTACATGTGCCTGTCCGAAATTATGTGAACAATCTTAAATTAATATTCTCATATTTTTCTTTTATTTTTTGCAAAGTTTCAATTTTAATTTAACTCGTGCCTTGAACTTCTAGTTTAATTGCAATTTGCCTGTATTTTTACTTTTTACCAAGTTTGAGGAACTCCAATTTCATTTAAATATTTTCATTTAGTAACCTTGAACTACTGTTTGAGTTTATTTTATTTTTGCATCGTCGGCGGTTTCACATTTTTTCTGGAATTTCTTTAATTTACAATTTTATAAGCTTTGTTGTTATTTGTATTTAGTAATTAATTAGTATATAAGAATCAATTTTATTTTAATAAAATCAGAAATAATAAATCAATTTATTTGACAAGTTGTTTCTCTACTATAACTCCGCTGTAACCAAGTTTCAAGTGCTTGTGTTACTCTGTAGAATTGTCTTGGTGATACTGCCTAGACAATATTATTAACGTTACTTGGCTCATAGCCTTGTAAATAAAACCCAATTCAAAGGTTAAACAAATCAGTTTAACCCAATTCATTTATTGAATTAAACATCTGGTGACCCCGACGTGATTCCTTTGAAATTCAAGATTCCCCCCACCAGTGGTAAGGGTCCTGAAAGTCAATAGGATACAAGACGTGCTCCTGTCAAGGAAAAAATCCGCAGGACAGCTCAAGAAGACGTGCTCCTGTCAAGGAAAAAATCCGCAGGACAGCTCAAGAAGACGTGCTCCTGTCAAGGAAAAAATCCGCAGGACAGCTCAAGAAGACGTGGTTAATAATCAGCTGCTTCACTAGAAGCAAATTCCTCAAAGGGCGCAATTATCACGGGCAAGCAACATAATGGCTACAGGCGAGATCACCCCAATGGAACAACTAACAACTTCCCAGCGAGCAGCAGGAGAGCTTATAGAATCCATTATTCGGAATTTTAAAAAGGATTCAGCGTCCAGAAAGACAGTCCACTATTTTGAAGAAAGGATTAAAAGGCTAGACGCTGCTTGGACCGAATTCGAGCTCACTGATAACAAAATACGATGTCTGGAGAAGCCCCAGTTAGACCATAAATATTTTACCGAAAATTACTACCAAAAAATTGAGGAACTCGTCATCAAATACCGGGAAGTATTTGAATCAGCCATGGATGCAACATTGAGAACGCCAACACTTGATCCCTTTCAACAAAACACCAATAGGGAGCCCACAGTTCCTATTAAAAAACCTGTTACTCTCACCTCAACAAATTCTACAATGAGAAGGCAAAATGTCATGATGACGTCCCTCAAACGGCTACTCGCCACGGACCCCACAGCAACCAACATGAAGCTAAAAGAAAAACTGTGGGACGAAATACAAGAACTACATTTTTTAATTTGGGAATCCAGCACTGATCCACTGAAGGAAGGATATGACATGGATTCCTATGAAGATCTGGAGAAAATGGTCATTGAAAATTTCAAGCTATCTTCACGCACTCCGGAGCAAGGTTTGGGACCTATGCAACACAATGTTTTGCCACTGCCAAAAGTCACAATCCCAAAATTTAATGGGGATTATTTAAAATGGAGGGCCTTTTACGACTTGTTTACACAACTAGTAGACAACCAACATATTCCTGCGGCACAAAAGATGTGGTACCTGAAATCAAACTTGGGGGGCGAAGCTGAAAGGTTAATAAGCCATCTTTCAGCTACTGCCGAAAACTACAGAACCGCCTGGAATCTATTGCAAGACCGATACAATAATCAACGGGTTCTTGTAACCACGCTAATTCAACAGCTTTTAGATCAACCGAATGCTGGCCCGTCAGCTGCTGCCATCAAGACTTTGCATGATACGACACAAGAATGTCTACATGCACTTAACAACATCGGGATCGATACAACATCGTGGGACCCCATGTTGTTTCACATACTGGTCAAAAAATTGGATCGTGGCACTCTTGTCCTGTATGAGAGGACCATCAGTAATCCAAAAGATTTACAAAAAATCAAAGACCTTTTAAACTTTCTGGAAAACCGCTTCCAGTCCTTGGAAGCTATAACCCAGAAGGAAAAATCATCAAAGGTATACGTTTCTGCTACATCAGCAAAGCAAACAGAGATCGCGTGCCCACTTTGCAAAAGCGGCTCTCACCCACTGTATCGGTGTCAGAAGTTTCAACAACTATCAACACCCAACCGCCTGAGTTTCGTTCGGAACCAGAACCTTTGCGTCAATTGCCTAAAATCAGGACACACAGCAAAAACTTGCAAATCAGGACTGTGCTTAACGTGCAAGAAAAAGCACAACTCGCTACTTCATCTGGAGAACAACACTCAATCAACAAAACAAGAATCACCTAGTGGAAGGACATCGCAGACGACATCATCAGCCGTGACTACTCCACCTGAAATAATTAAACCCAACATCAGTGAAGAACCAACCAGCTCTCCAGAAGCATCGTCACTGGCGGCAGCAAACGGTCAACTATCCAATTCGTACGTTCTTCTCAGCACAGCTCTAGTAAAAATCAAAACTGAGACAATGGAGATGGAATGTCGCGCCTTACTTGACTCTGGGTCACAAGTAAATTTGATCACCGAACGCCTGGTAAAACGACTAAACATCGCTAAACATACGTCATCAGTAAACATCAACGGAATTGGTGATTCCAACACCAAAACACAACACCGAGTCAATGTTGCCCTGCAGTCTCGAATTAACGGGTTTTCAACGCGCCTGGAGGCACTCGTCTTGCCTCGAATCATCGCACCACAACCATCACAATTTATCGACATTAATGAATGGCCGCTACCAAAAAACCTGATGTTAGCTGACCCAGCGTTCAATCGATCAAATAAAATCGACATATTGCTAGGTGCAGAGCATTACCACCAACTGCTCGCAATTGGGCAAATAAAACTATCCCCACAACTCCCGACTTTACAGAACACAGTTTTTGGTTGGGTTGTAGCTGGAAAAATAAAAAGCGAACATTCACCAAATGCATCTTGTGGAGTATGCACTGAAGATGAAGCGCTTGAAGCTTCCATCGCTCGACTCTGGGAACTAGATGAAGTCAAAACTAATAAAAGGCCACTGTCAATAGCCGACAGACAATGCGAAGAACATTTTGCCCAAAACACAACTAGAAACCATCAAGACCGCTTCGTAGTCAGGATCCCATTTCATGAAAACCCCAATACCCTAGGCGATTCACATGCAATCGCTCTCAACCGATTTTTTGCTCTTGAACGTCGTCTTCAAAAGAGTCCGGAATTAAAAACTAAATACACTGAGTTCATGGACGAGTATGAATTGATGGGACACATGACAAAATGGGAACCAATATCCATAACCTCTCCAAACTACTACATCCCACATCATTGCGTATTGCGGCCCGAAAGTTCAACCACCAAGCTTAGAGTAGTATTTGATGCATCGGCCAAAACCTCATCAGGATACTCCTTAAATGATCTGATGTTCACGGGACCAACTTTACAAAGCGAGCTTTTCTCTATACTCCTAAGGTTTCGAATGCCAAGATTTGTGTTTACCACTGATGTTGAAAAGATGTATAGACAGGTATTGATTGCCCCTGAAGATCGTCAATTTCAGCTCATCATTTGGAGAAAGGATCCAACAAGGCCCATTTCCTACTACCAACTCAATACCGTCACATATGGCACAAGAGCTGCTCCATATTTAGCAACGAAATGTCTAGAACAACTGGCTGAAGAAAACAACATACATTATCCCCTTGCTTCCCAATTTCTTAAAGAAAATTTCTACGTGGACGATGGTTTGGGCGGTTCAAATAGCTTAGCAACCGCAATACAATTGCAAGAGCAACTCGTTCAGATTATGAAGAAAGGTGGCTTCACTTTACGCAAATGGTGTGCAAACCACCCACAATTACTCCATAATATTCAACAAAGCGACTTGGAGGTAAACTTAGATTTTGAAAGCACAGAAGCCGACACTATCAAAACGTTGGGACTTGTTTGGCTACCGAAATCCGACAAACTGGGGATTAAGGTAAATCCTGGCAACATCAAGAGGATCACCAAGCGAACAGTAACGTCAGACCTTGCAAAGTTATTCGACCCTTTGGGGATTCTATCTCCCATCATAGTAACGGCGAAAATATTTATTCAAGAATTGTGGGAGTTAAAATTAGATTGGGATCAATCTTTGCCAGAATCACTGCACACTAAATGGATCACATTTCGCACAGATTTGAACGTATTAAAAACGCTTCAAATATCCAGACACATTTTCAAGGGCAAAGTTCCAGAATCCCAACAATTACATATTTTTACGGACGCATCCGAAAAGGCTTATGGAGCTGCGGCTTATATTCGATCAGTTTTCAAAGATGGCACCATTATGGTACACTTACTCTGTGCTAAATCACGCATAGCTCCACTTAAGCGGCAAACAATACCACGATTGGAACTATGTGCAGCTACACTTGGAGCCCAACTAGCCACCAGAATCAGGTCTGATCTACGATTTACAAGCCCAGTATGGCTCTGGACTGACTCTGAAATTGTGCTCTCATGGATAAATTCATCGTCGGTATCCTTTAACACATTCGTAGCAAATCGGATTTCAGCAATCCAAGAGGAAACCAAGGCAGAACAATGGCGTCATGTAAACTCCAAGTGCAACCCAGCAGATCTGTTATCTCGTGGAATATCTCCAACAGCCCTTAAGGAATGCACTCTTTGGTTTTATGGTCCAACGTTTCTTCATGGCGTGGAGAAGGTGTGGCCACCAAGGTTCAACTTAAGTTCCAACAGTCCACCAAACCTCGAAAGAAAGGCAAGACTGCTTGAGGCACGAGCAATGACTACAACTGAACCTGACTTCATTTACAAAATTAACCATAAAAATTCATTCCACCGTCTGCAGCGGATTGTTGGATATGTTCTGCGCTTCATCACCCACACCAAATGCAAAAAGCAGATGCGACAGACATCAAAGGTGATAACAACAATGGAACTCAGCCGAGCACTAGTCGCAATCGTGGCACAAATGCAAGCATCAGAATTTCAACAAGAAATTCAACAACTCACCAAATACAAGGAGTTAAGAGGCACCAGCAATCTAAGCAACCTGTCACCGTTTTTAGACACAGATGGTTTAATTCGTGTTGGAGGTCGACTAGAAGCTTCACCGCTTCAATTCGACTCCAAACACCAGCTCTTGATTCCATATAATGACCCGATTGCAAAGCTGATCTTTGAAATGACCCACAACGACAACAAACATTGTGGTGCGCAAACACTCCTGGGCATAGTTCGACAAAAATTTTGGCCAATAAAAGGCAAAATTATGGCAAGAGCCACAGTGCATCGATGCACGACATGCAGCAGAGCCAAGCCTGAGCTATTCCAACAAATAATGGGCAACCTGCCATCAACACGTGTCACACCCGCCCGGGCCTTCATTAATACTGGAGTCGATTACTGTGGCCCAATCACCGTTCATTATAAACTTCGGGGAAAACGACCACACAAGGCCTACATTGCTGTCTTTTGCTGCTTTGCTACAAAGGCAGTACACTTGGAACTTGTGAGCGACCTCACGACTGAGGCATTTATAGGTGCACTCAAACGGTTCATATCTCGTCGTGGACATTGTCAAAATTTATATTGCGACAATGCAACAAACTTCGTCGGCGCGAAAAACAAATTGCCTGAACTTTCCACAATAATACATTCTTCAGAAGCACAAGCTACCATTAGGAATGCTTGCAGCAACAAGGGTATTCAATTCAATTTTATTCCACCAAGAGCACCACACTTTGGCGGCCTTTGGGAAGCAGCTGTTAAATCCGCAAAATATCTTCTGGTAAGGACATTGGGGAATGCATCCTTAACTTACGAAGAACTTGAAACCATAGTTGTGGAAATTGAAGCAATACTTAATTCCAGACCGATTTCACCAATGTCAAATGACGCAAACGACATAGGCGCACTTACCCCGGGCCATTTTCTGATTGGCGAACCACTAACTGCCCAAATTGATGCTCAAGCGAAGCCCACAAATCTTAAATTGGAAACACGATGGAAATTAGTTTCTCATCTCAAGCATGAATTTTGGAAGAGATGGTCACGAGACTACCTAAATGAACTGCAATATCGAAACAAATGGCGAGAACAGTCAAAAAATCTGAAGCCAGGGGCAACCGTCCTCATTAAAGAAGATAATGTTCCAGTAATGAAATGGCCCTTGGGGCGTGTTATACAAACATATAAAGGACACGACGGTGTGGTAAGAGTAGCAGATGTTCAGACCGCTTCAGGCATCCTTAAAAGAGCAATTCAATATTTAGCTCCACTCCCTAAACTCACCGATGAACCCGAAGAAGAAGGACAACTATCTCCTCCACAAATCCCAGAATCCGAATTGTCAGCAGAAAATCAATCACCAAAACCATCATCGGACGGAAGGCCACTCGCCAAAAAACAGCGAACCTTGGCAAACTCAATCATGACTACACTACTCGCAATCTTGCTATTACTCCCACTCGTGTCCACAGATAAAATTGAAATAACCCAATTTGAACCCAACATCGGCTTGTACTTTGAAGGTATCAGCAACATCCGAGTATCGCGATCAGAATGGAACATTATTTCCTACTATAACTTACGCCCATATTGGCAGGAAATATCCAGCTTCATGAACGAATCAACGGCATTGCACCACTTATGCGACCTGCTAGTTCAAAGGACAACTTGCTCGAGCGTTCTCCAAGCAGTAGACTTCAGCATAGCAAGTCTTAATAACAATAATCTTTTGCTAAAAAGAAGAGTTAAACGTGGCGCTATAAACGCTGTTGGTAACATTGCTAATTCACTGTTCGGAATTTTAGATTCAGATTATGCTGAACAAATGTCAAACACCATCAGCGCAGTAAACGCAAATGAAAACCATCTGAAACAACTCCTCAGCAATCAAACATCAATTGTCGACGCAACTCTAAACGTACTTAAACAAGATGAAGAGAATATAAAACAAAGGTTCAACAGCGTAGAAAACCAATTAACAGAAATTACATCCAGACTACACGACAATGAAAAAGAACAGTATCAAGCAAGACTTTTTCGGATTTTTATGTCGCGATCTGTTCAACTTTCTCTAACATCAGCAAGGTTACATCGAATCCAGTCAGAAATCTTATCAGCACTAACAGATTCACACCATGGAAAAATCAGCCCAACACTTCTATCACCGTCCCAACTTCAAGCCGAGCTTATGCAAGTGAGGAATCATCTTCCAACGTCTCTAGAACTACCAGTAGGCGGAGATAATATTCTACAACTGTATAAAATTATGAGTGTAAGAGGAGGCGTAACAAAAGACCACGTCATCTTTCATATATCTATTCCGTTAGCTGATCCTGAACCATTCGAGCTTCTGAAACCACACCCAATTCCGGTTCTGACAAATGGCACAATGCTCGCTATAAGGCCATGCGGCAACTTCCTAGCTATAAATTCCCACAGGGATCAGTACTTCATCATGACAGAAAAACAGCGGGACACATGTGCAATAATTAGAGAAGATGAACTTTTGTGCCAACACATGCAATCAACATTCAACGCAAACGCTGACAAATGCCTATGCGAACTTTCACTTCTCAACTACAACACGCAAAGAGGTTGTTACATTGTTCCTGTTACTGACAATACGTCACTTACACAGTTGGAATATAACAATCAATGGCTATACACAATGCAGCAGCCTTCCCGAATAAGCGCCGTATGTGGGCAAGAAAAATCACAGCTCACCTTAAAAGGATCTGGTGTCCTAAAAATATCACCAGACTGCACACTCAAATTCAACTCAATCATCATCAAAGGTCATCAAACTGTTTTCACATCTCTTCATACATCTTACACTGTAATGAGCAATAGCACTGACATCAGCTACCCAGATGAGGTACAATTTGAAAGAATTCACACCAAAGCCTATGCTGACCAAATTAAAAACATCTCCGACATACAGAGCAAATTACATCGAATGGTATCTGCCGAGTTTCCATCACAAATCAAAAGCATACAATACCACCACGGGACCATTGCCTATGTCGCCCTCGTCATCGCAATCATAATCAGTGTGAAGGTTGCCTGGAAAAAGGCACGTTGTAAAGGAATTAAAGCAGCTCAACAACCCCCAAGTCCAGCAGTACGCCAACATATTCCAACTCAAGAATTTGAAGTATCAATAACTTAAGCGTATAATTCTAATAAAAACAATGTAAGGTTGTCGCATTTGCAATTTTGTTGATCAATGCTCAACGGCGGGGTGTATGTTCAAACCTTCACAAAGAATTTCTTTCACATATTCGTAACTATGTTTGTACAAGTCTACAAACATACTTGCGTACATGTGCCTGCACGAAATTATGTGAACAACCTTAAATTGTCAGTCTCATGTTTTTCTTTTATTTTTTGTAATGTTTTAATTTTTATTTAACTTGAATTTCTTTCACACGTTTGTAAGTACGTTTGTACCAATCTACAAACTTACTTACGTACATGTGCCTGTCCGAAATTATGTGAACAATCTTAAATTAATATTCTCATATTTTTCTTTTATTTTTTGCAAAGTTTCAATTTTAATTTAACTCGTGCCTTGAACTTCTAGTTTAATTGCAATTTGCCTGTATTTTTACTTTTTACCAAGTTTGAGGAACTCCAATTTCATTTAAATATTTTCATTTAGTAACCTTGAACTACTGTTTGAGTTTATTTTATTTTTGCATCGTCGGCGGTTTCACATTTTTTCTGGAATTTCTTTAATTTACAATTTTATAAGCTTTGTTGTTATTTGTATTTAGTAATTAATTAGTATATAAGAATCAATTTTATTTTAATAAAATCAGAAATAATAAATCAATTTATTTGACAAGTTGTTTCTCTACTATAACTCCGCTGTAACCAAGTTTCAAGTGCTTGTGTTACTCTGTAGAATTGTCTTGGTGATACTGCCTAGACAATATTATTAACGTTACTTGGCTCATAGCCTTGTAAATAAAACCCAATTCAAAGGTTAAACAAATCAGTTTAACCCAATTCATTTATTGAATTAAACAATAAGAATCAATCAAAAACTCGATTTTGAATTTATTATTAGTTACGTCCATACCTGTTAAATTTCGATTACGATTAGTAATCAATTAGATTACTTTTTAAAAAGAATCGTAGTGATTATTTAACTCTATAAGAAAAAATTTCTGATTACTAATTGATTACGATTACAAGTAATCAAAATATAATCAGAAGTATCGGCGATTACTAAAAAATACTCAAAAAGAATCAAAAGTAATCAAAAAGTAATCCGATTATTTTCAACGATTATTTTTGATTCTTTTTGATTACTTTCAAAAATTGCGTAGGTATTCATTCGTACAATTATTTTTATTGGAAACAGTTAAATGTTATCATAATTCATAAATATACTGGCAAAAACTTTTATCCATTTAAAATTGGACCAGTATTTGACTGTATTTATTTATTACCAAACAAAAACTGTAATCATATTGATCGATATTATATTTAATAAATTGATAATAAATGTAATAATATAACATATTTAAAATATTTGTATATATTTACATAAATCCATATTAATTAGGTTCCCGGCTAAGAATGGATTAAAGGGCAAAGAATTAATATTAAGATTTTGTGTGTCGCTGGAACTCATTATTTGACGCAGTAACAAAATTACTTACCTACAAAGAGCAGTTGAATAGTCTGTGCGATAAGCTTACTTTGTCAAATTTTTCTCCAGGAGACTTACAGTACCTAGAGATGTATAAGTTGGTAATGGAACCAATTGCCAAGGCGCTGGACTTCCTTCAAGGAGAAAACAATATGAATTATGGTACTATTAGAAATATAAATATAAATTTATATTTGTGTACTATGTAAATTTCTTTTAACACAGGATTCTTAATACCGACTCTTGTGACATTGAGCAATAGGCTACATAAACTAAGTAGGAAACACGAGCTGCAACAAATATCCTCAGTTATTTTGAAAATGGAACAACGGCTAAGACAAAGGTTTCAACCATATTTCACGTTGCAGCCTGAGGCAAGTATCGCGATTGCGGCAACAGTATTAACTCAAAGCATCAAAATGAAATGGCTCAAGGTGTTACAAAGATTAAGCCCTGAATTGCCGGAATTAACCGTTGAGAATGTAACCAGTACAGTTTTGGATACACTTTACAGTTTTTACGCCAAAAATTGCAGTACATTTAATTATGAAATTGAAAATAATTTATCGGCTGTCCCTGATTTTTTTGATTTTAGTTTTGATGGTGAGCTAATGCGTGTATTATTTTAAAGTTTGTTTGATTTTTAGCTTAAATTTTCAGATGATGAAATTGATACAGGTCCTTCTTCACAAGACCATACAAAACCTGATCGACGATCCGCTATAAAGCATCAATTCTTCAGCTATCTAAACGATAATTCAAGCGCTGACGGAAATTGGCAAA
This sequence comes from Pollenia angustigena, assembly GCA_930367215.1. NCBI lineage: Eukaryota > Metazoa > Arthropoda > Insecta > Diptera > Polleniidae > Pollenia > Pollenia angustigena. The sequence goes on along the minus strand of OV884060.1, from coordinate 191,787,188 downwards.
AATATGATTTGCTAAAGGAAGCATTTATATACTTCAATACTCCCCTAACATCTTCAGCTCCAGTGGAACGACTGTTTTCTTTTGCCGGGATCGTCAACAGTCCAAGGCGACAATCATTGTCTGATTTTTCCTTTGAAAAATTAGTTTTAATGAAGGCCAATTGTAAAAATATGTTATTATAAGTGTCCGACCGGTTATTCGGCCAATAATCGTTGATCGGCATTTGTTAATAAAATGTTTTTGTTTGTTTTTTTATTATCAAAAATTGTTATAAAATTATTGTTTTTTTTTTTTTTTTTGTTTAATATATAAGTTTTTAACTTACTATTTCTTTAGCTATTTTTCTTCAGCTATTTTGAATTACGTGCTGTAGTTAATGTTGTTTATGTTATTTTTAAAATAAATATATTAAAATTTATTGATTATGAAAACTTTAAACAGGTTATCAACTGTTTCTAAAAAGTTTTTAGTGCAAATGAATATACAATTGTTGAAAGTAATCAAAAAGAATCAAAAAATAATCGTTGAAAATAATCGGATTACTTTTTGATTACTTTTAATTCTTTTTGATTATTTTTTAGTAATCGCCGGTACTACTGATTATATTTTGATTACTTGTAATCGTAATCAATTAGTAATCATGCAAAACCAAAAGTAATCGTAATTGTAATCATTACTTTACCCTTATGAAAAAAGTAATCTAATAAGTAATTATTACGATTACTAATCATTACTTAACAGCTATGGTTACGTCTTTTTGCATTTTAGCTAACGATTTATTTGTTTATGCAAACACGTTTAAATTAGTAATTTAAATAAAGTTTTAAAAAATATTGTACCTTTGAATAACAATTTACTGAATTTTTTATTTATTTATTTTTTTTTTTTTTTTTGTTTAAATAAAGTTTTTAGTGCTTATTTAAAATTTTTTAGTGCTTGAAAATCTCATCCCTAGTTATAACCATGATGTACACTTTAAATGAAAAACACCCATCTCTGATATCTCATTTTATATATCTGTGTCATTTTGGCAAAACATCTTAAGTCGAGATAAGATAGCAAAAAAGTTTTTAAAAAATAATCGGTGAAAAAATCATTTTAATCAAATAATAAAACAAACCAAAATTAAGAAAAATTTCGTTAATAATACGAAATTTTAAAAACGTAAACAAAAATATTTTTGAATGGAAATTCGTATGATTAACAACATTTTTTCAACTTTTTAACTTTGACTTAAGATGTTTTGTCCAAATGCCACAGATATGTTTTTGTAATTAAAATTTATTTGTAATGCAAAAACTAATCCTTATTCAGTTGTAGTATAAAACTATAAAACTTCATAATTAATATATGTGCAAACTTAACACTTAAAAGATTTTTGTAACTTTTACCAAATATTATTTGGTTATTTATCTTAAAGCCAAGTGAAATTTAGAAACGTATTTGGTTTGCAATAAAACTTAAGTGCTAAAAAAAGGGAGGTGAAATCACACTCTCCAACAATGTACAACTCCATTTGCTCGCCGGGGTTTCTCATGTTCATGGGGTCGTAAAACACACTAATGGACGTTTTGTAGTTACGTTTTTTTCTGCTTTAAAAGGGAAAAACAGACATAAAATGGCTTTTAAAATGAATAAATTGTATGTCGTAGTTTATTATTGTTTTTTTTTATGTGTGTTTGCTACCAAATTTAAAAGCAGAACAAATTGTTATTATTCTGTTAAAGTCACTCTTCCCAAAAATATGCTTTTAAAAAATAAACAAGATTTTTTTTTTCTTTTCGAACATAGAAATACCGAAATTTGATTAAGGCAAATGTTGGCTTTAAACTTTTATTGAAAAGCTAAAAGAGAAAACATTTTTTGGCAATTAAGTAGCAGTGAGGGAAAAAGGTTTCGCCGAATAATTTCCATAACTGAGATAAACAAATGTACTTTCCATACATAAATACCCAAGGCTTTTGGGAAAGATAATGTTAGTATGTACATAGGTATTGTTCTTTGTTTTCGGTTTCGGTTTGTCAGGGTTTCGACTTTTTTTAAAATTGTGCAGGCCTACGAAATTTCTTAATTCAGATTGTTTTTAGACAGTTTAAGATATAAAATCGGCAAAATTGGTTCAATAAAAAAGGGAGAAGTAGGAGGGCCGTAAAACAATTTTTTCCTTTTTTCCTTTTACGATCCATTTTCTAAATATCGCACCAACACTCTTTTTGCGGGGCTAAATATGTGTCTAAGACTAACGTGGGTAATAACTGTCTGGTTGGCCTAGTCCCACTTTTTTCCTCAACACCGGATGAAATCATGCGTCTCCAAGTGCCACCACTTATAGATGCACTCCTCACCTTACACATTATTACCAACTTATCGTGCCCTTACCGCAAAAATAGCTTAAGCGGTATCATTTTAAATTTTCGTTTTTTTTTTTAATAAATACATTTATTGGAAACACTTGCATCATCTCCTAAAATCTCATGGTCACATAACTTAACGTTACGATTTCATAGCAAAAACAATTAAAGCTTAAGTGCCAAGATTCATACAAAATTTTTATGATAAACATAAAAAATTTTCTCTTGCAAAAACTGTGCTTTTGTTCCTTAAACTTTTTTGCGGTTAGAGCGCAGTATTTGCTTATAAATATCGTAAGAAAGCTCTGCTGCTATAATTCAAGCAGCATCTACGAAAATTCGCAGCAGCGGGCCCCAAAACCGGTCTCACCAAAAGTCAGTCTGGAACAGTCGACATAGGATCTCTGGTCCGCCGCGATCTCAAGAGAGGTGTTTATTTAGAAATTTGCTTAATTCCCAGTATTGACTACGCCTGTTTTCTCGGAAAAATGTAACACGCCAAAAGGTTAAAAATTCATAAAATATCTTTCTACACAGAGAAAACAGATTCGTGATCACAACCGAATTTGGCGCCAATCGAATTTCGTCGGTTGCATGTACTATCACACAATTCGGTTACAATTACTGCAAATTTCGTTGCTTAGCATAAGATTTTTGATAGCAATATTTTAATTTTAGTACACTATCAGTTATAAAAACAGATATTGTTAGTTGCTAGTATGATTATTAGAAAACAAAAACATGCTTATACCCGAATATATGATAGATGCAACTGAATTAATACATAATTGGTGTTCGCAACAAAAGATTTGATTGTCTTTATAAATATATTTTTTTAACCGGTTACATAAACCATTTTCCCGATTTATTAGATATAAAATCAAAATAATTCCAAGATGAGATAAACCCACTGTTGTTTATCGTTGATGTGTTTTATTCAAGCTTTGATATTGTTACAAGTAGAACTGTTGCTATAATTCTTATACGTTTAACAGTTTTATTTGGTTTAATATCTTTAGTTTGTCTAAAATCTTTATGGATGAAGTTTCCTGATGATCTGGCCTAAGCAACCAGTGAAATGCATAGGAATAGCTTATCCCATCAACAATAAATTTCAAGTGTTTTTGTCAAGAATAAAAACTGGGAATTAAGCACGAATAGCAAAATCTTTTGAAATTATAATTCCAATTTTTTTGGTAGTATATTTATTTATTAATTAATATTTTTGTGTATAGTTTATACATTATTTAATTATATACAATCACAGACATACAGCTCTCCACATCATCCAACGGATTTTCAAAGGTGTAAAGCTTATCACTTAATGTACCAACAAAAACAATCATTGGCGGCAATTAAATGCAATTTCTTTCTTGTTCTAGCGTCTAGTGGCTTTCACAATACGCACATTGATTAAAGCTGTAAATTAAAAAACAGAGCGATTTCCATGTAATGTATTTGTAATATATTTGTTTGACCAATGTACACGCGGAGAAAAATAAAAACAATATGTACATACAGTATCGTACATATCGAGCCATAACCGAAGAAAAAGCCTAAGCGACAAAAATAAAATTTTACAGGAGAAGGTTTTTTTATATTATAAATAAAAGAAAACATACTAGAAATGCCGCTTGAGCTTAAATTGTTTTCGCTATAAAACCGTGACGGTAGCTTGTATGGCTCCACGAAAAGCCCCCCAATGAAATAACGCCCAAACGAGAAATGAAATATTCCCCAATTTTTTTTCATACATTTTGGGTGTTATTTCATATGAAAAAACTTCCAATTTTTTGGGCCGTTTTTCATTTTTTTTGGGAATTATTTCATTCTCCATTTGGGGTTTTCAAATTATGAAATAATCTCCAATGAAATAACACCCAACAAATTTTTAAAATTCGGGGCTTGTTTCATAGCGTGTTTAATTTGGGTGTTATTTCATTTTTAATTCGGAGGTTATTTCATTTTTAACACTAAAGTTAAGTATTGAAATCTGGCTTCGCATACTAAAGTTTTTCTGCGTGACGGCCTGCGGCCGTGCTTAGGGATTTTTTCCTCCAGTAGGACGCGGCAAGTGCCTTCGCTGAATGAAGTTTTCCTGCGTGCGTCACAAGAATAACAAAATGTTTTTCAATGATAACTAAGGATTTTCCCTTTTACAGAATGTTGACACCATGCGTAACACTATTCTTAAAAAGTGTGGCTTTGTCTCTCATTTGTGAAAAAAAAATATGGCTATATCTCTCATTTCGCAAAATTTTAAATATGACCTTACCTCTCACTAATTGGGCGATAAGACCATAACGGGTTTATCTCCCATTCAATTGAGCAATAAAGCCATTATGGCCTTACCTCCCATGGTTAAAAAGCACACCCCCCCGTGTAAAGGCCAAACGTAGAAGGCAAATTGTCTTCCGAACTGCAAAAATAGAGCAGGGCTACAAGGTTCTACGGGCGGGTAAAATAGCTACAGCAATATTTTTGAACCGAATATATCCTTATTATTAAGAAGACGCCTGCGGGCCTCCACACGATTCATTTCAATAATTTTGCGACTTTGCTGTTGGTCCATATTGACTTCATGAAATCCTTGGTGAAACTGACTCTTTTATGAATTTTGGGCATAATTTCATTTTTGTTGCTGATGGGGTTAATTTCATTGGGGGTTATTTCATTTTCATCATTGGGTGTTATTTCATATGAAATAACATCAAAATATTGGGGGTTGTTTCGTTTTCGTTTTGGAGTTTATTTCATTTATTTTTAGATGTTATTTCATTCACTGCTTTTGGGTGTTATTTCCTATTTTTTGGGGATTATTTCATTGGGGGCTATTTCCTGGGCGTTATTTCATTGGGGGGCTTTTCGTGGAGCCGATTGTATGACTATACAATTTTAGGAGATGATACAATTTTCGCCAATTTATTAAAAAAAAAAACGAAGATTGAAAATGATGTCGCTTGAGCTATTTCTGCGGTTATGGCTCGATATATATGTATGTCTAAGATATTACCCAGCTAGCATAGGATGTTTGTTAGACGATTGTGTTTAATATTCAACTTTCAAAATTAATAGTCTTGTCATGAAGAAGAAACTGGATGCTCTTGTTTAGGTTGCTCAGTTATAGCTGAGCATTTCACGAGTTGTAAGAGAATTCTTACATGAGTCTCATATGATTCTTGATGTTACACAAATCTCAAACGAATCCCTCTACGATTAAAAAAACGAGGAATCATCTTGTGTAACAGTTTCTTCCGTGCGAGGAATCTTTTACGATTAAAAACTGCGCTCGTCGACGATCAAAAACGCACTTCATTATATTATATATTTTTTCGATTGAAAATGCTAGCTGGGTACATATATTCTTATAAAAACACGTTGATTACTTACCCCTATTAATTAAGTTTTTGCACCTTTTCCGTTTTTGACCGCAAAGATATTGTTTAAATATCAAACTATAAATTATTTTATTATACCTATTAAATGTTTTGACAGCAAATTTAGTAAACAATTGGGAATTTTAGCTTTTATTTGGTTGTGAATTCAATTAATTATATTTTCATTTGTTGTACTCGAATTGAAACTATTCCAACAATCAATAATTAGCTGCAATAAATGAATTAACATTTTTATTACAAAATTTATTGACGAAAGCAAATTATTAATTACAATGATCAATACTCAGTATTGCCCTGTATTTAATTCGGTTGTAATTTAATTTAGTTCTAAAAATTAGTACAAATGGTTAGAATCGTACTAATTTTTAGAACTAAATTAAATTAGTTATCATAACTAATAAAAAGGTTGAAGCAATCATATAACAGTTAGAATAACGTTTTAATAATCAAGAGAATTAAAAATCAGTTAGAACTATACATTTTTAATAGTTGCAATAATAAATTATGTTACTTGATCAATATTTTATTACTGCAACCGTTTCCCAACCAATTTGTTTTCTGTGTGTACATATTCCTGAGAGAAGGGAAACAAATAAGGAAAGATATATACGGCTATCTACACTAAGGCCCAGCCTATGGGGGATCCCAGCCACTTGATGACAAAAAATGCCTTAACCAACTGCTCAAGAGTGTGAGCGCAACCAACACACCCAGGCTGAAATTTAAGTGCGTAGTCCGTCAAGACTTTAAACTCGCCCCTTGTTTAGAAGCTGGGGCTACCTAATCTCTGCTGCTTTTTGAAACATGCTATCAGCAACAGCACCTATGGATAATACTCCCTTAAAACGCTCTCACCCACAAGTGGTCAAAAATCCGTCCTTTAGTGGCATTTTCAAGACTTTGGGTTGTAAAACAAAACCACCATGTGAACTTCGAAATTATCTTTTCAACGGAAAAGCTCGACTTCTGCAAAGGCAATCGCCCTCAAAGACAGAAAGCATTTTCCGCCAGAAGCATACTAACCAAGGTCTCAAGCAGTAGTCCAACCAGTGCCATGCCATCGTGGCTACTGACTACCGTGGTGTCAGATAGAATCTCTAATCAGCCGGGATTGCAAGAGACTGTAAAACTCTCTTGAACCGCGAATTTTGTTTCTAATGCACCAAAGCCTCGACTTGCGTCGATCCGATTCGATTTGCTTTGTTTCAATTTTCGTTAGTCTTTAAAATGTTGTGCGATCCGCTTTGTGTCATTTTAATTCCGATTTGTACTTTTTTTTTTAAGTGTTTCAATTGAAAATCGTAGCTCAGACGTAGCAGCATCTGTTAAAAACGCCATTAAATGTTACAAGCAAATCTATGTTTAAAAGAAATCTTTAACAATCCAGCAAACCTTAGACCACTTTATCAAATCGATACATCGTCGTGCCGAAGTTATCTTGACGTATTTCACAAAATCTTGTTTTTCGGAAATTGAATCTAAACAATATAAAACTTCTGCAATGAGAGACGATTTCAAAACATCAACTTTGAGAAAACAAGCCAGGAAGGAAGTTCCTTAAGCGATAGAGACCTGGGGACTGGTTAGATCAATAGATCTGGGGGCTTTTTATGGCAGTCCTGATCGAACACTTTTTCGATTCGAAGGAAGTTTTATTTCTAATTCTTTCTATCGACACTGAATGAATCGACATTCGGCCATGCTCTGACAATCGCACGATTTGAAATCGTAAAACGCCAGACTTATTTTATTGTGTTCCTTAACTCGTGCGTTTAGTTTGCGATATACCATGGCTTCTTACAAATATTCTAGTTCCCTTGAGCATATTTTTGCAATTTGAAGTCTCCAAACTTCTTGATATTGCGATTTACAAAACAGCTCTTATGCGATTTCAAGTCAGAATCGCCAATGTTAAGCGTTTTGCGATTGTCAGAACATGCCCGATTATTTTTTCAGTGTTGTAAAGAATTTAAGAAAAAATAATTTCGATTCAATCAGTATCGGCTTAAATCAAATTGCTTCCGAATAGATTTAACACATGAAACTGACTTTTCTCATTTTATGATATCCCTCCAAGCAATTGGTAGAGTACTTTTCGATTGTCTACGAAATTTTAACTACTTCGTCTCATTTGGTAGTTAAACAGTAGATTTTGCGGAGTTATACAACAACAAAATATGTTAGAATCGAATAATAAGTTCTAAAATTATGCTTTTTCGTCACTTATAAGAGTTATTCAGATAATTGTAACAGTTATACAATAACAACAATAGCACAATGAACATTCCCCATATACATATTATTGACTTCTTCGCAACGATTTGCAGTTAAAAAGTGAATACCACAAAGTACAAAAGAGATTTGCCTATATTATGAAAGTTTTTATTAAATTTGCAATGTGATCGGTGGTGCGTGAGTGTAAAATAATAAAATAATTATTAAAAAATAAAATAGTTATATTGTACTCAAAGTTAGGCCGCGCTGGAATCAAAAGTTACCGAAAAGCGTTCTAGTATACGAAAGTTTTAAAAATGAGTGCACAAAACAGCCCAAACTCATTCTTCGGGTAGATTGGGTTATTTTTTTTAATAATTTCTTATACATTTATTTTTTTAGAGCTACACAGAGAAAACAGATTCGTGATCACAACCGAATTTGGCGCCAATCGAATTTCGTCGGTTGCATGTACTATCACACAATTCGGTTACAATTACTGAAAATTTCGTTGCTTAGCATAAGATTTTTGATAGCAACATTTGAATTTTAGTACACTGTCAGTCATAACAACAGATATTGTTAGTTGTTAGTATGATTATTAGAAACAAAATTGTTCTTATACCCGAATAAATGATAGGTGCAACTGAATTAACACATAATTGGTGTTCATAACAAGAGATTTGATTGTCGTTATCAATATATTTTTTGAACCGGTCAAATGTAGCCCATAAGGGGCAAGGACTTGTCCAAAGGTAGTCTCAATGAATGGAAAAAATGGGTTATTTTACAGTACGATGTCTTAGGGCAGGACCATATAACCCAGCTTGCATTACAAAGGGGAAGTCTTAAAACTAGTCCACGGTATACTCCAGAGGATTAGCTTTGAAATCGTTTCAAAACGAAAACATGTCGTTAAAAAACGAAGACATGTCGTTTCACTGCAAACTCATTTTAATAATTACATGGTCCATACTTGCATTACATTGGACCAGCCCAGGATCAAAATGGATCAAGAAGTCCAATATAATTTGCAGGGTATAAAAAATAATACATACATTCATACATACATATGTATGTACGTGTATATGTTCATACCTATAAGAATACGTAAATTACTTACCCCTATTTATTAAGTTTTGCACATTTTCCATTTTTGACCGCAAATATATTTTTTAAATATAATATAAAAAATTAATTTTATCTATCAAATGTTTTGACAGAAAATTTTGTAAGCAATTGGGGCTTTTAACTATTTTTTGGTTGTGAATTCCGAATAATTATATTTTCATTTGTTGTACTCGAACTGAATCTATTCCAACAATCAATAATAAGCTGCAATAACTGAATAATCATTTATATTACAAAATTTATTGACGAAAGCAAATTATTGATTGCAATGACCAATATTCAGTATTGCCCTATATTAAATTCGGTTGTGATTCTAACCATTTGTACTAATTTTTAGAACTTAATTAAATTAGTTATTGTAACTAATAAAAGAATTGAAGGAATCATATTTCAGGTGGAACATCATTTTTATAATCAAGAGAGTTAAAAATCAGTTAGAACTAAACATTTTTAATAGTTGCAATAAAAAATCATGTTACTTGATCAATATTTTATTGCTGCAACCGTTTCCCAACCAATTTGTTTTCTGTGTGTAAGAAAAGTGAACTAAAAAATGTATTTTATAAAGGATTTCAGTGATTGATTTTTTTAACTATTTGTTTATTTAATGACTTTAATAATTTTTTTTTAAAGTAAGTGTTTTTATTTTATTTTTCTAGTGAAAATCAACTTTATCAGTGAAAAAAATTTATAAAATAAGTGCTAAAAAGCATTATCAAAAAATGCTTGTTATAATTTGATGAAATTTTTATAGGGTTAGGCCCGTTTTCACAACTTACCGATAGCTAAAGGTAGGATTTTATCGGCCGTGTAAAAAGTGTTCCATTTTTACAACTTTATTTTAACCTACCAGGTAGGATGAACCTTAATCTACATTATCGTTCACTTTAAGTTAAAGTTAATTTTTAATAACGGAACACTTTTTATAAGGCCGTTTAAAGTCTACTTTAGGCTATCGGTAAGTTGTGAAAACGGGCCTTAGTGTTTTAACAAATATGTATGCAACTTCTGTAAATTCCTTTAAAAAAATTTTTCCATATTAGGTTTTTAACTTTAAAACATTAACATTTTGATTAAATGTACTGTAGATATTTGATTAGTTGTAAAACTTTCAGCAAATTTTGTTTTTATTTTACTCAGACTTGCGTAACAAAAACAAACAAAGATAAACCGTAAAATGGCCCAGTTTTTATTATAAAGAACAATAAGAAACAATTTATCTTCAAAAGTGTTCTTTTTAGAGCCAAAAGCGATACTACTAAATTCAATTGATATTCAACTACCAAAGCGCTCTAATTCGTCATAAAATATAGACACTAAGTAGATTATAAATGGAAATATTACCATAGTGGGACACTTCTTCCCGAACGATGTTACTACATCAATAAGAATTGAATAGCATAAGCGATAGATTTTTGCTAAATGGGGACACTATTTAGATTATTTTTCGATCGAAATTGTTTGCAGAGATACGTCAAGAAAACTTTGGCACCACGACACGTATGGTTGGTTGATTTGTAAATGTGCATATGTATGTGTGAATATTAAATAAAGGGTGGTTAAATTTCAAGGGCCGATGTTGATTCTGAATAAAACACAAACTATTTAGGAAATTATTGTAATTTTATTTTATTATAATATATTGGTATTACTCAATTATGTATGGAACAAAATATCGGCCAAATGGGCGCCGCGACCACGGCGGCACACCTCCATCCGATGGTCCAAATTTTCGATGACCCTGAGGCATAATGGAGGTTCTATGCCGTTAATGTGCCGAATTATCTCATCCTTTAGCTCTTGAATTGTTGCTGGCTTATCGACGTACACCTTTTCTTTCAAATAACCCCAAAGAAAAAAGTCCAACGGTGTCAAATCACATGATCTTGGCGGCCAATTGACATCGCCATTACGTGAGTTAACACCGCCATTGAATTTGTTGCGCAAAAGAGCCATTGTTTCGTTAGCTGTGTGGCAAGTGGCAGCGTCCTGCTGAAACCACATATCGTCCACATCCATATCTTCCAATTCGGGCCATAAAAAGTTCGTTATCATCTCACGATAGCGAACACCATTCACAGTAACTGCCTGACCGGCCTCATTTTGGAAAAAATACGGCCCGATGATGCCGCCAGCCCATAAACCGCACCAAACAGTCACTCTTTGTGGGTGCATTGGTTTTTCGACAATCACTCTTGGATTCTCATTCGCCCAAATGCGGCAATTCTGTTAATTGACGAATCCACTGAGGTGAAAATGTGCCTCATCACTGAAGATGATTCACGACGTTTGGAATGGTCAAGAGGCTTTAGTTCTTGAGTCAATTGCACCTTGTTAGCGTGTAAATGCAAGTCTTTATGCATAATCTTCATCAACGACGAGCGTGAGAGGTGCAATTGTTGGGCAGGACGACGAGTTGAGGTGGACGGCTCTTCAGCCACACTATCGCGAACAGCAGCAATATTTTCTGCAGTACGAGCTGTACGAGCATGCATTGGTGATCTCACATCTTCTACAGACCCGGTTTGCTCGAATTTTTCCACGATTTTTGCGATTGTACGCACATTTGGACGATCAAATTGACCAAAAAAATCACGAAGTGCACGATATGCATTTTGATTTGAACGCCCATTTTCATAATAAGTCTGGATAACTTTAACACGTTGTTGGATTATGTATCTCTCCATGGTTCAAATTGAGTAAGTCTGAAATAGAGAAATGTCAAATAAAATTCGGAAAAAAACTTGGCGTTTAGGTGTGGTTCACATTCAACATCGGCCCTTACAATTTAACCACCCTTTATCTTATTCTAAATCTAAAAAACAATATTCGGACTTTCATTGAAGGGTATCAAAACTTCGGCATAGCCAAGTGGCATATGCCACTCCAACTCGTCTTCATTTTATTGTTGCTTTTAGTTCTCTTCATTAAAGTCCTCTGTTGTTTTTTATGATTTTTCTTTTTGTTTTGTCTATTTTAATTTTTGATTGTCGAAAATATTTTCTGTTTTCTAAATTTTGTATGGAAGATTAAGTTTTGTTCCTTTCATTCAGGTCTTCCCTCGTCCTTCTCTTTCAACTCTTGTGTTTCATATAACAATAATTGAATACAATAGAGAAATACTTTTGTAAATAAAGTAGAATTACAATGATTGCCATAACAAAAGTCAACAAACCGCATAATAAAGCAAAAATTTAATATAAAACGATTTTTGTATATTTTGCCAAGAAAAAAAAAAAAGAAAAAAAAATTATATGTAAATGTTCCTTGAATATAGAAGAAAACTTATAGACAATACAAAATCTTAAAGTAAATAAAATAAAAATGTTTTGTTTCTACAATAATTTACGTAGGAGACTTAAAAACCTATTTCGACCTCAAACCAAGTTTAACTTTGAGTTAAAATAAAAAGCAAACATTGACATTTAATTTAGAGTAAAAAAAATACGGAAAATAAAAAGTAGTTATGAAGACCAGTAATTTTAGTGGAAAAAAATAATTAAAAAAAGTAAAAATGCTCCATCGACATTTAAATAGTTTCGAGGTGGAATTTATATAGGGCCTATGGTAAAATATGGATCTCCACGAAATTCAACGGTATGTTTTCCAGTCGTATAAAACGAAATTCGGCAAAATTTATGACACTTTAAAAAGTGTCATAATATCCATCAGAGCAGTGTCATAATGTCCGTGGAAAAAATCTTTGCGCTTGGCCGGCTATGCAGAGAAGCTTTAGTTAGCGAAGCCGGTTTTTGTTATACCATAGAGATGAATATCCTTGCGACCGGCCAAAGGCCGGCTATGCCAATACGCTTTAGTAAGCGCTGCCGGTATTTGTTACACCATAGGGGAGAAAATCCATGGACACTGTGACACGTTATGACATGTCACCTTGTTCCACATTTGGATTTATAATTCTTATTCTACTGAACCGAAACTGCTTAGGAGAACTAGAAACAATTTGACACCAGTATTGCTCTTTACTTTGATTTCAAAAACGTACATAGCTAAATTGACTTAGAATTACTCAAGGATCCAGAGTATATTTTACTTTATGGGCTCTGAAATGAGCCCATTGTAGTGAAGGGTATAAAAATGAGAATTATCAGCCAGGTCTCTTAGCTAATTTCTTTTAACAATTTTATAATGCAAAAGAAGTAAGAAAGTAAAGTCCAGAACGGGCCACGGATGTTATGACACACCAAAAAATTTCATAATGTCCACGGACGCTATGACACTTTTAAAAGTGTCACAATGTCCATGAACGGCGTTGTCATAAGGTCTCTGGATATAACGACACTTTTTAGTGAGTTATAACCGATAAGAAGTTGGTTCCATTATTGTCAAGCTTTGGGACAAAAGATTTAACAAATTCCAGAATTTTCTACTCTACATCATAGAAATTTAAAAACCGACTTCGATAACTAATGTGGACATTGCGACACATTTGAAAGTGAATCAACACCAAAAAGTACCTTAATCACTGTTCGAAAATAAGCGGAACATTAATTAGCGTTCGGATCACACACCCAGGAACGATATCTATTTATTTAGTGTTTGTGTAGACGAACGCAACCCTTAATACCGTTCGTTACTACTTTAAAGAAAGAGCCGAACATTATACAGTGTTCTGTTCTTCGTTAAAAAACAGAACAATTGTAGTGATACCATTTAATTTCAATGTTCTATTTCGCAGCACGAATAGCTTGTGTGTGTATTGTATATGTGTTTTCTTCGTGTAAAATTATTTTGCTGGTTTTTTGTTTTTTTTCTGTATGTATATTTTGTTTTTGTAAAAAATGTTTGGTTTTTTAATAGCCAAAAGGGTGCTACGCACAGCAGAAACGAACGAACATTAATGAGCTGAACCGAACACAATGAAGTTTGTGCTTAAAAAAACGGAACGGCATTAAATGTTCTCATCTTTTTGTTGAGTTGGATAAGAACAGTATTATTTTTGTGTTCGAAAGACGAAAAACAGGGAAACGTATTTTTTCTAATGAGTTGCTACACAAACACTATTAGCGTTTGTGTTTACCACAAATCTACCGAAACGACTACTAAAGGCTAGTTTGCACTATTATACTTTGTATTAATGCATGTCAAAAACTCAAGTTATATGTAAAAGTCTGATAGTGTGAATGCATGTGTGATGAAAATGACAAGTATTATGAAAAAAAGTTTGACATTATATACGACTTCATCGTTTTTTGAAAAATGTCTAAGCAATAATACTTTTCATTGGACCAGGGTTGCGTTTTATTTCATGTATGAGTGTTTATACTTTGTGTGATGGTGTGAACACAAACTATCATGTTAAATTAGATTTTTTGACAGTCGCAACAAAACTCATTAGATTTTTATCTCACAAAGTATTATGGAATACGTAAGACTTGTGAGATAGCCGCAAGGATCAATATTTAGTTTTTATTTTCGAACACTGGTCTTAATGTCTGCGGACCTTAGTGCAGACCTTCTTTTGTTAACCTGCACCTTATTTTTTTAGACAAAAAGAATGCAACCATGGAACCACCTAAAAACTTTTATGAGGTTAAGATTCAAATAAGAGTTTTTGTGCCGGATACTATCAATATATCAACATCTATTAACGATTTTATCATCTTAAAGTGATTTTATGAAGGGGGCTCATATTCTGATTCTGGATCTACCATAACAAAAACTCGCATAGTAGGATGGTCCTAACAGTTATCGTTGCATGATTTTTTGGTCTTGGAAGACCCCTAGTGAAATTTGATGCAGAAAATATTCATAGAACATTTTAACCCTCTAAAGTACCGTTTGAGTATATTTTTGTGTGGAAGTTATAAAATGACCCTTTAAAATTAGTGTTAGAGGGTTAATATACTCTAAGATAAGAATCGCCATACAATTCTACTGAAGACATCTGAAATAGTGTTTGAGCTCAGAAGTATATTTAGTATATTTTTTTGACTTGTTGCAAACGCCTTTTAGAACATTTTAACCCTTAAAAGTGCCGTTTTAGTATACTTTTATGTAAAAGTTGGGAAAAAGGACAAAAATTACCCCTTAAAATGACAGTTAGAGGATTAATCAATTCTTAGAAAAGAATCGCCATACGATTCTACTGAAGGCATCTGAAATTAGTTTTTTGCTCAGATGTGCATTTAGTATATTTTTTTTGACTTATACCAAACGCCTTTTCAAAAAACTCAAAATCTTTAGGGGCCCATATTCGGGAACCCGAGCTAAGTTTTCAAAACCCTTTGGCAGATTTGCTCTACTAGTAGTCTACTTTCATTTCGCATTGCAAGTGTTGAGGCTAGTTTATTTTTGAGAATTATAAAGTTCTGTATAGTAGATAATAGATATTTTCAATTTGATAGGAAAATATATGCCCAAAAAAAGGGGCTTCCTATGGGCTCTCCAGCATCTCCAATAGTTGCTGATATTGTTATGGAGAAATTATTAGATACATGTTTAGGAAAATTGACAATTAAGCCGAAGATAATAACGAAATATGTAGATGATTTGTTTGTTATAGTTAATGAGAATGAGATAGATACTCTGTTATCAACTTTTAATTCATTTGATCAGAATATTAAGTTCACTATTGAAAGGGAATTGAATTGTTCAATTCCATATTTGGACACATTGGTGATTAGGAAAGGAAGTAGATTATTGATTGATTGGTATCAAAAACCAACCTCATCAGGTAGAATTTTAAATTATTATTCTAAACACCCGAGGAGAATTATCATTAATACAGCTAGGAATCTAATAGATAGGATATTAACAATTAGTGATAATAGATTTCATAAGAAGAATAAGGAAATTATTGGAAATATTTTGAAGAATAATAGTTTTCCTAACAAACTGATTTGCAAATTAGTAAGACAATACAATATAGGAAGATCTCGTAATATTGATGAGATTTTGGTACCACGTATTTATAAGTCTTTAACTTATGTACCTGGGGTTTCAGAAAGATTAGAAAATTCGAATATTTATGATAAAGGGAAATACAGAATGGCACATAGGGTGAATAATAATATTGGGAGATTATTCACAAAAACTAAAGATAGATCACTTCAGTCAGATATGTCAAATTTAGTTTATAAGATTCATTGTGGGGGCAATGATATCGAACAATGTAGGAAAATATATGTAGCAGCAACTGGGACAAAACTGAAAATTAGATTAGCAGGACATAAACATGACCAAAAATATAGGAATTATAATTCAGCCCATGGAACGGCGTTATCAACTCATTGTAGGGATTTTAATTATTATCCTGATTTTGAAAACACATCAATTTTGAATACGGAGAGTTTTAAGAAACGTAGATATATGTTAGAAATGTTGCAAATAAATAATGTTCCATTTGAGAAAAGAATTAATTTTAAAAAAGATACTGAGGGCTTAGCTCAGATTTATAGACATTTATTGAATAAAAATAAATAGGTTGATGGAAGGGATAATTATAAATAGGTATTTGTTCTTGATTGTCTGTAAAATGAATTTCAGATGGCGTAGCTCAGTTGGTTAACATTTTATAGATGAAAATAACTATTGACGGAAAGGGACAATAAAATAGGTTTTAGGCTTTGAATATTTTTTAAAAAATTTTGTTTTTTGTTTGTCCTTTTCTTTAAAGTTTGTAGAATGGAATTTTAAAGTTTATTATAATAATTTTGTTAATTGAAATTTTAAAATTTATTTTTCCATTTTTCCATTTTTTATTTATTTTTCCATTTATTGTCAAACTCAATTTTTAAATTTTATTTTATTGTAAAAAATTTTCCTGAAGAAGATTTCCAACGGAAATCGAAATATCGAAAATAAAAATATTTTAATTAATTTTATAAATAAGTGACCTTAAACTTGAAGAATTTATTAAAGTATTTAATAAAAAAAAGGTCGAAAAAATAAGACTATAATTTATATCAGTTATATTTTTTTATTTTTATAATTCTTATTTTTCTTTTTTTTAAATATATGTTATATATATAATACCTTTTGAAAATTCATAAATAAATAAATAAAAGGGTTGTTTATTTAAAAAATCCCGAAATCCCGGGATCCAGAAATCCCGGAATTTCGGAATTTCAAATCGGGATTTCCTAAAATCAATCCCGATTGGCATCCCTACTAGACGTGTTCAGCAGAAACATCCATACTCAGTAGCGACTGTTTTTTATAATAAAAACTTAATATTTATTTTAATCGAACGTTTAGATGCGCACCAGTGATTTTTACGGCCCGATCTAAAGTTTTGAAATATTATTTTTTCTATTCACAATTTTAATCCACATCCCGGCATTTTCAATGTTAATGCCCTAGCCCGCTTTTAGACGGGCTCAGCAAAAATATCCATATCCAGCACCGATTATATTTTTTAAAATGAAAACTGAATATTCATTTCAGTTGAACGTTAAGATACCCACCAGTAATTTTTTTTTTTTTTGGCCCTTTCTAAAGCTTTGAAATGTTATTTTTTCGATGCACAATATTAACTTTCTTCACAAAGAATAATAAATGACCGTTGCCGCTCAAATTCATGTCAAACTCGTAAGACTGTTGCCACAGAATGCAAAGTTTTTGATAAAATGAGCTTTGATTTACACCTAGAATTGTTTATTAATGAAATATTGTCAAAAATAACCATTTTATGACGGTTTTTTGCTACCCCGCCCAGAGGCGGTAGAGGGTTAAATTACAATAAGAATGTTAAGAGTTTGACTAATATTGATCTCCTTTAATGAGTTTTTTGTGTTTTGCTTCTTTGTAAATGTCTTTTATTAAATAAAACTTCAATTTTATATCATTTAAATCGGGTAATTTTGCTTCATCTGAAGTGTATTTTTGAATTTTGCTAGTGGTAACACTGATTCTTATTCACTTTGCAGTTTTGTTTGCTAAATTTTTGGCTTTTCTGAAATTTTTTTGGGATAATGTGACCTGGTCATCTTGCAGACACTGTAATATCTAAAAGGAAATAGGGAGTAAGGCGTGAAATAGGGCAAGAGGGGTAAAATCTACCCCTCCCTATAACTTCTTAACTAATCAACCAGTTTTCTTAAAATTTGGCATGAAGAAACTATAACATCTATAAGGAAATAAGGAGTAGGGCGTTAAATAGGGCAAGAGGGGACAAAGCTCCCCCTCCCTTTAACTTCTTAACTAATCAACCAGTTTTCTTAAAATTGGTATGAAGAAACTGTAACATCTATAAGGAAATAAGGAGTAGGGCGTTAAAAAGGGCAAGAGGGGACAAAGCTCCCCCTCCCTTTAACTTCTTAACTAATCAACCGGTTTTCTTAAAATTGGTATGAAGAAACTCTAACAGCTATAAGGAAATAGGGAGTAGGGCGTGAAATAGGGCAAGAGGGATAAAAGCTCCCCCTCCCTATGACTTCTTAGCTAATCAATCGTTTTCTTAAAATTTGGCATGAAGAAACTGTAACATCTTTAAGGAAATAGGGAGTAGGGCGTGAGGAGGGGTAAAAGCTCCCCCTCCCTATAGCTTCTTAACTAATCATTCGGTTTTCTTTAAATTTGGCATGAAGAAACTGTAACATCTATAAGGGAATAGGGAGTAGGGCGTGAAGAGGGGTAAAAGCTCCCCCTTCCTATAACTTCTTAACTAATGATCCGGTTTTCTTAAAATTTGGCTTGAAGTAACTGTTACATCGATTTATAAGGAAACAGGGAGTAGGGCGTAAATAAAATTTTATACAATTTTAAATTTATACAAAAAAAAACTTGCTGGAACTGGGCAGAAGCACAAAAGATTGTAAGATTCCAATATATTGCAGAACGGGCCGGGCCCCACTACGTAAGTGATTTCCAAGCATTTGAAGTTAGCAAAAGTTGTGTGCTCAGGGAAGGGATCGTACCAACTCACCCTTTAAAACGAAAACATGCTTGCTCTTGGATAGCCCACAGTAGTGCTGTCAGAAGTTCTGGAAAATTGTATTTGTCAAAGATAGATAAAATACAATCTTACAGCGGGGTAAAAGCAATATTGTAACGGGTGGTTCACAGCAATTTAGTTCCTGCAAGATTTCATCTCACTGTTTTACTGTCTGTACTTTGATTTACTTTTATAAAATTTACTGTCTGTACTTTTATATAAATTCCTTTGCCAACTAAGAGTTTTGTTTCATGGGGAGCTTTTCCAATAACAACTTACGAACATAGAAGATTAAAAAAAACAAATAAGAGTGCTATGTCTATAATACCCTTGACCTAAATGAATGCAGCGTCTTAGACCACCTGCCAACTAAGACAAATTATCAAACAGAATTAAAAAAAAATTATATTTTTCGGCCACGAGTGATTTGAACATTGACAGCTGTGTGAGATGAACTCTGCTTAAATAAATGTTAAAATTATTCTTTAACATACTTTAATTCTTAACCTAAATATATACCCAAATTGCAGCAAACTTTTACAAGACTTTCGATTCTTGCCATAAATTTTGCAGCAAAAAAAATAGTAGAAAACCACAACTTATCTCATCAACCATGCTAAAACGTAGTTCGAAATTCGAACATATACAAAGCGACATAATTCATATCAACTCCACATGAATTGTGTCATCAGTGATCCGTGTACACAAGATACATAATGCGGATGATGATGAGACGTTGCTACAAAAGTTTTTCTTTGTCATAAATATACAATTGAGAAGGACTCTGACATTTAAAAGGGTTCATATTTTAAGTATCAGTGTTATTATTTTTGTGGTAACAATAAATATTTGTAGTGGGTGTGAAAGGTGAATATTTTTGAATTTGTTAGATTTTATGGTAAATGTTTGTTTAAACAGACAATCTTCTTAAGAAAATAAATATGAATGATATAAAATGGAAAAATTTTCTACTATTTATGACATGTTAATAATAAACTGTTAAGGCGTTGTTTCTGGTCTACTTATCATTTTCGATAAAAAGGGTAAAATTTGTTAAATTCACAAAAAATTACAAAACTTCCGCTTTAAAGAAAAATAACGAAATAATTTTTAAATGTTTGCATATCTTGTTGCGTTGAAGTTGTTATCGTTTTTTTTCCATAATTAGATCAAAGATGCATTCACGTTAAAATACTTAAGACGTGTGTGATAGTATAAAAAGGTTTTTACTATTGGAGCAAGTTTTTGACTTTAACATTAAACCAAACAAAACATTAAACAATATTAATCTAATTTTTATCCTCTTTTACTCTTTTGACAACAGCAAGAATAGCCTGTGTGTGTATTGTGTACAGTGATGTTAGATGTTTTTTTCGAAATATCGTCAAAATTCAAAAAAAAAATCGTCAAAATCGTCAGTAGTTTTGAAAAAAACCGTCAAAAAATCGTCATATAAAAAAAATCGTTTTTTTAAAAACACGGATATATCACTCTATTAAAACATAAAAAAATATTAAGTATAAAATCATACAAAACAAAAAAATATAGAATTTTTAATACTTAAGACGATTTGGTGCGGCTTTGATATTGCTCTCCTGCGATTTTCGTCAAACAATTCCCGTCATCCCCAAATCTTCTGCTGCAGATGAACTTAATGCCTGCCTGAAATCGTCGTCTTTGTGGAGGCATGTCCAGAAGTTGCAATTGACCGCAAACATTAGAGTCGTGTTGCATAACGACCCTGAATTCTCGAGACAACTGCTGGAGCTTGGCAACGGCCAAATTCCTATTGATGTTTCAAATGGATTGATATCGTTCCCTGAAAATTTTTGTGAATTCACATCGTCCAAGGAGGAGCTCATCAGCAAAGTGTTCCCCGACATTGCACAAAACTACAAAAATCTCGATTGGATTGGTGAACGGGCAATAATAGCAGCGAAGAAAAAGGACGTCGATAACTTAAACTTAATTATTCAAAGTTAAGTCGCAGGACAACTACATATGGGGTTCCCAACTTTTTTTGTTGCAATTAAAGTACATTGATTATTAAAGGTTAAGAAAAAAAGTACACAGTATAAATATAAAGTCCAATTAATTTCTTTTTATTGTTATATTTAAAAATGTTTTTTATTGCTTTTCGCAAGTTTTATCAAACAATTACACTGTGCTAGAATTTGGCAACTGGCGCTTAAACCTTTTTCGGGTACGCTGAATCCAATACCGGTTCAAAAACGGTTCAGTATATTGAAATTACATACTAAAAAAAAACGAAAATCCGCAATAAAATTTCCTTTAAACGTTAAATTTTTTTCTAACATGCGCTGTCGTTTTAGAAACATATTTTTTTTTTGCAACAAAAATAATTTTTAATCAACATTTCAAAATTTTTGTTTGTTAAAAATCTGTTAAAAATTACAGCTATAAATGATTAAAATCTGTTAACAACTTTTGATTTTATTCACAAAAGTCAAAAAATTTTAATTAATTTAAAAATTTCATAAATCGCAACATTTGTATGGGAGCCCCCTTAAGAAGTGGTGATAAGGGGCAAGTATGTCTTGAAAAATTGTTAAGGAGACTCCTTGGCTGTTATGGTACGTTTTCTTCAATATATTTCTAGTCTGTATTAAACTTTTTGTATGGGAACCCCTTAAGGAATGGACATTTTTAAATTTTGTTTTAAATATTAGTTAAACGAGTCACTTTTGTGCTCGCGATCTAAAAGCAGGCAGTAATTTGAAGG
Source organism: Pollenia angustigena (assembly GCA_930367215.1). Lineage (NCBI taxonomy): Eukaryota > Metazoa > Arthropoda > Insecta > Diptera > Polleniidae > Pollenia > Pollenia angustigena. Next base: position 191,765,456 of record OV884060.1, on the reverse strand, counting down.
AGTTTTGCACTCGTGTTTTAAAAGCAGGCAGTTATTGTACTCAAATAAAACAAACAAGTGAAATAGTGCTGTCAGATTATTTTTTTTTTCGAAAAATCGTCCTGCCAATATAAAAAAAACATCAAAAAATGGCCCTGACTAATATTAACTAGTTGTTTTTTAGTTTTTCTAAAAAAAAACTTGTACAATAATGGCTAATAAACCACTGATGGTTTAAACGCTGGTTTAGTTGAAATAAACTTGAATTTATATGTAGTTTAAACTCAGCAACTATAAATGATTCTCCCATGTGTTATATGTGGTAAAAAAATAACATGTGACAGCACTACGATAAATCTTATCAAATTCATATGGTCTGTGATGGTAGTTTAAACGCCGAATTTTATGCGTTTAAAGATGGTTTATATATTTAGTGATTTATAGATTTTTGTACATCAAATCGCTCTCTACTGATTCCATTCAAATAAATCATATTAAAAATTTTAATATTTGTGTTGTATTATTACTCTAAAGTTTGTCTGAAGGCTTAAAATTGGGACGAGGCGAAGTTCGTCGAGTCCGCTAGTAGATATAAATATATATTCGCCTCTATATACATATATTTACTAACCCCCCGTTTCCACATGCAAGTGCAAGTTCGAAAAACTCAATACACTGACACTTTTTCACTAACATTCACACAATTTTTGTTCATTCAGCCAATCGGCTGTTTCCTCGATTTTTTGTTGATAATACGTATACACTACTTGCAAGTTATTACTTGCATGTGGAAACGTTCGGTAAGAAAAAAACTTTACTTGACAGATTAAAGTGTTAAAAATTTGATGAAAGATTAAAGTTTAAACTAAATTTATTGACGGTATTAAATCGTCAACACAAAATAATTAAAGACAATTCTTACATTTGGCCCGTGTAGTGCCTAGGATGCCTCAAGAAGGGTCAAATGTATGACCAACTCCAGTTCTTGAGGCATCCTAGGCACTACACGGGCCAAATGTAAGAATTTCAATTATACACATATGGCGGTTTAATAAAACTAGTGTTCGCCTAATGGTCAAAATTCGACCATAAATTTTTTTGTAAATATGAAGAAAACATTGTTCATCTAAGTATATATGAATTTATTTGTTTCGAGCATTTATTTTTTCCTTCAAAGTGGATCGCTTTGGCGAGGGACCAACCTCCGGTTCATATTTTATCTTCTACGTGAGTTAATTTAATTTTGTAAGTTCAGTATAAAAAATACCAATTGGAAACAAAAAAGTATCAAAAATTAATCAAAGTACCAGCTGTTAAACGAAAAAGTTCCAAAAAGCTCCCCTTACATGTTCTTATTCACTCAGTTTAATGTATAATTTTATCTTTATCGGTCGAATATTAACGAAAATTCAAAAAATTCCAGATGAAATATAATACCAGCACTTTTTATCTTAAAGGTTATCACTCACTCAGGACCCTACACCTATAATATTATGTTTCTAAGTTCAGTATTATAGAAAATTTAAAAATTATCACATGAAGCACAGAAAAGTAAAAAAAAGAAATTTAGTTTCCCGTATTTCCCCTTTTTTCCCCCATAGAGGTTCGGTTGACAAACAAAGGAAGAAAGCATTCTTAACTGTTTTACCTGGTCTGATTTGTACATAAGATTTATATAGTCGAAATATTCGAAAACCGGTTTCTGAAAAATTCGAATAATCGTTCACCCTAATTTTTTATTATTTGATTGAAAAAAAAAATTATTTATTTATTTTGCATTTGTGTTAGTAGCAATTTTGAACGCTTATAACTCTGTAATTATTGAACAGATTTTAATAAAATATACATTGTGCACTTCTTTGAGTAAATACCTCTCAAATGGTGTATATTTTGTTCAAATCGGTTTACATACAGAGGAGGAAAGTGTTCTGAACTGTTTTGCCTTAGCCGATTTATATATAGATTCTTATATTAATTAAAATTTTTCGTCTTTTGTGATACATAAAATCAAAAGTTATGAACAGATTTTTCATTTATAGCTTGTTTTGTTTGCAATATTGTTTTTTATGTGACTCTATAAAATTAGAAGCATAGCTCCATTTTTCAATTTTTTATGAATTTTTAAAAACAAAAATTCCGAAATTTTAATAAAAAATTTATTTTTTTTTCCAGAAAAAAAAATTATGTTTCTAAAACGACTGCGCATATAAGAAAAACGTTTTACCTTTCTTAAAGTAAATTTTATTGCGGAATTTCGGTTTTTTTTGTTTTTCAATAAACTAAAGCGTTTTTGAGTTACGCGAACATATGTTGTGCAACCTCCCTAATCTTCGAAATAACGGTATATCTCGAAAACCAAAGCCAATATGAAGAAAAAAGTTTTAACTTTCTTAAAGTAAATTTTATTGCCGAATTTCGGTTTTTTTTAGTTTTTCAATAAGCTAAAGCGTTTTTGAGTTGCGCGAACATATGTTGTGCAACATCCTTAATTTTCGAAATAACGGTATATCTCGAAAACTAAAGCTAACCTAAAAAAACGGCTAACACCACTGGATTCAGCGACCCCGAATTAGTTAAAATTAGTTAAAAATCTTTCGTTCGTACCATACTAAAATATTAAACTGCAAATACTTTAATCTATCTATACAATATATAATTTCTTAGTATGTAAGGATGTTTGCATCAGAGAAACTCAAAACGCACTATTTTTGTGCATTTATTCATACGCTAAAATTTACAATAACTCTATACATGCAAAACAAAGTTCAACGTTGGTAATTTTTTTTTCCTTTCGTACACATTTGATATTTTCATTTATTCGTTTTTTATTGAAAGTGCTTTATTTGCATTTTTGTTGCTCACGCAATATAACACAACTGAGTAAATTCAAAAGAGCACATTCTCTATACATTTGTTTACATGACTGCAAACCAGCAGCGAATATTTGCGGTTGCGCGAGTTTGACTGTATGACCGTAAGCGTGTGTATTTGTTGTCGTTAATTAAATGCGATTTTTTTCAATTGCAAAAAGCTATTCTCTGGTTTGCATGTATGTCCTATTCTTTCCGCAACTTTCTGAAGCCATCTGATGACATAGGAAGCTGAAATTTGGCATACTTAAAGTATTTTCTCTGCGGAAGATCGTAACGAAGCCAGATTTTCGGTCTTTAAGACCGGCTTTTCATCTAGTATCTGATTGAATAGATGTTTTTTTTTTATCATATGGGGAACTTTGGGCCCCACTTGGCACGACTAGGCACCGTCGGATTGAGCTGAAAAATTAGGACTTGATTTCTTACACCAAACCTCATATTTAAAGCAGCGCAAACATTTAAATTTAAAAAAAAAAAAAAATCCCATACAAGATGCGACCAGTCTAATAGACATACATACTTACTTACAAACTCATTTGTTGTAAAAACTAAAATAAATATTTTGGAAATAATCAGCATTGTGGTTATTTTGTTGAACTATTTATGGTTTTTAATCCAAATTTTAAGTATTTTTATAATCAGGCTTAAGTTCATCAAATTTAATTTTCATTAAATTATTTTTATGAAGAAAGGAATTTTACAACACGAAAATTAGTTAAAATTGTTATTGATAATTTTTCATTTTTGACGTGGCTGGGGCTCGAACCCCGGCCGGCAGGTTACCATGACATGTTTCGATCGCAACCACTCGAACTCCTCAGATGGATTTGCCATCTTACACTCGCAGCCATCGACGACTGCTGACGTCAATAGTCAAACATCAATCCTTAAACCAAATTGTATTTTAACCTTTGGTAGATCGAAATTTGCTTTTCTGAATAATTATCCATTTTTAATTGATTTAACGTGTTTTTTCCTTCTGCTTTCTCGTACTTTTGTCAAGAATTCTTCTTGAAGTCGAAAGTACATTTTTTGTTTGTTTTTTCATTTTTGTCGTTCTTTTTTGTTGACCTTTTTTTAGCACAACTTGAAGGACAAATGAACACATAGAGCTCGTGCCTAAGCTTTAACAATAATCAGTATTGTGGTTATTTTGTTAAACTATTTATGGTTTTTAATCCAAATTTTAAGTATCTATATATAAATCGGCTAAGGCAAAACAGTTAAGAACACTTTCCTCCTCTGTATGTCAACCGATTTAAACAAAATATACACCATTTAAGAGGTATTTACTCAAAGAAGTGCACAATGTATATTTTATTAAAATCTGTTCAATAATTTCAGAGTTATAAGCGTTTAAAATTGTTACTAACACAAATGCAAAATAAATAAATAAAAATTTATTTTCAATTATCAAATAATAAAAAGTTAGGGTGATCGATTATTCGACATTTTTCAGTAACCGGTTTTCGAATATTTCGACTATATAAATCAGACCAGGCAAAACTGTTAAGAACACTTTCTTCCTTTGTTTGTCAACCGAAGCTCTGTGGGGAGAAAAAGAGGGGATATATGGGAAACTAAATTTCTTTTTTTTTACTTTTCTGTGCTTCATGTGATAATTTTTAAATTTTCTATAATATAGAACTTAGAAACATAATATTATAGCTGTAAAATCCTGAGTGAGTGATAACCTATAAAAAATGCTGGTATTTTTTGTTTTTCCTCTGGAACTTTTTGAATTTTCGTAAATATTCGACCTATAAAGATAAAATTGTACATTAAACTGGGTGAACAAGAACATATAAGGGGAGCTTTTTGGTACTTTTTCGTTCTACATCTGGTACTTTGATTAATTTTCGTTAGTATTAGACATACATAGAAACATAAAATTAAACGTGCAACGTCCTGAGTGGATGACAATATATAAAGGAGACTTTTTGATACTTTTTTGTTTTTCAATTGGTATTTTTTATACTGAACTTACAAAATTAAATTACTCACGTAGAAGATTAAATATGAACCAGAGGTTGGTCCCCCGCCAAATCGATCCACTTTGAAGGAAAAAATAAATGCTCGAAACAAATAAATTCATATATACTTAGATGAATTATGTGTTGTATATGTATGAATATTTACAAAAAAAAAAATTATGGTCGAATTTTGACCATAAGGCAAACACTAGTTTTTATAATTAGGCTTTAGTTCATCAAATTTAATTTTCATTAAATTATTTTTATATCTTGGAAAATATTGGAAATATTTTTCTCGAGAAGTAATTTTTATAAAATATTTACTTTGATGGTTTGGTAATTCAAAAACATTAAACTTGTTTTCTGCCAAACATGTTTTTTGGGTTATGACATTGTTGCAGCAAATAGAAGATATTTATGTAATGCGTTTTATATAAACATTTGTTAATATATTTCTTGTACTTTTCCTTCTGAATACATTTTCTTTGATTTATTAAAGGCACTGTATTGCACAGGTAGATATTTAAAAACTTTTTAGAAATGTATTTGCCCATTCCCACAGATTCTCCCTTCACGCCGAATTAATCAGATACACCAATTACTGTAATTTCGGAAGATGATTTGTACCACAATTAAAAACAAAATCCATAGTTGTATAATTTTGTTCTACAGTCAACCTTATTACAAAAGTTGTAGGCTTAGGCCCACGATGTCAACAAGAACATTTCTTTGGTATATTTGTATTGAAAACAAAAACTTATTTTATTTTTTTATAAATATGCGAAAGAAATGTTCTTGTAGACACCGTAGGCCTGGCAGCTAATCCTATAACAAAAAAACGAAAATATCACTTTTTCAAATACTTTATATTTAATCAGTTCCGCAATTTAATACAAATAAATGCATACATGCTACTGAATTTAGGTGCTAGTGTTATTATATCTATACTAAAGCATATTTAGTTTTTATCCAGTTTATAAACCAAAACTATAAAACTGGATTTTGTTATAAATTGTGGTACAAAACATCTTCCGAAATAACAATAATTGGTGTATCTGATAAATGAGACGAGATGGGATAAAACTGCGCTCATATTCGTCTTTAGCATTCCAAAAAATATAAGAATCAGTTGGAATGGTTAAACAAACTTTTTCAGTGTAGTCCTGTGTTATTTATTAATGGTCAGTTTCATACAAATTTGTTTTACAATGGGTAAAATTTCGTAAAATGTCTTCACTTGGAACCCAATCTTTAAGGCTAGTATCTAACAAATTTAAAGATAAAAGCATGGATTCGCAAGTACTTACTTTTAACCTATTTGTTACTTTATTTTTGATTAAAGCTAACTTAGTAAAAACACGCTCAGAAGCACTACTGTGTGGCTATGTAAAAATATGAGAGATCAATTTGTTAAAGTTGGAATATATATACAGGTATACTTATCAAATCTATTTTTCAATGTTTCATTTTCACGCCAAAATCTTCACAGCATTCAAATTTTAAATATGTGTTCATAATTCTTGTCACTTACTTTACTCTCCAGAAGTTTAAATTCATGTCAGTTATATCTTTAAACTCTGAAACTAATTCGAAATAGTTTATGTCTTCATTAGACACAATAAATAATGGGTCTAAATACTTTAATATATTGGGCTTACAAGAAAACTGTGGACAACATAAAACCTGTATGAATACAAGAAAATCCTGGATTACCATTGTGAACAACATGTTCAGGGGATCTTTTTACCACTGTGGACCAACCGGGAATGGACCGTAGCTCATTTTAAAGATAACAATCCCAACTAACTCGTTGTCAACTTTTTTTTATTAAAAAAAATATTTTTGTTGATTTTTTAGAGCATTTTTGGTAGATTTTTGAATGCACTTTTTTCAAATATGATGTTTAGGGGATCTTTTTACCACTGTGGACCAACCAGAAAACCGGGAATGATGGACCGAGCTCATTTTAAAGATAACAATCCCAACTAACTCGTTGTCAACTTTTTTTATTAAAAAAAATATTTTTGTTGATTTTTTAGAGCATTTTTGGTAGATTTTTGAATGCACTTTTTTCAAATATGATGTTTAGGGGATCTTTTTACCACTGTGGACCAACCAGAAAACCAGGAATGATGGACCGTAGCTCATTTTAAAGATAACAATCCCAACTAACTCGTTGTCAACTTTTTTTTATTAAAAAAAATATTTTTGTTGATTTTTTAGAGCATTTTTGGTAGATTTTTGAATGCACTTTTTTCAAATATGATGTTTAGGGGATCTTTTTACCACTGTGGACCAACCAGAAAACCGGGAATGATGGACCGTAGCCGGTTTCAAAATAATTTTTTTTGGATTTCGTTGGCTAACTAATTTTCAAGTGAACAAAATCATAGCGATTTTAATGATACTAGACTTAAAATGTTTATAAATAAAAAGATTATATAGGAGTGCGATTGTTGTTATCATTAACTACTTTTTTTAAAAAAATGGACTTAAATCACTTTCAAAATAAACGACTCATATAATAAATAAAACAGGTTAATAGAAAGGTTATTCGACCGATTTTCAGCATATTACGCATATGGATACAAATTACATGCGACATACGACAATTAAATAATCAACCGACGATATATTATTTTTCATACATATATTAAAACAGTTTTACTTATATTAAAGCTGGGAGTTATAATAAAACAGAAAGAAAAAAAGTATCTTTTGCTAACGTAAAAAGTATCAAAACAGTGGCAAGAATCACAAAAAGTACCACATTTGGGTGCATTTTGTAAAAGTGGCCAAATAGTATCCAAGCAGTCGAAAAAGTGGCACCAACGGTAACGCTGCTTATGTTTTTAGGCAAGAGAAGAAAGAAAAAAGATGCCTCTACTCGGCCAGTAAGCTATGTGTTTTTATTCGTTGGTATATGCAGAACGATGGATGCATGTAAATTTTTTCTTTTCTTTTTCTCTTTGATTCGCTGTGAATTAAATTTTTGTTGTTTTGAACCGAAAAAAGTTAAAACCGATTGCTGCGTGTGATCATATTGGCATCTTTAAAAGGGAATTGAAAATAAGTTGAGCATCAAAAGATGAAACGTGTAAATTCAGACTTACTGCTAACTAAAATCATTCTAACTGTTCTGCATACAACAAAATGCAGCACCTGATTTGCAACGTTACCTTTCCTGTCAGCTAACTGGGGCTTTAGAGTCATATCAAACTAAAACATACTAAATTTTACTACAATAGCGTTATATGTAACGGTTTTAGGCGTACTAAAGTGGATAGTGCGCTTTATATGGGGCCTATGGTAAGTTGACCAAAAATAATTGTTGAATCTGCTACGAATTTAAATTTCTTATGATTGTTCTTCTGCATTGGGTTCATAACTCTTTTCCCACTCAATCGATTTTGCTGCGTTTTACCACCAAGCTGCTTAGAACAACTTTAAATAAGTTGACACCAAATTGGTTGTTTTCTTTTGAGCCGTTCGAAAGAGAGCGTGATTTCAACAGACGTACAGATGGACAGACAGACGACCATGGCTAAGTCGACATAAAACTACTGATGAACCCAGAATATATACACTTTATGGGGTCTTTGATGAATTTTAAAAAATTTCGCACGGAATAACAAACTCAGTATTTCTTCATTCACCAAAAGCAGTTTTGTTTAATTTTAATGAAGTCTTAAAAACAAAAAATATTAAATTCTTTTTAAAATGTTTATTTTTTTAAGCACGACAAACAAAATCTTGTTAATTGAAAATTTTGTATTCCCAAAAATTACTTTGATATATATACTGGCAAGTGCAAGGCTTAAAAAACTAAGCTGGCAACATGCTTTATTTTTTTGTAAAAACCAAAAAAGCGAGTTGTTTTTCTTTTTATATTGTTTTTTCTTAATCTACTTACAACTACAATTAATTTTGGAAGAAGGCGGCATGAAATAACCCCCAAAAAAATAATGAAATAACCCCTCAAAGCGTAGCACTATGCTTCGTTCCCATATAACGAAGGGACAAAAATAGAAGGAGTTGTCATATATTTTTTTTGAAATTTGGAATATATTTCCCAATTTTAGCATCTATTATTTTATTTTTAATCTTAATGTTTCTCTTTGATGATAATACGGGATCTGAAGACAACAACAAATATGTCATTAAATTAAAAACACCGAAGGTTTTTAAAAACTTAGCTCGAGTTATTTTTTTATGGCCCACTGACATTTTTAATTTTTTTAAAGGTGTTTGGAATGTGTAAAGAAAAACTATTTAATGTTTGTAGAACATTTTAATCCTTTAAACACACGTTTTAAAGGTTTTCAATAAGAATATTTAAAAAAGAGACTTAAATGACTCCTAAAAATAGGAGTCATTTAATCCTAAAAATGGGAGGTAGAGGGTATATGAAATAACACCCCAATTTCTAAAATCAAATAAGAGCCCAATATATGTAATACAATTAATTACACAGTTGCTTTAAAGAATCCCGCGATAGACATCATGATATGATACACCGAACACAAACTTCGCCAACTAAGGCTTTTCTGCGTAGCCGGCCTTCGGCCGGGCGCAATGACTTTTTCCTCTATGGTATAACAAACACCGGCTTCGCTAACTAAAGCTTCTCTGCATAGCGCCAGGATTTTCTCCTCTATAGTATAAAAATACCGACTCGACCCGGCTACGCAGAGAAGCTTTAGTTAGCGAAGCCGGTGTTTAGTATACCATAGAGAAAAATTCATTGCGCACGGCCGAAGGCCGGTTATGTAGGGTAGCTTTATTTATCGAAGCCGCTGTTCTGTATACCAAAGTGGATAAATCCCTGAGCCCAAAAACGTTTTCATTATAAATTTGAAAATGAAATAATCCCCCAAAAAATATATTGGGGCTTTATTTCATAATGATTTTTTGGGGGATAATTTCATATGAAATAATTAAAAAAATAAAATAACACCCCAAACAAAATGAAATAACCCCCCAAAAATCGTTTTTGTTGTTCTCTGTACAAACTTTTGGGGGGTTATTTCATTATTTTATTGGGGGGGTTATATTTTGGGAGGTTATTTCATGCCGCCTTGGAAGAATTCCAATCAATTGTAGTGGGGAAAGTAAGAAAAGATTAACTCACTGTTTATTGTTGTTGTTTTTGTTAAAGGTTTGATATTGTTACAATTAAAACTATTGCTTGTAATTCTTATTCGCTTAAAAGTTTTATTTGTTTAATATCTTTAGTTTTTCTAAAATCTTTGGATGAAGTTTCCTGATGATCTGGCGTAAGCAACCAGCGAAATGCGCATAGGAATAGCTTATCCCATCAACAATAAATTTCAGTGTTTTTATCAAGAATAAACATTGGGAATTAAGCACGACAAGCAAAATCTTGTTTATTGAAAATTTTTTGATAAAACTTAAATTATATCTCTGAAACTACTTAGCAAATTAAGAAACCGAAAAAAGGGTTTCGGATTTGTTTCTGAATTGGGAAACCCCTTCTACAATGTTATGCTACTATATGTGGTGAAAGTGCCTTTATTTTTGATACACAGCTACTATATCGCGAAAACTAAATAAACAACTTTCATTTGTAGCAAACAAAAAACTTTATCAAAATTTGTAAACCTGTGTAATTAAATTCGAGCAAATACCAAGAATACCCGAAATGCCGGTTTTCTAATTTATTGCAAAACCTACAGCACATAATATTTCTTCTCCCATTTTGTTTGTATCTCTTTTTAGTTATCTTACATTTATTTATGGGGTTTTAATTAAATAAATGAAAATTCCTTTAAAGTAAGTCTAAATGTTGACTCAAAACCAGTCAGATAGTAAATAAATACACATAAAGGGTGTTTTTTAAGCTAGATAGAACTTTAAATTGTAAAAAGTAACACAAAAAATTAAATTTTGATGAAATATTTTTTTTATCGTTTCAGTATACTCTGACAAATCATCATGAATAGACTCACGCTTGAACAACGCTACGAAATTATCCAAATTTACTTTGAAAATCAGTCGTCGATTCGCGCAACTTATAGACGACTTCGTCATATTTATGGCGTACATAATCGTCCATCTGAACAAGCCATTCGTCGAACTGTGGATAGATTTCGTACCACATACTCTCTAGAGGATGCATAACACCAACACGTCGAAGGAATGTGCAAAAATGCACCGTTTGGTGCGGTTTTCACGCTGGTGGCATCATCGGACCTTATTTCTTCAAAAATGAGGCCGGAGCTCGCGTTACGGTCAATGGAGATCGTTACCGCACCATGATCAATGATTTTTTGTTTAAAAATATGGATGACATTGATCCGGAGGAGATGTGGTTTCAACAGGATGGCGCTACGTGCCATACGGCGAACGCAACCATCGACTTATTGAAATCAAAATTTGGCGATAAGTTGATTTCGAGAAATGGACCTGTTAATTGGCCTCCAAGGTCGTGCGATTTGACACCTCTCGATTATTTCCTGTGGGGCTACGTGAAGTCACTGGTTTATGCTGATAAACCAGCAACAATTGACGCCTTGGGGGCCAGCATTGTTCGTGTTATTCGTGACATACGGCCAGCAGTGCTCGAAAAAGTGGCCCAAAATTGGACGTCCAGAATGCGCTTCGTCAAGAACAGCCGCGGTGCCCATATGCCCGAAATCATTTTCAAATGTAAATGTCATGTATTGATCTTTCGAATAAAAAAAAAATTTTGATTACAATTTAATTTTTTGTGTTATTTTTTACAATTTCAAGTTCTATCGGGCTTAAAAAAACACCCTTTACAAACATACCAAAAATTTAATTTTATTTTTCACATTCCCAAAATGTATTATAAAGTGACCTCATTGCTACAACAATGCAATAATAGAAAAAACCAAAAGGCATTTTATTGCTAGAATTGAGACGGCAAATGTCAAAATGTGTTTATAACAAATGTAAAAAAACAACAAAAACACCCTAAACGTCACACAACGAAGAAAACCACTGCGAACAGCTGTGCTTGTGAGGACACTTTATGAGTACATTCTGCATTAAACTGCAATTTTACCCAGTTGCCTGTAGTAAATAAATGAGCAACCCAAATGAACTTCCTTAAATCAAAAATTATTTCGTAAAAAGAGCTTAATCAATGACAAATAATATTCTTCTAACATTTGGGGATAAATATAGAAAAATTCCCTTGCAGATTTCTTATTTTTAAATTTACATTTATTTAATTTATTTAAAACTCAAACATTCACTAAAACAATTTATTTAAAGAGAAAAGAAAAAAATTGGCCACAAATAGTCATTCGCAAATGTAAAAGTTTGTTATACCCACACCACAATAGTGGAGAGGGTATTATGCATTTGTGCTGATGTGTGTAACGCCTTAAAATATTGGTCCTTGACCCACCTTAAAGTATACCGATCGACTCAGAATCACTTTCTGAGTCGAACTAACGATGTCCGTCCGGCTGGCTGGCTGGCTGTCCATGTAACCTTGTGCGCAAAGTACAGGTCGCAATTTTGGGGATAATTTAATAAAATTTGGGAGACAGGTTCTTATTGGCACAAGGACCAATCCTTTTGAAAATGGGCCAAATCTAAGGAATACAAGGGAAGAAAGGGGGAAATTTCTTCCTCTCAGAAACTATCAAACCGATTTTAATGAAATTTAAAACATAGATAGAACCATACCTTTTTGGACACAAAAGGGATGCAGTTTTTAAAAAATAGGACCACGATGGGAGATAAGGGCATTTTCTGCCTCTCAAACCGATTTTAAAGAAATCTACAACATAGATAGATCCATATCTATATGGACACATAAGCTATACAGTTTATCAAAAATAGGACCACAAGGGGAGGTAGGGGGCAATTTCTGCCTCTCACAAACTTTCAAACCGATTTTTATGAAGTTTATAAACATAGATGAATCCATATTTATATGGACATATAAGCATGATGTGTTTTTTAATACTGTGGTGTAAGGTATCATATGGTCGGGCTTGACCGACTATACTTTCTTACTTGTTTTTATTATATATTTCAGAATCAACATAAAATATTTATTTAACTCCTTTTGCTGTTAATATCCTTTTTTTACCCTTGTTTCCCCAAAATCACATAAATTATGTAGACAATGCCATTGTTCATGTCGGGTCAGGATGATCTTCACTGATGACATGAACTTATAAATCATTTTGAACAAATTTAAGTCGAAAAGGTTTGTTTTATAAAGTTTACCATAGTTTTTGTTTATTGGCCAAATTGAAGAAATTTTATTCTCATTTGACCAATATTCATTTACAGGGGTTCTATATTTTTCTATGAACTTGAAAACAATAATTTCTAAGGCATTTTTTAACTTATGTTTTCAAAGGAAATATTAAAATACAGAAAACAACATGGACTATGGAATGGGTATAAAATAATAAGACTTTAAAATAAAATATGAAGTTTTCGTCGATCCATGTCATTTCTTTTGTAGTAAAATATCCAAGAAACTGCTTAACATGAGTGTAAAGATATAAGAATATTAAATTAAATTTATTTTGGGGAAGTATCAAAATATATAGAAAACCTAAGAGCCTGCTTATCTAAGAGTCGCTTTTTGCAAAAACTGTTTTTTTTTGCAGATAACCGTAAACATTACTCTCGTACACTGTTTAAACCTCAAATCACCCAAAATTATGCACCTTGAAGCCTTTAAAAGGGACATACAAAGAGTCAGCTAGTGGAAGAACGTTGTAAGTTACTTAAAAGTGATACAAAGTAAATCATTTTAAACGCGGAATAACGTTTTAAAACCACCAGTCATGATGCTTTGCGTAGCGGAAGAACGTTTTAAATGACATCGTGGATGTGGATATGAAACGTTTTTCCACTAAAAAAAAAAGTTATAAACTGTAAATTTGCATGTAATTTAATTTAGTTTTTAAATTTGTTGATAAATTTGTTTGCATAAAAATTTTTATTATCATTATTTTTCTTAATCTGAATAAAAAATTATTAATCTTGCCTGTAATAAACGTTTTTTTGCTCTCCTGAAAAAAATTACTTTGTAACTTAAAACGTTATTAGCGGCTGTGCTTCAATTGTCGACGAAAATTTATTAACAATTATTGCAACATAAATTGCCGGCAATTAATATGTACAAGAAATGGCTGTCTACATTCAAGATTACATAATTTTGACATTAACTACAATATAAGTATGTCGCAATATTTATCTCTGGTATAGACGGGCAGTAAGGCCCAAATTCACTGATTAGAATACTCATCAAGCATTGTGGTAGTATTAGTGAAAATGTGTTGGAAAATCAAAAATTCAGATATGATGGCGAATATTACGTCCAGCACACGTACACGAGTGAATTCGCTTGCTGGACAAGCATTTGACAGGTGTATTTGGTCCTTAAGTATTACACACATCAGCACAAACGCATAAAAATCCACTATTGCGGCGTGGATATTATAACTAAAATATTTTGTCATGGATAAGCAAGATGAGAGATAGCAATCTTTAGTTAAATTGGGAACACTGTTTTTAATGAAACTTTCCCCGAGACGAACTCACTGCAAGTGGCAGCGAAAAGCCTGCTGATTTTGACAGTTCGAAAAAATTTGTTTTAATTTGGTTTTACAATGATTGGTTTGGAAATGGTTGACAATTTGAGCCGTAAGCACAAGCAATGCAAAATTCTTTGTTGTTTGTACAAAAACTTGCCAATTTAAGAATTAAAATATTGTTTTAATAATAAAAAAACAAGTTGTATAGATAAACTAATGAATGACAAAGACACTTAATCATTTTATGACTAATGAATTGTTGTTGTTTTTATGTAATTAAAAGGCCTTAAATTTTTCAATCTAATATGCTTTTAATTTGTTGAAAAGCTGAAAATTTAAGAGAAGTTTGGAAAATTATACACATGCTGTCAGCTAAAAGTTTGCCAACCATATTCGAGCAAATGATACGAATAAGAAAAAATTATAATGTTCTGTTGAAGCAGAAGTACAATTTGTAGTAGTAAAAGAGATTTAATCATCTTTATAGACACTCACACTTAGACAAAGTTCTATGATTGCAGCACGTACATATAATTAATTTTCCAAAATTGTATCAAGTTTTAACATCAAGTGGCTAACAAACAATAGCAATTGCACAAGTGTTGCTTAAAATCAAATCTCAAATGTAGACTCAACATCATACCATTTTACATTCAAACACTTCCACATTGAGTTGAAAACCTAAATAATATTTACACATACACACGCACATAAACCTAATTATAAATCAAGACAATTATATTGTGTAGAAATATATGTTGGGATATACCCTGCAAATAAAATTGGACCACCTGATCCATTTTGATAAAATGGACTACTCCATGGACTGGTCCGATGTAATGGAAGCATGGACCATGTCATTGTTAAAAAGTGTTTGTAGTGAGACGACATGTCTTCGTTTTTTAACGACATGCTTTCGTTTTTAAACGACTTCAAAACGAATCCTCTTGAGTATACCATGGAGTAGTTTTAAAACTACTCCTTAGTGGTCCAAAGGTGGTTTATATGGTCCTCTCCTAGGACATTGTAATGGTAAATAGACCAGGTTTTTTCCATACGTTTGGGTTAGTTTTGGACTAGTCCTGGTCCCTTGTGGACTACTCTTTACACGCGTGTTTGGGCTGGTCCTATTATTTGCAGGGTATATATGTGGTATGTTGGAATATGAATTGGGAATATAAAGTGTCGAATCGTTAAGAAGCAAACAGTCTAATAACATATATTCCATTTATATTACAATACTAAAGGAACCTAATTGTACTGTGGTTTGTATTATTTAGTCTTGGTTTACACGTTTCAACTTTTAATGCTCAACTTTTGAGTTCTTTTGAGGAGAGTGAAGAAAGAAGTTAGGGGGTTGGTAAAGAGATGCTTGAACTTTATAGAATGCTTTGTGTTTTTATTCGCAGATGAATGCATAAAGATGGCTGCAAGTAAATTTTTTTTTTTTTTCTTTTTCTTATTGATTCTCAGTGAATAAAATTGTTGTTGTTTTAACCCTCTAATGCTTAAGCCTGCCTCAAGGCACTCATCACAAAAATTACTATAAATTAACACATAATAATTTTTTTTATTTAAAATGTTTTTTTATCAGTTGCTTACAAATGTATTTAAATATTTTCAAAAGCTTTAAAAGCTCTTAAAAGCTCATTCTGTATTTTTCAATGCACTTTTTTGACGGAAAAAAAAGCGGGAAGCAATATTGTTTCATAAAACGTTGATATAAGTGTTAAAAAGTTTTACGATCGTAACCATATTTTTTTTTTCTTAATTATTAATTATTATTAAAAAGGGTAAGTTATGTTTTAGGGCACTGATTTCTTTATGAGTGCCTTGAGGCACTCTTGGGCGTTGCACGACATATTTGGCTGCCGCAGTTTATTTTGTTTTGACAAAATTATATTAGTTTTTTTTGCATTTTTTTACATAAAAGTTTAAAAAATGTCTGGGCCAGTGAACAAACGTTTCAAATTGTCTGATTTGACTGATGAAGAGTTAGAGAAATTGTTTGACGAAGTAGAATCAGATGCAGATTGGAGTAGCGAATCCAGCGATGTTGAAGAACTTCAATTAGGTTTTGCCGAATCGGAAAATGCGGCACTTAATAAAATAAACAATTCCCATTCTACTCAGGCTACGGGATTAAGTAAGCCACTAAAAAGGCCTAGGTCTCCTTTGCCATCAATTGAGACTTCTGGACCCACATTTGTCCCTTCATCTGGTGGCTTCAATGGTTCTGGTAATAATCATACATATGTATAAAATAGATTCCTTGACAATAAAAATACATTTTATTTCTTAGATGTTGAGTCTATACTGAAAGATGCCGCAGAATGGTCAAAAATTATATGGCGGCAACAGTCAATGCAAATGCATGTAAATGAAATAGCTTTTCAAGGAGATGCTTCACTTCCAACTAAAATATTAGAACTGCAAACTCCATTGCAAATATTTAGCTTTTTTTTTAATACAGATCTAATAAAAATGATTGTGGAAGAAACTAATCGAGCTGCAATTCAGGAAAATGTCAACACAATATTCAAGGTAGACGTTGAGGAAATACACCGCTATATTGGAATATTATTATATATGTCCATTTATCGGTATCCAAACTTGCGAAGCTATTGGGGAAAAATGCATTTAAACCAATTGCGAATAGCATGAGTCGGTCAAAATTCGAAGCCATTAAGCAATTTTTATCGCTACGTGATGAGAGTGAACGAGTGGAAAAAGGCCAGCCGGGCTACGATCCTTTGTTTCGCATAAGAAACTTCGCCGATAAATTGAATGCAAGATTCGACTCAGTGCCAAAACAAGCTCGGCTTTGCGTAGATGAACAAATGTGTAGTATAAAAATGAGGCATCATCTTCGGCAATATATGCCAAATAAGCCTCATAAATGGGAAATCAAACTATTTGTACTATGCGATTCTTTTGGATATGCGTATCGATTCGAAATTTATAGCGGTGCGGGAGATAATGTTATTTTGCCTCGCCACCCAGATCTTGGAGCCTCCGCTAATGTTGTCGTCCGTTTATCTCAAACAGTTGAAAACTTCGTTAACCATATCATATATTTTGATAATTTTTGTACGACAATTCCATTGTTGGTGTACTTGCGAGCTAAAGGTATTCATAGTTTGGGAACAGTCCGTGCAAATCGAATTCATAACTGCAAATTAGCGTCAGATAATAGTATCACAGACCAGAAAAGAGGATTTTTAACTGAATATGTTGGATCCGTGTATGGTGTAGATGTTAGTAATGTATTATGGAAAGACAATAAGAACGTCCGCTTATTGCCAACATATGTTGGAGCTAATAGTTTTATCAAAGAAAATTATAACGATAATATTTCAAAAATTCCACGATACGATAGAAAAGTGAAACAATACACTGAAATCGATTGTCCGCAAATAATTCGTGAGTACAACTGCCATATGGGTGGTGTCGATTTAATGGATGGTCTCATGGATCGGTACCATATTCGCGTTAAAACAAGGGATGCAGCGACACGATTATTTTATCATTTAGTTGATATTGCAGCAACAAATGCTTATCTTTTACACAGACGCATTCAAAAAGCTAAATTTACAGACACTTCAGAAAACTATAATCCAAAAACGTTTGAGTTACCAGAGTTTCGTGAAGCCATCGCGGCTGGACTAGTTGCATACCAAGAAAAAAACCAGTTGGTCGTCCAAGTATAAGATCAAACTATGATCCTTTAGTCAGTAGTCCCCAACCAAATACAATAGAAGTTGGAGGCAAAACAAGTCATCCAGTTGCAGATATACGCTTCGATACGTAAGTCATTACCCTATGTGGTTAAATAGGGAAGGTGGCAAGAAATGCTGCAAGCATTGCAAAAAAACGCAGACGCAATGTTAAAAATTGCTTTTTTGAATATCATAATCATAAATAATATATCTTTTCAAGTATCTTTTCATTAATGTAAATTTTTGCAAATAAAATTCTTTAAAATATACTCACTTATAACCGACAATGTTTTATTAACTAAGTGCCCAAGGATGCCTTAAGGCATGCATTTATTTTTTCTCATCTATCAGGTAAACGATTGATTGCACAAACTTCTAAATGTTTTTTTTTGAAATCAGATACCCTAAATTACCAATAAAAAATATTACCAACTTTTTTGGCCATTATTTTAGAAACTGGCATTAGAGGGTTAAGGCATTCATAACTAGAGTTTCTACGCGGGAAAGAATTCCCGGGAATCCCGGGACATTTTTTTCAAATTAATCCTGGGAAATTTTTGGGATTTGCAAACTAAATTTTTTGAAATTTTAATTTGTTAGCTTCGTTAAAATCAAAAACGAGCAATAAAAACATATTCTTTACTAAAATAACTAAAAGCTACCAACAAATCGAACTATTTTTCCTACGCCAATAAATCAACTGTCTTTTAAATTGCTGATGAAATGTCTAAAAAGCATCTTGAAGTAGATGATGAACCATCTACAAATTCTAATAAAATAAATGTAAAGAAAATACAAAAGCCTGTTAATATCTTAAAAAAAAGAATTTTACGTCTATGAAGTCTAGGGTAAACAGACCAACAAATTCATAATCTTTGTGTGATGCAATTTTTACTATAGATAAAACCAACGTCTGTAGAAAGCCAGAGCACGTTTTCGGTAGCAGGCAATATACATATCAACAAGGATTAGAAATATAATCTCTGATGAGCTTTATAATGCTTTAATAATACTGAAAAATGTTGCATATATAATATACATGTGCATATGAATATAACAATTTATTTGGTTTTGTCTTGGTTTTCTGTGGAATTAATAAAGCTAATATTTTTGGGACTGTTTTATATGTGTATGTATATTCTTTTAAAAAAGTAAAAACTTTTGTCTTGAACTCATTTAATGAAATCATTGTTTTATTCAAATAATCCCGGGATTCCCGGGAATGAGATTTTTTTTTGTTTCGTTTCCCGGGAATAGAAAAAGTCCGGGAAATTAGAAACCCTATTCATAACCGAAAATTTTAAACAAATTGCGTGTGACAATGTGGCAATTTTTAAAGAAAATTGAATGGAATTTAAGCAGAAAAATTGAAGCGTGTAAGCCTAGATTTAATATGCACGAATCTAAGTCCCAATTCACACGTTGCATGTCTTATTGATCAGCTTGCTACTTTATAACGAGAGTGAAGAGAGGAAAATAAACGTTTCTCTCTCACTCTCTCTCGCCTATAAGGTAGCAAGCTGATCAATAAGACTTGCAACGTGTGAATTGGCACTAAGTTTAAGAAAATAAAAGCTCATATTTAGTTGCTATGCGCACAAATAAAAATCGGGGGGTATAATGATTTTGTCGTTTAGTTTTAAAAAATTCAAAAATTCCCCGATAGAAAATAGTGGAACACGGTTATAAAGAAACTGAAAGTAATAAATGTTTTAGTTGTTTTAAAACATAGATCGTAATTTGTTTTTTAATAATATCAAGCAAACTTATTGTTGCCAGAAAAAGTGTTCACTCTAGACATACAGATATGGTTGGTTGATTAACGTGACAGCCTGTAAAGAGCCAAAACAAGCAATTAATAAATTAAGTAGAGTCCTTAGACCCACTTTTGATACGACCACACCACTCAACAGGATTTGTATTCTTAAATCAAATACTATCCCTTAGATACTTAAAGTGACTATATCTAACTTGTCCGGTTCAAGAATCTTTTCAAGTTCTCTTTAGCCCTTTAAATAATCTGCACTTTTATAAGAAACATATACAACCTGTTGATAATTCGTTGAGTTAATGTTCGCGACAACCCAAGTTGCGTTTAACTTGATGTTATAAAATTGTTCTGCAAGAGAGTATTTCCACGCATCGAAAATTTATTTTATTAAGAACCGTTTATGAGCTTCTAGTATATGCAGGATCACAGACAGTTTAGGGAAGTCATTTATTCTTAAAGTATCCTTTTTTCGTTTTGTTTTTTTTTTTTTAATTTTAATACATTAAGCTAATCTCGCGAAGCTCTACGCTTGTCTGCAGGAAAGAAACCAGAGTCTCTGGCGGGAATCGAAACCGGAACCTCGGCGCTGATGGACTAGGTCACTACCAGCTAGCCTTCCGGGGCTTGTGAAACTTATTGTCACTTATATCTAAAACCCTGCTAATGAAATTGCTTGCCGTATTTATAATTATTCGTTTCGGATGTTTCGAATAGAAATTTATTAATCTACCCGACGACGACGGTTTCTGTTACCAATCCAGTTTAAGCAGACTTCCTTGTCTTATTATTATTGAGTCCAAGTACGGTAGTTTACTATCACATTCTTTCTCCATGGTAAATTGAATTTGTCGGTTATATGAGTTTAAGATTTTTATTGTTTCATCAACTTTGTCCTTTTTTATGATTCCAAACAAATCAACATATCAACATATTTGGTGAGACATCTGGGTTTTACCTCCATTAGCTCCATAGCCGTGTCCAATAGCTCTTCCATAACTATATCTGCAATTACAGGTGATGCCGGAGATCCCATTGGCATTCCTTTCAATTGTTCATACAATTTTTCTTCAAATTTAAAATATCTGTTGTCCTTTATACAAGCACTAAGTATTTGAATAAATAAACCTTTAGGATTTGTTGTATGTTTCTCCAGTATATCCAGTATATTCTTTCCATCGTCCTTAAAGCTAAGTTAACCGGTATGCTGGGAACCAGCAAAGTTACGTCAAAAGATAAGAGAAATTTCATCGTTTTCTATGGATGTATTGTTTATTTAAGATTTTAATTTAGATTTTTTAAACTTCAACTATATCTCTGAAACTTCTGGGCAAATTTAAAAACAATGTTAGCACGGATTAAAGATCCTACTGTTGCCGAGTTTCGGATTTTTTTTAACTGAATGTGGTGAACAAGTTAGTCCAATATATGTTTGAAGTGAAAGTGCCTTAATTTTGGACATAACGGTATATTTCGAAAAGTCGAGCTGATAGAGAAAAATGGAGATTTGATTTGAAATCAGCGACCTCAAATTAGTAAAAATTTGCAATAAAGTTCCAGGCCGCAAAATGACTGTTCCCCAGTGTAATAAAATAATGAAGTTATAGACCAGTTAAACCTGTGCGCATTCTTTGAATTACCCTGTATTACAAATGCACTTAACCTTAAGAAGGGATCCAGCCTTCATTTCAAAGGGGATTGGGACAGCCTACATACCTGATTTATGATTTTGGAATACCAGTGCTCGCATAGGCCAGGGATTGGCACTTGCATAGCCTGCATTTAATAATACATTATATGTATGTATATATATATACTTACTTAATTACTTATATAATATCTAGTGGACAACAATTTAAATTCCAAACTCCCTTGTCCAATCTAAATATTTACCAGATTTTTCTTTTAAATCATTAACATTCCATTTCCTATTGCAGAATTTCGTTGAACGCTCCAAAAATAATTTACAATCTTTACTCCATCCAGGATTAGCCATACATACAAATGGAAATCAAAGAAGTAAATGAAGATAAATTTTTGTAAAACCAATTTTTTTTATCCACTCTTGCGGGAATTCGTATGTTTCTCCTAATGGCGATTTTACACAAACTCCATCATGCAAAGATGTCTGTATGCATGCCAACACATGCATAAATTTATTTCAAGGATAGAAAAAAATGCGAATAATCTTTGCAAAATTTTCGTTTGCAATATTGTTTATTTTTAACTGGCTTCTTTTTTGACTCTCCTACTTTACATCATAGTGGAGATTTAAAGAAATAAGACTACAGAGAAATTGTTTGAGATTTGTCTGTATGGCTTAAGGGAGTGAGCTAACGGTCAGTAAAGGGCTAACAGCCATTGTGTATTTAAGTAAAATTTAGGTAAGCGTTTGCAATACTGATTACGAAAATACTGAAATCGTCAAAATTCGAGCATCGTTTCTAAATTTTAAGTAAAAAATTGTCAGAATTTCGATTCCAATACTTTATACATACACAGTTTTTATACCCGTCACCACGAGAGGTCGCATGTCATAAGGTTAAATGACACAAGGCCCATGAACGCAATGACACTTTTAATGTGTGTCTTTCTGTCACTGGAGATTATGACATACCACAAGAAAAGCTTGTTTTTCATTTTCATCTCTCTTTTTTCTTATTATTTCAAAGCTTGACAGCATGACTTAACATAGCCCCATAAATAGTAATCCAGAGGAATTAAAAGTCGTTGAGGTTTAGTTAATTAATTTTTGATAACAAAAGTTCAGTCAGCTTGGCTCGATAGCGCTCGCCATTCACCGTTGCGGCAGCTCCTTGCTCATTTTGAAAGAGTGTGTAAGCCGCACCAAACAGTAAACTTTATTGTATGTAATGGTGATTCGTTAACGGCCTAAGAATTGTCTTCGGTCCAACTACGGTAATTTTGCTTATTGACGTAGCCATTTAACCAGAAATAAGCCTCGTAAAATGGACGAAGTGCTCTATGAACTTCGCAAACTGATTTTTTTTTTTTAAAGCAAATTTTCACAATTTGGAAGCGTTGTTCTAGGGTTAAACAATTGATGATGACTTGCCAAACCTTACTGAACAGAAATGTCAACAAAGTTTAATATTCTCAGCTGTCATATAATAGTTAGCGATACCGAAGGTTCTCATGCAGCTAAAACTAAACACCCAAAAACACTTCCCATATTTCAACAAAATTAATGGGAGAATATCTGCTTATTTAGAAGACTTGTGGACAAAATGATCTTTTTCCAAACTGTCGTTTGTATGGAAACTTAGTCCAAAAAAAGTTTGGGTAACAAATTTCATTTAATTATCGTTAAAATTACAATCAATAGTTGCATGTATTAATTTTTCTATTCAAAAGTCTTAGTTTATTGGTAAGAGGGGAAGGAAGAATAGCATGTTCTCTTCCCCTCTCACCAATAAACTAAGACTTTGTGACGGAATCATACATAAAAGAAACATCTACATTGCTTAAAAAGTGTGTGCCTTTAAAAAAAAAAACTTTTTCTAAACAGTTTTCTAAAAAGAAAATAATTATTTCTGTAGAGTACTCAGCGTACAAATTTAACCTACACACACTACCGTTTTCATGCTTATCTATTTCACTTATCAGTTGCAAATTAAGGCCACAAAGGAAATTTGCATAATGTTTCCTCTTTATTTGATGTTTTTTTTAAGAAGTTTTTAACTCTCATTTCAATATTCCATACGAGAAGAAGGCGGTAACCATGCAGCATACATGGCTTATCAAAAGTTCAAATAAAGGAATATCCTCAAATTCATATATGGGTCATTGCATGATAAAGTAAAGTATCTTGAATCCTAAACTTTTGTTTATACCCACGTATACCGCATATATTGAGCTCTAACGGCGGAAATAACGTAAGCGCCAAATAGAAAATTTTACAGGAGAGATTTTTTTTTATTTTATTTCATTTCAATTTTGTATGAAATTTTGCGCTAACGACAAAATTGTTCTTGCTTTAAAATCGCAACGGTACCTTATGTGACCATGACATTTAAGGAGATGAATCAAGTGTTGCCAATTAAGTCATTTCTTAAAAAAAAAACGAAAATTGAAAACAAAGTCGCTTACGTTATTTTAGCGATTAGGGCTCGATATGGCGTAGCAGATTTAGGAGTGCAAGTTAAGATCAGCAAGGCAAGAACAGTATTTGGAATTTTTGATCCTATTTGGCTAAACAAAAACTTAAGCCTACGCGAGCTCAGAATATTCAACTCCAACGTTGGATCCGTCCTGTGTTTTGGATGCACAGGCAACGTGTTGAAGTGGTTAAAGTGCTTGCCTACAAAACCAACCATCCCAGGTTCAATCCCTGGCAGAGGACGAAAAATGTTCAATATAGTTTTCGCGTTTTAAAATTAAATTGCTTCCAAACAATCCATCCTAGAATCTCCCATTTCCTATTGTGGAAACATGTGTGCCCTGGTAGTGTAACTGGTAGCGAGCTAGTCTATCAGCGCCGGGGTTGCGGGTTCGATTCCCGCCAGAGGCTCTGGTTTCTTTCCTGCAGACACGCATAGGGCTTCGCAGGATTAGCTTAGGAAAAATAAAAAAATTTGGTTGATTATGCTGACCAAAAAATCAAGATGTGCACGAAATGCATTTCGATTGAACGCCCATTTTCGTAGAATGGTAGAATTTGTCAAATACTGAAACAAAGAAAGGTCAAATTAAGTGGCGCAAAAAACTTGACGTGTTGATTTCTGGAATAAAATGTGAATGAAGGTTTTTATCCTGAACGTTCTATAAAATTTTGTTTCCAAAATATAAGATTTTTGAAAGAAAATTGGTACTAGGTGGTAACTAAAAGTGGTCTCAATTTTTACACTTTTCGTTTTGCACAAAAATTCTTATGGGTTGTAGTTCTTATTGTATTGTATAGTACTAAAACACTTATAAGAGAGTTTATAAGTGCTTCTTTCTATTATTTTATCATATAAACCGATACAAGTAAGTATCGATACTTTTTTTCGATACTTTGCGAGCGATACCATATCGAATAAAATTATCGATACCTTAGAGGTATCATTTTATCCCTACCCCTGGGTAAAAAAGGTAGAAATCAAAAGTTTGCTAGGTTCCCCACCACTACACCAAATACAAGGACGGCGTTGTTTCTAAACAACGACAGATAGCAGTCCGATTATGCTAGAACCTAAAAACAACAACCGATTTACGAAACTGATACAAGGACACAATATCAATACTGAATGGATCGATACTCCAAGAACTAGGACAGTGAAATCTTACATGGCAAGACACGAAAACAACTGCAACAAATCGTGTAAGATGGAGATGCTTTGTGGAAGCCATATACTCCCAAAGAGGGTAATGGAGAAAAAAATATGGATGAACGACTTGGAGGGTTGCCAGTGGCGTCACTTAATTTTACATATTTTCTGAACTCGTGTTATAATGAATTCTTAACCAAGCAAATCAAATGGATGTGGCTTCTGAATGCCAAAAACGTTAATGGCTGTTGATTTGTCATGTTCTACGTCGTGGGTATAATAACATTGCAAAGCAAGCAAAGCGCTAGGTTTGAACACGTTTACCCACGCAGAATGAAGAGATGATGGCACCGTAGCCAAAATCTATCGGGTTAATATGGAATCAACTTAGATATTCATATAGCTCAAAATCGAGTGCGATGGAAGAAGGCTAAGCGCCTTATGATCCAGTGAGAGTAAAAGGAATAAATATATGTACATTAGAGCGACTCACCAAAAAAATTGCTCGATGTACCCTCCTAAAAATGAACCTTGGACATTTTTAAGATGTCATTTTAAATATTTCGGCTCCAGCTTTGACCTCTCGTGAGCTGGACCAGTTTGAAAAATGATATATTTTTGCATGTTTTGTTAATTTAAGAATCAGTTTCCTTACCAACATATACAAATTGGGTATCGTAAGAAAGGTTTTTTAAGGCGCGTCCAACTATATATACAATTTATCCAAGGATGATCATCCATGTCCTTTTTTTAAGGATTTTCTGTGAAAAAACGGTTTTTGAATTTTTTGTTCGGGGTTGTTTGAAATACAAGTGCCAAATTAACATATTTTAATCTTTCCCTGCAGATAACGAGACTAGTCCATGCATGCATGTAACGAGTAGTCCATAAAGGAGTAGGAGTACTCCAAAACTACTCCAAATATATGGGTAAAAGGTGGTCCATTTAACTTTACGATGTCCTAGTAGGGGACCATATAACCCACTGAACTAGTCCTTAAACTACTCCATGGAGTACTAAAGTGGGTTAGTTTTAAAAGTACTCCATGTTACTACAGTGTGGAGTACACTCAAGGTGTAGTTTAATCATATTTCTTTTTAATTTTTTACTAATCGCCTTTTATGGTGTGAACTGTAGTCTATTATTGCTATTATTAAATATATTTACTTGGTACATATTTTAAATTTTTTTACCTTTTTTCCACAAATTTCACAAACTTTCACTTTTAAATAAACAATTAATAATGGACACCATCAGGGCTACCAATGTGTAATACTGTAAACTATAGAAAAGTATACATCATGCAGTTGTTGGCAGCACTGCATGTTAATTTCTTATAACATGGTCCATACTACAGTACATTGGACCATATTGTAAGTAGTCCATTTAAGCCACAATGGACCATGTAGTCCAATATTATCTGTAGGGTTAGTCGATTTAATTAAACACGTGTCTCATCTTTTTTAAATTCGTGCTAGTTCTCGTTTTGACAAAAATGCAATGGGGTGGTAACCCTTCGTTTTAAATAGGGCAATATGGGTATCAAATGATCTAGAAACTAAATCCGCTGTCATATTAGAGTTCCTACAAAATTGCATTTATATATATTCCAGAGCACCGTGTAAAATGCATCTAATTTGCAAAAATCTAAACTATTTACATACAGAGATGATATACTTGCCAAAAGATAAAATTTGATACCCATATTGCCCTATTTAAAACGAAGGGTTACCACCCCATTGCATTTTTGTCAAAACGCGAACTAGCACGAATTTAAAAAAAAGCTGAGACACGTATTTAATTAAATCGACTAAAGATTAAAATATGTTAATTTGGCACTTGTATTTCAAACAACCCCGAACAAAAAATTCAAAAACCGTTTTTGCTTGGAAAAATGGTATATACAGTTGGCCTCGCCTTAAAACCCCTTTCTTACGATACCCAATTTGTTTATATTGGTAAGGAAACAGATTCTCAAATTAACAAAACATGCAAAAATATACCCTTTTTCAAACTGGTCCAGCTCATGAGAGGTCTGGAAATATTTAAAATGTCATCTTAAAAAAGTCCAAGGTTAATTTTTAGGAGGTATTTAACGTTGACATTTATTAAAATTTTGATTATAGTTTGGAAATATGTTCACATTATTGGGGGATTTACAAGGTAGTTAAAAGTTGTAAAGTCATATATGTCTTAAAATAATTACAAGAAATATATATGACTGCTGTTGGCAACCGCTTATAATTTAGATTTCTACTGAACAGTTATGGCAAATCAACGAACACAGTAAACATATTTTTATTTTGTTTCAAACACAACAATATTTTTTTTTTTAACAATTATAAAATATTATTTGGGACATTACGACGATATGACTTGATAGCACACCTTGTGAATGCCCCATATGTTTTGAATATAGGCTGAGTTCCTAAACATCATAATACTTTGCAGTCAAAGTCAAAAAAGTATCATAGAGTTAAGCTATATCTAGTTTGATTATTGTGTGCGCATCGATATTGTTTTTAGTGAACTTTGGTACAGATAACATTGTAAAATTTTTCACGGTTGCTTGGTAGGAAGCACTTAAAAAAGCGAGTTGCTTTGCAACTGATGTTTTGGAACTCACCCATAATATCTAAAAAAATTTGCCCATTGTTTGCTTCGACCTGGCGACCTTTCCCATAACTTTTCTTAAAATTTCAGAAGAGCCATAGTTGGACGTGCCGTGTGAGCTATGGTTCCATCTTGCTGGACACACAATTCTGGACTGTTCTCTACCTCGGGCCTTAAAAAATTTTAAGTCATTGCCCGGTATTGAATGCCATGCACATTAACCGCAAATTTTTCGCCGCTTTTGAAAAACAATATGGTTAAAAAAAATATATGCATTAGTGCGGACATCTGATGTTCAACATTTATTCTTGGATTTTGAGTGGTCCATATTCTGCAATTCTGTTATAATGCAATAATGGGCGTTATCGCTCAAAGCTTTATTTATTAACTTATTAAAATATTACGTTACTTATCGAGTATTTAATAAATGTATATATCGAAAAACCCATATGCAGTAAATATGTACTTGCAATATTCATATACGTACATATGATCCCAAGCATGTATGTAAGTTTGTACTATACGTACAAGATGTTAATGATTGTTACCCACAACAGCTGTCTGTTTTTTTTTTAGTTTAACGTTCCAATTTATAACATTTTCCGTACTTTTTTCCAGTTTCCTAATTTGAGTTGGTTATTTTCTTTTTTTCTTTTTTATTTTTTCGGGTAGTTTTTGGTGTCATATGACACATAACAAATTGTTTTCTAACGAGTGGAGGTCATAAAAGCTAAGTATGCAAAGAAATGTCAGTGTTAACTCCACTAAATACAATAGAATGGAATGGAGATGAAATTGGCTTCTTGGTGCCATAAATTGAATGAGGGGTAAATTGACATTAACAGGTATTTTTTAAAATTCTAAAAATTCAAAGGGAATAATAATAATTCTAGAGGAGTTACAAGGTTCTTAAAGAGATTTTTTGTAGATAAGTTAACATTTTTAATAATAACTGCAATGTTAGAAGAAGCGAAATACTTAATTTCAATTCAAGGTACAGGCACAAACTTAAATTTGAAAAAGTTTTTTTGTATAAAGGCGAAATATTTTTTTTAAAAGTTTTAATAGTTTCACAATTATACTATCATTTGCTCAATAATGTATGTATATTAGGGTGACCGTTAAAATCAAAAGTTGGATTTATTTAGGTCTCACTCGCCAGTTTGGTGGGTATTGATAAAAAAAACAACTCAAAAAATTTTTTAGGACGATCGGCGAAGGCTAGCCCTCCCTCAAGCCCGCCAAAGTTTTAGAAAAATCGTAAAGTCCGACTTGTTTGACTTATATTTAGGAAAATATAAATTTTACATAAAAATCGTTTTCTAAGAAGTTGTTGTTAGTAAAGTTTCCAACAACTTTTGCCCTAACAAGTTTTCTCTAAAACTCATATTGAAAAATACCTAATTAAAATAAAAAGTAAACAGCAGCATTGATGCGAATTCTTTCTTTAGAACTGTTTTTTCTTACTCACGTAAAAAATAGTCAAACGCATATCATTTGTTTCTAACGTACCAAGGTTGATAAAGTTGGTGCAATTGTACTTTTTTGATACAATTAAAAGCAAAAAAGTACGGTGGTACCCCCGTGACTCATTTGGTACTATTTCCAAATTTTTCAAACCTAAATATTTATAATTGATATAAAATGGCAACTCGTATTTACTGTCCAATGAATATAAACGGATTTCAGTGTTTGGTGCAACTGGTTTTGCCAAAGTGCAAATGCAAAATTATGTAGCGTTTTTATGAAATCTTAAGGAAACTCTATGTATTTTGTTGTTGGATTTAACGAAACCGCTATGATATTTTGCATTTGCTCTTTGCAAGACCATTTGCACCAAATACTAAACTTCGCTATTGTGAATAGATTTTTGCACTTGATCATTGGACGATTGCATATGCCACATTCTAAATCAAGTATCAGCGACAGCATATAAGCCTTCATGGCAAAATATTATAAAAACAAAGGAACGAAATAGACCTGATGTACCATTGGTTTCAAGTGTAACCGAAACAAAAGTCTTTTTCTTTTATAAAAAAAAAAAAAAAATTATTACTATTGTGGTTCGTAAGTACGATATTGGTTTTCTTGTTTATCATCCCTGTAACATACCTGCACGCTTTCTTTATTCTTTAAGGGGGCTCTCATATAAAATTGTCAACACAGACTAGAAATATATTGAAGAAAAAGCCCCAGAACTGCCAAGGAATCGCCCCAAGGGGGATTAAATATATGACGGACCTTCATTAGTTTTGTGTGTTTAACATTTTCTTAAAACATACTTGCCTTATATCTCCACCCTTTAGGGGGCTCCCATACAAATATGCCGGTTTAATATAATTCTTAAATTTGGCCACTGCAGCGCCGAGATTGCCCTTAGTTGGGTCAAATGTATGACCAACCTCACATAATTTGTTGTATCCCTATTGCCAAAAAAATTTGGTTTCTAAAACGACTATGCATATTAGAAAACCTATAACTATTGTTAAAGGTAATATTATTGTGGAATTTGGTTTTTTTTAGTTTATTTTATAAACTATACCGTTTTTAAGTTAAGCTGTGCAACCTCCTCCGTTTTCGAAATTTTGAAAACAAGAGCTAACCTAAAAAACGGTAAGCACCACTGAATTCGGCGTATCCGAATTAGGGTAAAACGCCAGGTGCCCGGCTAGTCGGTTTTTTTTTTTAAATAAATAATAAAAATTTTTCAACAAAACTAATTCATAGAAACTGCGTTTCTTTAATGAATTAAAAGTTAGATTTTTTAGTGGCTTATTCGATATTTTAAGTTTATTTTGTTTAATAAGAGATAAGGAAAAACTTGTTAACAAATTTTCTACAAAATTAATATTTTCTAAGTTATTAAACATAAAAGTCAGATTTCATGTAAAATTATAATTTGTCTCGAACTTTGGTGGGCTTGAGGGACGGCTTAGCCTTCGCCGATCGTCCTTAAAATTGTTGAGTTGTTTTTTTATCAATACCCACCAAATTGGCGAGTGAGACCTAAATAAATACAACTTTTGATTTTAACGGTCACCCTAGGGTACCACCGTACTTTTTGGCTTTGAATTGTATCAAAAAAGTACAATTGCACCAACTTTACCAACCGTGGTACGTCAGAAACAAATGATATGCGTTTGACTATTTTTTTTTAAGCAAACGCACACAAACACAAATATTAAAGCTGAATTGACGCGTGTAAGAAAAAACAGTTCTAAAGAAAAAATTCGCATCAATGCTGCTGTTTACTTTTTATTTTAATTAAGTTTTGTTCAATATGAGTTTTAGAGAAAACTTGTTAAGGCAAAAGTTGTTGGAAACTTTATTAACAACAACTTCTTAGAAAACGATTTTTATGTAAAATTAATATTTTCCTAAATATAAGTAATACAAGTCGGACTTTACGATTCGTCCTAAAAATTTTTTGGAGTTGTTTTTTTATCAATACCCACCGAATTGGGGGGTTAGAGCATGGAAAAATAGAAAAAAAAAATTGATCTATACAGTTAACGACCACCCTAATGTATATATAGTCTTTGGCCGCTTTATAGTTATATGACAAAATAGTTTTAAGAATGTTTCTACTGAAATTCATTAGGTTCAGCTTATAAATGTCTGAGATATGAGCAACAACTCACGATTGTCTTAAAGTTTTACCCATGTCAATTAATTAAAACTGAAGCACCAGACAGAAGGGATTGGTACAGGCACATCTACCTGCAAAGACAAAGAAGGTAATCTAGTAACAGAAACATATAGTGTTGTGAGATGATGGAATGATGGAACTTAAATTTTTCCCAACTGTTGGTATGCGATGGTAGTGGTAAAGAAGATACCCCACAACCAATCCGAGGTCTAAATAGCAGTATCCCAGCTGAAGAATAATAAGGCAGCAGGAGCCAATGGATTGCTAGCTGAACTGCTTAAAAACAGCGATGAAATACTGATTGGGCGTAGCCATCAGCTTGTTTGTAGAATCTGGCTAGAAGAACGCATACCCGATTATTGGAACATACCTAGGTACCAATAATTATGGCCCGAGAAATACTTCCCATCGCATATAAAATACTGTTGACCGTAGTGTGTGAGAGATTAAGAATTAAAGTCGGAAAATCCTAGAAAGGAACCAAGAAAGTTAGGCCGACACCTACCATCTTTTCAGTCGACGTTCAAAGGTGTTTCAAGCGTATACGGATTTACAAGATGACCTTAACTGATACGAGATCCGTTACAATAGGAAATAACCTTTCCGAGTCATTCAGTTTAGTTAGTTAGTTGTTCCTTATTTTTTCAAAAACACAAAAAATACAATCTATATATGTATATAAAACAGGATGTGTGTATGTATGTAACGTATGGACTCCAAAACGGCTGGGCCGATTTTGATGAAATTTTCAGGGAATCTTCAGAATATTCAGGCGCGTGACACTGTGAAGACTGATTTTTGATTTTCGGTCTGCGGGCGAAGGGGCTTGGCAAAATCCAATTTTCATATTGCACCACCAATGACATCTATATAATTTGGACGATTTTTTCTTTAAAATGACCATGGTGACCAACTTAGATTTATACAAAAATAAAATTTTGCCCCGCCCACTTTTTTCAATTTACCTAAAATCAGAAAACGGCTCCATCGATTTGACAAATTTTTCTTTTAAATGTTCGTATTAATCCATTTTACGTTTTCATCGAAAGTAAAATGTACCACGCCTACTTTTACGCCCACTATTTCTATAAAGCGCATAACTTGAGAACGGCTTGACCGATTTGGACGATTTTCTTTAAAATCGTCGACATGGTCCTACTTAGGTTTTTACGGAAAGAAAATTGTGACCCGCCCACTTTAACGCCCACTTTTTTCGATTTACCTAAAATCAGAAAACGGCTCCATCGATTTGACAAATTTTTCTTTTAAATGTTCGTATTAATCCATTTTACGTTTTCATCGAAAGTAAAATGTACCACGCCTACTTTTACGCCCACTATTTCTATAAAGCGCATAACTTGAGAACGGCTTGACCGATTTGGACGATTTTCTTTAAAATCGTCGACATGGTCCAACTTAGGTTTTTACGGAAAGAAAATTTTGACCCGCCCACTTTAACCACCACTTTTTTCGATTTACCTTAAATCAGAAAACGGCTCCATCGATTTGACTAATTTTTCTTTTAAATGTTCGTATCTTTTTAATGTATTTTAAAAATCGAACGCAAACATTTTTCCTTATTTGGAGAGGACAACGTCTGTCGGGTCAGCTAGTATATTTATAAAATTGTAACGTTACTGACTTATTCATCATCGCACAGCCTAAACGCCTGAAGCTTGAAATTTGAACCAGAGATGAGTTTCTCCCCAAATCGGTCCACTAAGACGGGGGGATTTTTAGAAATTCGAATGTTTAGGTAATAAAAACGGGTAAATTCGATAAAATTATATCTCCAAAACTAAAAGAGATACAAAAAAACGTTGTTGTTCAGAAAAATAAGCGGACAGGTGTCTGGTACTTTTATGAAATTCGGCTCTTTTAGAGAGAAAACGGGTGAAACCTGAATTTTGGTAATTTTTTATCACCCCATCTATCTTTTGAACCAATAAACCTAGAAATAAAATTTATACCACATTCGAAACTTATCAAAAAAATACGAATATAAATTTGTTACTTTTTCGAAGTTCGTACGTTTAAGGGGTGAAAATCGTAAATATTTTTTTAACTTTTTTTACAAAACATTTTTCTCAATTCATTGATATATTCGTACTTAATTATGGGCTGCCACTACATTACTGAAATTTTTTATACTTTAATGAAGGATAAAAATAGTACCAAAAAAAGAAAATATGGGAAATTTGATAATTTTCTATAGCTTTTTGGTTCTACAACTGGTATTTTTTTTAAAAAACTTTGGCATAAAAATATGTCCACGAAGGAAAAGGAGACGCTAACGAAGTAGCGGGTTAAATGCTAGTAAGTACTATAATTTTAAAATTAAAAAGAGAACTTACGACTATGACATATTGTCGTCAAAAATGCTTCTATTTCTATATTTAAAATTTACCTTTGTTTGAATATTTTATATAACAATAATTAGTATTGTGGTTATTTTGTTGAACAATTTATGGTTTTTAATCCAAATTTTTAATATTTTTTAATTAGGCTTAAGTTCATGAAATTTAATTTTTATTAAATTATTTTTGTGAAGAAAGGAATTTTACAACATGAAAATTAATTAAAATTGTTATTGATAATCTTTCATTCTTGACGTGGCTCGGGCTCGAACCCTGGCCGGCAGGTTACCATGACATGTTTCGATCACAACCACTCGATCTCCTCAGATGGATTTGCCGTCTTACACTCGCAGCCATCGACGACTGCTGACGTCACTAGTCAAACATCAATCCTTAAACCAAATTGTATTTTAACATTTGGTAGATCGAAATTTGCTTTCCTGAATGATTATCCATTTAACTCTAATATGTTTTTTTATGTCGATGATATCCTTAATAAATTTCCGCCATATAAGGTAACATTCCTTTACTTATTAAATTGGAGTACGTTCTCTTTACCTCCTATAATCGTATTGGTACTGTGCAATCCCTTGAGACAAACAGAACCAAGTCCAATAACAAAATGCCTGCCATTTCCCAAAAATAATACAAGGCTTCCAACAATTTTTTTTTTACTTTATTTTTCTCTTCAAATTGTGTTCCACAAATTATACAAGAAACAACTGAAGGCGCATCTGCTTATCCCACCAACTGCAAATTTCAGTTTATCAAATTGGGAATTAAGCGCATTGAAACGAAACCTTGATAATGCTTTTTTGACTCCCAAGAAAAACATTGATAACAAATATGCAAGTGGCAGTGCAATAAAACTGAACTGGCAAAATAAAACAAAGTAATATGTTTTTATTTTTGGTTTTTCTTTACCCACTTACAACTACATTTAGGGTTGACAAGAAATCAACCAATTGTAGTCGGGACTGTAAGAAAAGATAAGCTCACATTGTTGTTATTTTTGCTTAAGCTGTGATATTGCTACATGTAAAACTGGCGCTTATAATTCTTATCCACTTAACAGTTTACTTGTATGATATCTTTAGTTTTCCTAAAATCGTTGGATGAAGTTTTCTGGTGATCTGGCATAAGCAACCAGTGAAATGCACATAGGAATAGCTTATCCCATCAACTGCAAATTTCAGTTTATCGATAGAACGAATTGGGAATTTAGCACATTGAAACGAAACCTTGATAAAAATATATTAAATTTTCCTGATAACGCCCAATAAAAAATGGAGCTTCGAACGAAGCAGGTTTGTAAGGGAGAAACATAAACGTTTCGCTTACCATTGCGCATACAGAAGGCATGAATTTTATATGGCGAGTTCCCACTTTTAAGCAATACATTTTTGACACATAAAGCGCATTATTCAGCGCATATAAAAGTTGTTGGATGTAACGATAAGCCTTACACACTGAATGTTTTGATACAGTTATTTTTTAGTATTCTCCCTTACAAACCTGCTTCGTAGTTAGGGAATGCCGTAGCACTTGAAATGTTTTTTTTTTATAAAAGTTGTTAAGAGTTCTTTCACTTACTTTACTGCATTTCTGTATGTCTTATAGCGTAGCGCATATTTGTGCGCTTATTCTTTTAAATGTACCATTAGTGCTTCGCAAAATGATAAAATTTTTTATTGGGCGATTAACAAACAATAGACACAATTTACAAAAAAGGACTCTTGATGTTCTTTGCCTTTAAGCACATTCTCCTTATTATCTACAAATTCAGTGGTTAATAATACAAAATACATTTGATGCCCTTTACATTCAAGTTTTCTATCTCGAAAACTACATTAGGTAGGACTTATGGGAATTCACACATCGATAGAGGAAAAATTCTGATTCCAACAGTATAAAAAACGTAGTTTGAAAAATATGTGTATTGGTGTAGTTTATCTCGGTTTGCATAATTATACCCACACCACAATAGTGGAGAGGGTCCCAGTTGGCCAAATGGTGCTAGGCGCAACGAACTAACTCACTTTCTGAGTCGAACTAACGATGTCCGTCCGGCTGGCTGTCTGGCAGGCTGGCCATGTAACATTGTGCGCAAAGTACAGGAGATTTTTTGATAAAATTTGGGTCATAGGTTCTTATTGGCACATGGACCAAGGCTATTGAAAATGGGCCGAATCGTATGACCACGAGGGAAGATAGGGGGAAATTTCTTCCTTTCAGAAACTATCAAACCGTTGTTAATAAAATTTAAAACATAGATAGAACCATACCTTTTTGGACACAAAAGGGATGCAGTTTTTCAAAAATAGGACCACGATGGGAGATAAGGGCATTTTCTGCCTCTCAAACCGATTTTAATGAAATTTACAACTTAGATAGATCCATATCTATATGGACACATAAGCTATACAGTTTTTCAAAAATAGGACCACGAGGGGAGGTAGAGGGCAATTTCTGCCTCTCACAAACTTTCAAACCGATTTTAATGAAGTTTATAAACATAGATGAATCCATATTTATATGGACATATAAGCATGATGTGTTTTTAAACACTATGGTGTAGGGTATCATATGGTCGGGCTTGACCGACTATACTTTCTTACTTGTTTAAAAAAATAAATATAACTTTAAAAATATACTAAAGTTAAATGATTAATTTTCCTGGTGGGCTAAAGTGTGTTGCAAAACTAGTTCGATCCCATATGGATTGTAGCAAAACTCGTTTCTTTCGAAAGTTCCTAGCAAAACTTGCTCGTTTCCAAATTAAATCTTTTATTTTTCTATATTTCAGTTGCTTAAATTTTAATTACTAGCTCAATTACAAAAGAAGCTAACTCGTTGAAAGCATTTTCTTTTAAAGCGTTTCTGTACTCATAAACACCTATCCAGAATTCAATAGTTGAACTTTGGCTCATCCATTCGTATGCATTCAGCTTTTGCCATTGCTGTTCCAAAACCGTTACAGTGAAATCTACCATTTCTTCTTTAAAAATTTGTTTTTGGTGTTTTCAGGGTTGCTATTAGTACAAGGTATATTAACACAAGGTATACTCATTTGGGAGTGTAGACATACTGCTCAATAAAGATACCCGAGTTGTCAAAATTGTTTTAATATAAAACAACAACAATTTAACGCGCACATGCACATATTTTCGCTCATACAAACGAATTTGACAATTGGGGTTTATGTCTGTCCACTAACGAGTCTACCTTGTGTAAATATTAGTGCTGGGAAACTATCGATAGACTATCGATATTATCGATAGTCTTAAAATATCGAAAATATCGATAGGAAACATAAAAATATCGATATTTTTATTATTTAAAATACATCTATGAAGACATCTAAGAGCGGCTATACACACACAGTTTTTTTGCCGCAAATTATTACTTGCTATTATTAATTCGCGCTGAATTACAGCAATGAATACAAACAACAAGAATGGCAAGTGGTATGGATTGCTTAGCAGTGCTTTTTACTGCTAATTAAATGCCTTTAATTCGAAATTTGTACATGTTTATATAGGGACTGAAATGCCAAATATTTTTTTTCCACTGACTACCTCAATTTTGACGCTACCGACATTAATTTTTGTAATGTTGTAAAAAAAATGTAAATCCAATTGCCAGCATAGGACAAAACAATGAACGACCATTAGAGGATAAGTCCGTTAGATTGGTTGCCTTTTGGGTTTAGAATTTAGAAAATTTTTTAAAGTTGCAATGGAATATCTTATAGTCCCTGTAACCTCGGTTCCTTCCGAAAGGTACTTATCAATTTTTAAAAAACTGCCATCTAAAATAACGTTCGTATATACATACGTCTCATACATTCAATAAAGTGATAAAAACAACGGAATGTAGCCTTATAAAAAAAATAATTAAAGTTTTCCTTCACAAGTACAAAAATTCAGTCGATAGTAATATCGATATATCGATAGTGAAATTTTAACTATCGATACATATCGATAGTAGAAAATATCGATAGTATCCCAGCACTAGTAAATATACCTTGCTATTTTTATAATTATTATACATTTGTATGAACGTATTAATGACAAAATGCAATCATAGAGATTGACAGAAATGTTAATTTATATTGAGAAATAGCAATATATAAAATTTATAAGATTAAAAAATGCTTTTAAAATATTAGAAAAATGCTGAAAATTATGCTAAATGCAATTTGAAAAATTCGTTGCTAAAAAAAATAATGCTAACTTTAGCAGTGAAAATGCTGAAAGGGTCACACTGATGGGGGCTTTGTGAAGTTATGGATGGATTCTCCCCATTTTTAATAGGCTTGGTCTCTGTGACAATAACAGCCTATGTGCAAATTTTATCAAATTATCCCCAATATTGCGACACATACCAGCCGGACAGACGAACGGACATTGTTCGATCAATTCAAAAAGTGATTCTTAGTCGGTCGGTATACTAAAAATTGGATATAAAATTTATCTTTCAAAATTCCGTACGTGTGAAGTTACAAGAAGAAAGTAGACACATTTCTTACCAACAAAATCAAAGAGTTAGGTTCAGTTTGACAGCTGAGTTAAGTGTTTTTATCTCTCTTCCTATTCTAGTCGTTTATTAAAAATTTTTTTTTTAAATTCTTAATATTAGACTTAACACTGTCTGAAAGTTTCAAGTTCACTTTATACC
The DNA here is from genome assembly GCA_930367215.1 of Pollenia angustigena. Classification (NCBI taxonomy): domain Eukaryota; kingdom Metazoa; phylum Arthropoda; class Insecta; order Diptera; family Polleniidae; genus Pollenia; species Pollenia angustigena. The sequence continues at coordinate 191,727,021 of OV884060.1, read as the reverse complement.
TATAAATATAAAACTTTGACTTCAACTCTCATATATTAAGTTGGTATTAACGAAATATCCTCAGTTTTATTTACTTCAAAAAAAAATTGTATATAAATTACTTATATGTATGTATGTATGTACATTTGTACTTACTATGTATATTTAAAACATTCAATATTTCAACTTTAAGGGGATTTTTCAAGGTTTCTTAAGATTTATGTACCACTTATGCTAAGAACAACAAACATTAAATTAAATAAATTTGTGTTTGTCTAAAAGTAAAACCATTTAAATTTTTATGCAATAAATCCACATGAATTTTATTTTATTCTGGTATTTATAGACGTCTTTTACCTCTCGCACATGTGGTGCTGAAAATGTTTTCATTAAACATAAATTTTCCTTAAAGAAAAACAAAAACGCGTTGCACTTCACCCTTAAGCATCAAATGTGATGATGACTATTAACATTATTATCATAAGCGATACCTGATAAAAGAAAAGATAGAATGCCATTTTTAGCTAAGCCGCCTATTTGATGCACTCCACTAGGAATTAATTTATTTGTGGGTGTACTACATTAAAATGTAGGACTCACAATAGATGGCGTGTATATTTTATACATGGTTTGTGTCTTGAATGACTTATATGTTAAAGGGTAGACTTCACTTAGCCCATAAACGAAATACTTTTGCTATTTTTTCATAACTTAACAACTTAGGAACTAATTTTTTAGAAAAAAGACACTTTTCTTCCACTCGAGTACAAAATAAGGCAGTTAGTTTTGTACTTACTTACTGTCCCTAGAGGAAAAGGAACTGACACCAAACTTGTAACGTGACAGTTCTAAAGTGGTAGGGACCGGTTCTAGTTCTAACACGTTATATAAAGGGGACTTGTCACTTTAACAAGGCGATGCATCGCGATGTCCCAGGAGGGGGTTACTTTGCGCCTTTTTGACACTTCGTGACAGGTTACTGAATGGTCCCCTTCATATAAAGTAATAGAATCAGATAGAATCAGCCACTACCCGCACAAAATCCAGTCACATGACGAGCCCTAGAGGAAAAGGTACTAACACCAAACTTGTCACGTGACAGTTATAAAGGATAGGGACCAGTTCTAGTTCTAACACTTGTTACTTTAACATGGCGATGTCCTAGGAGGGGGTTAGTATGCGCCTTTTTGACACTTCGTAATAGAAGCAGATAGAATCAGCCACTACCCGCACAAAATCCAGCCACATGACTAGTTTTGTGTCAATTACCTTTCCTATGGAGTAACTACTCTTTAAACACATTATCACCAGTTAGGTGATGTGTCGCGTTTTCACCTATCACAATTCGTTCCTTTTTATTACAATATTGTGTTCACTGGTCACGGGATAGGTACATTAAGAACAATCGACACAAATTTCCCGCAGGGGTACTTTACTTTATGTGGCTACTAGCAGATACACGGCGAGTGCTGTTACGTTCCCCCTTTTTGTACAAGCGTGTTTAAGGCTATAGCTTAATAGATTTATAATTTCAGAATAGCAAAGAAAATATTGTATGCATTGGATCTATATCTGCTGGTGTTACTTACGAAATGAGAAACTCATCATTATTGTAGTGCCGAGAGCGTTAACGAAAACTAAAAGTTTTTGAATAATGAATATGAAAATGAGTTGAAATATTATAAGAATTTTGTTTCTTAACATTCTATAACTACACCTACTCACCTTTCACTCAAAAAATGAAGAAATGAAAGAAAAAAAAACTAGCAAAATGAATTTATTTAAAGATTGCTAACCCAACAAACACGAAGCAAAACCTTTGACATCAAACACAATTCTCAAACGTTTTTCAATTGTTTGATTTTTACATTGAAAATGATTTGAAAATAAACATTCGTCATCAAATATTTTATCAGTTGATGTCAAATGTTTGTCAAATGTTAAATTCAAATCAAAATTAAACTAAGCAATACTAAAGCGAAAAATAAATGTAAACTTTAAAAATGGCGATTAAGGTTAAATTTTTACTTCGTGTTTTACAAGTGAACGATTTATTTCTTGTGAAAAATCAAAATTATGTGCGAATAATTACAATGATTAAGAACACGAAATAAAAAAAAAAATAAAACGAGAAAGTGAAGAAAGTATATGTTTGTTGTATGATCGCGGTACTTCAATCCTCAAAATAAAAGGGAGCCAATTATTTCGTCTTTGCAAGAATTAGAGGACGGAAAGAACATTTTTTCATCTTTATCTCACAGTTTATTTAATTAATAATGTATTTAAATTAAGAAAATAAAATATTTTTTTATTTATGTTCCCCATTGTATTATAATTCACATTTGAAAAGCATTTGAGAATTACGTTTGAAAGCAAGTTGCATATGGGTATTTCCGTCAAAAGGTCCACCGTGACCGAAAATTGAAAAGTAATTAAAAACTGATTATTTTACGATATTGTTATAGACAAATATTTAGAATTTACTAATTTTTTAAATTTACTCATAAATTTGTTCACTTATGCCCAATTTTCAGGATAGTATTTAAATCAATATTAAGTTAATTTTCATAACAAACTTAAATCGTATTTAAAACAGATTTTTTTTTTGAGTTTTATTTGAAAAGTCTTATTTAATTAAGATAAAAGAATGGTAGCACTAATAAATACAAAAAAAAAATATAAAAAAGTGTATTTATTTACAAGGTGGTCTGAAAAAACCGCTGACTGTTAATGCTTTGCCTGTTGTTGTTGTATTGTTGTGATATTGAGGCCACCTTGCTAAAATATTACAATGGAAACTTAAGTTGAAATTAAGTGTACCACATCGGTGACTTAAGTTTCACTTAAGTTTTTAGTGAAGAAGAAAATTTTGTATTTAAAACGATTTTAAAAATAAATGTGTTTTAATATCAATCCTGAAAATTGGCCATTAGATGAACAATCAGACTGCAAAGTTGTGCAAACGTAATTTCTTATTTTTGAGAATGTTTTATTGTATGTTTTCTTTAATATTTATCTTTCTTAAAAGAGGTGATATTTGATGAATATTATTATCCAAAATAAATGTTCTTACATGGTCGGTAATCTAAGTAAGAGTTCAAAGAGAAATATCCCTGCGGGAAATTTGTGTCGATTGGTCCAACGGACTGGTCCTGGGAGTTGTGAAAATAGAACTGGTACAAAAAGAATGAACTCATGACCAGCGAAAGGAGAACCAATCATGTAAATGGTTTATGAAGAACAAAAAGGTAGAAAAAGTAATGAATTACAGTACAGTCTTCACCGGTGGTGTGATACATTTTTTTGGGACTTTCTAAAATTTGGCTCTTGAATTTAATTCTAGGACTTGTTTTATTGAAATAATACTTCATTTTAGTAACTGTCACTAAACACGTCCATTGAGAATAGATTTGTGACTGGTCAAATGCTGTCAATTGACGTCCTCCAATGACAACCCATGTAAAAGTGATAGGTCTTATTCATATGAAGTGTTAGAACTCAAACCGGTCCCTACCATCACAGACCTATCACGGGACTACTTTGGTGTCAGTTCGCTTCCCTCTAGGGATGTTATACGGATAAACGGTAATTTTCTTATTTTATTTTAATCATTATTCAGTTAAATTATTATGGAAAAAATTTCACGTTCGAAATGTCACGTATCGACCCAGATTTTGACTTAAAAAAAGAAAATACAGAAGATTTTGGAATCAAACCAAGGCATTTTAATGTTACATTGCTACGTAAAATTCTGAAAGTAGTTTGACTAAAAAATTGTGCGAGGTTTCGCTGAATTACGCCTTTTTAAACATGGCCACAAAAACTACTTCTGTTTTTTTCACGTTCGAACCGCTACTTCTTTTGCCATTATCTTTGACCTAGAATCGCGCCCTCCATAAACTTTAGCATAGATAAAAGTGCTTTCTTAGGGCTATAATTTAAGGGTTAAGAGAACGTAAAAATATTTTTTGTTTAAAATGTTATTGCATTTTTGATGCGTACGACAGTCCCGTTCAACACTTTGGAACTACCATATAAAGGCATTTTTAATTTGAAAATAATTTCCCCTCTTTGTTGAGAATGCTATGATTTTAAAATCATTATTATTTCTCAAATGATAAACGTTTGATTTCAAATCATTTTCAATTTAAAATCAAACCTCCGTGTTTGTTGGGTAAGTGTAAATGTGTTTGATTGTGATTGAACGTGTGAAAATATGCGTTTGTAAATATGTAAAATGTCTTCATATATCAAGGAATGTTTAAGTTTATATGTAAATATTTTTATACCAACCAACACAATTTCATGAGTGATAAGAGTTTGTTGTTGTTGCTAATATTTTTCTATCATTTTTTTGTTTAGATGTTAAAAACGAAAATACCTTTTAGTCAAATTGAGTTCAGTTTAATTTTTCTTATTACTTCGTTCCGCAATTTTTTTTTTTTATTATTTTGTATGAATGTGTTAACACTATCACACAAACACCCTGGCATGTACATTGTACACACACTTCGGTTTAAATAAAATTACTAACACTTTCTTCAAAGCCACAACCTCCCATGCATGCATTTCCGTTTTAAAATAACTTTTGTGTATATGTAATTGTGTGTGTGTGTGTTTTTATACATAAGTATTCATTCATGTTACTTTCCCTGTTGGCCAAACTGCCGTCGACGACATTGTCGTCAACAATTTATGCACGACATGTCTTCTATCACTTAGGATTTCTGGAAGACAGTTTTGAGGAAAATGTCGTGGACGACAAAATACTCGACATTGTCTAGTGCACTGTCTTTTGAAGAAGTTAATCAACGACGACATGATCGACATCGTCTTTCAAATTGTCTTTTGTTAAAACTTATCCACGACAACATGACAGACATTTTCTTGTAAGGTATCCTCTATCAACAACTATACACGACAGTATGAGCGACAGTGTTTTGTAAGCTGTCCTGTATTAAAGTGTATGCACGACAACATGACCGACAGTGTCTTGTAAGGTGTCCTTTATAAACTTCTAAGAACGACAATATGAGCGACATTGTCTTGTAAGCTGTCTTCTTAACAAACAATAATAAGTTGTTCCCAATAAAAATAACTTTAAAATAACGATAATAATAAAAAAAAAACCAAAGCAAAGTGAAGAAAATCAGTCAGTCAAGTCTGAGAACTCAAAGGCTAAGGTATGATTTTAAAAACATATATGTGTTATTGTATATTTTTGTTTATTCATTTAGGTTTATAGGCGACATTGTCGTGTAAGCTGTAACTCCTGCAACTTCATCGACATTGTCCTTTACGCAATCGTTGACGTCAAAGTAGAATCCATTGTCGTCTATATAGTCATCAAAGACAATACAAGCGACAATGCCTTTCATGTGGTCATTAACGACTATATGGACGACAATGTCGTGCATGTGGTCATCAACGACAGGCTGAGCTACATTGTCTCTCCTTGTGTCGTGCACGATTTACGCGACACTTGTTTGAAAATGTCATCGACGATTTGCATTAGTTGTCCCTTACGTGTCGTGCTGGAATTAACATTGTCGTGCACGATTCATTCATCAATGATTCTTCCACGACATAGCCAACTGGGTTGTGGCTGTATGCATATGTGTTGTAATAAAAAACCAATACCAGTTGTGTAAGAAATATTACTTTAATTTTTTTCTCAGTTTTTTCTCTTCTCTTCTCTTTTGTTTCTGCAAAAACTTTTTACTTCGCATTTATTGCAGTAATCATCACTATGATCTGTATTCGAAACTAAGTTTTGAGGAGAAATAAAAGTTTATCAGAATCAAAACTAATATAGAGTTTCCTCTTCTTAAAAAAGAAAACACGGGAAATTTTTTTTTAACGTACATATTACCTTCAATCTCATTTTAACGTTTCGATGTGTGCGAAGAATCCCTCCTCTCCAGTTGCTTTGTTGGTTCCACTCGATCTACTGTCCTGTGACATCATCTGCTGGTTTCTTTAACGTGTGGCCTATCCAACCCCATTTGAGCCTTCTTCTTTCAAGATGGATTGGTCGTTGCTGTGTTTGCTGACCTTAGGCGATTCTTCGTGCTGGTTCTGGGCCAAAAGATGTTCAAGATTTTCCGTAGGCACTTATTTTGAAATACATAAATAACGTGTATATCACGTTGAGCAGCATTCCACGACTCAGAGCCTTAGAATAGTATTGAGTTAACATTAGAGTTAAATAGTTTCAATTTCGTTTTATGAGATATGGTTGTTGACTTTCATGCAGGATTTTAAAATCCAAATGCCAGCCGAGCTTTATTAATTAATCTGAGAATAACTTGCTTACATCCACCTTTATTATCTGTAAGACTTCCCAAGTAGAAGAACGATTCAACCTCTCCGATTAGTTTGTATACAGAATGGCTCATGGCTCTCGACGTTTAGACGCATTGAGTTGGCTCTACTTGTGTCAGCTTTGGTTGCATGTCCTCAAATGTATGTGTAAGAATGCAGATATCGTCGGCATTGTAGAGGTCCTGTAATCTTCCCAGTGACTAGTAGCTATTTGAACTACTTGTTCTAGGGCCCTCTGGAGCACTATGTTCCTTATATGAGCTTTGGGAACACCCCTGCGGGAAATTAGTGTCAATTGGTCCCACAGACTGGTCCTGGGAGTTGGGAAAATAGAACAGGTATAAAAAGAAAGAACTCATGACCAGTGAAAGGAGAACCAATTATGTAACTGGCTTATGAAGAACAAAAAGGTAGAAAAAGTAATGAATTACAGTACAGTCTTCACCGGTGGTGTGATAAATTTTTTTGGGACTTTCTAAAATTTGGCTCTTGAATTTAATTCTAGGACTTGTTTTATTAAAATAATACTACATCGTATTGAAATAATACTACATTTTAGTAACTGTCACTAAACATGTCCATTGAGAATAGATTTGTGACTGGTCAAATGGTGTCAATTGACCCCCTCCAATGACAACCGCATGTAAAAGTGATAGGTCTTATTCATAGAGAGTGTTAAAACTAGAACCGGTCTCTACCACCAAAGACCTATCACGGGACTATTTTGGTGTCAGTTCTCTTCCCTCTAGGGATATATAAGTTTATATATGATCTAGAAATAAATGGTGACATCCTTGTCGGAACCTAGCGTTAACAATTATTTTGTCTCTAATAATTCCGCGTCGAACGCCAAAACTCTGAAATAATCGACATCAACATACATTTTTAAATGATTTGTACCACCATTCAAATTTTCAAAGTTTGTGGTTGTTTTTGACCCCAAGTGCATTTAAGGGTTAGTCTTCATTTTTGCACTGATTTGTCTTCGAATGACTTTAGGATATTTTCTCCAGTTTCATAAAAATATCAAATTTTTCGCTATCTTTCCTTTAGAAATTCCAAATATGTCAAAATTTAACCTTTAGCCTTCATGAATTTAGGCTTATGGGTCGGTTAGGGATAGTCCAGATAATTTTAAAAATGCTTCGAAAGTTTAACTAAAATCGAAAAACACTAAAGTGTCGATTACGGATGCCAACTGAACTGAAGTTTAGTCTCCAGCATCGAAATCAGGCAACAACGCTCATGTTAAAATACATATACAAAAACATTTTACTTTTTATATTTTAACATCAGCGACGTTGCTTAATTTCGCTGCTGGCAACACAACTTCAGTTCAGTTGGCATCCGTAATCGGGCTATTAGTCTGGCATCACACTATGAAAGTTTTCTGAAAGTTTTCCAGATAATTTTAAACATACTAAAATCGAAAAACACTAAGTCTGGGTTCACACTATGAAAGTTTTCTTTCAGAAAGTCCGAGTTTATTGGTGAGAGGGGAAAAGAACATGCTATTATTCTTTGCCCTCTAACCAATAAACTCAGACTTTCTGAAAGAAAACTTTCATAGTGTGAACCCAAACTTAGTGTTTTTCGATTTTAGTATGTTTAAAATTATCTGGATTATAATATTTCGAAAAAGTTTGACTAATAATTCATAACATTAAGGAAATTGGGCTCATTCGCCAAAATATGGCCAAAAAATAAATTTTTTCCGAAAATCGAAAAATTTAAATCGCAGGTATGGAAAAACTATGAGAACTATCGAAATAATTTTTTCATATTTTTATGTTATTTCACTAACGTTTTAAACATAAGATCATTTATTATATGCTGTTAAATCAAAAATATCAAAATTTGTTCCAAAAAAAAAATTCTAAGATCTGGCAACACATTTCATAATTTTCTGAACTTTTGTTTAAGAGGTTTATTTTTGCAGCAAAAAAAAAATTTCATCAAGAAATCTTGCAAATGAAAAAGTTTTGTTTACATATTGTTTTACTATCTTCAGATTTTTTTTTTTTTTTGCGTTGATTATTATTTGGAAAAGTTTTTGGGCAACAACAACAAGGGAAAGTTGAAGTGGTCATAATAAATGCCAACATATAAACACCCTGCAAATAATAGGACCAGTCCAACCACGCGTGTATAATGTAGCCAACAAGGGACTAGGACTAGTCCAAAAGTAACCCAAACGTATGGAAAAAACATGATCTATTTAACATTACGATGTCCTAGAGGAGGACCATATAACCCACCTTTGGACTACAAAGTATTTTGATTTGAACGCCCATTTTCGTAAAAAGTTTCAACAATCTTAACGCTCTGCTTAATTGTGTACCTCTCCATGGTTGAATTTGTCAAACACTGAAACAAAGAATTGTCAAATTAAGTTTGGCAGAAAACTTGAAGTTAAGGTGTGACTCACAATTAACATCGTGCATTATGGTTGTCCTTCACTTGATATGGCAACATATAAATGTGTTTGTACCCTGCAAATAATATTGGACTACCTGATCCATTTTGATAAAATGGACTACTCCATGGACTGGTCCAACGTAATGCAAGCATGGACCATGTCATTGTTAAAAAGTGTTTGTAGTGAGACGACAGACAGTGCTTTGGCCCATAGACATAAAAAAACCAGTCTTATATTGTACATATCGATAGATAACAAAATAATTCAAATGAATTTTGAAGAATTCTTAAAATTTAACTCTTTTTGTCGGCGCTAGAGGGCGCCAAAGTTTGAGAATTTAAAGTAAAAATGGCTAAACAAGTACTTGACGTTTACATGCTTCAGGAAAACTGTTGTTTTTTGAAGCACAAGATAGAAATTTTTTCCTGTAGTAGTTAGCGGTGGCATGTCATAACGTCCAGTGTCATAGTGTCCATGGACAAAGAAATGTCAGAGCGTCCGCGGACGTTATGACACTTTGCAAAGTGTCATAATGTCCACAACTTAACTTATAATGAAAAATATTAAAATGTGTTAAATTTTTTTTTAAATATTAAAATAAGTAAGTACAATGCCAAAAATTCTTACAAGCAAGAATGTAAACAAATTTGGGATCATAGCCGGCCTTCGGCCGGGCGCAAGGATTTTCTTCTCTATGGTATAACAAACACCGGCTTCGCTAAGTAAAGCTTCTAAAATCTGCCTTGTTTCCGAACGAAAGCCGACTATGCAGAGAAGCTTTAGTTAGCGAAGCCGGTGTTTGTTATACCATAGAGGAGAAAATCCTTGCGCCCGGCCGATGGCCGGCTGTGCAGAGAAGCTTTAGTTAGCGAAGCCGGTGTTTGTTATACCATAGAGGAGAAAATCCCTGCGCCCGGCCAAAGGTCGGCTGTGCAGAGAAGCTTTAGTTAGCGAAGCCGGTATTTGTTATACCATAGAGGGGAAAATCCTTGCGCCCAAAAGTGTTTTCGTTATATATTTAATATATACACCCAGAGAAAAAGCAGCAAAACCATTTTTAAAATTTTTTGGAACATAATGAAATGTAACTAATAACTAAAATAAATTTCTGGGTGCTTGTCCGTAGAAGCATTGGAAGCCAACCACAAAATCGTGAGAAAAACAAGACTGTCCCATACGAGAAAAACGTCACGAAGAGACACTCATAAAGATTTAATGACTCATTTAATACTTTCCTCAGATCCGTTGTTGTCTTCAAAAAGACTTAAAAAAAAATATATTATTTGAAGAAATTGAGAAATACATATATACTGAGAGAAAATGTTGATGAGCCAGTCAAAGATGACGAAACAAATGTTTCGTTGAGCGGCAATATTTTTTTGGAAGAATCCAGTACTGAAGATGATTTATTGTAATTAAAAAATATGAACATTAGAGCGACTCAAGTTGTATGGAAGCAAAATTCGTGCTCCATGCACCCTCCTAAAAATGAACATTGGACTTTTTTAAGATAACATTTTTAATATTTTGGCTCCAGCTTTGACCTCTCGTGAGCTGGACCAGTTTGAAAATCGGTATATTTTTGCAAGTTTTGTTAATTTGAGAATCTGTTTCCTTACCAACATAAACAAATTAGGTATCGTAAGAAAGGTTTTTTAAAGGCGCGTCCAACTGTATGTACAAGGACGATCATCCATGTCCTTTTTTAAGGAGTTTCTGTAAAAAAAACGGGTTTTTTCATCCTTGGACAAATTGTACATACAGTTGGACGCGCCTTAAAAACCCCTTTCTTACGATACCTAATTTGTTTATGTTGGTAAGGAAACCAATTCTCAAATTAACAAAACATGCAAAAATAGACCCTTTTTCAAACTGGTCCAGCCGAAATATTAAAAATGTTATCTTAAAAAAGTCCAAGGTTCATTTTTAGGAGGATACATCGAGCACTTTTTTTGGTGAGTCGCTCTAATGAACATATGTTAATAATAAATAAATTAGTTTAAAGAAAATAAATTAGGAATATAATAAGAAATAATTCCAAATAATTCGTTAGATCGGCTCAGAATCACTTTCTGAGTCGATCTAACGATGTCCGTTTGGTCGGCTGGCTGTCCATGCTACCTTGTGCATACAGATCGCAAATTCAGAGACAATTTGATGAAATTTGTCACAAAGGCTCTGACTGGTACAAGGACCAAGCCTATTGAAAATGAAACGAATCGGTCCATAATTTTACAAAAACCATCTTATTACATCGATCGGCAAGATTAAATTTGGTCCAAACCATAGTAATTTTATTGGAATCAAAATCAGCTTATCAATTTTTATTGGAATCTTTCTATTTTTGAGCATAGCTCACATACAAATCATTCTCCCGAAAAAAGCTTTTAATGCCAGCTTCCTTAAAAATATTAGTATTTACATACAAATTGGCGAGAATGACTTTTACGATAGCTACTATGTCATGACAAAATGTTGTCCAGGTAGGTCCAAAATAAGCCATAGGTTTCTTATAAACCCTCATCCAAAAAACTCATATATGTAGATGAAGATATCTAAATTATATTCGGCAGAAAAAACATTTAAACGAATCCTAACCTCATAACATAATTTTGTTCTGGCGGGTCCATGATTGCCCATGGGTCCCAAATAGATTACACTCTAGGAAATTTGTTTTAAAATACTATGCTATAGGGTATCACATGGTCGGGCTTGACCGATTATACTTTCTTACTTGTTATTTTTGCAAGAGCATTTTAAGCGTCGTTATATGGGGACAACGCACTGTGCGACATGTCTTCGTTTTTTAACGGCATGCTTTCGTTTTTAAGCGACTTCAAAACTTATCCACTTGCGTATACCATGGAGTAGTTTTAAAACTTAACAAGGACATCGTAATGTTAAATAGACCATGTTTTTCCATATGTTTGGGTTACTTTTGGACTAGTCGTAGTCCTTTGTGGGCTACATTTTACACGCGTGTTTGGACTGGTCCTATTATTTGCAGGGTACATACGTATGAATAATATTGTCTGTTATCACTTACAGTGGAACTAAAGAATAAAAATAGCTAGCTTTTTATTTTATAAAACGTAGTTTTAAGCATTAATATCCTAACGCCCATTACAGCCGTTTATGGTGTTAGGGCAGAAAGCCAAAATTCAATTCGTTTCTATGGTTATATCGTTATGGCAAATCACCTATAAATTGTTCCCCATAAGGTTGGTTCAAACAGCTGTTTTGTATGGTTATGTATGTTACGTCTAATTTAAGCTTAACACATATTTGTCGTAATGAAAGTCTTTCTGAAAAAATCTGGTGCAAATTTTGCATTTTAACTTTTTACATATCTAATAATTGAAGTTTATTCTATTTCAGTTAGTAATTTGAAAGGGCAGTATGCCTAAGATCCCCAAGACTTCAGTCGCAATCGATTTTAAGGTATCCGTTAATATTTTTTATTCTCAATTTGAAAACAAATAATTCAATATTCGTGCAGTATTTATGGTACAACTGTAATGATCGGTCAACAATTTAACTACCATATCAAGGCCACTTTTAAAATGCACTTTAATACAAAATAGCAAAGAAAAACGATATTCAGCCATGTCACAGAGTACAATTCCGTTCGGAAACGGAATTCATTCCGTATTTTGGTGCTTCAGAAAATGACGAAAAAATGTTTCGGAATGAAACCATTTTTGTTTTCATGAACGGTATGGGAGTTGTCTGTATCTGAAAGGCCATAAATCTATCAAAATACACTTTCCATCAACAAACAAATATGTTTTCTTCAATTCCGAACGGAATCATTCCGAACGGAATTGTACTCTGTGACATGGCCCAATGTCATGAAATTTCCCAAAATTATGCATTAAAACAAATTGTTGGTTGTAAGAAAGCGCTGTCCGCAAAAAAATGCTTTAATACTCCTAAAATTGAAATAAAATTATTATCATAAAAATTCGAAAATATATTTTTTTAATTACAAACCAAAAAATTTAATGAAAATATAGTCAAGGTTTATCATAAGTTCCACTTTAATTCACCTGAAATTGCCTTAAATTAGAAAGCCAAGATTGGCATATAATTTTAAAATTGTTTCTTTATGCTCGGAACACAATTGGATTGTAAGTCAATACTTCTGTATTGGCTCCACTGTACTACTCTAAATACAATGCAATTTCTAACTCTTTATTAGACAAAAAATTAAAAACAAAATATTGATGCTAAAAAGTGAGAAGAGCAAAGAGAAACTCTAATGAATTGAGGCGAATAAAGACTTAAAAACCAATTATCAAACTTTTCAAAACATTAAGTGGTGATTCACACGCTTCAGATTTGAGCCATCAAATCTTTTTTGTTTTATTTTAGTCTGGGTTCACACTATAAAAGTTTTCTTTCAGAAAGTCTGAGTTTATTGGTGAGAGGGGAGAGAATAATATCATGTTCTCTTCCCCTCTCACCAATTAACTCGGACTTTCTGAAAGAAAACTTTCATAGTGTGATCCCAGACTTATGAGAGAAAGGAAAGGAGAAAGCCATTTTTTCTATCTCCCCTAAAAACTCAAGAATTGATGACTTAAACCTGAAGCGTGTGAATCAGCACTTTTAGAACAAAGAAGCACGTAAGATTTTAGGTAATTTTTTTTTTTTTTTTTTTTTTGCATCAAGTTATTAAGTTCTTTTTTTTATTTGTTTAAAAAAGTTTTTACTACTAAAAACAATCATGGAATTTGTTAAATAACAACTAAAACTCTGAAAAAGAAATCACTTTAATTTGTTTGTTAAAAACAAATGTATGTACATAAAATTTGTTCATATTAAATATGTTTAAATGCTTATAAGTAGTAAAGTAAATTTTAAAAATTTGTCTGTTCCACTATAAAGCATTTTTAAGGCTTGACCGGATTTTAAAAGAATTTTCATTTGTTTTTTATTTAATTTTAAGTTGATTTTACCTACATACTATTTTGAGTGTATGTATCTTTGCATTGATCAGAATATAGAAGATAATTAGACAAAAATTATGTTGAAACCAAGGCGAACTGACTACGTCGCCACATATTATCTTAATTCATACTTATCCTAAACCGACCACTCGGGTGAAAGTATTGTAGGTGGTGTCGAAACGGCATCTGATTATGATTGTTGGATTGTTGTAGTTCCGACACCACCTGTAGTTGAATTCGCCTTGGTTGAAACAATACTTTCACGCGAGTGGTCGGTTTAGGATAAGTATTAGGATTGTCAACAGATTTAGAATAATTCGATTAATCGATCAAACAAAACCAAACTCTTGTTCGAATAATTTTAAAATGACGATTTTCGAATAACGAATAAATCGATTAATCGAACAATTTTTTTTATTAAAAAATAAATTAAATAAATGCTTAGCATTTGATTTATTCTCATACGATTTTAGTGATTTAATTATACAAAATGTAAGAAAGTTAAAAAATATTGTTGCCATAGGCCTGATTGTAATTAGTCTCAATGTTTAGTGAGCAAAAACCGTGATGAGCAAATCAAACGTTAAACAATATTCAAGAAAGGATTTTTTACTTTCGGGTGGATAATTTAGAAATAAGCAAAAAACTAAAAAAAAAAAACAATTGCTTCATATAAATTTTCATGAAAGTATAAAATTTTGTTACTGTTTTATAAATATTTTTTTAATAATAACACAAGGGAATAATTTGAACTATTTTTGTGCGCTCTGAAATTTGATCTATCAGCTCTAGTTTGCGAGATATACCGTTATGTCCAAAATTAAGGCACTTTCCCTACATATATTGGAATAACTTGAAAACGGTGTACCATATTCAGTTAAAAAATATCCAAAACTCTGCAACAATATTATCTTTAAGCCGTGCTCCCACTGTTTTTAAATATGCCCTGTAGTTTCAGAGATATCGTTAAATTTCTGAAGAAAAAATAGGAAAATTTCGAAAATAAACCAATTTTTTGTTCTTTAAAAATTCATCAAAAATAAAGACGCGACAAAAATCACAGTTTTGGTCTAAAACATTTAGCTTAACATAATTTCAAATGAAATGAGGTATGTTTCATTGAAATCGGTGCACAACTTTTGATTTAATTCACAATTTACTGAGAAAACTGAATAGCTAATAGAAAAAAATTAAGATAAGATTTGAAATCAGCGACCTCAAATTATTTAAAATTTGCAATCAAATTTCAGAGCGCAAACTTACTGTTCCGCAGTGTAATTTATTTAATTTAATTTATTGTTTACCATTTGCGTAAGTGTTACAATATTACCATTAAAACGCTGAACTTCGTCTTAAAATATACTAAGAGGGAGTTTACACGGTGTCTTTTCAGACATGTCTGATAAATACGTCTGTTTTGTTTGTAGGCGATCGGGATAGAGAAGAAAGAGGTGTTGCCAAACAGACATGAAATGAGTTTTCATGTTTGTTTATATGAATTTTCATGTTATCAATTTGTATGTATATGTGTATTAAATTATTAAACATGAAAACAGACATGTTTTGAAAGACATCGTGAAAAGACAAAATGTTTTTGGTAGCATGTTCAAAAGAGAATGTCAAAAACAGACATGTCTGGAAAGACACCGTGTAAACTCCCTTTAAGAGAGAAAGTGAATTGTATGCAAAAATTTGGCTGAAGATGGCATGTCAACAAACGCGCTTGGAAAATCCAAAGAAATATCTGATTATTTTAGAATTAAGGGTTTTCGATGTCTGTAACAATATGGAGTTTTAATGAAAAGTTTTACTATCAAAAAAAAAAAAAAAAAGAAGTCATAGCGGATTTGAAAAAAATAGAGAAGATAATGGAAGATTTTCCATAGTTGTAGATGAATGGACAGATGTATCTTATTAAAAATACGTTTATGTTTCTGTTCAAATATTATACGATAAAAAATAAGCTTATAAAAATATACTCATATCGAAGAAAATAAAACAAAAGGAATAGCTCAAAATATTCACTCTTCCATTAATAAGAATTAAATGAGTTTGGAATTAAAATTTATAAAAATATTTTCTGTTCTACCCATGATGGCGCAACGTTAATTATCAAATACGGAGATAATTTGCTTTCTGAATGGCAGTTAAATATTCATAAACGGTGGAATTCATTTATCTGTAATGGACACTTTACTCCTACTTTTGAGGAGCGAGGAAGACGAAAGCAATGATGTTGATGAAGTAAGTGGTAATAAATATAACTTTGATAATGGATTTTAATTAAAAACTAATACACAAAATATTATTAGTGCCGGTTCACACACGTCAAGTTTGACTCGTCAAGTCTTGAGTTTTTAGGAGAGAGGGGAAAGGAAATGTCATTCTCTTTTCCCTTCTCTCCTAAAAGATCAAGACTTGAAGAGTCAAACTTGACCTGTGTGAACCGGCACTTAGTAAACTGAAGCTTTTTAACAAATCCATCGAAAAATAACAAAAACTTACGTTTGTCAAGAAGCAAATGCAGTTCGACTTATTTATGACTTGAAACACAGATAGATGGTCATCATTACCAAAAAATGCTGGAAAACTTTATTAGAATTCAAAAATAATCATTCACTTATTACTTTGTGTTTAACTCTATTCATGGACTTTAAAGTAACTTTACAACCACTCGATGTTGCTATAAAAGGGCTAGGAAAAGATTCCACATCCATAATAGAATTAGAGGGATTTATCAAATTTCTAATAAACTATTTAGAAAAAATTAATAATTCTTTTGTA
Organism: Pollenia angustigena; assembly: GCA_930367215.1. Taxonomy (NCBI): domain Eukaryota; kingdom Metazoa; phylum Arthropoda; class Insecta; order Diptera; family Polleniidae; genus Pollenia; species Pollenia angustigena. Next base: position 191,710,563 of record OV884060.1, on the reverse strand, counting down.
ACAGACTTACTAAAACGTATTAAAATAAGAATAAATGAGACACATATAATAGTTTAAAATACGTTAATAATATTTTTACACTCTGGATATTTTCCGAGAATGAAAGATTTCGAAAATATTCTCCAAAAAGTGAAACTAAACAATATGCAAATGCACTGTACTCCAGATTATTTTATGTTGAAAGTAACCACAATTATTGAAATGAAAATAACAATAAGGGTCCTCATGATATCGTTTATAAGTCTCGTAAACTGTGCAAACTGTGCATTCTTACGCCCTCGTAAATGAACTGTCAAAAATTGTATGAGAATTCATTTACACAAACTGCTTAAATTTGCCCAACAATTTTGACTCGTAAACTTACGCAGTTCAATTGTGCATTTATACAGACAAATTTTTTTAATGCTTACCGCCGTTTTCAATGAAAACTTCAAGTGTAAATAAATCACAAACAATAAATTCTTGTAATAATATAAGCATATTAGTCTTTTGGCTTTCTTTATGCATGTTTAAAAACAAATTTCATTTATAATTTACAAATTCCAAGTTTTTTATTATATTTTTGATTATTTTTTTTTTAATATATTTTTTATTGACGTTTCTGTTTGAAATGACATTAATTGTTTAAAATTACACAAAACTTAAAAAGGATCTTCATGAAACGAGTCTCGCAAGTTTACCCATTTGCACAAATGGTAATTTTAAGCAACATCATGAAGACCCTTAATCTGTTATGCGAATTAAATAATTATTTTTAAAGAATTTTAGCGACATAGCTGAAGATATATTTGGAAAAATCTAAAAAAGAGCAGAAAAATTAGGAAAGATATTTTACGTCTTCTCACAACATCACCTACCTCAACAATTGAAGCACAGCCGCGAATAACGTTTTAAGTTACAAAATAATAATTTTTCAGGAGAGCAAAAAAATGTTTTTTGACTGGCAGCATTATTTGTTTTACATTTTTTTTTCTATTATTAAAAATAATGACAATAAAAACTTTTATGCAAAAGGCTTTTAAAATATTATTCCGCACTGCAAAAACAATTCGGTTTCATCATTTTGTTAGTAACTTGCAATGTTCTTTCACTGGCTGACACTTTGTACGCCATTTTGAAGGCGTTAAGGTGCATAGTTTTGGTTGTTTTGATGTTTAAACTGTGTAAGAGAGTAAGGTCAACGGTTATCTGCAAAAAAAACAGTTTTTGCAAAATGTGGCGTTTACAACGTTATTCGCGGCTGAGCTTCAATTAACGAAAGAGAACAATTTTTATTTTTTGTTAATAAATTTTTTTTCAAAAATAATTTTTTTTATTCGTTATTCTCATCGATTAATCGAAAAATTCTTTAGATTTAATCGTTTGATCGAACGAGCGAAAACAATTATTTGAATTATTCGAACAAAGGTGAAAGGCGAATAATTGACAACTCTAATAAGTATAAATTAAGATAATATGTGGCGACCTTACCCTGCAGCCACTCGTTTGAATTGACAGCCGTAGCACAGGCTGCATACAAATTGATAGTCAATTTCATTTTAAAAATATCCCCAATAAAGAAATAGCTTAAAATGGTAACTTTTATCAAGTTATTTTGTAAAAAATCACAACAAGGCGAATTTACACCAGGTGAACTTATCTTGCTACGTTAGTAACAGCAGATTACTAACCTTGTGTCAAAATGGTATACCGTCATGTTGGTTCTAGGGAATCTTAACTAAATTCTATAATTTTCGATTAAAATTGTGAAATTTAAAACTTTTTTAATTTATAACATTTCAAAAAAACACAATTTAATTTAAAAACAAAATCAAATTATTTGTTTGAATTTTTGACACAACGTTAAATTATTTTACAGTGTTGTAAAACGTTTTCAAAATAAGACCACCTTGTAAATTGTAAGGGCCGATGTTGAATGTGAACCACACCTAAACGCCAAGTTTTTTTCCGAATTTTATTTGACATTTCTCTATTTCAGACTTACTCAATTTGAACCATGGAGAGATACACAATCCAACAACGTGTTAAAGTTATCCAGCCTTATTATGAAAATGGGCGTTCAAATCAAAATGCATATCGTGCAGTGATGAGGCACATTTTCACCTCAGTGGATTCGTCAATAAACAGAATTGCCGCATTTGGGCGAATGAGAATCCAAGAGTGATTGTCAAAAAACCAATGCACCTACAAAGAGTGACTGTTTGGTGCGGTTTATGGGCTGGCGGCATCATCGGGCCGTATTTTTTCCAAAATGAGGCCGGTCAGGCAGTTACTGTGAATGGTGTTCGCTATCGTGAGATTATAACGAACTTTTTATGGCCCGAATTGGAAGATATGGATGTGGACGATATGTGGTTTCAGCAGGACGGTGCCACTTGCCACGCAGCTAACGAAACAATGGCTCTTTTGCGCAACAAATTCAATGGCCGTGTTATCTCACGTAATGGCGATGTCAATTGGCCGCCAAGATCATGTGATTTGACACCGTTGGACTTTTTTCTTTGGGGTTATTTGAAAGAAAAGGTGTACGTCGATAAGCCAGCAACAATTCAAGAGCTAAAGGATGAGATAATTCGGCACATTAACGGCATAGAACCTCCATTATACCTCATGGTCATCGAAAATTTGGACCATCGGATGGAGGTGTGCCGCCGTGGTCGCGGCGCCCATTTGGCCGATATTTTGTTCCATACATAATTGAGTAATACCAATATATCATAAAATTACAATAATTTCCTCAATAGTTTGTGTTTTATTCAAAATCAACATCGGCCCTTGAAATTTAACCACCCTTTATGAATTCGCCTTGAATCACAAGAATTTATAAAAACACTATTTTTTTATGTTAAGTACATTTATATTTTAAGATATGTGTACATCACTGATGAGATTTGTGGAACAATTGTACCAAATTTGGTACAATCGAAACTTTATTGGTACACTGGTACAATTTATCTATCTCTTCAATAATACAATTTCTAATAACATATATGCAGCCCAGACCAGAACTAGTGAAAATTTAATGATTGTTAATTTATGTTCATGATGTTTTGCTAACATATTAAGTACATACATACATAAGTACGTGTACTAGTATTCCTGTAGAAAGCCGGAGATCAAGTGTCTCCAAATCATCACTTTTGTCGATTGTTTTGGTGACACTATCAACCAAGCAAATACATTTTTGTAATTTTGTATACGCACACCACAATAGTAGAGAGGGTATAAAGCGTTTGTGCTAATGTTGGAACACTAAAAAATCGACTCAGAATCACTTTATGAGTCGAATTTACATTGTCCCTCCATCCAGCTGGTTGTCTGTCCATGTAACCTTGTGCTCAAAGTACAGATCGCAATTTTTGAGGTAAATCGGTGAAATTTTGTACAAAGGTTTCAATTCATAAGGACAAAGCCTTCTGAAAATATGGAGAATCGGTTTAAAATATCACATGGCCCCATACAAACTTCTTTTCGGAACAGTGTTTGTGCATATAAACTATCTTATTACGTTGGTATTTAGATCAAATTTGTACCAGACTTACTTCCTTATAAATGTTGGTATTGATGTTGTGCTGAGAGGTCCAAAATTGACTATGGATCCCATATAAGCCCTCTTTCTAAAATCACTTAAGGGCAAACAAATCTCACATAGTTGAAGATATCTAAATAATATTTGGCACAATGAACTTTCACATGAACCTTAATGCCCTAACAAAATTTCGTTCTGGCGGGTGCATGATTGCCCATGGGTTCCAATTATGGTACACTATCGAAAATTTGTCTTTATATACTGTGGTGTAGGGTATTAAATGCTTGGGCTTGGCAAACTTTACTTTCTTACTTGTTTTGTTTTTGTAATTATTGAATAAAAGAGTGTTATGAATTCTTACTATGTATGGTCTTTTATTTTATAGCGAAATTTTGGTACAATTTATGACAACTTCGTACAATTTTGCCACTGAGACGGTACAATTTAAGAATTTCCAGATGCCAACAGTGATATACATATATTTTTAAAAGGAAAAACAAAATTTAATTTGTGATCAGCTGTTAAATTGAATGTAAAATTTTCAAACAAAGGTAAATTTGAAAGCAACCTCGTGGTCAATTTAATAAGTGTGAGTGTGTTAGTAAAAAAAGCAAGAGGGTATTGCAAATTGAAAGGAATTGAAAGACAAAACTTGATCGTTTGGCCTTCAATAAATAAAAAACAATAAAAAATAACCTTTATTGTTTTAACGTCCCTGCAAATAAAATTGGACCACCTGATCCATTTTGATAAAATGGACTACTCCATGGACTAGTCCGATGTAATGCAAGCATGGACCATGTCATTGCTAAAAAATGTTTGTAGCAATCGAGCTTTGATTTAAATTATCAATGTCAGCTGCTTAGAGTTGCCACTTGCTTATATTTTCTTGTATGTTGTATGAGAAAATTTTCTACATTTGAGGTGGCACCCAGTTAAAGTCGGTTCAATTTAAAACATACTCTAAACCTGTTTGTAAATCATTTGAAAAACGTATTTACACCAAATATATCTCACAATATTGCGGTCGAGTTACCACCTGTTGATGCTAGAGCAGCTATTCCCCTCAGATTTGAGATAAGAGAAATCGAAAAGGCTATTTGTGACTTAAACACTAAGAAGGCACCTGGTATTGATAAAATCAGTAATAAAATGCTTTTGGAGCTACCTCGCATAGCAAAGAAAATTATTCTTTTTATTTTTAATGCTATTTTACGCCTTGAATACTATCCTGAAAAATGGAAGGTTTCCTTAGTTACCATGATACCAAAGCCAGGTAAAGATCATACAAAAGTTGAGTCTTATAGACCTATTAGCTTATTATCAAATATGTCAAAGCTGTTTGAGAAATTATTAGTTTCAAAATTAACACCAATTTTAAGTGAAAATAGATGTATTCCAAACCATCAGTTCGGATTTAGAAGAAAACACAGCACAATCGAGCAGACTCATCGAATAGTAAATGTCATAAGAAAAGCATTTGAAGAAAAGAAATATTGCTCAGCACTCTTCATCGATGTTTCGCAAGCTTTTGACAAAGTCTGGCATGAAGGCTTATTACACAAATTGAAGCAAAATTTACCAGCAAACACACACAAGCTGCTAGAAAGCTACTTAGTCGGTCGTCAATTTATTATTAAAGAAGGAAATTTCTTAAGTTCACCTCAGCCCATTGCCGCTGGAGTCCCACAAGGCAGCATCCTGGGCCCCCTATTATACTTAATTTATACTTCGGACATGCAAACAAGCAACTACACACAAACTTCAACATTTGCAGACGATACAGCTTTTCTAAGCGTCCACGAAAATCGTTATGAAGCATCGCGTTACTTACAGCATCATATATTTCAACTAGAAATATGGTTAAGACAATGGAGGATAATGGTCAATGAGCAAAAATGTGTACATATAACATTCACTTTGCGCCGGGAATCTTGCCCCCCTATTACAATCAATAATCAAATAATTCCTCAACATTCGCATGTTAAATATCTCGGTATATATCTGGATCGGCGATTAACGTGGAAATGCCATATAGAGGCAAAATTAACTCAAATGAAACTAAAAGCCATTCAAATTCATTGGCTTATTGGAAGAAATTCTGTCCTTAGTCTCGATTGCAAGCTTCTACTTTACAACTCTATCTTAAAGCCTATCTGGTGCTACGGTATTCAACTATGGGGCACTGCCTCGGCCTCTAATATCGACAAAATTCAAAGGCGCCAAAATAAACTTCTTCGAATAATCACAGCCGCTCCCTGGTATGTTAAAAACTCAAACATTCATAAGGATCTCAATGTGCCATTAGTGAAATCTATGATTACAAAATATGCAATAAAATATTTAAAAAGGCTTGAACAACACCCAAATCCACTAGCTCGAAATATTTTAAATCATGGCGGCCACACTCGCTTAAGAAGAAGAGACACTGCAGCACTTACCCAATTAGATGAGCGATAAACACCTATAAAAGTGAACATGAAGAAAATTTTGTCTGGCACTGGCAGGAGATAAAATAACGTACATATTAGGTTAAGATTTGATTAATTATTGTTAGTTCATATTTAATATATGAAGATTCAATAAAAAAATAATGACAAAAAAAAAAAAAAATACTCTAATGGTGTTTTCTTTTCTAAAAAATAATGATGCATTACAGTTGTGTAATATATTTATTAGGTTACACGAACCCTTACAAAGTGATTCATTTTTCTAAATTACAATGGAACAAAATAATAGCTACGTTTTACACTTAACACTAATGTGCATTTAGCGTGTTAAATATTGAATGCAATAAGCGTTAACAGCACTGATTTTCAATAATTAATGTCAGCTGTTGTTAAAAATTTTGCGACAAAAAAATATAATAAAAGTAAAACAAACGAAAAACAAAAAGTTTTTATATCCATCACAATATAACTATAATCTCAATATAACGCAAATTGTACGCAAACACAAGAAAAAAAATACTTGCTTGAATAAAAAAGTACTTTACGCAGATGCAAAAAAGGGTATTATCTCACACTCAGTTATAACTGCGGGTATGAAATGGAACAAATTTGCCATTTATTGTTGCAACATGTTTAGAAAGGAAAACGACAACTTCTCACATTTTTGCATATAATTTTAGAATGAAACAAAAACCCGCACGAATGGTAGCATATATGGAACATTATTGTCAGAAAAGAAAACACCATAAGTCTGTGTTCATACGGCTCATGTCTTATTGACAAGATTGCTACTTTATAGGCGAGAGGGATGAGGGGAAAAGAAACGAGTACACAGATGCATGTAATGTCTTTACGTTTTGCTTTTTCATTCGTTGTTTAATTTTGTTATTGTTTTCAATATCAACAAAGCACATGTCGTCAACAAGACATGAATCATTTGAACGCCAATGCATGTTCAAAGAAGAAAAAGGAAGAATCTTGTCAATAAGACATGAGCCGTATGAACTCAGACTAATTTCGACTTTAGTAGCAAAATAATTAAAATAATGTTTTTCTCTTAAAGTTGTTTTTAAAAAGAACCGACTTTAGCGTTTGACTATGATTATGGGCCATTATGTTTTTATACTTGAATTTGGTTTGATTATGTCTAACGGTACTACCAAAATACCTATCTACGGCATTTTGACAAAGCATCTTAAGTCAAATTTAAAAAATTTAAAAACAATTTTTTTAATCATACGAATTTTCATTCAAAAACCCTTTTTGTTTACGTTTTTAAAAATTTTGTATTATTAACGAAATTTTTTCTTTCATTTTGGTTTATTTCATTATTTGGTAAAAATGATTTTTTCACCAAGTTTTTCTAAAAACTTTTTTACTGTCTTATCTCAAATATAAATTATTTAAGTGAGAACAATGAATGAAAATGAAAAATAGAAAATATAGTTTAAGTTTAATACACTTAAGTACGTGCAACGAATAATAATTTTGTGAGGTTAATATTGGTTAATCATGTTTAGAAATCGAACTTGTTGAACAATAGTGTATTAACTCAAAAGTTTTAATTTTCACTTTTTGTAAATAATCGACAAGTATACATCATTTATACCCGCTGTAAAAATGCAAATTAACTACAGGTGGTGTCGAAACGCCATCTGATTGTGACAGTTCGAACCTATTTGTTTTGATTTGTTAGTGTTTTGCTAAGAATGGTTGACATTTCGAGCCGTAAGCACTAAAAATGCAATGCAAAAAATTCTATGTTGCTTCTGTTGTTTTTAGATTGTTGTAGTTCCGACACCACCTTCAGTTGAATTCGCCTTGTAATATTTTTCTAGGTGGAGGGTATTAAAGATTCGGCTCAGCAGACACTAGCACTTGTTTACATTTTGTTACGGATTTAAAACCAATAAATTTCCTCATGTTTTAGGATTGTTGCCATTTGATACAGGAGTTTGCCTTGCCTTTAAGTCAACATATAAACCACCCAAAAGCAGTTAAAAGCTTCTCTTACAGACAAATTACGTCTTATTTTATCAAAGAGTTTCTATTGATTATAGTTTTTATTTTAATTTTTATTTATTTTTAGTTTTTACCCTTGTCAATAACAGCATTCTTGGGTTAAAAGAATTCAATTTAAAATAAATATGTATACCAGTGCTTTAAAAAGCTGCAATTAACTGGCATTGAATTCAGAATGATTTTAACCAAACTGTTTTTATTCCTTGAATTAATATTTCGAAATCATTTTTTAAGAAAACATCGAATGCGATTGCAATAAAATATTTGTTGAATTCATGTGATTTCAATCAATTCCCCCGAAATCACAATTACAAAGAAAATCCAACGAAATAATATTATCATGGAATGTAATCTTAGAAAAAGTTGAAAAGAGAAATTGACATTCTTAGCCATTCAAAATTACACTGGTCTGTAAAAAACGAAAAAATTTCGTACCTTTAAATAAAAATATATGGCATATAAAGATTTTAAAGCGCTTAGGGCCATTATTATAACTTGGCGTTAGCTGTTATCCGACAGTTAACAGACGCTTTTTGACAGATAACACATTATTATCTGTCAATTTAATCTTAACTTTAGCTAACTTCAAGTTGTAATAATGGCCCTTAGTCGTATATAAAAAAAATCTGAGTCTGATAGAAAAAAACTGAAAACAGATTGGAATTTAGCGTTTTTAAATCTTTGTATTGTAAATATTTTTAATTAAAAACGATTTTTGCAGCGGAACACTTTTATCAGTGTTAGCTTTATTCCTAGAAGAAGGAGTTTCAGTTGAAAAGAATAAAGATTTTGATTCGGATTTTATTTTCCTTGCAATTACTGGATTTTATTATAATTAAAGTAATTGGAATAAAATCGATTGCAATTAAATTGGATTGCAATAATTTTTATCGTATTGATTTCATGATTTAACACCGAAATCATAAAATCAATTTACGATTTTGAATGCAAAATTAGAATTAACGAATTAGCAATTAAATCGATTGCAATATTTTACAGCTCTGATGTATGAAGTTGCATGTAGTAGTTTTTCAATTCTAGTCATTGATTAAAATAAATGAATTGAAATTTTAAAAATAGAAATTATTCAAATGAATGTTGCTCACAAACAAAATAAGATTGAGACGATTACAAAAAATTAAAAGGATTGCTAATATAACTGAGACTCTTACTGGGACATGTTTATATAAATTGGAAACTGTTAAGATGTTTTTTCTTTAAATCTGCAAACACTCTAAATGCAGATTTAAAGTGTAACATTTTTATCTAAAATAAAATAAAATCTTACGCATTTTACACTGCAAGACAGGATGACAATTTTTGTGAAACAGTGTGAAAATATACATCATATGGAAATAACCAAATTCACATCGTCACATAAAATTTGAAAGGCCTTAAACGAAAAAAATTCAAAATCGACTTTTTGGTTGATTATAATATATTGTACTTAATTTCATAATAATCAATCAAAAAATTAATTTGAAAGTTTGTTTTCGCTTAGACCGTTTGGATTTAAGGTTATGATGTGTAGTTAGTTAAAATCAAAGAGGGCGTAACTAGCAAAAATAAAATTTTACAGGAGAAGCAAAAAACTTTGTAACATGATAACTATAAACACGTCAGAAAAACATACATTGATAAGTCATCCATGGAATTCTTTAAAGAAAACCATTTCATTATATTTTGTAAGAAAAAACGTGTAATTAGTAAAGCCCTGCACGAATGCACTTGTTTCTTTTTCACAGTTCTCCACACCAAGTTATTGTTGTGTCAAATACTGTGTTTTTTTTAATCAGTTCGAATGATACTCAATGTAAAACCGAATCAATTTTACACAGTAGTTGGTTTCAAACAACTCGTTGTTAAGCAGTAGTTTGATTTAAAAAAAAAAAAAACAAATCAATGCAATGTATAATTTGATGTGAAAGAAAACATAACACACAACAATTGTGAGTCTATAACAGGGAATTCCATTTCTTTGCACAATTGTGTGTACCACTACACATATTTATATGCTCATCAATTCAATCGTCGATGTGACTTCGACAAGTGTACAAAAAGTGTAAAAAAAAAAGATAATTCATATCACCTTTTTTGTTACTGTGGTTTGGTGTGGTTCGTTTGATTCGTGCGATTCATGTGATTTGGTGTTGTTTGTGTTATTAGTTTGTTTCGTTGTTGTGTGGAGTATATTTCGTGCTCTTTACACCTCGTAAAGGCGACCGTACACGACATGTTTTTGTCATCTGACATGTCAAATTTCCCACTGCAAAACACATACATGTCGTGTGTTACCTTTTTAACTTTGCTTCTGTAAAAGTCAGACGCAAAGTCATCTGACAAAATTTCAATTAGAGCGTGCTCTATTTTCTTCTGACAAACCATCTGACATCAGAAATCTATGCCGAGAAAAACCCGGCAGCGGCGTCCACTATTGACAGAATCATTAGCCGGCTGCAGTTAATATTTTAATATACCGAGATATGTATGATCATCGGTTTAGCTTTTATCAAATAAACACACTTTGAGTTACGTCCTTTTGTTTTTTTGGTAATAAAAGCGTAATTTTAGATCGCAGAAGTGTAAAATTTTGTTAAGACATGTAGTTTCATAATAATCAATCAAAACGCGATTTTGAATTTTTTACGCCATTTTGCATTTTAGCTAACGATCTAAAATGAAACTAACATTGACGAATAAATTAGGGTAGCTCTTAAGTCAAGTTCTTTGTAGACCAATTTGCTAATTTGTCAGCTCATTATTGGTTTGACCTACCAACCATTTAAAAAAAATTAAGTTAGGTACAGTGCATATATATTTGGAATGCCCTCTTTCCAAATCCAAGACCGGTGTTACGAAATTTTTATGGTTTCTGAGATATAAAGCAATTATGTTTTTCCATAAAAACTATTTTAAGGTTAATTAAGTATTGCTTTGCTCTACACGTCACTGTTTAACGAATGCTGCATATTCATATTACAAAAACGTACAAAATGAATTTCACTCTTGCTTTGCTTCATTACTGTAAAAATACAAGTAGTTAAGCAAAGTAAAGCAAAATAAAATAACAACAAGAAAATTTTACTCTTTCCGTAAAAAAAAAATAAAAGTAGTGAAAGCAAAAGCCAAATGAAATCCCAATAAAATCTTCGCTACAAAATAATGTGTTGAGTAATCAGAAAAAAGCACTACATACAATTCTACTGAAAGAACCAATGAATTTTACAAGGGATGTCGCAAAATGAACGCATTCAAAAGTAAGCCCATATATTTTAACCTGCATACATCAAGAAAAAAATATCTATAGAAGTAGTTATAAAAGAAAGCTACTGAATAATGAGTGAAAGAAGCTATACATTTTGAAAAAGTAAGGGAAGTTTTTACTGGGATGTCAACAATTCAATACACACCAGTAAGTAAACTTATGCAACACCAAAACGCTACTTTTTAGAAATAAATTTAGAAAAGTGGCGTGTGCGGCACAAAACAATACTTTTTAATTTCAATAAAATGCTATTAACTTCTAAATTCGTTTATGAACGCTCACAAAAGTTAAAATTTTTCTTCAAAACATATTCCGGCAGCGGGAAATTTTTTTTTTTTTTTTTTTTTTTTTTTTTTTATTATATTTTTTATTATTGAATCTTTCTTATCGAAATTTACAATATGTATTCAAATCTTAATTCTACTTGTTGTTTATTAGTTGTTACCAGTGTAACCACTAACTGCTGTATTCAAATTTTAAAAATGTCTTCTAGTTAGGCTCAAAGTATCGGTTCTTTTTAGCCTCTGGTGACCTTCGAACTGACCATAAGTTTATCGATGTAGCTTATTGAATATTTTTTAATTTCCTCCTGGATTGTGGGGACGTTGAGATCTCTGTGGATAATATCATTACGTATATACCATGGGGCGCAGACAATTTGTCGTAATATTCTAGACTGTCTTCTTTGAAGCTTTTGGATGTTAGATGCGCATGCAGTACCCCATAATTGGATGCCATATGTCCATATTGGTTTTATGATGGACTTGTATAGAAGAATTTTGTTGTCTAAAGACAAGTTTGAGTTTCCACCGAGAAGCCAATGTAATTGAGCTGCTTTAAGTTTCATAGCCGTTATTTTCGCTTCGATATGACGAGACCAGGTCAAGCATCTATCTATATTAATTCCCAAGTACTTTACATGGTTTTCTACCGGAACAGTGATGTTATTTATTTTTACTGCTGGGCACGTTTGTCTTCTGAGCGTGAAAGTACAGTGAGCACATTTAGCCGGGTTAACCTTTATTCTCCATTTTCATTCTAGCCATGCCTCTAGTTCATTGATGTGGGACTGCAGATTTTGCGATGCGACTTTTGGGTCATGGTTAACGCTAATAAATGCTGTGTCGTCTGCAAATGTAGAGGTATGCGTGCTCAGGTTTGTTGGCATATCCGCTGTGTATATTATATATAGAAGCGGTCCTAATATGCTGCCTTAGGGAACACCAGCAGTAATTTTCTTGAGGGGGGAGTATTTATCTTGCGACCTTACTATGAATGTTCTGCCTGTTAGACAGTTCTCCAGAAGCTTGTGAGTGTTTTGAGGAAGCATTCGTGTTATTTTGATGAGTAGCCCATCATGCCAAACTTTGTCAAATTCTTGGGAAATGTCTATAAACAGGGCTGAGCAGTATTGCTTTTTCTCAAACGCCGATCTACTAATGGTGACAATTCTATGCACTTGTTCTATTGTATCATGTTTCGCTCTGAATCCGAACTGGTGATCCGGGATAATGTCGTGTTCATTTAGATGAGGAGTTATACTTAAAATGAATATTTTTTCGAAAAGCTTCGATAGGATTGATAATAAGCTTATCGGTCTGTACGACGCAACCTGGCTAGCATCTTTTCCTGGCTTGGGAATCATAACAATTATAGACCTCTTTCATGAGCGTTAAAAATGAGTATCAAGATTCTGGAAGCAGACGATGGTAAGTTTCTTATCATTGACCCTGTGATGTGGTCAAGTCCGGGAGATTTTCTAATATTCACTTTTTCTATTGCAGATTTTACTTGAGTTATGTTAAGTTTTATTGGATGCTTTACCTTATCAGGAATGATTGGACGACAGGAACAAGTATGTGTATCATGTGGCGTGAAAACTTTCTCAAGGTGGCCCGCGGTGAAAATAAAAAAAAACCTATCGGGTAAATTTTCAGAAAACTTCATGTAAACTTTCGTTGTTATCTTTCTCCACTTCGACTTTTGGCAAATGCGCCAAACCAATAATAAGCTGACGAATTGTATCCTTAAGATATGAAAAATAGAATGTGGGAATTATATCCTTTTCATAAATTATTTTTAATTATATTAAAAAAAATTTTTGACTCCTAGAAGAACATTCTATAAATGGTTAGCATGAAAAATATTTAAAAAACTTGTTATAAATAAACTAATAAGACATCAAGTCGGTCTAAGGCGAGTATATGAAACCCTACATCACTAACGGATATATTAATATATTTATATACGAAGCAGTAAGCACTGCAGCCCAAGGGATCGTTTATATTAAAGAGTAAGTACATAAAAAATATATGACTTTTGTTAATTTTTTGCATAAACTTTGCAGTAAAAGCGATTTTTGTTATTTGTGCGTAGTTTAATTGCTGTAGCAACATTTTTGCTACGAAGGAGATTTTCGGGAGTTGAGCTTTAATGGGTGTTATTGGCTCGTTAGGTGTTCATCACCATAAAGTTTTGTGCGGAGATTTTAATTTTATTAATTATACCCTTCACCGACCCTTTAAAGTATATATATTCTGAGTCCTGATACAAAGCAAAGTTGGTTTAACGATGTCCGTCTGTCATTGTGTCCGTTGAAATGGGTTTTCATAAGACCACAGATATGATAGGGACTTGTTATTTATATAATTATGTCACACATAGTCCGAAATTGTTTGCTATTGAAATTCAGCCTGATAAGTCCAAAAGTGGCTGAGATTTGAGCAAAAAACCACAACTGCCCCTAATTTTACCCGAAAATTCCTTGTTGTTGTTTTTCATTTTATTTTTATGTATATCTAGAGAACGGCATGAGCTAAATTCGGTACAAGCATCTCTGTTATTAAAACAACATCCGACAAAACGTGGGTGGGGCGGGCAAGTAGGCGTGGCACTTTCCATACAAAGGCATTATAGATTAATGTATGTCTGGCGACTGGTAAGATACAACCATATTGGTTATCAATACACAACATTCTACAAAATGTGGGCGAGATTGGACAAGTGGGCGTGGCACTTATCATACAAAGGCATTATGGAAATCTGTATATGTGGAGAACGGCAAGAGCCAAAGTTTATAAATTAGGTAAAAGCAGCTTGGTTATCGATACACAACATCCGACAAACTTTGGGCGAAAATGGACAAGTGGGGTTGGCACTTCCCATACAAAGACATTTAAGATTTCTGTTTATCTGAAGAAGAGCGAAAATTTACAAATTAGGTACAAGCATCTTGGCTTACATTTTACAACATCCGACAACATGTCGACGAGATTGGACAAGTCGGCGTAGCACAAAGTTGACTTATTTACATCTAAAGAACGGTATTTGTATAACTTTTTGTTTTTATCTCACCATGGTGAAGGGTATGAAAGATTCGGCACAGCCCAATATAGCACTCTTACTTGTTTTATTTTAAAATAAGCTTTTTGATTTTTTTTAGTCCTAAAAAAGGAGATATTCGGAATTCCGGTAGCTCTATTTTGTCTCTAAACTTTCGGGCTGGAGTTTGATCAAAAGTTTTACAAGGATACACAATCATCAGGCAGACAGAAAAACAATGCTAATAATGACTGCTGGATCGATCGGTATAGTTAAATGTGGTTTTAAAACCATAATAGGCGTTACAAACAATATTAATTTTTGAAAATATGATTCCAGTTCAACTCTTGTTCGGTTTTAAGCCGATTTTATATAATATAACATAAACTAAGCTAATCATTATTATAGTATCAGCTTTTCTAGTTGGCTAAAGTGAGAGGGCGGATAAATAGCATAACTTGTTTAATTTTACACTGACCTCTTAGGTTGGTAGGAGTAACCTCTGATATTGGGCGTAAAGCGAAGTACCCTAATTAGCTTGACGTATACTTAGCGTCTCAGAAAGTAGATGGACTAAGACAGCCTTAAGGTGTTATGATACTTACTATTTTTTGTATTGGATTTTTTTAGGATTGACTGAATGAAACAACAAATGCGAGAAAGAAAAAGAAATACAATATGTAAACAAACCCTTTTTTCTGATTGACATTTCTCATGTAAAATTTTTTCTTTGACTAAAACAAAAAAAAATGGCAAAAGCTTGGGCAGATGAAACTATTTTGTTTTTGATAAGCGAAATGGAGCACGTGCCCTTCATATGGGATTTCAAATCATAAATTTTCAATTAAAGAATATACCACGATGTAATTCGTAATATTTTTCATTACTTGCATTAAATTTTATTGTATTTAAAAAAAAATTGTTTGTGATTCCAAAATAAAATGTAAACAAAATAAACAATATTGCCCACGTTTTTTTCCCAAAAAACCCGTCAAAAAAGCTAAAAATCGCAAAAAAAAAGTTAAAAACCGCTACTTTTGATCAAAAACTAAAAAAAAATTGCAACAGTGCTAACATTTAATCTGGAAATGTAAATTTTAAGTTAAAAATTTTTATATTTTTTTTGACAGTCTTAGATTATTTATCGATAACACATGTATATTTGTTTGACATTTCAAGTTTTATTATGATATAATCATACTCTTTACACTTAGACAGTTTTCCTATGCAAATATATTTGCACTGTTCTCCAATATAGAAAAAATTACAAAAAATAGCAAGTATCATAACACCTTTACCCTTTTGATAAGTTTATCTCACAGTCTGTCTGAAGGTAGCTGGCAACCACACCACCAGAATTGAATGTAGAAGCTTAATCAGCTACTTTATCTAAAGCCAAAACGATTAATGATAGTTATTAGCAGGGAAACCAGAAATATGCAATTGCATGTTTTTCCTTGTACAACTAATGAAGGCAGAAACAATATATTTCTCCGTCTTAAAGCTTTTTATGAATTTTGGCATCGATTTGCTACTGCATATTTTGGCATATTTTACCGTTTGCAGCATTTTTTTGGCATATTTTAGTTAAAAGAACCTTTTTTCAGCATTTTTTAGGTTTATAGCGCATATTTTGCCTTTTTAATGCATATTTTGATACATATTTCAATTTTTTAGATGAATACAATAGCTTTTGCAGCAAATAAAAATTTTTTTTTTTTTTGAAAATCTGTTACTTCGACATCTACTTTTAATTTTTACTCTAAAATTGTAAGACAAAGCAGGTTGTCATTAAGGATAAATGTTATGCGATTTGTATCTAGACCAATCTTTTAGTATTCCGATCGACTCAGAATCACTTTTTAAAGTGATCTAACTGATAAGTTTAAATAAACAATTTGATTGACTGCTAGTTCAAAACTAACTTATTTATTTCTTATTCCCATAATTATACATATGACATAAATATACATGAATACTTAGGAATAACTTATTTACTAAAGAACCTTATGATAATACACATCATTCCTCCCAACTTAAACAAAATCACTTCCCTTCTATAACTTAGCCCTTCTAGCCATACTTCAAGTTACCATACGTTTCCCATCCTCCTTATTAATACTACTCTGACCTTCCGCAGACGTTTCATTTAAACCCCCTCGAGTCCCAACTAAACCTAAGTCCAAATTTGTATTCCTCCTCATTTGATCCGTATGCGCCTGTCTCTGTATTCCATTGACCAAAACTAAGTACCTACAACTACTTAGTTTACTTATAACCTTTCCCTTCACCCATTTTACAAAATTGGAAAAAACATTCCTGTACCATACTTCCTCCCCAACATCAAAATGTACTACTTTATTTTGATAACATTCAGAAACGAGTCCTATTTCCACCTTTGGCTCAACTGATTTTAAATTGGTTTCCGGTGTCACATTCGATTTATTAGAATTTAACACATTGAGCAATGTTCGGGGTATGTACTGAAAAATCATTTCTCCCGGTGTTAACCCAGTTGACGAGGTCGGAGTTGTTCTTTACTTTAATAAGAATCGGTCTATTCTTAGCTGTAAAGATTTGCCGATCTGTCTTTGATCCAACAGTGATTTCCGCAATCCATTTTTGAAAGTTTGCACCGCCCTTTCTGCACTGCCATTAGATTGGGGGTGATACGGAGGAGACTTAAGAGGAACTATACCATTAGATTTACAAAATTCAACAAATTCTCTGGAGCTAAATGGTGGCCCATTATCACTTACAATACTAAATGGCAACCCAAACGTCGAAAATATTGACCGAAGTTTTTCGCTTACCACCGCTGCAGTAGTTGTTTTAAAAGGAATAGCCTCCATCCATTTGGAATACGCATCATACAAAATCAAAATTGATTGTCCATTTAAAGAACAGAAATCGAAATGAACTCTCTCAAATGGATATGTTGCCTCTATCCAATTTGATAGATTAGCCGACTTTGAGTTTTGTGTAGACTGACATATATCACATTTATTATTAAATTTTTCAATATCTTGATCTATGCCCGGCCACCAAATAACTGTCCTCGCCAACGCCTTACTTCTAACTATTCCTATATGTTGATCATGAATTAATCCCAAGACCTTATCACGTAAAGTATTCGGTATTACCATTCTATCGCCATAAAATAAAACCCCATTTTCCGTTGCTAGAGATTCCCTTTTCAAATAATATTTCTGTAGCTCCCCTGCCCTTTCCGCTGGCCAAACGCCCGTTACAATAGAATTATAAACTTGTGTCATGCACGATTCATTCTTCATCGCCTGTTCCACATCTCTCGCACTCAATGGAAAAGATGAATTATTTAAACTATTTATATTATTATACTCAATACCTGTATTATACCCCATTGGCAGTCTCGATAATGCATCCGCATTAGCCATTTCCCTTGCCTTTTTATATTTAATGTCATATGAATACATTGATAAGAAAATTGCCCACCTCTGTAGACGATTAGCTGCCACACCAGAAATATCTTTCCTCTCACCAAAAATTGCCCGTAAGGGCTGATGATCACTGTGTATAGTAAAATGAAACCCAAAAATATATTTTACCGCAAATATAATGGCTAGTGCCTCTCTATGAAGCTGAGAATAGGTCTGCTCCGCAGCACGCAATGTGCTTGATGCAAACATCACTGGACGTTCCACACCATCAATAACCTGAGACAATACTCCACCCACTCCATATGGACTTGCATCCGCAGACACAATTATCTTCTTTGTAGGGTCATAGTGTGTTAATACATTTAAATTATTAACCAATCGCTTACTGCGTTGAAAACTTTCACTATGCTCTTTTCCCCAAGACCATTTCACCCTTTCCTTCGTCAACTCATACAAGCAATGAAGTTCGGCAGACAAATTAGGAATACACTTATTATAATAATTGATCATCCCCAGGTATGACTTCAATTGAGTTTGAGAGCATTAACAACGGCCTCCACCTTCTTAGGACTAGGTGTTATGCCCATTTCATTTATTCTATAACCCAAATAATCAATCTCCGATTTAAAAAATTCGCACTTTTCTAAATTCACCTTTACATTGTGTTCTAACAACCTATCTAAGACTCGTAACAAATTGATTTTGCAATCCTCCTCAGATTTACCGCCAATTATTATATCATCAAAATAAACTTGAACATTTTCAATATTCCGCAAAATCAGATCGATCATAGAACAAAATATCTGTGGTGCTGTCTTGAGACCAAAAACTGAACTGAAATAACCCAATATGGGTGTTGATGGTTAGCAATTCCCTAGAACGCTCCGAAACAGCGACCTGTAAGTAAGCCCCCGTTAAATCTAGCTTGGTAAACACTTTCCATCCTACCATAGATGCCAATATATCATCTATACGCGGTATTGCCCCGTGCTCCATCTCTACAAATTTGTTCACGGTTCTCTTACAATCTACGCAAAGTCGAATTAACCCATTCCCTTTATTAACAATTACCAATGGGCTTGCCCAATTGCTTCTCGTTACTGGTACTATTACACCGTCATCGCATAATCTGTTAAGTTCGTTTTCAACCTTAGCCTTCAAACCATAAGGAACGGTGTTTGCTTTACAAAAAATGGGAAATGAATCATTCTTAAGTACAATTTCCGCCTTAAAATTCCTTATAACAGAATCATTCGATTTAGTAAAAATCGCATTATACTTCTCCAAAAACTTCATTTTATTTAAATCCAATTCAAAATCAGTTATTGCCAAATTAACGCTACAATACTCATATTCAGTAAAAAAATTCTTCCAACCACTAAAAATTACATCCATCCAATTTCTACCCCGCAATGGATAAAAATACATTCCCGTATCTAAAACAATTAATTTAAGATCAGAATTAAAACGTTTAAAATTAACCTTAACCGAAAATTCCCCAAGCGTTTTAACTCGATCCCCAGAAATTAATTTTATAGAAAATTCATCTCCGAACAGTTTATATTTAGAAAAATACTTGTAAAAATCCCTCTTATGAATCACGGTTACACACGCCCCTGTATCTACTTCAAACTCTATATCAATGTTCAAAATACCTAATTTAATTTTTAAAGGTTTAATTTTAAGAGATGTTATGTTATTTATATAATTACACAAATGCTCCTCTTCCTCATTTTCTTCTTCCAAACTCTTAATTTTCGGTTGTCCTTTCTTCTTCTTACAAAATTTTTGCATGTGGCCTTGCTTCCCACAGTTAAAACAAACCACATTTTTGTAAAAAGTTTGCTTTCCGCTACCTGCTTGTTTGCTGTTGCAACCATTTGAGTAATTATTGACTGCGCTGCTTTGATGATGATCTGATGATTCCCATCTTCTTGACGTTCCATACCCTTTTTTCTTCAACGCATTAATATTCTCATCCTCCTCTTTGATCAGTGCTACATTCGTTGTTGTTATTTTTACTGCATTTGCTAATTCGATTGCTTTTTGGAATTTGTTTAAGTCCACTTCACTCAATAATCGTTGCTGTATTTTCCCGTCTCCAACACCGCATACAAATTGAATTAATAATGCTTTATCCAGAAAGTCCCCAAAATCACAATATTGTGCTTGCTGCTTTAGCTCAATCACAAAATCCGATAATTTCTGCCCAACAGTTCTACTAGTTTTAAAAAATTTATAACATTCTGCAATTACATTTCTTTTTGGTTTTAAATGTTTTTTTAGCTTAGTCACCAACTCTGCATACGTATAGTCATTTTCTGTTTTCGGAACCGTTAAAGAAACAATTACCCGGTATAATTCTGCACCACCAAAACTACACAAAAATCCAATCTTTTCAGGGTCTTTTACAGAATTCAATTTAAAAAGATGATCCAATCTCCTAGCAAAAAAGGATCGGCAGAACCAATAAATTTCTCCATTTCTGCTTGACTTTCCTCAATTTTTCTATATTTTATTTTCCTCGTCGCCAATGATAAGTTTAAATAAACAATTTGATTGACTGCTAGTTCAAAACTAACTTATTTATTTCTTATTCCCATAATTATACATATATGACATAAATATACATGAATACTTGGGAATAACTTATTTACTAAAGCCTAGATTACACTATCTCACAAGCCTTACGTATTCCATAATACTTTGTGAGATAGAAATCTAATGAGTTTTGTTGCGACTGTCAAAAAATCTAATGTAACATGACAGTTTGTGTTCACACCATCTCACAAAGTATAAACACTTACACATGAAATAAAATGCAACCCTGATCCAATGAAAAGTATTATTGTTTTGAAATTTTTCAAAAAACGATGAAGTCGTATGGGATGTCAAACTTTTTTCTTAATACTTGTCATTTTCGTGACACATTGCATTCACACTATCACACTTTGTCATATTACTTGAGTTTTTGACATGTATTAATACAAAGTATAATAGTGTAATCTAGCCTTAAAGAACCTTATGATAATACACATCACTAACGATGTCCATCCATCCGCCTGGCTGGTTGTCTGTCCATGTTAGCCTTGTGCGCAGAGTACAAATTCCAATTTTGTAGATAATTTGATCAAATATGGACGAAGTCTATGCAAATGGTGAGAATCGGTCTATAATTTCACATCCAAATTACACTCTTTGTGTCCGCAAGCTATCTAATTACGATGGTATTTAAATTAAATTCGTGCCAAAAATATTTTACTTCAAATTAAATTATTTTCGAATCGGTTCACATTTGCTTAAAGCTCCCATCCTTAACTAGCATTAAATTCCTTTTAAATGTTAACATTTGTTAATAATTTAGCGACCGTACCTAAAATCCCTTTAAGACAAAACCCCATATGGATGTTAATATCTAGATAATATTCGGCGCAAACATCTCTTATATGAATTTAATATTTGTTTAGGTTTTTTTTTTACATTTTGTTATTAAATTGTTGAATATTGTGTCTTCAAATGAGCAATTTTTAATTTTTAGGGCATATTTTTAACATTTTCAGGGCATTTTTCCCAGTTTTTACTGCATATTTAATGCGCATAAAACGTGTTTTTTAGAGCATATTTCTGGTTTCCCTCGTTATTAGGAAGGGTTTTTTATAAAACAACCCACAACTTTGAATATAACCTATTCTTCCACTGAGATATACTTTTGTTTAGTTTTATCTGAAACTCAAGTGCAGATGCAGCAGTTTTGATTCTGTAAGAAAATTTAACAAACAACAACATTAATTGTTAAATCTCAGTTGTAAAGACATTTAAATGTAATGAATTGAATTCACCCAGCTAGCATTCGGAAGATTATTTGACGAGCGTGATCATTTTGCGACTCTTATTTTAATCGTGCATACGATTGTTGGAGCAAAAATACATTTTACTTGTCAAAATGATGCTTTTGCGATTCATTTTGACGATTGTTAAACGAGTTAATCGTCGTTTACAAATTTTGGCGACCTTTGAACGATTGTTATTTCACCGTAATCGTATATTTCTCTTGTAAATTATGTTTTTGCGATCATTATGATGATTGTTGGATTGCTGTTTTTTTTTTATGTTATTCCACAATCGTTGGTTAAGTATTCTGACGATCATTGAACGATTCTTATTTACCGTACTCACATATTACCAAGAGTAAAATGATTTTTTTGCAAATCTTTTTGTTGTTCATGTTTCTTTAAAATCGTCTTATACGCATTCTGATGATATTAAGGCGAATTTAACCGTTATGTTTTTTAAAATTTTGGCAAAAATAAGTTATTTACTCATTTAAAATAAGTTTTTGATAAAAGCAAACGTGAAGAGTAAGAAAAAAGTGTTTTTTAATTAAAGAGTTTTCTTGTAAATAAAAGTGTAAACTAAAGTGAATTTAATATTAATATACAATAACTTAATAATAACTTAATAATTAAAATATATTTATAATGCTATCGACTAAAGCAATACGATTGAGAAGCAAGCGAGATGCAAAAAAAATGATGGAATCTGCTTTCAATGAAATAGAATGCAGATCGTCCAAAAAAATAGTTAAAGTCAGTGAAACGTAATCTAATTGTGATGCTGTCCCAGTTGAATATGTGGAAGAAAATTTATTAGATCCCGAAGAAATTTTTTAAGATCCCAACAGTGACAATTTTCCAGTGGAATATATGGAAGAAGTGAATTGGCCGAATAATAGTAGTGTGAAAGAAAAAATTAGACTTTGGGCGGTAAAACATGGGTTAACTTCAACTGCAGTGAACGAATTATTGGTAAGTGCCAATTCACACGTTGCAAGTCTTATTGATCAGCTTGCTACCTTATAGGCGAGAGAAAGTGAGAGAGAAACGTTTATTTTCCTCTCTTCACTCTCGTTATAAAGTAGCAAGCTGATCAATAAGACTTGCAACGTGTGAATTGGGACTAATTCTCAGAGAATCTGAAATAAAAGTTCCAAAAGTAAGAAGAATTAAATGAACAATTACAACAGAAACAGGATCTTGTTGTCCAGTTGGTATGTCTATTTGTTTAACTGTCTATCTATATATTTCTATCTTTATTTATTTATCTATATCTTTCCTTACAGAAATACATTATTGGTAAAGTTGGTGGCGACTGCTCCAACTCATTTATCAGGAATGCCATAAAAAAATCCTGAGCGATGATGTGGCTGCAAAGTTAAGCTGGCGGGGAACAACCAGTAAACCCAGTATTCAACAATTTTGTATAAAACAAATTATAACAAGAAGGTGCTTTTTATGGCATGCTCTTACAGCATTCAAAAAATTTGTTTTTTCTTTTCAAAGATGTCTGTTATTCGAAATTCCCCAAAGCTGACGATGCAAGGATGAATAAAGTGTTACAGCAACACTTTAAACATGCTGCTGACCGACTACGGAAGGGTAACCGAACCAAAAAAGGTGACGAACTTTAATATATGATATTAAAATTAATTTAATTTTTACAAATATGTTGGATCTCAACATTGATTTTTTTTTTAAATTTATTATTAAAGAATATAAAACTTAAAAAATGCTTTTTATTTTATATCTCACTGTTATGCATTTTAAAATCAATTAAAGGTATTTTTGGCGATTGTTTCAAGAATCTTTTAAAGTAGGACACATTACGGCGATTTATTTAAGGCTCGTTTAAAGTAGGAATGAAAGAATCTTACACGATTATTTTAGGCGCATCGTAGGCGACTCATATGGAAGGGTCGCCGTAAGGACACAGTTTCAGTTCAGTTGTACTGAGCTTGCGCGATCGGAGTACGATATCGCGGACGATTAATTTAATCGCCTGCTCCGGTCGCGAAAGATTCTTCTACGATCGAAAATGCTAACTGGGCATTTTAAAATAAACTTTTACATTCACATACACACACACACACTCAACCTTATACAAATGAAGATTTGATAAAACAAACTTTAATTAAATCACAATAATGAAAAGTTTGTGAGTAAAAAAATTTTTTTTCAAATTTTCATTCAACTTTTATAAAAATAAATAAACAAAAAATTTGCATTAAAAGCAATTTTTAAATATATATTAAATATTGTATACGAATATGTGTGTTTAGTTGCATTAAAATCCATGAATGAGTTTTATTGCCTTCAACAACTTAGTTTTTATTTAAGGAAAAATAAATAAAAAATTTAATAAAATATTCAAATAAATCACAGAATTGGAAATAGTAGTTCTTGTTCAACGGAATTATGGGTATTTGTATGGTTTATTTTTTTTGGGGACTTTATTTCTATTTTTATTTCATTTGTTTTTGTTTATTTGTTAGTGTGGATTTTCCTGACAAAACAAAATGCTTTGAAGTAAAAAATCATTAACAAAAATTGAGATATCAGATATCGGGATTGCACAAAAAATTTATTTTATAAACGAAATTATCGCAATAAAAAATTTTTTTATTTTGCGAATCACGAATTATAGGTACATTTTACAAATAAATAAGACATAGGAAATTTTTTTTTAAGTTTATTTTAAATATAAACTTCCGATTAATTCCAATTTTTTTAAGGTAAGTATTTAAATTGTAATTAAAGAGAGTTTTGTAGATATTCGTCATTCCCCGTCATTCAGTAAGTAAATCCTGGGGGACCTTTTTTCGAAATGTTTCATAATTCGGTTAAATATTAAGAAATTAATGTGTATCAACGATAATTAAGAAGCTTTTCTTTAAAAGATTAAACTCACCTATTTGAAAGACTAAATTCTGCAAAAAAAAACTTTAATTCCAAAAATTATGTCAAAATTAGCCCGTAATATCAGATTCAATTATCATAAAATTGGAAAAATCGGAGCCTCACATACGAAAACAATTTTAAAAACATATACAAAAATTTCATAAAACTTTAAGAAAATATTTAGAAGAATAGACCGAATCTTTAAACGAAACTCTTAACAAAAAAAAAATTTGTTTGGAAGCCTGTGTGTTCAACTCTTGAAAATGTGATAATATTAACTTGTGAAAATAAAATAAATGAAAACAAATTAGTTGAAGAAATAAGAAAAAAAAACATAGTTTGTAAGTGCCGGTTCACACAAGTCAAGTTTGACTCGTCAAGTCTTGAGCTTTTAGGAGAGAAGGGAAAAGAGAATGCAATTTCTTTTCCCCTCTCTACCAGTGTTACCGTTGTGATACTAAAGTATAAATTTGACCCTTTTTCGATGGTGTTGATACCTTTTATGACCCTTTTTTTAAATTATACTTTTGTATCATTATCACCTATTTTGTGACACTTTTTGACCCTTTTTTGGAAATAGCTCTCACATTTTGTTTTTTGTCAACACTGCGGACAGAAGTGCTAAACAAATGTTTTCGAAATAAGCATTGCTTGATATGGAACAGACTCAAAGTATAAACTTACAATTCCATGCTTTCTTCTCCTTGATTTTTGATAGTAAAGTACAATTTCCCTAAAAGCAAACATAACTCATCTATATATAAATCGGCTAAGGCAAAACAGTTAAGAACACTTTCCTCCTCTGTATGTCAACCGATTTGAACAAAATATACACCATTTAAGAGGTATTTACTCAAAGAAGTTCACAATCTATATTTTATTAAAATCTGTTCAATAATTTCAGAGTTATAAGCGTTTGAAATTGTTACAAATGCAAAATAAATAAATAAAAATTTATTTTCAATTATCAAATAATAAAAAGTTATGGTGATCGATTATTCGAGATTTTTCAGAAACCGGTTTTCGAATATTTCGACTATATAAATCAGACCAGGCAAAACTGTTAAGAACGCTTTCTTCCTTTGTTTGTCAACCGAAGCTCTGTGGGGAGAAAAAGAGGAGAAATATGGGAAACTAAATTTTTTTTTTTTTTTACTTTTCTGTGCTTCATGTGATAATTTTTAAATTTTCTATAATATAGAACTTAGAAACATAATATTATAGCTGTAGGATCCTGAGTGAGTGATAACCTATAAGATAAAAAATGCTGGTATTTTTTGGTTTTCATCTGGAACTTTTTGAATTTTCGTTAATATTCGACCTATAAAGATAAACTTCACACACACACACACTTTTTCAACAATTCAAATTCAACTTTATTAACTGAGACACATGGTCTGCAATCACACCTGTTGTAAGGGGAGCTTTTTGGTACTTTTTCGTTCTACATCTGGTACTTTGATTAATTTTCGTTAGTATTAGACATAGAAACATAAAATTAAACGTGCAACGTCCTGAGTGGATGACAATATATAAAGGAGACTTTTTGATACTTTTTTGTTTTTCAATTGGTATTTGTTATACTCACGTAGAAGATTAAATATGAACCGGAGGTTGGTCCCCCGCCAAATCGATCCACTTTGAAGGAAAAAATAAATGCTCGAAACAAATAAATTTATACTTAGATGAATTATGTTTTCTTCATATTTACAAAAAAAAAATCATGGTCGAATTTTGACCATAAGGCGAACACTAGGTATGTATAAATATTTGTTATTTTTTTTAAACACAAATTTTACATTTTATTAAAAAAATGCAATTTGGTGTTTTGCTCTCTTAAACAGTAGCATGTTTTATTCAAAAAAATTCGCCCTTAATAATGGCAAAAGGTATTGAACTTTTCGCCACCTTTTGAATCGATAGTGTTGAGAGTGCCCTAACAGGAATGAAAACAAGAGGTAAAAATTGCTCGATTAGCGGCAATTCCCAAATATTTGGTAAAAGCGGTATGATAGCAAAGTCTTATATTTAATAAAAATCTTAAAAGCTTTAAAAAATCTGACACTTACAGGAAAAAATCGCTTTAATCGAGAAAATGGTTACAATTCGCGAACGATAGCAAAATTTAAAACAAACACTAAAATTTATTTGACATCGCTAAATCGGAAAATTACATAAAAAGTATGAAAAAATTAGCTATAATGATAAAGAATAAACTTTTTGTCAGGTGTTTAAAACAGGACAGAGCATTCCATAAAAAAAATTAAGTTTCTCAGCTCTTCCTACCTGAAATATTATTTTTTTGTTTGCTTATAAAAAAAACTTGGTCTTATTATGTTCATTAAAATGGGAAATACTGCTTATAAAAAACTTGACCCTTTTTTTTATTGAAATGCCGTATTTTTGAACCCTTTTCCTGGAAAATCCCCTTTTTGTGACCCTTTCCAACGGTAACCCTGCTCTCTACTAAAAACTCAAGACTTGATGAGTCAAACCAAGGCGAATTTAAGAAGGTAAACTCAACTCGTCAGCCGTTCATCAGCTTTTTCCACGGCAAATTAACAAAAAATAGGGAAACGTCCATATGTAATTTTGTTTATGTTTTGCGCCAAAATAACCGAAAAAATTTCTTAGAAAAACTGTGAATAATTAAAGTGAATTTAATAATTTCTTTTATAACCCAAACAAAAATTTTATTTTGTTTTTCAATCAAATTGCTAAAAAATACATGGGGCTTTTTGTAGTTGTAGAGTTGCACTTACCTTGTTAAATTCACCTTGAGTCAAACTTGACGTATGTGAACCGGCCCAAATGAAGAGAAGCTTGAAAAAGAGAGAGAGACAGAGAGAGAGAGAAAAAAGATGGGCGGATTCATACCAGGTGGCAGGGCTGCCAGATTTGACGATTCATCGTCATTTTGGCGATTTTTTGTTCCGAAATTAGCAAAGTGCCGGTTTGCTGATTTTTTTAAAAAAAGTGACGATTTTTTTCCGTCTCCAAAGTCTGAATAAAATATTTACATTTTCTGACAATTTCGTTTTATAATCTTGGAATGTTTAACAGCCATACTTTAACAAGAGCGGGAGGCGGAACGTTTTCTTTCGCTTAGCTTTTGCGCTAGATTGACCAAAAAAAAATAGCAAATTGCCATTATTAATTAACGACAAACTTCACTTTCAAGCGAGCTGTCAAAATCGGGTTTTCCATTTGCAAAGCGTTCAGGCTGTAATATGCAAGTCTTGGATTATTTTCAGAGTACAAAAACAACTAATGTTACACTTTGTTTATCTTTCGTCAAACCATCATCGAATGAACCTTTTACGACTCCCTGTATAAATCATATTTTCAACAATTATACGGTGAGCATTTCACGAAGTGTAAGATAATATCTACATGAGTCTCATACGAATCTTGACATGAAAGTCTTGTTTGATAATCTTTACCCACGTCTTAAACGATTCCCACAACGATTGAAGAAGCGTCTTAGGCTATGCTTTGGAAGAATCTCACTCGTGTTACAGTTTTTCCCGTGTGAGGAATCTTCTAGGGTTAAAAATGCGGTAATCGACGGTCAAAGACGCTCTTCATGAGACTAACAAAAGCTCTTACAAGATTGAAAATGCTAGCTGGGTATGAGCTAATTATGTTTTTGTTTGAATGTTTTTTTTTATAATAATCGAACGGAAATTGTTTTGAAAAAAAACTTAATTTTAAGTTGTCCGATTTTTTTGACGATTTTTCGAAACATGAAAGACGATTTTTTTATTTTTTCTCAGAAACTGACGAAAACTGGCAGTCCTGCCAGGTGGTCTTATTTTAAAAACGTATACAACACTGTAAGATACTTTAGCGTTGTGTCAAAATAATACAACACTGTACTAAACAATTTAAGCAAACATTTAATTTTGTTGTTAAATTTAAATTGTGTGTTTTGAAATGTAATAATTAAAAACCGTTTAAAATTTCATAATTCTTAGTAAAAATTGTGAAAAATTTCCCTGAACCAGAACGTTATTCCATTTTGACACATGGCAAGTTAGGTGGCATGTCATAACGTCCAGTGTCATAGTGTCCATGGACGTTATGACACTTTCAAAAGGGACCATAGCCAGCCTTCGGCTTCGCTAACTAAAGCTTCTCTGCACAGCCGACCTTCGGCCGGGCGCTAGGATTTTCTCCTCTATGGTATAACAAACACCGGCTTCGCTAAGTAAAGCTTCTAAAATCTGCCTTGTTTCCGAACGAAAGCCGACTATGCAGAGAAGCTTTAGTTAGCGGAGCCGGTGTTTGTTATACCATAGAGGAGAAAATCCTTGCTCCCGGCCGAAGGCCGGCTGTGCAGAGAAGCTTTAGTTAGCGAAGCCGGTATTTGTTATACCATAGAGGAGAAAATCCTTGCGCCCAAAAGTGTTTTCGTTATATATTTAATATATACACCCAGAGAAAAAGCAGCAAAACCATTTTTAAAAAAATTGTTTACCATATTATGTTTCATTTAACCAAATCATTGTCACCGACAACCATATTATGGTTAAATTAGTTTCTTTAAAAATAGTTTTGTTGGTTGGGACCATAATGAAACCTGTTTTTCTCTGCGTGTATGCAGATAATTTTTTTATATTTAACTTCTTTAGTAATTATTAGGAATGAGATTTTTATGCACTACAAAATCGAAAATATGCGCATAAAATATGCACTAAAAACTCCAAAATATGCATTAAAAAAATAAAAAATATGCCCTAAAAACTTGACCATTTTCAATAAAAAAGCGTTTGTTTTTTTTTATTGCATAAGCATCGGTAGCAACAAGTTCTTCAACAACATTCTTAAATTGCTCAAAGTTTTTTGAATAGAATTCTGAAGCATCTATCCAGGTTCCCCTTCTTGTTAATACTGGCTGCGGTGGTGACGGTACTAACAGATGCATTCCATTAAAAATTGCAACTCGTGAAGGAGCTTTAAAAAATATTTTTCCCTTATAAAACCAATAAATCAATATTATCGCCTATTCTAATTTCCTCTGAAACTCGGTGTAACCCACGAGCCAAGCAAGTAACATGTAACAGTTTTGGATAAATCGTTTCAGGACAGTTGGCAGCCTTAACCATGTAAGGTGCTGCATCGGTTAAAAATTTAAGGATTTTTTGTCGAAATCTTGTATTTTAAGCAGAGCTAAAAAAATTTATTCATTGATTTAAAAAAAAAAATTTAAAGGGCTTTTTTTTATACAACTTGGAAATTTGTTGAAGAACTTTTTTTTAAATTTAAAAAATGTATCGCTCAAAAATGTTACAATATGCAAAAATATGCATTTAAAACCAAAATATGCAATGCAAAAACAAATCGATGACATTTTATCGCAAATTTAATAATTCGGATAGATAATTGGTCGACATCGATTTTAGACTATCGACAAAAAACATGCATTTGCATGGAAATCGCATCCCTAGTATCCCACTTTTGAAAGTGTCATAATGTCCATTTGCAAAGTGTCATAGTGGCCATGGACGTTATGACACTTTCAAAAGTGTCATAGTGTCCATGGACCCTACGACACTGGACGTTATGACATGCCACCGTTAGTTATTAGCTGTTGCTGACTTAAAACTTAAAAAATTTGTACTTTGCGCACAAAGTTTACATGGACAGCCAGCCAGCAGAAAGTGATTCTAAGTCGATCAATATACTAAAAGGTGGGTCTAGGACCAATATTTTAAGGCGTTACAAACATCAGCACAAGTGCATCATACCCTCTCCACTATCGTGGTCTGGGTATAATACAATTTTCAATAAGAAATGTACATGCGTAGAAATCAAATAAACATAATCCAAAAGCAAAACTAATGTTTTTCATTTATTAAAAAAATACAGTCAAAGGACATTAAATAACAATTGTTTGAAGTAAAAAGTATTTCTGGGCTATTCTAAACAAAAATTTAATTTCACTTTAATAAAACCCACATCCAGAATAAAAAATTTTCTTTCCCTTTAAATCTTGTTTTGGCTCAATGAATATGTAAACGAATAAAATAATTTTTAATTTAACAAAACCAAATATTTGGCAATTTAAAAAAAATGTATCCTGTTTTATTTATGACCAACAATTATATATCGCTAATTCACTGCAACATCGTTATAACTCAAAAATATTAGTTTCACATAAAACAACTTAAAAGTTTAAAATTTACATAAAACATAATGGAAAAAGAAAACTGTATGTATCCCCAACAAACAAGAAGTCAAACCTTTGATATGAAATGACTTTATCATTTGAAATCAAACACAATTCTCAAACGTTTTTCAATTGTTTGATTTAACATTTAAATCCAAATTGATAATGATTTCAAAATAAACATTTGATATAAAATGTTTGTCAAATGTTAAATTCAAATGAAAAATAAACTTGGCAACAATAAAGCGAAAAATAAATGTAATCATTAAAAATGGCGATTAAAGTTAAATTTTTTACTTTGTGGTTACATGTGTTTTACTATTAAAAATAAATTTTAATATAAAGTGAATAGTTTATATCTTGTGCAAAATAAAAATTATTTGTGAGTTATTACTGCCCCTATTGCGGTTCTCCGCTTTTGTTACAGTTTGGTTGTCTTTGGTAAATTCACATTGCCATTCTCAACTCAACAGGCAGTTGGCTATTCAGTTGGCTAGAAAGTTTCGTTACTTTTTATAAGTTCTTGGCACTGGGAAGTTCAAGAAGGTTGGAATCATCACGATTTTTCTTCTTGTACATAGCACATCTATACAAGAGTTTTCCTTTTCGTTATCATGCAATAAATCGACACTAATATCCATTATAAATACTTTTTTTTTTGACTCAACAGTTAAAAACAATTGCAGTTTAAAAAAATTATTTAATTTTATAAAATGTTCACTTGTCAAACGTGATATCTTAAGTTGGCAACTCAACTAAACTCAACTAAAAACAGTTGGGTATCACAATACCTAAAATGAGTTTGGTTGTGCATAAGTTGGGTTTACTCTCACACGACCAAACTGAGTTGAGTGGAGAACCGCAATAGGGGTATACCAAGGTATATTTACACAAGGTAAACTCGTTGGCCCATATGTTTGTCAGTTGTTTACCCCAGTTGGAACCCAAACGTCAATTTTCGTGTATATGAGCCAAAATTTGTACATGTGTGCGTTAAATTGTTTTTGTTTCATATGAAGACAATTTTGACAACTCGGTTCCTTTTATAGAGCAGCATGTCTACACTCCCAAATGAGTCTACCTTGTGTAAATATACCTTGGGGCATACATTTATTGAGAATACGAAAAAATAAAACCTGAAAGTGAAGAACGTTTGTTTAACGATCGCGGTGCTACAATCCTCAAAATAAAACGGAGCCAAGTAATTTGTCTTTGCAAGAATTAGAGGACGTAAAGAACATTACTTCATCTTTTAGCTATGTTGCCGAATGTTTATCTCACAGTTTATTTAAATAAATAATGAATTTAAATTAAAAAAATATAATACATATTTTTATTTGTGTTCCACATTGTATTATTATCCACATTTGAAAAACATTTGAAAATTACGTCTGAAAGTAAGTTGAAAATAAAGGCATTTTTCAACTTGATATAATTTCCCCTTTTTGTTGAGAATGCTATGATTTTCAAATCATTATTAAACGTTTGTCGTTTGAGAAAACGTTTGATTTCAAATAGAAAATGATTTGAAATCAAACGTTCCGTGTTGGTTGGGTCTCTCAAAAGTTCAGTTTATAATATCCTCATAAGAAATATTTACAATATCTTCATAAGAATGATTTACTGTGCATTAGTAAGTTTAAGTCAAAATTTGCGATTTTGACTTATGTCGTTGTTGCAGCAGATGAGCGATATAACCCTTGTTATTTAAAGTACTGCAGAATGTTAGACGATTAAATACCCGACCATAATTAAAACCAAATTTATGCTTATAAATGAAATGAAAACTTTTAAAATTAAATTATTTAACCACAAAATTTAATAATGTTATTTGGTTATTAAAAAAATCAATATATAAAAAATAATTTTTCTTGCAGACGGTATTGGTTAAGAGATTTAGATTTTTCCGTATGACTTTTTAAATGATTCATATAAATAAAATTTTTGTAAATTGTTTTTGCTTAGCATACAGTTGGGTTTTGAGTTTGTCTGATGAGGGGATTTGTTCCCAAACTATTTTGTAAAAGTTAACATTTTTTCAAAATTTTTTTTTTTAATCTTTCAAAATTTATTGATAATTCAAAAATTTGTTTTTCTTAAAGTATGAAAAAATCAAAATATTATGAAATTCTCTCCGTGTTTAAAAGACAAAAATAAAAATCTTTGGTAAGTGTAATTCATGTTTACATGGATGGTATAAATAAAATAAATAAATAAAATAACAACTAAAAAGCAGATGGCTGCAGTTTTAAATTTTTACAAAAACAACATGAAAATTTCCTGAGTTGATTTTAGATGTTTTTGTAATTGTATAAAAACGCTACCACCTTTAATATACTCTGTTGAAATACACCTCTGGTGTAATGAGAATACATAACGTGGGGTCTACACCTGACAATTTTTGTCATTCCAAACGTCAAAGTCCATATAAAAAAAACTTTAAAATTTTTGTCACCGTTTTTTTATATAAAGTTTGACGTTTAGTATGACAAAAAATTGTCAGGTGAAGACCCTATGTAAGTTTCTAAAATGGTTTAATAAAAAGCATTTACCGACCGCTTGTCAGATTTTGTATTCGTAATCTCTCTTAGTCTGTGTTCATACGGCTCATGTCTTATTGACAAGATTGCTACTTTAAAGGCGAGAGGGACGAGGGGAAAAGAAACGAGTACACAGATGCATGTACTGTCTTTACGTTTTGGTTTTTCATTCGTTGTTTAATTTTGTTATTGTTTTCAATATCAAAAAAGCACATGTCGTCAACATGACATGAATCATTTGAACGCCAATTCAAGTTCAAAGAAAAAAAAGGAAGAATCTTGTCAATAAGACATGAACCGTATGAACTCAGACTTACTCAATACATTTTGCTTTTACATGATAAAATTTTTGTCATTCTACATAAGATTTTGCAATGTCGTAATAAATTGTATTACCCTGTAAACTGGCCTTTAGCCATTTGGCGAAAA
The DNA here is from genome assembly GCA_930367215.1 of Pollenia angustigena. Classification (NCBI taxonomy): domain Eukaryota; kingdom Metazoa; phylum Arthropoda; class Insecta; order Diptera; family Polleniidae; genus Pollenia; species Pollenia angustigena. The sequence goes on along the minus strand of OV884060.1, from coordinate 191,676,682 downwards.
CCAATCTCAAACGACATTAGCACCTGCACTTATTGAAAAATGGATCTTCATATTGATTATGCCCTAACAACTGAATTGTTGCATCAATTACAACTGGCATCAATGAGGCAAAAAGTGGCATCAATCCAATGACGAACAACATCATGTAATTTTGTCATAGTTTTTGCGTCATCTATGCAATCAGTGGCATCAATTTGATTGTGTATTAATAACATTATTTTCAGGTTTAAAAAGTAAAATAAGAAGCAAAAATATCTATATTCTAGAGTTTGTTAAAGACCGTAAAAATGTGAAACCGCGGTTTCGGTTTTAAAATGATTAAAACCGGTCGGTTTCGGTTCGGTTTTCGGTTTTGAAAATATCAAAGTTAAACTTCATACATAAACATATATATTTTTTTGTATGTAATACAATTTTTTATTTATTTCAATTCAGGTACTTTTATTAACCCTTAAGTGTATTCCTGGGCTTGGCCAGTCATTTTTTTGACTTTTTCCAGTTTTTTTTATATAATTATTATGTACATTAGAACGAAACTTTATGTATTCCTCAATCAAAGTGTTTTTTATAAGAAAATGAGAAAATAGTGGAAATTTAAACATCGTGGGCGCCGCAATTGGCCAAATGAAAATGTTGTGCATATTGAATACCACTGGTCACAAAAACTCTATACAAAATACTAGTTTTTTCAATAATCACAAAAACTCTATAAAAAATACTAGTGGTCCCAGCCAGGCCCAGGTAATAGTTTCTGCCACACAAATAAGGTATCTACTTAAGAATAAAAAAGGTAACATTTGTTATTTTTAGTACTTATTTTGAATTTTAAGAATTTTGAAATAACTTGTGATTGTTGCAGGCTGATTATATAAAGTTTTTATATATGAAGCACGAGTTTTATGTATAATTTTCAATTTCTTCAGGCATAAATATATTGTTAAAGTAAAAGCTATAACCGAGGTTTTTTTGTCGGTTTTCGGTTTTTATTAAAACCTTGGTTTCGATTTCGGTTAAAACCGAACAGCAATCCCTACTATTTCTATTTGTTTGAATTATTTAGTTAAATGCATCAAATTTTCAATGTTGAATGATTAGAAAATCATATCGGAAATTCGTCTGGTATCTTATAATTAAGAGTTATTCTGCAAACAAAGGGTGATATACACAGAAAAAATTATTTTTCCAATTCAAACAAAAAATTTGTAGAATCAAACAATTTTTTGTCTGACATCGGTCCAATAAACAAATTTGCATATTCAAACAATTTATTTGCATTTTGTTTATTGAAAAAAAACACTGATTTTTTCAAACAAAAAATTTAACTGAATCAAACAAAAAGTTTACTGAAATTCATATACTAAATTTCAAAATAAAAAAAAAATTTTTGCACAATCAATGACGCGCACACAAGTAAGCACTGTATGAGAAGATGACGGCAGAGCAGAGCCGCCGGCTGGCTTTGAGACACATTTGTTTGTTGGAATAATTTTTCAACGAAGTCTTACTTATACCCACAATGTTTTTCTTTATCACTCTCTGTTGCTGTATCCTTTCCTTTGCTAAAGAAGAAATGTAACCAAAAACGGCAGCAGACCGACTCGATATGTTTTTCGTCATCATTCTATTTTTGTATTTGATGTATTTAACCAAACAGTTTTAAAAAATTGAATACGGGATTTTGTTTCTTGAAATGTTGTTTCTGCTATTGTTTTTCTTATAGTTGCACTTTTTTAAAGCGTCCAAAAATAGACTGTGTGTTTTTGTTGTTGTTCTTATATTTCACATAAAGAAGTAATGCTTTCGAACAAATAAAAAAATGCAAAAAGACGACAACATTAAAGAGCGTTAAATATTTCATACAAAATTATGAAAACTTGACACCAATAACGCATTTATTATATTTTTGAAGAGTTGTCCACATTTTTGTTGGTTAAATAAAAATCAAACAAAAATATTGTTTGAATCAGTAAAAAAATTTATAGAAATTAAAAAAATTTTCAAACAAGCGTTTGTTTGAAAATAATTCGGCAATAATTTTTTCTGTGTACAACAAAAGCGAAACAAAAATTTGTAACGGGTAAGTAAATAATAATATTCTCTCACTTTGACTTAAGTCAATCCCAATGACTTAAATCTATGACAAACTGTTTAATGAGTTTTTTCTCCGATGTTACTGAGTCATCGCACTGATGACATGTTTTATTAAACCGACTTCGATTCGTCATTTCTGTGATGTCGATGTGTCATCCAGTTAATGACATAATTTCATTTTTTCGACCCTGATGACAATCTGGCCAAGTGCTGTTAAGGCTGACATCACAATGCTGAAAAGTATCATGGGTTCAAAAACGAAACACCAGTACTATTGTCAAAATACATCAGCACTATGACGCCAGCGTGTTCTTTGCGCACTTATTATATCTGATTTTATGAAAATACGCATCGAATTCTTGCCGACGAATTCGTAGTGCTTTGCGAAATTCGTCGTTCGTCCTAATTGTCTTTATACCAATAAAACATACAGTTGCTATTATTAAAATTTTTTTTTTCAAAATAAAAATATTTCAAAACATTAATATGAATTTTCTATATTTCTTTTATATCATACCGTTAAATTAAATTCATGAATTTGAATTTTAAATAAAATCTGCAAGAATAACGAACTTCTCCTTATATTTGACTGCTTACTAAAATATTTTGATTTTGTTTAACAATTGTGATTTATATAATTTTTTTTTTTTTTTTTTTGATATTTTTAAATCAGGCTCATCAAATTTAAATTTCATAAAATTATTTTACTAAAGTAAAAAGTTTACAATATGAAATGAATTTAATTTTTTTCATAGTTTTTTTTTTCTTGACTAAACGGGGGTTTGAACTCAGGTCGCATTACGGGAATTACCACATTCTCATCAACAGAATTCTTCGCTGTGTTACCCTTTCCGCCATTGCAACGACTAGCAGTCTAACTTCAAATATTAATCTTTTAAGAAATATCTGAGGGTAAAAATAAACATAAAATCCCGCATCAAATCAAAAAAGAAAATACTATTGATTAGCCGATCAATAGTTAATGATAGTCTCTCACTTGAATCGAACCCGCAACCCTCTCCCTGGTAGAATAGCTCCCTAACAACAAGCCTCCCAGGGCCTCCTAATATAAATAATTTTATACATTTCTATAAAATTCATTCTTTTTTTAATGGTCAATTAAAAAATATTGTCTAATTTTCAATGATTCTTTTTATTTTTCCAAACCGCTGGTTTTTTCTTAATTCATTTATAATATAAACAAAAATCCATACAATTATCTTTCTTTTTATTTTTAATAAATTAAAATTTAAGCCTTAAAAAATATTTGTTCTCCCATCCAATATTGGCCATGTGATTTATTTGACATTAAAAGGAAAAACAATGCCTAAGCATCCGGTTGTCTCTTGCCAAAACAAAAAATCCAAAAACAAAAACATTTATTTATCTGGCGTTCTCTTCTAACACAACCGTATTTATTTAGAATTTCAGCCATATTTATCAGATAATAATTCCCTTATTATGCCATCATAAAAAGAAATTTTCTGTTTGGGCAGAATTCATAAACCAGAGAAATTTGTAGCATTGTACATTTTTCCCCCCTCCCCAATTCACACCAAAACCACAAAACTTGGTCTTGTTTTGCTGTTCCAGATGATGGCTCGTTGGTGGCAAAGAGTCAGAGAGGACGTCATTTATTCACTTAAACAGACAGTCGTCGAACAGTTAGTGTGTATAGCAACCATTCCATTGCATTATATCGTATTGTTGTATTGTAGGCCCTTATCCAAAGACCATAAATTAGATTTATGGTTCTTAATCTTAAAACGTGCTACACTTTCTATTGACTTGTGGTGTGTAAGTGCTAGTGTATTGTTTTGTTTGGAAATTGTATTCGTATTTGTGGTCGAATAAAATTTTATCCACTCACATACATTTAAACATTTGCGAGTTCTTTTCCACTCCCGTCTAACGGCAAATCCTTTCTATGGTTAATGCCATTCAAATAGACTTTGCTAGCTAGAATGTGTGTGTGTCAGTGTGTGTGTGTTGTGTGTGTGTGTGTGTGTGTGTGTGTGTGTGTGTGTGTGTGTGTGTGTGTGTGTGTGTGTGTGTGTGCATGTTTGTTCGTGTTTTTTTACTCTTAATGCCCTTATGTTACCTTTTAAGAGGTTTTTTACTTTTGGTTTGCACCATAATACGGGTCACACAAAAAGTAATCGTAATGTTTGCTCAAGAACCAAAACAAAACCACTGGATAAAAAATACAAAACCACATAATTTCATTATAACCATTCATTCATACTTACACTTGACAAGATTTTCTACATTCCTTTATATTTATTTACAGCTAGAGTTTTTCTCTTCCCGGAGTTTTTCATTTCCCGGGAAAGCGGGATTTATTTTTCAATTTCCCGGGAATTCCCGCTTAATATAAAACGGTAAAAAATATGATTTAATTATACCCACACCACAATAGTGGAGAGGGTATTATGCATTTGTGCTGATGTGTGTAACGCCTTAAAATAATGGTCCTAGACCCACCTTAAAGTATACCGATCTACTCAGAATCACTTTCTGAGTCGAACTAACGATGTCCGTCAGGCTGGCAGGCTGGCTTGCAGGCTGGCTGGCTGGCTGGCTGGCTGGCTGTCCATGTAACCTTGTGCGCAAAGTACAGGTCGCAATTTTGGAGATAATTTGATAAAATTGGGGTCATAGGTTCTAATTGACACAAGGACCAAGCCTATTAAAAATGGGCCGAATCGTGGGAACACGAGGGAAGATAGGGGGAAATTTCCTTCTCTCAGAAACTATCAAACCGATTTCAATGAAATTTAAAACAGAGATAGAACCATATCTATATGGACACAAAATGTATAAATTCTTAAAAAAATCGAACCACGAGGGGAGATAGGGGCAATTTCTGCCTCTCAAACCGATTTTAATAAAATTTAAAACATAGATAGATCCATATCTATAGGGACACATTAGCTATACAGTTTTTCAAAAACAGACCACAAGGGGAGGCAGGGGGCAATTTCTGCCTCTCACAAACTTTCAAACCGATTTCCGCGAATTTTATAAACATATTTACATATTTACATGGAGACATAAGCATGATGTGTTTTTACCCTGCAAATAATAGGACCAGTCCAAACACGCGTGTAAAGAGTAGTCCACAAGGGACCAGGACTAGTCCACAAGTAACCCAAACGTATGGAAAAAACCTGGTCTATTTAACATTACGATGTCCTAGGAGAGGACCATATAACCCACCTTTGGACCACTAAGGAGTAGTTTTAAAACTACTCCATGGTATATAACCCACCTTTGGACCAGTAAGGAGTAGTTTTAAAACTACTCCATGGTATGCTCAAGAGGATTAGTTTTGAAGTCGTTTAAACACGAAAGCATGTCGTTAAAAAACGAAGACATGTCGTCTCACTACAAACACTTTTTAACAATGGCATGGTCCATGCTTGCATTACATCGGACTAGTCCATGGAGTAGTCCATTTTATCAAAATGGGTCAGGTGGTCCAATTTTATTTGCAGGGTAAATACTGTGGTGTAGGGTATCATATGGTCGGGCTTGACCGACTATACTTTCTTACTTGTTTTATTTATTTAAATGAATTACAATTCCATTGATCTATTAAATAAGTTTATCAATGCATTAAACGTTAGTAAAACAATTAAAAATTTCTGTTCTTTATATGCAAAGTCAACAGCATACAGGACATAAGACCAAAATATCAAACAAATGCTTCACATCACTTAAGACATAATTTCGATCCGTTTAGTATGGACAGAAAGAATTAGAATTAAAATTGCTTTCGAATCGAAAAAGTATTCGATCACGACTGCCATAATTTGCCCCCTGCTTACCCATAAGGGAAAATGCAAAGTTAAGCTTCGTTCACGTTTTTACTTGGTGTTCATAAAAGAGCAACAATTTCTTTTGCAACCACACACACTTTTGCATTGAGAAACCGTTTTCAAATTTTGCCCACAACAATATTATGCATTTATTATTATTTTTTACAACATTTTGTAAAAAAATTAATTTAAAACTAAATAAAATTATTTTGAACGTCACAAACAATTTCATACAAACTGTTGCTGAAGTTCTAGTTGGCCACAAGCAATTTGTTTTTGTAAAATAATTATACAATGTCAAAAACAGAAATAAAACAAAACAGAAACAAAGATAATAAAAGAGAATAAACAAAATTTTGACATCCAACAGTGATTTTAGCTAATATCAGCAGGGCTTTTAAGACCACCTGTAATAAATTCGCCTTGAGTTACATTTTTGTTTATAAAATGAAAGGAAAATATATGAAATACTTTGGGAAGAAATAAGATAGAAGAAAAAACAAAATTGTTGCTCTGATTGTGAACAAAGCTTTATTCAAACATTTTTATTTACTTAAATTAAGAATTCACTTGAATGGTATTCGCTTCCCTGCTGTTTCTTAGTAGTATGTAATAGTCAGCGCATATACATATGTATCAGCGCTCATATATTTTCTTGCTTCCAGAAACCTTAAAATTTTTCTGGGAAGTTTGTTCGTTTTTGACCCCATGACACTTTTAATCATTGTGATGTCAGCCTTAACATCACTTGGGCAAATAGTCATCAGGTGCAATTATGTCATCAATGGGATTACACATCGGCATCACAGGTATGGCGAATCGAAGTCGGTTGATTAAAACATGTCATCAGTGCGATGACTCAGTAACATTGGAGAAAGGACTCATTAGACAGTTTGTCATTAAATTGAGTCATTGGGATTGACTTAATTCAGAGAGAATATTTTATAAGCTTACCCGTTAAACATGTTTTATTCACTTTTGTTGTATTCCGCCATTTGTCTACAGAAGAACTCTTAATTATAAGGCACCAGCAGCATGCCCGATATGGTTTTCGTAACTTTCTATTCTATTTTGAAAATTTGATGTATTAAACTTAATAATTTAAACAAATGGAATATGAGAATTTTTGCTTCTTATTTTACTTTTTAAATATGAAAATAATATTAATAACACAAAAAATGTGGCATCGAATCGACGTCACTGTAGTCATAGCATTGATGACGCATAAAATATGACAAAAATTAATGACGACGTTCATCATTGAATTGATGTCACTTTTTGCCTAATTGATGCCATTTGTAATAACATTGATGTCGCAATTCTGATGTAAGGTCTTCGTCAATATGAAGATGCATTTTTCTATGAGTGTACGGATGTTTGACTATAAATCTTGTTCTTGAAATATGAAATTGAAATTGAGCAAATTTTGAATTCTACCCTGTGTTAAAAGTTTATAAAAATTTTTCCTTTTATATACCTCATACTTTTAGGACTACATACCTTTAACAAAACTACTTTTGAAATCAGGAAAAGCTACTTTAATTTTTTTTAAAAAAATTGAACTTAAAATCTCCATCGATTTCAATTTCACGTGATTTCGTTTAACAGAACATGGCCGTATATAAACTCTTGACACTTGCAGTTTTCTCACTATTTCCTTCAAAGGTTAACGATTCCTTTTATACAGAAAATTTCCTTTACTAACTGCTGCATTAAACATTTTCTGAGATACTTATTATTAACTTTCGTCATCATCTCTTACAGGAATAGTACTTACAACAACAGAATCTAATCCAAAAAATTGTTTATGCAGGTGCCCTGTATATAAAATCATTCTTTGAAGCAAGTGGGAACAACTTTTTGTTTTCATAAAATAAATCAGGGTCTTTAAAAACATTTAAAATTGTTAAAATTTTTACTTCTTTTACTATCTAGTTAGAAATTTCAGAGCATTTAACATTGCCTTACTTATAGAATTTGAACTAACGTTTATTTTTTGCCACAGCTTATTTACAATTATATCAGCTTAAATATCAGTTGCCTAAGTTAAACTAAAAAAATTCCGGGAATTCCCGCACAAATTTCCCGTGATTTTTTTCCTCCGAAAAATGTGCGGAATGCCAAGATTTTTGTCCCGGGAAATTCCGTACGAAAAACACTACTTACAACTCATATTTCATGTCTTCAACGCATCGCTTATCATCCCCTCCTCCTGACTCCCTTTTCAATATTTATATTTTTTTTTTTGCTGCTGGATGTTAATTTAACTTTTAGCTTTTGTGAAATATTTAATTTCTTTTTGTTGTAAATGCTACAGGACATTGAAGTACATAAAAAATGTTTGTGATGATAATGTTTGGATTGTAGCTAAATCTAGTAAATGAAAAGTGGAATGGGTTTGTCTTAAGGTCATTTATTAGTTTTATTTATTTCGATACAAGTACATTTGTTCACTTTTCAACCAGGTTTTTAAGGCAAGCTCGACTACATAGATAGGCAAAAGGACAAGAGGAGCCTACTATGGATTTATCATAATGAAAGTTTTGTTGACGAATATTATGTCGATGTTAATATTTCTGAGAAAATTATTCCAGTAAAAGTAGCTTATTTGAGTGGTGCTTATATTGTACCCACAGAGACGACACGATACGGAAGATATTGTGTTGTTTACTATCTCATTCTCATTTTTGGCAGCAAATGTTTTATAACATGGATGAGTACTTAGACAACTTAGCATGTTCGTAATTTGTTTATGTTTTTGAATTAAGTATTGTTGAACTGTAAAATGTTTGTGTTGAACGGCTTATCCAATCCAAAGTTAAGCACAAAAAAGTACTAATACCCTTTGTACACTTGCATACATTTCGGAGGAACGCATGGAAGATGTTGAAAATGTGAAATACGCGTTCACACTTGAAAAAAAACTTTAATTTTTTTAAAATACTTTTTTTCTACAAAATTACCAACATTTTAAGAGATAACACCAAAATGTTTTTCTTATTCATTTTGTTTAATAATTTAAGCAAAATTAAGCAAAATAAGGCTTGCAAAAAAGGAAAAACTTGAGAAATGGTAACGCTGCTTTCAAAGCAACTGCCATTTTGTCAGTGATGCCATAATAATAACAGAATTTATTGCCACTTTTCTAATGATTACACTAAAAGAATCGAAAAATGTAAAAGGGAACAAAATGAGATAGTAACATTCTGTAAAAATGTTGATTTTTAGCCCTTTGTATTTCTTATGGGAAAATTCCAACATTTTCGCAAATTGATGTTAAATGTTAACAAGTGTGAAAAGGCTATAAGCATTAGGGTATTCATTCGGTTAACCGTTAATCGGTTAACCGATTAATTACTACCCGATTAACTGATCGGTTAATTTAAAATTGGCTTTTTTCGATTAACGATTAAACCGGCTAATTTCAGTCGATTAACCGATTAACCGTTGTAATAAAACTTATAATTTTTTGTAGTATTAAACCATATTTTTTGTGTTTTATCTAAGCAATAGGTGAGTTCCAAAACGTAGGTTGCAAAGCAACTCCCTTTTTTAAATACATTCATTCTACAGTCACCAAAAAAGTTGCCAAAGTGCACCAATTAGAATTATTTTTTTATACAATATATTTCCTTCTATAAATACATTTTTAAAATACAGTACAAAAACACTAATTACGGAATTCGGAAATTAACTTTTTTTGCAGAATGTTCGGTGCTGTCCAGGACGCAAACGCAACAACAGAGTTAATGGAAGATTTTATATGTTTAGAGAAATCCAGAAAAAAGACTGATGGCCATTTTCTCAATGTATCGACAAACTGTCTGTTACTTAATGTCAACATAAATTTATTGGACCGATAAACTGTCCGTTAACGATTTTTACGATACATGTAAAATATGGGAGTCAGCTGATTGAATTTATCTGTACGGCAAATAAATGGAAAAAAAATAATTGGCAGATGAGTGCCGGTTAGGTTTGCGATTTAAACGAAGCAAATGAGACATTGAGAAAACCAAATTTCTTTAATGTGCAGTTTTTCGTTGGGAAAAAAGATAATCGCCTAATGAGAAAATGGCCATGAGAATTTAGATATTCTGTATTATGGGTTGCTTTCGATTTCTCCAACATCTACGATAAGTGAAAGAAATTTTTCCAAGTCAAAATTTATCAAAACCAAAGAAAAGAGTCGCTTAAATGTAATACATTTTAACCAAATTATTTATCTAAAAGATTATTTTATAAGAATTTCTTAAACTATTTAAATTACTAATAAAATGATATCAGAGTTTACTTTTTAATAAATACATAATCGGCCTTGTTCTGCAAATCGAAATCACGTGAAATAGAAATCGAACAAGTTTTTAATTCTATCCTGTGTTTCAAATTGATACAAATATTTCTTTTTCATTACCAAATACTTTGAAGGCCACATATCTTTACCAAAACTACTTTTGAAATCTGGAAGAGCTACGTTCATTTAAAAAAATTGAACTTGAAATCTCCATCGATTTAAATTTCACGTGATTTCGATTTACAGAACGTGGCCGAATATGTATTAATTAAAAAATATGTATTACAGAGTTATAAATTATTTTTTTTTGCTCGTTTTAGTTCACGTGTTATTATGTTATTGTTTATTTTTTACTACAAAACTGCAAATAATTAATAATTTTTCATTTATATTCATTGAAAGTACCTAATTTATAAAAAAAACACTTTATTAATCGGTTAACCGATCAATAACGAAATTAACCGGTTATTAACCGATTATACAAAAACCTTGGTTAATTAATCGAGCGATTAACCGATTAAATCAAAAGCCCGGTTAAATGAATACCCTAATAAGCATACAAGCACTGTTGCCAGATAATTTTGTTACACAATTTGACAACAACAAGATGTGTGCCCCATACTTTTTTCTTATGTTTGTGTAGTTTATTTGGTTTATTTATTACAAAGCAGCTCTTTAACGTTTTCAAAAAAATATATATTATAAACGTACAAATCAATAACAAAAAATCGCTAGGATTCCCGGTTATAGCTAATTCACGATTTCTTTCGCAAGGTTTATTTAAAAATCACTAGATTTGACGAGAAAATGGCTTATTTCTTGTCCACTTCTAAATAAGCTATTGCATAGCTAGCAATATGCAAAAAAATTAACTCTTTCGTTTTCAAGCTATGAACGCCGAATGATTTTTACACTTCGGGGGTGGAGTCAAATACCCTACTTGCTTATAATGCTGGGTGCACACTATGCAACACATTTACTCAATCTAGTGAATTAAATTCATTTTCATTCATTCCAGGTTGCATCAACATCAAAACGCTTTAATATTTTGAGGTTGCATTGAAACAGATTACATGTAGGTTGCACTGTGTGTACCCAGCATTAGAGTGCCCCTCACTTGTCCTAAAACGGATATTTAGGGTGGCCCTTAAAACTTGGATTTTTTGACTTTTTATGAATTTAACGCATTATTTATGTTAATAGCTACAAAATCAATATTTTATGTATTGAATAGTTTGTTTGGGTAGTAATCTTCCATTTTTGGTTTTTGTTGGAATAATACACTGAAAACAACAAAGTGGCAACAACAAAACTTGGAAGTAAGAAAATACTACTTCTAACATTAAGCGCGGCACAAATTGGGCTGAATATTTTGGCTTGCCATGCAACACAGTTGTTAGTTACCTCAAAATCTAAAATTCTGCGGTGGTGCGTGGCGATCGCATTTTTCGTTTACAAGAAAATTAGGAAAATGTAAAAAAAAAGGAGAAAAAAGTGAAAAAATGGGTTTTTTTGATCTCATTGACTTAAGTAGGAGTGTTATCTTCAAGCACCACCGCAGAATTTTAGATATTTTTGTCATCAACAACTATGTTGTCTCCCCAGTCATTATATTCAGCCGAATTTGTGCCGTATTACAAACAGTACAGCCTATTTTCGACAAATTTTAGTAATTGATTAAAAAAACAGGGTGAATTTTAAAAAAAAACGCAAATTTATGCTACTGAAATTAGTTTTACATTAGTTACATGTTAAGAACATAGACACTGTTTTCACTTTGGGATGTTTGACCATGTTAAAAAGTGTTTGTTTAAATGCATGTTACTTTTAAAATTGTTGACAGATTTTATTAAAACACCTCTTATTTTCTTCGTAATAAACCAGACTTGATCTTACATTAAGCCCAGCTTCAGTCAAGAGTTAAAAATTATCAATAAATCTTAATTAATTTCATGTTGTAAAATTCCTTTCTTCATAAAAATAATTTAATGAAAATTAAATTTGATGAACTTTAGCCTAATTAAAAATATTAAAAAAATTTGGATTAAAAACCATAACTAGTTCGACAAAATAACCACAATACTGATTATTGTTAAAGCTAAGGCACGAGCTCTATGTTTGCAATTGTCCTTCAAGTTGTGCTGAAAAAGGTCAACAAGAAAAAGAAAGACAAAAAAAGTGAAAAACAAAAATAAAAATTAAAAAATGTACTTTGAACTTCAAGAAGAATTCTTGACAAAAGTACGAAAAAACAGAAGTAAGGAAAAACATCTAAAATAAATATAAAAAAAATAGATAATCATTCAAAGCAAATTTCGATCTACCAAAAGTTAAATACAATTTGGTTTAAGGATTGATGTTTGACAATTGACGTCAGCAGTCGTCGATGGCTGCGAGTGTTAAACGGCAAGCCCTCTGAGGAGATTGACTGGTTGCAATCGAAACATGTCAGGGTAACCTGTCCGTAAAAACGCCTGGGTTCGAGCCCAGTTTCAGTCAAGAATGAAAAATTATCAAAAAATTTTAATTAATTTCATGTTGTAAAATTCCTTTCTTCATAAAAATAATTTAATGAAAATTAAATTTGATGAACTTTAGCCTAATTAAAAATATTAAAAAAATTTGCATTAAGAAATAAAATTTAAAAAAAAAATGTCAACAGTCGTTTACTTCACTTTCAATAATTCAATAAAATTGATAATCAGCCTTATTCCGGTTGTCGTTGTCGTAATCGCTCAAGTCGTTTTTTGTAAGAGATTAAAGAAAAACACAACCAGTGTTCTTTAATCTCTTACAAAAAACGACTTGAGCGATTACGACAACGACAACCGGAATAAGGCTGAATATTCAAAAGTTGTCATTACCTTGTCTTCCTCAAATTATTTCATTGTAAATAGTCCGTTACAAGTTTTTTAAGTTATTGTTTTTTTTTATTGTTTTTCTTTGTATCAATGCTTTTATTTAGAACGTTTTTTACTGATTAAAGCTCGCTTCACCCATGCGTTCCGAACAAAATTTTTGTCCGGACAAAATTTTTTTTATATTGAGTTTGACGTTTTACTTTTGAGAGAGAGAACAATGATTTTGTTCGGAACGTTTTTTCTTGAATTGGTTTAATTTTAATTCTTGTGCCGAACAAAATGAACTGAGATGCCACTTTTTTCAATTTGTATATAAAACTTGAATTGAGCTGCCACATATTAAATTTTTCGTTTTGTCTGAATAATGAAAAAAATTAATCAAAAATGGATGTTAAAGAAAATATTGCCCTGAAACTTATTGCGGAAATAAAAAAAAAACCAGGAAGAGAATGTATTTATAATATGGGCAATCGTTCATATAAAAATACTTACTTAAAACCAATGACCGGAAATTACGAACGGAAAACACAAAATTAAATTTTATTTTTTAAATAAAAAATTTTAGTGTGTAAAAAAAAGAATATTGGTTTTCTGTGTTTAAAATTTAAACGAAAAAAGAAAAAAAAATTCTTTGAAAACAAAATTTATAATTTCAAAAAGAAGCGAAAACTTTTTTTGTAAAAAAAAACAAATAAAAATTTTTAAAAATTTTTTTTTTTTGTTGAAAAATATTTCTTAAAACATCTATGCAATTAACGCCGAGTATTTTTCTATTTTCTTTTAAAGTAGTTTCTACGAAACTCTTTTCACATTTACATTTTTTTTCAATCATTTTTTTAACTTTTTCAACCCCGTTTTCTTCCCTACACCTCTTGCTAACAAACAAAAAGTTGCATGCGAAAGTTGCGGCGTTAATTGCATAATGTAAATATGGTCTATGTATTTAAAAAAAATGTAATATCCCAGCTAACATAGGCTGTTTGTTAGACGATTATGTTTAATATACAACTCCTAAAAGAATCTTCTGATGATTATCTGACGATTAACAAAAACAAAAAAATCGATTTTTTTTTATTTATTACTTTTCATAAATTTTTTTGACATGCTCGTCTTTTAGTCTTGGAATGAACCTTTTGCGACTCTCTGTAAGAGTCATATAACAATTACTAAATAAGAGCGTTTTTGAAATATAAAAATTCTATTGTCAATATAATTTCAATAAAACAAACCGACCTAAGGATCTGTAAATAAAGGATTTTCCGACAGGATAGTGTTTCTTGCGCAATCTTAAAGGTTTGTTTCATGTAAATTGTATGAAAATTAGAAGTCGTAAGTAAACTTTAAATGGTAAATTTTAATATTTTTTGACATAATGTTTACCAATTATTGTAGGAAGTGAATGTTTATTATTTATAAACGATTGCACGTCATGAAGGCGCATCTCAGGAACAAGTGTGTGGAAAACACCGTCTGTTCTTCTTTTCTGAAATATTCTTCTAACTGCTATTCTTTTTACTTTCAACCTTTTTTGATAAATTTGCAAAGTAAATGGGTTTTATGCAATTCAATTAATAATAAAATAAATTTTCTTCTTTCGTCCATTTTCACACACTTTTATAAAAAAATCTAATAGATTGCTAACTCTGCTGCCACTTTGTATAATCGTTTAAATCTGTAAACCATATGGTAGCTTTGTTTGTCCGGACAAATTTTCCGAGATGGGTGAATCGTTCTGCAGAACACTCTCTGTAAAAAAATTATTGTCCGGTCAAAAATATTGTTCGGAACGCATGGGTGAATCGAGCTTTACTCTTATTTGCTCTCTTAGAATATACAAATAATTAATAAGAGCATCTTTATTAGTGTGTTATTGCATAGGTGCAACGATAATAATTTGTTATTATCTTTTAAAATTTATTCTTAATTGATTAACTAAAAGTCAAGTAAAAAGACCGTGGTTTTTTTATTTTTTTCCATTTCTGTTTTCTTTAAAAATCGTTCAAAAATGTATCAAATTTGTAAAGCTTCTTTAAATTTTTTATATAAAGATACTTACAGTCATTTAAAATGGAAAAATGGTTTGAAAAATAGTGATGTGTTTGACTTTTTTAAACTTTTTATGGTTAAAAATATAAATGCGCTGTGTACTTAAGATAAAGATAAAATGTTTGAATCTCGAAAGAAGAACAGTGCTACGGAAATTTTATTACTTTAAATTGCAATGCACCAAAAAGTCTAAAGAGGTCTTTTTAAACCTTCAATTCGATGGCATATGCAAAAAAAGTTGATTGGTTTAAAACCCGTTTTAGCAATCCCGAATTCATAGTAAAACTTAAGGAAAAAAACATATAACGGCTAAAGAGTCAGATGAAATTTTGCAAAGCAAACAACAATATTATTGAATCAAAACAAAATGATATTGCTATCTACAAGATGTTGGAAATGCCAGTCAGTTATACTAAAATCGTGGAAGTAATGCGGCTTTTTAACAGAAATACTTCCCTTAGAACAATTTTTCGATTAAAGGATAAGTTAAATTATTTGGTTGAATTATCAACAGCTAAAATGCTAGAACAAATACTGAAAAATGGTAACATCATGACGAGACAACTATGGGAGTGCATACGCTTCAAGATTTTGTTTTAACGGCCATAATGGAGAACGAATTGCATGAAATTTTAATCGGAATTGAAAAAGTACCTACAAAAGGAGCACATTATCAGTTGCAGGTGTTGCTCAGCTGTTTAAATATAATGGACAAACTCTTGCATTCTGCAGGAAATTTAAAAAAAAAACAATTTTTGATGAAAATAGAGGCATGCCTTGCTGACAGTGCTGCAACTTCCGCTGCCTTTAATAAATTGCTTAGTGCAGAGAGACTGAAAATCGCAAACGAAAGTGAATTGGCAGTGCTTAAAGAATTGCAGTTAAAGGACTGCTTTGTAAATGCCTCTAACAATGTTTCCAAAGACACCATTGAAGCACTCAGTAATACTTGAATGAGTTCGTTTCCAAAATCAAAAACATTGCAAAAGTTATGAATTTAAAAAATGCTGCTTATCACCCTATATCCGCTGATTTCAGAAACTTTCAGACCGAAATAGAAATTTCCCACCCAAAAAGCATTAGTGATTTGGCAGGCCACAGGTTCATGTTTTTATCTGATTTAGCTTGGCAAATATTGCAATTGAAAGATTTGCTATTTCAGTTTGTGCAAAAATATCCTGAAGCGTACACTGATGCGAAAATGATTCATGCAGCATAGCTAAGAGCTTTGTATTTATCTTAAGAATATTTAAAACAACGTATAAGTGATCATTTTTAATACGAACAAAAATAATGTTACTCATTCGCTATGTTGAAAAGTTTTTTTTTAGCAAAGTACTAATGGATGTAAAATTTTGACACTATTGAGGTGAATAAATTTCACTCGGGGGCTAGTATAAATTTTGACATTAGTGTAGAAATTTTTGACAACCACAAA
Organism: Pollenia angustigena; assembly: GCA_930367215.1. Taxonomy (NCBI): domain Eukaryota; kingdom Metazoa; phylum Arthropoda; class Insecta; order Diptera; family Polleniidae; genus Pollenia; species Pollenia angustigena. Next base: position 191,660,131 of record OV884060.1, on the reverse strand, counting down.
ATTATTTTTTTCATCAAATTTGCTTAAACAAAATAAAAAATAATATGGAAGCAGGACCAGCGGCAAAAAAAAAATTAAAAAGAATTATACAAGATGTAAGTATTTAAATATGTATAAGCTTTTTTGCCCACACTTTTTGTAAAAATTGTTAATATATCAGAACGAATTCATCAAATAGTTGGGACGATCTCATTTCCAACAGAATTGAAATGATTATTGTTAAACGTTTGTTTAATTTATTCATTTTCACAAAACTATTAGTTATTGTTTTTTTCTTTATGTCAAAATTTTACGTTGTCAAAAATGTTACAATTTCACACAGCACTAATATGAAAATTTTCTACCACAATAATTAGAATTGTGGTTATTTTGTTGAACTATTTATGGTTTTTAATCCAAATTTTTAATATTTTTTATTAGGCTTAAATTCATGAAATTTAATTTTTATTAAATTATTTTTATGAAGAAAGGAATTTTACAACATGAAAATCAATTAAAATTGTTATTGATAATCTTTCATTCTTGACGTGGCTCGGGCTCGAACCCTGGCCGGCAGGTTACCATGACATGTTTCGATCGCAACCACTCGATCTCCTCAGATGGATTTGCCGTCTTACACTCGCAGCCATCGACGACTGCTGACGTCACTAGTCAAACATCAATCCTTAAACCAAATTGTATTTTAACATTTGGTAGATCGAAATTTGCTTTCCTGAATGATTATCCATTTTAATTGATTTTACATGTTTTTTCCTTTACTTATGTTTTTTCGTACTTTCGTCAAGAATTTTTCTTGAAGTCCAAGTACATTTTTTGTTTTTTCACTTTGTCTTTCTCATTTCTGTTGACCTTTTTCAGCACAACTTGAAGGACAAATGTACACATAGAGCTCGTGCCTTAGCTTTAGCAATAATTAGTATTGTGGTTATTTTGTTGAACTATTTATGGTTTTTAATCCAAATTTTTAATATTTTTAATTAGGCTTAAGTTCATGAAATTTAATTTTTATTAAATTATTTTTATGAAGAAAGGAATTTTACAACATGAAAATCAATTAAAATTGTTATGGATAATCTTTCATTCTTGTTGTGGCTCGGCCTCGAACCCTGGCCACGTCAAGAATGAAAGATTATCAATAACAATTTTAATTGATTTTCATGTTGTAAAATTCCTTTACCACAAACAAATTTCATTTCACCATAGAACTTTGCTACCGTTTCACACACACCCTTAATACAACAAAATCCAAAATCCAACAATTTTTTTATGTAAAGAAAATCAGGATTTTCTTCGTATGTTGTAAAACATTAATGGCCGATTTCACCAATTTACAATATTCGTTTTTCATGTCTTCTAGAAATCGAAATGAAGTGAAATTGAGATCGAACGAGATTTTAAGTTCAATTATTTACAAAATGAGCGTTGTTTTTTCCTGGTTTTAAGAGTTGTTCTTGTAAAGCTAATTGGTACTCACAAAATTGAATTTATAAAATGGAATATTTGTATAAACTTTTAGTACAGCGTCGTTTTTAAAATTTGCTCGATTTCAAATCCACTTCATTTCAATTTCTAGAATATGCCCGTATATTTAAATATGAATTGATATTTAAATAGAATTGGTGAAATTGCAATATAAGCAACGAAAACCTGATTTAAGTAACTATAGAATTAAAGTAAAAAGTTTTTTTTTAAACCAAGCCACACATATGCTTCAATAAGAAATTTTTGGCTTGGACGAGACTGGTGCAAAGTTTTCTTCATTCAAACCAGGGCTGTGGAGTCGGAGTTGAAGAGTCGGAGTTGAGGTTTTTGTACCGGAATCGGAGTCGAAGTACCCACAAAAAGTAACGACTCCGACCTTTTGGCATTAAAATTTTTTCTAATATTTTTCAAAATAAAAAAATTTTAAAGAACAATTTCAGCAATTCTTTTTCAATATCAATTCATATTTAAATATAATTTTATTTTTATTTGACATTAAAAAACGAATTCTAAAAATGTCTGTCTGGGTTCTTTTCCAATAGCAAATACTCAGTAAATTTTTTTGGGAGAGTACGACCAATCTATCGGCTGAAAAAATATCAAAAAGTACGCAGACAGTAGGTCTGTCTGGGTACTTTTCCAGTAGCAAATACTCAGTAAATTTTTTTGGGAGAGTAAGACCAATATTACTCTATCGGCTGAAAAAATCTCAAAAAGTACGCAGACAGTATCCAGTGAAATTTTGCAAGAAAACAGCTGATCGGTGTGTAAACAATTGAAATAACAAAGCAAAAGAATTTTAGCATATGTGTACGCAAAATTGAATTCTCGAGGTAAATTAAAAAATTATTAATTAAAGTGAAGCTTAAAAAGTGTTGTAAATTAAAAAACTTGTTTATTACACTGTTATTAGTTTGGTAAATTAAATTTCTTCTTAGTTTTTAGTTTTATTTGTCGGGTTTTGTATAAAACTTTTTTTGCTTACATTGCCCAACATAGTGCCGGCTTACAATGGAAAAAAAAATTAAATGCCCAATACAGTGCCCTCCAACAGCTTGACAACGGAAAAAAATAGTTTGGATGTGAAGTGCTCGCCAGGAACACAATTCCAAATACTCGCCTCTTCAATTGCAAAGTTTGTCCCGCAAAGTTCTGCTGGTTCTATCGGTTCTGCCATCTTCACTCCACTTATGCCACGGTCGCACTGTATATTTGGACGTTTCATGAAGTAAAATGTTTTGTTTATTATAATTTATTATAAACGTTAAAAATCAACACATTTCTAACTACTTACCTCTGCCATTGTTAAATTTAAATTTTTATTTTCATTTCACAAAAACTATTTCATTCAAACAGCTGTTCAAACTATTTGCAAAAGCTTGCAAGCTGAAATTTCTCCAGTAACATTTTGCAAGTTCTCTAACTTCCAACTGTCAAAAAATTCTCTTTTTGGCTCTCTCGCTGCAAGAGATTTGGAGTACGCAGACAACATTATGCAAGATTTTGCAACATTTTGCGCAAAATATGTGTACGCAGACAGACCTAATTATACTACATTTACATTAGGCCGAAATCTTGTAGATTTGATTTAAAACCTTCTTCGAAATCTAGTGCGTTTACATTATACTTTTTTGACATTAGCGAGTTTTTGTTTTTATAACAAAACAACTGACTAAAAGTTTTTGCGTTACACATCTTCTTCTTTTATTTGCCCATCCGTTATTCGGATATTAGCGATCATACAATACATAGTACATTTTATAAAACATACAATTAATTAATTCATTTTGGAAGTCTTTTTTACATTTCAGAAATAATCAGTTCTCTATTTTTGGCGGCATATAGGAGACTTCGTTCTTCACGATAACCTGTCCATTCTTGAATATTTTTTAACCAGGAAAGTTCTCTTCTACCTCTAGCGCGTTTTCCTTCTATTTTCCCCTTGAGAATTGTTTGGATAAATTTATATTTGTCGTTTCTCATCAGGTGTCCCAAATACGATATTTTACGGTTTTTAACGGTTTTTAAAAGTTGTCGGTCCAGGTTCATTCTTCTCAATACTTCGTGGGACGTGGTCAGTCCATGGTATCTTCAATATGCGCCGGTATACCCACATTTCAAATGCTTCCAATCTTTTCTCATCCGTCGCTTTAACTGTCCATACTTCTGCCGCATATAAAAGCACGGACCACACATTGCATTTGATAAACCGTGACTTTGTTGCAAGACTGATGTCATGGCTGGTCAGTACCTTGCTGTATTTAAAGAAAGCATCTCTCACCATCTCTATACGACATCTTATTTCCTTTGATGCGTCCCATTGATCATTTAACAAAACTCCTAGATATTTAAAATTTTTTACACGTTCAATTTCTATGTTATTTATTTTTAGCGTCGTGTTATTTTGAGCATTCTTCCTGCTGACAACCATGTATTTTGTCTTTTTAATGTTGATTTTCAGACCATATGATTCACTTACATATGTAAGTTCGTCTGTCAGTTTTTGTAGGCCAGATATACTGCTTGCAAGTAACGTTGTGTCGTCAGCGTATCGTACGTTATTGATAAACTTTCCGTTTATTAGTATACCTATTCTCTTTCCTTCTACTGATTCCCGAAATATTTTTTCTGAATATATGTTGAATAACAAGGGCGATAGTATACACCCCTGCCTGACTCCTTTTGATATGGCAATTTCGTCACTAAATTCTCCATTTATTTGAATTCGTGCTGATTGGTTCCAGTATAGGTTTTTTATGCATTGTATTTCCTTCTCATCTATTCCAATGGACATTAAAATTTCCATTAGCTTATCATGTGGGACAGTGTCAAAGGCTTTTTCATAATCTATAAAGCACATGCATACATCTTTATGGACATCTCGACAATTTTGAATTAGTATCTGCACACTTAGTAGCGCTTCTCTAGTACCCATTGCTTCTTTGAAACCAAATTGTGATTCTCCCATAACAGTTTCGCATTTATCATATATTCTCCTGTGTATTATTCTAAGAAATATTTTTAGTGCATGGCACATTAGGCTAATTAGTCTATATTCACTGCATTTTCTAGCATTATTTTTCTTTGGTATGGTGATAAATGTTGATTTAAGCCAATCGTGTGGGTATTGACCATTGTCATAAACGTAATTAAAAAGAGTCACTAGCAATTGCATATTATTACCATCTATTAGCTTCAAAACTTCGGAGGGGATTTCATCTGGACCGGTTGCTTTTTTGTCCTTAAGCGAGTTGATTGCATACTCTACTTCATATCTAGTGATTGGTGTTCCAGTCAAAGGGGTTTCTGCGCTACGGTCATCAGCTGATCTTTCATCATCACACTAAAAATATTATGTAGTTAAATTCAAACGAAAATTCATTTTAAACAAATTAAAATTCATTTAAAAAACGGATCATTTACATTTCATTTAAAACAAATGATTTTTACAGTCATTTTTAAATTTTTTATTTATTGAACATCATATTCCTTAAAATTGAATAGTTTTTACTTTTAAAAAATACATTTTAACCGACAAAAATCAAACTAAATAAAAAAATAAAAACGAAAAAACATTATTTTTTGGTAGTTTGTTTTTTGAATAACAAACATAAATGTTAAAAAATAAAATTATTCGTAAAATAACTATATTTTTATTCAAATTTAACAGTACGGAAAACGAATTTAATAACCCACAATCAGTTACTGTAATAATTCTATAAGTGCAGTAAATAATTTCGTTACATAATCTTTCCAAATGCGTTTTCTTTCTGTCATCTCGAATACTGCTTCATTATTGTCGTCGAACAAAATTGCTGGCGAGGTCCTTTTATATACACCGGCAGCTTCTTTTAGTTTTTTGTGAAGATTAAAATCATCATGTAGGCTTTGTAGCGTTTCGATTTCCTGGCATTGACGATTTAATAGTGCATTCTTTGCGGCGCGGGTTGCCGTTCGTATTTCTTTATTAATTTCCCAGTAGGTTTCGTAGTTCAAATTTTTGTGTTTGCTTCGTTCAATTCGAAGTTCTCGGATTTCATCTGTGATCCATTCTTCTTGCCTTTTTGTTACGCTACTTCCTAGGGTGTTTTTCGTAGTCGTGTTTATAACATTCTTGACATTATTCCACAAATTTTCCACATCTTCTCCATCGACATCTTCGAGTTTAGTGTTAATACGTTCCTTAACCTCTTTTTTAAATAGTGGATCATTAAGTTTTTCAAAGTTTATTCTTGGTTCTCGTTTCTTTTTTCGAACAACAGCAAGTTTTATGCGGACATTTGATACCAAGAGGTTGTGATCAGATGGCATGTCAGCTCCCGGGTATGTTGAGCATTTTGTCACACAGGTGCAATATCGTTTGTTTATTAATATATAGTCGATTTGGTTTCTTACAGCGTTTTCTCTACTGTCCTGTGGTGATTTCCATGTGTATAATCTTCTAGGGTGAAGGCGAAATAGGGTGTTTGTTATTTTAATTTTATTTTCTTGGCAAAATTGCACGAGTCTGTCTCCCCTATCATTACGTTCGCCCAATCCATATCTCCCGGTGACACCGACTACTTCAGCTTGTCCGACTTTTGCGTTAAAGTCGCCCTGGATAATAGTTATCTCATGTGGTTTCGTCATTTTTAATAGTTTTTCAATTTCACCGTAGAATTCTTCGATTTCGTCAGAGCTTCCATCACACGTGGGGGCGTAAACTTGTATTATATTTATATTAAGTGGCTTTCCCGTTATCTTTATCATCATAGTTCTATCTGACATTGGAACGTAGCCAGCGACAGAGTCAGCTATATTGGTACTAACAATAATTGCCACACCTTTTCTGTGGATTCCATCCTGGTTTCCTGAGTGGTATACTCGAGTGTTTTGGGATCTAAATTCACCGCATTCTTTCCACCATGTTTCACTCACACCCAATATGTCTATTTTAAGTCTATTCATTTCACTTATGGTATTATCAAGCTTTCCAACATCGTAGAGACTTCTAACATTCCATGTTCCAATATTGAGTTTTTGTTTGGTTTTACCTCCGGGGATTCTTAGCACCCTCGTTTGGCCGGAGACTGAGGGCCGTATGTTATGTGTTGTATTGTTCATAGTGTATGGTTTACAAGGGATATTACTTCAGTGGTTTCCCGTTGCCTTCTGAAATGTTTATAGTTTTCCTTCTGGTTTTCAGCCGCTCCAATGGAGTACAGACGCTGTTTGCAGCCGCCCAATGTGGGAACAGACGCTGCGAGAGTAGGAGGCACTTAGTTTAAGACGGCGCCAACTCGTCTTGTCACAGAGAAATCATTGGAATCTAAGACCTTTTCAGTCTAAACCTCCTTTTCTGTCGCTCTTGGTCGGGGACTGCTTATTGGTTATTCGCAGCTAACCCACATATCTGTAGGCCATTCGTCTATCCGCCACCTGACGACCCCCATAGTAGCTTGAGCTTAGCCATATGGCGTTACACATACAAACACAAAAAGAAATATCCATTAAAAAATTTGCATTACCTTTTATTAATAATCAACGATATTTATTTTATCAATATTATTCTTCTTTTTTATTTTTTTTACAATTTTTATTTTTTTTAACAATTTTTGTTTTGTTTTTTTTTAATGTCATTTTTTCTTGTGCAGGGAATTATTTTTTAGTGCTATATTGAAAAAACCAAAGTTGCATGATTAAGTACTACTAGATTTTGAGTAGATTTCGTCGAAATCTAGTCACGAAGTAGATTTTGTTTTGTATGGGAAATCTAGTCAAAAACAACTAGATTTGGCTCAAAATCTCGTTAGTACTAGATTTTGCGTAGGTGTTAATGTAGTATTAAATAAATTGGTGGAATTGGGCATAAGAGGGTCTACTCTTTGAAATTGTGAAGTCAGAACATAAGAACCAGTATACTTTTCATATGAGTAGGTGAGTTTCAAAAATTAAAAAATTGAGATAACATCTTATTTTGACAATTTATGAGAATAAATATGTATGTATATAGATTGTATCGAAGCATGCCCATGCATGTTTTTATATGACCTAAAATTTCTGTAACAAAACTCGCTGGTTAACTGTTTGAATTTCGCCAAGATATCGCTAATGAAATAGAGCCGAATAAGGGAATTTAAAAATTTGTTGTTTTTTATTTGTCGTATATTAGCAAATATTTTTGTAGCCATGTTCATATATATGACTTGAAATCTGCTGTAGCTCTTGTGGTGAAAGCATTAAGTGATCAACATTTTAAGTTCTAACCTTCAATGTGAATTATAATAGAAAAAAAGAAAAAGGAACTCGGAAAAATACATGACATTGTTCTAAATATAATTCCCATCAATCTGGAGCGATAATAAAGACTTGCAATTTCAAATTTCGGTCTTTGACAATAATAATATTGAATTTCGAACAGAAAAAATGATCCTTACATGTTTTTTTTATGTCGATGATATCCTTAAAAAATTACATCATAAAAGGTTCGTTACCCTGAAACAAACAGCACCAAGTCCAACAACAAAAGGGGTGCTATTTCCCAGAAATAATAGAATTTTTTTCGATAAGTTTCTCTTCAAAATGTGTTATAAAAATTGTAGAAGAAACAACTGAAGGCGCATCTGCATGTTTTAATAAAAATATATTTAATTTTCCTGAGAGTGATTAACAAAGTTGGTCGAAATATTTGACTTAATAAATAAAACAAGACCAAAATGGCAGTGTTTGAATTTATGTATATTAAAAACAAAAAGCCTCAATTCACAATTTACAAAAAAGAACTTATGATGTTCTTTGTCTCTACAAATTCTGTGGTAAGCAATACTTAGTACACTTGATGCCCTTAACGTCTAAGCAGTGATGCAATGAAAATTTTCAAAAATCCCTACGTGTGTCCAAAAAAATCCCTTTTTCCCTACAACCAAAAAAAAAATAGTCCCTACAATTTTCCCTACGTTAAAAATTATCCCATCAGCAATAAATTTCAAGTGTTTTTGTCAAGAATAAAAACTGGGAATTATGCACGAATAACAAAATCTTTTGAAATTAAAATTTTGTATTCCCAAAAATTGAAATTACTTTTTGATAAAACAGGCAAGTGCACGGCCTAAAAAACACTTAATTGACAACATCTTTTGTAAGTTGTTGTTGTTTCTATTTTATTTTTCTTAACCTACTTACAACAACAATTAAGGCTCAGTCAGGCGAACGTTGCTGTACCCGTAATGTATACATATACCGCACCGTACAGTAAGCACGTTGGTGCACTTATAGAACGTTTAAAAACGTGTTATATGTTTTCCCATACATAAACAAAAAGCACGAGTATACATAAAACAAAACACACAGTGATGGGAATCAAAAATGTTCAAATGGTGACCGTTGTGCAGAAAAGGTACCACGTGATTTAATTGGTATTAAAACAGTATCTTGTGTATGTAAAAAATGTTAATAATTTAATATTTTTTTATAGATTTACAATAAATAAATTTGTATTTTAGCATATATAAATTTTTAGCATACATATATTGTAAATGTGCATACACCAAACAAGGTGTTGATACCATTTAAAGTCTTTTATATGTTTCACATTTCCAATGTATGTGTGCATTTGTTTATTTTAAACATCTAAACATATGTATATTTGGAAATATGTTGTATTGTAAGTTGTTTTGTCGCAATTCCATAGATATACTGAAAAAAGTACCAACAAAACAGAGCAAAATTACCCGCATTCAATGTAACATACAAGCCGACCATCACTGTCTTACAAATGTCACGTAACAACGGCATTAAATTCTTTTTTAAACAGATTGGTACGTTGCAACTACGGTACATTGCATTTCGGTAAGCATTTGTATTGGTTTTCATACAACAAAAAGCGAACAGCTGATGGATACAGTAAAGATACGGTACAGCAACGTTCGCCTAACTGAAGGCGTGTACCGTATCTTTACTGTATCCATCAGCTGTTCGCTTTTTGTTGTACCGTAGTTGCAACGCACAGTGGCTGAAAATCGTTTTTCATCGGCCAAAAATCTGTAACTTTTGAACCGATAGAGATAATTTAGCATTTTTTTTTTGCAGGAAAGAAGACTTCTTGAACTTTTTTACAGTTTTAATTTTGTTAAAATCCGTTCAGTAGTTGTTGAGAAATTTAAGGTCAAAGTTGAACTTTTGATGTTTTTTAGCATTTAGTATGAAAATGCTAATGATTGAGATTGAGAACAATGGTATTTTTTTTCTAAAAAAGTGGGATTTTTTTCAGCCCACTGTTTTAAGAACTTTTTAATCTACATAACTGCCGAATTTCGTTAGCATATCTTTGTTCATGTCAGATTTATAGAATGTCAAACCTTAAAAATATTATTTTTTACTCATATTGAAAGCCCTTTTATTCATTTACACTATATTTTAATAATTTTAATGTTTGACATTCTATAAATCTAACATGAATAAAGGTATCATAATGAATTTTGGCAGTTATGTAGACTAAAAAGTTCTTAAAACAGTGGACTGAAAAACATCCCCATTTTTGATAAACAAATACCCAAATTCCCAATCCCGGAAAATTGCTTTAAATTTTTTTTTTGTTCAATAAAGGCAATATAATTTACCATTCGATATTGCTCAGAATTTTCTAGAAAATAATGGACATATTAGAAAACATTACTGTTCTAAATGTATAAAAATCGGTGTGCTGAATTATTAGAATTTTTTACTCAAATAATTTTTTTTTTTTGTTTGAAAAATTTGATTTGGAATAGGGCATATGGGAGTAAAAATGTCAAACTGACTATAAATTGCTTCTACAAGCATACACTTAATGTTTTCTTTTAAAAAATATAAACCTTTTTATATATTTCTGGAGAAATTCGTATTCATATTACCTTTATATGCATATACATTCGCCTCGTATATGCCACTATACCTTTAAAAAAATGTATAGGCATGTAATAATACCTATGATCATTTTGTGAATAGGTTTCTACATTATCAACTCTACAACAGGTTCAACTGGAACCAGTTCCACTAGATCTTCCGCCTTTTAGATCTATCGCTACAGTTCTCAAGTGAATTCTTTGGCCTCCCAAGGTTCTTTTCATTTGTACCTTCTGAAGATATCTGGACACTGAGTTCGCCATCTAACCAGTTTGCAAAACTGTTGTAAAATCTAGGTTTACTCCATCCAACTTGTTTGAACCGCTTTTTTAAGTTTTTGACGAAATCGATTATTTTATTTTGCAGTTCCGATCGTATATCAGTGCTGCAGGAATATAAATTGAGTTTTCCTTCAATGTAACTTAAAACATCTTCCTCCTTTCTATTTTTAAAAAAATCTTCGGATAATTCTTTATAGCTGAAGCTCTCCATTTTTATAGATATTTAAAAATTAGATTGTTATTGCTTAGATATATTTTAACAACTGAGATTTTATTCGAATACCATTGGCTTTTATACATAGCTTGCGTTATACTGTGTTCCTAGGTAGCATAATACGGTAGAATAAATAACTAAATTGGGCTAAAGTAGGATACGCTTAAAATCCCACAGGTATTGGTAATTATATAATATAAAATACCTAGCACAACTTGGCTTGGTACATTTATATTCCAGTCATATGAATAGGTAAAATAAAAAGAGCAAAATAAATGTTGCGAATAATTTTACACAAACTAAAAAAGTGTTCTATAGGCTGGTCCAAACAGGTACAAAAGTGCATTCGGGTTTAAAGTAGATACTTTCACCTTCCTACAGCTAGTAAAATCTCTCAAACCCCTTTTGACCCTCATAAATTCTATACTTCTGAATTTCAATTTGACTACAATATAGAACCTGAAAAAATATTTAATAACACAGCAGGTATAATCGGTACAGTAACACAACATAACATTGTTTGAAGACTGCTTTACTACCAATATAAAAAATGTTGAACCCACTATTGATAAGAGTTTGACATAAAACATAATCCATCCGATTAAAAAAATGTTGCGAGTAATTTCATTAAAATGAAAAAAGTGTCCAACAGACAGTTCCAAACAGTTGAACAAGTATATATGGGGTAAAAGAGGACACTTTCAGCTTTCTGATGGTACTAAAATCTCTTTAACCCATTTTGACCCTTACAAGTTCTACTCCTCTAAAATTCGGATTTAACTAAAATATAGAACTTGGGGAAACATTTAATAACACATCAGGTATAAATGATACAGTGATGTAATGAACCACTTTTTAAAGACTACTATCCCACTAAGATAACAAAAAAAATTTCGACCCATTATTGATAACGGTTTGCGAGAAATTATAATTTAGATCTGATCAAATTTACAATAATTAATTTTTTTCTAAGCAAAATAAAATATTTGTTTCCAGCAGCATGCCACAGCCACAATTATCAATATTTTAATCTAGTTTTTTGGATACCTTAGTTCTAATATGTTTGCTATCGAATGGCATTAAAATTTTTGAAATCGGCGATGACAAAAAATTGGACTTTTGACCGATGAAATTCAATTTTCAGCCACAGTGCAACGTACCAATCTGTATAAAATAGAATTTCATGACGTTGTTACGTGACATTTGTAAGACAGTGATGGGCGGCTTGTATGTAACATTGAATGCGGGTAATTTTTCTCTTTTTTTTTTTTGGTACTTTTTTAGTATATCGAAAGAATTGCGACAAAACAACTTACAATACAACATATTTCCAAATATACATATGTTTAGATGTTTAAAGTAAACAAATGCATATACACATACAATAGAAATGTGAAACATACTAAAGACTTTAAATGGTATTAAAACCTTGTTTGATGTATGTATGCTAAAAATATATACGTATGTTAAAATACAAATTTATTTATTGTAAATCTATAATATAAATATTAAGTTATTAACATTTTTCACATACACAAAATACTTTTTTAATACATTTAAATCACGTGGTTCCTTTTCTGCACAACGGTCACCATTTGAACATTTTTGATTACCAACACTGTGTGTTTTGTTTTATGTATACTATTACTTTTTGTTTATGTATGGAAAAACATCCCGGCAAATAATAGGACCAGTCCAAACACGCGTGTAAAGAGAAGTCCACAAGGGACCAGGACTAGTCCAAAACTAACCCAAACGTATGGAAAAAACCTGGTCTATTTAACATTACGATGTCCTAGGAGAGGACCATATAACCCACCTTTGGACCACTAAGGAGTAGTTTTAAAACTACTCCATGGTATACACAAGAGGATTAGTTTTGACGTCGTTTAAAAACGAAAGCATGTCGTTAAAAAACGAAGACATGTCTCACTACAAACACTTTTTAACAATGACATGGTCCATGCTTGCATTACATCGGACCAGTCCATGGAGTTGTCCATTTTATCAAAATGGATCAGGTGGTCCAATTTTATTTGCAGGGATATGGCACGTTTTTAAACGTTCTATAAGTGCACCAACGTACTTACAGTACGGTGCGGTATATTACTGGTACAGCAACGTTCGCCTAACTGAGCCTTGAGCCTTTAATGTTGAGAGAATTTCAACTAATTGTAGTGGGGAATGTAATAATATCGCTGTCACACACACAAAGCATAGGTAGACGACACGAGATGGAAGATATTGTTTTTTATGTATGCATGAAGAAAGTATTGATTTGTATGTTGTGTTAATAAGAAAGAGTGTAACCGCCACTTAATACATTTAGCGCTTGCTTAGACGCCTTTCTCTAACGTTTTAAAATTCAAACATTTCTTTTTAATAAGTTGTAAAGAAGAGTTTTTCTTTAAAAATTTCATCCAGTGTATGTATGTATGTATGTAGCATATGAAAAATTATAAATTTAAAGTATGGAAAATAATCAAGAAATTTTAGAGAAAATAAATGATTTTGGAGAGGCATAAGTCGCCCCCTATCTCCCCTCGTTATCCTAATTTTTTTTAAAATACATAGCTTATGTTCATATTAATATGGATACATACAGTCGAACTCCCATAACTCGAGCTTCTCTAACTCGAATTTTCTCTTACTCGAACCAATTTGATTGGCAGTAGCTCTAAAACAATAAACTACATACAATTCTCCTTCCGTAACTCGAACTTCCATAACTCGAAATTCTCCATAACTCCAACCAAATACTCAAATTTGTATTCTATAACTCGAAGTTTTTTGCTTGTTTTGTTTATTTTGTTTATTTATTTCGCTTTGTTTAGCAGGTTTGTATATTTTACGTTGCTCTTTTTTTCGGGGAAATCCCTTTTTGTACATTACGTGTGTCTTTTGGTTTGTCTAAATATGTTAAAATTATTTGTATGTGTTTATTTCATGGCAAGTAAACGTGTTTTATAATGTTTGTCGATGGAGGGAAATATAAGTTTAAAAAAGAAGTCGAGGGTGGATTCAAGAAAAAGGAAGCAGGCAATAAATATGGTGTCCCAGCTAGTACGGTCTCATAGATTTTTAAAAATAAAGAATTAATTATCAACTCGTTTTAGTCAGTATCTCATCTCATTAGTGAAATGATAAAGACCCAAAAATACAAAATTATCGACATAGCAGTCCTCAATTGGTTTACAGCAGCTAGAAGTCAAACCATGCCGATATTTTACTTCATTGTAACTTGTTTATTACAAATACATACCTACATGAGTCAAATGTTAAAAAGCACAAAAGCACAAAAAAATTTTGCCTAGTTTCAATATTTTTAAAATTGCATTTGCCATCTCTGCTCTCTCTCGCGCTCTGTATATTTACGTTATACTTACGGTAATACACATACTTATATGGGTATTGCAGATAGCTAACAGAAATTTTATTTATATCTGCATGTACATTCAAAAAGAAGAATGAATATGCAAATACACATTGGCAGCGTATACCTATTCATATTCAACTTTAGATTAAGCTAAAGTATTGGTACGTATGTGTATGGTTTTGATCTTTACATGTTTCCTCACTAATATTGAAAGAGTACTTAAAATGATACTTTTGTCATTCTCTGATACGTTGCCACTTAGTTATATATGAGAGTGTTCGAAGAATATTCAGGTACATGGTTTTAATATATGGATTGCCAGGCTTTTAGGACTCATAGTATCTGGTTTCTTTTAAAAAATACTACATTTGTACTAAATTGCTATTGTATATGAAAAATTTTAATTTTTAAATGAAAATTAGATGAATATTTACGTATTTCTAGATAATATTTTGAAAATGAGATTCAATTTTGAAAATACCCTACATTTGCCTTAAAATAAAATATCTGTCCTTTTTCCCCTACGCTTGAAATTTTTCGAAAAAATCCCTACAAAAAGGGAAAATTCCCTACATTTAGCATCACTGCGTCTAAGCAAATTGAACTTGGTGTTGTTTTCAACTTTTCTATCCAACATATGTGAATTGGTGTAGTTTATCTCTCCCCTACAGAACTATTGTTACATTTTTAAGCACTGTTTGTATAAATTTAATAAATTAATATAACTTTCAAAATAAACTAAAGTTTAATGATCCCATACGGCTTGAATCAAAACTCGTATCTTTCGAAAGTTCGTTACAAAACTCGTTCGTTCCAAAATGAAATCCATTATTTTTCTATATTTCAGTAGATTTAAAATGTTCAATTGTTGAGTTATTAGTCAAGAATGACATTACACTTTAGAATCAAAAAAGTTGAACTCATTTGGTCTATTTAATCGGGCGCTATATGTTTTGCATATTTTTCCAGCTTTCCTCCTCATATGTTAAAGCTCAATGCAGCACGTTAGAATTAAAATATCGATTTGAAATTTTTACAGAATCATATTCTTGCTATATTTAACCATTTAAAAGGTACTGAATTAAAAAATAGTTTAAAGTCAAATAAGAACTAGTCTCATAAATAATGCTAAGTTAGAGTAGGAGTCGGAGTCGTATTTAAAAAAATACAGCAAAAGTAGTCGGAGTCGGAGTTATAACTATTTCTTGACGACTCCACAGCCCTGATTCAAACCATATTTTACTGGTAATTTAGTAAATAAGGCTGACTTCCAAAACGTCAAATGCTTTGTAAGAAAAGAACTGCCATTCTCTTTTCCCTTCTCTCCTAAAAATACAAGACTTGACGAGTCAAACTTGACGTGTGTTAACCGGCACTAACTAATATTTCTGATTAAGCAGAATTTGTTTAACTAATTAAATAACATACATTATATTTAATATAGTTTTAATCGCCCTTATTCTGCATTTCGATTACGTTTCCGTATTCAGTTACGCATCAATCCGAAAAAGGCATTCCAGCAAATAAACTAAATCGAGAGAAAAAAAGAAGAAAATAACTGGAGTTTTGCTATGAAACGTATGAAATCGGAAAAAAAAAAGGAATTTTCTAAACATTTTAATAAAAATAGAAACTGGGAATTATATCCTTCCGAAGGTTACTTTATATTATATTCAACATTTTTCATTTTTCGAATTTATTCTATGAGTTAAATTTCAGTTATGTATTTTATAAAGCTTTTTTGTAATAGTTCTATTCCTACAATTTTTCAGAAATGACTTTATACACTACCAGACTATTATATTGTATTTTCTTTTTACATTTTACCTTAGCTTTCCTTTGGACAGCAATGAGGTATATTGTATGTACAGAAAAATTTACAATTATTAGACACCAGCAGAATGTAATGCATTTTCTGGCCCGCTACGGCCTTCGTCAACATTCTTTGTGCCACATCGGATAGTGAATATTTTAATAAAAAGTTAAATTTAGTGCATAAAAACAGGGATAAAGAAAATAAAAAAATGTAATAAACAAAAATTAAATATTTATAGTGAAAAAATAAATTGAATAAATTTGTCAGCTTTTCGTGTGCTTTTTTAACATACAATAAATAAAATAAAACTTTTTAATGTAAGTCCCAATTCACACGTTGCAAGTCTTATTGATCAGCTTCCCAGCGGGAAAATGAGGAATTGATTACATTAATAATTAAAAAAATTATGCATTATTTTCGAAAGAATAATAATGCATTCATTATTTTCGAAAGAATAATAATGCATTCATTGGAATCGAGAAGGTAATTTCATCAGACACAAAATTTATGCATTGATTACCACGTATATTCCCACATTTGCAGAACAAGGAATGTATTGTTTCTGTTAGTAACAATTATTCGTATTTTTGCTTTACATACATATTTCCTTAATAAAAATTCGTTATTTTTTTGCTGCCTTTATGTCGCCTACTTATAATTTTCATTTTTGTCGCAGTTTGTGTTTCAAAGCGTACGGTCAAAGCACAAATTATGTCTGTGGGCCAAAGTTATTTAAAGAAAAAGGTATTCAAAAATGTATTCCAAACGGCATTGGAGAAGATTTTTATTATAAGGCTTTTGAATAATATAATTTATTCTAAAGAATGAATTATTTAATTCATTCGCAGGATACATTAAAATAATTTATTACAATCCTAGGACATGGTCTGTGTTAAGAATAACGAATTCTGGAATCAAATATTATACAAGATATGTATTACTTTCTCGATTCCTATTAATTCCATTTTCCAGCTGGGTTGCTACTTTATAACGAGAGTGAAGAAAGTAAAATAAACGTTTCTCTCTCACTTTCTCTCGCCTAAAAGGTAGCAACCCAGCGGGAAAATAAGGAATTGATTACATAAATAACTAAAAGAAATAATGTATTTTTTTCGAAAGAATAATAATGCATTCATGGGAATCGAGAAGGTAATTTTATTGACACAATAATTATGATTTGATTACAACGTATATTCTCACATTTGCAGAACAAGAAATGTATTGTTTCTGTTCGTAAAAATGTTTCGGGTTTTTTCTTCTGTTCGTGACAATTATTCGTATTTTTTAGAATTATTTAAGTCATTCCCAGTATACATTTAAATAATTTATTACAAACCTAGGACAAATGAGTTCTGGAATCGAATATTTATCAATATATGTATTACATTCTTGTTTCCTATTGATTCCATTTTCCCGCTGGGAAGCTGATCAATAAGACTTGCACCGTGTGAATTGGCACTAAGTACAAAAAAAAATACAGTCGAACTTCCATAACTGAAACTTCTCTATATGATAAATCTGTGGCATTTTTACAAAACATCGAGATAAGGTAGCAAAAAAGTTTTTAAAAAAATGTCGGTGAAAAAATTATTTTAAACAAAAACATACGATCGGTAACCTAGATTTATGCCCAATTTTCAGGATAATATTTAAATCAATATTAAGTTTATTTTCATATAAACTTAAAATGCATTTAAATCAGTGTTCGAAAATAAACACTAAATATCGTTCTTTAATGTTCGGTTCGGTAGATTTGTGGAAAACACAAACGCTAATAGTGTTTGTGTAGAAATTCATTAACAAAAATAACGTTTCCCTGTTTGTCATCTTTCGAACACAAAAATAATGCTGTTTTCATCATACTCAACAAATGATGAGAACATTCAATTCCGTTCGGTTTTTTTTTGAAAATCCACGAACTTCAATGTGTTCGGTTCGGCTCGTTAATGTTCGTCGCTTTTTGCTGATAAAAAAAAAACAAAAATTTTTTACAAAAACAAAATACACACACGAAAAAACATTACAGAACATTAAAATATAATGTTTTTATACAGTATCACTACAATTGTTCTGTTTTTTAACGAAGAACCGAACATTATATAATGTTCGGTTCTTTCTTGAAAATAGTTACGAACGGTATTAAGGTTTGTGTATGTTTACACAAACACTAAAAAAATAGATATCGTTCTTCGGTGTGTGAGCCGAACGCTAAATAATGTACTGTTTATTTTCGAACACTGATTTAAATACAGATTGATTTTTTGAGTTTTGCCTAAAAAGTCTTATTTAATTAAGATAAAAGTATGGCAGCACTACTAAATACAAAAAAATATCATAAAAAAGTTTATTTATTTACAAGGTGGCCTCCAAAAACAGTTGTTTGCTATTATTTTGCCTGTTGTTGTTGCATTGTTTTATTATTGAGACCACCTTGCTAAGTTTTTCCAATGGAAACTTAAAATGCATTTAAATGTACCACACCGGTGAATTAAGTTACATTTAAGTGTTTAGTGAAGAAAAGAATTTTGTATTTAAAACGATTTTAAACATAATCAGGTATGTGATGGAAAACAATTTTGAAAACAAAACGGTTTGAAAACGATAATATCGTTTTCGGTATCTTTAAAAATAGATTTCTAATACATTTTCCTCCGTTTTCATTTATATATTCTGTTAAATTCTTTATTAAATATATTAATTGAACTGTATTTTGTACAAAAAATAAAGATTTACTTTAGAAATGGATTTAAAAATCGGTCGAAATGCATCACACCTGCTAAAAACTATCATTTTGAAAACGATCGTTTTTCATCACATACCTGAATATCAATCCCAAAAATTTAGCATTATTTGTCAACGAAATCTAATAAGAAGTGGCACAAGTGTTATTGAGAAGTTTTGTGTTTATTATATTTTTTAATTGTTTACAAATAATTATATTTGTTATATCGAGCCCTAATAGCAAAAATAATGTAAGCGACATCATTTTCAATTTTAGTTTTTTTTAATAAATTACTTTATTGGCAACACTTGCATCATCTCCTAAGATGTCGTGGTCACATAAGGCACCGTTACGATTTTATAGCAAGAACAATTTTGAGGTAACGGACAAATTTCATACAAAATTTATATAAAATATGTAAAATAAAAAAAAACACTCCTGTAAAATTTTATTTTTGTTGGTTACATCATTTTTGCTATTAGGGCTCGATATTATGTTTTGTTTTTTTGTTTAATGTTAATAATAATTACACTATAATTAGTATTGTGGTTATTTTGTTGAACTAGGTATTTATGGTTTTTTAAACCAAATTTTTTTAATATTTTTAATTACACTATGATAGTTGCAATATTAGACAAGCCGGCCACATGGCGATTTAGCATAATTCGGGTACGCTGAATCCAATGCTGCCCACCGTTTTTTTTAGGTTAGCTCTTGTTTTCAAGATATACCGTTATCTTGAAAATGTAGGAGGTTGCACAACATATATAACTCAAGAACAGTTTAGTTTATTAAAAAAAACAAAAAAACCGAAATTCCGCAATAAAATTTCCTTGAAAACTTAGCCAAACTTTTTTTTTATATGAGCAGCCGTTTTAGAAATATAATTTTTTTTTTTGGAAAAAAAATCAATTTTTTTTATCAAAATGTCGAAATTTTTCAGTATTGTGTAGGGTATTCATTCGGTTAACCGTCAACCGGTTAACCGATTAACTGATCGGTTAATTTCAAATAGGCTTTTTTCGATTAACGATTAAATCGATTAATTTCAGTCGATTAACCGATTAACCGAAGTAATAAAACTTTCAATACTTTGTAGTATTATAACATAATTTTTTTGTATTTGTTTAGAAAATATTTTTTCATACAAACAAAAAAGGTGTTCAGTGATCTTCATTTTAACCCATTTCCCGCCGACCGATGACTAAAATTACAATGTTTTTCAATGCTTTTTTATCTTCATCATCGATCAACAGGAATGTGGCGAAAAGTGGGTTAAATATTTGATTGCCAACACCTTTTTTTTTTGTTTCACGTACTTTTTATATGTATGTATGTGTTTAGTTATTTGTTTCTTCTCATATATTCTCATATCAGTCTTTTGACAGAATTAACCAAAACAATTAGAAGTGTTAATTTTTAAATTAAATTTTAAAAAACTCTAATGGCATAATCCTGGAAAAGGACTAAGAAATTAGATATTCATCTACGATAAGTGAAAGAATTTTTTCCAAGTCAACTTTTGCCAAAACTAAAGAAAATCATCGCTTTAATCCTAAACATTTAAGCCAAATTACTTTTCTAAAAGATTATTTTATAAGATGTCCTTTAACTATTGAAATAACTAATAAAATTATTGCAGTTTTATTTTGTATACATATGTAAATATTTTGGGGATTCACATGGTAGTAAATATAAAGCCTTATGTCTTAAAATAATTACAGGAATATATATCGTCGGCTTAATATGCAAACCGGCTAAATCCACTTTTTATGTAAATTGAGATTTTGATGTCGTGTGGTAAAAAAAGATACGCCTCGTCGACCAGCATGTAGTTTTTCTTCTATTTAAGTCTTGAAGTGTGTAAAACTGACTGTAATTTTAATTTTCTATCGAGCTTCAAATAGGAAAAATAAAAAGTTTATTTTTCTCTCCTGTAAAATGTGCTGAAAGTGAGTTAGCAGGTTTGCATATTAAGCCAACGATATGACTGTTGTAAGATACCGCTTATAATTTAGATTTCTACTATACAGTCATGACGAATCAATGAACACAGCATTACAATTTTTATTTTGTTTGAAACACAACAATATTTACTTTAAACAATCTTAAATTTTATTTAGGATATTATGACGATATGACTTGATACCACACCTTGTGCATTAACTAAAAAATGCATGTTACATACAGATTTGTGAATTGTTTTTTTTTACTTGCTCGTTTTAGTTCAAGAATTGTGACGTTTGTTACCATGTTATTGTTTTCGTATTTACTTATAAACTCCAAGAAATAAGCAATTAATGCATTTTTATATACTGAAATTACTTAATTTATAAAAAAACTTTATTAATCGGTTAACCGATTAACAACAAAATTAACCGATTATAAACCGATTAAACCAAAACCTCGGTTAATTAATC
Source organism: Pollenia angustigena (assembly GCA_930367215.1). Classification (NCBI taxonomy): domain Eukaryota; kingdom Metazoa; phylum Arthropoda; class Insecta; order Diptera; family Polleniidae; genus Pollenia; species Pollenia angustigena. The sequence continues at coordinate 191,638,958 of OV884060.1, read as the reverse complement.
GAGCGATTAACCGATTAAAGCAAAAGGTCGATTAAATGAATACCCTAGTATTGTGGTTATTTTGTTGAACTATTTATGGTTTTTAATCCAAATTTTTTAATATTTTTAATTATGCTAAAGTTCATCAAATTTAATAATCATTAAATTATTTTTATGAAGAAAGGAATTTAACAACATGAAAATTAATTAAAATTTATTGATAATTTTTCATTCTTGACTGAAATTTTTTGTTTTTTACAAATTCCAAAAAAATACGAAGCTACTAACAAAACAAGCTATTTATGATTAAAATCTGTAAGCAACTTTTGATTTTATTCACAAAAGTCGAATTTTAATTTAAGAATTAATTTAAGAATTTCATAAAACGCAATATTTGTACGGGAGCCCCCCCCAAAAAGTGGCGACAAGGGGCAAGTATGTCTCCAGAAAATGTTAAGGACAAAAACTAATTGAGGTCGGTCATATATTTTATCCCACTAGGGGCAACTCCTGGGCATTTATGGGACTTTTTCTTCAATATATCTCTAGTCTGCATTGAACATTTTGTATGGGAGCCCCATTAAGGAATGGAGATAGCGCGTAGGTATGTTAGAAATAAATGATTGAGATACAAAATATAGTGGGGTTGGTCATACATTTTACCTATCTAGGGGCATCCTAGGCGCTGCAGCAGCCAAATTTAAGAATTTCAACCAAACATATATTGCAGCTTAAGCGCCTAGGATGGCCCTAGATGGGTAAAATTTATGACCAACCCCACTTTATTTTTTCATAAATAGCTTGTTTTGTTAGTAGCTTCGTTTTTCATATGTCTGCAAAAAATTAGAAGCCTATCTGCATTTTCCAATTTTTTAATCATGTAACTTTTTGCATCTTGCTGGTGGAGTACCCACTAGTGCTGGGATACTATCGATATTTTCTACTATCGATATTTATCGATAGTTCGGATTTCACTATCGATATATCGATATTACTATCGACTGAATGTTTGTACTTGTGCAGGAAAACTTTAACTATTTTTTTATAAGTATACAGTCCGTTGTTTTTATCACTTTATTGCAGTGTTCGAAAATAAACACTAAATATCGTTTTTTAATGTTCAGTTCGGTAGATTTTGTGGAAAACACAAACGCTAATAGTGTTTGTGTAGAAAATCATTAAAGAAAATAACGTTTCCCTGTTAGTTATCTTTCAAACACAAAAATATTACTGGTTTTATCAAACTCAACAAAAGATGTGAACATTTAATTCCGTTCGGTTTTTTTTTTTGAAAATCCACAAACTTCAATGTGTTCGGTTTGGCTCGTTAATGTTCGTCCCTTTTGGCTGGTAAAAAAACATTTTTACAAAAACAAAATACACACACGAAAAAAAACATTATAGAACATTAAAATATAATGTTTGTCTACAGTATCACTACAATTGTTCTGTTTTTTAATAACGAAGAACCGAACATTATATAATGTTCGGTTCTTTCTTGAAAATAGTTACGAACGGTATTAAGGGTTGTGTATGTCTACACAATCACTAAAACAATAGATATCGTTCCTGGGTGTGTGAGCCAAACGTTAAATAATGTACTGTTTATTTTCGAACACTACTTTATGGAATGTATGATACGTACATACGTATTTTAGATGGCAGTTTTTTAAAAATTTATAAGTACCTTTCTGAAGGAACCGAAGTAACACGGACTATAAGAAATTCCATTGCAACTTTAAAAAATTTTCTTAATTCTAAACCCAAAAAGGAATCAATCTAGCGGACTTATCCTCTAATGGTCGGTCGTTCATTGTTTTGTCCTATGCTTGAAATTGCATTTGGATTTGCATTTTTTTTTACAACATTACAAAAATATTTGACATTTCAGTCCCTATATAAACATGTACAAATTTCGACTTAAAGACCTTTAATTAGCAGTAAAATGCACTGCTAAGCAATCCATACCACTTGCCATTCTTGTTGTTTGTATTCATTGATGTTATTCAGCGCGAATTAATAATAGCAAGTAAAAATTTGCGGCAAAAAAATGTGTGTGTATAGCTGCTGTTAGATGTCTTCATAGCTGTATTTTAAATAATAAAAATATCGATATTTATATTTTTCCTATAGATATTTTCGATATTTTAAGACTATCGATAATATCGATAGTCTATCGATAGTTTCCCAGCACTAGTACCCACACATTTTTATCTTTATAGGGGGCTGTCTTTAAAAGTTTCGGCTTTCTTCAAGAAGGCACAAAGTATACAGAGATGAAAAAAGTGACGTATGAAAAATGCTTAATCATTTGCGAGGGCAGCTTTCGAAGAAAGAGAAAGAAAACGTTGTTTGTTAGTGAAGTGACTATGCGTAAAACAGGCCGCTACTATCTACACAAATTGCATAATCAAAACAAAAAACGCAAAAAGGGCAGCTTTCGAAGAAAAAGACAGAAAAAACACAATATTTTCTGTCTCGTGACGCCTCTGTAAACTCTGTGACGAAGGTGTAGGTCGTTCGACAGCTTGTAGAGGAGGCTCTTCAGGAATATGACGTAATTTGCGATCGCTTTATGAAAATTGTTCATGCCCAACTAATTCCTCTTCACTGGCTATGCTGTTAAGGGGTGTAACTTATAATCAATTTAAAACATAATCTCCCAATAATTTCCATAATTTCCCAAAGAAATAAGATTTTTCATTACTATTTGCTTACTTTAAATTGATTAAAGTTATTTTCCCCAATTTTAAAACCCACTTGATTTCCTCTTTGCATACCACAATTTCTGTTGGTCTGTTGCATTTACAATACATTTTCTCATTTGTAATTGTAATCAATTTTAAATATTCATACTTTTTCCCCCTGGAACCAGGGATGATAAATGAGAAAACCAATATCGTACCTACGAACTTTTAAAATCGTTCTTTTTCGGTTCGAATAGTACTAAATCTTTTTTTATAAATTTTTTATTCAAAGTTATTTTTTTTATTTTTTAAACAAAAATTTAATACAACAAAAACAAAAGGTACTCAAAATCCAAAATTTGTTCGCGTCAAAAGCACATCGCGATTCTTGTTCTATAAGTCATTCCAAGAAACTTTGCCAAAGAAACCATACGTCAAAAAATAATTTCGAGCCCAGATTTTTCAAAATAGTTAGATTTCCAAAATATTCAAGAATAGAGGCAAACAAATTGTGTTTGATCTAGCCAGACCTGTTTCATGCGGTTTTTAGAGTCAAGAAATCCCTAAATTTTTATTTTGGATTGCCACCAGAGAGCGTCTTCATAATTTTTTTAAGAAAATTGACGAATATTTCTCAAAATTCAATCTCGAACTTTAAAAGAAAATAAAATTTATACGCGTTCTAAAAATATGTGCATACGAATATCTTCGGATTGCATTACGAAATTTATTGTTTTTACAATTTTCCATATGTACTGCATAAACAAGAAAGGAGTAGAAATTCCGAATATAATAATATTTAATTTAGCGTTTAAATCTCCTTCAAAATAATTCGGAGTAAAATAATAATGGAGTGGGCTCCCACTGTTCCAAAATTCTGTTGATTACTTCTTAATGTGACAACCATCTTGTTGAAGAATATTTGAAAATATTATTGAGGGAATTCGTCTCTTCTACAATGTAGAAATTTTGCAGAAGTGGTTTCCTATATCTTTTAAAAACTTGTCAATTTCATCAGAAAATGCACGCGTATATGCTGCCGCTGATCTAAATTTAGAATGTGGCATAAGTAATCGTTCAATCAACAAGTGCAAAAATCTATTCACAGTAGCAGAGCTCAGTGGTTGGTGCAAATGGTCTTGCAAAAGAGCAAATGCAAAATATCATAGCTGTTTTGTTAAATCCAACAATAAATTCATTGGACAGTAAATACGATTTGCCATTTAATATAAGTTATAAATATGTAGGTTTGAAAAATTTGGAAATAGTACCAAATGAGTCTCGGGGGTACCAGCGTACTTTTTAGTTTCGAATTGTACCAAAAAAAGTTCAATTGTACCAACTTTATCAACCCTGCCTGGAACTATTGTTTTTTGTTGCTGCTGCTTTCGCTGTCGTTGGAGTTAAATTAATTCATTATTTCGTTCTGTAGTTTTGAAACGACGAAAGTTTTATTTTTCAAATAATGGAGTTAAAAGGATACATGTTTTGTTATTTTGTATTTCCATTTTACCCCATTAATTCTATTTCTTTGTTATTGTTCTTGTTCTTTTTCTTGTTACTATTGTATCGAAGTGAAAACTTCAATCAATCGTTTTTTTCCTTCATCAACTGTTGGGTTTTTTGTTGATAGTAAATTTTGAATGTGAACCAGGCGCGAAATGAACAAAAGATTAAAAAAAAGTTAAATACAACACTTTTCTTATTGTGTATAGACTTTAACAAATAGGGTGAATAATTTAGCCCATAAATGCGGTTAACAAATTTAAAACACAAGGAAGTATTTATTGTCATTGTTTAATGTGAAAACGCCGAATAAAAGCCCCATTTAAAGTGGCCAACGTGGAGTGTAATGTAAAACTTTATATTGAAAACACATGTTTTAATTTAATTTATATAGTTTTTTTTTTAAATTTAATTTTATTTGTGTTTTTAGTTGAACTGTTAATTGTTAATTTTTGATATTTTTAGTTAGGCTTGAGTTCATCAAATTTAATTTTCATTAAATTATTTTCACTGAGGAAGGAATTTTACAACTTAGAATTTATTAAAATTATTGATAATATAATAATAATTTTTCTTTGGCTGAGCCGAGATTTGAACCCGGGTTGATTTTTACATGCTTCAAGAATCACTGCATTCTATCCTCAGATAATCTTTGAGTTCTATCCACTACACCACTGCGGTGCCCGCCAATTTAATGAAAATTAAATTTGATGAACTCAAGCTTAACTAAAAATATCAAAACTATTAAATACTTTTTTTAAAAGTAAAATTTGGATTAAAAACCATAAATAGTTCAACAAAATAACCACAATACTAATTATTGTTAAAACTAAGGCACGAGCTCTATGTGTACATTTGTCCTTCAAGTCGTGTTGAAAAAGGTCAAAAGAAAAAAGAAAGACAAAAATTAAAAAAAAAAACAAAAAATGTACTTTGGACTTCAAGAAGAATTCTTGACAAAAGTACGAGAAAACAGAAGTAAGGAAAAAACATGTAAAATCAATTAAAAATGGATATACCAAAGGTTAAATTACAATTTGGTTTAAGGATTGATGTTTGACTATTGACGTCAGCAGTCGTCGATGGCTGCGAGTATATGACGGCAAATCCATCTGAGGAGATCAAGTGGTTGCGATCGAAACATTTCATGGTAACCTGCCGGCCAGCGTTCGAGCCCCGGCCACGGTCAAGAATGAGAGATTATTAATAAAAATTTTAATTAATTTTCATGTTGTAAAATTCCTTTCTGCATAGATGAACTTTAGCCTAATTAAAAATATTAAAAACTTGGATTAAAAACCATAAATAGTTCAACAAAATAACCACAATACTAATTATTGTTAAAGCTAAGGCACGAGCTCTATGTGTACATTTGTCCTTCAAGTCGTGTTGAAAAAGGTCAAAAGAAAAAAGAAAGACAAAAATTAAAAAAAAAAACAAAAAATGTACTTTGAACTTCAAGAAGAATTCTTGACAAAAGTACGAGAAAACAGAAGTAAGGAAAAAACATGTAAAATCAATTAAAAATGGATCTACCAAAGGTTAAATTACAATTTGGTTTAAGGATTGATGTTTGACTATTGACGTCAGCAGTCGTCGATGGCTGCGAGTGTATGACGGCAAATCCATCTGAAGAGATCAAGTGGTTGCGATCGAAACATGTCATGGTAACCTGCCGGCCAGGTTTCGAGCCCCGGCCACGGTCAAGAATGAGAGATTATTAATAAAAATTTTAATTAATTTTCATGTTGTAAAATTCCTTTCTTCATAGGTGAACTTAAGCCTAATTAGGTAGGTAGGTAGGTAGGTAGAAAGGCCGGTGTGAAGTTTCCTTCACACCTTCACCCAGAGACCAATATGGTCCATTGTGACGCCTTAATTAGAGATAGCTAAGAAGGTATAAAGTAGGTGAAATAAGCAGCAAAAGCATAAGACAGATCCGAAAGATAGGTAGAAAAGAAAGGAAAGAAAAGAAGGTAAAGGACCAACCCCGAGAGAAATCCCACTTAAACCAAATCCGCCTTACGTGCGGTTAGCACCCAGTCTCCCCTCGCGCAGCCAGGCCATCCCCATTACGAATCCTATCAGATTCTCGAGTCCGCAACCCGAGACATCCCCTAATTCGCCCAGGAATCTACTGCCCAGCCACCTCAACATGCTACCCTGCAACCTGGGACAGTGGCACAGAAAGTGCTCAACTGACTCCAAGTCCTCAGGGTCCTCGCACAACCTGCATATATCCGACAAGTCGGATCCCATCCTCACCGCCATCCTGCCTATCATACAGTGGCCCGTGATAATTCCTATCATGGTCCTAACGCAGACCCTGCTCCTGCCCAACAGCGACACCGAATCGGACTTCCTAAGCACCGGCCACAGTGTCCGTGATACCCGACAGTCCGTTCGGCTCCCCCAGGCCCGATTGGTCACGCTCAGTATCCATTCCCTAATTCTACCAAAATAGAAGCCCAATGGAGGCCTAACCGCCTCCACACAGTCAGGATCCTCCATCTCTGAGCCCTGTCTTGCCAACTCATCAGCAATCTCATTGCCGCCTATATCGCAATGACCCTGCACCCAGCAAAGCCTAATTAAAAATATTAAAAATTTGGATTAAAAACCATAAATAGTTCAACCATAAATAGTTCAACAAAATAACCACAATACTAATTATTTTTAAAAGTACTTTAACATTTGAATCGTTTGTAGTTTATCTAAAAAAATTAAATCATTAAACGATCCCATAAAATTTGGTCAGAATATTTACTCATAAAAGAACAAACGTTCTAGGGCTTAAAGTCTATTTCTCAACATAAAACCTAAAGGAAAAATTGCAAAAATTTTCTATTTAATTTATATTTTTTTGCTTTTTATAGGAAATTTTGCGCTTATTTACTTCATAATGAAAATTTTGCAGAAAGTAGCTTTTAATAGGAAATTTGGTTCTCGTAGTAAATTTTGCAAAATTATAGGAAATTATATGGGTAACTACTTAAAAAAATAGTGCTTCATTTAAGAAATTTGGAGAAAATTTACTTTCTTTTCTTAAAATTGGCAAAAAAAAAAATTATAGAAAACTTTGTGAAAAACTTTATTTGTATAGGAAATTTTAAGAAAATTTGCTTTAAATAGGAAATTTTTAAAAATTTGGTCTTTATAGGAACTTTCAGAAAAAATAGAAAATATTTCTATTTATAGGATATTTGGCGAAAATTTGCTTTTTATAGAAAATTTTTAAAAAAAATTAGTCTTTATAGAAACTTTGCTTTTTACAAAAGTATTTGCGAATATTTGATTTAAAAAAAAAAAAATTAGTTATTTTGAGAAATTTTTCAAAAATTTAAATTTACTTATAGGGAATTTTGCAAAAATTTTCTATTTATAGGAAATTTCGAGAAAATTTGCTTTTCATAGGAAATTTTTTAAAAATTCACTTTCAGATAGAAATTTACTATTAGTTAGTTTTCTTAAATTTTTCAGAAACTTTCGCCACAATTGTTAAAAAAATTTTACTTTTTAGAGGAAATTTTGCAAAAATGTACTTTTATAGGAACTATTGCGAAAATTTACTTTTAGATAATTTTGTGAAATTTGACCAATACTGGAAAATTTGGAGAAAACTTTGCGAAAATATAATTTTATATGAATTTTGCCATAATTTACCTTTATAGGAAATTCTGCGAAAATTTACTTATAGATAATTTTGTGTAGAAAAAATTGTTTTGAAAAAAAATTTTGTGAAAATAGAATTTTAAAAGAAATTTTGCAAAAATTTACTTTTTAAAGAAACTTTGCCGATAAGGAAGTTTTGAGAAAATTAGCAAATTTGGAAATTTTGAAAAAATTTGGTTTTTACTAGAACCATTCAGGTGTTCTTTCTCATCCATGTAACTTATTACCAGGGAAACCAGAAATATGCTCTAAAAAACGCGTTTTATGCGCATTAAATATGCAGTAAAAACTGGCAAATATGCCCTGAAAAATGTTTAAAATATGCATTAAAAATTAAAAATTGCTCATTTGAAGATACACTATTTAACAATTTTAATGCAAAATTTAAAAAGAAAACCTAAAAATATTATCGCTTAAGCCCGATTCGAAAATAGTTTAATTTGCTGTAAATTTTTTTTGGGACGAATTTAATTTAAATATGTACCATTATAATTAGATAGCTTGCAGGCATAAATAGTCTAAGTTGGATGTGAAATTATAGACCGCTTCTCATCATTTGCATAGACTCTGTCCATATTAAATCAAATTCCCTACAAAATTGGAACTTGCACTTTGCGCACAAGGCTAACATGGACAAACAACCAGCCAGACGGACGGATGGACATCTTTAGATAACTTTAAAAAGTGATTCTGAGTCGATCGGAATACTAAAAGATCGGTCTAGATACAAATAGTATTACATTTATCGTTAACGACAACCTGCTTTGTCTTACAATTTTAGAGTTAAAATTAAATGTTGATGTCGAAATTGAAGTAACAGATTTTCGAAAAAAATTTTATTTGCTGAAAATATATCAAAATATGCCTTAAAAAGGCAAAATATGCGCTATAAACCTAAAAAATGCTGCAAAAAGTCTCTTTTAACTAAATAATGCAAAAAAATGCTGCAAACGGTAAAATATGCAAAAATATGCACTAACAAATCGATGCCAAAATTCATAAAAACCTCTAAAACGGATAAATATATTGTTTCTGCTTTCATTGGTCGCACAGGGAAAAACATGCAATTGCATATTTTTGGTTTCCCTGCTTATTACCTATTGGTGTTAGCAAAATTTGTCCCAAGTAGCTTCGGTAGCTATTTGATCCAATTTTAAAAAAAAAATTTTTAAAATTTTTTTTTTTAAATTTAAAACTTTATTTTTATTTTTTTTTTAGCGGGAATTTTTTTTTTTTTTTTTGTTCAAATGAAAGCTTATGTCTTTTCCTTTAAGGTAGTTTTGGTCGCTTTTTGGGATGCGAGTGGCTTATGTATATAAAAAAATTATTTCTAACTCTAGACAAGGGTTTTTCAATTTTTAGCATATGAACCATTTTGAATTTTTTCCTATTTGTGTTTAAGTGTTTCTAAAGCCTTAAAAATAAAACGTATGCAAAGAAACTAGACAAATTAACCTTTCCGACGGTATGCTACAAACCCAACTATTATTTTATACCTTCGATACTGTAATGCCCACAATATGTTAATCCCAGGAATAAAATCACTTTTTTCTGTAGTTATGTTGACAAATTAAATTCTTTTTATTAATTTGTAATAATAATTAAATTAATATATACCTATAATAATAATAATAATTTCTAATAATAATAATAATAAGTTAGAGTGCTATTTTCGGCTGTGCCGAATCTTTGATACCCTCCACCGACAGTTCGAATGTTTAAGGAGTAATATCTGTATGATGTTATTATTATCTTAAACTGTGACGATTTGTTATTAATTATGGTTTTAGGCGACTAAACTGTTTTCCGGTAGAAGGGTTTATATGGGGCCTAGGGTAAATTATGTACCGATCCTCACGAAATTTCACAGCGTCATTTCTAGTCCTTTAAAACTGTGACGTACCAATTTCTGTTATGATAGCATTATTAATTATGGTTTTAGGTGTACTAAACTGTTTTCCGGTAGTAGGTTTTATATGGGGTCTAAGGTAAATTATAAACCGATCGTCACGAAATTTCACAATGTTACTTCTTGTCCTAAAAAACTGTGACGTACCAAATTTTGTTACGCTAGCGTTATTTTGTACGGTTTTCCGGGGGTAGTGTTTATATGGGGCTTATGGTAAATTATGGACGGATCTTCACGAAATTTAACAGCGTGATTTCCAGTCAAATAAAACAAATTTTTGCAAAATCTTATCTCATTCCGTGCCTTGTTCCAGCATTTATGTTATTTTTTGTAACAAAATTCTTTTAGGTGGTAGTTCCACATTTTGATTCATAGCTAAGGTCCTACAGAACCGATTTTGCTGGATTTCAATCCTAATTTTGTTCATTTCTTTTGAATTGTTCGAAAGTGGGCGTGTTTTCAACAGACGGACAGGCAAACGGACATGGCTAAATCGACTTAGAATTACTCAAGGACCCAGAATATATATACTTTATGGGGTCTGAGATGAATAATAAAAAAGTTTCACACGGAATGACAAACTTAATATACCCTCTTCACAACTAATTGTGGTGGAGGGTATAAAAAGAAAATAATTTAAAAAAAATTTATCTTAATCACATTAGATCCTTTTATATCCTAATTTTTATACCCTCCACCACAATTAGTTGTGAAGAGGGTATATTAAGTTTGTCATTCCGTGTGAAACTTTTTTATTATTCATCTCAGACCCTATAAAGTATATATATTCTGGGTCCTTGAGTAATTTTAAGTCGATTTAGCCATGTCCGTCTGTCTGTCCATCTGTTGAAAACACGCTCACTTTCGAAAAACTCAAAAGAAATAAACAAACTTGGTGCCAAATTGCTTGTAGTTATCCTAAGCAGTTTGGGATTGAAATCCAGCAAAATCGGTTCAATAGGATCTGAGCTATGAATCAAAATGTGGAACCACCACCTAAAAAAAATTGATAATTTTGTTACAAAAACTAACATAAATGGTGGAAAAATGCACAGAATGATATAAGATTTCGCAACAGTTCGTTTTATTTAACTGGAAATCACGCTGTAAAATTTCTTGAAGATCCGTCCATGATTTACCCTAGGCCCCATATAAGCCCCCTCCCGGAAAACAGTATAGTAAGCCTAAAACCCTAACTAACAATGCTATCATAACAAATTTTGGCACGTCACAGTTAAATAGGACTAGAAATGAAACTATTAAGTTTCGTGATGATCGGTCCATAATTTACCCTAGGCCCCATATAAACCCTACTACCGGAAAACAGTTTAGTCGCCTAAAACCATAATTAATAACAAATCGTCACAGTTTAAGATAATAATAACATCATACAGATATTACTCCTTAAACATTCGAACTGTCGGTGGAGGGTATCAAAGATTCGGCACAGCCGAAAATAGCACTCTAACTTATTATTATTATTATTAGAAATTATTATTATTATTATTATAGGTATATATTAATTTAATTATTATTACAAATTAATAAAAAGAATTTAATTTGTCAACATAACTACAGAAAAAAGTGATTTTATTCCTGGGATTAACATATTGTGGGCATTACAGTATCGAAGGTATAAAATAATAGTTGGGTTTGTAGCATACCGTCGGAAAGGTTAATTTGTCTAGTTTCTTTGCATACGTTTTATTTTTAAGGCTTTAGAAACACTTAAACACAAATAGGAAAAAATTCAAAATAGTTCGTATGCTAAAAATTTAAAAACCCTCGTCTAGAGTTAGAAATTATTTTTTTTATACATAAGCCACTTGAGCAAAAAAAAAACATTCCGGATAAAAAAAAATATAAAAAATTAAAAAAAAATTTTAAATTTAAAAAAAAAAAGTTTTAAAAAATTCAACATTTTCCATTTTTCGAATTTATTCTATGAGCTAAATTTCAGTTATGTATTTTATAAAGCTTTTTTGTAATAGTTCTATTCCTTCAATTTTTCAGAAATGACTTTAAAAAAACAAAAAAAAAAATATTGATCCAATAGCTATAGAAGCTACTTGGGACAAATTTTGTTAACACCAATAGGTAATAAGTTACATGGATAAGAAAGAACATCTGAATGGCCAAAATGTCAAACTTTGACCCCCACTAACTCAGAAACTTTTAGACCGATCTTGTTGAAAATTTGTGTCTAAGCTACTATCCAATAGGACTAACCTTGGTTCATCCAAATCGGAAGACATCGATTTCAAAATTGGGTCACTTGACATGAAATCCCCCATATGTATTGCAAAATTTTTAATAAATAGAAAATTAAAAAAAAAAATTACAGGAAATGTTGCGAAATTTCCTTTTCATAGCAACTTTTACGAAAATTTACTAATTTATGGAAATTTTTAAACAAAACTGATTTTTGTAGAAAATTTTGCAAAAATTTAAATTTTATAGAAAATTTCTAATAGTCTCATTTTAAAAACCAGAGATGTTTTTCTTAAAACAACTATTTTTTTCGAATGTGTTCAACTAAGGACCCATAAAACCAAATTTTATAGTGTAAAGAGATTTTTTGTAATAAAATCGTGTCCTTAAATTTCAAAAATAAGCAACTCTTTTATACTTACCGTTTATCCTTTCAAACTATGACATTTTAAATTCAAGAGGATTTATATAATAAATTTCGTATTATTTTTTTATTATTCAAAAAGTAATGTAAAATTAACTCTGTGGCAAAGAAGAAAAAGTGCTTAAGTAGACTTAAGCAACATTTGAGTTAATAGCACCTTTGAGATCTTCACGTTCAAAAGTACATTTGGGCAAGGTTTTAATTACTTTGTACGATTTTTTAGGAAGTTATAGCAAAATGAATTTTTGCTTATCTTTTTTCAATGTGCAGTAACATTTGAAATAAAAATTTAATTTAGAAATATTTAGGAATATAAATTTAAAAAAACTTTAGCCGCTGAGAAGTGATGATTATATAAGAATATGAGTAAATTTTTAAAAATCACGTTTATTGTTTAAAATTGCTCTCCTATAAAACTAAAAGAAATAGTACTTTTTCTATATTTCCACAGAAATATAAATATGAATTATTTGATTCCTGTTTATTTCAAGCACTTTTTCCTTATTTCCACAGAAATATGAATTATTTGTTTCCTGTTTATTTTACTTGATAAAAAGAACCTTAAATCAAATAACAAATATTTAATTAATGAATTTATAAACTTAATATTGTATGTTCTCATACATTTATTCATTGATATTATCGTTTAGTCGAACTAAATTAAATATTAATTGTGTATATTGTTTAAAACGAGAATAATGAGCATGAAAAACATGACAAATGAATAACTTTTACTATTTGTACACATGTTATTTACCTATAAATAAAAATAAAAAGATTATGTTTTAATATGAAAAAAAAACAAAGAAAAACTTAAACATTTATGCCTGTATTCATAAACATTTTTTAAATTTAATAAAGGTTTAAAGATCAAATTTACTAGGAAAATTATTCTTAATAAAGGTATGTTAAATTTAATAATCGTTTATGAATACGGGGGTTAAATTATTTAATTTCAAATTTGATAATAATTTATTAAAACACATCAGTTCCAAATAGAAATAGATTTAAATTCTAATAATTAATAATAAATTTAAAGCAAAAAAAAAAAAACTATAAAAAACAAATTCGTTGGGCATTTTTGGTCAAAAGCATTTTCTTTTTTTTCTGTTTAGTTTTGTTTTTTTTTTTTGTATTTTACAATAAATAAATTATTGTAAATAAAAAAAATTTAATATTCTAAAAAAGGTTTTATATATGTAATTTAATACAGTTTTATATAGATTGCTACATGTACTAAGTTCTTATAGAAAAAATAATTAATTAAATATACAATAAAATTATAAATAATATCTGTGTATTTAACATTGAAAGATTCTTAAGGTTTGTATTCAAAAAATTGCTTTGTTTGTTGGTTGGTTGGTTGAAGGTTTTTTTTTTTAATTAAAAATCACAATATTTTTCTTGTATCTCATTTGCTTTTTATTGCATTTGTATTTTCTTAACGATTTTGATTATAGATTTCCTATTTAGCAACACCAGTTGACAGGTTCCACTTCACCCAGTGCTATATGCTCTATACTCCAAGATGGTGTCTCTAAACGTCCCGTAGCCGTAACTTTCACATCATCCCCTTCTACCGGTATACCGATAGGCAACGAAGGCAAATGTATTATGGAACCGTTTTCTTGAACATGACGGCTGTTTATGGCTTGAGCTGTATAATTGAAAGCTGTATTATTGTTGGTGTAGGCTGATATTGAATCACATGAGTCGAATTGTCTTAGAGAACGACATTTGCCATCTTTCGCCAAACGCACTAGGCCTAAGGCCGTACTGACAAACACCTGCTCCAGACCCTGATCAGTCTCGGCTGATACCTCAAAATATGTTGCCCCAATTGAGTTGGCAAATAAGGAAGCCTCTTCTCGGGACACAGCTCGACTTGCTTGTAAATCTAGTTTATTGCCTACAAGTGTTAGAATCAAGGGATCCTGTACATTTCGATGAAGCTCCTGTATCCATGATTTAATTTCTTTAAATGTTCGATATTGTGATAAATCGAAAACTAATATGGCAGCGTTGGCATTGCGATAATACATGGGAGCAACTGATTTAAAACGTTCCTGGCCTGCAGTGTCCCAAATCTGAAAGTTTAAAATAAAACAAAAAAAAAACTTTAAAATAAAACAAACAAAAAAATTTATAAATTCAAGGCGAATTCAACTGCATACAGGTGGTGTCGAAGCGCCATCTGATTTTGACAGTTCGAACCAATTTGTTTTGATTTGTTAGTGTAAACTTCAAACTTCATATAAAAAAAACGCTGACAAAAACTTTAGAGTTTTTTTTATATAGACTGACATTTGGTATGACAAAAAAATGTCAGGTGAAAACCCCATCCATGTAAGGAATGGTTGACAGCTTGAGCCGTAAACACTAACAATACAATGCAAAAAACCCTCTGATGTTTATGGATTGTTGTAGTTCCGACACCACCTGTAGTTAAATTCGCGTTGTATAAATTTAAATTGAAAATACTATATAGGGTTATCCGTTTTTCGGTTTCAAAAGTGATGTTAAATAAAACATACATAAAGTTGTGATTTCGATAAAACTTTTATTTCATTATAATGCTTGGACCTTTCCATTTCGTACGAAGTACAATGTCATTTAAATGGCCGCCTCTAGGTTGGTTGCGGCAGTCGATCCTTTTGAGATAGTTTTCGATCACTTTTTCGCACATTTCGTGCGTTATTTTGGAGATAACTTGACGAATGTTGGTTTTTAGATGCTCAAACGTTCGAGAATTATCCGCGAAGACACAGTCTTTGACGTAGTCCCACAAAAACAGTAAAATGGCGTCAAATCGCATGATCTTGGTGACCAATTGACGTCGCCAAAAAGTAAAAATACGCGTTCCGGAAACTTCCCATTAACTGTAGCCAAAATCGGTCGTGTTGTATCGATCGTGGCACCCTCTTGTTGAAACCACACAACGCCCAGTTCATAATATTTAAATTCAGGCTAAAAAAAAGTTGGTTATCATACGGCCATTGCTAAGAGCGCTTTTGAATCGACATATTCGGATTATCCGTCACACTTTCGTTATTTTCGGCAGTAAGCACGTTGCCATGATGCACAAGCCTGACCACATCTGTAACCCTTCCAGTCCCTTCAATTTTCTTTATAATCTTGCCAATTCCTTGCACAGTATGTTGATTATAACGACCATAATCGTTATGCTCGAAAAGTGGCAACGTTGAACCCCCTCTTTTTTGTAGGAAGTTTTTACTATTTTAACGCGCTCTTCGGTCCCAGTAAAAACTTCGCCTACAAAATAATGTGTTGAGTAATCAGAAAAACATAAGAGCACTACTTACAATTCTACTGAAAGAACCAATGAATTTTCAAAGGGATGTCCCAAAATGAACGCATTAAAAAGTAAGTCATTATTTTTTTTTACCTGCATACATCCAGAAAAAAGTAGTTATAGAAGTTGTTATAGACGTAGTTATATAAGAAAGCTACAAAATAATAAGTTAAAGAAGCTATTCATTTTGAAAAAGTAGGCGAAGTTTTTACTGGGGTTGTTAAACAACACAAATTCGATAATGGCAAACTTTTCACTAAATAAATGTCACTTCAGATGACAGATAACCTTTTACATGAAAGCAGTCATCGAAATTGATACCATAGTGCTACCTCTATAGGATTATTATCCTAACTCTTCCACATAATTACCGAGAGAAAGAGTAATTTATATCTTCAAGAGAACTCTTTCACTGAAACTCTCTTTCTTGGATTTTGTAGAAGTTTAAAATTTTTTTCATATAAAGGGTGGTTAAATTATAAGGGCCGATGTTGATTTTGAATAAAACACAAATTATTTAGGAAATTATTGTCTTTTTTATAATGATAATATTGGTATTCCATTATGTATGGAACAAAATATCGGCGGCGCACCTTTTTTCCCCATACATTTTTAAGGGGAAAAGCAACAAATTTCGGGGGAAATTTTGTTAACGGGAGGGGAGATTTTGCAATTAAATTAATATTTTCTAAAATACAGTTAGAAATGGTGTAGATAATGTTATTTATTTTAGCTTCAAATGAATTTTCAATACAAAACTTGTAGTTTTAGGTTCTTCCATTTGCTTCTTCCCATGTACTCATTTAAAAAATATCTTAAGGCTTTTAAAATAACATCTCTTTTAAAATAAATCTATGTATAACTTAAGCATGAGTAAATGTTGTATTTTTTATGAAATATTTCTAATGGTTAATACTTTAATGTGTTTTCATAACAAAAAGATATTTTTTTTTTTTATTTTAAATTCATTATTTTCTTTTCCGAATTTACTTACTTGTAATTTAACTTTAACGTCATCCAAAATGACCTTACAAGTGAAAAATGAAGCAGCAGCTATTGTTGGTCCAACATCTTTGTGTAAAGTATTTTTTATGTATTTGGTTACAAGGCATGTTTTGCCAACACCTAAAAAAAAATCAAGCAGATAAAAAATTATTATTTTTAGTTTTTTGTTAAATTGCAGACAATAAGATGTTTAATAACTTATAATAAATGGTTCTTTCAAATATTTAATAAAAGAGCAAAAAGCATTTTAAATGAAAAGATTTTTTGAGTTTGTAAATTTTGTTTATTTCTTCTCAAGACCAAGTAAATTAATGTATGTATGTATTCCTTTTATATGGTATGACATATGGGCAAATCCCAGAAACAGTCCACCAACCAAAAATTTTTCAAATGAATTTTTTTTAATGGAATATAAGACTGGATGTATAATTTTATTTTTATTTTAAAAAATATGTATTTCAATGATCATTAATGCAATAATTTTTACCAAATCCTACCCCACTGCTGATTTCTTAATAAAATACGTGAATTTAGCATTATTTTAGGTGATTTTTGTGCTTAAAATAGCACTTACAGCAGACTTATTAAAATATAAATTTCGTTAAAAAAAAAGTTGATGTTCATTAGTTTAAGAATGCAATTCATTAAAATATAATTTGTTTTGTTAAAATAAATAAAATATAATAATAAAATACTACTGGAAAAAAATCACAAAATTTTGTGGCTTAGAATAAGTGCTTTTAGAATTGTCTTATTTTGTATACCTTATCATGCCAAATTCGCTTAGAATTAGGAAAACGCACTTCAACCTTTGAAGTAATTTCCACTTTTTGTAGCGTGCGCCACAAAACTTTGTGATCAATTATTTCGCAACAAATACTTGCCATTAATGTCACTAAATACTATATATAAGTTGAAGCTATCTTTTTGAAAGACCAAAAAATGTTTATATTTCAATCAGAAAACGCGTGCGAATGTAGCGTTCGTCACGCAGAATTTGCCCAAATTGATTTATTCAGTGATGAGTACAACAATTAATGGTTAATAAGAAATGTACAATAAAATGAAGAAAAAGTCGCAATGATTTTTTAATTTATATTTTTTTTTTTTTTCATTTTTAATTATGATTACGCTTTTGATGTACAAATAATATAGAAAAACAAAACTTTTCCTAGCATTTTTTTTTTGCGATTCGATAGCATTTGGGTAGCTCTATGTTTAGTACAAAAGTTGGATTTTATCGTGTTTATGTTTTCATAATAAGAGTTATAAACGTGTGGTCACGAACGTACTCAAAATAGAATTCAACTTCGGCTGACTGTAGTGAAATGTAAAAATCTGCGTAATGAAACGGAATTTTCAAAAGTGATTAATTTATTTTAAAAGTGTATTAATGTAGGTCTCCATCCAGTATTTACAAAATAAAATATCTCTCTTGGTTTTTGTTTAATTGGCTTATGTACCGGTCGCGAACGTACGGATCGCGAACGTACGATTTTTCCATGTGTTTTTTTTTATTATTATCACCATGCATTTTACCATAAATGTCTTCAAATTTCCTTATCAAAAAAACTTAATACTCCTTTTACAATTGACTGTAATGGAGAGATTATGAAGGAAGAGTGTAAACATAACATATTTTTTGCATGTAAAATAAGTATATAAAAATGTCTTTAGAAGTAGAAAATACAGGAAATTATAAAATTTTCCAGTTTCCAGACCAATTTCCTCAAGTAAAACAGCTCAGATATGCTAGGAAACCATTCTTTTATAAGAACATAGCCTTTTTTCTAATAAGAAACAATAAAAGACAATGATAATCAACATTTAATTTTTTCGTCCTGGTAGACCATTCTGGGGAAATGCCCATATGTAGACTAAATTTTAGAAAAAGGCACTTAAACCCCTTGTGCTCTAAGCCCCTCAAATAACATAATAATAGTCTTGTGTTCAAAAGAAAAAGGCTCCAAAAGTTTGTTATCTTTAATCATTTTTGAAATCATTTAAAGCTAGATTTTTTAATTTTTTCACTAACGTAGCCATACAAGGGTGGAAATAAACAACAGTAGTCGAAGATCGTTTTACTAAAAACACAAAATAACTTTTTTTTTCGGTATATTTGGTATATAATTCATTAATAACACTGTGCTAGAATTTGACACTTTTTTGTGGCTAAATTTAGTGGTGCTAGATGCATTTTAGTTTTTACAATATCGTACGTGACGAACTTTAAAAGCTTATAACATTTTTATAAATACAATTTAAATAAAACTCCCGATCAAAACTTTTTGCAACAAATCTTTTGCTTTGAACTTTTATTTTGAAACACCTAATGATGTTTTTGCACCACGTACGTGACTCTAGAATAGCATCCAAAGCAAACACAAAAAAATATCGCTTATCGAACTATATATTTGGACTTTCCTCATGGATCTTGTTCTAGGGAATGGTAATTCGATTTCGATTCCAATCGAAAATCGATTTTGTTGTAAAAAGAATCGATTTTTTGCAATCGAATTTACGTATGCGATTTTATACTGAAATCGATTATTGGGCTTTTAAAATCGATTTTTTAATTTTTATCAAAATTTTGGCAATTTTTAATTTAAATCTAATTATGTAAATCAATAAATTATGGGCATGCACAATATAACTTGAGATTTTTTTTGTGCGTACATACGTGTGTAGGTGGTATGTTTATGCAGTTTTCTGAATTTAAAGTTGAAGTTTTACGTATTTACCTATTAGTGCCCTTGGTTTACTTTCAACTTTAATATAGGGGCTCTTGTTTTTCAGAAATTAAAGTAATCAATGGACAGTGAACAAAACAATCCAAACATATTGTACTGAACCAAACATTGAAAGTCAGCTTTGTGAAAATCAACATATTATAGAAACACAACAGGTGAATTAAGCCATGACATTTCTGTTGAAATACGCTAATATAGTTATAAGAAGAGTGAAATCGCCACTGATCAGGAACTATTGTCATTATCCTTTGACTAGAGTTGTCAAATATTCGTATATTTACAAAAACCGGTTTTCGAATACATCGAAAAACCGTCTTCTGAAAAAATCGGGTTTTCGGTTTTGCAACTAAAAACCGGTTTCGAATAATCGGTTTTTCGGTTTTTTAAATTATTTAATAAAAAAGTAAAACAAAACAAGCTATTTGTACGTATGTTCTTCAGAACTAAAACGTAAAATACAAGCTACTTATATAACTACATAAAATGTCATGCTATGTTCACACTTGGGTTTTTAAGCGCGTTAAAGCATCTCGAACGTGATTAAGTTTTAATCATACAAAATCAAGATAATTAACCGTACATTGAAGTGATTTGTTAACCACTTTAAATTGGCATGATTACCACTAAGTCATCTCATTAATCACAAAGAATCCCCTGAACACACCTCAAACTCAGTATGATGTCGAATCGGCCACATACACTCTCACTTTTTTACTAACACACTCACACTTTTAAATTGACCACGAGATTGCTTTCGATTTCAACTTTCCATTTGTTTAGCAATTTTACGTTTAATTTAACAGCTGATTACAAGTTTGTCTTAACAAATTGTTTTCTTGATGACATCTTGAAAGTAATTTGCTTAAAAATTGCGTTAAGCCTACATTACAGTTTTCAATGTTTGGAAATTTTGGCAAACAGTAAAAGACTATCAAGAAAGACTTAATTGTGGGGCTGCAGGGTAAATAATCCATCATTAATATGTTTAAAATAATCTCTTGAGAACTTTATTAAAGTAATTTTATCCATTTTTAATACTTTAAAGAAACAAACCAAAGCCAAAGTCAGAACTTGGGCTTAACTCATACTGCTGGGAATTATAAAAAATTCTGTTTTGTAGTACTCTTCTGCAAGTTCAATAGCTTGGTACTGTAATGAATATGTTATGTATGATGACAAAAATTAAAATACTGTTGTAATTAACAAAAGTGGTTACTAAAAAATGTCATCGAATGCAAGATAATGAAAAAAATTTAAATATAAGAAAAAGTCGATTATTCGAGACCAAAAAACCGGTTTCTCGAATACTTCGAAAACCGGCCTTTGTAAGGAACCGGTTTTAAAAAACCGGAAAAATCCAAAAAAAATCGGTTTTTCGAATAGTTCGGAAACCGGTTTTGACAACTCTATCCCTTGACATACTATCCATACATTCAGGCATGTCACAGAAATAAATCAAAAGTGATTTCGTTTTATGTGAAGCAAGATTCGAATTCACTTTCGAACGGAATTGATTTATGTGACAGGTCTGATTGACTACACAAGAACACAATTTTAATGTGAAATCTACATACGTTTCGCACTTGTTCCTCTAAAGGCCATCTCAAAATTAACACATTTTCACTTTTTGCAGGAAAATTATAAACAGTAGTCAGACCTATCTACAAGCCGTAACAATCTTAGTTCAATTTCTCTAGTAGTTTGCCAAAAAAATGCTGGTGTATCCCCTTTGTGATATAAGGAAAAAGTTTGCAAATTAATCTTAAACAATTTTGAAATCGATTTTAAAATCGATTTTGAGGTTCGATTAATCGATCTCAAAAACCGAAATAAAAAAAAGTCGATCGAAAATCGAATTTGGAATCCATTTACCATTCCCTATCTTGTTCATTGTTGTTGTAATATTCATTTTAAAGCATAATTCCAGGGTTGCCAGTATCTGTATTTAATCAGCAGAAAATTAAAAATTGTTAATTGCAGTTACTTGAAATGAATCAATGAAGAAAGTGAGCCATAAGTACCTCTGCATAGAGAAGTTTGGGTGTTGTTTTCCTCTTTCTACCATGTTTGGAAAAAAAATTCAAGCGTTTTAATTTTTTGTGTCGTGATTGATATTCTCATGGAAATGCCCATATGTATAAGTTTTGAGCACTCGATTCTCTTGAACAACCAAAATTCAACTGTCCATATAAAAAGCATAGGGTCACTGGTTCCTCTAAAATTTATAAATTTTCAGTAGAGACCAGTGATGGAAAATTGAAAAATTTAGGTGGGACTGACCACCAAGCAAAAGAGTACTTTTTTCAACATTACGGTACTTTTTTCAAACAAATTTTTTTTCGAAAATAAATTAAAAAAATTTAATACATAACTTTTTTTTTTTGTTTTTGTTTTTAATTAAAATCTACCAACAAGCATATCGTCGGTCTCATGTAGAAAGGCCCTAACTCTTTTTTTTCGAAATTGAGTTTTTTAGTGATTCCAATACATTTCCCACAAATACACCACGTTACAAAAATTTTATACAATATCATCAAAAATATCAGTTTAACAAGCAATTGAAGAAGCCATTTTACATTATGATACATACAGTTTCTATTATGTTTTTGCCTTCTCCTGTAAAGTTGCATTTATGTGAGTTAGGGCCTTTCTACATGAGACCAACGATATATACTTTTGATATAATACATTTTGTCTAGGCAATGTTGTCAAAAAGGCTGTGGAGTCGGTGTTTTAGAGTCGTAGTTGAGGTTTTTGTACCGGAGTCGGAGTCCAAGTACCCACAAAAAATTCGTGACTCCGACTCCAAAATTTTTTGGCATAAAAAATTTAGACAAATATTCTTATTATTTTCAAAATGAAATACTTCGAAATTGACGATGTAATATTTAAAATATTGATTCGAAATTTTTACTGAATCCTTTTCTTGCTATTTAAACCATTTAAAAGGAACTGCATTAAAAACAAGTTAGAGTGCTATATTCGGCTGTGCCGAATCTTTGATACCCTCCACCGACAGTTCGAATGTTTAAGGAGTAATATCTGTATGATGTTATTATTATCTTAAACTGTGACGATTTGCTATTAATTATGGTTTTAGGCGACTAAACTGTTTTCCGGTAGTAGGGTTTATATGGGGCCTAGGGTAAGTTAAGGACCGATCATCACAAAATTTCACAGCGTCATTTCTAGTCCTTTAAAACTGTGACGTACCAATTTCTGTTATGATAGCATTATTAATTATGGTTTTAGGTGTACTAAACTGTTTTCCGGGAGTAGGGTTTCTATGGGGCCTAGGGTAAATTATGTACCGATCATCACGAAATTTCACAGTATCATTTATAGTCCTATAAAACTGTGACGAGCCAAAATTTGTTATGATTGCATTATTTTTTAAGGTTTTAGGCGTACGAAACTGTTTTCCGGTAGTAGGGTTTATATGGGGCCTAAGGTAAATTATGGACCGATCATCACGAAATTCCACAGTGTTATTTCTGGTCCTAAAAAACTGTGACGTACCAAATTTTGTTACGCTAGCGTTATTTTTTACGGTTTTAGACGTACTAAACTGTTTTCCGGGAGTAGTAGTTTATATGGGGCTTAGGGTAAATTATGGACGGATCTTCACGAAATTTAACAGCGTGATTTTCAGTCAAATAAAACAAATTTTTGCAAAATCTTATCTCATTCCGTGCCTTGTGCCAGCATTTATGTTATTTTTTGTAACAAAATTATCAATTTTTTTAGGTGGTGGTTCCACATTTTGATTCATAGCTCTGGTCCTACTGAACCGATTTTGCTGGATTTCAATCCCAAACTGCTTAGGATAACTACAAGCAATTTGGCACCAAGTTTGTTCATTTCTTTTGAGTTGTTCGAAAGTGAGCGTGTTTTCAACAGACGGACAGACAGACGGACATGGCTAAATCGACTTAGAATTACGCAAGGACCCAGAATATATATACTTTATGGGGTCTGAGATGAACAATAAAAAGTTTCACACGGAATGACAAACTTAATATACCCTCTTCACAACTAATTGTGGTGGAGGGTATAAAAAGAGTTTAGAGTCAAATAAGGACCATTCTCATATACATACATTTAGCATTAAGGTAAGATTAGGAGTCGGAGTTGGAATTTCAGCGGTTGGAGTCGAAGTTAGTACTTTTTGCATTACGACTTCACAGCCCTGGTTGTCAATATTAAAAATAAAAATTCAACGCTAAATTTCTAAACTATGAAGCATAGTCTGGGTTCACACTATGAAAGTTATCTTTCAGAAAGTCTGAGTTTATTGGTGAGAGGGGAATAGAACATGCTTTTTTCTCTCCTCTCTCACCCATAAACTTAGACTTTCTGAAAGAAAACTTTCATAGTGGGATCCCAGACATAACAAGAAAATAGTACTAAAACGGACGTGGGGGTACCGTGGTATTTTTGAAAGGAAAAAGTACTGAAAATAGTACCATAGTACTGAATTTTCCATCACTGGTAGAGACAAAAAACTTTGTTTTAATATGTACTCTTATATAACAAAAACTAGAGAAATTGAAATAAAATAAAATATGACCACTGTTCATCGTGAAAATGTGTAAATTTTGAGTTGACTCTGTTTAGAGGAAACAGAACGATATGTAATCTGTAATCTGTATACTAAATTTATCAAAAAAGAAAAAGGTATATCTATGCCAAGTTTTTCGAAAAGAGAAAAGGTACCAAAGGTAAAACAGTACCAGCTTTTCTTGTATGTTTAGGTAGGCTATAATCTGTATGTATGCCAAATCAACCGAAAAGAGAAAAAATTATAATTTTGTCCCATTTTTACCCCTTTAAAAGTACCAATTTGATCTCTTAAAAAGTATCCTATATTTTAGTCTGGACCATATGCAATCTGTTTACCCGTTTTACCTCTTAAAAAATACCTTATATTTGAATACTTCTATAAACAAAATTATAGGAGTTATTATTTTTCGCTAGCACATACACACATACATGCATGTAAAGTTTTGAATACTCCATACTCCTAAGAAACCGATATTTAACCGTCCAATTAAAGAGAAGGGTTGTCTTAATATGCATATTCTGGCCATTGGACCAATCTGTATACCAAATTTATCTAAAAGGGAAAAAGTTAATCTGGGCTATATGCTATCTCTACATTCAATTTTTGGAAAAGTGAAGAAGTACCAAGAGTACCTACCAGCTTTTCCTCATTTAAGTCCCACCAGAAAGTACACTGTATGTTTATGTAGGCTATAAACTGAACGTATATCAAATTTATCGAAATAAGAAGAAGGACAAATTTCTTCCCTCTTTACGCCTTAAAAAGTTCCAATTTTATCCCTAAAAAATTTCCTTTTTTTAATCTGGACATTTGCAATCTGTACCCATGTTCTGTAACTTTAATTAGGACTTCGCGCATCGAAAATATGTGAAAAATTTTGCAGACACACTTTTTCTGTAAATTGGCGACTAATTTCCTTACGTGACAGCTATTTTTCGCCAAAAATGTTACAAACACAGTTAAGTGAGAAACCCAGTTGTTGTTTCAATTTATTGCATTTAATTTCTTTCATTTTAATCGAAAAGTTTCTCGACGCGGGAGTTATAGAACATTGGCACAGCATTCAAATTTTTTTCCGATGTATCTCTTAAAAAGTACCCTATATTTGAATCTGGGCCACATGTTTTTCGTCAACCAAATTTCATCCAAATCCATTAAGCGGATTTTGCGTGATTGAGCCACAAACTAACAAAAATTCAATCATACAAACTTTCACATTTACAATATGAGTAGGATATTATTTATCTAGTCCCTCGTATGCGTTCACATCCTACATGTGACTGAAATTTTTAGAACTTTTATTTGGTGAAAAAAGTCTTCCAATATTTCAAGTAAAACTTACACTGTTTTTAAAATTTGCTGTGCTGACAAATTAAACTCTTAATTATAGCAGTACACATACATACATAGAAACATGAATGTTTCTAAAACAAAACAAAAATGTTCCTACTTCATTTCAAAGTTGGTCATCATAAAACGAATATATAATTGCAACCCAAATTAATTTGCCACAAAGTGCAACCTATAATCCTACACGGCTTAGCTTTAATTATTAGCCAAACAAATATAGTTGCAAACATGCAACAAAGTAGAACTACACCATTTTTCATTTAAAATGAGAAAATTCAAAATGAAATTGAGAAAATTCCAAATGAAATTGAGAATTTCAATTTGATATTGAGAAAATTCCAATTGAAAATGAGAAATTTAATTTGATATTGAAAAAATTCCAAATGAAATTGAGAATTTAAATTTGAATTTGAGAAAATTCCAAATGAAATTGGGAAATTTTAATTTGAAACCAAGAAAATTCCAAATGAAAATGAGAAAATTCCAAATGAAATTGAGAAATTTTAATTTTTCATTGATAAAATTGAAGTATCTATATAATTTTTATTATATTCATTCAACAAACATACATAACTAACAAATCGCAGTATTATTGACCAACAGGCATATCTTCCAGATCCAGAGCAGATTGGTAAAACGATGAAGTATGTTGTATGGCTCTACTGCAATCTCCAGTAGTTATACATGTCTTAGAAGCATTAATCATCTGTTCTAAAATGACAAGCCTCTGTTCTCCTATATGGGTGGGAATTACGTTCGGTACATTCATCGTTGTTGTTACCGTACTTTTTATTTTTGACCAAATAATTTCAATAGGGTTAAGCATCGGTGAATAGAAGCTCAATCGCAGGAGCGTAGCTGGAGAGTTGTCAGAAATAATTTGTAGCCGACTGTGGCATTGAGCATTGTCACATACCAATACGAGGATCTGGATGCCTGTTGGTCAATAATACTGCGATTTTTATTTAGTTTAATTTTTTTCGATCCTTGTTAGTTATGTATGTTTGTTGAATGAATATAATAAAAATTATATAGATAATTCAATTTTATCAAGGAAAAATTAAAATTTCTCAATTTCATTTGGAATTTTTTCAATTTCAAATTTAAACTTCCCAATTTCATTTTGAATTTTCTCAATTTCAAATTGAAATTCTCAATTTCATTTCGAATTTTCTCAATTTCAATTGGAATTTTCTCAATTTCAAATTGAAATTCTCAATTTCATTTGGAATTTTCTCAATTTCAAATTGAAATTCTCATTTTCATTTGGAATTTTCTCATTTTCAATGAAAAATGGTGTAGCTAGAATTTTATGAACATCCAAACAAAAAAATAAAGCATATTTTATATTAAATGAATAAAACAAATAGCAGTTTAAGGGGGGGGGGGGGGGGGGGAAACAAGAAAATAAATATGTATTGAGTCAGCCAAATGTTAAAGGGTGGTCTAGAAAAAAATAAAACAAACTAAATAACGACATTGGCATGCATAACCAAAACATTAAAAGGAGCTAACAATTATATTTTATATTAATTTTATTGTAAACAATCTTTACAAAAAAACTACCTGCTCATATAAATAAAAAAAAAATATATGATTTCATAGTTATTGTAAACAAAGAATGAAACAAATGCAACGATTGTTACTTGTGTATGACTGTTTAGAGAAATATGTATGAAGCTTATCTTTTATAACGTTTTTTTATTATTATTTTGAAGTACTTTTAATAGAAAATAATTGGTTAAGTTCAGTTGGGATAATCAGCTATATGGCATACAACTTATAGAACAGTAGACAAATGTTTAAGCAAAATCTCAAAAACGTTATACATGTTTTATTTTATTCGTAAAATTTTAAATGTTACGTTATATATTGTTATATATTGCGAATGTATCATAAGCGAAAAAAAAATAAAATTTTATAGAAGGGTTTTTATTTTTTTTTTTTTTTTAACAATGCAACACTTTATTTGGATTTAGAAGTGATTTTTCTCCGCAACGGTACAAATTAAAAATTTATGAATTTGTTCATCATTGTAACGAGTACTTATAACCGATTTGCAAGAAAGGGCCCGATATATAATAAGTGGGTGAAGATAAATAAGCCGAGTTAAATATGTTTTGTGACGTAAAACGTTACGTTATTAAAAACGTAGCTCAGCAACGCGAATTTCAGCTACGTTTTTATTTAAATTTTTTTTTTAATTTTGACCGGTGCATCTGGGAGAGATTTTTTATGTTGCGACCGAACCAAAAAAGATTACGGAACGGGAGCGGCTTCAAACTATAGGTACATAATTAGCTCTACTTTCGTAATCTTTAAACAAAATCCATGAATTATAAATTTTTCTATTTTTAAAAAATTCTTAAAATTTTTAGCTGGTGTATCTGGGGGAGATTTTTTTAAATTGCGACCGAACCAAAAAAGATTACGAAACGGGAGGGGCATCAAATTATAGGTAAATAGCTCTACTTTCATAATCTTTATATTTGATAAGAACACAGAAATTTATTGTTGAGGGAAAGCTAGCTTCTATGCGCATTATCACCTTTTCCATAGATTTTAGAAAAGCCAAAAATATTATACAAATAAAACCCTAAAGTGAATAAGTCTTACTTCTACCAATATTAAAGCTTAAAAAAAACCCTAACAATAAATAGTGAGTTTATCTTTTCTTTAGAGATTTTTTTAAATTTCCGAATGAAATTTTTTATTCGCATGGATTTTAATTTCGTTTCATGAATTCCCTGGGAATAAAATAACATGTACCTGATTTTAAAAACCTCTGTCATTATATTCGAGTTGTAAACAAAAAACAATTTAAGGGGGATGCTTTAATACCATGTGGAATAAGGCCATGATGGTTTTATCTCTCATTCAATAGGGAGATAAAGCCTTTTTTATTTTTTTTTTTTTTTTTTTTTATTTTTTATTTGAATGTGAGATAAAGCCATCATGGTCTTAGCTCACATTAGCAATATTATAAAATGGCTTTATCTCTCATTTCAGTTCCGCAGACACTAAAGTTAAGTATTGAAATCTGGCTTCGCATACTAAAGTATATCTGCGTGGCGGCCTGTGGCCGGGCTTAGGCGTTTTTTTTCTCCAGTAGGACGCGGAGGTGGTTTCGCTGTATAAAGTTTTCCTGTGTACGTCACAAGAATAAAAAAAATGTTTTTAAATGATAACTAAGGATTTTCCCTTTTACAGAATGTTAGCACCATGAATAACAATATTCTGCAAAAATATGGCTTTATCTCTCATTTGCGAAAAAAAAATATGGCTATACATATTTCTCATTTCGCAAAATTTCAAATATGACCTTACCTCTCAATGATTGGGCAATAAGGCCATTATGGCTTTATCTCCCATTCAATTGAGAAATCAAGCCGTCATGGTCTTATCTCACAAGGTTTTAAAGCACCCCCCCCCCCCCTCCCCAACAATTTATGTATTTGAGAAAACAGTGTTTTTGGTTAAAGATTACGAAAGAAGAGCTAAATACCTATAATTTGAAACCCCTCCCGGTGCGTAACCTTCTTTGGTTCGGTCACAATTTAAAAAAAAATTCTCCCAGATACAACGGTCAAAATTAAATAAAAACGTAGCTGAGCTACGCGAAGCTGAAATACGCGTTGCTGAGCTACGTTTTTAATAACGTTACGTTTAACGTCATAAAACATATTTAACTCGGCGTATTTATCTTCACCTGCTTCGATATAGTTAGCATTATATAAATCGCACTTGATCAAAAAGAGGTTATTAACTCAAAATTAAAAAAATTTAAGTATTTTCAATAAGTTAACTCGACATTTTTAAAATCTTCAAAATGTTTTGTCCTTAAATTTAAGGTTTAAATCTGTAAATGACATACAATATTTTAAAGAAAAGTAATACAATATTTTAAAGAGGAACGTGATTCATATGAGAAACACAATCATTTTTAGGAGTAAATGCATTGACTAGCAAAAATTTCCAACCAATTATATGTAGAGTAAAAAGGTTCTTTTTCTACGAAAATAAACCCCAACGAATTGCATGTAACAACAAACATTTCTATCAGCGTTGCCATTGAAAAACTTCAAACGTTGCTGACGAAAGGGGTATTTCTCATAACAGGGTCCCGAAAAGGTATAATAAAGAAAAAAAGGTTAAGTTGTTTAAAAAAAATTTAAAACCTAAATTGTGAAATTTTATGAAGTCTAAATGATGTCCTTTTTTACTACCAAAAACTATGTATCGTTTTAAAAAATTTCTTTTACTAAATTGCATCTTTATTAAACTTTTATATTGATCCATATCGTGTTTTTAACAGACATTGTTGATGTGTTACAAACACAAATACATACTCAATAAATAAATCGCCATATTTTTGGTTGTGGGTATAGCAACATTCGGACTTATTTAAAAAAACAAAAAGGGCTATGAAACGGATTTTCTAGGAAAATTTGTTTTATAAACCTGCTTTATTTTTATAACTAACGGCCAAATTCGCCAAGTATTGTAAACTGAAAGTTAAAGTTATAGTTGGTTTTAACTTGGTAAAATTGGCAGTAAGGAAAATAGAGTCTTAAATCATAATAAAATACTTTCTAATAACTTAAATTCGTTGACAAAGGCTTCTGTTTTGACAGTTATATTCTTGAATTCGAAAACAATTTAAAATAATGTACATAAATATTGCCAAAGTGTAGTTAGTATACTTTGCATATCGACGGCTTAATATGTAAACCCGCTAACTGCCTTTCTTCACATTTTACAGGAGACAAAAAAAAAATATATATTTTATATTTGCAGATTGAGAGGACAACTAAAAATTTAGTTAGTTTTAGACAATTCAAGACTCAAATTGAAGAAAAACTACATGCTGGTCGGCGAGGCGTATCTTTAACTACCATACGGCATCAAAATCTCAATTTGGA
Organism: Pollenia angustigena; assembly: GCA_930367215.1. Classification (NCBI taxonomy): domain Eukaryota; kingdom Metazoa; phylum Arthropoda; class Insecta; order Diptera; family Polleniidae; genus Pollenia; species Pollenia angustigena. The sequence continues at coordinate 191,608,666 of OV884060.1, read as the reverse complement.
TTAAGCAGGTTTGCATATTAAGTCGACGATATAGCGTTATCTATATCGTTCTTAGAATTAAATACCGGGTCTAATAATCTTAAAGCGTTCAGTCCTGTCATTTATATTAATTTTTGATACAGTTTTGTAACAAAATTTAGGCCAAGGTTCAAAATGTAGCATGAGTTGATTTCAGAGAATACAAAAGGGTACATTAAAAAATGGGCAAACAAATGGGGAGGGAAGCAATAAAGGGACAAATAGACACTTTAGGGTTACAACGGCAACACTGATTACTACGCCTTTAAAAATGGGAAACTTAAAGGAAAAAAGCCAAATACGAAAACAATACAAGAAATTTTTCAAGGTTACCAGTGCTGGAAGGCAAAACCAAACGACCGCCTAACATACTAAAATGCATTCACAGGCAGGCACAACACTGACATACACACCCGCATCAAAAGTTGCTTATCGATTTCTGGTTTGGTACAAAACAACTCGCTTGTTGTGACAACAAAATTCAAGCAAGCTAAAATTAAATTATTGTTTTTCTAGGTCTTTATGAATGAATAGAAAGTATGTATGTTATAATTACTAAAATGAGATTTATTCTTAAAAATACGAAAAACAAAAGTTGTGAAAGATTAATTATGTATTTAGCATATTTTAATATTCTGAGCATTGTGACTTACCCCTGGAACCTAAAATAACGACTTTGCCTTCAATGCCTCTCATGGTGGGGATGTGTGCTTTAAGTTAATTCTTCAGGTTGTATAAATTGGACGTTTTTATTAGAAGTTTCCTGAACTATTAGTATAATTGCCGCGATAGCAGTCTGTGATATTTCTAATGAATTTGTGATATCTCAACCTAATTTTTCTGCTATAGTTAGAAATTAATTATTTATTATCTATAAAATGTTTTGTATTTCACTACTATGTACTTTGTTTTTTATTCTATTTTCTTTTGGTTATTAGGGTAACATAACACAAAATTTATATTTATTACTATTGTGATATAAAATTGCCACATTTATTAAAAATTGCCATGCAATTTTCTTTTTTGCGCTGCATTTTAATGAAAACTATTTTTATTTTTTTTTTCAAATAGTATTAACCATTCTTCTATTTATTAATAAAAATCATTTTTCTTTGGAACAATGATTCCTTTGTTGTCAACATCATTTGTTTTTAAAACACACTGTACTTCACTTTAGTAATTTAATTACTTATTTTTAGCAAATAAAAACGATTTACCGAGGTTCTTTTTTCTTTTCTATTAGTTATAATTTCAAGACTACAGCTGACTTTTGTTTGTGTAGTTTTTCATAACAGAGTGTTTCATAAATAAATATGAAGGTATTGCCAGATATATATTTAAAAAATTGATGATATCCTCTAAAAATAATTAAGTTATCGTTATCTGAAAAATTAATACAAATTTTGTTTGTACAAATTTTGTTAGGTAAATAAAACTTTACAATTGAATTTAATATGACCCTACATTTACAACTAGTAGTAGAATTGAGTTAAACAAACCAGTTGAATGAAACCAAGTTCTTTTGATTTTTTATTCAACCTAAAGGCCCAGTTAGGCGAACGTTTATGTACCGCACCTTACTGTAAGTACGTTGGTTCACTTCCCTGCAAATAATATTGGACCACCTGACCATTTTGATAAAATGGACTACTCCATGGACTGGTCCGATGCAATGCAAGCATGGACCATGTCATTGTTAAAAAGTCATTGTTTGTAGTGAGACGACATGACTTCGTTTTTTAACGACGTGCTTTCGTTTTTAAACGACTTCAAAACTAATCCTCTTGTGTATACCATGGAGTAGTTTTAAAACTACTCCTTAGTAGTCCAAAGGTGGGTTATGTGGTCCTCCCCTAGGATATCGTAATGTTAAATAGACCATGTTTTTCCATACGTTTGGGTTACTTTTGGACTAGTCCTGGTCCCTTGTGGGCTACTCTTTACACGCGTGTTTAGACTGGTCCTATTATTTGCAGGGATACATAAAACAATACACACAGTAATGGGAATCAAAAATGTTTAAATGGTGACCGCTGTGCAGAAAAAGTACCAAGTGATTTAAATGGTATTAAAAAAGTATTTTGTGTATTTAAAAAAAACGTTAATAAATAAATATTTATTTTATAGATCTACAGTAAACAAATAAGTATGTATTTAAGTGTATATATTTTTAGCTGACATATATTGTAAATATGCATACACCAAACAATGTTTTGATACCATTCAAAGCTTTTTATGTTTCTCATTTCCATTGTATGTGTATATGCATTTGAATATTTTGTACTTCTAAGCATATGAAAATTTGAATATATGGAAATATGTTGTATTGTAAGTTGTTTTTTTCGCAATTCCATAGCTATACTGAAAAAAGTACCAAAAAAAAGAGCTAATATACCCGCACTCAATGTAACATACACGCCGCCCATCACTGTCTTACAAATGTAACGTAACAACGGCATGAAATTCGACCCTACAAGAAATGATTGAGCGAGTAGTCACATTTTTCATTTTGGTGTTAAGAAAATGATAGAAAGAAATTACCGAATGTGACCGAAAATTTTATTTCGGTCATTTATATCTATCATTTTCTTAACACCAAAATGAAAAATGTGACTACTCGCTCATTCATTTCTTGTAGGGTATATTATACAGATTGGTACGTTGCAACTACGGTACATAGTATTTCGGTAAGCTTTTGTATTGGTTTTCATATAACAAAAAGCGAACAGCTGATGGATACAGTACAGATACGGTACAGCAACGTTCGCCTAACTGAGCCTTAATAAGACCAACCACATCTCTAACGTAACAATTGGTTGTACTCAAATTCAAATTGAACAACAAGTCGCAACATGTAGGGTCAGCTGAAATTTAAAAAAATTTGATGTAACATTATTTTTATTAATTCGCAAAAAATTGCAAAAGTAAAAAAAATCAAAATTTTCAATACTAAACATACTTTAACTAAAGTATTTAGACATTTACGACAAATTTCGTCTTCTTAGCTCATTCCGAATGATCGCTTTCTTACAAAAATTCTTATTCCAAATTCCAGTGTGTACGCAATTTGGCTTAAATCAAGAATAATGATATTTGTTTAACATTTAAGTACACTGAAATAAGTTCGATGTTTTCTGCGTCAGTATACCTAGTTTGGGAGTTATGGACCTTAAAAATTTTAAAATTATTTTCCAAAATCTCTAAGTATAAACTTAAAAAAAAATTGTATTTCAAGAGTAGGCTTAACAGGTATGTATACATTAACATTACCTCAGCTGGTCCTTTTTTACATATAAACTTAGTTATTCTAAATGTCAAAACTACATAGAAAAAAATGAGAACCAGCATAACTCTGACAGACATTTCTGCATCATTTAAGAATTTCAGAAAATTGAGGAGTTTTTTAGAATTAAAAAGTAGTAAGCCACAATTTTTTGTTGTTTTAATGGTCAGAATAGCAAATACAAAAAATGATTTTTATTAAAAATTTGTTTCCTTATTTTGTAAAGCAGTGTCTTCTCGGCAACAACTATGCTTGCTGCTTCCTTTACGAAAAAACAACAATCAGTCAATATTATATTGTACGAGCTTTCAAAGTTGTTTGCCACAAATGCAAATATTTAAGGATGTGCGTTTGGAAGTCCATAACTAGAAAACTATGCGTTTGTGCCACTTTTTCCACTGTATATTTTCTCGTATTTGGAGCTGCGTCAAACAAGATGTGTTCCAAAATTTGCTGCACAGAATACACTCTTATTGGTTTCGGGGGATTTTTGTATTTATTTTTAGTAAGCTTATAATGAGTTGTTAAAAAATTAACTATTATTACTACTAAAAGCATTGTTATTGTAGCCGATTACCAAATTGCTTGCAGGGTAGCTATTGTAACATCACGTCTGCATGCGCTATCGATTTGAACAAGACATGAACATAGCTCCGGCAGAGCAACGGTGTTGATTTCTTCATGTTCTTGTATGTGGCGAATACGTACTGATGTCCATGTTCTGATTTTTGCTTGTGTTTGCTTGTTTATTTTTTCGGTTGTGTTGTTGTAGATAGAAAATGACATTGTAACCTGGCGTTTCCGCATGCAAGTATAAGTTTGAAAAACTCAATACACTCACACTTTTTCACTAACATTCCCAGCATTTTTGTTCATTCAGCCAATCGGCTGCTTCCTCGATTTTTCGTTGATAATACGTATACACTACTTGCAAGTAATTGCTTGCATGTGGAAACGCCGGGTAAGGCTAGCATCATGGCGAACATGGTTGCTAAGGCAAATGTTTAGCCAACGATGGCAGCACATGAACAAAATGTGAACATGAACACCATGGAGAGCTGTCATTATTAACCCATGTAATGTCCAATTAACGGCCATTTTCACCAAGTTCAGTTAAAACTAACTTTCAATTAAAGTTCCGGCTACCAATATGTTTTGACAGCTATAATTAATTATAACCGAACTTGGTGAAAATGGCCGTAATTTATTTAATTTTTGACGCTTGTTTTAATTTTTTTATTTTGTTTGATGTTTGTTTTAATTGAGAACAAAATTGTACTTACCTTGTACTTACTCTAGAATGGTCTTTACTACTTTACTTTTGTTCACTGTTCTTACAAAGTTGATAAATAGTGGAGACGGGTAGTAAGTCCTCATCCATATTATGAGACATTTTCTGCAAAAACTTTCTTCAATTCTCTTTTAAAACTGCTTTCGTGTCCTTACAATAAAAATTTTGTTTACAGCATTGAGTCATTTTCTATGCCTTCTCTCTTTCTTTCAATAAAAAACTTACAAAAACTGCTTGTACATGAAACATATTACACTTTTCCATTCGTCTTTCCGCTTTCATCAACAAACTCAAATATTACGCAGCAAATGTTTCATAATATGGATTGGGACTAAAGCAAAAAAATATACGAGATTCTGCCTGTTAAATTTCAACACTTTTTGTACTAAATATTTTATCGGAAGAACTATCATCTCTAAGTTCAACAGCTGCAATATATCATATTAAAACAATAAAAAAAACAAATGTAAACAAACAAATTCCATTGAAAATTAAAATTTATTTTTTTAAGCAAATTATAACTAAACTATATTCGACCGAAAACAAATTAGACAACATACCAAGTAAAAAGAAAATTAGCAATTAAAATAAAAAATATTTTTAAAATTGTACACCTGAAATTCCCCCTGATTATAAACATTTATCAAAGTCAAACGAAGAGATAACAAAAAGAGAATTTAATAAAAAACCAAATAAAAAAGTAATATTTTTTGGGAAAACGCTAACGCAGCCGCTGATATAAACAGCGGCAGACAAATTGTAGATAAACAATGCGTGAGTCATTGTAAATATGAACAAGGTGGTGGGAAACAAATTAAAGGCGTTTAAAACATGTACTATTTGTTGTGGCTCTAGATGATTTTTTTAAACATTCTATAACAGACCGTGATCAAGGAAAGTTGTTTTTAATCTTCTTACATATTTCGGTAACAAGTGAAAAACTTATACCCACACATAAAAATGTTCGATTTTAATCTGGAATTCGCTCGTGGTGGTGCTTATTTAACCGTAGAACTTTTCAAACAGTTTTCAGCCGGTGGTGTAAACGAAAACATTGTGTTTTCTCCCTTTTCCATACAAATCTTGTTAGCTTTGGCTTTTGCAGGTGCTAAAGATGAAACCGCTGATGAAATTGCTGATGCAATGCAATTTGTTTCAAGCTATCCATCAGAAGTTGCTGCGACATTCAAATTTGTTTTGGAAAAGTATAAGAATTCTGATCTTTTGAAAATCGCCAACAAGGTATATGTACAAGAAGGTAAAAACCTTAAGGCTGAATATGCCACTACCACTAAAGAAAACTATCATGCCGAGGTGGAAGAATTGAATTTCGCTGAAAGTGAGGCAGCTGCTCAATCGATAAACTCTTGGGTAGAGGACAAAACCGTTGGAAAAATCACGAATCTTGTTACACCCGATGCTTTTAGTGCCCTTACCCGTTTGGTGCTTTTAAACGCGTTGCATTTTAAAGGTGATTGGCAAAAGAAATTTGATGAATCACGCACCGAAGAAGATGATTTTTGGATAGCAAAAGAACAATCTGTTAAAGTCAACTATATGAATCAAAAGGCTAAATTTAGTTATGGCTTCTTTGAGGAACTTGATTGTTCGGCCTTGGAAATGCCATACAAAAACTCAGATTTAAGTATGTTTGTTTTATTGCCGAACGAACGAGACGGTTTAAAGCAGTTGGCTGAAAAATTACAAGATATTAATTTGATTGATTTGGCCGACCAAATGAATACCGAAGATGTTATGGTGAAATTCCCAAAATTCAAGGTGGAGTACAGTGTGGAGTTGTCCAATGTTTTGAAAGAGGTAAGTCTGAGCTTATTTATTTACATACAACATATTTTTAATTGGAACTTTGCAAAATAAGTTTATCTGCTTAAAATCTAAATGAATATTTTTATAATAAAATAAAGTTTTATTATTTTCTCACATAAACAGTTTCCGATTCCATTTTATTACATGATAATTCTATATTAAAGTTTTAAAAGATGTACATAAGAACTTAATCATCATTCAGTTTTGAAGTTTCTAATTTTGTTTATAGTAAATTAGTTCATAAAATCAAATATGCAATAAAAATGTCTGTAAATACGACCGTTTTCTGAAAAAATAAAATTTAAAAAAAATATATTACATATTTTTGAAGGTTTATTTGAAGAAATTGGCATTTAAATTGCTAAATTTAACTTTCATTCAAACCATGGGCCATGATTCAAACTTTATATAAAATAAGTGTATTAAAGTACTTATGTCATAATAAGAAAAAATATTCCTTTATTTTATGCACGACGACTACAATATTTAATCATATATTTTAAAATTAAAATAACCAATATGTACAAGTATTGAAATTTTAGCTCTTCTAACAAGTTTTGTCTATATTTAACTTTATTTGTTTAAAAATCGCATAACATAATCACAAATAAAAACTCTCAAAAATTTTAGATTATAACACTGCGCTACAAGCAATTTTTGGAGGCTTCTCTCTATTGCGATGCGAAAGAAAACGGTAGCAATTCTAGTGATTGGTAGCCTTTAAGGCGTTTGCGTATTTTTTTCATATTTAGACATTGCATTACTGTCAATTTGCGCCATCTTTAAATTTTATTGCCACTATTACTTCATTAAAAAACTTTACAATTCCGAATCGAAATTGTATTCGCATCACATTAGAGAGTTCCCCCCTTGTATGTGCCAGTCAACAGAATATAAGAACTTCAAAAATTAACTTGAATAACTATAATTTTAAAGTTAAAACCGAAGTATGTATAATGTTAATACATAATAAAACCATTAGTTTATTATTTTTAAACTGGGTTTTAATTATATTTTAAAAATGCGAGTTTTACTTTTGTTTAAAATCGGTTACGAAATAGATGACTCTTGATCGTTTAAGTAAAAAAATACACATCTTTCAACAAGTTTTAATATGATCTCACTTTTTATGAGAAACACCTAAGTACATAAAAATCGGTTCAAAACTAAGGTGACCATACGTACTCTTTTTTAGAGGACAATCATCTATTTTTTTTTTTTTTATTTATTTCTTCGATTACATAACCGAGCCCTTAGGGCCTTATATGGTTAATAAAAACTACTAATTAAACAACAAACTTCAGTAATTAATAAAAAAAAATATAATAAACAAGAAAATAATGTTACTTATGTATATAAAACTTATATATAAAGTTCAAAAATAAAATGAATACATTAAATAACAAAGACATAAAAAATGCTATATATTCTGTTTCCATATTACGCAGATAGAAAATTCCAAAACAATGGCAAATGTTCGTTTTAGTGAATTGATAAGTTATTTAGCTCTGCAAATTCCATCAACTTAGATTTAAATAAATGCAGCGAATAAGAAAATTTTCTTAGATCCCTTGGCAAAGTATTCCAGATTTTTGAAACCCGAATCTGATATGATTGTCCAAAAGTGTTCAAACGTCTAATAGGAAAAATAATTTGAGGATTCCTTGTTGACCTAGAGAAATTGAAATTTTCAACAATATAATCAGGGTAACCATTTACAATGCATTTATAGAAAAATAGTAGTATTCTAAAGGCAATAAAATTTTCAAAAGATGTCCGTAGAAAGGTAAGCGTATGCCGACTTACATGATCACGAAATCTCAAACCAAAAACATAACGAATAATTCTGTTAAAAATAACCTTAAATTTCTCAAGTACATAATTACCTGCGCCCGAAAAGACCTCCAGACTGGCTGTCCTCTAGAAAATTTGTGTCCTCTTTTATCATCTTTTTGTTATAATCTGTCATCTTTGTCCTCTTTTTTTTAAATCATGGCCAATATTTGCTTTTTTTATAAATTAAAATAAATTTTATTTCACGGCGATCACTGGTCTTTTCTGTCAAATCGTATGGTAAATGTCGTGCCATGCTTGTTCTGTTCATATCCATACTGAACTCTCATACACTTGCAGTATAAAATTTTGAATAAGTAAGTGCAATGCATTTTAAAGTTTCGTTATTTTTTTAAACTAATTTTACTTAAGTAAATGTAAATTTCTATATAAATAAGTATATCGTCGGCTTAATATGTAAACCTGCTAACTCCCTTTCTACAAATTTTACAGGAAAAACTTTTTATTTTTCCTATTTGCTGCTTGAGAGGAAACAAAAAATTAAGTGGATTTGACACACTTCAATACTCAAATTGCTGGTCCACATATCTTTCTCTACCCAACGGCATCAAAAGCTCAATTTACTTAAAAAGTGGATTTAGCAGGTTTACATATTAAGCCGATAATATGTTATTTTTATACCCACACCACAATAATGGAGAGGGTATTATGCATTTGTGTTGATGTGTGTAACGCCTTAAAATATTGGTCCTAGACCCACCTTAAAGTATAACGATCGACTCAGAATCACTTTTTGAGTCGAACCAACGATGTCCGTCCGGCTGGCTGGCTGTCCATGTAACCTTGTGCGCAAAGTACAGGGCGCAATTTTAGAGATAATTGGGGATAGGGGGAAATTTCTTCCTCTCAGAAACTATCAAACCGATTTTAATGAAATTTAAAACATAGATAGAACCATATTTTTATGGACACAAAAGGGATGATGCATTTTTTAAAAAATAGGACCACGAGGGGAGATAGGGGCAATTTCTGCCTCTCAACCCGATTTTGATGAAATTTAAAACATAGATAGTTCCATATCTATATGGGCACGTAAGCTATACAGTTTTTCAAAAATAGGACCACAAGGGGAGGTAGGGAGCAATTTCAAACCGATTTTAATGAAGTTTATAAGCATGAATAAATCCGTATTTATGTGGACACTAGCTTAACCCGGTGCGCTTCGCTACACTGCTTAAACCACTTCTTCAGTTGAGAGATATTTAATATATGCATCCTATGGAAGGTATTTCCCCCCTGCGCCTTCCCGCTTTATTTTTATTTTCAAAAGTGTAGTATACCATAAGTGTGACTTCTACAAAGTTTGAACATTATAACTTTAATAGTTTTTAAGATATCCGATATTAAACATTGGCGTCCTATGGGGGGTAACACTTCCCCCGCTGCTATTTTGTTTAAATTTTGGGGCTCAGAAGATCCTACTACCAAAATTTCAACAAATTGCTTGCAGCGGCTCTTATTAATATTGCTATCTATGAGGGGTACTGCTCCTCCTCTGTCTACCCCGCCCATTTTTATATTAAAATTTATAGTTTACCATAGTAGTAGCTGTAACCACGTTTGAAGACTCTACCTTTAATAGCTCTTCTGTTGAGCGATATTTAATTTATGCATCCTATGGAAGGTATTTCCCCCCTTGCGCCTACCCGCTTTATTTTTATTTTCAAAAGTGTAGTATACCATAAGAGAGACTTCTGCAAAGTTTGAACATTCTCACTATAAAAGTTCTTAAGATATGCGATATTAACCATTGGCGTCGTATGGTGGGTACCACTTCCCCCGCTGCTATTTTATTTCAATTTTGGTGCTCTGAAGATCCTACTACCAAAAGTTCAACAAAATGCGTGCAGCGGCTCTTAATAATATTTCTATCTATGAGGGGTACTGCTCCTCCCCTGTCAACCCCGCCCATTTTTATATTGAAATTTATATTTTACCATAATAGTAGCTTTAACCACGTTTGAAGACTGTCCCTTTAATAGTTCTTCAGTTGAGCGATATTTAATATATGGGTGTTTCTCTGGTTATGCACGCGACATTTGTACGCGTTATATTGTGTTTGAATATTAAAAAAATAGAAGTGGATTGGAATTTTAGAATGAATTCTAGAATCGTTACTTTGTTTGTGATGAGTTCTTTCTAAAAAGTATATATAATGGTAAATTGAGCACTGGGTACCCAAATGCCATGCAATCAAAGTTGACTTACTCACGTGACAAAAATAGAAGTGCCTTTTAGGACCGTAAGAAAAAGTGCGAAAGTAAGTGAATTGTAGGAGGTTTTTATTTCGGAAAAAATGTTTTTATAAAGGTTAGTAATGGGCCTTTATAATCATGTTTTGTTCAAAAGCAACTATGCATGGGTTGGCGAAGAAAAAAATAAATTGTAAATTACGCACGTGACATTATGCACGTGACACTTTTTACCTTCATACATATATGTTTTTTATTATTATTTCCACTCATTTTCCCATAAATGTCTTAAAATTTGCTTAACAAAAAAACTCCTTTTACAATTGATTGTAATGGAGAGATTATGAAGAAAGAGTGTAAACATAACATATTTCTTGCATGTAAAATAAGTATATAAAAATGTCTTTAAAAGTAGAAAATACTGAAAAATATAAAATTTTCCAGTTTCCAGCCCAATTTGCTCAAGTAAAACAGCTCAGATATGCTAGGAAACCATTATTTTATAAGAACATAGAATTTTTTTCTAATAATAAACAATAAAAGACGATGATAATCAACATTTTATTTTTTCATCCTGGCAGACCATTCTGGGGAAATGCCCATATCCATCCTATTGGAGGTATTTCCCCCCCTGCGCCTACCGCTTTATTTTTATTCTCAATAGAGAAGTATACCATAAGAGTGACTTCTACAAAGTTTGAACATTCTCACTATAACAGTTCTTAAGATATGCTATATTAAACATTGGCGTCCTATGGGGGGAACCACTTCCCCCGCTACTATTTTTTTTAAATTTTGGGGCTTAGGAGATTCTACTACCAAAAGTTCAACAAAATGCGTGCATCGGCTCTTAAGATATGCGATATTTAATATTGGCATCCAATGGGGGGTACCAATTTCCCGGCCCCTATCGAAAAAATAAGTAGCCTATTTTATTTTTAGGGCTCACATGATGTTACTGTAAAAATTTCAGGAAAATCGGTTCAGTAGTTTAGGAGTCTATAAGCCAACAAACAAACATACAAACATTTTTCATTTTTATATATATAGATATAAGCATGATGCATACTGTGGTGTAGGGTATCATATGGTCGGGCTTGACCGACTATACTTTCTTACTTGTTTTAATTTACTATACGTATATAAATATGGGAATGTAATTTTGTCTGTAATATAAGTACAAAATCTTGATGTCAAAAATATTTTTTTCTTTATGTCCTCTATTTTTATTTTTAAAATCTGGTCGCCTTATCAAAACTGAAAAAGTTATTAAAAGTTACGTAAAAAGATGCATATCGATGGTTTTCTTCCGCAACCTCGTAACTCAAAAGCAACTACTTTTCAGAAGAGACAAAATACTTTATTTTAACCAAATATTTGAAACTTTTTGCTTCATATTCTTTTATAATCCAATAATTAGGAAAAATTCCGATATTCCGCCAAACAAAAAAATTGCAAAATTGTAAAGCGGTATTTACTGATTACTTTCCCAGTTAAAACAAAAAATCATAAAAAATCGAGTTACGTGGTTGCGGAAGAAAACCATCGATATGTGAATTGTGCTTTTTTTTTAAATATATATGGAGTATTTGTTTTCTATAGTTGCGTTCGAGAACACAAAAGTTTTTACTATTTTTAATATTTTTAATTAGGCTTAAGTTCATTAAATTTAATTTTCATTAAATTATTTTTATGAAGAAAGGAATTTTACAACATGAAAATCAATTAAAATTTACTGATAATTTTTCATTCCTGACTCAATCTGGGCTCGAACCCAATTAAAAATTTGGATTAAAAACCATAAATAGTTCAATAAAATAACCACAATACTAATAATTGTTAAAGCTAAGGCACGAGCTCTATGTTTGCATTTGTCCTTCAAGTTGTGCTGAAAAGGTCAACAAGAAAAAGAAAGACAAAAAAATGAAAAAACAAAAAATATGTACTTTGAACTTCAAGAAGAATTCTTGACAAAAGTACGAAAAAACAGAAGTTAAGGAACAACATGTTAAAATAAATTAAAATAGATAATCATTCAAAGCAAATTTCGATCTACCAAAGGTTGAATACAATTTGGCTTAAGGATTGATGTTTGACTAATGACGTCAGCAGTCGTCGATGGCTGCGAGTGTTAAACGGCAAGCCCTCTGAGGAGATTGAGTGGTTGCAATCGAAACATGTCAGGGTAACCTGTCCGTAAACACCTGGGTTCGAGCCCAGATTGAGTCAGGAATGAAAAATTATCAGTAAATTTTAATTGATTTTCATGTTGTAAAATTCCTTTCTTCATAAAAATAATTTAATGAAAATTAAATTTAATGAACTTAAGCCTAATTAAAAATATTAAAAATTTGGATTAAAAACCATAAATAGTTTAATAAAAAAACCACAATACTAATAATTGTTAAAGCTAAGTGCTGGTTCACACAGGTCAAGTTTGACTCTTCAAGTCTCGAGCTTTTAGGAGAGAGGGGTAAAGAGAATGGAAAGGGGTACATACTTGACCGTACCAGTCAGTTTTGTATTTTTCTTTTCTTTTTTCATCCGTAATATAATAAAATGGTACAAAGTTGAAGGAAAAGAAAACAAAAATTAATTTTGTGCATGAACGTGAACGCAAGTTCAAAAGAAAATTTAAATAAAACTGTTCAAGTAAACTTGACCTGTGTGAACCAGCACTAAGGCACGAGCTCTATGTTTGCATTTGTCCTTCAAGTTGTGCTGAAAAGGTCAACAAGAAAAAGAAAGACAAAAAAATGAAAAAACAAAAAATATGTACTTTGAACTTCAAGAAGAATTCTTGACAAAAGTACGAAAAAACAGAAGTAAAGTAAAAATGACGTCAGCAGTCGTCGATGGCTGCGAGTGTTAAACGGCAAGCCCTCTGAGGAGATTGAGTGGTTGCAATCGAAACATGTCAGGGTAACCTGTCCGTAAACACCTGGGTTCGAGCCCAGATTGAGTCAGGAATGAAAAATTATCAGTAAATTTTAATTGATTTTAATGTTGTAAAATTCCTTTCTTCATAAAAATAATTTAATGAAAATTAAATTTAATGAACTTAAGCCTAATTAAAAATATTAAAAATTTGGATTAAAAACCATAAATAGTTCAATAAAATAACCACAATACTAATAGTTTTTACTATTATACCCTCCACCACAATTAGTTGTGAAGAGGGTATATTAAGTTTGTCATTCCGTGTGAAACTTTTTTATTATTCATCTCAGACCCCATAAAGTATATATATTCTGGGTCCTTGAGTAATTCTAAGTCGATTTAGCCATGTCCGTCTGTCCGTCTGTCCGTCGGTCCGTCTGTCCGTCTGTTGAAAACACGCTCACTTTCGAACAACTCAAAAGAAATGAACAAACTTGGTGCCAAATTGCTTGTAGTTATCCTAAGCAGTTTGGGATTGAAATCCAGCAAAATCGGTTCAGTAGGACCAGAGCTATGAATCAAAATGTGGAACCACCACCTAAAAAAATTGATAATTTTGTTACAAAAAATAACATAAATGCTGGAACAAGGCACGGAATGAGATAAGATTTTGCAAAAATTTGTTTTAGTTGACTGGAAATCACGCTGTTAAATTTCGTGATGATCCCGCCATAATTTACCCTAAGCCCCATATAAACAATACTCCCGGAAAACAGTTTAGTACGCCTAAAATCGTAAAAAATAACGCTAGCGTAACAAAATTTGGTACGTCACAGTTTTATAGAACTACAAATGACACTGTGAAATTTCGTGAAGATCGGTACATAATTTACCCTAGGCCCCATAGAAACCCTACTCCCGGAAAACAGTTAAGTCCGCCTAAAACCGTAAAAAATAATGCAATCATAACAAATTTTGGCTCGTCACAGTTTTGTAGGACTACAAATGATACTGGGAAATTTCGTGAAGAACGGTACATAATTTACCCTAGGGCCCATAGAAACCCTACTCCCGGAAAACAGTTTAGTACGCCTAAAACCGTAAAAAATAATGCAATTATAACAAATTTTGGCTCGTCACAGTTTTGTACGACTGCAAATGATACTGGGAAATTTCGTGAAGATCGGTACATAATTTACCCTAGGGCCCATAGAAACCCTACTCCCGGAAAACATTTTAGTACACCTAACACCATAATTAGTTATGCTAGCATAACAGAAATTGGTACGTCACAGTTTTAAAGGACTAGAAATGACGCTGTGAAATTTCGTGATGATCGGTCCATAATTTACCCTAGGCCCCATACAAACCCTACTACCGGAAAACAGTTTAGTCGCCTAAAACCATAATTAATAACAAATCGTCACAGTTTAAGATAATAATAACATCATACAGATATTACTCCTTAAACATTCGAACTGTCGGTGGAGGGTATCAAAGATTCGGCACAGCCGAATATAGCACTCTAACTTGTTTTTTACTAAACTTTACTTCATTTTACGAAATTGCGTTCGAGTACACAAAATGCAGTAAATGAGAACATAAATTGAGAGCGAAAAGTGACAGTTTTTGTCTGAGTATTTACAAATTTTTACTGCAGAAATTTTTGCAATAAAATTTAGTAAATCAAAAAAACATATGTATGTTTCAAAAGGTAAACAAACAAAAGTAACAAATAAAAAGCATACAAATTGTGAAAAAATTGTTAAATAAAAGAAAAGTTGAAATAAAAATTAAACCAAAACAAAAAGTGAATAAATATTAATTAATTAAACTTGTTTGTGAAGCATTTTTTTGGCTAAATACAAACTTTTCAAATTTTTTTTGTTATGTTAATTTCTTAGAGCGGGTTTTTTACTTAGAGTTTAAACCAGGATCAATAGTAAGATTTGTTACTCTTATAATAAAATTAATCTAGCCTTAATCCTCTTTGGTGTTTTTAAGTGAAAGATTAAAGCTTTTAGAATTGCCATATGAATTGACAATACTTTAATGTATAAGTATGGCAGTTTAAAACAAATGCCAAAAATTGTCATCAAATTACTGTTCTTAACGTGAAAAAGAAGAAGAAAAGGATATAATTTTGTATTGTGTTATATAATATTATATATTTAAAAATAAATGAAATCGAAAAAGAAGCAAAATAATCAAGGAATATTTTATCTTACGAGGTGGAATATTTAATAAAACTTTAAATAAAAAAAAATTAAAAATATTTCCTTTTATAAGCATTCGTACTTTTGAAAGTTCTGTCGCAAGTTTAAACCGCCAACTTTGGGCGTTTAAACTTGGAAACAAAATGAAATAATCGACTACCCAAAAACGAATTTCAAAGATTGGTTCTAATTTAATCGCTGATCTTTATGTCAAAAACTGGCTCTTAGAGTTGTAAAAGTGTGAAGTATTTGGGTACTTAAATAATCAATAGCAAAAAAATTATTCATGTTCTTTTAAATAATTTAACCCGCTACAAATAAGTAAAATCAAACAAAATAAAAAACAAATAAATATGAAAGATTACATAAAATAGTTTGTTTGTATTTTCCAAAAATGTTCGTGCTATAAAAAGTATTTAATCGAGTACCGATAAGAAAACGAGTTAAGTAGTCAAAAGTGTCAATATTTTTCAACACTTCAATTGTTTGTCATCAGCTGTTGCCTTTATTTTACGAATTTTTACAAATTTTGCGTTCGCGAACTTTCTTGGACAACAGCTTTTTGTGAGAGAAAATTTTTTAGTTTACTCATTTACTGTATTTTACTGTAAAAGTACTCAAACGCACCTTATACAATTCACTAGAAATTTTGTGTATGTAGGAGTGTATATAAGATTTTTGTATGACGTGCTAAATTCCCAATTTTTTATTTTTGATAAATACACTGAAATTTATTGTTGAAGGAAATGTAGTTTACTTAAGTGTTTTGGAATGCTAATAGCTTTTTGATTAAAGCAAACAATAACAATTTTAAAATTAATATAAAAAATGGCGTTTTCTCAACTTAATTTTTCAACTTATTAACAGTAAAGCTTCGTTCAAGGCGAATTTATTACAGGTGGTCTTAAAAGCCCTGCTGATATTAGCTAAAATCACTGTTGAATGTCAAAATTTTGTTTATTCTCTTTTATTATCTTTGTTTCTGTTTTGTTTTATTTCTGTTTTTGACATTGTACAATGATTTTACAAAAACAAATTGCTTGTGGTTTATGTACGAGTTGTACTTGTTGTAGTACCGAGATTACCTGGGATGAATTCGCCTTGGCTTCATTCATAATCAAAAAAAACATTTTCACTTGGTGTTCAAAATAGATGAACAGTTTCTTTTGCTACGACACACATTTTGCATTAAGAAACCGTTTGCAAATTTTAGCCACAACAATATTATGCATTTATTATTATTTTTTTACAAAATTATGTTAAAATTTTCATAAAATTATTTTAAACACAATTTCATACAAATTGTTCCCAGCAAACACAGAAATACTCCATATGTTTTGCCAAACGTATTGCCTGGATGAAAAATGTTATTGCGGCAATAATCGATTTCGTATTGCGGAAGATACTTCCTTCGGGAAGAAACGTGTCTCGATGGCAATACTTCTAAGCAATACGAAAGCGATACTTCTAGATGATTAACTAGCAATATCGCCAGATAACCACTTTTAAGAAAATAGGAAGATATCACCAAAATATCATTGGGATGACAAAAAGAAGATTTTGCATTGAAAAATATTGTCATTTGTGTACAAAGAAGCACAGCTTTTTATTTAAAATTAAATAGGTAATTTATACGTATAAATTTTACTTAACATAATAGGTATAATTTATAATTAAAATAAAGTAAAAAATATACATAAATATTTAGTTTCCACAAAATTCTTGAAAAAACCTACCACTGCTTTAAAATTGCATCCAGGATTGAGAAATTCTTGACTTAATTTAAAAGGAAACAGATCAATATTTAACCGATTATTTAATTTAAATATTTACCTTTTGCAGAATATTTTGGGAAATAATTTTTAAGTTTTAATAATTGGATTAATTTTTATTTTTTATTTATGACGTACATATGTATTAAATTTAAAAAAATTTTTTATGTCTATGTTGCGTAATTTTCTCAAAAATTATAAAAGGAAGAAAATAAAATATTATAAGTAATTACTTTGATTATTTTCTTTTAGATGACAATTTGGAGATATTGCTTAACTATTGCCTTAGGGGATATCTTCCATTTGTTTGCAGGGTTGCTGAAGTTAAAGTAGACTCAACTTTAGTTCAGCAACAATTTGTATGAAATTGTTTCAGACGTTTAAAATAATTTTATTTAATTTTGAATGAAAATTTTAACAAAATGTTTTCAAAAATAAAAATAAATGCATAATATTGTAGTGGCTAAAATTTGCGAACGGTTTCTTGATGCAAAATATTTGTTGTTACAAAAGAAATTGTTGCTCTATTATGAACACCAAATGAAAATGTTTTTTTGATTGTGAACGTAGCTTTAAACTTACGAGAATCAGCCATACTCTGAAAATCAAATTCAACTGAAATTGAAATCAAAGCAATTTTAAAAACTATCCCGTGTTTAAAGTTTATAAAAAAATCCTTTTATTTATGTTACTCATGTGCCCATGTTCTATCACTCTCGCGTCTAGAAACTTTTTGATTGAAGTGAAACAAAAATGCCATTTCGAGCCCTAACCGCGAAAATAACGTAAGCGACATCATATTCAATTTTTTTTTTTTTTTAATAAATGACTTTATGTCAACACTTGCATCATCTCCTAAAATTGTGTTTGTGTAAAATTTCTTTTAATATCCCAGACGATTATGTTTAATATACAAATCCTAAAAGAATCTTCTGATGATTATCTGACGATTAACAAAAACAAAAAATTGGATTTTATTTATTTATTACTTTTTTTTACAAATTTTTTGACACGCTCGTCTTTTAATCTTGGAATGAACCTTTTGCGACTCTCTGTAAGAGTCATATAACAATTGCTAAATAAGAGCGTTTTTGAAATATGAAAATTCTATAGCCAATACAATTTCAATAAAACAAACCGACCTAAGGATCTGTAAATAAAGGATTTTCCGACAGGATAGTGTTGCTTTCGCAACCTTAAAGGTTTGTTTTATGTAAATTGTATGAAAACTAGAAGTTTTAACATGAAAACGACGCGAGATGCCTTTTTTTAGGTAGCTCAGTTATACGGCTGAGCATTGCGTGATTTGTAAAATAATCCTTACATGAGACTCATACGACTCTTGGCATGCTTTTTAAAAGACTCGTTAGATAATCCCTACATACATACATCAAAAACGATTCCCTTTACGATTAATATAAGCGTGTTTCGCTGCGTTCTAGAAGAATCTCTCATACGAATCAGCACGTGTAACAGTTTCTCCCGTGCTAGGAATCGTCTACAATTAAAAAATGAGCTCGTTGACGATCAAAAACACTCTTTGTGAGATTCCCAATAGACTCCTAGACGATTGAAAATGCTAGCTGGGATGTGTGGCATACCAAAAACGTATGTGTGCGAGAAAACAATAAACGCCCTGCAAATAAAATTGGATCACCGGATCCATTTTGATAAAATGGACTACTCCTTGGACTACTCCGATGTAATGCAAGCATGGACCATGTCATTGTTAAAAAGTGTTTGTAGTGAGACGACTTCAAAACTAATCCTCTTGTGTATACCATGGAGTAGTTTTAAAACTACTCCTTAGTAGTCCAAAGGTGGGTTATGTGGTCCTCCCCTAGGATATCGTAATGTTAAATAGACCATGTTTTTCCATACGTTTGGGTTACTTTTGGACTAGTCCTGGTCCCTTGTGGGCTACTCTTTACACGCGTGTTTGGACTGGTCCTATTATTTGCAGGGCGTAAACAAACATATACATGCACATGTAAGCAAAATGTAATAAATATATAAAAGAATTTTATGACAAATTTTATACAAATTTTATAACAAAAATTATAAAAGTTACTGCCTGTTTAACGATTTCGAACGTCAACATTCGCATAGAAAATTATATTTAAAACAAAAACAAAATTCGAAAATTTGTTTTTGTTATAAATGTAAATTTCTATGCGAACGTTAACGTTCGAAATCGATGAACAAGATGTTAGATTAGAAAAAAGTGTTTTAATAACAACTTCCAAATTCTTGCGTTTTGCGTTTTCGATTTTCAGAACAGCCGTGAATATTTTGTTTTTGGCACATTTTTCATTGCTTAATTATTAATTAAAATCGCACTTTAAATTATTTGGTATAGCCGACGGTTGTATTTTCGCTGCCGTCGTTGAAAAATTTTAAATTTTAGTAAATTTCGTTTGCCGTCCATGATATGTGTGGCTGGCGTTTTCAACGTCTGCATCCTGCAAATAAAATTGGACCACCTGATCCATTTTGATAAAATGGACTACTCTATGGACTGGTCCGATGTAATGCAAGCATAGACCATGTCATTGTTAAATAGTGTTTGTAGTGAGACGACATGTCTTCGTTTTTTAACGACATGCTTTCGTTTTTAAACGACTTCAGAACTAATCCTCTTCAATATACCATGGAGTAGTTTTAAAACTACTCCTTAGTGGTCCAAAGGTGGGTTATATGGTCCTTTCCTAGGACATCGTAATGTTAAATAGACCAGGTTTATTCCATACGTTTGAGTTACTTTTGGATAGTCCCGGTCCCTAGTGGACTACTCTTTACACGCGTGTTTGGACTGGTCCTATTATTTGCAGGGCAGTGTCACATCGGCTTCGAGAGGAATATTAAGACATTTATAACGGAACGACGTAATCTCTTAAGGCTAGATTACACTATCTCACAAGTCTTACGTATTCCATAATACTTTGTGAGATAAGAATTTAATGTGTTTTGTTGCGACTGTCAAAAAATCTAATTTAACATGACAGTTTGTATTCACACCATCACACAAAGTATAAACACTCACACATGAAATAATATGCAACCCTGATCCAATGAAAAGTATTATTGTTTAGAAATTTTTCAAAAAACGATGAAGTCGTATGGGATGTCAAACTGTTTTCATAATAATTGTCATTTTTGTGAGATATGACAGTCACACTATCACACTTTGCCATATTACTTGGGTTTTTGACATGTATTAATACAAAGTATAATAGCGTAATCTAGCCTTTATTAATTTTCTACATGAGTTACAGCCACATTTGTTTCTCACTTTTTGAGAAATGATGAAATATTTTGTTTCACATCTTTTCGATGCGAAAAGTTCTCACTAAAGTTACAGAACATGGGTACAGGACAACTCTTAAAAGCAGGTAATATAAAAACAAAAAGTTATTGAAAATCTCCATCGATTTTAATTTCTCCTGATTTCGATTTCCATAACCAGTACCCATGTTCTGTAACTTTAGTGAGAACTTCTTGCATCGAAAAGATGTGAAACAAAATATTCCATCGTTTCTCGAAAAGTAAGAAAAATGTGTGTCTGTAACTCATGTCGAAAACTATCAAAAGAGATTACGTCGTTACGTTATAAATGTCATAATATTGCACTCGAAGCCGATATGGCATTGCAGACGTTCAGAACGCCAGTAACACATATCGTTGACGGCGACCAAAATTTACTTAAATAGAAAATTTTTCAACGACGGCGGCGAAAACACAACCCGTCGGTTATACCAAATTGTGTAAAGAGCGACTTTAATGTTTGTTGTTTGCAAACGAGCTTTGAAGACATTCGTATATTTTATAAAAATATTAAAAGCAAAATAATAAAACAATGAAAAATGTGCCAAGAATAAAATATTATTATTATTATTCTTTGTATTTTGCATTTTTAATTGTTTTTTAGTGTTGAAATTTTTTCTCGCCCCATTTTTATTCGTGAGTTTATTTCACAGTTCAAAGCGGGAACTTTTCTCACGAAAATGTTACAGAAACACTTTTTCTGTAAATTGGCGAGTAATTTCCTTACGTGACAGCTTGTACTCGCCAAAAAAAAAGTTACAGACACAGCTAAGTGAGAAAAACAGCTGTTTGTTTCAATTTATGACATTTTTGTTTCATTTCACACATTTCAATCGAAAACTTTCTCGACGCGAGTTTCAGAACATGGGCACAGGTTATTAACAACAAACTTTTTTACTTTAGAGTGTGTATTTTTAAGACTACCATTATATTATAAAAAAAAAATAATTACTATATTCGTTTCTCTGTATTTTTCTTTCTTGCAGTTGGGCATTAAAAAAGCTTTTGAAAATGAAGCCAATTTCAGCAATATGCTAGAATCTTCTGAAGATCTCTTTGTTTCCAATGTTTTCCATAAGGCGTGCATTGAGGTAAATGAGGAAGGCTGTGAAGCAGCTGCTGCTACTGGCATGATAATGATGTGTAGAATGGCAACGTTACCTTTAGAATTCCAAGCTGATCGTCCATTTTTGTATATGATTTGGAATAAGAAGAATATCTTATTTGCCGGTGCTTTTGTTAATGCTCCTCAATAAAAACATCTCATTTGTTTTTTCGAAAAGCAAACAATCCATGACAAGATTTCGATTGTAATATAAAAAAATAATTCAGGAATTTTATAAGACTTCTTTTTTATTGATACATATTTTTAATGTTTCTAACTAAAGATTTTTATATATTAAATGTAAATTTTGCAATGAAACGATTTTTTAACAATTTATTTAATTTTATTTTCTTCAGTTACATAACCGAGCCCTTGGAGCCTTTTATGGTTAATAAAAGCTTCTGATTAAAATTTAAAAGTTTTTTATTTAATTTTGTTTACATATTTTCATATTTACATATTTTTAAACACAAGGTTATTATTTCATTGATTAAGAAAATAACTCATTTTCAGGTTGATAGTACTTATTTTAATAACTTTTTGTTTTAAATTTTTTTGTACTGAAAATGTTTAAATCAAATTAGGCATTTTATTAAATTGTTTGAAAAACTTAAAGATCTACATACATACATATTTAAACAATTTAACATAAAGCCCGCATCGTAATAAATGAAGAGAGACCTGAAGCTGCAGCCCCCACATTACATTATTTTTTGTTATATAAAATAAAAATGGAAACTCGAATAATTCAAAATCTGTATTTTTAAACTGAAATTAATAAATAATACATACTAGGTTTTAGTACTACTTTCTGGGTTGTGCAGTATTTAAAACATGTACTTGTATTTGAAATATAAATCAGTGTTACCACCAGCAAGATTCAAAATTACACTTAAGATGAAGCAAAATTTCCCGATTTAAATGAAATTACACCTGATATAAAATTTAAGTTTTATTTAATAAAAATACATTTACAAAGAAGCAAAAACACAACAAACTCATTATAACAAGATCAATATTAGTCAAACTGTTAATTTTATTTAAATTAACAAAAAATAACATTAAAGACTTAAAAAAAATTAATAAAACATAAAATAAAACTGCTAAAATAACGAGTTTTACTTCCACATTTGGTTGATATATCTTGGGAAGGTTTAAAATGTTCTGTTTAGGCGTACTTAGGTAAAACCAATTTATAATGTATGTAATTTGAATGTAACTGGTTTATTGATTGATTTGTTAACTATTAAACAGTGTTGCATTATTTTGGCTACACTTTGCTGTTGATAAGTTTGGCATCCTGACTGCTGTAATTAGTATAGATAAAAAAAAAGAAGTTTTTTTTGGGTTATATTAAAACGAGGAATTCAGTCTTGTACCAGCAGCAGGAGCCAGTTATATTTGCTTAATAAAGTGGAAATATTAAATTAAATCAATCTGAGTTATTTCTAGTCCGTAAAATAACGGGTTCAACATTTTGGTGCCGAAACCCGGGATAAGTTATTCCAATAGTAAATTTTATTTAATAAAGTCCTCAATGTTAAATTCGTCAAGAATAATTACCAACAACTATTACACCGGAGTTAATTGTGCAGTTTAATAGTGGTGTGATTAAATGTTGGTGATTGCATTAATCAAAAGCGTATAACAAAATTATATGTGTTCATGGTAAACATTGGAGTTCACCGCTATAATTGTTAGCAAAGACATCAACCAACGTAACTGTCACCAGTTATTTTCGAACTGTACAACTGATCAGTGGCTCTTAGACCTTTTTTTCTGATAGAAACAGATACCAAAACAAAGCACAAAAATAAATGACAAGTGTCAAAAAATTTAATGGGATTTGTATTTTGCCATAAAAAACGTAAACATTAGTAAGCTTTAATAAAGTTTTCCGCAAATATCTTAAAATTTAAAATAAACAAGTTAGAGTGCTATATTCGGCTGTGCCGAATCTTTGATACCCTCCACCGACAGTTCAAATGTTAAGGAGTAATATCTGTATGACGTATATTTATTTTATGTTTTTGGCGACTAAACTGTTTTCTGGTAGTGGGGTTTATATGGGGCCTAGGGTAAATTGTGGACCAATCATCACGAAATTTCACAGCGTCATTTCTAGTCCTAAAAAACTGTCACGTACCAAATTTTGTTACGATTGCATTATTTTTTACGGTTTTAAGGGTGTTAAACTGTTTTCCGGTAGTAAGGTTTATATGGGGCCTAAGAAAAATTATGGACCGATCGTCACGAAATTTCACAGTGTAATTTCTAGTCCCAAAAAATTGTGACGTGCCAAATTTTGTTACGATAGCGTTATTTTTTACGGTTTTAGGCGTACTAAACTGTTTTCCGGGAGTAGTGTTTATATGGGACTTAGGGTAAATTATGGACGGATCTTCACTAAATTTAGCAGTGTGATTTTTAGCCGAATAAAATTAATTTTTGCCAAATCTTATCTTATTCCGTGCATTATTCCACCATTTATGTTAGTTTTTGTAACAAAATTATCAATTTTTTTAGGTGGTGGTTCCACATTTTGATTCATAGCTCTGGTCCTACTGAACCGATTTTGCTGGATTTCAATCCCAAACTGCTTAGGATAACTACAAGCAATTTGGCACCAAGTTTGTTCATTTCTTTTGAGTTGTTCGAAAGTGATCGTGTTTTCAACAGACGGACAGGCGGACAGACAGACGGACATGGCTAAATCAACTTAGAAACACTCAAGGACCCAGAATATATATACTTTATAGGGTCTGAGATGAATAATAAAAAAGTTTCACACGGAATGACAAACTGAATATACCCTCATCACAACTTATTGTAGTGGAGGGTATAAAAAGAAACCGGCAGTACACAACTATAACAAGTGGTTCAGCGAATGTTAAGCCTTTGTTTTATGAGAAAAAAAAAGGTAAAGTTGGTGCAACATACTTCAATAAACAAACTTATTGGTGAAGATGGCTCCAAATGATGATGATGTTATTGATGCAGACGACGTTGGCGTTGGCGCAGAGTTATTACGGAGACTGGCTGAGTTGAAAACGTCAAGGGCCAGTGCTAAAGGTAATATGAGCCGAATAAAATCGCTGATTACAAAAAAAGGTGGAAGTCTGTCAACAGATGACCTACAGTGTCGACTTGAAATTTTGGAGGAGTATTTCAAGCAGTGTTTAAGGGTGCAGACAAATATAGAGAGGGTATGTACTGACACCGCAAGTAACACAGCTGCAATTACGGAAATTGAAGATATTTATGTGTCTACAAAAACAAAAATTATGAATATCTTTACAAAACGACGGGCAGCAGTAGCAGATGTTAGTGTGCTCAATACTTCATCACTAGTAGCAGGCCCTAGACTTCGTCGGAAAGTCAAATTACCGACATTTTCAGAGAAGTATAGTGATTTTCCAAAATTTATTTCACTTTTTAAAATTATCCACCAGGATGAATTGCTGGACAATTGCGAGCGTTTTTTAATTCTGAAGGAGCATTAAGGCTCCAGGCCTCTGGCTGCGATTGCTGATTTCGGTGTCACTGACGACAATTACCCCAAGGCGCTTGATAGATTGACAGCGTGTTTTGATAAAAAGGCGTTGATGTTCGAGGAACACTGTTTTCTATCCCAAAGGTAGCAAAATCATCTGCGGCTCATCTGAGACAGGTTTTGGATGGAGTTAATGCGCATTTGAGTGCGATGCTATCGCTTGGTGACCACAAAGATGTTGCGAATGCCATGCTTATTCATCTGGTAATGGAGAGGGTGGACGAAGATTCACAAGTGAAGTGGGAAGAAGCAGTCGATTACACCAAGATGTCATCATGGGATGAATGCTCTGCTGTTTTGATGAAAAGGTGTCAGAATCTTGAGGCTCGCGAATCAAAATTGTGTCCAGTGAACACAACGCCTACAAATATACGTGATTATAAAAATAAGCGATATACTAAGACATCGCTGTCGGTGACTAGGTCATCATGTACCATCTGCCAGGGCAGTGGCCACGAGTTGCCAGATTGTACGAAATTTAAAAGTTTGACTGTAAAGAGCTGTCAAACGCTGCACGTAAAGCGAAAGTGTGCTTCAGATGTCTAAAAGGCGGACATATATACAGAGATTGCTCTGCGGCGAAGTGTACTAAATGTAATCAGCATCATCACGTGCTTTTACATAAAGATGTTACAACAGAGGCTGCCGTACAGGTCCACAACGAATTGCCATCGACATCAGCACAAGCTGCCGTAAGGTCATCTGTAATGGATTTGTCGGCTGAACCGGAAGTTTTCTTGGCAACTGCCATAATTTTAGTAAAAGACAGTTGCGGTAAATTCCATCGCGCTCGAGCGATTCTAGATTCTGCCTCTCAAGTGAGCTTGATGTGTGAGAATCTCTCCCAAAAGCTACTGCTTAAAAAGACATCTTGTAACCTGGATGCCAGCGGTGTTGGTGATGTTGAAACATCTTTTAGAAAGCAGACAGTAGCTACTATTGGGTCAAGGCTAAATAATTATGAGGTTAGTCTTGAATTTTATGTTTTACCAAAAATCACTAGCCTAAAACCAGATAGATATTTTGATGTTTCTGGTTGGAATCTACCAAAAAATATACCACTAGCAGATCCAGTATTTAATAAGCCAGCTAGAGTGGATATTTTAATTGGAGCAGAAGTATTTTTTGATTTACTGTCTGTGGGTAGAATTCATCTTGAAGATTCACTACCTAGACTTCAGAAAACAGTACTAGGTTGGATTATTGCTGGCAAGGCCAAATATGGTGTGGCCCCATGTCAAAAGGTGACAAATTTATTGATAAAAAGTGAATCATATGAAGAGAAATTGAACGTTTTTATTGAAAAGTTCTGGGAAACAGAGAAGATTTCACTGAAATCGGAATTTCTTTCGGTGGAAGAAAAAGAATGCGAGCGGAACTTCATAGAAACTATTCGAAGGGATGCGTCTGGTAGGTTTATTACAACAATTCCGTTCAAATCATCAGTGAAGAAACTGGGTGGTTCATACAATGCTGCTGAACGAAGATTGCTGTCGCTAGAGCGAAGGCTTAGCCGAGATGCCGTCACTAGAGAGGCGTATAACACGTTTATGCAGGAATATCTTTCCCTAGGTCACATGACGGTCATCGAAAAAGCAGATATGGGTAAAATAAAGTATTTTGCGCCTCACCAGCATGTGGCGCGGCCAGAGTCAACGAGTACGAAGCTTCGAGTTGTGTTCGATTGCAGTTGTAAGAAAGATAGTGGTCTGTCACTCAATGACGTCATGATGAAGGGTCCTCAAGTCCAAGATGATTTATTATCCATAATACTGCGATTTAGGTGTTACAAATACGCAATTACGGCAGACGTAACAAAAATGTATCGCCAGGCATGGGTTACTGATACGAATTATCAAGCGATTTTGTGGAGGTTCTCCTCTGAAGAGCAGTTGAAGGCATATCGGTTGCGGACCATAACTTATGGTACTACTTCTGCCCCCTATTTGGCAACAAGGTGCTTGAAAAAATTAGGTGAAGATTATGCCGTTGACTATCCGATCGGATCAAAAAAGATTTTATCCGATTTCTATATGGATGATTTAATCACTGGATCAAATGATGAAAGCGAATTTTTTGAAATTTATAAGCAGGTTTCCACAGTACTCGATACTGCTAAATTCCCTTTAAGAAAATGGTATTCAAATAGTGAAAAAATTCTTAATTTGGTACCGGATGCTGATAAAGAAAAAACTCTTCGATTAAATGATGAAGAAATTATAAAAACTCTGGGCATGACTTGGGCTCCAGTGGGAGATACTTTTCGATATATTTGCCGAGTTTATGTTCCAATAAGGCAGTAACAAAAAGAATAGTGTTAGCAGAATTATCGAAGCTGTTTGACCCCCTTGGTCTTATAAACCCGGTAATAGTTAAGGCAAAGATTTTTATGCAAAATTTGTGGATTTTGAAACTAAATTGGGATGAGTCGTAACCGATGAATTTATATGCCCTATGGATTGAATTCCGCCAGAAATTTAAAGATGTTGAAAAGATAAGCTTCCCTAGATTTGTATTGACCGGAAAAAAAATTGGCCGAGTAGAGATGCACGGGTTTTCTGATGCATCAAAAAGAGCCTACGGCTGCTATATTTATACATTTGTGGAGTGCTAAATCAAAAGTAGCACCACTGAAGACGCAGTCCCTGCCCAGGCTAGAACTGCTGGGAGCGGAATTGTTATCAAAGTTGGTAACGAAAACGAAGGCGAATTTTCCGACGATAATTGATGGTACCTATTTGTGGACGGATTCGGAAATCGTACTGGACTGGCTCAGTGAGCATCCCTCAAATTGGAATACTTTTGTTGCCAATAGGGTGTCGTTAATTCAAGAAGAAACGAGAGATTGCATATGGCGTCATGTACCCTCCAAAGTCAATGCGGCGGATATAATATCAAGAGGTGCGTATGCAAATGAATTGCTGGATTCGATTTGGTTTGCAGGGCCTAGTTTCTTGAAGAAAACATGTGAGGAGTGGCCAGCAAATAAATCACGGAAGAAACGACAGATGTGGATGAAGAGATACCTACAAGAGCAACTGCATTGCTTATTAAATCTACTGCCAACAATTTTCCCCCTAAAAAAGATAATAAGCAATCGTTCATCGGGTGGAGGGAGACTTATAGAGATTTTGAGAACCTGCAAAGGATGTTTGTTTGCCTGCTAAGCTTTCGTGATCGTACAAAGGAAGTGAGCGAAAAGTTAGATAGAGCTCTTATTCGAATAGTATATTGTGTGCAGCAGTATTATTTTCAGGAAGAAGTTGCTTTGCTGTTAAATAATCGTGAATTGCCAGCAACAAGTAAATGCAAAAGCCTCAGTCTTTTTATAGAAAATCAACATGGTGTACCCTTGCTTCGTGTTGGGGGCGACTGGCGAATTCGGATTGGCTCTATGACGAAAAACATAAAATTCTCCTGCCGAATAATTCAGAAACAGTTAAAACTTATATACGATTTCTTCATATGAAATATTTGCATGCTGGTACTCAAGCCTTAATGGCTATCATCAGACAACGTTTTTGGGTCTTCCACGGTAGAAGCGTCATACGTTCTGTGACTGGTAGGTGTCTCCAATGCTTTAGGTGTCGTCCAAGACTTTGCAGCCAAGTGATGGGTGATTTGTCACATTCAAGAGTAGCCGTTGCGAAGCCGTTTACTGTTGCCGGTGTGGATTTCTGTGGTCCTATTACGACTACATATAAAATAAGAGGTTGTCGTTCCACGAAAAGCTACATTGCTGTTTTTATATGTTTTAGCACAAAGGCTATACATATGGAGGTGGTCTCGGATTTAACTGCAAAGGCTTTCTTGGCATCATTAAAAAGATTTGTGGCTCGTCGAGGTCTATGCGTACAGCTGTTTTGTGATAATGCTACAAACTTCGTAGGCACCCGTAGAGAGCTAGAAGAAATTAAGAAGGCGTTTTTTGATCAACAGGTGCAAGGTAAAATATCAAAATATTGTTCAGCTAACAATATTACATTTTGCCACATTCCACCCCGATCCCCCCACTTTGGCGGATTATGGGAGTCCGCTGTGAAGTCAGCCAAATACCATTTAGCTAGAATTTTAGGTCAATCGTCCAATGATCCGAATGATGAAGCTGTTTTGACGCCTGCCCATTTTTTGACTGGTGGTACTTTGGTGGGAATTGCTGAACCTACTGTCGAAAGCAAAGACTGGTCTCACTAAGACAGATGGCTAAGAATTTCTGCTAAACAACAGCATTTCTGGAAGAGGTGGACGAAGGAATATCTTCACGAGTTACAACAAAAGGTCAAGTGGACAAAAAAGCAGAAAAACTTAAAAGAATGTGATTTGGTTCTAGTTGCCGAAGATAATTTACCCTCAAAACAGTGGCTTATTGGTAGAGTTATAAAGGTGGTTCGTGACCTTCAAGGTATGGTACAAGTATCTGATATGAAAACGAAGAATGGAGAAGTACGTCGAGCAATCCACAGGTTGGCGCCAATTCCATATGATGCTTGATGTATTCCCGGATCCATCAAGGGCGGCGATATGTTTAGGCGTACTTAGTTAAAACCAATTTATAATGTATGTAATTTGAATGTAACTGGTTTATTGATTGATTTGTTAACTATTAAACAGTGTTGCATTATTTTGGCTACACTTTGCTGTTGATAAGTTTGGCATCCTGACTGCTGTAATTAGTATAGATAAAAAAAAAAGGTTTTTTTTGGGTTAGATTAAAACGAGGAATTCAGTCTTGTACCAGCAGCAGGAGCCAGTTATATTTGCTTAATAAAGTGGAAATATTAAATTAAATCAATCTGAGTTATTTCTAGTCCGTAAAATACGGGGCTCAACTTCCTTGTCATTGCTTTATCATGGATGCTTTTTAGCCCCATAGAGCTTACGAAAGGTTAGCTGTCAAACGAACTGTCATACTGTTTTCACTTTTTGATCAGGCATATCATCATGAATAGATTCATGCTTGAACAACGCCACCAAATTATCCAAATATACTTTGAAAATCAGCCATCGATTTTCGCAACTTAAAGGTGACTTCATGACTTAAATGACGCAACTTTTTTTCAAAAATGAAGGCGATGTGTTGATTTAGAGAAAATAAACTGTCAATTAGACTTCAAGGCCGTGCGATGTGACACTTATTGATTGTTTTCCGTAGGGTTGTGAAGTCAGTGGTTAATGCTGATAAACCAGCAACAATCGGTGTCTTGGAGGTCAACATTGTTCATTGTTCAACGCGTTTCGTCAAGGACAGGCGCGGTGTCTATTTGTTTTAAATCAGTTTCAAATGGTAATGCCGTGTATCAATCTGCGATAAAAATTAATTTTTTTTGTGTTGTCTACCATTTTAAGTTTCATGGTCTTAAAATTAATAAAATTTATTATATATACTTATGTATGTTTAATAATTGAAGTCGTTTCTTAATAGGAAACCGAGAATTTGGTTCAGAAGGCTGTGCATTTCTTAGCAACAATATTTAAAAAGAAATAAATGTCATCACTAAAATCGAATCTTGATTTTATTTGGGCATCTGAAGTAAAAATTTCAAATTATACCAAAAGGCCCAAATACACTTGTCAAATGCTTGACATCAAGCTCGTGTACGTGTGCTTGACATTAGAACATACATCTGCTGGATCAGCTGTCAAGCATTAATTTTGCATTTTATTTTAAAGTGACAACAGCAGGAGCAAAAAATATTAAAATATAGATAAAAAGTGTTTAATTGTGATTACATACTTTTAACTGTGTTGCTTTTTAACAAATAAAAAAAGAATTGAAGAAAAGAAGGAGAACATTATTTTTTGTTTTTCATCCGACATTTTTAGCGTCTGTTCAGTTTGAAATCACGTTACAAGTGTGTGGGTGCATGAAGAGTAACGCCAATACATTCATCAAAACCATTCGTCAAGCATGCTAAATATCTAAATTTTTTGATTTTCCATCAAGCATCGTCGGTGTCACACATACAAACTCATTTTCACTAATACTACCACAATGCTTGATGAGTATTTTGATCAGTGTATTTGGGCCTTTACATGCAGTCTACAACTGACATGAAATGCTTAACTTTAACGCTAATATAATGTTAGTGTTAGGTATAGACTCATCATGTTAGAGGTTTTCTCATGTTATAACACGGTTGTTAATGCAAATGTTATAACAAGGCGAATTGACTAGAAGGTGGGGTCAAGTCAACATATGGTGTTTTTTTTTTTCGGTGGTCGACTTGTCAAAGTTTGTATACAAACCACAAAGTATACAGAGATGAAAAAAGTTACGTATGAAAAATGCCTAAATCATTTGCGAGGGCAGCTTTCGAAGAAAGAGAAAGAAAAAGTTTTTTGTTAGTGAAGTGACAATGCGTAAAAACAGGCCGCTACTATCTACACAAATTGCATAATTAAAACAAAAAACGCAAAAAGGGCAGCTTTCGAAGAAAAAGACAGAAAAAAACACAATATTTTCTGGCTCTTGACGCCTCTGTATACTCTGTGATACAAAATAGTTTTTTATGTAACCCCGGGTGTCCACGTTTTATTTATTGCGGCAAACGTCAAATTTGATTGCTCCATTAAATTTGCGACGTATAGACCAGAGAATGACAAAAGTATAATTTTAAGTACTCTTTCAATATTAGTGAGAAAACATGTACGGACATGTATGGGTAAAGATCAAAACCATACACATACGTACCAATACCCATTACAAGCTAAAGTTGAATATGTATAGGTATACGTTGCCAATGTGTATTTGCATATTCATTCTTCTTTTTGAATGTACATGCAGATATAAATAAAATTTCTGTTGGCTATCTGCAATACCCATATAAGTATGTGTATAACCGTAAGTATAACGTAAATATACAGAGCGCGAGAGAGAGCAGAGATGGCAAATGCAATTTTAAAAATGTTGAAACTAGGCAAAATTTTTTTGTGTTGTTAATCTGAAAAATATCAAGATAATTTTAAAGCTTTTTAACATTTGACTAAGGCGGTAAGCTTATTTTATTAGAACAACGAGGGGCGGTTGGCGGCAATTTCTGCTTCTTCGAAACTATCTAACAGATCTTAATAAAATTTCAAACATAGATATATCCATATTAATATGAACACACAAGCTTTATATATTTTTTTAAAAATAGGACCCCGAGGTAAGCTCGAGGGTATTTTATGCCTCTCCAAAACTATCTAACAGATTTTAATGATATTTAAAACATAGATAGATACATATTTGTGTAGACACATAAGCTATGTATTTAAAAAAAGTTAGGATAACGAGGGGAGATAGAGGGCGACTAATGCCTCTCCAAAATCATTTATTTTCTCTAAAATTTCTTGATTATTTTCCATACTTTAAATTTATAATTTTTCATATGCTACATTCATACATGACATTTTTAAAGAAAAACTCTTCTTTACAACTTATTAAAAAGAAATGTTTGAATTTTAAAACGTTACAGAAAGGCGTCTAAGCAAGCGCTAAATGTATTAAGTGGCGGTTACACTCTTTCTTATTAACACAACATACAAATCAATACTTTCATGCATACATAAAAAACAATATCTTCCATCTCGTGTCGTCTACCTATGCTTTGTGTGTGTGACGGCGATAAGTGCAAAAAAATTGTGCGGATGCGTAACTTGTTGCTGTCATACGCACATAGCATAGGTTGGCGAATACAGATATATTTTTAAAACAGGAAAGCCAACTGCCAACCAGAATTTCGGAAATAAAAAATTTTTGCTGCAAAAGCTCTTGTAGGCATCTCATGTTACATGAATCAAACATGAAACAAAATGTGCCTTTAAAAGGCAAAATACGCTCTATAAACTTAAAAAATGCTGCAAAAATGCTCGTTTAACTACATTATGCACAAAAATGTTGAAAACGCTTAAATATGCAAAAACATGCACTAAAAAATCGATGCCAAAATTCATAGCAGGCTCTAAAACGGCTTAATATATTGTTTTGGCTTCATTATTTGCACAAGGAAAAACATGCAATTGCATATTTATGGTTTCCCTTGTTATTATGCTATCAAAGTGTAAAATTGAGCTAAATTATGCGGTAGATTTTGTAATATAGATGCTTTTTGCCCGGTGGAAATATAATCATATTAAACCGGATGGGAAGGTAGCAGATAAAAGGCTTCTACAATTCAAAGTATATACCTTATATGGTTAATTTGATAGTCTGTTAAAGTTCAAGCTTCTAAGCAAATAATTTTTAAGTAGACGAAAACTGTATTGGTTTTGGATGTGCAAATACTACCAACCACTTTAAGGATCAAATAAGCGGAGCGGGTAATTCTTGTTCCCAAAAAACTAAAAATTGGTTATTTTTGTGTTGCAAAAAAGTAACCAAAATGGAAAAAAGTACACAAGTACACATTGGAAAAAAAAAAGTAGCCCATTTTGGTTAAAAGTAACCAAAACGGCAACGCTGTTTGTATCTTGAATTTTATGGCGTTTTCTTTTCTAAAAAAAGTGTTGCATAAGTGTTACATGTGATTTGGCAACATTTTTTAATGCTCCCCTCATTTTTAAGAAGTGCTCTATATTTTACGCTTACAAAAGAACATAAATTTCCGCATTAAACAATAAAGTACAAGTAGCGCAAGGTAAATTCAATTACAGGTGGTGACAAGACTATAGTTGTATACAACAATCCCAAGCCAACAGAAACAACAGATGTTTTTTGTATTGCATTGTTTGTGTTTACGGCTCGAAAATTGCCACCACTGAATTCGCCTTGATCTAGTGCTGCATTCATGCCGCTTTATTTGAAATGAGTGTTGAACATGTAGCATGTTTTTAATTATAAAGGGAACATCATCAGCAAATAACGCTTTACACTTTTACAATAACACATGTTTTTCAGAAAAGAACATAAAAAAATGTAAAAGGCAGAATGAATGCAGAATTTTACTCAGAAAAGAAAACGCCATTAAATACCTGCCCCTTAAAGGTGCTATCAGACGGGATGCATTTTACATAAGTATGTACTGTCAAATTTTCCATCTGTAAAAGTTGTACACATCGTGTGATACATATGAAACTTTGCATGTGTAAAATACATGTGGAAATACATATGTAACTTTTTCGATTAGAACACGCTCTATTTTCCTGTGGCAAACATAAACAAAACAGCTGGTTTGTTTTGAAACGTAAGCAAAAGTCAGCTTTTGTTTACATTTATAGGTTATGCCATAAGGAAAAACATAAGCAGGTGTGATAGCAAAAATAATGATTCGTATGTAAAATGGAAATTTCGACATACATACATACGGAATTACATATAGGTAAGAAAAGTGACAGTACATACATATGTAAAATACATCCCGTCTGATAGCACCTTAAGTAGTTTCTATTTTAAATACTTATTTTTTGTGAAAGTAACATTTTGCACAAAATATGAAAAAGTTATTAAGACTTAAAATAATACAAACCTGTTTTGTGGACCTTATACCTATTATTTACACTAATCTTTTAGGTAGATCAAAGTATTTGTTTAAGCAACACACAACAGCAACAGATTTGCCGCATGGAACACAAATATTTTGATCGTCATTCTTTGAATAGAACATGCAGCATAGATAGGTAGATATATATGTAAAAGGGCCTAAGCACCACGACCCAGCGAATCTTTTGTACATAAACATGCAGCATAACAATTACAAGTAATAATATTTGTACTTTTACACAGGGTTGTCAGATGTGGCGATTTCTCGCCAAACGTGGCGATTTTCAAACTTGTTTGGCGACCTAATTTTTGATTTGGCGACATGGCGATTTTTTGGCGATTTAACAAAAAAGTTGGCGATTTTGTTGGCTATTTTTGATGAGCTATGCATTTGTTTTGAAAATCGTTAAATTCAATACTGAGAAATAATATTAATTTTATTATACTTATATTATTTTTATTTATGAAGTTTGAGGCATTCATATGTATGGTCTGTATTTGAAAGTTCAAATGGCTGATGAAGATAATGAATATCTTCGAGAAAATAGTTTTTCATGTTTAAAAGTGCTCTTGAAAGAATCAATAAATATAAATTAACATAAATATATTTAAAGTCTATGAACATTTTTTCATTATATGTATGTGCCAATTTTTTATCCCAGATGCAATACATTGTTGTCAGTGATATTTTAAAGATTTTTATGAACTCTTACATACCTTTGGACATTTTTGAAACCCAATGAAAAAATTAGCGTTGGTTAATTGCAAAGATAAATAAGTTTATGCCAAAACTTTAAAGATGCAACGAAACGGCAGGTACGTACAATTTCAATTTCTTTATATGTTCTTTTTATTATTATAAGTAATGCCTGTGCTTAAGCTATGAACTCCACTACAACTCGCCTTTGAAGTAGAATGCAATACGAACTTCTAGACGCGTTGTTACGAGATATAAGTTGCACTTCTTTTGTACCATCGTTGAATAAATGAAAAACCCTTACAATGTATTCCAAAAAAGAAGACAACTAGGTAGCTTTGCCGGTGAAGCGTTTTAGATATATAATAAAACTGCAACTATATACATATATAAAAATGTAAATATATCCAATATTTGTTTAATACTAGCCGCAAAAAAACTTTTTTTGTAGTAAACATCGTACCATTTTTGTGTTCACTAGCTATTTTTACTTTTTTCTAAATAAAAATTAAGCAAAATATATACCATGGCGACTTTTTTGAATTTTTGGCGTATTTTAGCGATACGGAACAAATTAATTTTTTTTAGAATTTATAAAGAATATTTTTAATAAATTAAAAAATATGTATTTTTCTGCCAAAAACTTGAAAATAAAGGCTTTGGCGATTTTTGACATTGAATTTGGCGAAAAAGGTCAAAATCAATCTGACAACCCTGCTTTTACATTGGGAATTTGCTCAGTATCTCAAAAAGTGGCAAATGAAAAAAAACAATTACCAATGTTAAGAGAACTCTAAGATTATTTATATTAGGCAATGTTAGCGCTCGATATCCCTTAGTATATTCTAGATATCAAAAAATTTACTAAGGGTTTAAAAAGAGGGCACATTTATTATAAAGAATTAATTTATAACTCATTTTTTGTTAAAATGTGCCAGACGGGCCAGTATATTAAATATGTTTATTTACAATAGACCTCATTGGTCTCCGAGCGGAAGTGTGCCCTTAGGTACATAACCCTTCCTAACCTATATTAAATATGTTTACACACATATGTAAGTATGTACAGTCGAACTTCTATATAGTGAATTTCTATACAATTCCTATTATCAATTGATTTTAAAAACATTGCTTTTTCTTTTAAATTTAAGTGTAATTTATTCTTCACAATGAACAAATGTTAAATATAAAGTTAACTCTCATGAATTTTTGTCCCATTATTATATATTTCTAAGCTAAGAAACTCTAAGATTGTTATTGTATAAAAAAGCTGGTTGCTGTGAAAACTTTAGTCTAGTCACTTTTCCACGCCTTGGTTAGTGCCGGTTCACACAGGTCAAGTTTGACTCGTCAAGTCTTGAGTTTTTAGGAGAGAGCGGAAAACAAGTGGCATTCTCTTTTCCCTTCTCTCCAAAACTCAAGACCAAGGCGTTGAATTCGCCTTGCTCTAGACTGACGAGTCAAACTTGACGTGTATGAACCGGCACTTATAAAAAACAGCTGTGTTCCTAACATTTTTCGCCGCATTTAAGAGAAACAATCACAAGTTTTATTCCTATTTAGAACTACATATAAATCTTTTTTATATTCCGCTTGAATAATTTATAAAAAAAAAACATTTTATATCGCTAAAAAATGCAAGGTTTACTTAAGTTTCTAAAAAGTCGTCAAGTGATTTGGATAAGTGTTACCGGCACTGCAGTGGGTGTAGCATGTTTTGTTAAGTAAGTCTAATATTTTGTAAAAAAAATAAATGAAATAACAGTTGAACCTCAATTATGTGGGTCACATAAGACCGAGCGAAGCACGAATAATCTAAAAAACAATAAATATCTGCATATGATTGGCTGAGAAAATGGAAACTTATGTCTGTTGCACGGATTATAATGGTATAATCCCGGACATAGATTATAATGATATAATCCCGGTTAACAGAGGACCTTAAAACCGCTGTTCAACTATATACATACATAGATAAGTATGTACATACATAATAGTTATTTCATTCTAGAGATTTAATGCAAGGTGGTAAATTTACTAAGAAAACCAAAGCTGAAGGTAAGGTGGTAATTGTTACCGGCTCAAATACCGGCATTGGCAAAGAAAGTGTCCTGGAGTTGGCTAAAAGAGGTGCTAAAGTGTATATGGCCTGTAGGGATATGACTAAATGTGAAGAGGTTTGTAGAATTGATTTTTATGTAAATATGTATTTTAAAAACTATAGTATACCTATATTTCAAAGGCACGTGAAAAAATTATTTTAGAAAGTCGCAACAAATATGTCTACTGTAGGGAATGTGATTTGGCCTCTTTGGAATCGATAAGAAAATTTGTTGAAACGTAAGTCCATTTTTGAAAATTTCATATGTAGTTAAAATCTAGTTTATATATTGATTATGTTGTTAGTTATGAATTTATATTATTTTAAGCTTTAAAAAGGAACAGGACCGATTGGACATTTTGATCAATAATGCTGGCGTTATGCGTTGTCCTCGTTCTTTGACAAAAGATGGCTTTGAACTGCAATTGGGTGTTAATCACATGGGTCACTTTTTACTGACTAATCTTTTACTAGATCTACTTAAGGTAAGCAATTCACAGAATTTTAAACGAAAAAAACGATTACTGCCCTTTTTAGACCAAGAGCGCAATACTAGTTCGTTTAACTTTCATTTAAAACATAACCAAAATTTAGAAATTTGTTTTTGTTTGAAATGTTAATTAATCGAAAGAGTTTTGTGCTCTTGTTCAAAAACAGGCAGTTATCAATTTTTTTTTAAATATTTTTCGAATACATATAGCACAAATTTCTTTGCGATATATATTTTTTATTGTTGTAAATGAAAATTTTTAATATGTTAAATTAGGAAACTGCTAGGAGATTATTTCGCAGAAAAATTTTTTCGTAAAAAGTTCAATGCGACCGTTTTTATTCGATTCCCTGTTACTGAGCTTCCTAAACAAGAGCGGCAACAGTTTTTTTAAACATAAACATTTTATTGCCAATATATTTTCGATAAAACAATTCAAACAAACCAGCCGGGTGTTGTTGAATTCGCGTTCTAAAGGTTTGTTTCGTATAAACAGTATGAAACTAAAAAGTTTTCACATAAAAAACTCTTGCCGCTCACCAAATTCACCAAGTTCAGTAAAAACTTACAACTATTTTAACTTCCAGTTAACGTTGTATTTTTGACAGTTATAACTGAAATCTAATTATAACTGAACTTGGTGAAATTGGCCGTTATTTAGCTCAGAAAGTGTTTGACTTATTACGAACTTTATACAGTAATTTATACATTTTTCATTTTAATTTACAAATAAATTTATTTTATCAAAATATTTCCCATAGTGAATGTATCTAAATCTACCATAATATATATTTACTTAGAAATCATCACCCAGTCGCATAGTTGTATTATCCAGTTTGGCACATACACGTGGTGAAATCAATATAGGGGATTTGAATAGTGAAAAATCGTACGATGAAGGCAAAGCATACAATCAAAGTAAATTGGCAAATGTGTTATTTACCAGGGAACTAGCAAAGAGATTAGAAGGTAAGTTGTGTAATTTAAAATGGTTTGGGTAAAATGGGGGGAAAAAATATATTAACCAAATTTGAACCAATAATTTCTAACACTGACCTAACTTTATTTTTAGGCACCGGTGTTACTGTAAATGCTTTACATCCCGGTATTGTAGACACCGAACTCTTCCGTCACATGGGCTTCTTTAATTCGTTTTTTGCCAGATTTATATTTAAACCTTTGGCATGGCCTTTTCTTAAATCAGCCCAAAACGGTGCCCAAACAACTTTGTATGCCGCTTTGGATGAAGATTTAGCTAAAGTTTCTGGTCAATATTTTAGTGATTGTGAAATCAAAGATGTTGCACCACAAGCAAAGGACGAAGCTTTGGGAAAATGGCTCTGGGCAGTAAGTGAGAAATGGACTAAATTGAGCAGTTAGAAAATGCTAAAATTGTGAGATTTACATACTTTGATTTTAATAAACTGATAAAATGACTGAAGATTCTATTTGATAACACTGTGCTGGTACGTAGCATAAAATTAGTAATAAGCTTAAAATTCATAAAGGAGTCCGTTATATTGAATATAATATAGATAAATATATTTATATTAGAATGTTTCGTCTTCAAGTGATTTTGGGGAGGGTGTTTTATGGGACCTATGGTTAATTCTGGACCTACCAGCCCAACATATTGCCAGAAAAAAGTAGTTATCGTAAAGGTATTGCGCAATTTTATATTTATACCAATATTTATAAGAAATATACAGGTATGGGATGGAAATCGATTTTAAATGATACGCTTTGAAACCGAAAATGTAGTTTTCAGTATCTTTCTTTTAAAATGGATTTTAAATACTTATTCCTTTTATTTTCAGTATTTATTCTTTTAAATTGTATATTATATGTATACGTTAACTGAAGTGTATTTTGAAAGAAAATAAAAGTCTGTAATTCAGAAATGGATTTTAAAATTCCTCGAAATTCATCACACCTTTTAAAAACGTTCGTTATAGATCGATTCCAATAAACTTTGGCTAGATGATTTAAAATAGGTTTGGACTAAATTTAATCTTAATACTAACTTAATAAGATATGGCAGTAATGCCAGTATAAATTAAAAACAAATCCTTACGCGTCTAAAAAATCCTTTTATTCTCTACAAAAAAAAAAAAATTGTCCTTTCACTTTTCCCTACGTTAAAATTTTTTGTTTTTAGCAACAGGCTAACACATGTACTTTCATAAACATAAAATTTCCCTGCAGGAATGTCACTAGTGAATCTGTACTGATTCATTATTGACACAGTCACCCGTACTAGTAACTTATTATACCCCAGACAATGTTATTTACTATCAGTGTTGCCAAAATTTGGTGACAAAAAATGGCTAAATTTACGGAAAAAATGGCTACAAAATGGCTAAAAATTGGCTAAAAAATGGCTAAAAGCTTTTTTAAATAAAAACACATTAAAATTCAATAACAAAACATGAGTAATTAATTTAAAGTTGTTTTCGATGAAATTGTGAGTTAAGATCAATTTGTTAAATAAGAATAAACGTAAATTAATATTAAAATAAATTAATATTAAAAAATGAAATCATCGAAATATTCGATGTCGTTATTGTTCATCTCATAGGAATCACTCAAAAATGGTTTTAAACCATAATCACGACAACATTTACCCAGCCTTTTGAGTTCAGATCTACAATAAAAAACAAATAAGAATGAATAGTCGATTGAACCCTACTTTATGATACCCTACAACACATTAGAACCTTTGTACCAAATTTTATCAAATAATCTCTAAATTGCGACCTGTACTTTGCGCACAAGGTTTACATGGACAGCCAGCCAGCCGGACAAACATCGTTAATTCGACTCAGAAAGTGATTCTGAGTCAATCGGTATACCTACGTAAAGGTGGGCTAAGGACCAATATTTTAAGGTGTTACAGACATCAGCACAAACGCAAAGTACCCTCTCCACTATTGTGGTGGTGGTATAAATATTGTATTGTTATGTTATATTAACCCAATTGATAAAATCGAATTAACGGTTGCTTAATGTAACCTATTTCTCAAATAATTTTCACGATGTTTACTTGGCTAAACACCCTCTCTACTTCAGCATTAGACCATGGAAGTGAGAGCAACTTTATAGGCAATTCTGAAATGTCTAAAACAATTTTGTTACCGCCTACATGCCTTTATTGAAATACTTGCAACCAGAAAGAAACAGTGATGTTTGTGTTAATCGATTTTATAAATTTAATAGTGGAATACTGT
Source organism: Pollenia angustigena (assembly GCA_930367215.1). NCBI lineage: Eukaryota > Metazoa > Arthropoda > Insecta > Diptera > Polleniidae > Pollenia > Pollenia angustigena. The sequence goes on along the minus strand of OV884060.1, from coordinate 191,567,376 downwards.
TCCTTTATTTTGAAAGATGTTTCAGCGTCATAGTTTATAGCGATTTTCAATATTTGTAAAAGTTGTGATTTAAATTAAAGGCATTTTAATTGTTCAAAATGTTTATTTTACTTTTATAATTTTTATAATTAAATAAAAATTATTCTTTTAAAAGAAAAACGGCAAAAAAATTTTATGGCTAAACAAGTTTAAAAATGGCTAAAAAAATGGCTAATGGCTAAACTCAATGGCTAAACAGGATGAAAAATGGCTAAATCTATCCACTAAATGGCTAAATTGGCAACACTGTTTACTATAGACATTTACCGTGTGCGTGTCATTGGTAGGTAGTAATTTTGGAAACATAAATATGTAGACATTGTAACCAGAGAAACACTATTATATTTTAGTAAATCTAGTCTAAGCTTTTGGTACGAATACGATTTCATAACAATCTTTTTTTTAATTGCTGCAACTTTTATAGGAATTATACTTTTCAATTGTTATTGATAACATATTTTCATTTTAATATAGTGGAAAATTTTATGTACACTTTTTTTTTTTAATTTCATAAGCTAATCCGGCGAAGCTCTTTGCTTGCCTGCAGGAAAGAAACCAGGGGGGTTACCGCGTATTTCGATTCGAAAGAAATCATTTACGGATTCGAACAATTTGTACTGTGTATTACGATTTTCGTAATCGTTCGAAACGATGACAGAGGTTGTATTATTTAGAAAATGGGAAATTTGATGAACAATTTTTGTTCGTAATAGAGAGTGGCTTTTAAGAAAGTGATTTTTTGTTTTCAATAAAGTATGAAAAACGTCCGTTTATTCGAAACAAATATTACGAAAATCGAAATACACAGTACAAATTGCTCGAATCCGTAAATGATTTCTTTCGAATCGAAATACGCGGTAACCCCCCAGAGTCTCTGGCGGGAATCGAACCTGCAACCACGGCGCTGATAGACTAGTTCATTACCAGCTAGCCTACCGTGGCACTCGTTAACGATGTCACTAAAATAGTCGACAAAACTGGAAATGTTAATAAAAACAAATACATAACTTAATTGTTTTGCTAAAATAAAAACAATTATGTTTATTTATGCATCACTAGCAATTATGCCTGTCCTTGCCAGGCAGAAAAAAAACGACTTTAAGGCAAGCCCAAACTTTAGAACCATATGTATGCTTGGCAATTCTTAGTTTCAATGATCTTTAAGGGGCTTCAAAATTAGCTAAAATGTGAAAAACACAAAAAATCTTAGATATTACTACTTCAGGCTATGCAAATTGTTAGGACTACAGGCTAGGCAATTTTGAGCTTCCTTAGGTTTTAATATAAGCTTAAATGTTAAAGAATCTTTTTTCCACGCCCCTTTTTCCTCTAAATTCCTCGCCTATAGGTCAAAAATCAGGCTACGTTAGGATTTGAGCCAAGTCTTTTACTATATGCATGCCAATTTTCCACAAAAAAAAAAAAAAAAAAAATAGGAACACTCAAATAAAAAGGTTATACATACATATATACATACATACATATGTAGATATGCTACTAAAAAACGCTACGTGCGTGGCGTAGCTTGCGTCACAAAGGTGTGGGAAATTTGGCTTTTATTTCTTATACAATGGAAACTAAAGTATATCTTGACATATTGAAAGAAAATTTGCAGCCAAGCGTAAGCAAATTGAACTTGGGTAACGATTACATGTTTCAACAAGACAAAACCAAAAGCATACGGCTCATAATACGTAGCTTTGGCTACTATTCAATGTCCCACAACAGCTCAAAACATTTCCGCATTCTCCAGACTTAAATCCTATAGAACACTTATGGGATTTATTGCAACGCCGTATTCGGCAGCACAAAATTTCTTCCAAAGAAACATTAAGAAATGTGACGGTTGAAGAATGGTACAAAATTTCCGTTCAAGAAACGTCAAAGCTAGTTGATTCTATGCCAAAACGTTTGGCGGAGGTTCTCCAACGAAAAGGAATCCAACTTCATATTAATTTTTTTCCTACTTAAAAATTTCAAATAATAAACGTTACGAAAAATATTTGTACGCGGACTTTTGCATATGCCATTTTGAATAGGCTTTTAGTTTTTTTTAACTATTGTTTTCGATTTTTTTAAAAATAAGTACAAATATTTTTAAAAATAGTCCTTATGAATAAATAAAATGGAATTTTTTACAATTTACACAAAATGTTTTTAATTTTTAAATTCTAAAAAAAATATCAAAGGCTTGTACGCAGACTTTTGCTGCTTTTAATATGAATTGATATACATACATAGAATTGGTAAAATTGGCCATTGTATTTAAATAAAAATGTTTCGCGTTTAATTTTAAACTAACAAACGATTCTAGTTTCATTCATACTAAAATTAAATTTAACGTTTTATTTTTTTATTTACTTACACACTAATCTCCTCACTAAATACAACACTGTGTAGTGTTTTCATTTATATAACGTGCATTTAATTAAAAACGAAATAACAGAATATAATGGAAATAGGAAAAATTAAATCAGTGTTGCCATTTCGAGTCTTTTCGGTTGTTTTATGACGTTTTTCTTCATCACTACCTTTTTAATTTTTTTTCCATGCCCTTTTTAATAAAGGGTATTTTAAACTCTTTCTGCACTTCTTTATGGCACTTTTAGCACAGAATACACAGAACTGTAAAAAGTGACGTGTGAAAAAGGCCCAAATCATTTGCGAGGGTAGCTTTCGAAGAAAGAGCCAGAAAGCTTTATTTGGTAGTGAAGTGGCAATGTGTAAAAACAGGCCGCAACAATCAACACAAATGGCGTGATCAAAACAAAAATAACAAAACACAAACCACGTTAAACAAATGCATTAGTTCAACAAACGTTGTTTTTTGTGCAAAAAAATGTATTTAGTAATATTGTTTTGCTTTATAATGTTATTTACTTAATTAAATATTATTTACTCGTGTTGTGATGAACTTAAAAGTTAATTTTTACAACAGTTTTGTAAATAAATCTTAACTAAATAAATTTGTGTTCATTGTATTGCGGCATAGAAGATGATGAAAAGAGAAATGCAAAAGGGCAGCTTTCTTTGAAAGAGACAAAAAAAAAAAACGCAAAATCTTCGGTCTCGTGACAGTTCTGTGTATTCTGTGCTTTTAGTGCCTTTTTAACGCTTTCTGCACTTCTTTATGGCACTCTTAGTGCTTTTTATTAGAGCAATGTGATACTGGTTTTTTTTTTGTAGTTAAAGTTTTTTTTCTTTTTTTTTTACCAAAATATCTCGCATTCGAATATCGCTATATTTTGTGGATAATATTAAAAAAAAGCAGATATTATCGATTTCATACAAATTGTTATTTATGATTCGTCTGTAATAAATAAAATATAAATTTCCCTAAAGAATCTATAATTGCAAAAATGAAAATATAAGTAAAAAACTGATGAACTTTGGATTGAAGTCAACAATTTTAAAAACTTATTTGGGAGAAAATTCTTTTTAAGAATCTGCTAACTTTATTATTCGTGTACTTTCGTTTCCTTACTCAAATGCTAAAGTCGGAAGAACATTTGGCTTAATGATTTTTGAAACTAAAGATTAGAAATCGACTTTTCTAAATTTTTTTTTTAATTTAAGTTTTTTTTACTCCTAAATCCTTTTTTATATATAAAACGTTTTCCGCAAAAAAACACATCTTAAAAGTTTTTTGTTAAAATTCTTAATTTTTTCTTGGCGTTTTTCCCCCTTTTGGTTTTGTTTACGCTTTTTACCCGTTTTAACAAAACAAGACGCTTTTCTCTATTCTAAAACGGCAACACTTATAAATTACGACAAATCTTCAAAGTTATGAATTCGCCGTAAAATCAGTTGTTGCGCGACGTTTCCTATTAAAGGTTCGTTTCGTGGCTTTTCTCTTTTCTTTTTGGGTTGTTACTAAAATAAAGAAATATTTTTGTTTCATTCGGAAAATAAAATTAAAGTCTGTAAATAAAGCAAAATTAATAAGTTTAGTAAAAGTTTTTTTTAACAAATAACAAAGCAAAAAGAAGAAATCATTTTTACCACGTCTCAAATTTCTTTTTGTCTTTTATACCTATGTATTTTTCAATAATTTTCTACATTTGTGTGTTAACAACACCTTTCCATTAGTAAGCAACTAAAGCAAAAACACAACAACAACAGCAGTCCGACAGCAAAAGCAGCAAATTAATAAAACGACGTAGTTGTTGTAGTTTTTTTTTCAGTTTTCGAATTGTGTTTAAATAAAACAAAAGTAAAAAAATATATAAAGTGGCCTTATGAATAATTAAAATAGTAAGCAAAAGTTTAATACGAAACTTGGTGTGAAAGTAATCAAAAAAAGTTAAAGTTTTTAACATATAAGTATCTAAAAAAAAATTGTAACAAGTGCTTTTACAAAACGAAATAACAAAAACATCCTGTACACGAGGATCGGTATCGTGTTTTTTTAATGAAAAATATAAAAAAAAATTTACAAAAGTTCCACCTTTAAGTGCTCTTATATAAAATATATAGCTTGAAAATCTACTGCTACTACCTATTTGTTGTTATTTTGCCTTTTTGCAATCATCATCATTGTTAACCATACAGACAACATAGGAATATAAGGTAAAGTAAGCTAAATTGTTTTTTGGTGCAAACACAGAAAAACAAAAACAAATTTAAAGCAAAAACAATTTTTAAAACGTTCTTTTACAGTTTTGTTTTTATCCAAAAAGCAACAAATACCTCAACTCGGTGTTTAATTATCATAACCTACTTTTTGCTATTTTTGTCATGATATCTGTTACAATTATTTGATTTTTTAGTTAAAATAGGTACCTAGTTCTGTAAAAATATTTTTAAAATTATTTCCATTTTTATTTTCCTATTCATTCTTCTTACACTCAGTCATCGTCTTGTCTTTTGTTGGTTTAGCATGGGAATGTGTGTGTTTTCGAACTAATACAAGCACACGTGTAAAGTTCTCGTATGAAAAGATATTAAAAAAAGAGTTTTGCTTTTTGTTTTCTCTCTCTGCATTTTTATTACATTTTGTTGTTTTGTTCTTAATTGTAATAATGATAATGACAGGTTTTTGTAACAGTTTTGTTTACATTCCTCATTTAAGTAAATTCTAATGGTATTTTTTTCGGTTGTTATAAAAAAAAAGAAATTACATATTGATTGAATTATGAATATAAAATTTCCTTTTCCGGTTTTTGAAAATGGTAAAATAAAAACATCAGCGGGCAAATAAAGGCATTCGATCATAGTTGCCAGATAAAAGTGGTTGAATATCGGAAAATTTTATGCAGGGCAAAATAGTTCTAATTCTTCGACTCCAACCGCTAAAATTTTTCAATCCGACTTTAATTCCAACTCCTACTCTTACATCGATGCTAAATGTATGTTTTTACCTACCTACATGAGACTGGTCCTAAATTGACTTTAAGCTATTTTTTTATAACAGTACCTTATAAATGGTTAATTATAGCAAGAAAATTATTCAGTAAAAATTTCAAATCGATATTTTAAATACATAACTATTACTACGTTTATACGCACCACTTATTCGCAAATAAATATATTGCAAGTAGAGAATATTGCCGCATAAACAGTGAATTAAATTTTTATTTGCAAATAGCTAACTCATGAAAACAATTCCTGATTAACGACACTATTTGCAAATAAGATTTTAAGCATTGCCACACTTTTAACCGTTTTACGTTTTTATTTCGATGTAGCACATTCATATGACAACAAAAGTAAAATTAAATCAATAATGTGCAAATAAATTTAAAAATACACAATAATTTTTGATCTTTTTCATTTAAAAAATAAAAAGTTTATATACATACAGTGCTACCAAATCAATAAATTTTCCATCTGGCATCACTTAAAAAGAAGAATTTTCATTAAGAAATAGACATATAAACAGAAAGTTAGTTAATCGCAAATAATTTTAATTCGCGAATAGGCTACGTATAAACGTAGTATATTATGTATTACATCGCCAATTTCGAAGAACTTTTATTTTGGAAAATACATAGGTACATATTAGTAAATTTTTAAAATTTATTTGCCCAGAAATATCGAACATCTATTTATACGTCGGAAATCCTGTAAAAGTGCTTTAAAAAATGGTTGAAAAATGAATCTTATACCTATATATATATGTTCCTTTAACTCCCACTGGAGCATTATACATTTTGTATAATGTTAAATGAAAGTACATACCTACTATGTATCTAAGAAGCTAAAGTCTAAAAAGATTTATGAACGCCACCTTGGTGGCCCAATTTTGCACCACTTTAAAGAGCATACCCGGTCTTATTATGTCAATAGTAAGTCGAATTTTGGCTTCTTAACGATCAGTCGTTGCTGGTTTATCAGCATAGAGCAGAGATTTTGGGTACCTCCACAAAAATTAGTCCAAAGGTGTCAAACCTCACGAACAAGGTGGTCATTTCCTAGGTACATTTCTTGAGATTATTCGGTTACCAAAAGTTTGGCTCAACAATGTAACGTTTTACGCGCTCTATGGCATGTTGCGCTGCCATGTTGAAACCAATTCTCCTCGAAATTATGTAAATGACATGAACCAAAATCAAGAATCATTTGGCTATAACGTTCGCCATTTAAGATCAGTGATGCCAACTTAGTGCTTTTGGCACTATTTATGGTTCTTTTTGATGCCTCAAAACGCCAAAATTCTATCCATAGTGCCAAACTAAGAAAAAGCACTAACTTGGTGCTTTTTCAATTTTTCGTTAGTGCCTTTAGTGCTTTTTACAATTTTTATTTTTTTTTCTACCATTTTTAAAACTACGATTATATAGAGGATGATTAAGATGAGCTTTGCTATTTGGGGTACAATTTTGAGGAGGCCTGTAAAGTAAGGCGACCAGATTTTGAAAATAAAAATAGAGGACATAAAAAAAAATGTAAAGCAAATTTTTTGACTTCAAGATTTTTTTACATATTTTACAGACAAATTTACATTCCCATATTAATAAATGTAAAGAAGATTTAAAAAGAATAACATATCGTCGGCTTAATATGCAGACCTGCGAAATCCACTTTTTAAGTAAATTGAGATTTGATGCCGTGTGGTAGAGAAATATATGCCTCGTCGACCAGCATGTAGTTATTCTTCAATTTGAGTCTTAAAGTGTGTCAAATCAACTATATTTTTGGTTCTCCTCTCAAGCAGTAAAAAGGAAAAATAAAAAGTTTTTCCTGTAAAATTTGTTGAAAAGGGAGTTAGCAGGTTTGCATATTAAGCCGACGATGTATAAAAATTTACATTTACTTAAGTAAAATTAGCTAAAAAAAAAAAAAAACAACTAAACTTTAATAATCTTTGCAAAAAATTTTTCAAAATTTTATACTACAAGTGTATGAGAGTCCAGTAGGAGTATGAACAGAACAAGCATGGCACAACATATTCCATACGATTGCACAGAAAAAACCGTTGATCACCGTGAAATAAAATTTTTATTTTAATTTATAAAAATAAAAGGAAATATTGGTCATGCTTTTAAAAATAAAGAGGACAAAGATGACAGATTATGAAAAAAAGATGATAAAAGAGGACACAAATTTTATAGAGGACAGCCAGTTAAAAAAGAGGATTGTCCTCTAAAAAAGAGTACGTATGGTCACCTTATGTAGAGATTTTAAGATTTCAAATGATAAAAAGTGATAAAAGAGACTTGCATTCGTTTTACCAAAAACTTTATTTACGAGGTAAGAGCAAGGCTTTCTAGCAATTTGGAAATTTTACGAAACGTTGCACTTTTTAGCGTTGACAACATATTTAGTAATCGTAATAAAAACAATGTATTTTGGTAAACATTTTTTGAAAGATGTAGATACTGTTTCAAAAATAGAAAATGGCTTAGAAAATATTAGGAATTGTTTAAAAACATGCAGTCGGAAACCGTACAAAAAAACGCAAAGACTTTAAAAACAAAAAAAAAAAAAGCCGTAGCTTGGTATTAGCAAAGTGTTAAATAAATTAAAAACAGCTGACAGTAATTGCTTTATAACGAACGTTCCCTACAAGAAATGAATGAGCGAGTAGTCAGATTTTTCATTTTGGTGTTAAGAAAATGATAGAAAGAAATGACCGAAATAAAGTTTTCGGTCACATTCGGTCATTTCTTTCTATCATTTTCTCAGCACCAAAATGAAAAACGTGACTACTCGCTCATTTATTTCTTGTGGGGTTGTGTAACCTGCCATTTTTCATGCGCTTTTGTATTACTTTAAAACTGTTTTATGGCCAATTCAAACTCAGCAAATGATTTGAATGATATTATTTTTATTGAAGATTTAAAAACTTTTATACTCAAATGTAAATATATTTATGATTTAATCTTAAATGAAAATGGTCCAGATCAACGCCGTCACCTTTGTTTTAAATTTTGGAGTTATATTATATTCGGCACAGCGGAATGCAACTTGTTTTGTGTTTAATTAAATTGTAAAAATGGCTTAGTGCTTTTTTACGCTTTTTTATGTGTCAAATAGTGCTTTTTAGTGCTTTTCTTAAATTTTAAAGTGCTTTTTGCTCTCAAAAAGTTGGCATCACTGTTTACGATAATGTTGGCATGGTTTCGGATTTATGCTAGAAACACAACTGGGACGAACGACGAACTTCGCATAGTACGACGAATTCGTCGGCAAGAGTTCGTTGCGTAAATTCGCCAAATGAGACACAATAAGTGCGTGAACCTAAAATTTTTTTTAATTTTTAATCGGATATATCCTAAAATCCGTATCCACTCGCAATTAATTTCTTCAGCATTTAAGGTTTTCTGCATTTCGATTTTGCGATCTCAAATTAGTTTTTGGGTTTGTTTAAAATTTTGCAATTTTTCGCGAATTTCAGCCATGTTCGCGATTTGTTCCTGTAAGTTTTTTAATTCTTTACAGCTTTCACGATTTATAATAAATAGTAGACTTTAGTATCATGCCGCTGTTAGCAAATTTTTGCGACTTTCCGCTAATTTAGCAATTTTTACCGAATTTTAGCCATTCCTTATAGTATTAGGGACTTTTAATCAATTTTATGATGGCTGGTTTGAAATATTAAAATTTTTCGCGATTTTTCGCCATTTTTGCAAATTTTTTTTTGCCATTTTCCGACATTTTGTTTTTTTCACCCATTTTGCGATTTCAAATAAATTTTAGTGTTTATTTAAAAGTTTGCAATTTTTCGCGAATTTTAGCCAAATTTGAAAAAGAAGCAATTTGTCTTTGTGATTCTTTACAGCTTTTACGATTTATAATAAATAGAAGACTTTGGTATCATGCCGCTGTTAGCAAATTTTTGCGAATTTCCGCTAATTTTGCAATTTTTACCGAATTTTTGCCATTCCTTATAGTTTTAGGAACTTTTTATCAATTTTATGGCTTTTTTGAAATATAAAATTTTTTTGCGAATTTTAGCAATTTTTGCATATTTTTTTTTTTTTTTTTGTTATTTTCCGACATTTTCTTTCGTTTTTTCACTCATTTAGCGATTTCTAATAAATTTAAGTGTTTGTTTAAAATTTCGCAATTTTTTCGCGAATTTTAGCCAAGTTCGCAATAGAAGCGAATTGTCCCTGTTATTCATAATATTTCACGATTTTTAATAAATCTTGAACTTTGCTATCATGCTGCGATGTCCCTTTCCTAATTTATTCGTCGTTCGTCTGCGTAAAAAATAGAAATAAACCTATCGCAGAGTTTGTTACGCACGACGAATTTCGGTCTACGCAATGACTGTGTGTACTTTCAATTACACCAATGTGTTTTATTTCTGGTGACGAATATTCGTTGCGAATAATTCGTCGTTCGTCCCAGTTGTGTTTCTAGCATTAAAGACGTACCAAAGAATGATTTTTGGCTAAACGTAATGGAGAGGAGAGGCCAAATCTGCTTGTTTAAATATCCGTTAAGCCAGAAGATAGAAACATATGGTTCAACGAAGCAATTGATGCTGCCATGGTGCAAATTGTGGCATTAGATATCGATCGAAATTTGCATTTAAGTTGTATTGTAATTTCGATCGATTAAGAATTCAGTAATTTGTTCACTGTTTTGCTTATATTTGTCTACATTGCTCACAGGTATGTATGTTGGTTGTTTCTATGGATTAGTTACACTTTCTTACGCCTATGACGCCTCATATCTTTCGAATGATGGTTCTTTTTGTTAAAATCCAAAGAAAACGGGTTGCCTATTACTTGTATATATGTATGTATGTAGATTGCAAAAAGCTTGATATTGGAAAAAGGTATCCAAATAACCTCAATATCACAAAAAGTAATAAATTTCATTTTCAATTTTCAAATGCTTAGGTTGAGAGAACATTAAGCATTTACAATTTGTAAAATTGATTTGTCATAGAGACTCGTCTGAAACAATTGCAGGAATTTTATTTGCTAAACCGTTACAGTAGACGCTCACAAATTAGAGCTTTCAGTAATTCGAACGTCCAGAAATTAGAATCAGTGTTTGCAATACATTAAACGCTCTAAAATTCGAATTTAAAATTCTAATTTCAGAGCGTGTTTTATTTATTTTTTGTTATTTGAACACAAGAAATCCGCAGTTTATTTTTATTCTGTTTGAACATAGTAAAACTAAAAATTACCAAATCATATATGTTTTTTCCTTATTGAATTGTTATGTTTTGTTGCCATTAGTTTTTTTATATTCATATTTTTAATTTAAAAAAATACATTTAATGTATTGGACTGAATTGTTACGTTTTCTTGTTTCTATCAAACAAAATTGAATTAAAAAAATTTTAAAAGTCTTTTATTTAAGTTTTTGGAAGTAAATTTGCTCAATTTTTAATTTTTTATTCGGAAAAAAAGTCCAGAAATTAGAATAATTCAGAAATTAGAATCGCCTTAAAAACAAAGCGGTTCTAATTTGCGAGCGTCTACTGTCCCATTTTTTAATAACCATATATTTTGAGATGTCCGTTTTTTTTGTGGAATGTACAAACGAAGTACCAACTCGTTTCATCTCCTTATTGTTCGTTTAGATCCCTTCCTATCCTGCAGGAAAATTGCATCGCTCTTCTTTGGCTGTGGTTTTAACTAAAAACCGCGGAAAGGATGGCATCCACAAGGAAGGCTGAATTTTCACCAGTGTGAGAACGTTCGGTCTGTTCAGGGAACCCTGGGCGTTGTTGCTATTCAACTTGGATTAACTATACCAGTGGAGGTTAGATAGCTCCGGCTCATAAACAAAGGGTGACTATATAAATTTGGCGGAATGTACTCTTCAGGCAGAATTTTTAGTACAATATTATGTTATGATTTTTAGCATCTATAAAACTAAAGATTAATGTGTGGTTTCCACAATACAACTGATTGAACGTGTAGGAAAGGATCAGCGTCATAACGCTGATGTATTTTGAAATCAATACTATGGCAAGTGTCTTCGTTTTTGACCTCATGACACTTTTCACCATTGTGTTGTCAGCCTTAACAACACTTGGCCATATTGTCATCAGATGAAATTATGTCATGAATAGGATGACACATCGGCATCATTGAAATGCCGAATCGGAGTCAGTTCAATAAAAAATGTCATCAGTGCGATGACTCAGTAACATCGGAGTAAGGACTCATTAATAGTTTGTCATTAAATTGAGTCATTGGGCTCGATTTAAGTCAAAGTGAGAGAATATTATTATTTACTTACACGTTTGTTTACAGAAGAACCATCAATTATAAGCCACCAGCAGCATGACCGATTAGTTTTCGTAATCATTCATTCTATTTTCAAAATTTGGTGCATTTAGCTAAATAATTTAACCAAATAGAATATGGGAATTTTTGCTTCTTATTTAACTTTTAAACATCATTGATGCCACTGTAGTTATAGCAGAAATGACGCATTAAATATGACAAAATTATATGATGATATTCGTCATTGGATTGATGTCACTTTTTGCCTCATTGATGTCATTTGTAATAACGTTAATGTCACAATTTTAGGGAATCATCAATTTGAATATGCTTTTTTATATGAGTGCAGTTAAGAAATTCAATGAAAGTTATCCTCTAGCATTTCACCCAATTCTTCAGGCAGAATAAAGTTAAATGTGACCTTCCCTAGTTTTTTTTTTTTGATACCATTGGAATGTTTTTAGTACAGTTTTTAGTACAATATTATATTATGATTTTATGTGCTAAAGTTGATTGCATCTATGAGGCCAAATATTAAGATGGAAATTATTGAGTTAATCTATCTGGAAAACTTTGTTTACAAGTCCAATTTTAAACTGTGCATTATTTTATACAGTCAATATTCTTTGCAGACTGCCTGAGTCATGCACATTAATGTTAAGAAAGCGTTTTGACCGATTTTTGCATCACATTACAATCTGAATATTTCGAAAATGAAACATTTCTAATCAAACAATTGTATTCTAATTCTGTTTCAGTTTATGACACAGTTCGGTAAAATCTTTACTTGACACATTAAATCTATCTCCTGCATCTTTCTGTTTATCATATTAACAAAATTTCAACACGCTTACTTAAATAAACATACCTATGCACATATGTGCAACTACCTCATTAAAATTATTCAATGCACTAAATAAAATGAGAATATCATTCGTTATACAAAAATAGAAAAGCATTTATCAATCATAAGTATAGTTCGTTTAATGTTTCACACATCATCTAAAAGGAATAAAAAAAATATTCTTAGCAAGAATAAAATTGGCATTTTGATTCGTTTATATGTATTAATACCTACTTTGTTTTTTCTTTAACCAATAAGTGTGTCACTCACTTATTTACCTGACGTCCAACTGATTCATCCATTTTCCTCTCGCGCACTTTTCTTCTGCTTCCTCTTGTTCAAATTTCTGGTAGTGCTGCCGATAACAGTCCGTCTCATTTGGCCGCAATGTTCACACGCAAAACGCTAAAACAGTCTTGTGGTTCTTTTAAATAAAAAAAAAAACGTTTTAGAAGAATTATATGTATAAAGGAAACGCGAAAAAACGCTGCACGGATAGACAGACATAGTGAACAAAAAAAAAACTAAATGTAAAGCAAAAACATTCGGACAGTTTTTTTATTTGCCTCTTCGACTAATTCTCTTAACGCTATTTTTTTTTAGCAAACAAGAAATTTATTTGTTGCAAAAAAACAAACAAGAAATATACAAATAATTTGCAGAAAAATACATAAAAACTTTCACATTTTGCTTAAAGCAAATTGAAGGTAAACTTATTTTGAGGAGAGTAAGAGATTTAATAACGAAGAGAAGAATGTGATCGGCAGAGTTAAGTTATAAAGTTCCCTATTTATTTTTCTTTTTAGCTTTTTGAACTAGTAGGCAGGACTGTCAGATATGGCGATTTCTCGCCAAACGTGGCGATTTTGAAACGTGTTTGGCGATGGGAATTTCCGTTTGGCGACTGGCGACTTTTTGGGCGGTTTTTGACATAACTGGCGATTTACTTGGCTATTTTTACCATTCATATTATTTCAGCGATTTTTAAATAAAAAATTTGCAGTTAGGCCTCTCCAGCTAAATATATATAAATATATACATACATACTTATAGATTTTTGAACAGTTTGTCCTTTTTTGTTATCATTACTACACCATTTTTCATTTAAAATGAGAAAATTTAAGATGAAATTGAGAAAATTTAAGATGAAATTGAGAAAATTCCAAATGAAATTGAGAATTTCAATTTGATATTGAGAAAATTCCAATTGAAAATGAGAAATTCATTTTGATATTGTGAAAATTCCAAATGAAATTGAGATAATTCCAAATGAAATTGAGATTTTTTAACTTTTCATTGATAAAATTGGAATATCTATATAATTTTTATTATATTCATTCAATAAACATGCATAACTAACAAGGATCGAAAAATATGTAGTAGGGCTCTACTGCAATCTCCAGTAGTTATACATGTCTTAGAAGCTTTAATCATCTGTTCTAAAAAGACAAGCCTCTGTTCTCCCACATGGGTGGGAATTACGTTCGGTACATTCATCGTTGTTTTTACCGTACTTTTTATTTTTGACCAAATAATTTCAATGGGGTTAAGCATCGGTGAATAGAAGCTCAATCGCAGGAGCGTAGCTGGAGAGCTGTCAAAAATAATTTGTAGCCGACTGTGGCATTGAGCATTGTCACATACCAATACGAGGATCTGGATGCCTGTTGGTCAATAATACTGCGATTTTTATTTAGTTTAATTTTTTTGATCCTGGTTATCAATGAAAAATTCAAGTTTCTCAATTTCATTTGGAATTTTTTCAATTTCAAATTTAAGCTTCCCAATTTCATTTGGAATTTTCTCAATTTCAAATTGAAATTCTCAATTTCATTTGGAATTTTCTCAATCTCAAATTGATATTCTCAATTTCAATTGGAATTTTCTCAATTTTCATTTGGAATTTTCTCAATTTAAAATTAAAATTCTCATTTTCATTTAGAATTTTCTCATTTTCAATGAAAAATGGTGTAGTTTAAAAAAAATCTGGCAAATTTTTTTCACATGATTTTCGTTTTATTATCATTTTAAGTTCAGTCACTTTTTAATTCCAAGGTTTAAAAAACTGTAGTCGAAACCAAAACCTGTCGAACAAAAAACGAAAATTTGTCTACAATTTTTCGCTTTTTGATTTGGTTTGACAGCGACTATTTACATTTAATGAATTGCAAGTAAAAGCAAATGTTTTTTTTTTTTGTCAGTGACAAATGAACAAGTGGAAGAGATGGCAGTTTTTCAACTTCGACTGCAGTTTTTTAAACACTGCTTAAATCTAATAGTACGTCTGCAGGTCAACACAATAGTAATGAAATTGATGAGCCTGAAGTGATCTTATAGACTTGTGTGCTTAATTTTATTTTTTTTAACCGAATAAATGATCTCTATTTTATGTTATTTAAAAAAAAAAAAAATAACAGTTACTAAACAAAATTTACTTTCGGCGACTTTTTTGTATTTTTTCTCAGTTTTTGGCGATTTTTGAATGCAATATTAATCAGCTTTTTTTGTATGCAAAATTTAATTAAAAAAAATAAAAAGATTTCATAAACTAAACATAAATTGACGTTTGGCGTTTCTGACATCCGGTTTGGCGATGGAGCTCAAAAAAATCTGACAACCCTGCTAGTAGGTAAAATTATGTAATTACCCTGTAGAAAATGTCACTAGTGAATCTGTACTGATTCACTACTGCAACGGTCACCAGTACTAGTGACTTGTTATACCCCAGACAATGTTATGTTTTATTCCCATTGATTTTTTTTAAATTAAATTATTTTATTATAAAAAAATAATACGAATTTATAACAAAATTTTTTTCGTATTAAAGGCAAATATAAAAGTGTTGACACTTCATTGACAAGGTCGCCAAAAAGTCACTAATATAGTCGACAAAATTGGTGAGTTAGAGACACACCCTCGTTTCCTTCAGGGCAATTACCGGGACAAGTTTATATCCACACAAAAATTTTAAATTATCCGTAACAAAGATAAATAAATATGTACAGGGTGGGTCATAAGTCCCCGAACATCCGTTTTTAATTCCGTTAATTTTTCACAAACTTGCGCGGGTTGCATAGTTTCATGCACGATTTGTATCTTGTTCGGAAACATCAATAATTTTTTTTTTCATTATTCTTCGCAGTGAAGTTCTGGACATTTGAAGCTGTGTGGCACGTTTACGTGTCGATCATTCACTCTCTCCCAAACTCGTTCGTTATTATCTTGGCTTCGTGCTTCAAGCGATCTTCCACTCCGAGATAAGTCACTCACAGATCCTACTGACTGAAAACTAGCGACTGATTGCCTACTTGATTTAGTGATTGTGTATTTCTGGTGCTAAAAAATGTTCGAAACTTTCTTTGCTCTAGAGATAAAACAAACATTTTTGCTCCTTACTTAATCGTATAAATAGCTACAGAATCTCCTCGACACTGTTTATAATCAGGGTTACCGTTGGAAATTTTCGAAAAAGGTCACAAAAAGTGGATTTTCCAGAAAAAGGGGTCAAAAAAAGGGTATTTCAATAAAAAAGGTGTCAAGTTTTTTAAAAGCAGTATTTTCCATTTGAATAAATAAAATAAGACCAAGTTTTTTATAAACAAACGAAAACTATTTATTTCAGGTAGGCAGTGCTTAAAATAGTAAGTTTTTGTATGGAATGCCCTTTCCTGTTTTTAACACCTGACCAAAAATTTGTTCTTCATCATTATAACTCATTTCTTTAATACCTTTTATGTTATGTTCCGACATTTTCTTTTTTACCGATTTAGCGATTTCAAGTAAATTTTAGGGTTTGTTTCCAATTTTACAATCATTTGCGAATTTTAGTGCTGTTCAGGATTGAACTGATTTTTTCCTGTAAGTTTTCTGAAACTTTAATAAAGTTTTAAAATTTGTAATAAATACTCGATTTAGCTATCATACCGCTGTTATCAAATATTTGAAAATTTCAGCAATTTTTACCATTTTTTTTTTTTAATTCTGTTAGTTTAAGAGACTTTGAATCAATTTTATGGCGCTATTCTTGCAAACTTTTTCGAGTTTTTAAATTTTTGCTCTTTGAGGCAATCGTCGTCGTTTTAAAAATAGCCCCATACATAAACCAAACTCACCTATTTTACAGGGCACTCTTAACATTGTCGATTTAAAAGAGGGCGAAAAGTTCAATGCTTTATGCCATTCTTAAGGGTGAATTTTTTATCATAAAACAAACACCTAATTGCATTTTTTTTTAATAAAATGTCACATTTTTTTTTGAAAAGAAACCACCATAAGTTATTCAATAAATAAAAAAATACTAAATTCGTATATGAGTTATGTTTGCTATTAGGGAAATTGTACTTTAATTTGTACTTTATTATCGAAAATCTAATTTAGAAGTCATAACACAAACTTTATACGAATATTAACTACCTTTTTAGGAATTTGCGTTCTATATTTTGGTATTAAATCATCACTTGAAGTTCATTCCTCCATATCCGCTTATTTCGAAAACACAGCACAGCCGCGAATAACGTTGTAAAAGCCACTTTTTGCAGAAACTGTTTTTTTGCAGATTATCGTTAACATTTCCCTCGTACACTGTTTAAACCTCAAATCAACCAAAATGATGCACCTTAAAGCCCTTAAAAATTACATGCAAAGAGTCAGCTAGTGGAAGAACGTTGTAAGTTGCTTACAAATGATACAAAGTAAATGGTTTTGAAACGTGGAATAACGTTTTAAAAGCCACCAGTCATGATGCTTTGCGTAGTGGAAGAACGTTTTAAATGACATCGTGATTGTGGATATGAAACGTTTTTCCACTAAAAAAAAGTTATAAACTGTAAATTTGCATGTAATTTAAATTTTAAATTTGTTGATATTTTGCATAAAAATTTTTATTATCATTATTTTTAATAATCTAAAAAAAAATAAAAAATTAATAATCTGTTAAAAAAGTTTTTTTGCTCTCTTGAAAAATAATTATTTTGTAACTTAAAACGTTATTCGCGGCTGTGCTTCATTTGTTTAGCACTAACGTTCAGCTGTGTTGACAAAAAAACAAAATGTGAGTGCCATTTAAAAAAAGGGTCAAAAAGTGGCACAAAATAGGTGCAAATGATACAAAAGTATAATTTAAAAAAAGGGTCATAAAAGATATCAAGACCGCCGAAAAAGGGTCAAATTGATACTTAAGTATCACAACGGTAACGCTGTTTATAATACTGAAAAAGAAAAAAAAACTACAATATTCAGTGACAATGGGCGTACTCTGTGCTATCTAAATAATAACTTTCTGATTTGTTAATCGCACGATTTGAAAGAGCAAATCGCCCGATTTATTTTATGGTGTTCTGAAACTCGTGCGTTTAGCGCTAGATGCAGTTTTTGCAAATCAGTTTGTTTTAAACTTTTATGCTTAAGACAGGGAAATGTTAATGATGTTATAAAATCTAAATCTGAGCTAAGCCAGAAACACCCAAAAGGGTTTTACTAGTATTAATCAGCCCAATTATGAATACAAAATCCCCAGGAGTTTTTTCCCTTTTTTCATATTTCCAATTGCATTTACATAGGAAAAAAGGGGGAAAGGAGGAAACTCCCGAGGAATTTTTATTCATAAGTACTAAATAAGTACTAAATCCAACCTAAATCAAAATCACATGTAATGACCTTGAAAATACTGCACTGAGTTATTGTGCAAATTATTCCGAAAATCGGTTTATTTTGGAAATGTGATCATGTGCTACAGTTGCTTAACAATCGACATAATCGTCCAAAGCGGACTTAAATAATTCTATTTTCATAAACCTTTTAGCCTACGACTTGAAATAAATACTACTACATAATTATGTTTCTGGTACGCGAAGTAAAACAGAAAGGCCATAGTTTGCGCTGGACCGTCGGTGAATGGTCTTAAAAGTAAGTTTTAGCCAAGTTTACAACCTTACTGCAACTTTTGGTTAATTGTTGAGACAAATTTTGGCGAATTGGGAGTAAAATTATCGCAATTCGAGCCAGCAAAATACAAGAATTTCTCTAGGTCAGAAAAAATACTGTTTGGAGAGCTTTTTGGAATATTAGAAGCATTGATCTTGAAAACTTTTAAAAATAGACGGATGAGAACGTTACCATCAACTACGGGCTGCATAGATCTATCCCGAATCGGATGTTTACTGAAATGGGAATTTTTACTGAAAGCAGTTTTTTTTCAATTGAATTGTGAAAATGCTTTTAAGCGTATTAAACAATTGACCTGATTAAGGTGACTTTTGCAAAAAGCTTTATTTGTTGAAATTATCCAGTAGATTTAGATTATATATTCTTCGATACATTCGAAGCAGTTAAAGCGTACACATCTCCAAAATCTTACTGAAACACTTTTTCATAAAGTTATCCTTCAAATAAAGCGCCTTAGAAAGTGTAATATAATCACCCCTATCGCGAATGTTATGGGAATATGTAATATGGGAGCAAACCTATATTCCCATCCCCAACGAATCGGTATCGCAAATATCTTGGGAGTAAACATTTCTATTGTGAATTATTTGTCAGTGCTTTATAAACAAAAGTTCCTATTGTGAATAACTTGTCAGTGCTTGTATTGTGAAAGAAAAATATACAATATAAAAAACTAATAAAAATTGAATAAAATTAATAATGAATAGGGTTTATCTTCATTTTCTTTATTTACACTCCTTTAATAAAAGGAAAAAATAATTTAAATTAGTCCTACTTTAGAATACAAATTAAAATTTGCATTTTCCCTTCTCGTTCACATTAACACTTGTTGGGAGTTTTAGCGATGCCAAATTTTTAAGGTTTGGGAATTCATTCCCAAAAAATTTGTTATGGGAATCATTCACAATACAAAATAAAAAAACATGGGAATATTTTCATGGGAGTAGTTGTTTGCGATAGAGGTGAATCGCATTAATTAAGGCCAAAGATTAACTTGACCGCAACCACCCACAGGAGGAAATTAAATAGTGCATAATTTGAAAAAATAAACCTTTGCCTTTGCAGATGATATCGCATTAGATAATATAAATGCAAATGCTTTGGTAGCACGAAACGGCTACACAAATGCAAAATAAGAAAATTTGTAAATTCACCCCTTACCTGATAATTTTAAAATCACCCTCGTTATTTAAATTTAAAACACACACCCAGAGAAAAAACATTTTTCAATTTGGTCACCTCCAACAAAACTTGTTTTAAACAAAATGTTTAAACGTATTAAGGCTTAGTTAACCATATTATTGTTACCGGCAGCCATTTAGTATTTAAATTAGTCCTTTATCAAAAAGCCACAACCATATTATGGTTGCCTCTGAACATTTTATGATTAATAATAACAAAAATATGTTTAACACTTTAAATAGCATGGTTGTTTATCAACCATAGCATGTTACTTCTGGAAAAGAGGAAAATACTATTGTAAATTTAAAATCAAAGCCTAATAATGCTTTCGTAAACAAATTATTGTAATATAACCATAACAAGTTTAGTGAAAAACATAATACGATTGTGGCTTGTTGAGGGAGAAACAATTTAATATGGTTCCCGGTGACAAAAATATGGTTAAACTAGCCATATTATGTTTAAAAATGTTTGTTAAAAATCGTTTTGTTGGAGGCGATCACATTTAAAATTTTTTTTTCTCATTGTACAGCCACTATGTGATTCTCGAAACAGCGGCTGATTTCATAAACGCAGTATTGCAAAGCATCACAAAAACAAATGCGTTAAAAAGGCATTACAAATTAAAACAATGCACGATTTTCGCAACCGCTGTGCAGTAAATATAGTTACCATGCAATAATGAACTCAAAGCATTGTCTACAGAAAAGTTTCGGAGTTTATGAAGCTATTCCATTTAGCGTTGCATTGAAATACTGCGTTTATGAAGTCAGCCAGACTTACCAACATCCTATTCCGGACCTGTACATTTTATAGTGCCTGATAACATATCTCATTTCCTCCAAGAGTAAAGCGACAAAAGCTAGGAGCTCCTTAAGACACACAAGTGAGACATCCTAGACGGATGTTGATGCGACCTAGGTACTTAACGCAAGTTGGTCTTTGGCCTTAATTAAACAGATTTTCAACGTAGAATTTGGTGCCTCGGGAAATTTGGTATTTGCCCTTGTTGCAGAGGTGTCCCTTTTCTTTATAATATAGATTTATATAAGGCCTAGGCAACTCTATCTTCAGTGCAAATTATGTACATTTGCACTGCATTATTATTCAGCAAAATTAAATTAAAGTCATCTTTAACCATCAACTACTTGGCTTTAGCTTCTTTGTATTCCTATGCAGAAGTATTTGTTTTTTTTATAACACTTAAATGTCTGTATGTATTTCTTGTGAGTACATTTTTGTATCTGCATTTTCTGTAGGGTAAAAACAGCTGTTTTCACAAAATTGGTTTCAAAGCGCAAACTCGTTAAAATTTGCAATTTCTCAACGTAAAGGAATGTTGTTTTTTGAAGACAACGAAAACGAAAATTTAGTTTTTATTCAACTTCCGTTTCCTTAACACAAGGATACTCGATACAAGGCGTTTAGTTTATCTCGTAAGCGTTAAACGTGTAACGGTTTCTTCTTGGAATGAAATTTTGTTGATTCATTAGAATTTGACGACCGGTGACAACTGTTCGAGCAGTTTGTATGACAAAATATCTTGCTTGATGAATTTTAGTTAGTTTGCGTGAAAGTGGTGTTTGTTGTTAGTGTATTTGTAACATGCAGATTAGTGTAATTCCGTAAAGTCGTAAAGCAGCGATGTTGTTTGAATTATTTACAACACAAACGTGCTACGAAATTCTTAATACAAATATGTTGCTTAAGACAATTACACCCATTAGGACCAACACAAACTCATACAAAAGTTTGCCAAGAAATGAAGGAAAAAGAATAAATTCAAATAAAAAACCTTTTAGCCGATTTTTTCTTTGGCTTTTTATTTATTCATATGAAACAAAAAATAAACTAAAAGAAATAAATACCTAAAATTATTTATTCTTCTTTTTTTATTTGTCCATTGCATAATTTGTTTGTTTTTCTTAATTTTCTTTTACTTTTTGTATATTAAATATAATTAATTTCATTATATTTCTAATCTTTTTCTTAAATATTTTCTTTTAGATAACAACCAGTAGAAAAAATATTCAAATAATTATCACTAATTATCAGTGTTTCCCAAACTGCCTTATCTAGAATAAATTAAATCAAAACAAAACTACGAGAGCTTCCTGTTTAAAAAAATATCATAAAAATAGAATTAAAAAGAATATATAATTAAAATTAAATTGTTACAACAAAAGGTTGTGCTTGAGATCAACAAAACAACGAAAATATCTAAATTTATCTAAATAGAAAAAAAAAAAAATATTAACCTTTAAGAAGTTAAAGTCTAAATAAAACAATCACTTAACATGGAATCCATGGAATATGAAATGGCACGCAACATGACGTTGCTTTTCTTTTTGGAACGTTTGCTGGATAAAGGCGAACCTCGTACCGTTCACGATTTATCTTGTCAATTTGGCAATAAGGAATTCACCAAGGAAATGCGTCAAATTGCTGGTGGATCCCAATCGGGTAAGTTGAGTTAAGCTTTTTATGTTAATCACTATGTAAACTTAATTTATTTAAAACTTGTTTAATCAAGTATGTAATAAGATTCAATGCATTTGATCTCTTTTATATTAAAAAAAAAAAAACATTTAAACGAAAACCCAGCGGGATTATAGTTTTGTATTAATTTATTGCTACGTAATATATTTTTTCCCTAAGCTTATCCCGCGAAGCTCTAAGTTTGTCTGCAGAAGACCAGAGTCTCTGGCGGGAATCGAAGCCGCAACCCCCGTAGTGAGAGATTTTCTCCCTTATGGGTTTCTTTTATAGGGTTAAATATCCCAGCTAGCATTTTGTATCATAATCTAACCATTTAGGAATCAGCTTCACGGGCAACATACCCGTATATGAGCTCATTTTTCAATCATAAATGATACTCTCGTTGTGAGAAAATGGTACCCTACCTATGAATCACCTGAAAGAATCATTTGTGATACAATTTTTTTATTCCTTTTTGATAATTTTAATGCGAGATTTTCTAATCATTATTAAATCGTTTTTGTCTCATTTTTTAATAGTTAATTATTTAGTTTTTGATTATATTTGTCATGTTTTTTATTTTTCCCCAAAAAATCAGCACCATTATGGCTTTTGAACCAAACAAAAGTAATTGGTTTTTCGCAAAGAAGATAAGAAACAGTTTGCACCAACATTTAAGTTTATAAATTGGCAATAATTTTTGGGCTTCTTTTGAAAGTTGCTATTTTTATATTTTTTCATTTGGCAAAAACAAAAATATTTAAAAATTATTATTTAAACATATCAATGAATCATATGTACAGTGGTGGCCAAAACAAATGCAACAAAAGTTCTATAGGCGTGCACGTTGTCCAGCAAAAAAACCGCTCATATCTAAACGTAATCAAAATAAACGTTTGAAGTTTTCAAAGGATCATTTAAATTGGTCAGGAAACAAATGGAGGACTGTCCTATTTAGCGACGAATTCAAATTTAATATCGTCAGAAGCGATGGCATGTGTTATGTAAGACGACCAGTTAACAAGCAGCTTCAAGCGCGATACTGCAAAAAGACAGTGAAACATGGAGGAGGCAACGTAAAGATGTGGGGTTGTTTTTCTGCTGCTGGAGTTGGCCCATTGCACATTATCGATGGAATAATGGATAGATTTATCTATAGAGAGGTTTTTAACGATCCCAAGCACTCTTCAAAAGTTCTTAAATCGTGGTTTGCACAAAAAAAGTTTCGGTAATGGAATGGCCACCACAATCACCAGATCTTAACCCCATTGAGAACCTTTGGGAAATCGTAAAGCAAAGAATCGATCGCGAAAATTGCACTTATTTAGATTTTATGTTTCAAAGATTGGTAGATGCTTGGAACGCCATTCCTGCCAATTTTATTGACAATTTAATAGGTTCAATTCCTCTCCGATGTCAGGCCGTCATTGA
This sequence comes from Pollenia angustigena, assembly GCA_930367215.1. Classification (NCBI taxonomy): domain Eukaryota; kingdom Metazoa; phylum Arthropoda; class Insecta; order Diptera; family Polleniidae; genus Pollenia; species Pollenia angustigena. The sequence goes on along the minus strand of OV884060.1, from coordinate 191,543,817 downwards.
AAATAAAGGATTTGCCACGAAATATTACGTTTTATAGGCATAAATGTTGTCGAAGCAATTTGTTGCAGATGTTTTGGCCAATGAAATATGAGCCTATACTTGGTTTTTTTTATTTTTTTTATTTCCAATGTAAGTAATTGTGGATTTAACTCAATTTTCTCATTTTTAAAGCAATAATAAAAAATATAACAAGCACATGAATAACTTTTTTTTACTTTTAAAATTGTTAAAAAAACTTTTATAAGATTTAGTTGCTAGTTGCATTTGTTATGGCCACCACTGTATATGAATCCTTTTTGAATCAGTCAAGTGATAAATCAGTTTTTGATCATCAAAGAATAATTAGGGTGATTTTTACAAAAAATAATCAGCTAAATGCTAGCTGGGATTGAGCATATAATCCGCAATCAGCAATAAACTGTTACAAGTCTGAAACTTTTAAAGGCCAAATACACTTGTAAAATGATCGTCATTTAGCCGAATTCACTCGTGTACGTGTGCTAGACGCAATATTCTTCGTCATATCTAAATTTTTTGGGTTTTTTATCCAGCATCGTCGGTGTCACATATACAAATAAATTTTCACTAATACTACCACAATGATTGACGAGTATTTTGATAAGTGTATTTGGGCCTTTATACAGACTGCATCTTACCATTTATTGCTTTAAAAATCAAAGTTACTCATCATGCGCTATAGGAGTACCCAGCGGGAAAACTCATAACCAGGGAAACCAAAAATATGCAATTGCATGTTTTTCCTTGTGCGACCAATGAAGGCAGAAACAATATATTTATCCGTTTTAGAGCTTTTTATGAATTTTGGCATCGATTTGTTAGTGCATATTTTTGCATATTTTACCGTTTGCAGCATAACTTAGGTAAAAGAGCCTTTTTGCAGCATTTTTTAGGTTTATAGCGCATATTTTACCTTTTTAAGGCATATTTTGATATATTTTCAATTGTTTTAGATGTCTACAATAGCTTTCGCAGCAAATAATTTTTTTTTTCGAAAATCTGTTACAGTATTTTTGACTTAGCTGCACAATCTCCTTTGCACGATTTTTTGTGCAGGTAAATCAAAAATGCAGTTATCTTAAATGCATTTACCTGCTTAAATTGTGGTTACTTGCACAAAAGTGCAGCTAAAGTAAAGTGTTTGACTTAAAAGTAGAATAAAAAAGTATTTTATTAATACATAAATTTATATTTTATTTCAACCCAGCTAGCATTTTCAATCGTCTAGGAGTCTCACAAAGCGTGTTTTTGATCGTCGACGAGCTCATTTTTTAATTGTAGACAATTCCTCGCACGATAGAAACTGTAACACGTGCCTATGAGAGATTCTGCCATTTTAATCGTAAATGGCATCGTGTATGATGTATGTAGAGATTATCTAACGAGCCTTTCAAAATCATGTCAAGAGTCGTATGAGACTCATGCAGGTATTATTTTACAACTCGTGAAATAGTCAGCCGTAAAATAAGGGCATCAAGCGTATTTTTCATGCCAAAACTTCTAATTTTCATACAATTTTTACAAAAATCAACATCATCCTGTCGGAAAATCCTTTTTTTCAGATCCTTAGGCCCGTTTGTTTTATTAAAATTGTATTGGCAATAGCATTTTTATACTTCAAAACCGGTCTTATTTAGGTAGCTCAGTAATTGTTATACGACTCTTACAAAAAGTCCCAAGTCCCAAAGACGAACGTATCAAAAAAATAAATTAAAAAAAGATTTAGATGTTTTTGCTTTTGTTACTCGTCAGATAGTCATCAGAAGATTCTTTTAGGAGTTGTATATTAAACATAATCGTCTAACAAACAGCCTATGTATGATGTTTATTTAATATAAAAGAAACATTAACAAAACCAATGAGAATTCACAAAGAATATAAAAATTTATGGAAAAAACAAAATAATTGCGATTTATATGTTTATAAACAGCTTAAATTGGATATTTATGTGAAAAAGTGGTCACCATATATTTTTATGTGTGCAGCTAACTTTGATGTTTTGTATGAAAATATTTTAAAGCTGCCCAAAAATATGAAAAATGTGCAGGTATACAAAATGCACGTAAAAAAGGATTTTAAAGAATAATTCCAGAAAATATGTATTTTGTGCAATTAAGTCAAAGTGCAGCTAACTTTGATTTTTTGTGTGAAAATAATTTTAAAATGCCAAAAATTTTGCGCATTTATCTTAAATGTGCAGGTATAGAAAGTGCACTTAAAAAAGGAATTTGTATGGAATTATAAAGAATAATTCCAAAAATTATTAATTTTGTGCAGTTAAGTTAAAAGTGCACGTAAACAAAAGGCAGTTAAGTCAAAACTACTGACTTCAATTTCGACATCTAAATTTAATTTTTACTCTAAAATTGAAAGACAAAGCAGGTTATCATTAAGGATTAATGTTATGCGATTTGAATCTAGAGCAATCTTTTAGTATTCCGATCGACTCAGAATCACTTTTTAAAGGGATCTAACTATGTCCATCCGTCCGTCTGCCCTTGTTAGCCTTGTGCGCAAAGTACAGGTTCCAAATTTGTAGGTAATTTGATTAACATATTTAAATTTAATTCGTCCCAAAAATATTTTACTGCTAATTAAATTATTTTCGAATCGGTTCACATTTGCTCAAAGCTCCCATCCTTAAATTCCTTTTAAATGTTAACATTTGTTAACAATTTAGGGACCGTATCTAAAGTTCCTTTGAAACAAAAACCCTTATGGATATTAATATCTAGATAATATTCGGCGCAAACTTCTCTTATACTAATTTTAACCTAATATAGTCTTAAGCGATAATGTTTTTAGGCTTTCTTGTTTAATTTTGCTATTAAATTGTTGAATATTTTATCTTCAAATGAGCAATTTTTAATTTTAAGGTCATATTTTTAACATTTTTTAAGGCATATTTGCCAGTTTTTACTACATATTTAATGCGCATAAAACGCGTTTTTAGAGCATATTTCTGGTTTCCCTGCTCATAACCCTTCTTACTTCAGGCATCATTAAATGCCTGCTTAAAAATTTTTTTGATTCAATTACTATTCTTATCTAACTGCTATAGAATGCCTTGTAGAAGGCCTCGGTTTTTCGAATAGAAAATAAGATACACACAGCAAAAATTCAATGTAAAATTCTCGAAAACAAGGTTGATTTCACGTTTTTCGGTAGTGATTTTGCTTCATAGTTAGAGCAAAATGACATTCATATTGAAGTAACACTCCGAATCAGGTTGAATGAAAGTCATTTCAAGCTGAACCAACTTAAATTTCATGAAGAATCGAATTGGTTTGAGTTTGAAAAAACAGTGAGAAAAAGCTACAGAGACAACATATGCATTAATTTAAGAAACATTGTAGACACTTATCCGTAGAACCAGAGAGAAAGAGAATATAACTATTTATATTCCTGTAACACATGTTTCACTTTTTTGTATTCCCCTTTGTTCACAGAAGCACTTATCATGAAAATGCACCAGCAGAATGGCTCGATATGATTTTCGGTTCATTCTACTTTGAAAATTTGATGTACATTTTACTAAATAATTTTAACAAAAAGAATACGGGAATTTTTTTTTTTTTATAAATAATTTTAAACATGAAAAAAATTCATGTTTTTTTATAGTGTTGTTATTGTTTCTATACAAACAATTATAACAGGACTTATTTTAAGATTTTTCATTTAAAATTAATATGAAAACATTATCCCCCGTATTCATAAACGAATATTAAATTTAACAAACGTTTATTAAGGACAAATTTCATAGTAAATTTGTTCTTTAAACCTTTATTAAATTTTAAATTTTTTTATGAATACAGGCATATAACTTTAAATAAAGTCAATACTTTTGCAGAAATTTACTATTATTTTTATTCAACATTGCGCTATGTAATTTTAACACTGATATTTTTTTCTGAGTGTACACATTCCACTTTCCCTTCTATGAGAAGGGAGAAGAGAAGGAGAAACATTTTTTGTTTTGTTTTTTTCCAAAGCAAAGACGAAAGAAGCGAGAGGGGAAGGCCTACCACGCAATGACAACGTGTGTAAAAAAGATATTAGTACGGATTGGAGCGAGCAGACCTTGTACATCCAAAAAAAGGAGTCAGAGACCTTCTAAAAGGCATCATTACTCCATATTTTTACCGCTGGGTATAAGTTGTGATTGTATGTGTGACACCGACGGCGCTTGATGACAAATCTAACCAATTTAGATTTCAAGGCGAATAATTCGCCTTGATGTCAAGCATTTTGATAGTGTTTGGTGCCCTTAAGATTAATATTTACTTATACATGTCAAATAATCTCTTGAGGTAATTTGGATCTTCTACTTTGCGCTCTGTATACGAAAGTCAGGTCAAAGAGTATTTCTTTACAATTAATTGTTTTATGTCATTCTATTTAAGAACTCGTGCTGAAATTTGTGGCAAGTGGCACCATCCTGTTGAAATCACTTATCGTCCAGGTCCATATCATATCGCGATAGCAAACACCATTCACAGTAACTGCTTGGCCGACCTTAATTTCGAAGAAGTACGGCTCGTCAGCACATAAACCGCACAAAACAGGTGTTTTCACATATCATACAAACCCGGTTTACTGAAATTTTCTCACAGTTCTCCCGATTGTGGACATATTCGGTCGATTATGCTGACCAAAAAAATCACGAAATGCATATTGATTTAAACGCCCATTTTCGTAAAAAGCTTCAACAATCTTAACGCGCTGCTCAATTGTTTACCTCTCCATGGATGAATTTGTCAAACACTGAAGCAAAGAAATGTCAAATTAAGTTGGGCATAAAACTTGACGTTAAGGTGTGACTCACAACTAAAATCGTGCATTATGGTTAGATCACCCTTTTCAATGTTTCTATTTTTAATTTAATTTGTTATAAAACAAAAACAGTTAACCAATACCAATTTCAGACTATGCGATATGTCCCTCCAACAATATTTGTATTTTCTTTTGGTGCCCCTTTGAAAACACGCTAACTTTCAGACCAAGGCGAATTCATTACTGGCTTTATAAGAGTTGGATGTCACAATTTTATTATTTTTGTTTAAAGAGGAACATTAAATTGTTGCTTGATTTTTACTTCGTGCGACGTTGTTTACCCAGCAAGCGTTTCTACACCCTTTATTACCAAATCTTCTGTTTCATGAAATATTTCTGTGCCACATGTCGCATAGTCTGAATCAAAATGAAAAAGTGAAACTTATCATTACTCGACTTAAGCTGTTGTTCCTCAGACTCAGATATCAGTTTCCTTTTAATTTTCGATCTAAATGTTACAAGAGCCGACTTATTATTCAAAAAGTTCTAAAACAATATCTTTTTAAGTGGTAACAAATACCACATAGAGAGATAGAGACCAGCTTGTAGACCAAATTTCGGAACTAATTCAAGAACCAATAAAAAGTTTATTCATCGTTAGGATCTCCCAGCTTTGGGTTTAATCGTAGAAAATATGTGATATTTGTAGAGGCCCCACCAATAACCAGTACAGCAACCTTTAGCTTTCCTTAGTGCCAGATCGGTCTCTTGTTAACCGTAATCAAAGGAAGATTTCAAATAACCGGTCCAAAAACCAGCAGCTTTCAAAGACGCAAGAGAAGTCTCTGATCTACCGCAATCTTTTTAGCGATCTACCAGCTTTCAAGTCCAAAAAAAAAGCGAGTGTGCTACTCCAAGCGGATAGTGCATTTGTTTACTATTAAGAAACGTTTTATATCTTTAATCTCAAAATGTTAAGAATTTAATTAAAATTTTTTTTTACCTCATGAATTTTCTTACATTTTGCAAAAGCAAAAATCAACTACAATCACTTTTGTTAAATAAATCAAATAATAAAAAAAACTCCTCAATTGGAAACTTGATAAAGCGTTCAATGACATACAAGACATTCCATTAGCTCTTAATTTGAACAACATGCTATTATTACTCATATATTTGTTTAAGTTTTACGCAGGTGTAACATGTCAATGCCTTTTTTGATGCACTGATCCAAATGCCAGCCGTATATATACCAATGATTTTTTTCTATAATTTATTTTTCTATAAAACATTTCCCACCCAACGAATAAGGCGACATATCAAAGTCATTAACATTAGCTGGAGTTCGAAATGCAACTTAAAAATAACATTTAGTTGTAGAAAACATGGTTCGTTCATACGTGTGTTCAAATACACATCGAAGTATTTTTACACTTTGTTTATGTTTAAGGTTGCATATATTTTTCTAAATCCCTTAAAAACAAAAAAAAAAAAAAAAAAACACAAATGGATTTATTTAATTTTGGTAGGCAGCCAGCCAACACTTGTAATATTTAAATCGGTTTTATTGCTTTTTGTGTTGTTTTTCAGATTTTTATTTCAATTTGCTCTTTGATTTTTAACATGTTGCACTTAGTGTTTGTGTGTGATTTGTTTGTATGTTGAACTTACATGCATATGTATAAAGTATGTGCAGCATGCAACATTTGTTGTGGTGACTATTTCCTGTATTTAAGGTTCATTGTGTGTTCATCTATTCAGTATTTCATTCATACCATTATGGTGTGTGAGATTTTACCATTGTATTTTTTTTTTGTTTTTGTGGTGTTCCCTCAGTTTAATTGTTGACTTTTCAAGATGTTTGACATTTTAGTGAAATTTTCATGTTAAAAATTTTTCTTCGTAAGTATTTTCCCCAGCTTTAATTAAATTTTGGCAAATATTTTTGTGAAATTTCAAACGCTTAAAGTGAGAATGTGAATTTCGAATACAGATTACATTAAGGAAATACATATTTAAATAGATTTAGTAGACAATCAATTTAAAAATTCACAGTTCGAGTCGATTATACAAAAAAATTTACAAAAATGTTTTCTATAAAAACCACTCGCGAAAGAAAAACTACGCACAAAGAAAAACTTTATGAAGTGAAGAAGTTTTCTATAGAAAAGCTACTTGGATAGAGTTTTTTGTTAAGAGAAAAATCCATTTGAGAAGGAGTTTTTTTTAAAGAAAACCTAATCGCTGAAAAACTTTCTACAGAAAAACTTCTCGCAAAGCAGTTTTCTATAGAAAAATTATTCGCGAGGGAGTTTTCTATACAAAAATACTCGCAAAGAAGTTGTCTATAAAACAGCTACCCACAAAGAAGTTTTGTATAGAAAAGTTATTCGCAAAGTAGTTTTCTATAAAAAAAGTATTTGAGAAGGAGTTTAATGTAGAAACACTACATCAAACACTCTCCAAAGTGTCACATTGTCCACACTTTGTAGAGTGTCATAAAGTCCACAACATGCTTACAAACTCGAAAGTATAGCCGGACTTCGGCCGGGCGCAAGGATTTTCTCCTTTATGGTATTACAAATACTGGCTTCGCTAACTTAAGCTTCTCTGCGAATTCGGCCTTCGTTCGGAAACAAGGCAGATTTTAGAAGCTTTACTTAGCGAAACTGGTACTTGTTGTACCATAAAGGAAAAAATACTTGCGCCCGCCCAAAGGCCATCTGTGCAGAAACGCTTTACTTTAGTTAGCGCCCGGGCGAAGTCTGGCTATGCAGGGAAGCTTTAGTTAGGGAAGCCGGTGTTTGTTATACCAGAAAGAAGAAAATCCTTGCGCCCGGCCGAAGGCCGTCTATGCCGGTATTTGTTACACCATAGGGGAGAAAATCCTTGCGCCAAAAAGTGTTTCTATCAATACGATTTCCGTATGACGTGCTAAATTCCCAGTTTTTCATATTTGATAAATACACTGAAATTTATTGTTGAGGGAAAGCTAGCTTCTATGGGCATTTCGCCGGTTGCTTAGACCAGCTCATCAGGGAACCTTTTCCAAAGATTTTAGAAAATCCAAAAATATTAAACAAATAAAACCCTAAAGCGAATAAGAGTTATAAACACTCTAAGTCTTACTTGTAACAATATCAAAGCCTAAACAAAACACCAACAATAAACAGTGAGTTTATCCTTTCCTACATCCCCCTACAATTGGTTGGGTTCTTTCCGACTCGAATTGTAGTTGTAAGTGGGTTAAAAGAAAAAACAAAATAAAAAAACAAACCGCTTCATTCTATTGTCTTCGTAAGAAAACAACGAAAAAAAAACCAATTTGCCAATTCAGTTTTATGCACGGGCACATGCAATTATATTATCAAAGTTATTTTCGGGAATACAATGTTTATTATTAATACGATTTTCGTATGACGTGCTAAATTCCCAGTTTTTCATATTTGATAAATACACATAAATTTATTGTTGAGCTGAAGCTAGCTTCTAAGCGCATTTCGCCGGTTGCTTAGACCAGCTGATCAGGAAACCTTTTCCAAAGATTTTAGAAAAGCAAAAAATATTAAACAAATAAAACCCTAAAGCGAATTTCTGTTATATATTTAATAAACATATGCACCCAGAGAAAAAACAACTTGTCCACGCCCATTATGACATTTTCAAAAGTGTCATATGCTGCAAATTCCTCATACAAAAACGTACAAAATAAATTTCACTCTTGCTTTGCTTCATTGCCGTAAAAAAATAAGTAGTTAAAGCGAATCAAAATAAAATGACAGCAGGAAAATACATTTTACTCTTGCTTCGATTCATTGCCGTAAGAAGAAAAGTGTTAAAAGCAATAGCAAATTAAAATGTCAACAACTCAACACACAGCAGTAAGTATACGTATACAACACAAAAAACTACTTTTTAGAACTAAATTTAGAAAAGTGGCGTATGCGGTACAAAACAATAAAATACAATTATCTTCTAAGTTTATTCATGAACGTTCGCAAAAATTAACATTTTTCTTCAAAACATATGTATGTATGTCAGAAGCAGTGGTAATAATACAAAAAAATTATATCGGGTACTTCGTGTAAACCTTCATTGTCGTTTTTCTCCACTGCGATTTATTGGCATATGCGCCAAACCACTAATGAGCTGACGATATAAGGAAAGTATCAAAATGCATTTCTCTAAAATTGAAGTAGGTATAATTATATTGTTGCTTCAAACACCAGCTTAATTTTACCACTTCCCAACAAACACGAAGTCAAACCTTTGATATGAAATGACTTTGTCATTTGACATCAAACACAATTCTCAAACTTTTTTCAATTGTTTGATTTAACATTTAAATTCAAATTGATAATGATTTGAAAATAAACATTTGATATCAAATGTTTTATCAATTTGATGTCAAATGTTAAATCAAATCAAAAATAAACTTGGCAATACTAAAGCGAAAAATAAATGTAATCATTAAAAATTTAAATTAAATTAAATTTTTTACTTTGCGGTTACATGTGTTTTACTATTAAAAATAAATTTTATTATAAAGTGAACAGCTTATTTCTTGTGAAAAATAAAAATTATTTGTGAGTAATTTCAATTATTAAAAATACGAAAAAAAGGAAAATAAAACAGGAAAGTGAAGAAAGTTTGTTGAACGATCGCGGTGCTACAATCCTCAAAATAAAAGGGAGCCAAGTAGTTTGTCTTTACAAGAATTAGAGGACATTATTTAATCTTTAAGCTATGGTGCCGAATGTTTATCTCACAGTTTATTTAAATAAATAATAAATTTATATTAAAAAAATAAAATATTTTTATTGATATTCCACATTGTATTATAATCCACATTTGAAAAACATTTGAGAATTACGTTTGAGAGCAAGTTGAAAATAAAGGCATTTTTCAATTTGAAAATAATTTCCCCTTTTTGTTGAGAACGCTATGATTTTCAAATCATTATCAAACGTTTGTCGTTTGAGAAAACTTTTGATTTCAAATCATTTTCAATTTGAAATCAAACCTTCGTGTTTGTTGGGTTCAAGTACCAATTTTTGCTAAACTTTAAGCACAATTTGCTTATTTATTCTTCCCATACTTCCAATTATATTTCTTAATATTTTATTTAAAATTCCATTTAGATTGTTGTTGAATATCATGACTGACTCTATTGTAACATTAACATTGCTCCCCAAACAGTTATGATCTCATTATACTACATATAGAGTTTAATGCCATTTAACACACTTACGACTTGAGTCTAAAAAAAGAAATAATGAAATAAATTTGCAAAAAACTAAAAAAAAAGAAAAAAAGATGTCAACATAATTTCCAAACAAACAACGTGCTTCAAAACTCAGACCTGAATAGCAACAACAATCAAAATAACACAACAATAGTTAAAAAGGGGTATTATACCTATTGTGCGATATTTGTATGTAATTTAAAATAGTATGCAAAAATAATGACATTAACATCAATTTCAATACACAATCGAATACCCAAACAAACCATTTTAACGAATTTTTTTCCTTTAAATATTGAACACACAAATAAGAAAGAAGAAAAAAAGACCCATAACAAATCCATGCGACAGCAACAATTTTGCTTTAATGGAAACGAAATATAAATGTTGCAAAAAAATACGTACATTCATAAATAAGTAGTTTCCTACACAAGCAACAACAACCCTCTTGAACCAAATGAAATTTGCTAAACGAAGGAAAAAATAGAGGCCACATTAAAGACATTTTTCTACTCATTTTCTACTACAAAACATACGAGGGCAGGTTAAAAATGTACTAAAAATAGTGCTACTTAAGACTAATACTGATTAACAAAAATTAAGGAAAATTTTTATTTTGAAAAAAAAAAAAATACTTAAGAAACATTTAAAGTGCTATACATATAAGGCTTTGCCGAATCTTATATACTCTTCACCATGGTGCGATATAAATAGCAAGTTATATATATTTTGTGCAACGCCTACTTCTCCAATCCCGTCCTCATTTTGTCGGATATTGTGTATTGACAACCAAGATGTTTGTACCTTATTTTAGAAATTTTTGTTCTCGCCGTTCTCTACACGTAGAGAAAAAACATGATTAAATATGGTCACCTCCAACCAAACTATTTTCAAAGAAAATTTTAATTAAATTATGGTTGACAAAACCATATAATTGTCAGCCACAACCATACTATGGTTAAATTAGTCCACCATCAGGAACCCACAACCATATTATGGTTGCCTCTAAAAATGTTATGGTTAAATATGATAATAATTTGTTTTTATACCCTCCACCAGGTATAAAATTGTCATTCCGTGTGAAACTTTTTTATTATCCATCTCAGACCCCATAAAGTATATATATTCTGGGTCCTTGAGTAATTCTAAGTCGATTTAGCCATGCCCGTCTGTCTGTCCGTCTGTCTGTCTGTCCATCTGTCCGTCTGTTGAAAACACGCTCACTTTTGAACAACTCAAAAGAAATGAACAAACTTGGTGCCAAATTGCTTGTTATTATCCTAAGCAGTTTGGGATTGAAATCCAGCAAAATCGGTTCAGTAGGACCAGAGCTATGAATCAAAATGTGGAAACACCACCTAAAAAAATTGATAATTTTGTTACAAAAAAAAAAAAAACATAAATGCTGGAACAAGGCACGGAATGAGATAAGATTTTGCAAAAATTTGTTTAATTTGACTGGAAATCACGCTGTTAAATTTCGTGATGATCCGTCCATAATTTACCCTAAGCCCCATATAAACAATACTTCCGGAAAACAGTTTAGTACGCCTAAAACCGTAAAAAATAACGCTAGCGTAAAATTTTGTACGTCACAGTTTTTTAAGACTAAAAATAATAATGTGAAATTTCGTGACGATCGGTCCATAATTTACCTTAGGTCCCATATAAACCCTACTACCGGAAAACAGTTTAGTACGCCTAAAACCGTTAAAAATAATGCAATCATAACAAGTTTTGGCTCGTCACAGTTTTAAAGGACTAGAAATGCCACTGTGAAATTTCGTGATGATCGGTCCATAATTTACCCTAGGCCCCATATAAACCCTACTACCGGAAAACAGTTTAGTCGCCTAAAACCAAAATTAATAACAAACCGTCACAGTTTAAGATTATAATAACATCATACAGATATTACTCCTTAAACATTCGAACTGTCGGTGGAGGGTATCAAAGATTCGGCACAGCCGAATATAGCACTCTAACTTGTTAAATTTACAATAGTATTTTCCTCTTTTTTAATGTTATTGTAAGTGTTTAACAAATTTTAGATATTATTGATCATAACATGTTTGGAGGCAACAATAATATGGTTGGGGCTTCTTGATGGAGGCCTAATTTAACCATAATATGGTTATCGCTGACAATTATATGGTTGTATAAACATAATATGTTTAAAATTTTCTTTAAAAATAGTTTGGTTGGAGGTGACCATATTTAAACTTGTTTTTTCTCTGGGTGTAGATATAGATAAATCTATAATGTCGTTATACAGGAGGTGCCACGCCCAGTTACATGTACTAAATTTGGACAATGTTTCTCTTACCGCTCTTTAGATATCAATCTGTTTTGCATCACGCTCACTTGCGCAGGATGTTTACTATTGATAACCAAGATGCTTGTACCTAATTTGGAAACGATGCCTCTTGCCTTTCTTAATATATACAGAAATCTATAATGTCTTTGTATGGAAAGTGCCACGCTCACTTCACCAATCCTGTCCAACTTTTGTAGGAAATTGTGTATTGATAACCAAGATGCTTGTAGATAATTTGATAACTTTGGCTCTTGCCGTTATCCAAATAGACCGAAAAAAATCAAGTGGGTAAAACTAGAGACAGTCTTCGTTTTTTGTTTATATTTCAGCTATTTGTGGACCGATCTGCCTGAATTTCAATAGCAAACTTTTCGGTACTATCTGGATGTAAATATATAAAAACATTGCCAAAAAAATATCTGGGGCTTCGAAAAACCCATTTCAACGGATATCGTTAAATCAACTTCACTACTCATAAGGACATATTAATCTTAGACCCTATAAAGTATATATCGGTAGCTAAAATGCAAAAAGGCGTAACTAACAAAAATTAAAAATCTTGTTTTTGATTGATTATTATGAATGCCATTAAACTACATGTCTTGACAAAATTTTACACTTTTGCTTTTATTTACAAAAAAAGGGTCTAACTACAAGTGTTGTTATTTTTATATGCAAAACGACGTTATTACACATGTTTTTAACAAAATATAATGAAATTGTTTGAAGAATTCCATGGACGACTTATCAATGTATGTTTTTCTGACATGTTTATAGTTTCCATTTTACAAATTTTTTTGCTTCTCCTGTAAAATTATATATATGTTAGTTACGCCTTTTTGCACTTTAGCTAACGATATATACTTTATAGGGTCTTATATCAATATTTCCACCTGTGGTGAAGGTTATAAAAATTACATTTTGGAAAACAGAACAACAAAATTTCCTCTGATATTTATGTTTGTAAGAATTTTAAAAAACAATTGGCCCAAAAAAGATTTGTTTATATATAAAGAACGGTAGGTATTTATATAACTTTATGTTCTTATCGCATCACGGTGAAGGGTAAAAAAGATTTGTCATAGCCGAATATAGAACTCTTATTTGTTTAAATAACTTTTAGGTTTACTTTTAGAAATCGTATTTTATACTATTACAAACACACCCACAAATGCAAATGTCATGTTTATATGTAACTTGAACAGACCGACAAGAGTACCACAACAATGAATTTAGTACATAGAAAAACCATTTGGGTGTCTCCGAAATCTCACTCCCTACAAAATACCGATTACCAATAAAGTACATTGTACATTGACGAGTATACATTTGTGTATTTTGTACGCATTCTTTCGTACGTTCCTTCCTTAGTCGAACTGACTCCTACACATTGGTGTAGTCATAATTTGATTGTTGCATGTTTTAGACAATTTTACATTGCTACAACCGTTTACGGGCGTTTTAATAAGCATATTAAACAATTAAAAAAATGTACTTTGGACTTCAAGAAGAAATCTTGACAAAAAGTAGGAGAAAACAGAAGTTAGGAAAAAACATGTAAAATCAATTAAAATGGATAATCATTCAGAAAAGCAAATTTCGATCTACCAAAAGTTAAAATACAATTTGGTTTAAGGATTAATGTTTGACTATTGACGTCAGCAGTCATCGATGGCTGCGAGTGTAAGACGGCAAATCCATCTGAAGAGATCGAGTGGTTGCGATCGAAACATGTCATGGTAACCTGCCGGCCAGGGTTCGAGCCCCGGCCACGGTCAAGAATGAAAGATTATCAATAACTATTTTAATTAATTTTCATGTTGTAAAATTCCTTTCTTCATAAAAATAATTTAATGAAAATTAAATTTGATGAATTTAAGCCTAATTAAAAATTTTAAACAATTTTGGAAAAAGTTTTTCAAAAACTTCCGAAGAAGTTTTTATTAAGAAAAAATTAGCGAAAAAAATTTTTTTTTTTCGAAAAAAATCGCAAAATTTCTAAAATTAAAAAAAAAATTGGTTTGCAAAAAGTTTTTATAACAAATCGTTAAGAAGCTTTTATATATCGAGAAACTAGCCGATAAGTTATTGTTTAAGAAAGCTCGCTAAAATATTTTTTTTAAAAGCTTACAAAAAATTTGTCTTTAGAAAGACTTTTTATTTAGCAAAAAAAGCTCCCTAAAACTTTTTATATAGACAATTTTACACAAAAAAAACTTTCGAAGAAAAAGTAATTCTGGTACGTTCAGTATCGACTGAAAGAATTACGGCCTGTTCATCCATTTCGAAATCGTTAAACAGGCAGTTAGAAAATAATTGCTTTTTAATCGAAAAAGTATTCGATCACGACTGACAGAATTAGCCCCTAGAAGTAATTTGCTATTGAAAAACTCTCCACGAAATTTTTTATAGAAAGACTTGTAATTAGACTCACCAGGAAGTTTTCTACAAAAAGATTCGCGACATTTGTAAAAAAAATCGCCAAATTTTCTATAGAAAAGTCTTTAGACAGGATTTTCTTTAAAAAGTACCTCAATTATGTTTTCTTAATAAGTTTTTATTCAAATTTAGAATTATTATTATAAAAAAATTCTTAAAAAACTTTAATTATAATGTAGAAAAAAGTTCATAAAAAATGTTTCTTTAGAAAAGTTTGTAAACAACTTCCTTCATTAAAATAATTTAATGAAAATTAAACTTGATGAATTTAAGCCTGATTTAAAAATAAAAATTTGGATTAAAAACCATGAACAGTTCATTAAAAATCACAACAAACTCATTGTTGTTTTATTTAGAAGAAAAATTCATCAAAAACTTTTATTGAAAATATTTTTGTAAAAAACTTTTTATAAAAAAGTTCGTTAAAAAACTTTTCTACAGAAAATTTAGTGGAAAAACTTCTATAGAAAGAATTTCAAAGAACTTTGCTATAAAAAACGTGCAAGGATGTTTTCTAATAAAAAATGTGTAAACTTCCTTAGAAAATTTGTGCAATACTTTCTTTTAAGGGGTCTGTACACGGTCAAAAAGCTCGACATAACGGCGAATTCACTCATGCACGTGTGCTGGACGTAATATCCGCCGTCATATCAAAATTTTTTAATTTTCCATCCAGCATCGTCGGTGTCACACATACAAACACATTTTCAATAATACTACCATAGCGCTTGATGGAGAAATGGTTGACCGTGTACAGACCCCTTAAGAATAATGTATTACACAACTCTTCTATAGAAAATTTTGTGAACAAGTTTTCTGAAAAATAGTTCGTAAAAACTTTTCGTTACTCAAAAGTTATAGAAAGACTTCCAAAAAACTTTTCTAAAAAAAAAACTTGCAAGAATTTTTTCTACAAAGTTTTTTTTTCGAAAAAACTCTACAAAGTTTTTAATCGAAAACTGGTCTTATAAAGTTTTATTTTGCGAAAATCGTTCTAATATTTTACAACCTTTTTATCGTACATTAAGGGCCTTAGTGTAAAAAACTTCATGTTCTACCAAGGCGAATTCATTACAGTTCATCTCGGTACTACAACAAGTAGTACAATTCGTACAAAATTCACAAGCAATTTGTTTTTGTAAAATCATTGTTCAATGTCAAAAACAGAAACAACGATAATAAACAAAATTTTGACATCTAACAATTATAAAGCTTAAGAAAAGAGTTATCAGCAGGGCTTTTAGGATCACCTGTAATGAATTCGCCTTGTGTTATACACAAAATATGGTGGAGTGCAATAATGCCTTACGAAATAAGGCCTTTAAGGCTTTATTTCACTTTCAATTGAGAAATAAGGCCTTTATTTGCAAAAAGGCTTTATTGCACTTTGAAAGTGAAATAAGGCCTTTATTTAAATTTAGCCAATGGTGCAATAAAGCCTTTATTTTATATTTTTTGATTCTTTTGTTACACTGTTACTTTACTTAATACAGTTGTTCTGCGTGGCGGCCTGCGGCCGATCTTAGGGGTTTTCTCCTCCATAGGACGCGGCAGGTGGCTTCGCTGAATACAGTTTTCCTGCTTTCGACTCATTATCTTTCGTAGTGGGACGCGCGTAGGGAAACTTTATTCAGCGAAGCCACCTGCCGCGTCCCATGGAGGAGAAAACCCCTAAGAGAGGCCGCAGGCCGCAACGCAGAAAAATTTTATGAAGCAAAGATTTTCAATATTGTTGCAGTTAAATTAATATTTGTGTATGCTTTTTTCCAGACATTTCCTTTTATGTACATTTTAATAAAATATAAGAAGAATAAGAAATTTTATTGCTTTATTAAAAAAAAAATTTAAGTGCAATAAGGCCTTTACGGCTTTATTTCACTTTCAAAGTGCAATAAAGCCTTTTTGCAAATAAAGGCCTTATTTCTCAATTGAAAGTGAAATAAAGCCTTAAAGGCCTTATTTCGTAAGGCATTATTGCACTCCACCACAAAATATAGTTCGTATATTTATGTAAAAGTTTTTGTGTAGTAGTTGAACTTCTACTCGGTTATTTTGTTAATGGAATTTAAGTTCAATTGACTAGTTTTATCACGTAAATGTCTGTATTTTTCGATCGTTTGTTTGTTAGCTTTTATTTTAAATTTTTTTAGTTCACTTTACAAATTTTTATTCGTTCATACACAATGCTTTTGCAATAAAATCTATATATATAAAACAGGATGTGTGTATGTATGTTTGTAACGTATGGACTACAAAACGGCTGGGCCGATTTGGATGAAATTTTCAGGGAATCTTCAGAATATTCAGGCGGGTGACACTGTGAAGTCTGATATTTGATTTTAGGTCTGCGGGCGGATGGGCGTGGCAAAATCCAATTTTCATATTGCACCACCAACGCCATAGTGACCCCTTTGCGCGAAATTATCGTATATTTGCCAATATTTTTGAAATTGAGTTTTTGATGCAATCTTGTTCTACATTCAAAGAGACGTCACCTGACAAAATATTGTAGGCGAATTCCACTTCGTTGCTCCAAAAATTGAATGTATGTTTTCATTTTGATATTGCAAGCGAAATGTAGAAAAATGGCTGTGTGGCGATAATTTCGCTCAAAGGGTTCGATATATTTATTTTTTTTATTTTATTTTTTTGAAAGCCGTTGTCATGTTTTTTAAAACGAGATATTAGACTCTTAAATCGGTTATGTAGTTCCGAAGATATTTACAAAAAACCTATGTTTATAATGATCCAATATCAAATATTTAAAACTTTCGAAATGTTGCATTCAAAAATCCGAGGTTTCGGTTTATTTACAAAATATTTACATCATTCGATAACACAAGATATTCCGCGCTTACTAAGGTGCAACATTGTACAATAGGTGTTAAAAGTTCAATTTAAATCGTGTGGTAATACAACACTAATGTTTGCTTAGGGCCAGCAACGCGGACCGGGTCAGCTAGTACACTTATACAATAACAAGTACACTAATATATACCCTGCAGCTTAAAACTACTATAATAGTAAGGTTTTGGACTAGCTTATCATTAGTTGTTACGCGTCGAAAAAGTACAACAGTTTCGACTACAAAGCTTTATAAAGACTGAGTCGCACAGAATCCTGTGGACTTTATATGTCGCTTTTTTCAACTGTTAACTTAGTTGATACACAGGTTAAGTTGAAACACCTTTAACTTTTAACGTACGTTGAGTGGTTGATATCTATTTCTCAGGTTTTGGATTTGTTTTAATTTCATTTCGTATGTTAGCAAAAAAAATAAAATACGAAACAAAATAAATAAATTAAAATCAAATTAATAAAACAAATTGTTTCGCCCTTGATTGAATATCCGTCATCAAAGTATTCATTGTGTGCCTCCTAATCCATTGTTAGTTAGAAAAAATCAACATATAAAGTAAAACAATTTATATGTGACTTGACCTTAAGCAATGGCGTTTGTTAAGAAATAACAACAACACTACAAAAAATGGTATAAAACGATTTACTTGTTTTTTGTACAAACAACAACAACAACACTATACGAAGAACAATAAACATTTGGGTTTACTTTAGTGTTGACAAATACAGTATTTATCGGATATAAGAAACTTAAAAAATCCAGGAAAAAAGTTTCTTATAAGCGTTTCTTTCTTATATACAACTATTTTATATAAGAAACTTATTTCTTATAAAAGTAGCTATGGCCATAAGACTTTCATATTTTGGTTTTCTGTCTCTTTTTTTGTTACATAGGGGTTCACCTGACAATTTTTTGTTATAATAAACGTCAAACTTCATATTAAAAAAAACGCTGACAAAAATTTTAAAGTTATTTTTATATGGACGTTGACGTTTGGTAGGTATGACAAAAAATTGTCAGGTGAAGACCCCATATTAACGTTTCTTACTTTTAAATAATTATTGTCTATGTCTTTTGAGTTTTTCACTATTTTAGATAACGTTGAAAGTCCAATATTATATGGAGGGCTCAGAGCTGAAGCGAACCAAGTCAAAAATGAAAATTCGATATTTTGAGTTTGAGTAAGTAAATTTCTGGAGCCATTGACATGGGTTTATTACCGTTACCTTTGGAACGAAAAACTCTTTGATTTAGTCCGTTACAGAACTCGATAGAGTTAAACTTTGCGAAGAATTTCACAACAGTTTTGAAATACATATATTAATTTTGAACCCTCGATATTTTTTTGCAATTTCGCTTCTTTTTATCCCGTTTTGTATTTCTTTTAAAATTTTAACTTTTGTTTTTATTGTCAAAAAACACAAAGCTTAATGAGAACCAGTCGCTCATCTAAAACTAAAAGTAAAAAAAAACTTTGTTCTTGTTGTAAAACTGTCAGAAAACAGAGTTGTCCATGCAAACTACATAAATTCTGTGTTGGCGTTGGAAGTTTCTTATATAAATTCTTTTTCTATACATTTTGTGATTTTGGTGTTTAAGAAAAATGTTCTTTTATCAGTTTTTTTCTTATAAGCGTTTTTCTTATATGAAACCTTTTTTGTTAGAAAAATCGCAAAAAAGACATGGTGTTTTTGAAAATTTTTCTTATAAGCGTTTTGTTCTTATATGAGATGTTCTTATATCCGATAAATACTGTATTTAAAAATTCCCGATTTATTTTTGCAAATTTTTAATGTAGAAAGATGACGACAACCATATCGTCACATTCTACTGGTGGCTTATAATTGAGAGTTCTTCTGTAAGCAAAGGGGAATACAAAAAAAGTAAAAAATGTAAAACAGAAAAATAATTAATAATTTACTCTCTCTCTCTTTCCTGTTAAGTTTTCAGAATTATTCTATAACAAATAATACATTTGATGCGTCTAAAACTCCTTCTCACTGCTGCTCTGCTTTGGCTTATAAAAAAAATTGAGGGGAATAGAAAAATTTAGTTTTGCTTTTAATAGTAGTTATTCTGTTAATAAAGCAACTAGTTTTAAACTATTATAAAAATGCATACAAATGAGCTAGTGAAGATACTATGACAACCAAATGTTAAATACATATGTACGATAGTTTGATTATGAAAAATACCTAATTGCAACTTGGTAGTTTAAAGTGAAAACCAACCAGTATATTTCTAGTTACTTTGTCTTCAGGGTATATACATACATACACACGCACTAACGATACTTGATGTTAACGGCATATCTTGTTGTTGTTTTAACGACAGAAATAAAACTTTTTTGGTGCTTAAACATTATCCTTTTGATTCCTTTTTTGTTTTGGTTTATTTGTAGTCACTGAAAGCCTCAAGAGGCATTAGCAGCATGGAGATTATAAACATATCGAAACATTAACATAGTTTTTTTTTATCTTGTCCCATGTTCGCACATATGTACATACAAACATATGCTTAGTAAGTGTGAATTTTGATAAGCATGCATTCATATATACAAACATATAAACTTATGTATCTTCTTCAAGTAACCGTTGTTTATATTTATACGATGTCAGTATTAAAAAGGTTTCGAGATGACAGACATTTATTTAATTTATTTAATATATATTTAGGTCTATGGATAAATCCTTACAGCCTTTACAAATGAGTATTTAACTTAAGTATAATATTACGTTTAACAATATTTAAATCTAGAGAAAAATCAATAAATTCAAACATTTCATTAAAGCAACAACACAGTTTTCTAAATGGGTCTGCCATAGCATATTTAGTTCGGAAAGATTTTATAAATAAGGACTATAGTACCGTACCGTACGTCGTGGAATGTTAAATGATAAACTACTTTAAACAAATTCGAGCATACTTTTCCATTTATTACATAGCGTCTTCACCTGACAATTTTTTGTCATACCAAACGTCAAACTTCATATTAAAAAAACGCTGACAAAAATGTTCGAGTTTTTTTTATGTAGACTTTGACGTTTGGTATGACAAAAAATTGTCAGGTCCAGACGCTATGTTAAGTTAATTACAAATGAGACATTAAGCATAATTCTGCGACTTTTCAGTGTTGGCAAACGTATTAAGGACAATCTTGTAGAATATGAGGGGAGATTATCATATCCCTGATATGTATCTCTCAGGCAAAAAAGCAAGAATTGTTTTTGAATGGATTCAATATGATCACTATGAACCATATAATGTGGATCCCATACAATCGAGCCGTATTCCAAGATTGGTCTAACGAGAGATGTGTAAAGTTGTTTAGTGACGAAAGTATCATGGAATTCCTTCGCCCAACGTTTAATAAAAGCCAGAGTACAACGAGCCCTGTTGACAGTCATTGTTATGTGTTGAATAAAATCCAATTTGACATCCAGTAAGATGCATATGTTTACATTTCATTAGGTTTAATTCCATAAGGTTATGTTTACACCAATTATAAAAGGTATCCAAGTCTTCTTGAAGATAAATATGGTCTAAAGAGTTCGTGAAGTTTAAAAATATTTTTACATCGTCTGCGAACATTAGTATGTGTGAATGCTTAATAATATCTGGCATGTCGTTGATAAAGAGCAAGGTGACTACCTTGCGGAACACCGGATTTTACCAATATAGGTTTAGAAGTCGAAAACCCAAATTTTACGCATTGTATTCTGCCGAGAAGATATGACTTTAGCCAGCTTACATACGTTTTGTCGAAACCCATTTATTTTACCTTATCAAGTGCCTTACTGAAGCCGGTATATTTGGTTGTTGATGAATCCTTCATTTACCAAAGTTGATTCTTTACAAAATCCGTGTTGAAAAGGTGTTAATAACGGTGAAACTTGATGAACCAATGAATCTAAAATACATTTTTCAAAAAGTTTTGGAATTGCGCTAAGTTTGGCGCATGTTGGATATACTTTCCCTAATTCTGCTTTAATTTGTAAGTTAACCGTTTGTTTATACAATTGGTTGCCTATGTTTTAAACATTGACTTACAAATGCTTTAAAATTTTTTATTTAAGTTTATATAGTTTATCCAATTTAAATTTATCTAAATTAACTTAAAAATTTATAATAATTTTACAGAAGTTTAAAAAGGTTAAAAAGTTTTCTACCAGCTTCATATAAAAACCAAATTATTAAATTCATTTAGTTGATAAAACACCGGTTACACAAACTTTTTAATGGTCTCTTTATACAGCCCTCGTAAAATTTTGGGTTTATTAAAATGTGTGTATTCAACAGTATTTTAAAGGGTATTAAACTCTCTTAGATGATGAAATAAAATATATATTTTATTACATTTGCACCTTTTCTTCGCTTCATTTAACACACGTATGTACTTGTACAACGAAGAAGGATTTCGTGCAGCTTTCTGTGTGTGTTAAACCTTAATTCACATTAAAATTTATTAAAACTTACTACTACAAATTTTTGTTATGGCGATTAGATTTTGATTTATAGTTGAAGAGTTATTTTGTGTCGAATTTGGTCCAAACTTCAAAATCAATATAAGATTGATTAGTTTAATGTGACACTTTTGATCAAATATTGATCTAGGTATAGTTATGCCACTTCTATATTTGCATCGTTTTTATGGCATCTAGAACTGCTTCAATCCATCTTATCAACCGTAATATGGTTGTGGTAAATAACTAATTTAACCATAATATGGTTGTCTGTTACAATAATGTTGATAAATTAAACATAATATAGTTAAAATTTTCTTTTAAAATAGTTTCGTTGGAAACATTGCCAAACACGCCAATTCTAAATTTGCATCTTTTTTATGTCATCTAGAATTGCTTCAACCCATCTTATCAACCGTAATATGGTTGTGGTTCTTGGTGAATAACTAATTTAACCATAATATATTTGTCTGTTACAATAATGTTGATAAATTAAAAATAATATAGTTAAAATTTTCTTTTAAAATAGTTTCGTTGGAGGTGATCATATTGAAACATGGTTTTTCTCTGGGTGTACATTAGACTGGTCGCATCTTGTATGGTATTTTTTTTTTAAATTTAATTGTTTGCGCTGCTTAAAATATGAGGTTTGGTGTAAGAAATCATGATCTAATTTTTCAGGTCAATCCGACGGTGCCTAGCCGTGCCGGGTGGGGCCCAAAGTTCCCCATATTATAAAAAAAAAAACATATTTTCTTACAGCTCTTTATAGTTATACTAGTTGAAAAGCCAAAAATCAAAAATATGGCTTCGTTACGATCTTCCGCAGAGAAAGTACTTCAAGTGTAAGATTATAATTAGATCAACATTGTGATCTTTAAGTTCTAGCTTAATAATTTCTTACTTAAGCGTCTTCTTATCTCTGTCAATCAATACAATATCACCCGCATAAGCACATAAAAAACTCTGATTAAATATTGATTTTTGCGTTTCTGTTTATTTAATAACTGAATTTATAATCAAGCTTAAAACCAAAATCTAAAGCGTTTCCCCTTGCTTCACTATAGATATCAAATGCTTCGGATAGCTCATTTTGAATAAGCACCTGTGATAGTGTCGTTGTTACCAATCTGCAAAGTTTTCAAGGTATTCATTCCACTCAGCAAGGGAGTATGCTAGAATCTTACCCTCTTTAAGTTATGAAATAATTGCTTTACATCTATAAATACACAGTGAAGATTGAGATTATATTCGTGGAGTTTCTCAAAAATTTTACTTTTCGCACTTGTACAACAATACAATACAATAGTGTATTAAACGTTGTATTGTACATTCGATTAAAGTATAACAAGTAAGAAAGTGTAATCGAGCAAGTTCGAATAACATTCACTACTTTTCATTCATATAAGATATTTATGTCAAATTTGGTCACAGTGGTGCCAAAACCCGTTTTAACTAATTTTGTAAAACAACATATCGCCTGGATCTATGTTATTTATGTTTTCAAACAAAAAATCATGGATCGTGATGCGGTAACTATGTATCTCAGTCGACCGCTACGTGAACTCCAGCTTAAGCCAATAAGGTCCAATGATGCCAACAGTGTGTGTTAACGGCATTAAAAGGGTAAAGTTTTCTGGTCGTAAAGGAGTCTGTAGAATCTCTTTGTAGATTGGTCTAACTCCATATGTGATAATTTGATTTTAAACTAACCCGTTAAGCCAAAAATAACCCTCATCGCTCGAAACAATTTTGGGTTTAAAAGTTTTTTTTTCTTTAAAAAAAAAATAACCTAAATCAAATGCCCAATTGTGTTTAGTATTCTTTGGCGAATCATTCTATAACGTAATGTCCAGGTACCCTATCAACACTTTTCAACCCTAAAGTTGCACCAGGTTGATTTCTACTCCCCGCAGGTTGTTAATTATAATATTATTTGTATACAATTACTATATTAATGAAAATATTTATAAATCGGAAGCAATTATTGCATCAATTATTACTCTTTAATACTCCTCTGTATTCTTTGTAAGTTTTTTGCGTAAACTTTTTTGCCATAAAACTTTATCACCTTTAAACAATCTGCCTGCCATTAACAAACTAAACACAACAAATGGTTGCTAACCATTAATCGTAATTCTAAAATAGCAACGAAAACAAAACGAAGTTAAAAGAAAAACAAAGTTTAAACTTTTAAATAATAATAAAAGTAACATAAACTAAAACAAGCTTCGAAAAGTGTAACAAACAGTGCCCCAAAAGAATGTGTTCTTAATAGTAAATTTTTTAACTGCATCTTTCTAAAAATTACATATTTTATATAAAATTTATTTAAAACTATTTACAGAAACTTTTGCAATTAACTCTTTTAGTTAGCTGGCAAACAATTAATGTGTAACACGAATTTATTATGTTTAAAGAGCTAACTAATAGCGTGCTGACAAACTTTCTGGCTGACTGACTGACTGACTAGTTGACTAAATGGCTGCCTAGTTGTTTACTGAATTGTTTAGCCATCTATTAGGGATGGGATGCGTGTCGATGTAAATACATAAAACGTATTTTTATGAATTAAGAAAAGTGTCTTCATAATTACGTGTAGGTTGGCATGTCTGTGCAGTTCTTACACTCTTTGCCATTTGAGTTGTGACTGCGTAGAAAATAATTTGTGGGCGTTAGTTGCAAGCAGGGTTGTCAGATTTTTTTGAGCTCCATCGCCAAACCGGATGTCAGAAATCGCCAAAAATCGCCAAACGTCAATTTTGTTCAGTTTTCGGAATCTTTTTTGTTTTTTTAATTAAATTTTGCATACAAAAAAAAAAGCTGATATAATATTGCAGTCAATAATCGCCAAAAACTGAGAAAAAATACAAAAAAGCAGTGCTTAAAAAACTGCAGTCGAAGTTGAAAAACTGCCATCTCTTCCACTTCTTCATTTGTCATTGGCCAGAAAAAAAAACTTTTGCTTTTACTTGAAATACATTAAATGTAAATAGTCGCTGCCAAACCAAATCAAAAAGCGAAAAATTGTTGACAAATTTTCGTTTTTTGCTCGACAGGTTTTGGTTTCGACTGCAGTTTTTTTAACCTTGGAATTAAAAACTGACTGAATATAAAATTCACTTAAAATGATATTAAAACAAAAATCATGTGAAACAAATTAGCCAGATTTTTTTTAAACTAGTAATGATAATAAAAAAGGACAAACTGTTCAAAAATCTATAAGCATGTATGTATATATTTAAAATCGCTGAAATAATATGAATGGTAAAAATAGCCAAGTAAATCGCCAATTATATCAAAAATCGCCACAAAAGTCGCCAGTCGCCAAATGGAAAATGCCATCGCCAAACACGTTTCAAAATCGCCACGTTTGGCGAGAAATCGCCATATCTGACAGCCCTGGTTGCAAGAGTTCTTTTCAGTTTTTTTTGGTGTTTTAAGATAGAACAATAATTAAATTAAAAAAAGCTTGATTTTTAAGCTTTATTTAGAAAAGGAACTTATATATTATGTGTGTGAAGTTAAATTTCGAAATTTATTGCATAACAGATTGCTGTTACAGCGCTAACATAACACTGTTAACCAAATAGAATTGTGATATATGTATTCAAATTGGAATTATACCAACATTTTTGGATCAAATGGACTGGAAAAAAATATATGGCTAAACGCATATCCCGCTTATCAAAAATTGTTATTATTTAAGGTATATAATAGGACTTTTCATGTTTTTTAAATATTTTATATTTACAATTTCTCTGAAAGATTTTCCCGAATTCCAGGAAAACGGGAGGAGATGGGCGGATGAAATTTGATGGAATTTGTGGACAAAGTGGTCTTTTATAAAAATCAAGTGTCAGAAGTTTAAAGGTCTTGCGTCTTTGTACGAATTTTTAAATTTTTCAATATTTTCAAATTTTGAAATTCACTGTTAGATGAATTCCAGGAAAACGGGAGGAGATGGGCGGATGAAATTTGATGGAATTTGTGGACAAAGTGGTCTTTTATAAAAATCAAGTGTCAGAAGTTTAAAGGTCTTGCGTCTTTATACGAATTTTTAAATTTTTCAATATTTTCAAATTTTAAAATTCACTGTTAGATGAATTCCAGAAAAACGGGAGGAGATGGGCGGATGAAATTTGATGGAATTTGTGGACAAAGTGGTCTTTTATAAAAATCAAGTGTCAGAAGTTTAAAGGTCTTGCGTCTTTATACGAATTTTTCAACTTGTCCATATTTTCAAATTTTGAAATTCACTGTTAGATGAATTCCAGGAAAACGGGAGGAGATTGGCGGATGAAATTTGATGGAATTTGTGGACAAAGTGGTCTTTTATGAAAATCAATTGGCAGAAGTTTAAAGGTCTTGCGTCTTTATACGAATTTTTCAATTTTTCCATATTTTCAAATTTTGAAATTCACTGTTAGATGAATTCCAGGAAAACGGGAGGAGATGGGCGGATGAAATTTGATGGAATTTATGGACAAAGTGGTCTTTTATAAAAATCAAGTGTCAGAAGTTTCGTATTCGTATAAAGACGCAAGACCTTTAAACTTCTGCCAATTGATTTTCATAAAAGACCACTTTGTCCACAAATTCCATCAAATTTCATCCGCCCATCTCCTCCCGTTTTCCTGGAATTCATCTAACAGTGAATTTCAAAATTTGAAAATATGGAAAAATTGAAAAATTCGTATAAAGACGCAAGACCTTTAAACTTCTGACACTTGATTTTTATAAAAGACCACTTTGTCCACAAATTCCATCAAATTTCATCCGCCCATCTCCTCCTGTTTTCCTAGAATTCATCTAAAAGTGAATTTCAAAATTTGAAAATATTGAAAAATTGAAAAATTCGTATAAAGACGCAAGACCTTTAAACTTCTGACACTTGATTTTTATAAAAGACCACTTTGTCCACAAATTCCATCAAATTTCATCCGCCCATCTCCTCCCGTTTTCCTGGAATTCGGAAAAATCTTTCAGAGAAATTGTAAATATAAAATATAAAAAAAGCATGAAAAGTCCTATTATATACCTTAAATAATAACAGTTTTTGATAAGCGGGATATGCGTTAAGCCATATATTTTTTTCCAGTCCATTTGATCCAAAAATGTTGGTATAATTCCAATTTGAATACATATATCACAATTCTATTTGGTTTACAGTGTTATGTTAGCGCTGTATCGGCACTCTGTTATGCAATAAATTTCAAAATTTAACTTCACACACATTTATATATTTGTGATTTGCAAAATATATGAATAATTGTCGTAGCGTTGTTTTTTTTAATTTAAGCGATTTTGTTATAAAATGTGTATTTAATCGAAAATTTTTCAAAATTGTGATTTTTTTTTGGTAATTCTGAAAAACTTATCAAAATTAGTACGAAATCTTGCGCAAATTTGACATTTTAGGAAAGTTGGCTAACATTAGAGGAAATTTTAAAAGATCTTAGTTCCTTAATAGGATATTTGTCAAGTTTATAGGACGTTAACTATAATTTAGATTTAAATCTTTGTAAAAATTTACTCTTTTGGGGGTGTGTGAAACGGTGGCAAAGTTCTCATGAAAGTATATTTTTGACATTATTGAGGTGAATAAAATTTCACTTAATAATAAGTTTTGACATTAGCGTAGAAATTCTTGACAATTTTAATTCGACATTGAACTTCGCTACCCTTTCACACACACCCTTTATAGAAAATATTTGCAAAAGTTTACTATTTTATAGGAGATTTTTGTATAAACTTTACTACTTTTCTAAAAAACAAAAAATTTTGCGAAAAATTTACTATTTTATAGGAAATTTTTTCAAAAATGTACTGTTGTATAGAAATTTTTTTTAAAAATTTAATAATTTATAAGAAATTGTTGTACAAATTTACTATTTTACACGAAATTTTTGTACAAATGTATTACTTTCTAGCTTATTTTTGTACTCACTTTCTATATTATAGGAACTCTTTGTAAAAGTTACTGTATTAAAGGAACATTTTTGTAAAAATTTAAATCTTACTGTTTTATACGAAATTTTTGTAAAAATTTCCTTTTTTATAGCAAACTTTTGTACGAACTTGCTTTATTATAGGAACCTTTTGTAAAAATCTTCTATATACAAATTTTTTTTTAAATTAAAATATATATATATATATATATATATATATATTAGGGCGGGTCGATTTATTTTTCGACAATTTCCCTATGATTTCCGTATTCTATGGGTTATTCCATGAAAATTTGCCGAAGGAACCATACCTCTATCGTTAAAATCGAGTCCCCTACTTTTTGTTGGTAGATTTTTTCCCAAATTGACGTTCGTATGAAATATTACCTACACGTTCACATCCATAACTCAAAAACTATCGATCGGGCTTAATCGCCAGTAGACGCGTTGGAAAGGTGAGCTCATTTTTATCAATTCCAAAATCTCCAACATTGGTCCAACGGTTCAAAAGTTACGGGCATTTTTGTCCAAATTTTGGAGCATTTTTCCATTTTTTTCATGATTTTGTCCAAGAATATAACTTTCATGGCCATTTTTTTTGGCTCAATTTTTTTGACTTACGAAGCTTACGAACCTAACGTTACGACTGGACTGATTTCCGCTTTACATTATTGGCATATTTTTTCACAGGGTGCACACTAGAGGTCTGCAAGAATAAATAAAAACCAATTTCAACACACTCATTTGTTTTTTAACTACAATGTGTCGAGCACCTAATAACAAAGAAACAAATGAAAGAATAACCAAAGACAAAACGAATAAAAACTCATTCAATTCAGTCAACTCAAGTCAAATGAGTGAAATATTCATATATAATTTGAATGTAAAATTTCTGTACCTACACATTACGTATGTATGTGTAAGCTTAACTCTTACAAATAAAAGAAGCCACAAGCTTACACACATA
Organism: Pollenia angustigena; assembly: GCA_930367215.1. Taxonomy (NCBI): domain Eukaryota; kingdom Metazoa; phylum Arthropoda; class Insecta; order Diptera; family Polleniidae; genus Pollenia; species Pollenia angustigena. The sequence goes on along the minus strand of OV884060.1, from coordinate 191,514,784 downwards.
TTATGTCAATGTATTCAAATAAATGTATGGACATTCAATAATTCAAAAATTATTCGAATATTTTTTGTAAAGTTACTCTCTCTAACGGGTCATTCCACTGTTTTGTTATTTATGAATGACTCTCAAATTCATTTACAGTAAACAAGTATTTTATTCAATTCATTCTTTCTTATTTTTGTATATGGTTTACTATTTTCTTATATTTTTGAATGTTAAATATTTGAGTAAATGTTGTGCACTTTGAATAAAGGCAAAGAAATGAATTATTCAAAGCAGACCTCTAGTGCACACCACCGAATTTACTTGGAGTTGTAAATACAGTAATTCAAGATAATCCATATTTTGCACACTCAGAAAATATCTTGCTATCTATGTTGTTTGATGATAGAATGGAAAAACGAAACATTGCTATAAAGAAGATTTTACATTACCGAAGAGATATTGTCGACCCAACGGGACTTAGAGTTTATAAAAAATCTCTTATAAACTTTAATTGTACGGAATATACAAATATGATTGATTTAAATGACGATACCATTTTATTCGAACCACCGTTTACGCAAAGTTATTCGTATGAACATTTGGAGGGATATTTAAATTACGAAGTGCCACCGTTCGATGATTCACAAATTCCTTTACACATTCAAGGAACGGAAAAACATGTCCAATTGCTGGCTGCCACTGCTTAACGAGTTGCAGGAAAGAATGTAGAAGGCGCTATGGCGACGACATTAGAAAGCCGTACGAAAACACCCAGACTTGAAAGCAAACAAGACTTTCAGAAAAAATAATGTTTTTTTTCACATTTTGTCTTTTACTACACTCAAATTGAATATTTTTTTTGATAATAGGTTGATAGATACTTTATTATCTCTTAATTTGAATTTTTGTAGAAAAAAAAATAAAAAGGGGGAAAAAATCAAAAAGTTGGTTTTATGTGTTATTTTGTTTTAGCAATATCGCATGAATTAATCAACTGAATTCGATGAATTTGGGCTTAAACTCTTCGTTTTGAATTGTAAATTGAATTAAATAATGGATTGAGCCAAAAAAAATGGCCATGAAAGTAATATTCTTGGACAAAATCATGAAAAAAATGGAAAAATGGTCCAAAATTTGGACAAAAATGCCCGTAACTTTTGAACTTTTTACCAACAAAAAGAAGGGGACTCGATTTTAACGATAGAGGTATGGTTCCTTCGGCAAATTTTCATGGAATAACCCATAGAATACGGAAATCATAGGGAAATTGGTGAATTTTTTCACTCCCTACAAATCGACCCGCCCTAATATATATATATATATATATATATATATATATATTAGAGCGACTCAAGTTGTATGGAAGCAAAATTCGTGCTCGATGTACCCTCCTAAAAATGAACCTTGGACTTTTTTAAGATGACATTTTAAATATTTCGGCTCCAGCTTTGACCTCTCGTGAGCTGGACCAGTTTGAAAATGGGTCTATTTTTGCATGTTTTGTTAATTTGTGAATCTGTTCCCTTACCAACATATAATTGGGTATCGTAAGAAAGGTTTTTTTAAGGCGCGTCCAACTGTATATACAGTTTGTCCAAGGACGATCATCCATGTCCTTTTTTTAAGGATTTTCTGTAAAAATAATGGGTTTTTGAATTTTTTGTTCGGGGTTGTTTGTAATGAAATTGCCAAATTAACATATTTTATTCTTTAGTTGATTTAATTAAATACGTGTCTCAATGGGGTGGTAACCCTTCGTTTTATATAGGGCAGTATGGATATCAAATTTTTTCTTTTGCCAAGTACATCATCTTTGTCTGTAAATAATTTAGATTTGTACAAATTAGATGCATTTTACACGGTGCTCTGGAATATATATATAAATGCAATTTTGTAGTTACTGTAATTTGATAGCGGGTTTAGTTTCTAGACCATGTTTGGATGAAAATGGGACTATTCATAAATTCATCACAATTAGTCCAATTATGAATAAAAATTCCCCGGGAGTTTTCTCCCATCTCACATTTGTCCTATGTAAATTCTATTGCAAAACTGGCAAAAGGGAAACAACTCCCGGGGAATTTGTATTCATAATTGGGCTGTATATTTTTTTATAGTAAATTTTTGTAAAATATTGCTATTTTATAGAAAATTTTCATAAAAAAATTATTATTTTTGTGTTTTATAAGAAATTTTCTTAAAATTGTAAAGCTTTATAGCTAATTTTTGTAATAACATGCTATATTGTAGGAAATTTTTGTAAAAATTTACTATATTATAGGAAGTTTTTGTAAAAATTTAATATATAATAGAAACATTTTTTTTTTAATTCACTATACATATTAAAGAAAGTTTTTTTTAGAAATTTTCTATATTGTATAAAATTTTTGTAAAAAATACTATTTTATAGGCAATTTTTGTTAAAATTACTATTTTATAGGAAATTTTTGTAAAAAAAATACTATTTTATAAGAAATTTTTGTAAACAATTATTATTTTATAGGAAATTTTTGTAAATATTTTGTATTTTATAAGAAATTTTCTTAAAATTGTAAAGCTTTATAGCAATTTTTGTAATAACATGCTATATTGTAGGAAATTTTTGTAAAAATTTACTTTATTATAGGAAGTTTTTGTAAAAATTTTATATATTATAGAAAGTTTTTTTTTTTAATTTACTATACGTATTATAGAAAGTTTTTTTTTAGAAATTTTCTATATTGTAGGAAATTTTTTTTAAAAATTTCGAGTTAATAGGACATTTTTATAAAAAAATACTATTTTGTAGGATATTTTTGTAAAAAATTACTATTTTAAAGGACGTTTTTGTTAAAATTATTATTTTATAGGGCAATTTTGTAAAAAAATACAATTTTATAGGAAATTTTTGTAAAAAATTACTACTTTAAAGGAAATTTTTCTAAAATTTAAATGAAATGTGGTATTTGAAATTTTTGCAAACTATTTTTTATTCTATAGCAAACTTTAAAAAAAGTTGTTATTTTATAGGAAATTTTGTTACAACAAAATTTACTACATATTTTATAGGAATTTATTTTTTTCAATTTTATAAGATCATTTTGGAAAACTAGCTATTTTAGCAAATTTTTTAGAAAAATATTCTGTTTTATTCAAACATTTTTAAAAGCAATTTTATTTTTTTTATTTATCATTTTTAGAGAAAATTTTGCAAAAATTTATTATTTTATAGGATTTACTTACTCCATTTTTTTTTATAAATTTCTAATTTTGGGAATTGAAAAATTTACTCTATACTTAATTTAATTCAACAAGCCCAATCTCAATTGTATCGTGTTAATTTTGTTTGTTTTTCCTCAATTAAATTCATTCAGTATTTCAACGCATATTTTTTTCTGTTACAGTTTGTTTTTATGACTTTCTTATTAGGTTTATGATTTTTGTTTTCGTTAAATGTTGAATTTAACCTATAAACGTTTTCGAATTGGTTTAAATACTTTGGCTGCAAGTGTGTTTTAGTTACGATTTGAAAAAAGTTTAAACAAAAAAACTGTTTCACAGAAACAGCTAAAACTATGAAACAAAAACGTTAATTTAGCGCCTAATTGGCATTAATTTGTAAATGTAATTAAATTGTTGTGTAGTGTTTTTCTGGTTTAAAGTTTTTCGAGCAAAAAAATTGTGTACAACACAATAACTGGTAGCAGGAAAAAATTAAATCTTAACAATATTTTTTATCAATCTAAACTATTATTAATTAAATTAATTGTAAAATTTGTCAAGCCAGTTTGACACATTCGTTGCGGGCTATTTGAATCTTAACTTCATAATATAATTTTGTTTGTTGGGTCCCAAATAAAAACTGGGGTGTAGGGTATCAAATGTTTGGGCTTCATTGGCTATTCTTCTTTCTTAAAATGTGACTTGGGTGTATTTCCAATATTAAATAAATAAAAAAATTAAATAAAACGTTCTGTCGTAAAAATTAATGGGATGCCCTGCCCATGCAAAATTTCAAAAAAGTATATTATTTTTATTAACAGAACAAATATTCTTAATTATATAAATTTGTCATTTTTTAAAATCAAAATTATCGTACAGGTGCTTTTCTAAAAATAAGCTACAGCCTTCATCAAACAGTCATTAATCACAATAAGAAAAAAATAAACTAAGACCAACATTTATACAAAAAATATAATTTAAATTCTTACATTTACAAAAAAAAAACCCTTAAAACACAAGTATAAGAACGCAATAATTTATAACTTCACATTCATTTCTTGTAGGCCTCTTCATTTTTTTTTTATCAGAAAACTGAATCCATGTAGAGCTGTACATGGAACATGCTGCTCTTGCCCAAAGTTTATTATTTAACACCCTCAAGAAAAGAAAAACAATAATTTACAAGAATTTATGCCTGTAAATATATTTTTTCTTTTGGCCACATTTGTTGTGGTTTACGTTTATGTATTTATCTACCAGTTGTACTTTCTAAGGTGCTTTTTATACCCACACCACAATAGTGGAGAGGGTATTATGCATTTGTGCTGACGTGTGTAACGGCTTAAAATATTGGTCATAGACCCACCTTAAAGTATACCGATCGACTCAGAATCACTTTCTGAGTCGAACTAACGATGTCCGTCCGGCTGGCTGGCTGGCTGGCAATTTTGGAGATAATTTGATAAGATTTGGGACATAGGTTCTTATTGGCACAAGGACCAAGCCTATTGAAAATGGGCTATATCGTAGGGCCACGAGGAAAGATAGGGAAAATCTCTTCCTCTTAGAAACTATCAAACCGATTTTGATGAAATTTTAAACATAGATGGAACCATATCTTTATGGACACAAAAGGGATGCATTTTTTAAAAACTAGGACCACGAGGGGAGATAGGGGCAATTTCTGCCTCTCAAACCGATTTTAATGAAATTGAAAACATAGATAGATCCATACACTCATAAAATTATTACAGTAACTGATTGTGGGTTATTAAATTCGTTTTCGGTACTGTTAAAATTGAATAAAAATATAGTTATTTTACGAATAAATTTATTTTTCAACTTTATTAAAAAAACAAACTACCAAAAAATAATGTTTTCCGTATTTTTTTTTGTTAATTTGTTTGATTTTTATCGGTTAAAATATATTTTTTAAAAGTAAAAACTATTCAATTTTAACGAATATGATGTTCAATAAATAAAAAACTTAGAAATTACTGAAAAAATCATTTGTTTTAAATGAAATGTAAATGATCCGTTTTTTAAATGAATTTTAATTTGTTTCAAATGAATTTTCGTTTGAATTTAACTACATAATATTTTGAGTGTATCTATATGGACACACAAGCTATTCAGTTTTGCAAAAGTAGGACCACAAGGGGAGGTAGGGGGCAATTTCTGCCTCTCACAAACTTTCCCACCGATTTTAATGAAGTTTATAAACATAGATAAATCCATATTTATATGGACATTAAGCATGATGTGTTTTTGTGGTGTAGGGTATCATTTGGTCGGGCTTGACCGACTATACTTTCTTACTTGCTTAATTTTTTTTTCGTTTTTCTTTTTTATAGCCACCACTAGAATTTCACTAAAAGGTTGGTAATTTGGGGTTAATAACGGGATTTGTATTAGGCTTCTTGAAATCTTCGAAATTAGTAGTATTTGAGGTGTATGAAACTATTTTACTTTTTATTTGTTTATGTTTGATGTGATAAGTTTAAATTTTATATGGTTAATTCTTTAAGCAGACCACTTAAAAGCTTTTTCCATAATAGAAGAAATATGGGACTACACGTTGAGACTTTTAAGTAAAAAGATCCTATTAACACCCGCAGAAAAAAAAATAGTTGGAAGTAACCATATTCTAAGAGCAACATACTATGGTTGGAATTTTAACAATGTTTATGTGTGCACGTAACCATCCCTGCGGGAAATTTGTGTTAATTGGTTTTAAGGCACTTATCCCGTCACAAGTGAAAGCAGTTTTATAATAAAAAGGAACGAATTGTGATGGGTTAAAACAGAACATATCACTTAACTGGTGATAATGTGCTAGAAGAGTAGTTACTCCAGAAGGTAAGTGACAAATAACTTGCCATGTAACTGGATTTTGTGTGGGTAATGACTGATTGATTCTACCTGGTTCTATTACTTTAAATGAAGGGGATCCGCCCTAATAACATGGTTCAATGTGCCCATTTAGGTTGTTTCTGTGACCTGTTACAAAGCGTCAAAAATGTGCCAATTAACCCCTCGTAGGACATCGCCATGTTAAAGTGACAAGTCCCCTTCATATAAAGTGTTAGAACTCGAACCGGTCCCTATCACTATAGAACTGTCACGTGACAAGTTAAGTGTTAGTTCCCTTTCCTCAAGGGATATAACTGTCACGGGACAAGTTAAGTGTTAGTTCCCTTTCCTCAAGGGATACTATGGCTAAGTTTGATCACAATATGGTTAAACATAACAATTATTTGTCCGAAATCTACCATAATATGGTAAAAATTAACCATAATTTGTTCAAAATTAACTATATTTTGGTCAATATTAACTATAATAATGGTAAAAATTAACCATATTATGTTTGCTCAAAATTAACCATAATATGCGCAACATTTTCCAGAATTGGGACAAAAGTAACCATATTATGGTCAGCATTAACAATAATATGGTAAATTTTAACCATATTATGCTTATTTATTTCAGTTTTTTTTTTTTAAATTTACTGTCAAGTAAATATTTTATTTGGTTTTTTATTTCTGTCGCGTGTTAGGTTCCACTTTTATAAGCAATCCCCTTTAATAATTTTCCAGCCTATAACGGCCTTAATTAGCCTTCTTTCTTACTGGTTAATACTACTACGCAAATTTATTTTAATCAATAATTAGTAAAAATGAAATGATTGAGAATTTTAAGCAAACCAAGCAAGCATATAATAGAAAAGCGTTCAACTATTGTAGAAAGCAAAACCAACGTAATTTTATAGCTTTAAAACAGTGACGGGCACATTTGCAAATCCTATGTACGCGTGCATAGGAATAAAAATGCTGCTTGTGTGACGTCGACACATGTAGACTATAAACTTCTTTGTGTGGTCTGCGACAATGTACGTTCGGCTGTTGCTTTGTTGTTATTTCGTCAACACAAGCATACATGTGATAGTATGTGTGTGCCCTTCACTGCTTTAAAACATATTATAATAATTTAAAACATACAATGTTTTAAATTATTATAATTTCAAACATATTATTGCTACACTCAAAATATTATGTAGTTAAATTCAAACGAAAATTCATTTGAAACAAATTAAAATTCATTTAAAAAACGGATCATTTACATTTCATTTAAAACAAATGATTTTTTCAGTAATTGCTAAGTTTTTTATTTATTGAACATCATATTCGTTAAAATTGAATAGTTTTTACTTTTAAAAAATATATTTTAACCGATAAAAATCAAACAAATTAACAAAAAAAAATACGGAAAACATTATTTTTTGGTAGTTTGTTTTTTTAATAACAAACATAAATGTTGAAAAATAAATTTATTCGTAAAATAACTATATTTTTATTCAATTTTAACAGTACCGAAAACGAATTTAATAACCTACAATCAGTTACTGTAATAATTTTATGAGTGTATTATTAACCTAAGCATGTTTGGAGACAACCATAATATAGTAATGGCTTTTACATGGATGAATTTAACCATGGTTAGCGGTGACAACAAATTATGGTTAAAATGACCGTAATATGTTTGAGTGTACCATATTTGAAGTTTCAAAGAAGGTAAACACTTTTTTGTTAAATAGAAACAAAATATTATTCATTTTGAAAAAAATAAATGTTATGAACAAAAACAGTTTGTTTGTTGCGAATGCGAATGTGTTTTATCCCTACTTTTTTTCAGCGTGTATGCATCCTGATCAGATGCTTAAACAAGGCAGATTGCATCTACATACTAACTTAAGTTACTAATGGGCACGTTCATAACACTGATCGAAAAGAGAATTTTAATAAATAAAAAAATTAGATAAAGTGTGTTCTAAATTCGTCACAACTTCTTCTAATATATTGTGTTACATGTTTGATTTGTTGCTTTTTAAACAAAAAACAAAAAAGGTATAAAAGAAAACGAAAACAAATAATTTCAATAACTTTAAAAGTCCTTTTTCAGCCCTGTAAAATAAGTTGTTTACCTTATGAATACTTGAGGTAAATGTATGTTGCTGTAGCGAAAGAGTTTTATACATGCGGTAAAAGGCTTGAATTTTACTGGGCCCATAAATTTGAGTCAATTTATGATGTGTATTACATTTCAAGAAAGTTAAAACTGGATATTTTTTTATATTTATTTACTTTAATACTCAAACACGAGTGCTTGTATGGAAATTTGGTTTCATATTTTATGGCCTACTCATGTGTTATTTGGGTTGATTTCGTAGAAATTTTATAGCCTAAGAAATTTGTATTTTTGCATGTTTCGCGTTCGCGTTCGCGCTTGGTTTTTGTTTGATATTTCTAATAAATTTAAATGTATTTGGAAGACATAAATTTCCATAAATATAAAATCTATAAAGTAAACATATTATTGCATATACCTCAAGTGCCCAAATAAATATTGTAAATATTAATAAAAGTAATGTTAAGAACAACATCATCATTATTATCTTCTACTCATCCATCCCACACATTCTTACAACTTAATATTTATTCAAAAAAGCAAAACACCCCTCACAGTGTTTTGCACAACCCTCTATCCAAGACACTCATCATTCATATTGGATTGTTTCTGAAATGTCTCATTTGTTGGTTTAATTTTAGAATAAATAATCTTATAAATTTTTTTAACTTGCGATTTAAATTGTTATTTGAAATCATTTGACATTATCCACAATTTTCTCTCCGTTGTTATTCAAGTGGGATTATTTAGTATATTTTTTGTAATCTTCTGTTTTATTTGGAAAATATTTGACGTTTTGGAAATATGAAAGTAACATGACTGATATTATTGGCGTAACCTTGACTCAATTTCTTATATGATAATGACCTTTTTATTGTGAAAAAATTTACACATGTTTGAAGTCGGAACACATGTCAGTTTTAAAAATAAATGCTTTCTCTTTTGTAGGTTAGAGTGTGGCAAAGAAAATGTCTTAATGGCACGCACTTTGAGATTATTATTATTTCCTTAAGCGTAAAATAAAGAAATGTTTATGGAAATATTATGTAAGTTTTTGTTATTAAAATAACATTTTATTATTAAGAAACGCAGATTTTTTTCAATGTATTAAATGGAAAATAATAGAAATTTCCAGAGTGTCTTAGTGTATCTTCGCAAAAGAATATTTTTTTAAATAGAGAGTGCTCTTCTAAGAAAAATATCGAAATTTCCATCTGACGAAAATTTATTCATACATTTTCTTTTAAAATTTATCAAAAATTCCTAACGAAATTTTCTACAGAAATTTGTCAAAATTTTCTACAAAAATTTGTAAATTTTTTCTACAGAAATTTGTCAAAATTTTCTACAGAAATTTGTGAAAAGTTTCCACAGAAATTTGTCAAAATTTTGTACAGAAATTTGCCAAATTTTCTTAAGAAAAAAAAAAATCTCCGTTATTTTTGGACCGATCTGGCTGAATTTCAATAGCAAACTTAAACGAAGTATATGTGACATAAATATACATCAACCTAGTCCACATCATTTCTGGGGTTTTCGGAAAACCCATTTCAACATACACACGGACAGACGGACAGACGGTCAGACGGACAGACGGACAACCGGATTTGAACTTCGCTTTTCATAAGGACCCAGAATATATATACTTTATAGGGTGTAGGATCAATATTGTGGAACATACAAACCGAATGACAAAGTTATATATACACTCTTACCTTCGGTGAAGGGTATACAAATTAGCAAATCTCTTCTCTCTAGTTCTCCTCTCAGGTTAAAAAAGACATACGAGATCGGGTAAAAATTTAAAAATCTTATATAGAAAATTTTTGCAACAAAAAATCGTTTAAACTACTACTACAAATCTGGCAATAGTGCTGTCAATTTAATTTTGTCATGGTTTTTTGGCCATTAGATTTAATAATAAAAAAACATGCTTTGTTGTTATTGTAGTTTCGAAAATTATTGCTAATCAACAAATAATTATTGAAAGCAAATGAATAAAATAAATAGTGAAGGAATGTAGTCGAATTCACACACATAAAAAGTAGGGTTTCTTTTCTAGGAAATTTCCATGAAATATTATTTTAAATTTCCTGGAATTTTTGGACAGGAAATTTCGGTAGTTACTTCCAAAGTTTTTGATTGAAATTCAAGTTTTTCTGACATTAAAAAGTACGTTTTTAATAAAAACTTTTTATCCAGTTATTCAATGTCGAATGAAATTTAAGCATCGAATTTTTCGACCGAAGCAAATGATAACGCATTTTAGCGTAGTATAAGGCGCTTATCTTTGTATTCCTTTATTAAAAGAGGATTTAACTGATATTCAACTTAAAAAAAACGTTTAGTTAAAGCACTTTATCATTATTAAAGGAGTAAACGATGGAAACGTTTTTTTTTTGCCAAAAAAAACTAAAAACTACATTAACGACTTCCTTATATTTACAAAATATTTAACATTATAAAGCAGAAATGTTTAACCGTCTGAATAAAAGTAAAACTTGAAAAATATCAGCTTAAAAAAATTTTTTTTAAACGTTCTTATTTCTTTTATTTCTTTCTTGGTTTGTTTTTATAAAACTTTTATAATGGAATCAGGGGATTTGACGGCCATGCAACGCAGTTCTAAAAAACAAGACGCAAGCTGAACGACTTTAGTTGGACTCTAATGTCTGCAATATATTCCAAACCATACAAACGGTTCAGTTATTTTTCTCATCACGTTTTTTTGTTGCATAAAGTAACAATTTATTCCTAATAATTGATTACATCCTACACCTGTGTCAAACTATGCGACATGTCGCACAGAAACATATCATAAAACTAAAGATTGTTGACGAAGGGTGTTAAAACGCTTGCTGGGTAAATAATGTAGCACGAAATGTAAAATCAAGCAACAATTTTGTGTCGTCTCAAACACTTATGCTTCGTATACACTAACCGATAGCTAAAAGTATACTTTAACCGGCCTAATAAAAAGTGTTCAATTAATAAAACTTTACTTTAACCTAAAGGAACGCTTTTTATATGGCCGATAAAATCCTAACTTTAGATTTCGGTACGTTGTGAAAACGGGCCTTAATAGTTAAACGTCAAAGTGTAGCTTGTGACTTGCAACGAAAAACATAAAGTCTGAATGTATACGGATTTTCGCCGTTCTCCAGTTGTACAGAAATCGAATATCTCTTTATACTGGAGTCGCCACGCGCACTTCTCCTGCCCATATTTTTGAGAGGTTGTGCATTGAAAACCCAGAAATGTGTACCAAATTTGCACAATCTTTTTCTTACAGTTCTTTAGATATAAATAAATATATCTTGTACCACGCCTACTCTTCACTCCCGCCCACAGTTGGCTTTTGCATTTCTCCGGATAAAAATCTATAATGTTTTTGTATGGGAAGTGCCACGCCCATTTCACCAGTCCCGCCCTAATTTAGAAACTGGCTCTTGCTGTTCTCCAGGTATAAAAAACCACAACAAGGGATTTAATGGGTAAAAAAAAGAGGCAGTCGTGGTTTTTTGATCCTATCTGTTGACCAATTAGGGTATAAAAAAAACTATTGTTGCAGGGTAATATCGCATGGTCTAAAAAAGTGTATCATATACACTTCATTATATTCTTTACAAATCAAATTTTATACAGAAATTTGTCAAAATTTTCTACAGAAATTTGTCCAAATTTTCTACAGAAATTTGTCCAAATTTTCTACAGAAATTTGTCAAAAGTTTTTACAGAAATTTGTAAAAATTGTCTACAGAAATTTAAAAACATTTTCTTCAGAAATTTAAAAAATTTTCTACAGAAATTTGTCAAAATTTTTTACAGAAATTTGTAAAAATTTTCTACAGAAATTTGTAAAAATTTTCTAAATAATATTTTCAAAATTTTGACTTAATTTCGTCTACAAAGAATTTTTGCAAAAAAATATAAAAATCCTGTTTGTTGAAAACTATCAAAATTTTCTTGGCTTATTAAGAACAAAAAGAAATATTTTGTGTAATTAATCTACTTAAATATATAAATAATTTTTTCGATTGCATTAAAAAAATCCTAATACAGCTTTTTTAATAAAATAGTTTTTAATTTGTTTTACGAAACTTTTGCTACTTCTAATTTAATGGTTCTCTGTTGCCTATAAAAGCTGAGTTATGATTAAATACAGTGCTTTAGATTTCTAAATGCAATTATTGCCATTATTTTCGTATTAATCATTTCACATTAAAGAGTTTCCAATATCATGTCAATTATTCTCGCAAAGCACTTAATGCTCTCTCAAATTCATTAATTACTTTTAAGTATAAAGTATTAACCTGACTACTGTACCAGTTTTTCTTCTCTCTTGTCTTAAACTCACACAAACCCACCCACTTCTCAATAATTCCACATAAAAGTTTGTTCAATAAAGTCGCTTAAAAATAACGAACACTTAACGATTAAACGACTAGGTTTCATTAACTTGAACAACAACATTCCATTAATCAATTGTATGTCTGTGTTTGTTGTAATATTTCAACAAATAAACTCGTACAAATGTGCGTTTATAGTATAAACTCACATTTATAAACGTTATACATACTAATATACATATATATTTGTTATGTATTGGCAATTGATTTTTACTGACGATTATAGTTGCCAGATGAAATTAGCAAAAAATCGCCAAATTAAATTTTTTTTTTAAATCTTTTTTGCATAGAGGCATAGTATCTCTTATGCAAAAAAAAACGAAAGTTTACATCATTTAAACAACACATTAAGCCCAGAAAAAGTGCTTGTTACGCAAACAAAACAATATCTTAGTTGACAATGGGGCTGTAGGAAATATCGCCCAAAGAAAAATCGCCAAAAAAAAAAAAATGAAAAATCGCCCAAAAAAATTGCATGTAAAATTGGGCCTGATTTCATATGAAAAATGGCCCAAAATTTTTGGGCTATTTATCGTTATTGTTGGGTGATTTTTCGTTTTTTAAATTTGGGTGATTTTTCATAATGAAAAAAATGTTGTATGAAAAATGGCCCAAAAAAATGGGCTATTTTTAAAATTCTACCATAATCTTACATAGCAGAGAAAACCATGTTTTATTATGGTTGCAAACAACAAAACTATTTTTCAAGAAACTAATTTAACCATTATATGGTTGTCGGCGACAATGATTTGGTTAAATTAAACATAATATCGGCAGAATTTTTTTAAAAATGGTTTTGTAGCTTTTTCTCTGGGTGTATATATTAAATATATACATATATATCGAAAATAAGGATTTTCTCTTCTATGGTATAACAAATACTGGCTTCGCTAACTAAAGCTTCTCTGTATCGCCGGCCGGGCGCAAGGATTTTCTCCTCTATGGTATAACAAAGACCGGCTTCGCTAACTAAAGCTTCTCTGTATAGCCGGCCTTCGGCCGGGCGCAAGGATTTTCTCCTCTATGGTATAACAAACACCGGCTTCGCTAACTAAAGCTTCTTTGCGTAGTCGGCCTTGTTCGGAAACAAGGCAGTTTTTCGAAGCTTTACTTAGCGAAACCGGTTTTTGTTAGACCATAAAGGAGAAATTCCTTGCGCCCGGCCGAAGGCCGGCTATACAGAGAAGCTTTAGTTAGCGAAGCCGATCTTTGTTATACCATAGAGGAGAAAATCCTTGCGCCCGGCCGAAGGCCGGCTATACAGAGAAGCTTTAGTTAGCGAAGCCAGTATTTGTTATACCATAGAAGATGAAATCCTTATTTTGGATATATATATTTAATATATACACCCGGAGTAAAAGCTATAAAAATATTTTATCCATATTATGTTTAATTTAACCAAATCATTGTCACCGACAACCATATTACGGTTAAATAAGTATCTTTAAAAAAAATCACTTGAAATTTTAACGGTATTTTAAAAAAAATTTACACACTTTTGATTATAAGTTTTGTTGCGGACGTTGCAAAGTGTCATAACGTCCTCGTCCTCGCCTTCGATGGACATTATGACACTTTAAAAGTGTCCAAGGACACTACGACACTGGACGTTATGACATGTCACCTAAATTTATATGAATAATAAACACTTTTTTGCAAATTTAGTAATTTTTTTTTTTTTTTTTTTTTTTTTGGGGAAAAAATTCGTTTTTGCTTTTTGGGTCATTTTTCATTTTCTTTTTGGGCCCTTTTTCGTTTTTTTTGGGCAAAATTTCATATTTACCTTTTTGGGTCATTTTTCATGTTCGCTTGGGCGATTCTTCATTTGGGCGATTTTTCATTTTTTTTTTAGGCCATTTTTCTTTGGGCGATATTTCCTACAGCCTGACAATGGTATTGCCCAGTTTAAAATTACAGAGAAGAAAAATATTAACATGAGCACCTCCGATTGGCCTTATCTGGTGGATCTTAATCACTGGCTAACAAACAATGCGTTAACCAACCGCCGCTGTGAGTGAGACAATAATCCGACAAGAATCTACACTCGACCTTTGCTTAAGAGCTGGAGGTATATAATCTGTTAAGTAGCAACAACACCAATAAAGTTGATCAGGCCGAACTTACCCGGAAGAATGCCTTTTTTCGATACCAACCGTATGTCTAATAACAAGTAAGAGTGCTATATTCGGCTGTGCCGAATCTTATATACCCTTCACCAATGTGCGAGCAGAATACAGAGCAACTAGACAAAAACTAAATAAAACTGGTAAATATTTTTTTTTTAAATAAGAGACAACCGGTTTTGAACTTCGCTTTTCATAAGGGCCCAGAATATATATACTTTATAGGGTGTAGGATCAATATTGTATATACCTTTTTACCTTCGGTGAAGGGTATAAAAAGAGTAATTTTCGGGAATTCAGGGGTCTAATCACTGCATTCGATACTATCGTATCGAATAAACTATTGAATTTTTTTGCATACGATAGACACTGGCGTATCGAATGAAAACTCGATAAATGTAATGTTGAGTTACTCGATGTCGAATGCTATTATTTCAAATTCAATACATTTCATTCGATATCGAGTTTCAAGATACCAAAATAAATAATTTCGAAGAATTTTGCTCGATATCGTATGCGGTGATTAGACCCCAGTATTTCGGTTATAACTCATACAAATTTCCGACATTTTGGTATATAAGTCATATACATAGGACATATGGCAGCCCTAAAATTTAGGTTTTTATAAAAATGTTGATGTTTTTTAGCCCATTTTTGGAGTATTTTGCTCATAAATTACCCATTGTCTAACCGATTTGATAGTTTTATATACCGACGTGTTAAGGAAGAATTTTACCATTTACTTAAGTTATATTTGTATATAAACATTTATATAAACAATAATTAGTATTGTGGTTATTTTGTTGAACTATTTATGGTTTTTAATCTAAATTTTTAATATTTTTAATTAGGCTTAAGTTCATGAAATTTAATTTTTATTAAATTATTTTTGTGAAGAAAGGAATTTTACAACATGAAAATTAATTAAAATTGTTATTGATAATCTTTCATTCTTGACGTGGCTCGGGCTCGAACCCTGGCCGGCAGGTTACCATGACATGTTTCGATCGCAACCACTCGATCTCCTCAGATGGATTTGCCGTCTTACACTCGCAGCCATCGAAGACTGCTGACGTCACTAGTCAAACATCAATCCTTAAACCAAATTGTATTTTAACATTTGGTAGATCGAAATTTGCTTTCCTGAATGATTATCCATTTTAATCGATTTTACATGTTATTTCCTTTACTTCTGTTTTTTCGTACTTTCGTCAAGAATTTTTCTTGAAGTCCAAGTACATTTTTTGTTTTTTCACTTTGTCTTTCTCTTTTCTGTTGACCTTTTTCAGCACAACTTGAAGGACAAATGTACACATAGAGCTCGTGCCTTAGCTTTAACAATAATTAGTATTGTGGTTATTTTGTTGAACTATTTATGGTTTTTAATCTAAATTTTTAATATTTTTAATTAGGCTTAAGTTCATGAAATTTAATTTTTATTAAATTATTTTTGTGAAGAAAGGAATTTTACAACATGAAAATTAATTAAAATTGTTATTGATAATCTTTCATTCTTGACGTGGCTCGGGCTCGAACCCTGGCCGGCAGGTTACCATGACATGTTTCGATCGCAACCACTCGATCTCCTCAGATGGATTTGCCGTCTTACACTCGCAGCCATCGAAGACTGCTGACGTCACTAGTCAAACATCAATCCTTAAACCAAATTGTATTTTAACATTTGGTAGATCGAAATTTGCTTTCCTGAATGATTATCCATTTTAATCGATTTTACATGTTATTTCCTTTACTTCTGTTTTTTAAGTAAAGGAAATAACATGTAAAATCGATTAAAATGGATAATCATTCAGGAAAGCAAATTTCGATCTACCAAATGTTAAAATACAATTTGGTTTAAGGATTGATGTTTGACTAGTGACGTCAGCAGTCTTCGATGGCTGCGAGTGTAAGACGGCAAATCCATCTGAGGAGATCGAGTGGTTGCGATCGAAACATGTCATGGTAACCTGCCGGCCAGGGTTCGAGCCCGAGCCACGTCAAGAATGAAAGATTATCAATAACAATTTTAATTAATTTTCATGTTGTAAAATTCCTTTCTTCACAAAAATAATTTAATAAAAATTAAATTTCATGAACTTAAGCCTAATTAAAAATATTAAAAATTTAGATTAAAAACCATAAATAGTTCAACAAAATAACCACAATACTAATTATTGTTAAAGCTAAGGCACGAGCTCTATGTGTACATTTGTCCTTCAAGTTGTGCTGAAAAAGGTCAACAGAAAAGAGAAAGACAAAGTGAAAAAACAAAAAATGTACTTGGACTTCAAGAAAAATTCTTGACGAAAGTACGAAAAAACAGAAGTAAAGGAAATAACATGTAAAATCGATTAAAATGGATAATCATTCAGGAAAGCAAATTTCGATCTACCAAATGTTAAAATACAATTTGGTTTAAGGATTGATGTTTGACTAGTGACGTCAGCAGTCTTCGATGGCTGCGAGTGTAAGACGGCAAATCCATCTGAGGAGATCGAGTGGTTGCGATCGAAACATGTCATGGTAACCTGCCGGCCAGGGTTCGAGCCCGAGCCACGTCAAGAATGAAAGATTATCAATAACAATTTTAATTAATTTTCATGTTGTAAAATTCCTTTCTTCACAAAAATAATTTAATAAAAATTAAATTTCATGAACTTAAGCCTAATTAAAAATATTAAAAATTTAGATTAAAAACCATAAATAGTTCAACAAAATAACCACAATACTAATTATTGTTAAAGCTAAGGCACGAGCTCTATGTGTACATTTGTCCTTCAAGTTGTGCTGAAAAAGGTCAACAGAAAAGAGAAAGACAAAGTGAAAAAACAAAAAATGTACTTGGACTTCAAGAAAAATTCTTGACGAAAGTACGAAAAAACAGAAGTAAAGGAAATAACATGTAAAATCGATTAAAATGGATAATCATTCAGGAAAGCAAATTTCGATCTACCAAATGTTAAAATACAATTTGGTTTAAGGATTGATGTTTGACTAGTGACGTCAGCAGTCTTCGATGGCTGCGAGTGTAAGACGGCAAATCCATCTGAGGAGATCGAGTGGTTGCGATCGAAACATGTCATGGTAACCTGCCGGCCAGGGTTCGAGCCCGAGCCACGTCAAGAATGAAAGATTATCAATAACAATTTTAATTAATTTTCATGTTGTAAAATTCCTTTCTTCACAAAAATAATTTAATAAAAATTAAATTTCATGAACTTAAGCCTAATTAAAAATATTAAAAATTTAGATTAAAAACCATAAATAGTTCAACAAAATAACCACAATACTAATTATTGTTAAAGCTAAGGCACGAGCTCTATGTGTACATTTGTCCTTCAAGTTGTGCTGAAAAAGGTCAACAGAAAAGAGAAAGACAAAGTGAAAAAACAAAAAATGTACTTGGACTTCAAGAAAAATTCTTGACGAAAGTACGAAAAAACAGAAGTAAAGGAAATAACATGTAAAATCGATTAAAATGGATAATCATTCAGGAAAGCAAATTTCGATCTACCAAATGTTAAAATACAATTTGGTTTAAGGATTGATGTTTGACTAGTGACGTCAGCAGTCTTCGATGGCTGCGAGTGTAAGACGGCAAATCCATCTGAGGAGATCGAGTGGTTGCGATCGAAACATGTCATGGTAACCTGCCGGCCAGGGTTCGAGCCCGAGCCACGTCAAGAATGAAAGATTATCAATAACAATTTTAATTAATTTTCATGTTGTAAAATTCCTTTCTTCACAAAAATAATTTAATAAAAATTAAATTTCATGAACTTAAGCCTAATTAAAAATATTGAAAATTTAGATTAAAAACCATAAATAGTTCAACAAAATAACCACAATACTAATTATTGTTAAAGCTAAGGCACGAGCTCTATGTGTACATTTGTCCTTCAAGTTGTGCTGAAAAAGGTCAACAGAAAAGAGAAAGACAAAGTGAAAAAACAAAAAATGTACTTGGACTTCAAGAAAAATTCTTGACGAAAGTACGAAAAAACAGAAGTAAAGGAAATAACATGTAAAATCGATTAAAATGGATAATCATTCAGGAAAGCAAATTTCGATCTACCAAATGTTAAAATACAATTTGGTTTAAGGATTGATGTTTGACTAGTGACGTCAGCAGTCTTCGATGGCTGCGAGTGTAAGACGGCAAATCCATCTGAGGAGATCGAGTGGTTGCGATCGAAACATGTCATGGTAACCTGCCGGCCAGGGTTCGAGCCCGAGCCACGTCAAGAATGAAAGATTATCAATAACAATTTTAATTAATTTTCATGTTGTAAAATTCCTTTCTTCACAAAAATAATTTAATAAAAATTAAATTTCATGAACTTAAGCCTAATTAAAAATATTAAAAATTTAGATTAAAAACCATAAATAGTTCAACAAAATAACCACAATACTAATTATTGTTAAAGCTAAGGCACGAGCTCTATGTGTACATTTGTCCTTCAAGTTGTGCTGAAAAAGGTCAACAGAAAAGAGAAAGACAAAGTGAAAAAACAAAAAATGTACTTGGACTTCAAGAAAAATTCTTGACGAAAGTACGAAAAAACAGAAGTAAAGGAAATAACATGTAAAATCGATTAAAATGGATAATCATTCAGGAAAGCAAATTTCGATCTACCAAATGTTAAAATACAATTTGGTTTAAGGATTGATGTTTGACTAGTGACGTCAGCAGTCTTCGATGGCTGCGAGTGTAAGACGGCAAATCCATCTGAGGAGATCGAGTGGTTGCGATCGAAACATGTCATGGTAACCTGCCGGCCAGGGTTCGAGCCCGAGCCACGTCAAGAATGAAAGATTATCAATAACAATTTTAATTAATTTTCATGTTGTAAAATTCCTTTCTTCACAAAAATAATTTAATAAAAATTACATTTATATAAACTTGTAAATATATATTTTAAGAAAGTTAATTATAAAAAAGAGTAATTTTTGGGGATTCAGTATTTCGGTTATAACTCAGCCATTTTTTAACCGATTTGGCAGATTTATATACCGACGTGTTGTTGTTGTTTACCATTTACTTTGGTTATAAAGCTTGGACTCGGGGAGATCTATGGTTCCCGAAAGTGGGTAATTAAAAAAAAAATAATTTAATTTTGGTCATAACTTTTTTGTATCTGAACCGATTTTCCCGAGTATGTTCTACTAAAAATCCGATATTTTGATATATAAGTCATATCCATAGGACATATGGCAGCCCTAAAATTTAGGTTTTTATACAATTTAAAATTTGTTTGTACGGGAGGTACCACGCCCACTTCTCCAATTCCGCCCACATTTTGTAGGATGGTGTGTATTGGCAACCTAAATGTGTGTACCTAATTTGGAAACTTTGGCTTTTGCCGTTCTCAAGATATACGGAAATAAAAAAATACAACAACAAGGGATTTTTGGAAAAATTTCGAGGTAGTCGTGGTTTTTTTCTCATATCTCCGTTATTTTTGGACCGATCTGGCTGAATTTCAATAGCAAACTTAAACGAAGTATATGTGACATAAATATACATCATTTCTGGGGTTTTCGGAAAACCCATTTCAACATACACACGGACAGACGGACAGACGGACAGACGGACAACCGGATTTGAACTTCGCTTTTCATAAGGACCCAGAATATATATACTTTATAGGGTGTAGGATCAATATTGTGGAACATACAAACCGAATGACAAAGTTATATATACACTCTTACCTTCGGTGAAGGGTATACAAATTAGCAAATCTCTTCTCTCTAGTTCTCCTCTCAGGTTAAAAAAGACATACGAGATCGGGTAAAAATTTAAAAATCTTATATAGAAAATTTTTGCAACAAAAAATCGTTTAAACTACTACTACAAATCTGGCAATAGTGCTGTCAATTTAATTTTGTCATGGTTTTTTGGCCATTAGATTTAATAATAAAAAAACATGCTTTGTTGTTATTGTAGTTTCGAAAATTATTGCTAATCAACAAATAATTATTGAAAGCAAATGAATAAAATAAATAGTGAAGGAATGTAGTCGAATTCACACACATAAAAAGTAGGGTTTCTTTTCTAGGAAATTTCCATGAAATATTATTTTAAATTTCCTGGAATTTTTGGACAGGAAATTTCGGTAGTTACTTCCAAAGTTTTTGATTGAAATTCAAGTTTTTCTGACATTAAAAAGTACGTTTTTAATAAAAACTTTTTATCCAGTTATTCAATGTCGAATGAAATTTAAGCATCGAATTTTTCGACCGAAGCAAATGATAACGCATTTTAGCGTAGTATAAGGCGCTTATCTTTGTATTCCTTTATTAAAAGAGGATTTAACTGATATTCAACTTAAAAAAAACGTTTAGTTAAAGCACTTTATCATTATTAAAGGAGTAAACGATGGAAACGTTTTTTTTTTGCCAAAAAAAACTAAAAACTACATTAACGACTTCCTTATATTTACAAAATATTTAACATTATAAAGCAGAAATGTTTAACCGTCTGAATAAAAGTAAAACTTGAAAAATATCAGCTTAAAAAAATTTTTTTTAAACGTTCTTATTTCTTTTATTTCTTTCTTGGTTTGTTTTTATAAAACTTTTATAATGGAATCAGGGGATTTGACGGCCATGCAACGCAGTTCTAAAAAACAAGACGCAAGCTGAACGACTTTAGTTGGACTCTAATGTCTGCAATATATTCCAAACCATACAAACGGTTCAGTTATTTTTCTCATCACGTTTTTTTGTTGCATAAAGTAACAATTTATTCCTAATAATTGATTACATCCTACACCTGTGTCAAACTATGCGACATGTCGCACAGAAACATATCATAAAACTAAAGATTGTTGACGAAGGGTGTTAAAACGCTTGCTGGGTAAATAATGTAGCACGAAATGTAAAATCAAGCAACAATTTTGTGTCGTCTCAAACACTTATGCTTCGTATACACTAACCGATAGCTAAAAGTATACTTTAACCGGCCTAATAAAAAGTGTTCAATTAATAAAACTTTACTTTAACCTAAAGGAACGCTTTTTATATGGCCGATAAAATCCTAACTTTAGATTTCGGTACGTTGTGAAAACGGGCCTTAATAGTTAAACGTCAAAGTGTAGCTTGTGACTTGCAACGAAAAACATAAAGTCTGAATGTATACGGATTTTCGCCGTTCTCCAGTTGTACAGAAATCGAATATCTCTTTATACTGGAGTCGCCACGCCCACTTCTCCTGCCCATATTTTTGAGAGGTTGTGCATTGAAAACCCAGAAATGTGTACCAAATTTGCACAATCTTTTTCTTACAGTTCTTTAGATATAAATAAATATATCTTGTACCACGCCTACTCTTCACTCCCGCCCACAGTTGGCTTTTGCATTTCTCCGGAAATGGAAGTGCCACGCCCATTTCACCAGTCCCGCCCTAATTTAGAAACTGGCTCTTGCTGTTCTCCAGGTATAAAAAACCACAACAAGGGATTTAATGGGTAAAAAAAAGAGGCAGTCGTGGTTTTTTGATCCTATCTGTTGACCAATTAGGGTATAAAAAAAACTATTGTTGCAGGGTAATATCGCATGGTCTAAAAAAGTGTATCATATACACTTCATTATATTCTTTACTCTGGGAATTGGGAAGTTCTTAGAATTTAGAACCCCTAATACTAATCAATATACATATATTGATACTCAAGAAGACAAACACAATAGTATTTAGTTCTTACGTGTGATTCTCTAAGTGAACACCTTAATTGATAAAACAAATCTGTGGTGGTCTTGACAACCATAATGGCCACTTAGTGAGTGACTAAACTTGAGAGTTTGAGTTGCTTTTTGCATTAACCACAATAGGAAAAACGAAAAAGCAAGCATAAGAAAATTTGTAATTAGAATAGCTATAGTGGGTGAAGGTCGAAAATATATAGTTACCTAAAACGCAAAACGCCCTAACTAAAAAAAATTAATCAAATTCCAATGTATCTCATCAAAGCACAACGCCACCAAAATAATCTGCCTGTTGAATGTTTTGTTAGTAAGAGCGTTTTGCGTTTTAGGTAACGATATAATTCTGTATAGAAAACTCGTCATTGTAAATTATAATTGCAAAAGGTAGCGTTCAAACTTGTGCACTATTCCTCCCCTTCAAAAAAATAATTCATATGAAAATATAAAGCACACTTTTGTCTAAACACAAGACCAAATATTGAATCGAAGGCTGTTTAATAGTTTTAATTAGTTTGTTTACTAGACAAAAAAAGTATGTTTATGTATATATTTTATTCTTTTGTAAACTAAAAATAGTTGCTTCATAATATTTGACACGTCTTATTAAATAATAATAAAAATAATCATTGCCAATATAGAAAATTTAATGCATTTAATAAAATTTATTTTGAAACCTTTGAATGACCACTAAATTTAATGGTGGTAAGACCATGTCATCAGAAAAAGTTGTGATAGGATCTTAACTCATAACATGGGGTCAACACCTGACAAATTTTTATTATAATTAACGTCAAACTTCATATAAAAAAAACACTGACCAAAATATTAGAGTTTTTTTTATATATCAAGTATCATATATGACAAAAAATAGTCAGGGTGAAGACTCCATGTAAAAAGGTTAGTTGTTTATACACCAGAGCTGTAAATGAATCATTAGTTTTTGAATTAATTCACGAATCATTCATGCACTGAATTAGCAAATTTTGAATTAATTCTTTTCACACGAATTGAATGAAATTTGAGTCAGTTTAAATGAATTTTGTAAAAATGAATTGCAGTTCGTTTCTTATTCAAATGAATTTGTAAAAGTGAATTTTAAATCATTTTACAGATTTATTTGAATTGAACTGATTTTGAATTAATTCAATTGAATTAGAAAAAATAATTAGCAATTCATTTCCAACTCATTTGAATTGAATTGATTGTAATTTGGATTGATTTTGTATTGGAATGGAATTGTCAGGTAGCGGCAAAATAGAAATTAAATTATTAGGTTTGGGCGAAAATCCTATCAAAATTTCGTTTATTTGCTAAAAGAAACTTAAAATTTTTTTTTCATCAAATAGTGTGAAAATATAATTAAAAGTGTGTTTAACAATAATTTTTTGTTTAAATAATCTCATATTTGTATGTTGTGGACAATTTTTTTTTTTTTTTTAATTTTCAATCGAATTTTAAAGATTTTATCAACTTTGAATATCAGCAACAGTTTTCTGCTATCAAAGCTGTGTTCGTTTACTCGAAATTCTTACTACTTTTACTACAATTGGAAAATTTGTTTAATTTTTGTAATGAAAACTTTAGTTATTTCCCCTAGATTTGCTCTTGAATTTGATTGATTGCAACTCATTTTTAATTTCATTCATTTGAATTGTAGTTTATAGTTCTAATTCATTTGAATGAATTCAAAATCAATTCAATTCAAATGAATTGCAACTCATTCTACAAAATCATTTCTGCCTAATTCGTTTGAATTGATTCAAATTTCATTCAGTTTCATTCAGAATTGGAAAACGAATTGAAATTCATTTCTGCCTAATTCGTTTGTTTCTTTTTTGCTGTGTAAAGAATTAATTCAAAATTTAGCTAATTCGTAACGAATTAAAATCTGGAAAAAAAATAATTCATTTACAGCTCTGGTATACACGCCACTGTTGCAAACATTTTTTGAACACTTCCCGCTAAATCGAACTTCAAAACCGCCAGAAACCTCTAAATATATAATTTATCGTTATTTTTTTTTTTTAATAGTGCTTAAACGTTAATTTTTTGTAAACTTTTGTACAAATCTAGTTAAAGGGTCTTTTTTTAAACGTGTACGACTTACAAATTACATTATTTATGTACTACGTTATTAAGACTTCCCAAACTATTATATTACCCGAAAAAAAATTTTTTTTCTTATAAAAATGCGAAAAAGTGTATTCAATAGAGTTTAGAAAAAATTTCTTAAAAATAATGCGAAAAACGACCAATTGTATTTAACACAGTTGGATAAATCTAATTTGTTTTATTATGATTATCACTCAGGGGATGGCCCCTACTAATGCATTGCATTGTGTTCCGCTTCAATAATTGTTCAGTTCTAGTTCAGCTAAAGTAATGTTCTCTTTAAATTTAGCATTTTCGAATACAGTTTTTCTTGTTAACGTGTTTTTTGTGAAATTGTTGTGTAAACTTCACAATGTTGCCACATTTAAGCGAAAACAAAATTGAGTCTTAAGCTGGGATCACACGATTGCCGCAATGCACCAATTTTCACACTTTTTAATACACCAATCGTGTGACTGCACGACCAATTGGCTCATGTACCAATCGAGGACAATATTGTGCTTACTTTTACCAATCAAATGCAACCCTGGTGCGGCAATTGTGTGACTGTTTGCTATGCATCCGCGCGTCAATAAAAATAACAAAAATGCACCAATATGTATTGCCTTCTTGTGCGGCAATCAAACAACACAATACGCGCCAATATTTGCCTTTTTTTAATAAATTTTACGTTTTTGTGTTTCCTTTAGCAAGTAATGAAGATAGATATGTTTTTATTTATTATGCATTTAAATTTTTTTTTTTTTTTAAATTTTGTTATTAACAAATATGTACATACATATGTTCACAAGTGCCCCGGTAGGCTAGCTGGTAGAAAGCTAGTCTATCAGCGCCGGGTTTGCGGGTTCGATTCCCGCCAGAGACTCTGGTTTCCTGCAGACAAGCGATAAACTTCGCGGGAGTAGCTTAGGGAATTAAAAAAGAAAAAAAAGGAAAGAAAAAAGATCCTCCTCATATTTTACGGGTGGTAGCAAATCGGAAACAAGCATACTATGTAGCTGTTAAGTGCGAATATTTTTATTAAAGGTATTTAATAAAACTAAGTATCATTTCTTTTACAGATATTTGTCGTTGATATTTCTTAAAGAAAATATTTGTTACCTTCAAAACTAGAATACAAAATTTGTTAAAGTAGCCGAGATTTCACTTTACTAAACGATATCGGTAGTTAAATTAATAAAGTTTAATAAAGTTACAGGATTTAGTTACTGCTATTTAAATAATATTATTTATATTTTATTATTTCATAAAAATTGTCTATGCAAACGTTAACATTCGAAATTGTTGAACTAATTTTTGGAATTTCATAAATTTTTCTTAAAATATTTCAAATAAAACTTCAACAAAAAATTGTAGAACATACCAATTAGAACTTCCAAACAAATAAAAAAGCTACCACAACAGCTGTTTTCACAGTTGTCAAGTAATAACAATCGTGTGACTGTGCTGCGGCAATTTTTGTACCCATTTCACTTTGTACCAACTAGCGGCAATTAAATTTGTATGAAACAGGGCAATCGTGTGATTTCAGAATATTTGATTGGTGCAATTTCTTTATAGTGCGCCAATAAAGCACAATCAAAATTGTGTCATATTGGTGCATTTGCGGCAATCGTGTGATCCCAGCTTTACTGCCTGTTTTTTAAAATTAAACTTTTCGCTTGGGAATTTATATTGAAACAACGATGAAAAAAATTAAATTTGTTTTTGTTTTCAATTAAAATTTCTAAACGAAAATCTGTATTGTAGTTTGAAAAGCAGGCAGTTAATTCAGGATTTAAAAAAACTGCAGTCGAAACCAAAAACTGTCGAACAAAAAACGAAAATTTGTCTAAAATTTTTAGCTTTTTGATTTGGTTTGACAGCGACTTTTTACATTTAATAAATCAGACGTTAAATCCACAGTTTTTTTTGGCCAATGACAAATGAAGAAGTGGAAGAAATTGCAGTTTTTCTACTTTAACTGCAGTTTTTTTTCTCCGATTTGGTTAAAATTGTTAGACATTTTTTTTTTTTTCGAATTTATTCTATGAGCTAAATTTCAGTTATGTATTTTATAAAGCTTTTTTGTAATATTTCTATTCCTTAAATTTATAGGAATGACTTTATACACTACCAGACTATTATATTAGTGGTATTCCCACCGAACTTGTTAATTTGTTACTCGGTAGTTTGTTAATTTGTTAAAGTTACCAACTGTGAACGACCCCCTTTTTAAAACTTTGTTAGTCTGGTAACTTTAAAATATAAAAATCATTTTATTAACATACTTACTCTCAATGTACACGAAAATTGCCAAAACACAAATATTTTTTTAGAAATCTATCACAAATGATTATTAAGATTTTTGTATGACGTGCTAAATTCCCAATTTTTTATATTTGATAAATACACTGAAATTTATTGTTGAGAGAAAGCTAGCCTCTATGCGCATTTCACTGGTTGCTTAGGCCAGATCATCAGGAAACCTTTTCCAAAGATTTTAGAAAAGCTAAAAATATTATACAAATAAAACCCTAAAGCGAATAAGAATTTCAAACACTCAAAGTCTTACTTGTAACAATATCAAAGCTTAAACAAAACACCAACAATAAACAGTGAGTTTATCTTTCCTTACATCCCCCTACAATTGGTTGGGTTCTTTCCGACTCGAATTGTAGTTGTAAGTGGGTAAAAAGAAAAAAAAATTAAAAAACAAATTAGCGGTATTCACACCGAGCTTGTTAGTTTGTTAGTCGTTAATCGTTACTTTTTGACACGCATTTTGTTTTTGTATATTTAACGCGCTACCGGATTAACATTTAACAAATTAACGACACGGCACCCCTGATAAAATAGTTGTTAGTTGGTAACTCACTACTTACCGTCAGCAAACGTTATTTATGTCAAAGCATGAGTAGTTAAACGGCTTACAATTGTTTTTTTACACTTTCTCGTGGCATGTTTTATTTTTTCCAGAATAATAAATTGTGTCAGAACAATAAATTAGTTGTTCTACTACGAAAGTTACCAGACTAACAAAGTTTTAAAGAGAGGGTCGTTCACAGTTGGTAACTTTAACAAATTAACAAACTACCGAGTAACAAATTAACAAGTTTGGTGTGAATACCACTATTGTTTCATTCTATTGTCTTGGCAAGAAAACAACAAAAAAACCAATTTGGCAATTCAGTTTTCTGCACGGGCACATGCAAGTATATAATCAAAGTTATTTACGGGAATACAAAATTTATTATTAAGATTTTTGTATGACGTGCTAAATTCCCAATTTTTTATATTTGATGAATACACTGAAATTTATTGTTGAGAGAAAGCTAGCCTCTATGCGCATTTCACTGGTTGCTTAGGCCAGATCATCAGGAAACCTTTTCCAAAGATTTTAGAAAAGCTAAAAATATTATACAAATAAAACCCTAAAGCGAATAAGAATTTCAAACACTCAAAGTCTTACTTGTAACAATATCAAAGCTTAAACAAAACACCAACAATAAACAGTGAGTTTATCTTTTCTTACATCCCCCTACAATTGGTTGGGTTCGTTCCGACTCGAATTGTAGTTGTAAGTGGGTAAAAAGAAAAAACAAAATTAAAAAACAAATTGTTTCATTCTATTGTCTTCGCAAGAAAACAAAAAAAAAAAAAAAAACAATTTGGCAATTCAGTTTTCTGCACGGGCACATGCAAGTATATTATCAAAGTTATTTACGGGAATACAAAATTTATTATTAAGATTTTTGTATGACGTGCTAAATTCCCAATTTTTTGTATTTGATAAATACACTGAAATTTATTGTTGAGAGAAAGCTAGCCTCTAGAAACTGCAACAGCTGATTGTGAGTTACCAACTAACAAATATTTTATCAGGGGTGCCGTGTCGTTAATTTGTTAAATGTTAATCCGGTAGCGCGTTAAATATACAAAAACAAAATGCGTGTAAAAAAGTAACGATTAACGACTAACAAACTAACAAGCTGGGTGTGAATACCACTAATGTATCTTCTTGTTAATTCATTTAGAAAGAGAAAAAAAAAACAAGAAAAGGCCTACGAAATATTTGCGTTATATTCTGATATACCTAAGTACATCTATAGAATAAAAAAAGCATGACTCATGGTTTTAAATTGTTTCACGGGAATTTGTTTAATTAAAAATAAAAATATTAAAATAAGTTTAAAAAATAAAAACAAAATGACTTTTTTTTGTGTCGTTATGGCAGTTCATTATGTTAATTGTGAATTTCAATTAAATTTTTTTATAAAGTATAATTTGTTTGAATAAAATTGTTTTAATATTGTCTGTCCTCATTCAATTAAACTAAAAAAAATCCAAAGAAAGTGAATACATAACACTGTACAACAATTTCAAACTTTTAAAATAATGGGGTTCTGATATTGGATTCTGGTAGAGTGGGAAAAAAAAAATTTTAAATTAAAGTATGTCGGCGTTTGAAAGATCACATAGAAATTGTAAAAGTTTCCCCTTGTTGACCCGTGCAACATATCGGTATATAAAACTATGTGTTCTTTACATCTAAGGTATAAGATTTGTTCCGCATCTCTGTGGAAAATGATACGGAAAACATTTTTGTGGAACCCATTAACCCTCTAACTCCCCTTTATAGCGGCAATTTTTGGTTCCTTTCTAAGAAATATTAAAACAAAACTTTAAAAAATTTTGAACAAAAAAATTAAGACACAACTGAAGGTTTTACATCCTGTTATATGTAATTGTTCACTGTTTTATAAAATTGGCAGTACTTGGTCATCCTCGTCTTCATTTCATAAATCAGAATTAGTTTTCAGCAAAACCGGTCAAGTATTTTGTAGCTTGAGCAACAATTATTAACTTACTTAAGACTATATTTTATATGAAGTAAATGTCTTCAACGACATTTTATTTTCAAATAAATCATCATACTAAAACACCTCTTAAGTCCAGTGGCTTAATACGGTTATTTGTACACACAGAGAAAAATCAATGTAAATTCGTTCAAAAAAGGTTGATTTTACATTTTTCAGTAGTGTTTTTGCTTCATTGTTGTTTCATGTTAATTGAAAATGATTTTACAATAACTTGCGAACAACATTTTTTTCTTTTAAAATAACTTTAATTCATGTTAATTTAACATTGCAGTAAAGTTAAAGCAAAATGTCATTTATATTGAAATAACAATCCGAATCACGTTGAATGAATGTTATTTCAAGTTGAAACAACGTGAATTTGATGTAGAATCAAATTGGTTGGAGTATGATAAACAGTGTGAAGGCAACATATGCATTTATTTAAGAATAATTCAAAACACTTACCCCTGTAACACATGATTCACTTATTTTGTATCTCCTTTGTTAACAGAAACATCAGCAGAATGGCCCGATATGGCTTTCGTCATCATTCTACTTTGAAAATTTGATGTACTATTTAACTAAATAATTTTAATTAAAAGAATACGGGAATTGTTTTCTTTTTATAACATATTTTAATCATGAAAATAAAAAAATGTACATACTTAAGTGTATATGCATGTTAATTTAACAAGATAAACTTTTGATTTTAATATAAAACAGGTTTTTATGGATTCAATATTGAACAATGTTATTTTAACAGTGAATAGTATTAAATAAATGTGATTTAAGGTTATATTAATATTTTTCATTTAAAATTAATATGAAATAATGATAAATTTAAATAAAGGGCATACTTTTGCAGAAATTTACCATGATTCTCAATCAAAATTTCGCCATGTTATTTTAACATTGGTATTTTTTTCTGTGTGTATCGATATATTTATAACAAATCTAGAAAGAAATGGATTGTTACCAATTGCATTTTTACAACTATAAACCACGATCCAAAGCGTACGCTTTACTTTTAATGCTTTTCCATTTTCAGGACAGTTTTTAATTTTTAGGACAGTTTTTACAAAAAAATTGCTAGAAAATTAAAAATTTTTTAAGGCGAACTCAAAAGAAAAAACGGGCTAAATAGAACTAACAAAAAGGGCTAAATTTGTGCGTTTTTTAGTTTAGGGCTCAACATTTTTTTTTCGCGTGTCGGGTAATTAAAAACGGACTAAATTTAGCCCGAAAAGGGCTTAGTTGGCATCACTGACATATGGTGCTAACAAGAAAGAGTGTATTTTTTTTAGTCACCTCTACCAGAATTCGCTGTCGGACCCCTATTTTTTTTATTCTGCGTTGTACAGTGTAACTATTTTCTTTTTCATTCTTTATGCTTACAAATGTTGTGTTTAGTAGAAACCCAGGAAAACTTTTAATTTAAGTTCAAACAATTTAATTTTCGTTGAATACATTAAAGATAACTTTGCGACACTAAAGTGACACTTGACTTTATACTTGCTTAGAGAAGTTGATATCACCATTTCTTAAGACATGGCTTCCAACTTTCCTTAAATAATTATACATGTATGTTTTTGTACAAAAACTACTTTTAAAATATCCGGACCCCCCTCAATAAAACAGTTCGCTACGCCATTGATGATGAAAATTATTAAAATTAAACGTAGCACTTTTTTTAATAGTTATAACCAGGGAAACTATAAATATGCAATTGCATGATTTCCTTGTGCGACCAATGATGGCAGAAACATTATATGTATCCGTTTTAGAATTTTTTATGTGTTTTGGCATCGATTTGTTAGTGCATATGTTTGCATATTTTACCGATTGCAGCATTTTTTTGCATAATTAAGCCATTAGCCGAATTTTTTTAAGTTTATAGCGCATATTTTGCCTTTTTGAGGCATATTTTGATACATGTAAACATTTTTTAGACGCCTACAAGAGCTTTCGCAGCAAATAAAAAAATAAATTTTGGCTTTTCTGTTTTAAATATCTAAAGTGTTGGTTCAATTTCACCATCTACATTTAATCCGGCTGGTTTTCTTTCCATGTTTACCTTGTGTGCAAAGTACAAGTTTCAGTCTGGTAGATTATTCGATCAGATTTGGTAAATACATTTTTATTGTACTAAGAAGGAAGTGAGACTCGGTCTATAATTTACATATTCCCCAAAAAAACTTCTTTCCAAATTAGACTCTACACAGAAAAAATTATTGCCGAATTATTTTCAAACAAACGCTTGTTTGAAAATTTTTTTAATTTCTACAAATTTATTTACTGATTTAATTAATATTTTTGTTTGAAATGTTGACAACTATTCAAAAATATAATATACGCGTTATTGGTTTCAAGTTTTCATAATTTTGTATGAAATATTTAACGCTCTTTAATGTCGTCGTCTTTTTGCATTTTTTATTTGTTTGTAAGCAACACTTCTTTATGTGAAATACACTGAAAGAATTTTCTTCGCAATACCAATGAATTTTGACATTAATCCCATGAAAAATTGCATTAAAAAGGAACCTATGCAGCGCTTCGTTGGATCGATGAAACCTGTTTCATTAAAAGGATTTAATGAAACATTACATAAGATCTATGAATATTATTCATTGGATGAATACTTTAAATAAAGTAAAAATTTGTTATTTTTAATATTTTTAATTAGGCTTAAGTTCATTAAATTTAATTTTCATTAAATTATTTTTATGAAGAAAGGAATTTTACAACATGAAAATCAATTAAAATTTACTGATAATTTTTCATTCTTGACTCAATCTGGGCTCGAACCCAGGTGTTTACGGACAGGTTACCCTGACATGTTTCGATTGCAACCACTCAATCTCCTCAGAGGGCTTGCCGTTTAACACTCGCAGCCATCGACGACTGCTGACGTCATTAGTCAAACATCAATCCTTAAACCAAATTGTATTTAACCTTTGGTAGATCGAAATTTGCTTTGAATGATTATCTATTTTAATTTACTTTAACATGTTGTTCCTTTACTTCTGTTTTTTCGTACTTTTGTCAAGAATTCTTCTTGAAGTTCAAAGTACATATTTTTTGTTTTTTCATTTTTTTTGTCTTTCTTTTTCTTGTTGACCTTTTCAGCACAACTTGAAGGACAAATGCAAACATAGAGCTCGTGCCTTAGCTTTAACAATTATTAGTATTGTGGTTATTTTATTGAACTATTTATGGTTTTTAATCCAAATTTTTAATATTTTTAATTAGGCTTAAGTTCATTAAATTTAATTTTCATTAAATTATTTTTATGAAGAAAGGAATTTTACAACATGAAAATCAATTAAAATTTACTGATAATTTCTCATTCTTGACTCAATCTGGGCTCGAACCCAGGTGTTTACGGACAGGTTACCCTGACATGTTTCGATTGCAACCACTCAATCTCCTCAGAGGGCTTGCCGTTTAACACTCGCAGCCATCGACGACTGCTGACGTCATTAGTCAAACATCAATCCTTAAACCAAATTGTATTTAACCTTTGGTAGATCGAAATTTGCTTTGAATGATTATCTATTTTAATTTACTTTAACATGTTGTTCCTTTACTTCTGTTTTTTCGTACTTTTGTCAAGAATTCTTCTTGAAGTTCAAAGTACATATTTTTTGTTTTTTCATTTTTTTTTGTCTTTCTTTTTCTTGTTGACCTTTTTCGATCGCTTCGATCGCTCAACCTCGGTGCAGATAGACTAGCTCGCTACCAGCTAGTCTACCGGGGCAGTGTAGTTTTTGTATTAAAAAACTATGTTTTTTACTCAATTAAGAACGTAAATATGAGATTAAATTGTCCATAATAACAATAACAACGTTGATTGAAAGTGGATTGAAAGTTTTTGTTTCATTACTATAATGACATTTTTTTGTCATAATGAAAATTTAAATTTATGAAGGCAATTATTGAAATATGTTGCTTTTATAAAAAATTTTTTTGATTTCATAAATTTAGTGGCATACATGTAACATTCGATGTATGAAAATATTAAATCTTACATTTTTTAATGAACAATTAAACATTTTTTTAAGGAAACTATAATTTTGTATTAATTTATGAATATAGTTATGTTTGTATATTGTTTTTTTATGTTCCCAATTAAATTTTTTTTTTTTAACTTGGACAAACTTAAGTTTTCATATATCCAATGAAAATTTTTAACGTAATTACGAAATCCAATGAAGCGATTTTAACGAAAATACTTCATTATAACTATGAAATTCCATTTAGACAATGAACGTTTTCATTTACCCAATGAAAGTTTTTTTTATGAAAATGATTCATTAAATATATGAAGCATTTTTCTTTCAGTGTATAAGAACTACAACAAAAAACACATGCAGTCTATTTTTGGACGCTTTAAAAACCCTGCAAATAATAGGACCAGTCCAAACACGCGTGTAAAGAGTAGTCCACAAGGGACCAGGACTAGTCCAAAAGTAACCCAAACGTATGGGAAAAACCTGGTCTATTTGACATTACGATGTCCTAGGAGAGGACCATATAACCCACCTTTGGACCATTAAGGAGTAGTTTTGAAACTACTCCATGGTATACTCAAGAGGATTAGTTTTGAAATCGTTTAAAAACGAAAGCATGTCGTTAAAAAACGAAGACAAGTCTCACTACAAACAATTTTTAACAATGACATGGTCCATGCTTGCATTACATCGGACCAGTCCATGGAGTAGTCCATTTTATCAAAATGGATCAGGTGGTCCAATTTTTTTTGCAGGGAAAGTACAGCAATAAGAAAAATTATACAACAGCGTGACGAGGTTTGTAGTAAAAAAAAAAAAACAATAGTAGTTAAAAAAACGTTTCACTCTTTTTAAACAACAGAAACAACAACATTATAAGAAACAAAAAACCAAATCCCGTATTCAATTTTTTTAAACTGTTTACTTAAAAACATCAAATACCAAAATAGAATGGTGACGAAAAACATATCGAGTCGGTCTGCTGCCGTTTTTGGTTTCATTTCTTCTTCTTTAGCAAAGGAAAGGATATAGAAACAGCGAGTGATGAAGAAAAAAACATTGTGTGTATAAATAAGACTTCGTTCAAAAATTATTCCAACAAAAAAATGTGTCTCAAAGCCAGGCCGCTCTGCTCTGCCTTCATCTTCTCTTGCTTATTTGCGCGTCATTGCTTGTGCAAAAACTTGTTTTGAATTTTTTTTCAATAAACAAAATGCAAATAAATTGTTTAAATATGCGAATTTGTTTATAGGACCCATTTCAGACAAAAAATTGTTCTACAAATTTTTTGTTTGCATTGGAAAAATAATTTTTGTATGCAAAAAAAGTTAAAGTACACATTAGTTAACAAACACATTTAGCCCAGCAAAAGTGTATGGGCTTAATGTGTTGGTTAGCTACAGTGAAGTCTAACTTTTTTTGCATAAGGGGGTTTGTGTCCGTAAACCCTCTAAATATGTTATTGTTAAGATAAATGTGTTGTTTCCATGTGACAACCAATTAATTGGGTAGTAAAATTTATATGAAAATCACTCAGTTTTTTGAGTGCTTAAGTACTAACATAAGTTTGTCACAAAATATTTTACTGCAAATTAAATTCTTTTTGAATCAGTTCACTTTTGCCCAAAACTTCCTTCTATAAATAGCTTTAACTTCCTTTTAAAAGTTAACATTAATAAAGAATTAACCGACCGTTATTTAAATCCCTTTAAGACAAAAAAATCTTATATGGATGTTATCATTTAGATAATATTCGGCACAAATAACTGTTATATGAATTTTAACCTTCCCAGGTTGGATAACATCTCAAAAATTCTTCTGTAAATATTATATGGTTTGGGCTTTCCCGATTATAATTTTAGGATTGTTTTTAATAAACTATTGAATATTTTGTTTTCAAATGAGAAATTTTTGGCATAGTTTTTTAAACATTTTCGGGCATTTTTTCAAGTTTTTACTGCATATTTAATGTGCATTAAACGCGTTTTTAGAGTATATTTCGGGTTTCCCTGGTAAACCCTAGCACCATTATTTTTTTCCGACATTTTATCATCAATTGTGGAAAAATATGAAAGAAACTCCTTTAAAACATTATTTTGCTAGTTTCTGGCAGACAAGTTTAATTTTAAGCTTTATTCATCCCAATCAAGAATTGCAAATCCGCGGTAAATTTTTCTTTTTCCCCATTACATTATTGCAAAAAAGTACACAAGAGGAATAAAATCAAGCGTCGAAGTTGTGCCGGTAAAGCCCGTTGGTGTTACCGATAATCCTGTCACAAAAGAAATTTTTAATAAAGAACTTGCAAGGCTATGATAACTTGCACAGCCACAACAATTTTGGTGGTGCCACTTTTTCATTTTTTTGTTCCCGCGGAATTTATAATTAGAAAATTTTTTTCTTGAGAAAAGTATTTTTCGTTATTGTAGTTTTTTGGAATATTTTAATCGTTTTTTAAGAACGAGACAAAAAAGACCCATAATTTGTAGAGTTAAAAATATAATATATAAAATATTGTTTTCTATTCCGATTCATCATACGAATTTGTTAAAAGTGGGAACTTTAACCCCCCCCCCCCCCCCCTAAAATTATCTCTTGACAAAAGCTTTCAAAATGCTGATACACGTATGCACTATACTTTTCTTTGGTCGTCGCTAATAGAATCACTCGTTAGAACCTTGTTATTTTTTATGGTTGTACAGTGCAATTGGCAATAAGACCCATATGATTTCCTTTGCCGAAAGTCACTTACATGTAATAAATCGTATCGAATAACGGTACAGATATGAAATGTGAAATAAAAGATCTTCCTATGACTTGAAATTATAATTAAATCATGTGTGTGAAGCTAAATTTCGAAATTTATTGCATAACAGAGTTCTGTTAAAGCGCTAACATAACACTGTTAACCAAATTGAATTGTGATATATGTATTCAAATTGGAATTATACCTACATTTTTGGATCAAATGGACTGGAAAAAATATATGGCTTAACGCATATCTCGCTTATCAAAAACTTTTATTATTTAAGGTATATAATAGGACTTTTCATGTTTTTTTTAATATTTTATATTTACAATTTCTCTGAAAGATTTTCCCGAATTCCAGGAAAACGGGGGGAGATGGGCGGATGAAATTTGATGGAATTTGTGGACAAAGTGGTCTTTTATAAAAATCAATTGTCAGAAGTTTAAAGGTCTTGCGTCTTTATACGAATTTTTCAATTTTTCCATATTTTCAAATTTTGAAATTCACTGTTAGATGAATTCCAGGAAGACGGGAGGAGATGGGCGGATGAAATTTGATGGAATTTGTGAAAAAAGTGGCCTTTTATAAAAATCAAGTGTCAGAAGTTTAAAGGTCTTGCGTCTTTATACGAATTTTTCAACTTGTCCATATTTTCAAATTTTGAAATTCACTGTTAGATGAATTCCAGGAAAACGGGAGAAGATGGGCGGATGAAATTTGATGGAATTTGTGGACAAAGTGGTCTTTTATAAAAATCAATTGTCAGAAGTTTAAAGGTCTTTTTACGAATTTTTAAATTTTTCCATTCATATGGTTAAATCAAGTTCTCTCCTCATAAGGACCCAGAATATATATACTTTATAGGGTCTTAGATCAATATTGCAGAAATTACAAACGGAATGACAAACTTATATAATATACCCTTTTCCACCTGAGGTGAAGGGTATAAAAAGAGTAATTTTTGGGATTTCAGTATTTTGATTATAACTCAGCCATTTTTTAACCGATTTGACAGATTTATATACCGACGTGTATAAGAAGAAATTTACCATTTACTTGAGTTATAAAGCTTGGACTCGAGGAGACCTATGGTTCCCGAAAGACCACTTTGTCCACAAATTCCATCAAATTTCATCCGCTCATCTCCTCCCGTTTTCCTGGAATTCATCTAACAGTGAATTTCAAAATTTGAAAATATGGAAAAATTGAAAAATTCGTATAAAGACACAAGACCTTTAAACTTCTGACAATTGATTTTTATAAAAGACCACTTTGTCCACCAATTCCATCAAATTTCATCCGCCCATCTCCCCCCGTTTTCCTGGAATTCGGGAAAATCTTTCAGAGAAATTGTAAATATAAAATATTAAAAAAAAACATGAAAAGTCCTATTATATACCTTAAATAATAAAAGTTTTTGATAAGCGGGATATGCGTTAAGCCATATATTTTTTTCCAGTCCATTTGATCCAAAAATGTAGGTATAATTCCAATTTGAATACATATATCACAATTCTATTTGGTTAACAGTGTTATGTTAGCGCTTTAACAGAACTCTGTTATGCAATAAATTTCGAAATTTAGGGGGTAATTTTGTTGTTCACTTCACCTTGCGTTGAGAAAATTTTCATAAAAAATTTTTTGAAATTTTGAAAATTCACACACATAATTAAAACTTCACACACATAATTAAATCGTGGAAAATAAAAATATGGCCACAAACAATTTTCATATGAAGAACAATTTTGATGTGAAATTTTGCAGCTCTAATGTAAAGCCAAATTCCTATAGAGGTGAAGGGTATTTAAGCTTAGTACATCCGAATAAAGCATTCTAATTTGTCTTGACTTTTGTCTATTTGTCTTTTTCAATGTTATGAACTAATAACTCTATTAACCCTTTTAACATTTTATTTTATTATATTTGAAAAAGAAAACATGAAAATGACTTGTTTAATTTACACCATGAAAATATCCTTGGCATTTGCTAATAAAAAGCTTCTATGAAATATTGTGAGTTTTTTTTTTTAACAAATGTCCTCCAGATTTGCTTGTTTTTATTGTAACAAATATAAAAAAAACAACGCAAATGTCTAAAATTTTAGTAATAAAATTCCATTTACTCTAATAAGGAATTGGAATAATTTTGTACCAAAATAGGTGCGTGTTGTTAACTGTGTTGCGTGTTTGAATTAAAAACCTTGGCTAACAATTGTGTTCCTAACCCCAAAAGAATAAGAAAAAAAACAAATCCATAAAGTTTTGAAACCATTTTAGGGTGTTATTCACAGCAGTGACGTTTTTTTATTTTTCAATTAGTTCCACAAAAAAAAAAAAAAAAAAAAACGGTTAAAGGACTCCGATTAAACAGTTAAAAATATCAGTCTCATGAGCATGTTAATCTGAAAAGTATTTGTCATAAAGAAGTTACACACAAATTTGTTGCTTCTTTTTAAATAAACATTTTAATATAATTAGTTTATCTTGGCATTAGAATTGACTTTAAACTGCAGGTCCCTTATGAAATTGTTGAATTTATCGTATTAAATATCATCACTTTAAATATTTACAATAAATAAAAAAGCAAGAGTTCATAGTCGGCTGTGTCGAATCTTTAAAACCCTTCGCCATAAAAATGTATATGTAAGTTTATTACAAGCTTATCCTTTATAAAAACTGACGTCAGTATTATAATTTATTGCGGGTAAGAACAATGTTAAATTATTGCCCGATTATTACAAAATTGCACGATATAAAGCCAAATTGGTCCAAATGTTACCACATTATCTATATTTGCTACGGTATTAGGCGTATTTAAATGATTTCACAGAGTGATCTTATATGGGACCGAAGATAAATTATAGACCGATCTTAACAAAATTTTACGGTGTGATTGTTTGTCTTCTGAAAAACCAAACTTTAATACAATAGCATTATTCGTTAAGGTTTAAGGCGTATTAAAGTGTTTTTCGAGAGTGGGCTTTAGAGTGGTTCAAAAAATTTTTTTGTCAGTCCCCCCCTAGGATTAAAGAAATGTAAAATGTAAAAAAAATTCCAAAAATGATTTTTTTATTTTTTTGCCACGCCTAGAAATACGGCCCTTTTATTTTTTGTTCATTGTGTCGCCATTTTTAGTCCGATCATAACATTTTGTATATCGGTGTTCATGGTTCTGTAAGGGCTACATTTCTGTCTTTAAAAGTTTTTTTATACCAAGCAAATTCTAGTCATGTCTTTCAAAAGCTCGGTTTGTACACTCCCAAATGCATAATATTTTTGAACTAAAATGAAGCTGTGTTATTTTGATACAACTTCTGTATAAAAAAAACTATTAAAGACAGAAATGCAGCCCTTACAGAGCGATGAACACCGATATACAAAATGCTATGAACGGACTAAAAATGGCGACACAGTGAACAAAAAACTAAAAGGACGGTATTTCTAGGCGTGGCAAAAAAAATAAAAAAATTATTTTTGGAATTGTATTTACATTATCTTTAATCCTACACAGAAAAAATTATTGCCGAATTATTTTCAAACAAACGCTTGTTTGAAAATTTTTTTAATTTCTATACATTTTTTTACTGATTCAAACAATATTTTTGTTTGATTTTTATTTAACCAACAAAAATGTGGACAACTCTTCAAAAATATAATAAACGCGTTATTGGTGTCAAGTTTTCATAATTTTGTATGAAATATTTAACGCTCTTTAATGTTGTCGTCTTTTTGCATATTTTTATTTGATCGTAAGCAACACTTCTTTATGTGAAATATAAGAACAACAACAAAAAACACACACAGTCTATTTTTGGACGCTTTAAAAAAGTGCAACTATAAGAAAAACAATTGCAGAAACAACGTTACAAGAAACAAAATCCCGTATTCAATTTTTTAAAACTGGTTAAATACATCAAATACAAAAATAGAATGGTGACGAAAAACATATCGAGTCGGTCTGCTGCCGTTTTTGGTTACATTTCTTCTTTAGCAAAGGAAAGGATACAGCAACAGAGAGTGATAAAGAAAAAAAATGTGTCTCAAAGCCAGTCGGCGGCTTTGCTCTGCCGTTATCTTCTCATACAGTGCTTACTTGTGTGGGCGTCATTGCTTGTGCAAAATTTTTTTTTTTATTTTGAAATTTAGTATATGAATTTCAGTAAACTTTTTGTTTGATTCAGTTAAATTTTTTGTTTGAAAAAATCAGTGTTTTTTTTTCAATAAACAAAATGCAAATAAATTGTTTGAATATGCAATTTTGTTAATAGGACCGATTTCAGACAAAAAATTGTTTGATTCTACAAATTTTTTGTTTGAATTGGAAAAATAATTTTTTCTTTGTAGGGGGGGGGGGACTGACAAAAATTTTTTTTTCGAACCACTTTAGTGGGCTTTATATACGGCGAAATTTAAATTATAGACCGATCTTTACGAAATTTGACGATGTGATTTTTTGTCTTATGGACAACCAAATTTTAATACAATAACATTATTTGTTATGGTTTAAGGCTTATTAAAGTGTTTTTCGACGAAATGTATATAGACCGATTTTCACGAAATTTGATTTCTAGTCTTTTAAAACTTTGACAGAATGAATTATGTTAAAATAGCGTTATTTTTTATGGTTTTAAACATATTAAACTGTTTTCCGAGAGTAGGCTTAATAATATTTTTAGTTATGCAGGTACATATTAAACGAAAAATCCTTTATCAATTCGTGCATTTCGCCCCCGCTTATGAAAAGTTTTGTAAAAAAATTATTATACATTTTTTAGGGTGGTTGTTCCACATTTGGATTCAAAACTCCTGTCCTACTGAACCTTTTTTTTATTTCGATCCCAAATGGCATAGAAAAACTAGAAACCACTTTTCATCAATATTGTTCTTTTCTTTTGAGTTGTTCGAAGGTGAGTGCGATTTAAACAGACGGACAGACAGCCGGGCATGGTTTAATCGACTTAACATTACCCAAGGACCCGGAATATACATATATACCATATGGCTTCTAAGATGAATATTAAAATAGATTCATTCGGCATTACAAACTAAGTAAACCCTCTTTACCACTAGTTGTGGAGGGTATAAAAATAAAACAAATAAAAAAGAAAACACCTGAGCAGTGTTGCCAACAGTAGGGAAACCCGCATAATTGCACTTTTCTTTCTCCCCAAAATAGTAGCGTAAGATAAATCGGACACATTTTCTTGATTCTTTAAATTACAAGTCGTATTTTTTAAGGAGCCTAGTCAATTTAATGATACAAACTTGCGGCAGGGCCATGTGAAACACTATAACTCTATATGCCAATATCATACTTAAGCTGTTCCCAATAAATCGACTTAAATCTTATTACGATTAAAATATATTAATTTAAATTTGGTTTTTATTTTAATCAATCTAATAATAATTTTAAATACAATAAATTCTCTGTGCACAACAACTTTTTTAACAACAGATAAGAAAATTTTAAAAGCGATTTAATGTTAATTTTGAAATATGTATGTCAGTATGTGCATATACATATGTGTATAACGGGTGTTTTTTTAAGACCGATGGAACTTGATCAACGCTGGTATTCGTGACGAACCGCATTCTAAACGTGCAATGGTGGACGGCATTTTTGATCATTGCTGACCGTGTGTCATAAAAACACCAACAATCTTGAACTCCTCAGTGACAATTGTTGTTGCCTTATTCGCAAAAACTAGTGACTTCACGTATTTCAAATTGCACGATCTTGAGGGGCAATCAACAATCCGTTTCTTGAAATACAGTCGATGTGTGCCAACTAGCGACATAATGGATCCTGGATCAAAGTCCATTCATATTTTTAAACAAAAAATCATTCATCATGGTGCGATGACAACCTCTATTGACCGTAACGTGAGCTCCGGCTTCATTTTCAAGCAATAATATTCCGATAATTCCATTTGTCCAGATGAAATGTGGTCTATTGGCTCTTTTCTGGATTGGTGTAAATCCATATGCGACAATTTTGTTTTTAAATAAACCTGTTAAGCCAAAAATGAGCCTGATCGCCGAATACAATTTTGCGATAAAACATCGGCGACAGATTTTCAAAGTGAATTTGGATATTTCTTAAATTTGGCCAGAAAATACTAATCATTAATGTCAAAAAGTGAGCGCAGTTTGTTTGACAGCTAACCCACATTCACAACTTCTATTGAGCTAAAAAAACACCCTTTATTTATGAAGATTTTGAAATACAAAAGATCTTATATAATAAGTTCCCAATATACTCTTTGATTATAATAATAACAAACAAATGTTACATCGCATTCTCTGCATTAATACGTTATAAAAACAATAACAATTAATTCAAATATTTATATTTATTATCAAATTACTAAAATAATTTATTCATAAATGATTTGGTACCAAACACAAAAAACCTCATAAAAAACTTTCCCAACTATACGAATAACCACCACTTTTTTATTGCTTCGAATAAAGAAAACTTTCAGTTGGTGTTTGTTTCCCTCATTTAGACAAGTGTTTGTAAAGTGAAAAACTTTCCAAAAGTTGGTGGAAAATGGGAGTCAACAATAAATTGTTTTAAATAATTTAAATTAACAAAAAGGCAACGACATCGTCAATGAAACTCAAAATCAATGTGTTACAACAATTGCTGGCAAATGAAAATTGTTCTTTTATCTGATAATAAATTTTGTAACATGACTGGGAGCAACAACTGCAAATGGGGTTAATGGAAGGGAAAGGGGGAAGGAATTGTAATAAAGAATTTTGATATACATACGACTACACAAATCATAAATTTTATTTAATATTTTTATAGTTTTAATATAAAGAAGGCAGCAATATGAATATTAGACTGGTCGCATCTTGTATGGGATTTTTTTTTTTTAAATTTAATTGCTTGCGCTGCTTAAAATATGAGGTTTGGTGTAAGAAATCATGATCTAATTTTTCAGGTCAATCCGACTGTGCCTAGCCGTGCCGGGTGGGGCCCAAAGTTCCCCATATTATAAAAAAAAAACATCTTTTCTATCAGATCTTTATAGTTATACTAGTTGAAAAGCCGAAAATCAAAAATATGGCTTCGTTACGATCTTCCGCAGAGAAATGACTTCAAGTGTGCCAAATTTCAGCTTCCTATGTCATCAGATGGCTTCAG
The DNA here is from genome assembly GCA_930367215.1 of Pollenia angustigena. Taxonomy (NCBI): domain Eukaryota; kingdom Metazoa; phylum Arthropoda; class Insecta; order Diptera; family Polleniidae; genus Pollenia; species Pollenia angustigena. Next base: position 191,471,533 of record OV884060.1, on the reverse strand, counting down.
AAAGTTGCGAAAAGAATAGGACATACATACAAACATCCTGACATACTAAGAAATTATATATTGTATAGATAGATTAACATGTGTTCGCGCAACTCAAAAACGCTTTAGCTTATTGAAAAACTAAAAAAAACCGAAACTACGCAATAAAATTTACTTTAAGAAAGGTAAAACGTGTTTCTTATATGCGCAGTCGTTTAAGAAACATAATTTTTTTCTGGAAAAAAAAATAATTTTTTTATTAAAATTTTGGAATTTTTGTTTTTAAAAATTCATAAAAAATTGAAAAATTCAGCTATGCCTCTAATTTTATGCAGACATATAAAAAACAACATTGCAAACAAAACAAGCTATAAATGATTAAAATCTGTAAACAACTTTTGATTTTATGTATTCACAAAAGATGTGGCGGTTTAATAAAATTCTTAAATTAATTAAAATTTTTCGTCTTTTGTGAATACATAAAATTAACAGAAAAAATTATTTTTTTTTTTCAGAAAAAAATTACCTTTCTTAAAGTAAATTTTATTGCGGAATTTCGGTTTTTTCAGTTTTTCAATAAACTAAAGCGTTTTTGAGTTACGCGAACATATGTTGTGCAACCTCCTTAATTTTCGAAATAACGGTATATCTCGAAAACCAAAGCCAACATAAAGAAAAAAGTTTTAACTTTCTTAAAGTTAATTTTATTGCGGAATTTCGGTTTTATTTAGTTTTTCAATAAACTAAAGCGTTTTTGAGTTACGCGAACATATGTTGTGCAACCTCCTTAATTTTCGAAATAACGGTATATCTCGAAAACCAAAGCCAACATAAAGAAAAAAGTTTTAACTTTCTTAAAGTAAATTTTATTGCGGAATTTCGGTTTTTTTTTTAGTTTTTCAATAAGCTAAAGCGTTTTTGAGTTGCGCGAACATATGTTAATCTATCTATACAACATATAATTTCTTAGTATGTCAGGATGTTTGCATGTATATCCTATTCTTTCCGCAACTTTCTGAAGCCATCTGATGACATAGGATGCTGAAATTTGGCACACTTGAAGTACTTTCTCTGCGGAAGATCGTAACGAAGCCATATTTTTGATTTTCGGCTTTTCAACTAGTATAACTATAAAGATCTGATAGAAAAGATGTTTTTTTTTATAATATGGGGAACTTTGGGCCCCACCCGGCACGGCTAGGCACCGTCGGATTGACCTGAAAAATTAGATCATGATTTCTTACACAAAACCTCATATTTTAAGCAGCGCAAACAATTAAATTAAAAAAAAAAAAAATTGCGACCAGTCTAATGAATATGTTGTGTAAAAATTTGTTCAGACATGTATAAAATTCCTATTAATTTATTTGGTTTAAGAAGAATTATAAAAGCTTGCATTAAAGTTTTAATTTTAAATTTAAATAATAAAACTTTTTGTTTTACATATTTTTATTTAAAAGGGTGTATTCTATGCTGACTTGTGTAATACAGGCGCCTGATTCTCGCAGTCGTGATCGAGTACTTTCTCGATTCGAAAGCAATTTAATATCTAATTATTTCAGTCAATACTGAACGAATCGGAATTATTTTTTCAGTGTTGTAAAGCATTAATTTGAGTTTCACAATACTGAAAATAATTTCGATTCGTTCAGTATCGACTGAAATCGAATAGAGAAAGTACTCGATCACGACTGCCAGAATTAGGCCCCTGTATTTAAAAAAGGTTGAATTAAGCGCTTTACATATTTATATTTAAATAAAATATCTTTGAAAGTCTTTTTAATGTCATAATGTATGGAACATAATATCGATAAAATGTCTGGCGAGGCTTCGCTGGATGCCTCGCATCCGAAATGACCAACTTTTCACGATTCTGCAGATTATGAACAGACTTTGATAAAATGATGAATGTCTATTACATAAATAATATAGAATTTGAATATTTAGAACGAAGGCAGTACCAAGTTGAACAAAAAAAAAAAAAAATCTAGAATGAATTTAAAACGATATCATTTCCATATTTCAAACATTAATATAATTTTTTGAAAATCACAGGCTAATTTTGAATAACTTAAAGAATTATAAGAAAACTTATATATTTGTTTAAATAATTTTGCTTCATTAACGAAATATGCGGAAAAAAACGTTTGCTTGTCAATGTAGTAAATTCATTACGCACATACGTTGTTATTTCTGAACACTTTAAAAATGGGCATTACTAAATCCACAAAATAAAGAAATTAAATCGTGTTGATTTTTTCATATATCTTGACGATATTTGCATTGGCCCTAATATTTTCGGAATATCACAGCCTGACAGGGTTATCCATTAAGTGGTTCAAGAACCGATGGTCTGGCAAAGCTGTCCAGCTGATAATTATCTGTCATCTGAATATATATATTTACGAATATAGATCGTTTAACATCCGAAGAACGCGTAAATAGTTAAAACTTACTAAAAAAAGTAAAAGTATTACGGGGTGAATATGGTCGTCATAAGCAACACATTATACGCACAAGGAATTTCCAAGATTATAAAGAAATTTGAAGAGATTGGAAGCGTCACAGATGTGGTCAGTTCTGTGCATCATCGCAATGTGCGCTCTGTCGAAAATATCGCTTCTTTTAGTGAAAGTGTGGCGGATAATCCGAATTTATGGATTTAGTAATGCCACAAAATAAAGAAATAAAATCGTGTTGATTTTTTCATATATCTTGACGATATTTGCATTGGCCCTAATATTTTCGGAATATCACAGCCTGACAGGGTTATCCATTAAGTGGTTCAAGAACCGATGGTCTGGCAAAGCTGTCCAGCTGTAATTATCTGTCATCTGAATATATAAATTTACAAATATAGATCGTTAAACATCCGAAGAACGCGTAAATAGTTTAAACTTACTAAAAAAAGTAAAAGTATCGGGGTAAATATGGTCGTCATAAGCAATACATAATCCGCACAAGGAATTTCCAAGATTATAAAGAAATTTGAAGAGATTGGAAGCGTCACAGATGTGGTCAGTTCTGTGCATCATCGCAATGTGCGCTCTGTCGAAAATATCGCTTCTGTTAGTGAAAGTGTGGCGGATAATCCGAATTTATCGACTCAAAAAAGTTCTCAGGCCGTATGATAACCGACTTTTTTGGCCTGCAAATACAGATTGCATCAACAAGACGTTGCCACGACCCACACAGCACGACCGATTTTGGCTTTATTGCTAGGACGCGATTTGGCGGCGTCAATTGGCAACTAAGATCATGCGATTTAATGCCTTTAGCCTATTTTTGCTACGTCAAAGACAGTGTCTACGCGGATAATCCCTTGACGTTGGAGCATTTGAAAACCAACATTTGTCAAGTTATCGCCGAGATACCGCCCAAAATGTGCGAAAAAGTGGTCGAAAACTACCGCAAAAGTGTCGACTGCTGCAACCAATCTAGACGCGGTCATTTAAATGAGATTGTTACGTAATAGCAAGATCCAAGCTTTATAACCCCACGTCTTCATGCACTGTCGATTTGAACATGACCATAACGCCGGCAGAGCAACGGTATGAATTTGTTAACGTTCTTGTATGTGGCGAATACGTGTTGAAGTGAACTTCTGATTGACCAATATTTTTGTTGTTGTGGCGTTTCGTTGTATACAGAAAATACATTGTATGGCCAACATGGTGCACATGGATGTTAAGACGAATGTTAAGACAACGAGTTGAATTCATGTGCGAAATGCTGTTCCTACCAAGTTGATGGATAGTGGAGCCGGTAGTAATAAAATGAAAGATTCATCGAAATCATAGCTTTATGTGTGCTTTATTTAACTTTACTTTTGAAAGCGAAAATTGGAAAACTTTTTATTATCAAAATGTTTTACAAATAGAAACTGGGAATTATTTCCTTCCGAAGGTAACTTTATATTATATTCAACATTTTTTCGAATTTATTCTATGAGCTAAATTTCAGTTATGTATTTTATAAAGCTTTTTTGTAATAGTTCTATTCCTACAATTTTTCATTTCTGAAAAATTGTAGGAATAGAACTATTACAAAAAAGCTTTATAAAATACATAACTGAAATTTAGCTCATAGAATAAATTCGAAAAAATGTTGAATACAAAATGTTTTACTTAAAATAATATAGAAAATTCTACATATCGAGCACTTACCGCAAAAATAGCTTAAGTGACATCATTTTAAATTTTTGTTTTTTTCTTAATAAATTAATAACTTGGCAACACTTGCATCATATGCAAAAATGTCATGTTCACATTAGGTACGGTAACGGTTTTTTTGCAAAAACAATTTTAGCTTAAGCGCCAACTTTCATACTAAATTTTTATGAATTTTAATAAAAAAAACCTTCTCCTGTAAAACTGTGATTTGTCGCTTAAGCTTTTTTGCGGTAAAGGCTTGATATATTTATCTAGTTTTAAGCATGTCTAATAATTGCTTGCTTCTCATAATTATTATTAATTAAGCAAATACGTTGTTATTACTGAATGCTTTTATTATTGTAATTTTTATATTCAAAGTATTATATATACCCTTTCAGATTTTTAAATGGGCTTAAGCATTTTTTAAATAAATCCGACCAATTTTAAGTTTTTTATTAAAAACAATGTCGGCCATTTTTATATGTTACAAGAATGTAAACTCTTAATTATATCGGAATTGGTATTTTGCTTCATCAACATATTTACATATTCCACACTAAGGCCCCTGTTATGGTTTACAGCTCAACTCAGTTGAGTTGTAATTAAAACAACTGGTTGTGATCAGTTGTAATTTTTGTTATGTTTTTGTTCACCGCAATATACCAAAGTTGTAAACCATAATACAAAAATGAAGAAATTACAACTCAACTGAGTTGAGTTGTAAACCGTAAAAGGGGCCTTAATCATAAACAATCATAAGTCAAAATTAAACAAAATCGTTTTTTTCCATAAACCAGTTTATTTTTTTTAACAAATCGAATCTCTAACGACCAAGAAAATTTCGTTTGCGCCAATGTCTTCTTTTACTAGAAGAACACCGTTATTGTGGAACTCAATTTTATTATAAAATTACAAACGTGTTTTTAAAAACAGTTTTTTTGCCTCTCCTGAGCATTTCTGAATTTTGAGCAGTGCCTGTTTATGATTAAGTGTGCGATATTTTCATTATAATATTTTTGCCTTTTTTTCCTTCCTTGAGTCTTATGTTAACCAAAGTTTCTATGTTTTTCATTTTGTTTCAAAATTTGTAACCAACCTTTTTTAAACAATTAATCAACCCCTTCACAAGCTACTCCGAAAATGTCATGCTGTCATTTCCTCTTATTTTCTTTCACAATTTTAACTTACATTGTTTACAATAGAAAATTATTCACAAACATTTAATAATTCTCATAATTATGTATTTTGCTCTTTTTGTTTTTAATTAGTAAATTTAAATTGAATTAATTTTCGGGGAAAAAATATTTTTATATATGTAACATCAACATCTTAACTCATCACATTAAAATTTATAATCATTATTACAAAAAAAGTGATTATAACATTAACGATGATAATAATTATGATAATATTATGAGTTTTACTATGATTATGTGAGTGTATGTATGTTTAGACGTATGATGTACTTACTGTAGGCATGCAACGTCAACATAAAATTTATGAAATCATGTCAACGTCACTTGTTTTAAATAAAGACAGCAGCAGAAAGAAATAGCAACTACACTTCACTGCGACAACTATTGTCGGTAATACTACTATGATATTTGAACACAAAATACAGTGAAAAGGAGAAAAATTAAAAATTATAGAATTTAAATTATTTTTTGTCTTGTTGAAAGTCTATGCGTTCAGATGTCTATAATATTAGTTCTATACATCTGACTTGAAAGTGATGTTTCACACACATTAAGTTGGACTCGTCAAGTTTTGAGTTTTAAGTTCAGATAGGAAAAAAGAATGAAACAGGGTACACACTGTTCTCCTCAATTTTCTTTTATTCCTTTTGTTTTCAACATACAGAAAGACCCATATTGCCAGATATCCTTAAAACTTAGATGTAATGTTACCGGAGAAAGAAATATTGCTTATTTGTATAAAATCTGGATACAATATAGCCGATTTATTTTTCAAATATTTAACAAATAATTACATAATTTTCTTTAAGTTTTGGTTCTCTACGAGTTTTCTGTTTGTACATTTTTTGTTTTTTTTTCTTTTGACCAAAAGTTTCATTAGTTTTACTCATCACTGTAGTTAGGCAAACTTAGGTATAAGAGTAGACATAGTTCAAAATTGTATACTTGGTGGTAGATGTATAATGTCCATATCAAATCATCATATAAATAAAGTGTCTTCCAATAAGGACTTGCAAACTTTGACAGTTGATAGTTGCCATATTGTTGAAACTGTTTCTTCAGGCTGTCTTGCAAATTCGGAGTGGATAAAGCATTCAACTACTTGTACAGAAGATATCATTTAAAAAAAATTTAATCTTGGCTTAAATTCATCGAAAAAACATTTTAAGTGATAAGGACCATTTCTGGAGGAATGTGTATGTTAACAAACAAAATTGTCTAATTTCGAACGATCCCAATCAACATGAGATTCCTGAGCGTCCAATGCATCCCGAAAAAGTCACTTGTTTGTTGTTTTTGTCTGGCGGCGACCGTGGTCAATTTTTTTTGTGAACGACGTTGGCCGGGCCATCACCGTCCACGGTGAGCCGTAAAGCCTTATGATAACCAACTTCTTTTGGCCCGATTGGAATTATATAGATTCCAACGACATGTTGTTTCAACAGGACGGTGCTTCTTGCCACACAGCTCATGCCACTATGGCCATTCTGTACGAGCGATTTGGTGTAGTATTGGTTATTTAACGTGAAGCTGATGGGAACCGCGTTAAACTTTTTCTTGTGTTTTTTTAAGTCGCATTTCTGTGCAAAAAAGCCACAGCGTCTCTCAAATTCATGCCTTTGTGATTTATGCAACATAGTTATGGAAAACTGCACTTTTCGAATCCTCCGATCGAAGCTTCGGCGCACATTTGAACAATGTTCACAGAAAAAAAAATTAATTCAATTAAAAATTTGTGATATTAATTAAAAAATTAATTAAATGTTTACCAGTAAACAAATTAATAGCATGAATTAAACGTTTAATTCACTTCATAAAACGTTAAATTCAATTGATTAAACCTTTAATTCACTTGATTAAATTTTTAATTCACTTGATTAAATTTTTTATTAATAATTAGTATTGTGGTAATTTTGTTGAACTATTTATGGTTCTTAATCCAAATTTTCAATATTTTTAATCAGGCTTAAGTTCATCAAATATAATTTTCATTAAATTATCTTCATGAAGAAAGGAATTTTAAAACATGAAAATTAATTAAAACTGTTATTGATAATCATTCATTCCCGACTGACCCGAGATTCGAACCCAGGCGGCCGCTTACCCTGACATGTTCCGATCGCTACCACTCGATCTCCCCATAGGGATTTGCCGTCTTACACCCGCAGCCATCGGCGACTGCTGACGTCAATAGTCAAACATCAATCCTTAAACCAAATTGTATTTTAACCTTTGGTGGATCGAAATTTGCTTTTTTGTTTAACTGTTTTTTATTAAAACGGTTTTTATTTTTGATTAATACTATAATTGGTGAAAACTTTTGGAGATTTTTTTTCTGTGTTACGAGCTTATTGCATACATAATGGCATCAAGGGCCTTTCAAACATCCTAAGTTTATTAAATTAAAGACAGGAAGAGCTCAGTGAAATACCCTTTAAATGTATTACATTCAAAATTCGTTAAAACAAAAGGCAACAACAGCATTCACAATGACAAAAGACTTAACGTGAAATTGATGTTAATAATGTTGACAGAATCAACTAGAAAATGTATTCACAATTTAAAGGATTTGTGAGTAGATCAGTTTGACGTACTGTTGGTTGTTTAATGAATTTTTGATACCACGTTAAGAGCAAATACACACTTAAACATTCATTAATCTGAGATTTTAGCTAAAAATGCGGTTTAATTTTTTCTTTATTCGTTTTTTTTTAAGCAACAAATAAGTTGCGTTAAATACTTGGATGATGGGTTGGGTTGGTTGTTTTTATTTATATTTACAATGTTTGTTTGTTTTATTACGAATGGTTCTGGATAAATGTAATTTTTGTCTATTTTGCATTTTTTACTTTAATAATGAAATGAGTCTTTGCCGTTTTTGGCTCAAATGATGTCATTTTCATATTTCAGCAAGAAATTGTTATTCTGTTTGAATTTTGTTTTTATTTGGTTGCTTCAAATGTTTTAATTTTTATGAAGAAATATTTTTATACTTTTTGCGAATTGAGAAAAATACAAATTTTTTTTTTATATACTGACTATACTAGTGATAATAATGGATTATTTAAAGGGGTTATTCCTATAGTATATAAAGTTCTCGTCTAATTTTCTTTCTAATTTCAAACACAATTTTAGTTACAAACCGCTTTTATTTGAATGGGGCTAAAAAAAATGGACTTATCTCGCTGGCGTCAAAAAACCCAGAATTGGAAAAGTTACTTTTATATTGTTCAAACTTGCTTCTTAAATTCCGTTTGTAATTTCTTAAATAAAAATGTTGAACCCTTTAAAGTATATGTACTCTGGATCCCTATGAGTAGCTAAGTTGATTTAACGATGCCCATTTGACCGTTGAAATGGGGTTTCCGAAGACCCAAGATATTGTGGAGAATAGGTTGTTCTATATTTACATCACATATAGCCCCGAAAAGATTGCTATTGAAATTCAGCCAGATCGGTCCACAAATGTCTGAGATATGAACAACAAACCTATACTTTTTTCCAGAAATAATTTTTTTTTTTTTTTGTATACATCTGGAGAACGGCAAGATCTTAAGTTTCCAAATAAGTTACGAACATAGGGCAAAAGGGCTAAAAGCTCCCCCTCCCTATATCATCTTGACTAATCAACCTATGTTCTTGAAATTTGGCAGGCACATAGTGTAACATCTGGAACTTTCTATACCCTATAATTTGTATTATTTAGGGTAGGAAATAGGGCAAGAGGGGTTAAAGCTCCCCCTCCCTATATCTTCGTAACTAATCAACCGATTTTCTTGAAATTTGGCACGCACATAGTGTAACATCTGGAAGGAACTATAGCCTATAATTTTTATTATTAAGCCAACATGAGGGGTAAAATCTCCCCCTCCCTTTATCTTCTTTTCTAATCAACCGGTTTTCATAGCATACAGACACTGTAACATCTGAAAGAAACTTAAAGATATAAATTTTTTGAAAATTCCAACATTAAGGGCGTAAAATAGGGCAAAACGGTAAAAGCTCCCCCTACCCATGTCTTTTTAATTAATTATCCGATGATAGTTTCAAGTCTTGAAGGAACTAAAAGCTATTAATTTTAACATTCAGGGCGTAAAATAAATCAAAAAGGGTAAAAGCACCCTCTTCTATACCATCTTAATTAATTAACCGATTCTCTTGAACGTGAACAACGTCAGGAAGATGCAACAATCGATACAGTTAGTGATGTTCACGAATCTGTAAATTATCTAACAGAGGTTTTGAAATCTTTGGATTTGTCAGGCATGCCACCATACTACACCATCGTATCATTAAAATCAATATAACAAAAATTTATCGAAATTGATTTTCAGTCACATTTTTAACGATATTCGCTGTCGGTTTTAATCAGCTCTAACTTTAATGCCGCATGATATTAAATTAAATGAATACAGCTGTATACATTCGTTAAAAAGAAATTACAGAATCACACTATCGTTTCTGCAAGCGAATATATATCTCGAAAAAATATTACGATTGTCGGTTTGTTGAAAGAAATCGCACCACAGGCATGAAAAGTTGTTTTTATTTTTAAAAATTTTCAAACAATAACTAGATCTGGGATTTTCGTTAAAATACGTAAGACTTGTGTGATAGTGTAAAGTACCCTGTAAAAGTATTTAAAAGATAGTTAAAAGGGTTTCTATTTCTGGTTCATTTAAATATTTAAGGAAGTTTTTTTTAAAGACTTTCAAACTATAGCAAAAACTTAAGAATAAATAACACTATTTATTTCAATTGATGGGCTAAATTTTTTTTATTTAGAATATTTTTACATAAATTTTCTACTTGCATTTAATATTTTATTGATTTGTTGTGTCTTTTGTTGCAAGTTCTTCGTTTTTTTTTTATCATTGTTTTTTGTTGCAAGATTTAAACAATGGATTTTTGCTTTCATAACGAATTTCCGTTTTAGAATAAATTGTAAATATGTAATTTTTTTTATTATTATTTTTTTCTGTTAATGCACTACTTTGTGCAACAGCAAGTTGCAATAATTTTTTTTAGTCTTTGTGTTGGAAAATGGTTTTTAATTAAAAACTGTGAATAAATCTTTATTACAATCGAATACGAGGGATAGGAGAGACAAGTTTTTAGTTCGAATTATTAAAAAAAAAAAATAAAGATTTTTTTCCCAAAATTATTCCTAATATCCTCGTTTATAACTTAATAACATTTCTAGAAAATGTTACTTTATGGTTACCTTTGTTAGTTAGCTTTTAGGAAAATTGAATTTTTTTTTATATTAAACGTGCATCTTCATGCTGCACATAAAACTGAATATTGTATTTCATTTTATATTTTGTACATCTTTTTCAATGTCTTCTTTTATTTTTATTATTTTTTTTACCATCTTGCAGGTTTGAAGAAATTTTTGGCTCAATATCCTTCCATTTTTCTTGTGGACGGCGATTACGTGCAAGTGAATTGTTATCAACATTCCAATTCGGATGATGGCAGCTACGGTGGCAGACGTGATTACATTAAAGAGGCTAAAGACTATTTTAAAAATAAATTATTGCAATACGGTGTTGGTGTCGAAGTACCTGTGCGCAGTTTATTGGGTCATAGATCACAAGCATCACCACAAGTGAGACATATATCAGGTGAGTTTGTTTGCCAGCATCTTAAGCAATTTACTTGGCAAAGCATTAATTAATATTAACACTTCTTCCTATAGGCCAACACATTAAAGAGTTTACGGAATTCTTGGCGAAACATACGGACACCTTTCAGGTGGTTGAAGATCATGTGGTTTTAGTCGGCTGTGAAGATATGGCCGAATTGCCGGCACGCGATCGTTTACATTTGCCTCAAACCAATATTGATACTCGTGGCACCCAGCAAATGTTGGATTTCTTTGCCCAGTGCATAGAGCTTAAGGGACCAATGACTGTGGATCAATTGTTTCATTTGGTTACTACAAAATTCCCCCAAGAACAATGGCTAAAAATGTTTAAGACTCCTAGCGATTTAATGACATTTCTAAGATTGTTTTCGGACTGCTTTCACATACAAGCCAATCTAGTCACTCTTTTACAAAAACCTAAACTAAGTGATTCTCACATACAACAGTCTCAAGCTAAGTCCCGAGAGCAATACAATGCTATGAATAATAATCGTAATGCTCAGCAGGATATCAAAGCCAATCAAGCTGAGAAACAAGCGACACAACCACAACAGCAGCAGCAACAATCAACACCCCAGCAAATGAGTGCTGTGCAGCAACGTTTATTATCGCCTGCTATGCGTTACAACAACAATACTTCTCAACAAAATGCTAATATTAATAATAACAACAACAATATAGCTTCGCCTAATTTCAAACTGAACGCTCCCGTTTCATCACATGTCTCGGGCAACGGAGAATTGTCACAAAATCGTTCGGAACCCAATTCAGGTTTCGATAGCTACATACCCATATCCGAAATGAAATTGGAGAATCTGTGTGAACGTAATTATCCCACACCAAACCAATGTTCTTCCTACGGTGGTCCCAACAATCAGCAACAACAGGTCAATAATCACAATCAAACTCAGCCTGCTATAACTTTGCCGCCCCAACCGCCCACAGAGCGTTTAAATAGTGCCAATCAAACTTTAAAACAGCGTATCAATAACTTGGTCATACGCACTTTAGCCGAAAACTATGAGAAAGATAAACAATCTTTAGCCAATCAACAGGCTGGTTCTGTTGGTTACAATCCCCAAAACTCACCCCACAACAGTCCAAGTCACAATGCCAATTCTGTCGGCCATAATGCATCCAATTCTCCATACACAAATACTCCTAGTCATAATTATTTCGTTGGTGATACATGGAAAATCAAGGTACTCCAGAATACCAGTGTCATTGCCAACATAAAACAATCGTTGTTTGTTACGGAAGCCATGCTCAAATTTGCCCAACAAAATCAAAATCAATCCATAGTCATCTCGTTGGATTGCGAGGGCATTAATTTGGGTGTCAAGGGCGAGATCACATTGATTGAGATTGGCACTACGCGTGGTGAAGCATTTATTTTCGATGTGCGTTCTTGTCCCGAAATGATCAATAATGGTGGTTTAAAGGCTTTGCTGGAGCATGAAAACGTCATTAAGGTGGTTCATGATTGTCGCAACGATGCGGTGAATTTATATTTGCAATTTGGTATATTACTGCGTAATGTTTTCGATACACAGGTGGGTTTTTTGTGCGCAAATGCTTTAATATTTGTATCTGCATATTTAATAAATTTTATCTTTTTAGGCTGCCCATGCTATTGTACAATATCAGGAGAATGGCAAGCAAGTGTACAAGGCCAAATACATCTCATTGAATTCCTTGTGTGAGCAATACCATGCCCCCATAAATCCCATTAAAGAGCAGCTTAAACAAATCTATAGACGTGATCAAAAATATTGGGCCAAACGCCCTTTAACACGAGAAATGTTACTCTATGCTGCTGGAGATGTATTAGTTTTAATTAACGATCAATTATACGGCAACTTAACAAGGTGGGTGCATATTTTTTAAATTTAAATCCAAAATTATATTAATATGATTGAAATCTGTTTGTTTTAGACAAATCAAACCAGAAAATTTACAATTATTTTCTGAACTTTGCACCGAACAAATTTTAATGCATATCAAACCAAACGAAGTTAAAATACGCAAAAAGCAACGTAAAATAAGTACTGAAGTATCGGATCTCAAAAATAAATTGGGCCAAACAAATAAGAGTATTGTATTGTCCAATAGGGAAATACGTTTATTAAGGTAAGTTGCCTGAATATATTTTATTATGTTTATAATTTAATATAAAATATATGTTTTTATGTAGATATATGGACTTGACGGAAGATGAAAAAGAACGTCTAAAAGGCTACTATAAAGTAGCTAAGAAATTAGAAAAAATGGAGTCTTCTGGCCAGCAAAATAAGTAAGTTTCTAGTCTGTTTTTTTTTCAATGCAATATATAAAAAAAAAATTTCTTTTTTATAATCACAGAGATCAAAGTGACTCCGAGGATGAGCAGGAAGTCAATGAGAATGACAATTTTCCCAGTTTGGATTCAGTGCCATCGGATAATTCTTTGACTGGCACCTTTTCGCCACGTTTTAGCTCGGAACCACCCAGCTTAACGGAATCCATGCAAATGATGGATGAGATTTTGTCTAATCAATCAATGGATCGTGTGGCTAAAATCGATAAACTAGAAGCAATTCTATCGGCTGTGACTTTATTGCCCAGTGATCAAGTAGGCTTATTTCTAATCTTTGTGAAGAGCTCTTGTGATTTCATCCTTTTGTTACAGATTATTACATCGAATTCCATGCAGGATCAGTTGGGTACTACAATTGCTACTACAGATAATTTACAAATTGTTAGAGAGAAAACGAAAAAGTAAGTTCCTTATAAAAAACACAACTGCATATATGTATACCAGAGTTGTAAAAGACTGCAATCAATTGGCATTGAAATCAATATGATTTCAACCAACTGGTATGAAAATCAAATCAAAATTTTGTGATTGCAATTATTTTAAAATCATTGAATGCAATTAATTTATTCGCAATCAAATTTTTATTGCAATCGTGCGATTTCAATCAGTTCCTCTGAGACCACAACTATAGTGAAAGTCCAACGAAATTATGGGCCTGATTGTGTAAGACGTTAGCGTAAACGGCTTATTCTTTTTTTTTTAGTAGATTAAAGAACACAGTTAATGTGTAACTTTAAACTATAGAAAATGGCACAGGCGTTTACGCCAAGCCCACACAATCAGGCCGTTTCGGTACTTTTTATCTAGTGACTGCCATTAAATCGATTGCAATTTTTTACAGCTCTGCTACGTACTTATGTATGTGTTTACTCGATGTGTTAACTCGAATAACAATTCCCTGGCAATTTTCTCACATTTTTCCTATGTATATTCAATTGCAAAAATGGGAATAGGGAAAAAACTCCCGGGGAATTTGTATTCATAATTGGGCTGATTTTGTATTTGTGTATTTTTATATGCAAACAGATACCACAGTGACGTGCATAATATACCAACTTCAATACACTGCCCGCTTGATCGATTTTAACATCACTTAACATCTGTTTTTAATAGTTTAGCAATAGTGCGAAAGCGACGTTCTTGCAAAATTCTCTCTTAATTTAGTGTTTTTGCTTTTTCCCCCAAAAACGGAAGAGTACGTTAGGTTTTTTTTTTTTAGAAAAAAAAACGTTACATTTGGTTTTGCTTCTTTTTCGCGAGTAACATTTTTGATTTTAAAGGTTTTTTGGTTGCTAAAAGAAGACTAATGCTTTTTTGTTTTTGGTTGTGAAAAACAGCTGACACGTTCTTACATGTTCTATAAGTGCACAAACGAGCTTACAGTACGTTACGGTACTTTACATTGCATTTAATTACATTTACGGTCGGCTAAAGCGGCCTTTAGAGTCTCAGGTCAAGCGAGTGCAAACATAAACACTTTGGAAAAAATTGACGGCAGAAACGAAGCATATTTTTTAACTAATCTGGGTACGCTGAATTCGAATCTGGCATCAAAACTGTGCTATCACGTTTTGTTCATGCTGGCAATACCGTAAAATAGTCAATACTGACACTACAATTTCACAATTATTAATTGACAGAAGCCCACATTCATTCTAAATCTTTATAATAGTGCGTTTAAGCATGTGGTAAATATTATGTTGGAAAAAAGGATATCATTATCATTCAATCATTAAAATATACATATTTACATTATTTTGGTTTTGCAATCAGAAACTTGGACAGACCGTGGACACCGACAATGTTTTGCATATCCTTCATTCTCATTTACATTTTTTTCCAAAAAAAAAAAACTAGGTACAGTGATCGTGCTCACCAAGATTTAATAAAATTTAAAGAATTTATCAAGGGTTTTGAGACAAAAGCATGCTGGGAGACTATTGCTGGATTCTTATACGTGAAACCGAACCAACAAAATACAAACGACGTTCAAATAACGCCATTCACTTTTGAAAATTCATTGATTTTTAAATAAACTAGTGATTTTTAATGTAAAAACGAATAAAAACATTTTTATGTATCTCGAAAACCTAACGTGATAGAGAAAAAAGCAATTACAGATTCGAACTCAGCCCACCAAATTACCCTAGGAAAGATATTTGGTTCCTCCAGTCCAAAACCTTGTTGGATAGTGTAATAACACCATAAATAAAATAAACAAAAACAATTTTTTTGAAAAATTTTCGATGCATTTCGACTTTATAAAATTTCTTAAAACTTTTTAACTTCAAAGACATTTCCATAAAGCTTCGTTAACAATGGTATTGCTTCGTTTTTTCTTACTTCTTTCCAAGTTTATTTATATGCATATTTATCTTTCATTTTTCGAACAAAAGTGTTACGAAAGTTTTAAAAAAAAAGTTGAGTCTATTTCTACTTTAGCAACAATTTGCATGAAATTATTAATGACGTTTATAATAATTTTATATAATTTTGAATAAAAATTCGAACAAAATGTTTTAAAAAATAATTATAAATACATACCTTATGTTATTGTGGGCGAAATTTACAAACATTTTCTTAATTGAAAATGTGTGTGTTTGCGAAAAAATTGTTGCTTTATTGTGAATACCGAGTGAAAATGTTGCTGCCATTGTAAACGAAGCTTTAATACTCCTTTTAGGGGGCATTTACACGATGTCTTTTAAGTCATGTCTGTTTTCTTCATTCTCTTTTGAACATGTTACCAAAAAACCTTTTGCATTTACACGTTGTCTTTCCAAACATGTCTGTTTTCATCTATAACTGTCTAATATTCTTTTTATATATACATATCGACCCATTTGCGCGAAATTATCGTATATGCCAATTTTTTTGAAATTGAGTTTTTGATGCAATCTTGTTCTACATTCAAAAAGACGTCGCCTGACAAAATATTGTAGGCGAATTCCACTTCGTTGCTCCAAAAATTGAATGTATATTTTCATATGCAAGTGATAGCAGAGAAAAGTATAAAAATGGTCCTCCTGTAAAATTTTGTTTTTGTAACATACGATAATTTCGCGCAAAGGGGTCGATATATTGAAAAACATGAAAAATCATATAAAGAAACGTGAAAACTCATTTCCTGTCTGTTTGGCAACCCTCTGTCTTCTCTTATCCGATCGTCAACATACAAAACAAACATGCTTGTTAGACATGTCTAAAAAGACATCGTCTAAATTTGGCCTTCATCTATTTCTAAACAAACTTTAAATGAGGGGTGCACACTATCGAATTTTTGGCTGTCGCTTAAGCTTGATAGTGTGCACTAAAGGTCTGCATGACTACATTTAAAAGGCATATGAATACATTCATTTGTTTTTTAAGTACGTAAAGTTAAATACAACAAACGATTTAAGTACGCAGTGCTTTACATTTTATGTTAAAAAAAACAAATGAATGAACACACAAGGCGAAAGAGAAAAGGAAACAACTGTATTTAAACAGAAAAAAATACTACCACATTCAAATAAAACAGACATAATAAAATGTGTAAAGTTTCGAATATAATATTATTTGAATGTTTTACTCATTACATGAATACATTAATATTATTACTAGTAACTTTTGTTATGGAAATAGAAAACGTAAAACGCAAGAATCTTAAAGTCCTTTTTAATATAATTTTAATCCAATTTTTATAATTTTTGTTCCAAATTCTGTTTAATAGAGATATATTTGTAATGAGAATAAACATAAGTACTAATTTTACTATGTAGTATTTCTTGTACACAGTTACCCCTGCAAATAATAGGACCAGTCCAAACACGCGTGTAAAGAGTAGTCCACAAGGGACCAGGACTAGTCCACAAGTAACCCAAACGTATGGAAAAAACCTGGTCTATTTAACATTACGATGTCCTAGGAGAGGACCATATAACCCACCTTTGGACCACTAAGGAGTAGTTTTAAAACTACTCCATGGTATATAACCCACCTTTGGACCAGTAAGGAGTAGTTTTAAAACTACTCCATGGTATACTCAAGAGGATTAGTTTTGAAGTCGTTTAAACACGAAAGCATGTCGTTAAAAAACGAAGACATGTCGTCTCACTACAAACACTTTTTAACAATGGCATGGTCCATGCTTGCATTACATCGGACTAGTCCATGGAGTAGTCCATTTTATCAAAATGGGTCAGGTGGTCCAATTTTATTTGCAGGGACCATATACTTGCGTGTGTTTGCATTTGCAAATTGAGTTAATAAATATTCAAAGAAAAAGAGTGAATAGAATGTGTGCCTTTGTTATGATAAAGTAAAACACAGACTACACTCTCTTTTATATTTTAACTCTTAAACTCTGTAAACCACTTTTTAACTATTTAAATATTTGAATGAATATTGGAATGCTTGTGTGTAATAAACAAATGAATGTATTCTTGCAGCTTTTTAGTGTGCACCTCTTAGAGAAAATTCGATAAATTGAAAAAATTTTCTTAATAAAAAAAAACTCTTTATTTTGGCGAAATTTTTATCAATTTCCCTATTGAGGAAAATCTTAAGACATTTTTATGAATTTATCTATCTCAAAGGAATCTCAATAAACTTGAAAGAAATTATTTGGTCATTTTAAATATTTGAAAGTTTAAAATTGAAATATTTTGTTTTTTTTTAAATTTTATTTTCAGCATGAAAAATTGCAACTGCCATGGTGAGGCCAGAAGTACAACACCAACCACTAATAGTCGTTCGGTTAACATCGACAAAGGGCAGGTGAAAATGATTGATGCAGCATCACAAACTTTAAGTACTGGAGACATTGTCATAACAAAAATAATATTCGAAGATGAACATGAAAAGGCCAAAGAAAAAGTGTTGACTTCATCGCCAAAACGTAATAATACATAAAATACAGTGAGACTTCGATATAACGAATAACGAAGAGGGGATCGAAAAATTCTTTATTATAGCTTTCGATTCGATGTATGAAGATATGTTTCAGTGAAACGTTGGTATAACGAAATTTAAAGAAATAAGAAATATAGTTTTTTTTATTCAAATTCTATTTTACACAAAAATACTTATAATAACTACCGCTATTTAGGAGGTAAATAAAAAATTAACACTTTAATGTCATTTAGACTTCAGTGTTTTGATAACGCGACTCTACCATTAAAATTAAATTTTGCTTTAGTCTGCCTGCTTTAAATGGAGGCTTTAAATGAATACTTCGTTACATGAAAGCTTTTAAGCTGAAAATGTTTTCGCTATAAATAAAGACATTTTTTTCTTTCACAGGGAACTCAACAAAACATTTGTTATATTGAGTTGCTTCGTTATACAGAAGTTTTATTGTAACAAAAAAAAAAAAAAAAAAAAAACACAAAAAAATTGTAAAATCAGAAAATTTTTTTAACAAAAAAAAGGAACTAAATTTTAAATACATAAAAAATAAATGATTCCTAACAATTATAAAAGAGTATTTAAGAAAGAAATGATTTGTTTAATATTTTTAATTTTATAAAAGTTATTTTGATTTATCCCTTTCTTTCTTTCTTTCAATTTAATCTTATTCGTTTTTCTTTTGAAACTAAAAAAAATATGCATAATAAAAACTGCTAAATTTATTAAACAAGCAATATTTATAAAATTATGTGCCTAAATGTTGAACATTTATTGCTCTAAACATATTAACAAAAAATAACAATCAACTCTTTATATTATCTAAATAAATAAAATTTTATGTTAAATGTTATTTTTTGTTAAAAATACCAATTTTTTGTTAAAAACCCAATTGTTTTTTTTTAATTTTTCTTGGCTTTAAAAAAATAAAATTTAATTTTTTATTGTAATTGTTTTAATGATTTTTTTTTTTAGAAAAACTTCTCTAATTGTAAACAATTTTATTATTAAAATTTAATTAAACAAAATGAAACTTAAATAAAACTTTATTATTATCACTTTTCATTTAATTATTATTAAACATATTTAAAAATAAAACTAAACAAAATTATAAAAAAAGTTTAAATATAAAAGTTCCGATTCTGATTTAAATTATATAAATGAATTTTTAAAAACATTAGGATTAGGTTTTATAGATTTTAGAAAATTGAATTATTATTGATTTCAGTTTTTGAAAATTTTGAATAATATACTGCCGTTTTCACAAGAAAAAAAAATTAGATTTGAAACGTTTTTATTATAAAAATAAATTTTCATATTAGTTTTCTTCAAAATAGAATTCAAATGAAATTTACTAACTGTTCAACAATTTCAAACTTTCGCATAGAAAATGTTTATGGAAAACATTAACGTTCGAAATTGCTGAAAAGGCAGTTAGTTTTTTTTATTAATACGGCAATTATTATTTAAACTTTGATTTATCATGTCGCATACTAAAGCATAAGCAGTCACAACTCAAAATTCCCACAACTCAAAGTTCCCACAACATTCCGTACTACGCAAAGGAACGACTCGGAGTTCAACGAACACCGTTCAAGTATTGTCAACTCAGCAACACCCGTTCTTCAGATATCGCTGCTACAACAAAAACTTAAAATTAAATGTTTCGGAGAGTTAAAAAACTTTTTTAAAATCATGTTTGTTATTTGGTACGTGTATGTTTTGGCACTCACACATTGCATAACATTTGCGATTGTGACTTGAACTCTGTAATGGACTGTTCGTCGATATTGAATAAAGACTTCGTTCGCCTAACTTCATGTAAAACAAAAACAATATTTTATAATTTGTCTTTGTTTTAAATGTAATTTAAGCGAACGAAGCTTTCGTTCGAAATCGATGAACAGGCCCTGAATCGCAATCACAATCGCAAAACTCTTGCATATCCTAAGTCGCAATAGTATAATGAATTAAACTGATGAATTTAGACTAAATTAAATATCAAGGAAACAATAAATTGACGAATTAAATAATCGGACATGTTCTGACAATCACAAAACACTTTACATTGTCGATTCTGACTTTAAAACAAATAATAGAGGTCTGCAGCTGTATTCTGTAATTCGCTAAAGCTAAATCTCTATCACTAAAAATCTATAAAGCTGATTAAGCGATTTTTGACTATGAATACAATTCTGTTACATGCATTGCTAAATTTGGCAATGCAATAAAAATTGAATTCGCCGCAATTTTTGCTTTTTATGTCATCGCTAAAATTTTTAAATTGATATTTTATTTTTAGAAACTATTGCAGATTGCAAGCAAGCAAAACGCACCAGTTTCAGGACGATATAAAATAAATCTGGGGTTTTGCGATTTAAAATCGTACGATTGTCAGAATATTGCCGGATATGTTTTCAAAACTAGTCGATTTTTTACTATTTTAATTTAATATATCTGTGGCATTTTGAGAAAACATCTTCACCCCTATCGCAAACAACTACTCCCATGAAAATATTCCCATATTTTTTTATTTCGTATTGTGAATGATTCCCATAACAAATTTTTTGGGAACGAATTCCCAAACTTAAAAAATTTGGCATCGCCAATGTTTACTCCCGCGAATTTTTTTACTAAATAAATTTCCAACAAGTGTTGATGTGAACGAGAAGGGAACATATAAATTTTAATTTGTATTCTAAAGTAGGACTTAATGAAACTACTTCTTCCTTTTATTGAAGGAGTGTACATAAAGAAAATGAAGATAAACACTATTCATTATTTATTTTATTATCAGGTATGTGATGAAAATCGATCGATTTCAAAACGAACGTTTTTAAAAGGTGTGATGAATTTCGAAGGATTTTAAAATCCATTTCTGAATTATAGTCTTGAATTTTCGTTCGGAAAACACTTCATGTAACGTATATAATATAACATTTAAAAGAATAAAGACTGAAAATAAAAAGAAATAATATGTATTTAAAATCCATTTTAAAAGATACTGAAAACGATATTTTCGGTTTCAAATCGTTTCGTTTTTAAAATCGATTTCCATCACATACCTGTATATTTTTATTAGTATTTTATTTTGTATCTTTTTCTTTCACAATACAAGCACTGACAAGTTACTCACAATAGACTTTTGTTTACAAACCACTGACAAATAATTCACAATAGAAATTTTTACTCCCAAAATATTTGCGATACCGATTTGTTGGGGATGGGAATTTAGGTTTGATCCCATATAACATATTCCCATAACATTCGCGGTAGGGGTGCTTATGTTTGTCACTCAGTGAAAAATAAGTTCTATCAAATAATAAAATAAACCAAAATTAAAGAAACATTTCGTTAATAATAAAACATTTTAAAAATGTAAACAAAACTGTTTTTGGATGAAAATTCGTATGATTATTAACATTTTTTTTTCAACTTTTTTAGTTTGACTTAAGATGTTTTGTCAAAATGTCACAGATATAAAATTTAAAAAATGTTCTTTGGTTTTATTAATTTTGTCTGTCCATTGTTGTGTTCTTATGCACTGGCAAGTTCAATAACCAGCTAATCTATATTATGTTCGAAAAACGTATGTTGTCAGTGCTATAATAATAATACAGGCCAACAAATTTGTTACCCATAGACCAGAGTTCATATACTTTTCTAAGGGCTTGAGTTGAATCCGAACTTAGACTGCCTCCATAACTTCGGATTTTCGAGATATCTTAGCTTTAAAAACCCCTCTTTTTCGATAAACGCGCGTATTGTAACTTAAAAAGAAAAAATACCAAAATAAAGTCAAATTAAAAAATAAAAAAAAATCTCCAAAAACAATAAGATAAGATCTCTCAGAGAATGAAAAAGATATTACAAAGATGAAAGATTAATTTTAAAGGTAATTAGTAGGACTTTCACGCGACTTATCAGTTTTTATAAATAGTTATAACGTCTCGAAAATGGTGAAAACAGGGGTTTTTAACTTTATGCTAAGAAATTCTGAGTTCAGATACGTATTAGGCCGAGGCCACGCAATGAGCGGAAAAGCGGCGACTTTGATCGGCAAGTGGCTTATTAAGCTGGAGGTCCATACCACGCGTTTTCGCCTCCACGCAGCGCATGCTTTTATAACCTTACTTGCGTTCTACGTTTCAAGTTACATGCAACGCTTTTTATGCTTTATGAAAAAGTGACGTATGAAAAATGCCTAAATCATTTGCGAGGGCAGCTTTCGAAGAAAGAGAAAGAAAACGTTTTTTGGTAGTGAAGTGGCAATGTGTAAAAACAGGCCGCTACTATCAACACAAATTGCGTGATCAAAACAAAAAATGCAAAAAGGGCAGCTTTCGAAGAAAAATACAGAAAAAAACACAATATTTTCTGTCTCGTGACGCCTCTGTGTGCTCTGTGGGACAAGTAAAAATAAAATTAAATATGTCAAAATCAGCTGATTTGTTCGAACGCTTGCTTGTTACGCTTTCAAAAGTAGAAAGTAAACCTACTTTTCGCCTCAAGGCATCTACGCTTTTGTGCATGTAACTTACTACGTATAACTACACAGATTCTACTTTTTTGACAGCTACATATGTACGTATGCTGCGAAAAAGCGAGTAACGCGTAGTGGGGACCTCCAGCTTTACTGAGCGGCTAGTTGTTAAAATGCCATTGGCAAGAGTGGTTTGTTTAATGTTATTACGCGATAGTTGTATTCATGGTTATAAGAATTTAATGCGTTAAAGAAAGAAAAAGAAGATTTGGTGTTCATCCTATACATCAAGCAAATTTCCAGACAGACTTTGGCAATACTGCCGTATGTCTGTGAAATCCTTTGATTTTCTGTTGCAAAAAGCTAACAGCAGATTTGGTTAAAAGTTAACAGAAAATTTAGTAATTTGTCTGGCCATAATAGCGGTCGGCTTTGTACAGATGAAATAATAAGCTCCACTTTCACTTTTACCATGTTTATTCTTTGCCTTTCAGAAAACAACTAAAAATTAAAACAAGTTTTATTCCTAAGCGGCGCCGCTCAACCGCGTGGTCTCGGAGCACACGATTTCCAACTCACATGCGATTTGACAAACATGCGAGTGTCAGAACATACCCGACAATCAAATCTAGTTCCACAGTAATTTTTTTCCCAGTTAAAGTAGGCAGTAATGCAAACGAAATTTCTTGGCCTTTAGAAATTTAATTTGTGAACTGGGGAGCCGGGGTGGGGCTACTCTCTATCGCGATGAGAATTCAATTTCGATACGAAAGCTAAATGCCAATTTGGTACTCTCTATAACTTTAGAATAACCTTTTGAAAATGAAGCAATACTGGCAATACAAATTAAAGATTTGAGAAAAAAAATCATAATGCGCCCCATACACGTTTCAATTAAATTGTCAACTGAGTCTTTCAACTAAATTAATGCTTAGCCATACATTCATCAACTGAATTGAGAGATTTTAAACTAATTTGAATATTTAATGAAATAAAAGACAATTTTTAAAATACTTAACTTTTTTTTTGCAAAAGAAAACTACAAAAGTTAATTTTGACAGCTGATCAAGAGACTCGAGCACACACAGTGCAATCGAATTGAAAGACTTAGTAGACAACTTGAAAAAATCAAAATCTTTTAATTTTTCTTCAACCAACTCGACAACTGTCAAAACTAATCAATTGACAAAGCCATACACGCTTTGATTTGGACAACAACTGATTGAGTTGACAATTGAAACGTGTATGGGCTGCTTAAGACGTATAAAAGACAAATGCTTAAACGCATTATAGAGTACATTAGAAATTACACTACAATTTAAATGGGAATTTCGATATCGAATGCTATAATTTGGGCCCTGGGGTCTAATCACCGCATTCGATACTTTCGTATCGAATAAACTATCGAATTTTTTTGCATACGATAGACACTAACGTATCGAATGAAAACTCGATAAATGTATTGTAGAGTTACTCGATATCAAATGCTGTTATTTCAAATTCAATACATTTCATTCGATATCGTGTTTCATGATACCAAAATAAAAAATTTCGATAAATTTTGCTCGATATCGTATGCGGTAATTAAACCCCTGGATTTGGTACAATTGGTTTATGAAAAAAAACGATTTTGATAAATTTTAAGTTGTGACTGTTTACGATTTAGTGTGCGATATGCAATTTGTTTATTAAAATAAAGTATTTTTAATTTTTCTGTTAAAGATTTTCGACTTAATTTATAAAAAAATAAAACAGGTTAATAAAGGGTTTATGACACCGATTTTCATACAAAATCCGTTTCAAAACCCCTTTATTAACCTGTTTTATTTTTGTATAAATAAGGCAATTATTGAATAATTTTCTTGCTTAAGGCGAACTTTTTAAATAAATATACAAATATTTGTTTAAAACATTAACGAAGAAAGACGAACTTTATGTCACAAATGCCCACATACATACATACTTTTAAGGTATTAAAACCACAAAACATGTTTTATTTTATGCATATGTATAATGAAACATATTCACATACATAAATATTTATCAAAGACGAAAGGTTTAAGATTGTAATAATTCAAAGAACTAATTTAATGTAAATTACTCCTTAATGTTTGTAATTATTTTTTTTCATATTCCACAACTTAAGCTTTGGTCACACTTGTAAAATATTTAACGAAATAAGCGTAGGCCCTAAATTTGCTTAGAGTTGATGTGGATTTACATAGTTTTTTATCATAAAAACAATAACATACTAAATAATTTTGAAAAAAAAAAAATTAAAAAAATTTTTAAAGCTTTTTAATTTTTCTCTTTACACATTTAAAAACATAATTTTTATTAAAATGTTGTAAAATTCATCAACAATTTTGAAAATTATTAAAGGTGAAAATGCCTTATTGACCCTTTATCGGATAAGATTTAAATAAAGGCCTTTTAAGCGACTTTAAAAGTCTTTAACTAATGTTTAATTAAAGCCAGCCATTCAGGGGTCTAACGATAGCGAGCAAAATTTATCGAAATGTTTTATTTTGGTATCATAAAAATCAATATCGAATGAAATGTATCGTAATTTGAGATGATAGCATTCGATATCGAGTAACCAAAGACTTAAGACTTGAGAATTCATTCGATACGTCAGTGCTTATAGTATGCAGAAATACGAATACGATAGTTTACTGGATATCTAATGTTGTTACTAGACCCTTGTGCTCAAGTCTAGCACTACGTTAACGAAATTTTGACGCATTCTTTACAAATAAACTGTGAAATTTATTATTAAAATGTTTTTTAACATGTAAAAATTAAAAAAAAAAAACAGGGGGCAAATCGCGACATTCCATATCGATCGAAATTGCAATACAATTTACATGGGAATTTCGATCGATATCGAATGTCGCGATTTGCCCCCTGTTTATCCTTTTTTTAGTTTTCCATTAATCTTTTCACTAATTTTTCGTAGTATTTGATTACAAAAGTCTATTGCAGTTTTAAGTGCGCCATAATTAAGGCGATTCTTTGCATTATTCTAGGAACCCTTTCCAAAAAAAAAAAATTTCCATGTTGTCAACTCTAAAAAACCGCAAAAAAAAAAAACTGGGGTCTAATCACCGCATACGATATCGAGTAAAATTTATCGAAATTATTTATTTTGGTATCATGAAACTTGATATCGAATGAAATGTATTGAATTTGAAATAATATAAGGTGACCATACGTACTCTTTTTTTAACTGGCTGTCCTCTATAAAATTTGTGTCCTCTTTTATCATCTTTTTTTCATAATCTGTCATCTTTGTCCTCTTTATTTTTAAAAGCATTACCAATATTTGCTTTTATTTTTATAAATTAAAATAAAAATTTTATTTCACGGTGATCAACGGTTTTTTCTGTGCAATCGTATGGAAAATGTTGTGCCATGCTTGTTCTGTTCATACTCCTACTGGACTCTCATACACTTGCAGTATAAAATTTTGAATAATTTTTTGCAATGATTATTAAAGTTAAGTTGTTTTTTTTTACACACTTCAAGACTCAAATTAAAGAATAACTACATGCTGGTCGACGAGGCATAAATTTCTCTACCACACGGCATCAAATCTCAATTTACTTAAAAAGTGGATTTCGCAGGTCTGCATATTAAGCCGACGATATGTAATTCTTTTTAAATTTTCTTTACATTTATTAATATGGGAATGTAAATTTGTCTGTAAAATATGTAAAAAAATCTTGAAGACAAAAAATTTTTTTACTTTTTTTCTTTATGTCCTCTATTTTTATTTTCAAAATCTGGTCGCCTTAAATAATAGCATTCGATATCGAGTAACTCGACATTACATTTATAGAGTTTTCATTCGATACGTCAGTGTCTATCGTATGCAAAACCATTTGATAGTTTATAGAGTTTTCATTCGATACGTCAGTGTCTATCGTATGCAAAACAATTCGATAGTTTATTCGATACGATAGTATCGAATGCGGTGATTAGACCCCTGAGCTTTTTTAACATACACTACACAAGTTCACTGTACAGTTTTACAAACTTGAGCCAATATCAAACTCGTTTTGATTTTTTCCCAGTTCACTGCAAAAACAACTACACAAACGTACTGTACAGTATTAAAATTGAACACTGAACTTGTGTAGATTATGGCCGGCATAAGTCGAATTATCTTAAGTTTGAGGTCAACATCATGCGTTGTGGGCTTTAACGCACATACAGTGGCAACGAAAATTCTAAATACCCCATTATGTGCCAGTGTATGTCAAATGAGTAGAATCAATCTTGTTGTGCGGTAGCAAGTTGCATGCGCAAAAAG
This sequence comes from Pollenia angustigena, assembly GCA_930367215.1. NCBI lineage: Eukaryota > Metazoa > Arthropoda > Insecta > Diptera > Polleniidae > Pollenia > Pollenia angustigena. The sequence continues at coordinate 191,444,513 of OV884060.1, read as the reverse complement.
CGTAGGATATTTTAGGCGTAAAATGTTAAAAGTAGGTCTACTTTAACAAGCGCAAAAGCGGCGTTCGAACATATGAAGGGGGCTTCTTTCTATTGCGATGCGAAAGAAAATGGTACCAAGTCTAGAGACTCTCCGAAACTTTTTATTTTTTCCTTTTCGCAAATCATCACAATTAATTTTATTAAAACTTTTCAAATTTCACATTTTTTTTTTTTTAAATATTTTGACATTTCATTACAGTCAATCTGCGCCATCTTTAATTTTTATTGCCAGTATTGCTTAATTTTCCAAAATTATTGCGAAAATGATAGAGAATAAAAAAATGGAATTTTTCTTTCGCAATAGAGAGTAGCCTCCCAGGGGTGCAATCACGGCATTCGATATCGATCGAAATAACAATACAATTTAAATGGGAATATCGAATGCCGTAATTTTTCCTCAGCTTATTTTGACGAATTTATTTTGATTTAGATGATGCCGCGTTAAAATCGTTGGATATAACTTGAAGCGTAGAACGCAAATAAGGATATGAAAACCATGCAATGCGTTGACGTGGAAACGCGTGGTGTAGATCTACAGCTTAAGAAATTTGTCGATCAATTCTTTAAGCTTTAAACTGCTGTATTTCGGCAACTTTATGTGGCCTTTAAGACCAAAAATTTAAAATATTTGTCAGTATAGAATTGAAGATTCATTAAAAATTTCGTTAGATTATTGAAATACTCTGAAGTGTAGTATGAAATTTTTTAAAAAGCAACAAATGGCCGCGGAAAAAATCCTAAAGCTTTAACCCCTAATGCAAAAAAAAGTTAAAGCTTACATAAGTTTTCCAACACATTAAGCCCAGCAAAAGTGAATGGGTTTTTATGTGTTCGTTAATTTATGTGAACTTTAACTTTTTTTGCATAAGTGAAGGATTAATTGAAAAATATAAAAAAGGAACATACTTAAGTAAAACATTTTTATTAAACCAGTTTTCTCAGCTTTATTATCATGAACATTAATTAAATTTGTTTAATAAACAAACAAAAATTAAAAAAAAGCCATAAAAACAATGTTGAACACTTAAAGAAAATAATATCATGATTAATTTAATATCATTTATTAAGGTTAAACAAAAAATATCCAAATACAACTTTAGACTTGTATTAATATTTTATTTTTAAAAATAACTACAACATATTTTCTCTTTTGTGATTAATTATTTTAAAAAATGGGAGTTTTGTTTTTAATTTTAAGATCTTTAACATATAATTAATATGTATGTATCAAAAAAAACCTTAATAAAATTGTAAATAAAAATAAAAAAATAAAATGATTAAAAAAAACTTTTTAAATTTATTTGAGTATAAAATAATAATGCCTTCTTGGCGCTGATTGGCTGAAATATGCAAAATTATTATGTCAAATAAAATAAACCACTACAATTCATTTGTAGTTGTCAAAAAAAAAAATTAAAGCCCGCCCTATTACGGTTAAAAACTCTACTCAATTGAGTTGAAATTAAAATAACTGACAGCTTTGCCTTTGAACATTTTCTAAAAGGGTCGCAAAAAGGTATTTTCCAAAAAGGAGTCACAAAGGGGTATTTAAAATAAAACAAGTTAGAGTGCTTTATTCGGCTGTGCCGAATCTTTGATACCCTCCACCGACAGTTCGAATGTTTAAGGAGTAATATCTGTATGATGTTATTATTATCTTAAACTGTGACGATTTGTTATTAATTATGGTTTTAGGCGACTAAACTGTTTTCCGGTAGAAGGGTTTATATGGGGCCTAGGGTAAATTATGTACCGATCCTCACGAAATTTCACAGCGTCATTTCTAGTCCTTTAAAACTGTGACGTACCAATTTCTGTTATGATAGCATTATTAATTATGGTTTTAGGTGTACTAAACTATTTTCCGGGAGTAGGGTTTCTATGGGGCCTAGGGTAAATTATGTACCGATCTTCACGAAATTTCACAGTATCATTTATAGTCCTATAAAACTGTGACGAGCCAAAATGATTGCATTATTTTCTACGGTTTAAGGCGTACTAAACTGTTTTCCGGTAGTAGGGTTTATATCGGGCCTAAGGTAAATTATGGACCAATCGTCACAAAATTTATAGCCCTAAAAAACTGTGACGTACCTAATTTTGTTACGCTAGCGTTATTTTTTACGGTTTTAGGCGTACTAAACCGTCTTCGGGGAATATTGTGTATATGGGGCTTAGGGTAAATTATGGACGGATCATCACGAAATTTAACAGCGTGATTTCAAGTCAAATAAAACAAATTTTTGCAAAATCTTATCTCATTCCGTGCCTTGTTCCAGCATTTATGTTATTTTTTGTAACAAAATTATAAATTTTTTTAGGTGGTGGTTCCACATTTTGATTCATAGCTCTGGTCCTACTGAACCGATTTTGCTGGATTTTAATCCCAAACTGCTTAGGATAACTAAAAGCAATTTGGCACCAATCTTGTTCATTTCTTTTGAGTTGTTCGAAAGTGAGCGTGTTTTCAACAGACGGACAGACAGATGGACATGGCTAAATCGACTTAGAATTACTCAAGGACCCAGAATATATATACTTTATGGGGTCTGAGATGAATAATAAAAAATTTTTACACGGAATGACAAACTTAATATACCCTCTTCACAACTAATTGTGGTGGAGGGTATAAAAAGGTCAGGTTTTTTATAAGCCCATAAAATTTTGCTGGGCTTAATGTGTTGGCTAACTAATGGGAACTTTAACTTTTTTTTAGCACAAGGGGGTTAATCACATAAAAGGTGATCTTAAAATCGCAATAGCAAGAAGAATATTTGTAAGAAACTATGACAGATCGCAAGCTAACGTATGCGGAATGAAATATGGACTGATTTTCAACCATTGCTGCAAAAATAAAACATCATGTAATATAAAAACAAAATATAGAAAAAGTAACGGCACTTTCCCTATAACTATTTGGCTAGAGGTAAGTTCACGAATGAAGAAGGTCGTAAATTGATTTGGAAATTTTGTGAAAATAATCCTCATTTTCATCAAACTTCCCATTTTTTAAAAAATACAACCTCTGTCATTGTTTTGAACGATTGTGAAAATCGTAATACACAGCACAAATTGTTCGAACTCGTAAATTATTTTATTTAAAATTTAATAAATATGCATTAGAAACGCATTATTAATTTCTTTTATTTGTATTAAAGACGAATACAAGCAACTGTGGTTGGAGATTTTAAGCTAACGTTAAGGTCGTAATGGAAAGAATGCTTGACTTGTTACACTATTTCCATAAATGTTTGACAGAGTAATCGCTTGGCAAATACTGCCTGTAGGATTTTTTCCGAGTATAATGGGAATCTACAAAGGGCAAGAATTTTACAAATGTATAACTACTACATTTTGACGTTCGAAATCGTTAAACAGGCAGTAAATTTAAATGCAATGAGATTAGAGTTTCTACGCGGGAAAGAATTCCCGGCAATCCCGGGACATTTTATTTAATTAATGCCGGGGATTTTTTCCGGGAATTTCAAATTTAATTTTTTGAAATTTTAATTTGTTTTCTTCGTTAAAATCAAAAACGAGCAATAAAAATATATACTTTACTAAAATTACTAAAAACAACCTGCAAATCGAAAAATTTTTCCTACGCCAATAAATCAACGGTCTTTTAAATTGCTGATAAATTTCTAAAAAGCTTCTTAAAGTAGAAAATTAAAATGTACACGATACACCACCACCAACACCAGAACCATCTACAAATTCTAAGAAAATAAATGTAAAGAAAATACAAAAGCCTGGAAATATCTTAAAAAAAGAATTTGACGTCCATGAAATCACGGTTAACAGGCCAAAAAATGTAATCTTTGTATGATGCGCTTCTTACTATAAAACCAACGTCTGAAGATAGCGAGAGCACGTTTTCGGTAGCAGGCAACCTCAACAAGGATTAGAAATAGACTCACTGATGAGCTTTTAAATGCTTTATAATATTAAAAAAATTTTTCTTAAAAGAAAATTAATTTTACCAAGTTGCTATTAATAATAACTACTAAATATTACCCAATAAAAAATTTTATCATTTTACGAAGCACTAAAGATACATTTAAAAAAATAAGCGCACAAATATGCGCTACGCAATAAGACATACAGAAATGCAGTAAAGTAAGTGAAAGAACTCTCAACAACTTTTATAAAAAAAATAACATTTCAAGTGCTACGGCATTCCCTTACTACGAAGCAGGTTTTTAAGGGAGAAAACTAAAAAATAACTGTATCAAAACATTCAGTGTGTAAAGATGATCGTTACATCCAACAATATTTATGTGCGCTGAATAATGCGCTTTATGTGTCAAAAATGTATTGCTTCAAAGTGGGAACTCGCCATATAAAATTCATGTCTTCCGTAAGTGCAATGGTAAGCGAAACCCTTATGTTTCTCCCTTACAAACCTGCTTCGTTGGAAGTTCCATTTTTTATTGGGTAATAAGTTTTAATAATTCGCGATCTCCAAAAAAAAAAAAAAAATATACATTTTGCTGGATTTCAATCCCAAACTGCTTAGGATAACTACAAGCAATTTGGCACCAGGTTTGTTCAATTCTTTTGAGTTGTTCGAAAGTGAGCGTGTTTTCAACAGACAGACGGACATGGCTAAATCGACTTAGAATTATTCAAGGACCCAGAATATATATACTTTATGGGGTCTGAGATGAACAATAAAAAAGTGAAGAGGGTATACAGTTATTTTCGGTTAATTGAGCCCCGCTCAATTGAGTTTCCCGTTTTATTGCACCAAAAATCGTGGAACGAAATCATTCAGTATAACTGTTTATGTAAAAATACCCGTTTAATGAGTCCCGTTTAATTGCGTCACCCGCTTAATTGTTTCGCAAAATAACACCGCATTGCGAAAAACAAGAGCAAATGTTTCGGTTAATTGTTTCCGTTTACTTAATGTGTTTTTGCAACACAAACGTAAAAAAATTATTTTGCCGCAAGAAAGATGGTACGATGAACGTATCTGACTTTTATTTTGTTTAAAAAAACCTAAACCATTTTTTAGCTTAATAAATAAAGAAATGAGATTTATTTTCTATCTACACATGGGTGTTTCGCTTTATTGTACATCAATTAAGCGATTTTCGTTTTAATTGCGTTGGCGATTCAAATTACCGAGTACTGCTTAATTGAGTTCCCGTTTAATTGCGTCAAAAGTCGTGCATTTTTAGAAACTCAATTAAGCGGAAATAACTGTATTAAGTTTGTCATTCCGTGTGAAACATTTTTATTATTCATCGCAGACCCCATAAAGTATATATATTCTGGGTCCTTGAGTAATTCTAAGTCGATTTAGCCATGTCCATCTGTCTGTCCGTCTGTTGAAAACACGCTCACTTTCGAACAACTCAAAAGAAATGAACAAACTTGGTGCCAAATTGCTTGTAGTTATCCTAAGCAGTTTGGGATTGAAATCCAGCAAAATCGGTTCAGTAGGACCAGAGCTATGAATCAAAATGTGGAACCACCACCTAAAAAAATTGATAATTTTGTTACAAAATATAACATAAATGCTGGAACAAGGCACGGAATGAGATAAGATTTTGCAAAAATTTGTTTTATTTGACTTGAAATCACGCTGTTAAATTTCGTGACGATCCGTCCATAATTTACCCTAAGCCCCATATAAACAATACTCCCGGAAAACAGTTTAGTACGCCTAAAACCGTAAAAAATAACGCTAGCGTAACAAACTTAGGTACGTCACAGTTTTTTAGGACTAGAAATAACACTGTGAAATTTCGTGACGATCGTTCCATAATTTACCTTAGGCCCCATATAAACCCTACTACCGGAAAACAGTTTAGTACGCCTAAAACCGTAAAAAATAATGCAATCATAACAAATTTTGGCTCGTCACAGTTTTATAGTACTATAAATGATTCTGTGAAATTTCGTGATGATCGGTCCATAATTTACCCTAGGCCCCATAGAAACCCTATTACCGGAAAACAGTTTAGTACGCCTAAAACCGTAAAAGATAATGCAATCATAACAGAAATTGGTACGTCACAGTATTAAAGGACTAGAAATGACGCTGTGAAATTTCGTGATGATCGGTCCATAATTTACCCTAGGCCCGATATAAACCCTACTATCGGAAAACAGTTTAGTCGCCTAAAACCATAATTAATAACAAATCGTCACAGTTTAAGATAATAATAAAATCATACAAATATTACTCCTTAAGGGTATCAAAGAATCGGCACAGCCGAATATAGCACTCTAACTTGTTTATTAATAACTTTTCATGTTCTAAACGACTATACAATGCCGGTTTTGATATTCGCAATAAATGTGAAAAAGTTAAAGCCCTAATATAAATACATACATACATAATATGCATGTACATATGAATGTAACAATTTATTTGGTTTTGTCTTGGTTTTCTGTGGAATTAATAAAGCTATTTTTTTTTTTTTTTTGGATTGTTGTATAGGTGTATTTTCATAACAAAAGTAAAACTTTTGTCTTGAACTCATTTCATGAAATCATTTTTATATTCCCGGGAATAAATTTTTTGTGTTTATTTTCCCGGGAATAGAAAAAGTCCGGGAAATTTGAAACACTAAATGAGATTGAAAATTAATGGTAAATGAAAAAAATCATTTTTGCTACTACCCTGTAAATAATATCGGACCACCTGATCCCTTTTGATAAAATGGACTATTCCATGGACTGGTCCGATGTAATGCAAGCATGGATCATGTCATTGTTAAAAAGTGTTTGTAGTGAGACGACATGTCTTCGTTCTTTAATAAAGTGCTTTCGTTTTTAAACGACTTCAAAACTAATCCTCTTGAGTATACCATGGAGTAGTTTTAAAACTACTCCTTAGTAGTCCAAAGATGGGTTATATGGTCCTCCCCTAGGACATCGTTATTTTAAATAGACCATGTTTTTCCATACGTTTGGGTTACTTTTGGACTAGACCTGGTCCCTTGTGGGCTACTCTTTACACGCGTGTTTGGACTGGTCCTATTATTTGCAGGGATGGAATTGAAAGGCAAAATTTGATCGTGTGGCCTCCAAGTTAGAAAAATCTCAAAAAACGATGAAGTCGCATGGGATGTCAAATTTTGTTCGTATTACTAGTCATTTTCATAACAAATTGCATTCACTACACTACATATCACACTTCTACATACCTACTACTTGAGTTTTTGACATGTATTAATGCAAAGTATAATATAACGTCAACTAGCCTTTCTGCACCACCCTTTATTTACGCACAAAGAATATTCTTTTAGCTTTTAAACATTCCATGAGCAACTTTTTTAGGGTATTTTGATTTCAATTAAGTTTTGTTTTTATTTAATTTGTTGCTTTCAAATTTGTTTTTGTCCAAATTGTTCGCACGTGTGTCAAAACTGATTTTTGTTTTTACTTTTTTAGTAAAATTAGTTTTTTGTTTGAATGTTTATTTTGTTTGTTTTTATTTTTATATTAATTAAGTTTTTAATTTATGGCTTGTTAAATAAAACGATCAAAAGTCATGATAAAGTCAAATAGAAAAATGAGGTTTTTGGTCTCAAATAGGTTTTTGTTTTTTTTTTTCAAAAATGTTAACCAGTGATAAGAACATTCTTAATTCCTCGGTGCGCAATGTTTAGGCAAAATTGTGCTTATGCAATGTAATGTATGTATATATGTATGTATGTATGTTTTCTATAGAGTTCGTTCTTTGTATTTGTTTGATTTAATTTGATTTTAAGTGTTAGGAATTAGTCTAGGAATTATTTAGCCACCAAATATTCATAAAGACATCACGGATTATGGCATTACGCCTGATAAGCCTACTCCACAAGCTATCGACGACCTACACCTTCCAAAATAAGCTTCACATAATTATAACAAAGAGTTTTAGTTGCTTCTCCACCATGTTGCAAAATATTAGGTTAACAACAATTGGTTAATCTCGCACCCCGAAAACTGTAACGCGGTACAATTATGCGAGGTCAAACCATTAAAGAATACGGACGAACGTAGAGCAGAGACGATCCGATTACTATAATGCAAATGACGCGCGAGTTGCTTCTTCACCCAGAGCAGTTAAACTAATGCTATGTTCAATTTGTAAGGAGTAGTTTTTTTTTTAAATATGGAAAAAAACTAAAAGCTGTACTGTTTTTCTACCCAAATATCTTTTAAAGTAAAAATTACCACATTTCTCCCCTTTAAAACAAATTACGTGCTTTATTTGTAGTTTTTTATTTCACCAATCCATTCCTAACTAACATAAGGACCTGCGGACAGCGTTAATTAGCTTATATTTCATAAGTTGTACAATAAACTTTTTATACAACCAAGATTGTCTAGCTTGGCGCACTGTAAAGTCATCGAAATAGCTTTACTTTTTACATTTTCAAATATTCGATTTGCCAATTTCCAAAGGTGGGTTATATACCATGGAGTAGTTTTAAAACTACTCCTTAGTAGTCCAAATGTGGGTTATATGGTCCTCCACTAGGACATCGTAATGTTAAATTGACCATGTTTTTTCCATACGTTTGGGTTACTTTTGGACTAGTCCTAGTCCCTTGTGGGCTACTCTTTACACGCGTGTTTGGACTGGTCCTATTATTTGCATGGTAACTACAAATTTCGGTCATAAAAACCTTGGAAAAGGAAATGCATTAATGCAATCAGTATATTCCTTCTCATAAAGCACCAAACGAACTGTCAAAAGCAATTGTTATTTCGTTTTTTTTTAATTTTTGTACCGAACGACTTTTGCATCTCATTAAAAATAGAAATTTTACTCATTTAAAAAATAAAAATTTATAAAAAAAATTCACTGTTTAGGCACGACAAAAAGTTTAAAATAGAATTAAAGAAAATTTCAGAAAGAAAACTTTCATAATGTGAACCCAGACTTACTTGTTTCTTAAATTCCTTTGCCATTTAAAGAAAACCCTGAAATATTCTTTTAATTTTAATTTTATGTTTATTTTAATTTTTTTAATAATAATTTTAATAAAAATATATAAAAATGTACGTATGTAAGTAATAACATTTTAGCCAATGTTAAACATTGAATCGAGGAGGAAGCACATTTAAAAAAAAATTTAAATAAAAAAGAATAAAAATAACATTAAATAATAATTAAAAAAAAACAAGATCTTAGAAAGAAATTTTATATACAAATCAATAACAAATTTAATAAAAAAAACTCAAATAAAAAATGTGATACAAATTCAAAAATTATAATCAAAATTAGTTGTAATTTTTTTAACTTTATATAAAGGATCTTCCAAATAAAAACTTTTAAACTCGGGCAGTTATAGCGGTCATATTGTTGTAGCTACATCTGTCGTATTGGCTGTAATTTTTTCAGTCTGTTTTGTCAAATCAGAATGGAGGGATATGGAGCTAAACAACACGTGTTAATGATAAAATTTCAAACAAATTTTTAACTGACCCTTATTTTTTTTTATCGAAAAATCTTCTTCAGCGAAGAGACCTAGTTGGGACGATACAATCCACATGAGATTCAAGAGCGTCCAATGCACACAGAAAAAGTTACTATTTGGTATGGATTTTGGGAATGACGCCGTCATCCTTCAATATGGTCAGGTCATCAACGTCAAAGGCCTTTAGATCGATCGACAGATGATTACCAACTTCTTTTGGTCTGAATTTGTTGATAATACCAATGACATGTTGCTTTAATAGCAACGACTACGTGCCACACAACTTATATGGGGCATGGTCATCCCACGTGGATGTGATGTAAGCCATCGGGACTTTTAATTTAGCCTGATTTATGAGCTAGAATCTTGGCAAATTGGACATTTTGGATGCGCTATACTCAGCGAAGTCGCAGCGAACATAAAATACAGACAAATCCTCATATAAGAAGACGGTCCAAATATTACTTTTATACGATTAGTGAATCCATTCACTTTACTGAAATTTGTAGTCTCTAACTATTTTTGAATTCGCCTTAAACGACTTTGGGACTTGCGACTTGGGGAAAGGATAAAGGCAAGTAGCATAGATGGGAAAATACGCACCTTTGCCGGCAACCACAAATGTGTTCTTCAAATTAAGCCCGTTTTATATTCAAAACTATTTCTTGCTTTAAATAAATTTTTCAAGAAAATCAACATCGGCATGAACTTGAAGGTAGAAAAGTTTAAAAATCTGTGGGGGCTACTCTCTATTGTGATGCGAATACAATTTCGATGCGAAAGCTTAATGCCAACTTGGTACTCTCTATCACTATCGCAATGAAGCAATCAAAACTGGCAATACAAATTAAACATGGAGCAGATAAACAGTAATGAAGTTTTTAACGGGACGGTAGTATACGCCAAAAAGGTCGGGCAACTGACAAGTGCCAATTTTAAATTCTGTGTGGCACGAGGGAAAAAAAGAGACGGTAGCCACATACTCTGCTACTATCCGGCACTCATACGCTCCAGAGCGAACTGTCAGGGAGATCGTTACTTCCAAGAGCTTAGGGTGATCTCTGGAATTGGACTAATCAGACTCCTAGCATTCGTCAAGAGGGTGTGGAGTACTCTAGGTATCAACACACCGAACTAACCTTTTCATTTACAGGTTATCGTACATCGTGGGGACAATAGGGGCCCTGAATTTTTCAATTAATCTTGTCACAGTTGAAGAAGTTAAAACACTATACTATACGACCCGTTACCAACATAATGAGATGGTTTGAGGGCATAAATACTCGTCTTTGTTTGGAGGCTATGGAAAATATGAGATTCTCTTAATAAGCTTCGATCTTATGGCAATTAACACGTTTTTACGAAATTTCATCCAATTATCTTCAACAATTCGACTTGCATTTTGCACCCTAGGTTTACATGCATTCAATGATGAAAGGTTCAAGCGCATGCCCCTGAAAATAATACGACTAGTCCATACACGCATGTAAAATATAGCCTATCCCTGCAAATAATAGGACCAGTCTGAACACGCGTGTAAAGAGTAGCCCACAAGGGGCTAGGACTAATCCAAAAGTAACCCAAACGTATGGAAAAAACATGGTTTAAAAACGAAAGCATGTCGTTAAAAAACAAAGACATGTCGTCTCACTACAAACACTTTTTAACAATGACATGGTCCGTGCTTGCATTACATCGGACCAGTCCATGGAGAAGTCCATTTTATCAAGATGGAACAGGTGGTCCAATATTATTTGCAGGGGTAAGGGACTAGGACTAGTCCAAATGTAGCCCAAATGTATTGAACAAACATGGTCTATTTAACATTACGATGTCCTAGGGGTGGACCATATAACCCACATTTGGACTACTTAGGAGTAGTTTTGAAACTACTCGATGGTTTACTCCAGAGGATAAGTTTTGCAAACGTTTAAAAACGTAGACATGTCGTTTAAAAACGAAAACATGTCGTTTAACTACAAACTCTTTTTTAACAATAGCGTGCATGCTCCATAATTGCATTCCATTGGACCATGTTTAAAGTAGTCCATTTTATCTAAAATGGATCAAGTAGTCCAATATTATTTGCAGGTATGGTTCTGCCGTAACTTTAACGTCATTACAAAGCTACAATGGGCATTGCGTGCTGAATGATGACGTCGAAACTACTTCAGAACCATTTGCACATGTGGATTTTGACATTCCGTGTACTCTAGGCTTAAAAAGAATGATTTTAAAATGATTGCAATCACAAAATATTGCAATTTTGTCAGGATTTCATTTTGCAATTTTAAAACAAAAAATGAAATCAGTTAAAGATCAAAAAATAAATCATATTGATTGAATTCATTTTGATTTCAATGCCAATTGATTGCAGTTTTTACAGCTCTGATAAAAAACAAACATATAAAAACCCGTTCAGTTTAAAAGACAAATTTAAATTTTTATAAATTTATAATTTTTTGTTTATCTTGTTTTGGTGAAAGGCCTTCGTTTTATAATCCTAAAATATGGTTTTAACTAAGGCCAAATAAATATTTTATAACAGTTTAGAATTAATTATTACAGTTTAATATTTCTATTTATTTATTTTTTTAAATTACGTACATATTTTTTCTGATATTTGGTTAACAAACAAATTTTTAGACAAATATTATTTAAGTTCATTCGATATTTCAAATGTATAATTTCTTTAAAAATAACGATCTGGGTCCTGTTGCACAAAACTATAAGTTACAAATCTACAAGTGAAATACGTTAAAAAAGCAACAATTTTACAATGTTTGTTTCTATTGTAGATTTGTAACTTGAAGTTTTAATTTTTCACTAATTTAACAAAAAAAGTATATTTAGAAAACAAAAAGTGACATAACCTTAAAATCTGTTCTATTTCCAGTTTCAATTTTCGTGTTTTCCGAATATTTCACAGTCGTTTTCAGTTAATTTAAAAATAAAAGATAAAGCTTTGAATGATTAAAAGAAAAAGATTATAATTTCTCAATTAGGCACATAGAATCAATAATAATTGGCAGTGTTAAAATTTTGGTGGGATGCTGCTTTTTGAGTTAATAATAAATCTGGGTCTATTCATTGCTATTAGTTGATCAAAAGAAATTATTTCGTAAAATTTCTTAATGTAGAAAAACGTTTTTAGAATACTGGAAATGACAATTCTAAAAAATAACGTGTCATTGTCATTACGTTTTAAGGGTAATCAGGTAAAATAGAGCTTAGACAGATTTTTTTCTACAAAAATTTTAACATTAAATTAAAAACTTTCAATTAAAAAATTAAAATAGTTTTTAATTGTATTTTCAAATAATTTAAATCCGTTTTAATTATATTCGGGTGTGTTCTAGAATCCGAATCCACTCGAAAGTGAATTACTTCAGCATTTTTGGTTTCTGCATTTCACATCCACATGTTTTTATTCGTTTTCAATAAGAGTAGAAAGGGGTTGGTAAAAGTGAAACGAATCGACAAATATTTTGTTTTATAATATATCGTTACCTAAAACGCAAAAGGCCCTAACTAACCCAAAATTTAAAATCGACTTTTTCATTGATTTTAATGTAATTACAGCTCATTTTTTTAACGCTTTTAGGGCCATTATTACAACTTGAAGTTAGCTAAAGTTAAGATTAAATTGACAGATAATAATGTGTTATCTGTCAAAAAGCGTCTGTTAACTGTCGGATAACAGCTAACGCCAAGTTATAATAATGTCCCTTAATGTCATTTTCCGACAAATTGTTATTTAATCGCTTTTAGCGATCTCAAATTAATTTTTGGGTTTGTTTCAAATTTTGCAATTTTTCGCGAATTTTAGGCATGTTTGTGATAAAAGCAGTTTGTTCCTGTCAGTTTTCTGATTCTTTACAGCTTTGACGATTTATAATAAATAGAAGACTTTTCTACCATGCCCCTGCTAGTAAATTTTTGCGAATTTCCGATAATTTTGCAATTTTCACCAAATTTTTGTCATTCCTTATAGTTTTAGGGACTTTTTGTTGTTGTTATTTTCCGACGTTCTGTTTTTTTTTACCCATTTAGCGATTTCAAATAAATTTTATGGTTTGTTTAGAAGTTTGCCATTTTTGCGAATTTTAGCAATGTTCGCGATAGAAGCGATTTTTGTGATTCTTTACAGCTTTCAAGCTGCGGTTTGAAAATTAGCGATCTTTCGTTAAACTTGAGTTTTTTTTCGGACAAAAACTTCGAATACGCAAAAATATGCGGATTTTAGATCACCAATTTATGAATTATGCGGATTTAAAAAATTTTTCGTTTTCAATTCTGAGCTGATATTCTAATATTATGATAATTTCGCTTCAGTTAAAGTTTTTTTTAAGTTTTTATTCCTAAATTTTTCGCAGATCGAAAGTAAACTTTAGTTTTGATATCAAATGATATTTCACAATAAAAAAAGATGTGTAAAGCAATGTTCACGCCTATTAAAAATATATGACGTCCTACACGTAACCCCTAGTTTTATTAAGAAAATATTTGCTTTTGCAAAACGTTTGAAAGATCCAACATCATTAAACAGTTTCTTAATTTCATTATACGATAACCTTTTAACAAATAAAGCATACTGAATTAAAAGTAATCCTTTAAAATAGAACTAATGTTTGATCAATTTACTGGTCCCGTTTTGTTTTTTGATTTTTCCGCCAAATATTTGTTGGGTGTGAACATACCTTAAGTAGAAAGTAATTTTTTTTTATAACTTCCTGAAAAATCGTACAAAATAATTGAACCTTTGCTAATGGATACTTTTGAATGTGAAGATCTCAAAGGTTCCATTAATTCAAATTTAACTTAAGCCAAATTAAGTACTGTTTCCTTTTGCCACAGATTTTGTACATTCAATATTATGGCTGTAGGAAAAATCGCCCAAAGAAAAATTGCCCAAAAAAATAAATGAAAAATCGCACAAAAAATTCCATGTAAAAATAGCCCATTTTTTCGGGCCATTTTTCATTTTTAAAATTTCGTCAAAATCTTACATACTACTTGTCTAAATCATTCATTACTCCTATACGACGAATTCCTAAATGTTATTTATGAAAATAACGGGACATATTGCAAAAAGGTGGCATGTCATAACGTCCAGTGTCATAGTGTCCGTGGACAAAATCGAAAGCATAGCTTACAAACTCGAAAGCATAGCCGACCTTTGGCCGGACGCAAGGATTTTCTCCTCTTTGATAAAACAAATACAGGCTTCGCTAACTAAAGCTTCTCTGCACAGCCGGCCTTCGGCCGTGGGCAAGGATTTCTCCTCCATGGTATAACAAAAACAGGCTTCGCTAACTAAAGTTTCTCTGCATAGCCGGCCTTCGGCCGTCGCGAGGATTTTCTCATCTATTAACAAATACTGACTTCGCTAACTAAAGCTTATCTACGAAGTATCTAGAGGAGAAAACTCTTGCGCCGGCCGAAGGCCGGCTATGCAGAGAAGCTTTAGTTAGCGAAGCCGATTTTTGTTATACCATAGAGTAGAAAATCCATGCGCCCAAAATTGTTTTCGTTATATGTTTAATATATGCACCCAGAGAAAAAACAATAAAACCATTTTTAAAAAAATGTTGACCATATTATGTTTAATTTAACCAAATCATTGTCACCGACAACCATATTATGGTAAAATAAGTTTCTTTAAAAATAGTTTTGTTGGTTGTGACCATAATAAAACAGGTTTTTCTCTGCGTGTATGTAGATCTTTTTTGTATTTAACATCTTTAATAATTATGGACCTTATGACATTTTTAAAAATGACATAATGTCAATTTGCAAAGTGCCTTAATGCCCACGGACGTTATGACATTTTCAAAAGTGTCACAGTGTCCATGGACACTACGACACTTGAATTTATGACATGACACCTTGCAAAAAGCTATATTCTGTTTTGAGTAATTGATTATAACTATGCAGTGATTAGTTAATATTTAACTATTGAAGAGTGCACAAATTTTGGCGGAGGGCTCAAATAAGTTTTACTTTCCATACTGCCGAGCAGCTGTTGAAGATACAATGCAATTTTTTACATAAAACTTACATTTGTATGTAACTAAATTTACACGAATAATAAACACTTTTTTGCAAATTGGGTAATTTTTAATATTTTTTTTTTTTTTTGGGAAATTTTTCATTTTTTTTGGGCAAAATTTCATTTTTAACTTTTTGGGTGATTTTTCATGTTCATTTGGGCGATTTTTTATTTGTTTTTTTGGGCCATTTTTCTTTAGGCGATTTTTCCTACAGCCCAATATTATATCTGTGGCATTTTGACAAAACATCTTAAGTCGAGATAAGATAGCAAAAAAGTTTTTTTTAAAAAACACGGTAAAACAAATCATTTTATTAAATAATAAAATAAACTAAAATTAAAGAAAAATTTCGTTTATAATACATACATAATTTTAAAAACGTAAACAAAAATGTTTTTTGAATGAAATTTCGTGTGAATACCAACATTTTTTTCAACTTTTTAAATTTGACTTAAGATGTTTTGTCAAAATGCCACAGATATTTTTCTAACAGAAAACAGTTTCTTTTTTTTCGTATAATTTTTAAAATAGCAACTCGATTTTCTATAAATTTGTTTGTTTTTAGTTTCTTCCTCCATTTTGTTTTAATTTGGAATTTGGTGTCTGTTTATAAAAAATATTTTGTAAAGTTTCTATAAATTATAATTTTTTTTTTTTTTTTTTTGTAAAATTTATGTTAAACATTTAAATTCCATTCAAAGTACTCGTATTTGTATTTATGATAACAGTTGAAACTTTCAACAATTTCATTTGTTTAATTCATATGTACATATGTATGTATGTTTACATGTATGTATGTAGTTTATGGTTAAATATCCCTGCTAGCATTTGGAAGATTGTTTTTTAAAAAATCAGAGTAATGAGTCTTTTTCGAGTACTTTTGGTGATGAAAAACTTATTAATCAGCTACACGCTTAAAAACAGACTCGAAAATGACTCACGCTTATGATTCTAAAGTGTTTGATTTAAAATGCAATAACAAATCGTATTGAAACCATAAATGGATCATCTTGGCGCTTAAAATATGAGTATTTCATCCGTTATTCATAATCAAATTTTGCGCAGCTAGAAGGTTGTAAACTGTTTGATCACAAATTGATTATGCATGCGTTCGAAAAGTGATTACTTTTTTTGTTATTTATGATCATATTTTGCGCAGATGGATCATTAAAAAGTGTTTGTTATTTTTTTGTATGGCAATCTCCAACGAATCATCCAGGTGCTTAAAATGTGAGTTTATAATCAAATTTTACGCAGCTAGAAGATTGAAAACTGCTTGGATATTTAAAAAGTACTTGTTAAGTTTTTACAGGAATTTTTTTTTTTTTTTTTGTATAGTAAATGTCTAAAAATTAAATTTTTCTTCATTCATAAAATTACCAAGAAGAGGAAAAGCTGCAACAATTTGTAAGTATATAAAATTTAAAAAAACAAGCAAACAATTAGACTAGCTCAATAGTCATACTAATTTCTTATTAAAAATTTTTACATTTTCAGAAAGAATATATTTCAAAAACCGGTGGTGTAGAACCGGCCGAATGTTTGCATAGTTGGAAAAGGACCAGCACTAAGCCTAGCGCCGAGCAGTGTTTCCTTATAACAACAATTAAAAGTAGGTATATAATTACATACATATGTTATTAAAAATAAATTACAAATAGTTTTCGTTTTAGATATTTGTCATCTTTAATTTAAGAGTAAAGAAACGAATGGCATTCTACAAAAGCATTTTGTTCATGCTAAAGAAAGGGTGGCAAAAAGAAAAAAAAACAAATTAAATTTTTCACTTTTATTAGTATATTTATAATTTAAGTATAATTATATTTGTATTATTATTAATACTATTATTACTATTATTATTTTTATTATTATTATTATTATTATTATTATTATTATGTATTATTATTAGCATTATTAGAATTTTTTTTTGTTGGATTAATTTATTGTTTTTAATAAATTTAAATGTACATATAAAAAATTTATTTACTGCCTGTTTTTAGAACGCGAGTGCAAAAGTGACTCGTGTAATTAACATTTAACATTTCAAAATTTTTGTTTGTTTTAAATGTTAATTAAACGAGTCACTTTTGTAAGAAAAAAGAACTGAAAGATGTCAAATACGATTACCAATACCACTCATAAATGACTCGAAAAACGATTGCAATCTATGTAAAAATTACTCTTAAATTAATAGAAATAGACTAATAAATGACTCGTATATGAAGCGAAATAAGACTGAAAAATTACTCGAAAAACGATCGCAAAAAACATAGAAAAGGCTCTTAAATGAATAGAAAAAAACTGATACATTTTTTTAACAAGACTCCCAAATAACAAAAAAACTACTGATTAATGACTCATAGGCGATTAGAAATATGTCTTATATATGAATCGAAAAAGACGCAGAAAAGAAGTTTAAAAAGACTGATAAATGACTAGAAAATGATCATATATACCATTAGAAAAGAATCTAAAATGACTCTAAACTAATTAAAAAAACTTATCATAAATGACTCATCAAGAAGAGTCGCGGGTAGGGTACCATTTTCTACCGACAAAAGTATCATTTATGATCAGAAAATGAGCGCATATTCTGATTTTTTAATCGCGTTGAAGAGTCAAAAAAGACTCGATTATGATTAAAAATTTTACAAAATGCTAGCTGGGTATGTTTTTTGTTTTTTTAATTATGCAATTCACATAGTGTTCTATTATGTCATATTGGTTGTATTTGCTATAATTTTATGAATGTCACATTTATAAAGTTATAGCATCTACAAATGAATGTTACGTTCATAAAGTACGACCAATTAGACACAATAACAACACTTTGTGAATTGGCTAAACGTATGTAAAAATTGTTATTGTTTTTTATACTTTAGTACTTTTTATATGTAGAAAAAAGATTTGTCCTTTAAATATTAGTTAACAATAATTGTTAATATTTTAAAATATATATTTGTATCTTTAATATTTCTTTTTCATATTTCTCTTTTAGTTTTAAAAGTATGTATTACAAAAAAAAAAATATTAATATTTTTCTTAATTTTATTTATCTTTTAGTTATTGGTCTAAATTATGAGATCATGTTCTGTAACGCATAATTTCGCGTAAAGCATACAATAATTCAGCTTGATTGCGAGCTTCCATTATCATTAAATTGACGTGAACCTGTTAATTATAATAAAAAAAACAGTATTTTGTAATTTAAGATTATATTTTGATAAAGAGTTATTAAACCTACTTTTTCACTGTCCTGAAGTTCAACTAAAATGCTGTCATAATCTTTAGTGGTAATTCTTTCGGGAAAACAACAGGCAGTTTTAATGAACATCTTTAAAGAGCGATCCAAAAGCTGTAAAAAAAGTAAAGGAATTAGAAAAGAACAAAAATGTAGAGATAAGCATATGATTAGAAAGAGAACTAAGCTTTTTGAATTTTAGAACCAAAGTGTGCAACTTTAGAACTTTTTTAATTTATTTCAAGTTAACCAAATTTATTTCAGAAACTTCTATTATATTGAGGAATGTTTCGTTTCAGAAATGTTAAATAACAGTACTGCAAAATCGAAAGGATACAAAAACTTTGGAATTTATTAAAAGTTTTAGTCAGTCAAACCAAACACTTTCGAACATGTCGACCGCCGAAATACATACATTGTTGTGCATGACTTTTCGTTTTTAGTTTAAAGAATTTAAATTAAAAGCAACTAGTATTTGATATTTTTAATTAGGTTTGAGTTCATCAAATTTAATTTTCATTAAATTATTTTTTACTGACAGAAGGAATTTTTACAACGTGAAATTTTATTAAAATTTATTGATTTGAATTTATTGATAATGAACATGGGTACCGGTTCCCCCAGCTCAGCCAAGAAAATACCCATGTTCTGTAACTTTAGTGAGAACTTCTCGCATCGAAAAGATGTAAAACAAAATATTCCATCGTTTCTCGAAAAATGAGAGAAAAGTGTGTCTGCAACTCATGTCGAAAACTGTCAAAAGATATTGCATCGTTGCGTTACAAAGTGCCGGTTCACACACGTCAAGTTTGACTCGTCAAGTCTTGAGTTTTTAGGAGAGAAGGGAAAAGAGAATGCCATTTCTTTTCCCCTCTCTCCTAAAAGATCCAGACTTGAAGAGTCAAACTTGACGTGTGTGAACCAGCACAAATGTCATTATATTCCACTCGAAGCCGATGTGAAATTGCAGACGTTGAGAGCGCCAGTCACACATATCGTTGACGGCGATCAAATTTACTAAAATAGAAAAATTTTCAACAACGGCGGCGGAAATACAACCGCCGGCTAAATCAAATAATGTAAAGTGCGACTTTAATATTTGTTGTTTGCAAACGAGCTTTGAAAAAATCGTATATTTTATAAAAATGTTAAAAGCAAAGTAATTAAACAATGGAAAAATGTGCCAAGAACAATTTGCTATTACACGGTGCTACAGTGAAAATATACTTGGAAAATGACCTAGTGTAAGTTGAAGGCCTTGTTGAGTAGATCTCAAATCAGTTTTAAAATGTTCGGAAACACCCTCAAATTTCGGAGTTATTCCGAAAAAACCATTTTCGGGTAGGTTCGAGTACTTATCAACACGTAACTCAGTTGATTTTTATCCGATTTTTATTTTTTTAATGGTTTCAGAAAGAAGAGACGTGTGCCTTTCTAAATGTATACACTTTTTGGTATGTGTATACAATTTTTGTAGTGATATTCTTAATTATATCTGATTTTAATTTGATTTTTTCTCAATTTTTCAAGTTTGGTGCCATTTTTTTAAATTAGTTTGTTTAGAAACATACCAAAAAAGTTATTAAGGTTTTTCAAAAGTGAAAAATTTAGCTTTTTCAAATATTGTTCAATAGACCGGGTCAACCTCCATACAAAACAAAAATTATGCCTGTCTCCCCGTAGAATGAAAGATATGTCAATAAAGTTTCTAAAACAGGAAATATTTTTATTTTTTTCTGCTACGCTCACAATTACAGCCCTTTTGGTTTTTTATATATAGCGCTGCCATTTAAAGTCTTATCTCATCAAATCGCATATCGGTGTTCATGGCTTGACAGTGGCTTCATTTTTAATCCTACACTAGGTCGCTTTTCAAGTATAAAAAAAAAAGTGCTCATTTGTAGCAGCGTGTTATTATTATTCTATGCATTTTGCATTTTTAATAGTTTTTTAGTGTTAAAATTGTTTCTCGCCACATTTTTTTCGTGAGTTTATTTGACAGTTCAAAGCGGGAACTTTTCTCACAAAAATGAAACAGACATACTTGTTCTGTTCATTGGCGAGTAATTTCCTTACGTGACAGCTATGACTCGCCAAAAAAGTTGCAAACACAGTTTAGTGAGAGTTACAGAACATGGGAACACTGGGTGGAATTTACATGTTTCAAGAATCACCGCATTTTTTCCTCAGAATTCTTTCAAACATCAATCTTTAACCAGTGGTACTGCTGGTTCGAAATTTGCTGTAATTATCAGTTTTAAATTTTTTTACATGTTGCCTCCTTTTCTTCTGTTTTTTTCGTATTCTTTCTGTCAAGACTTTGTCTCGAAAACCTGAATACATTTGTTTATGTTTTTTTCCACTTATGTCGACATTTTATTTGTACAAATTGAATACAAATGTAAACATTAGAGCTCGTGCCATAGCTATTAAATTCAACCCAGGTTCGAGCCCCAGCTCAGCCAATACAATTATCAATAACTTTAAAAGGTGTGAAACTTTTTTAATATTTATCTAAGACCCAATAAAGCATATATATTATGGGTCCTTGAGTAATTCTAAGTGGATTTAGCCATGTCCGTCTGTCTGTCTTTCCATCTGTTGAAATCAAGTTCACTTTTGAACGACTCAAAAGAAAAGAACAATGTTAATATCAAATTGTTTCTAGTTCTCCTAACCCGGTAACATCGGTTTAGTAGAATAAGAGTTATGAATCAAAATGTGGAACAACCAGCCTTAAAAATTGTTACGCGGAAAGAATAATTTACGAAACATAGATTGAACCAAGAAAAGTTTGCATGATTCTCGTCCAAGCCAAAAATTACTTATTTTAAATACATATATGTGTGGCTTGGTTTAAGCAAAATGTTTCATTATTTAAAAAAGTTTTACTAAATAAAAACAAAATAAGTTAAAATCAAGATATTTTTCGCTTGGACGAGAATCAAGCAAAATTTAGTTAATAATTCTTTCCGTGTCATTTTGTTACAAAAACATGCATAATTAATAATGGCGAAATGCACATATTGATATGTGATTTTGCACAAATTTTCATTAAGATCGGTCCTCAATTTTTTACATTATTATTAACAAACTTTAACGAATAATGCTATTGTAATAAATTTTGGTCTGTCGCATTTCTGTTTAAGTGAAAATCACGCTATCAAATTTCGTTCATAATTTACTTTAGGCCCCATATAAAGACCACTCTCGAAAAACAATTTAGTACGCCTAAAATCATAACCAGGAAAACCATTTCCTTGTGCGACCAATGAAGGCAGAAACAATATATTTATCCGTTTTAGAGCTTTTTATGAATTTTGGCATCGATTACTTCTACATTTAATTTTTACTCTAAAATTGTAAGACAAAGCAGGTTGTCATTAAGGATAAATGTTATGGGACTTGTATCTAGACCAATCTTTTAGTATTCCGATCGACTCAAATTCACTCTTTAAAGTGATCTAACGATGGCAATCCGTCAGTCTGGCTGGTTGTCTGTCCATGTTAGCCTTGTGTGCAAAGTAAAAGTTCAAATTTTGTAGATAATTTGATAAAATATGGACGATGTCTATGCAAATGGTGAGAATCGGTCTATAATTTCACATCAAAATTAGACTCTTTGTGTCCGCAAGCTATATAATTATGATGGTACATATTTAAATAAAATTTGTCCCAAAAATATTTTACTGCAAATTAAATTGTTTTCGAATCAGTTCACATTTGCTCAAATCTCCCAACCTTAAATAGCTTTAACTTCCATTTAAATGTTAACATTTGTTAACAATAAACATTTTTTTCATTTTTCGAATTTATTCTATGAGTTAAATTTCAGTTATGTATTTTGTAAAGCTTTTTGTAATAGTTCTATTCCTTTAATTTTTCAGAAATGACTTTATACACTACCAGACTATTATATTGTATTTTCTTTTTACATTTTACCTTAGCCTTCCTTTGGAAAGCAATGAGGTATATTGAATGTTCAGAAAAATTTACAATTATTAGACACCAGCAGAATGTAATGCATTTTCTGGCCCGCTACGGCCGTCGTCAGCATTCTTTGTGTCTCACTGGATAGTGTTACTTTATAAATTTAATGTATTTAACTCAACTATTTTAACAATTAGAAATAAATAAATTCGAAAAATGAAAAAAATGTTTATAATAATATAAAGTAACCTTCACAAGGAAATAATTCCCAATTTCTAATTGTTAAAATAGTTGAGTTAAATACATTAAATTTATAAAGTAACACTATCCAGTGAGACACAAAGAATGCTGACGACGGCCGTAGCGGGCCAGAAAATGCATTACATTCTGCTGGTGTCTAATAATTGTAAATTTTTCTGAACATTCAATATACCTCATTGCTTTCCAAAGGAAGGCTAAGGTAAAATGTAAAAAGAAAATACAATATAATAGTCTGGTAGTGTATAAAGTCATTTCTGAAAAATTAAAGGAATAGAACTATTACAAAAAGCTTTACAAAATACATAACTGAAATTTAACTCATAGAATAAATTCGAAAAATGAAAAAAATGTTTATAATAATATAAAGTAACCTTCACAAGGAAATAATTCCCAATTTCTAATTGTTAAAATAGTTGAGTTAAATACATTAAATTTATAAAGTAACACTATCCAGTGAGACACAAAGAATGCTGACGACGGCCGTAGCGGGCCAGAAAATGCATTACATTCTGCTGGTGTCTAATAATTGTAAATTTTTCTGAAAATTCAATATACCTCATTGCTTTCCAAAGGAAGGCTAAGGTAAAATGTAAAAAGAAAATACAATATAATAGTCTGGTAGTGTATAAAGTCATTTCTGAAAAATTAAAGGAATAGAACTATTACAAAAAGCTTTACAAAATACATAACTGAAATTTAACTCAAAGAATAAATTCGAAAAATGAAAAAAATGTTTATAATAATATAAAGTAACCTTCACAAGGAAATAATTCCCAATTTCTAATTGTTAAAATAGTTGAGTTAAATACATTAAATTTATAAAGTAACACTATCCAGTGAGACACAAAGAATGCTGACGACGGCCGTAGCGGGCCAGAAAATGCATTACATTCTGCTGGTGTCTAATAATTGTAAATTTTTCTGAACATTCAATATACCTCATTGCTTTCCAAAGGAAGGCTAAGGTAAAATGTAAAAAGAAAATACAATATAATAGTCTGGTAGTGTATAAAGTCATTTCTGAAAAATTAAAGGAATAGAACTATTACAAAAAGCTTTACAAAATACATAACTGAAATTTAACTCATAGAATAAATTCGAAAAATGAAAAAAATGTTTATAATAATATAAAGTAACCTTCACAAGGAAATAATTCCCAATTTCTATTTGTTAACAATTTTAGAATATTGTTTCTTTAAATGATAATTTTTTAATTTTTAAGGCATATTTTTAACATTTTTCAGGGCAGGGTTTTGACTGCATATTTAATGCGCATAAAACGAGTTTTTTAGAGCATATTTCTGGTTTCCCTGATCATAACAAATAACGTTATTGTAATAAATTTCGGTCTGTCACAGTTTTTTATGAATAGAAATCAAACAAAAGACCGGTCTATTATTTACCATACGCCTCATATAAATACCACTCTCGGAAATCGTTACGAATAATGCTTTTGTAATCTCAATCACACTGTCAAATTCCGTGAAGTTCAGATCATAATTTACCACAGGTCCGATAAAAAGCCTACTCCTGAAATGTCTTAGCTGCCGGTGGAGGGTATCAAAACTTTTACTAGTTTAAAAAACTTTCATATTTTACACAAAAAAATATTGGGTAAGAGTATAAAAAGTAATTCTTTACGAACATCTTTATCAATATAACGAAAAATCGCGAATTGAGAAATTATTTGCGTTCTTATTTCCAAAAATTGTATTTGACGTACTCAACATCATAATCAATCTCAATTACCTGATTAACTTCACCATAATCGTAGTCATCATGACGTATGCCATAAATACATTGAATATAATTCCAAATGGCGCGACGAAACTTTGAAGTATCCACATTTTTAACGCCAGCCATGGTAAAATATGTCAAATTATAGGCACAACGAAATTTCTGATCCAATAAAGTGCCAACATCTTCATATAAACTGTATATAAATATATTTATTGTTAAAAACAAAAGAAAAGCAATTTTTAATCACCATTTTGTTTGGTATTTTGTAATACTAACCCATTAACTAACGAATAACCATGATCGTCCCATGAATAATCCTGTATACGAAATGTATTTGGTATATTTTCAGCACCACGACGAGCAAAATCTTGATACGTAAAATTGGGATCTTCAATATAGTGAGAAATGACAGGGGGTATTTCAGCAGGTACAGCTGTGGCGGTAGCAGGCAATTCGGCTGTTTGCATTTCAACGTTCTTAAAACGATTACTCAGTTCGGCTTCACTGCATTCGTCTTGTTTTTGCGAAAGAACTTTCATGCGTTCCATTAAAGCTTCGACGGAGACACTGGGTTGAGCTGGGCAATAAAGAAATTTAATAAAAATATCTTAACCAAAAAAAAAAACTTGCATTAACCAATTTATCGAATAAGCTTTTATGAGACAAATTTCAATTTATAAAGCTTTTTGCAAAAGTCTTATTCCCTCAATATTTCACATTTTTATTTTTTTGCTTAATCCAACCTTTGGCTAACATTAAAGCTATAGACACGTACTTATATAGACCCCTAACCGCGAAAATAACGTAAGCGCCAAAAATCTAATTTTACAGGAGAGAGCTTTTTTATTTTATTTCATATAAATTTTGTATGAAATTTGTCGCTTACAATTAGATTGTTTTTACTTTAAAATTGTAACGTTACCTTTTGTGACCATGACATTTTAGGAGATGATGCAAGTGTTGCCAATTAAGTCAATTATTAAAAAAAACGAAAGTTGAAAATCATGCCGCTTACGTTATTTTCGTGGTTAGGGCTCGATATATAAGAATGACTCTATACACTACCAGAATATCTTGTTTTTTTCATTATAAATTGAAATATGTCTCATAGAAGCACATTCGAAAAAAAAATTGTTATTCTAGCATTTGATGGAAAACGATTTTGAAAACAAAAAGGTTTGAAACCGATAATATCGAATTTCATCACACATACGTGACGCATTTATTAACAGTTTTAAATAAAAGCTAAATTTAATTTTAATGTTACGATTTTTCTTTAAGATTAAACTATATACAAAGAATATTAATTCCTAATTTCATTAGTTTACATTTAATTTAGCAAATTAAAATTTAAAAAACCAAAAAAAATTTTTTTTTCCAATGTAAAAAAAATTAACTTATTTATTCAAGTTTTTCATTTATTCTTTTGATTTCTAAAATTATTTTTTATTTACATACCATTTAATTTATTAACACCATTGACAGCATTTGTTGCTGCGCTGCCAGCGCCACCTATATGAGGCATGCCGCCAACGACACTACTATGCGATACATTCACTGCAGCGGCAGCAGCAGCAACAGCTTCAGCATTATTATTGCAATAAACTTGATGATTATTATGATCAATAGAATTGCTGTTGTTGTTAATATTGTTGTTTAATGTTATTTCACTTAATACAGTCTTTTGTGGTTGTTGTGGAGGCACTGCAGCCGCAGCATTTAATGATTGTTGCTGTAAAATATTTTCAGCTGTCAAAATTTGATGCTGCGACACTGTTGTGCCGCCTGTGGGTGTTTGTGGTGTGGATAATGTTGCGGGTGGTGTTTTCAATTTGGGACTAGACAGGCCATCAAGTTTTTGTGTCAAACCGCAGGAGAACACAAACGATGACAATGAATGAAAATGCGATAAAAGAACCATGGCGTGTACAACTTCCGAAAGAGACCAACTGTTTTTACCTCTTGTGAGGCTCTAGAAACAAACAGATATAAAAGAAATTAGGTCAATTGAATGAGAGAATAAACTTTGTTATAATTAAAAAAATTATTAAAATTATAATTGATTTAATTAATGCTGAATAACTGAATTAACTTTTTGTTCTAATGTTACCGTTAACCGTAAGATGGTCGCAAGCCACCCTAATACGGTTGTCGTTTCCTTTTAGAGGACTGATTTATCCATTATATGGTTGCAGTTGGTAACAATATGGTCGAAGCAACTTTTATATAAATTCGGAAATAAATATTTTCTCTGTCTGCAAAAATGTCTCATGCTGTAATTGGATTTTTTCACGTTGCACCGTCTTGTGTTATCATGTCGCGATATCAAGCACCAGTAACTGTCAGTGGGTGTTTCACCATCCTAATTTTTGAAGAAGTATGGTGGTCCAATGATGTCTTCAGTCCAAAATCCGCATCAAACAGTGACACTTTTGCATGTATACGTCTGGGTTCCATAGACCCAAAATGCAACTACAGTGTTTTTTTAGACGTATTGAACTCCCGATAGGGATTACTGTAAAACTAGCTGTCATACTAATAAAGTGTGTTTGACTTTTTTTTAACGAGTATGTAAACATCCAGAATTGTCGTTTTTGGAGAGAGTACAATCCTTATGCAACTCCATTACACACCGAAAAAGTCATCGTTTGATGCGGTTTACAAGCAAAAGGCGTCATCGGCCCATTTGCGTTTAAATTCGAAGCCGGTGCCAACATTACCATGAATGGCGAACGCTACAGGTAAATGACTCGTGAATTTTTCATTCCTCATATCATTACAAATAATTTGGAGACGGTGTGGTTCAAATAAGACGTCGCAACATGTCATACAGCGCTTGAAACCATCAATCACTTTGTTGATCAAAACGTTTGGTGACTTATCTCAAGAAATGGACCCGTGAATTGGCTACCTCTTTAGTGTGATTGACAACTTTGGAGTAACTTTTGTACGCTTTGTACTCCCTTAGTTTTGCGATTAAAGTGAAAAGTAACTTTTTTGAAGCAAATTTTTGTACGAAAAAAATTTTTGTTTTTTGGTTTATGTTGGTTGACGTCTTTCTCATAGAAAGATGCTGATTTTTCAAAAAGTTTTATGCCTCTCAAAAAAAAACAACCCTTAGTTTTGCCATCAAAATCAAAAGTCATTTTTTTTTTGTTGACTTCTTTCTCATAGAAAGATGCTGATTTTTCAATAATTGAATTTGATGTGTTTTATTTTTAAAAAAAGTTCTATGCCTCTCAAAAAACACCCCTTAGTTTTGCCATCAAAATCAAAAGTCATTTTTTTTTGGAGCAAGTTTTTGTCCGGACAAATTTTTTTTTTTTTTTTTTGTTTATGCTGGTTGACTGACTGCTTTTTAATAGAAAGATGCTGATTTTTCCAAAATCGAAAAAAACACCCCTTAGTTTTGCTTTCAAAATCAAAAGTAATTTTTTTGGAGCAAATTTTTGTCCGGACAAAATTTTTTTTTTTTTTGGTTTAGACGTCAAGTCTTTCTCATAGAGAGATGCTGATGTTGCTAAAAATTAATTCTATAATTCATTTAAGAAGTCTTTTTTGATGTGCACGGCCTTTATAAAACTAGCCCTCTAACTGTCAGCTGTCAATTAATTTATAGACTTAACAATAATTTAATAATTTACATATTGAAAAAATTAAAGTTAAAAACTTACCTCAATATGTTCCTTACGCAACAGCCACGGACGATGGGCTAAAATTTTATTGATCTCATATATGGCACGTAACTTGGGCGGTATAAATTCGAGGCCATTTAACCATTCCGGATTACCTCCCTGATTTATAAATTCTTTTTCATACATCTTTACCAAATAAGGACATTGATGACGGGCTGCAGCCTGCAAAAATAAAATTCGATAACATAAACTTTTTATACTTTTACTTGTGTAATTATTTTAATAGAAAAAAATTGAAAAATATGATGTTCAAAACCTTCACGAAACAATTGTAATAAATGTTGATCATCAACATACATACAATAAATTAACATCATCATCATTTAGGAATGCGAATGACCTAAAGATGGCATGACTAAAACTTTTACGATCAAAAGAACTGAAACAAAAAAAAAAATCATAAACACAAAATTATGCCAACTTTTAATTTTTCGCTTTTTTTCTTAAGAATAATTTTATTATATTTTTTATTTCTATGAATTTTGCATGTGATAAAAGAAAAGAATAGAATCTTTGACTCATTAACGCAATTAAATAATGCGTAAATTACACGATAATTTATGAGCATAAGCACAATTATTCGAGCGAACAATCAGAATGTAAACAGATGACTAGGGGTCGCATTTTAATGCAATTTAATATTGGAAAATATGCGCATAATAAATGCTTTAAAAAAATTAAAAATCATTCCTAGGAAGTTTATATGCTCTCGAAAGGTAAAAAAATCAAATTTTTTAAAGTTTTTTTGCGATTTTGATCTTAAAGATGAAGTTTTTTTGATTTTATATGTTCACAGTTTTTGTTTTTTATGGCAAGCGCTGAAACTTTGTCTCAGAGGGTAGAGAAAAATGACACCATAAAAAAAGCCCAAGTCATGCGCAAAACAGAGAGACACGGGTCTTTTTTTTTTGGTCTTTAATCACGTTGAGTTGTCCGTATATGGTTATTTTTTTCGTGTTGCATTGTGTTATGAAAGGGGAAAGACGATTAGGAAAGTGTTTTTTGTTTCTTGTACAAGCAGTTTTTTTTAGTTTGTTTTTGAAAAAAAGAGAGAAGGCATACAAAATGCAAAACAAAACTATTATTGTATGGACACGAATGCAGTTTCAAAATATGGCCAAGGACTTAAGGACCCAATAAAAATTTTTACCATTTTGCGAAGCACTAAAGGTACATTTAAAGAAATAAGCGCACAATTATGCGCTACGCAATAAGACATACAGAAATGCAGTAAAGTAAGTGAAAGAACTCTCAACAAATTTTATAAAAAAAAAATAACATTTCAAGTGCTACGGCATTCCCTTACTACGAAGCAGGTTTGTAAGGGAGAATACTAAAAAATAACTGTATCAAAACATTCAGTGTGTAAAGATGATCGTTACATCTAACAATATTTATGTGAGCTGAATAATGCGCTTTATGTGTCAAAAATGTATTGCTTCAAAGTGGGAACTCGCCATATAAAATTCATGTCTTCCGTAAGCGCAATGGTAAGCGAAACCCTTATGTTTCTCCCTTACAAACCTGCTTCGTTGGAAGCTCCATTTTTTATTGGGGAATAGGTATAGAGGATAATAGGTTAGAAATGCAACTAAGGATTTCTAAAACTTGTAGGAGTTTGTTTAATTCAGAGTCATTTATAATGGATTTTATCACGATATCAATAATAATACGAAATATATTCCATTAAAAAAGGCTTGCGTATGCATGTCCTTTATAAGGGACTTCGTACTTTAATATTTATTATCTTTAAGATCTTTTTAAATATGAAATTGATTTTGTTTAATATAACTTTATAATATTGAATAAAAAGTCCGCGGAAGGAACGCGGTTAATAATGAAGCGGCCCACAATGTCGACAAGAACATATCATTCGTATTTTCATATTGAAAATGATAATAAAATCTAAAATTTGTTTTTAATATTAATATTTGAAAAAAATGTTCTTGTCGACATTGTGGGCCAGGCAATAAGATTCAACCGAAAGCTTTAAACAATTTTTTCCTAATTAAAGATATTCTGTTCCCAGCTAGCATTTTTTTAAATTATTAATCATATTCGAGTCTTTTTTGACTCTTCAGCGCGATTAAAATACCAGAATATGCGCTCATTTTCTGATCATAAATGATACTTTTGTCGGGAGAAAATGATATCCTACCCGAGACTCTTCTTGAAGTCATATATGATTCATTTTTTTTATTAGTTTAGAGAAAAGTTCGACCCTTTTTTTAATAGTTTTTGTTATTGAATTTTAAATCAAACACCTTTAAATCATAAGAGCGGGTCCCTTTTGTGTCGATTTTTAAGCGTGCAAGTGATTAATCAGTTTTTAATCACCAAAAGTACTCAAAAAAGACTCACACCAATGATTTTTGCAATAACGATCTTCCAAATGCTAGCAGGGTTTATTGTAGTTAAAATTAAGGCGAATTCATTACAGATAATCTCAGTACTACAACAAATACAACGCGTACAAAAACTTCAATCAATTTGTTTTTTTTTTTTTTTTAATCATTGTTTAATGTCAAAAACAGAAATAAAACAAAACAGAAGCAAAAATAAACATAATTTTGACATCCAACAATTATGTATAAAGCTAAGAAAAGCTATCAGCAGGGCTTTTAAGACCACCTGTAATGAATTCTTTAATGTTAATCAATTTAAAACTTTTTGTTTTATTTTTGTATACTTGATAATGCAGCAAAATAGTTGTTATGTTAATTTATTTAAATATAATAAATTCGAGCACGAGTCCGAAATTGTAAAATCGTTTCACACGAATTGTGTTGAAATAGTCTATTGTAATGTAATGTTAGTACATATAGACCAGGGGTAACCAACTGGCGGACCACGGTCCGGATCCGGACCGTAGACCTATTTTATGTGGACCTTGTGTTAAAAATACAAAATATTTTACATTATGTAACAAATTCATTAGAAATATTTTCGTCTCGACATCAGCCTTTGGTGTACCGATGTGCTTTATTTATCAACAAACAGTTGCGTTAATTAAAAGCTCGAATATAACACGACATTATGATACTTAACACAAATCATTTGCAGACAATTTTCCACTTAGCAGTAATCTAAAATAGAAAAGTAATTGTCGTCCATTGACTGAGCAGGAGAAATGTGGTGAAGCTTCTTTACGTATTTCTTGGGCTCTTGCTAAGCATATGAAACCATTCACTGATGCTGACATAGCCAAGGAATGTATGCTCGAGGCAGGCAATGTTTTGGTTGAGAACAGAAAATATGTTGTTGAAACTATTCGACGGATTCCGTTATCTGCGAGTACTAACACAAGAAACACAGACGTTCTGGCAGAAGAAAATCATTGTGATGTGAAACATTAGTTAAATAATTCCGATTATTACGCCTTGGCTATGGATGAATCAGGTGACATCGCTGATAAAGCATAATTAGTTATTTTTGTACGTTTATTAGACAAAATGAGACAAACTTTTTTTGAGGAGCTCTTAATTATTTTGCCGTTAATAGAAAGAAGCCGAGGAGAAGACATGATGGACGCGACGCGGTGATGGATTATTTCGTTAAAAATGAGTTAGACTTAAAATAGTATTTATCAGTAACTACCGACGGTGCACCAGCGATGGTTGGGGCTAAAAAGGACTAGTTCACTATTGAAAACCAGTGCAAAATCGAATGAAAATTTGATTTCTTTCCCTTGTAGCATTCCCCAAACTGTGCTTTGCTGCAAACTCAATCCTAATATCGCGAGAACAATGCAAGGAGTGATAAAAAAATAAATTTTCTTTGGGCAAAATCAGCACTGAAACATCGTGAAATGAAAATATTTCTTGACGAAGTGGATGCTCAATATAACGTTCTGTTATTGCATAATAATGTGAGATGGTTAAGCAATGGCTGCACCGATTCTTCACCATTTTAGAAGACTTGAAGGCATTTCTTTTCAAAATTGATCACACGTCAACAAACGATTACTTAAGTTTTCTTAGCAATAAAGGAAACGTAACTTCCATTGCTTTCTTATCAGATATTTTTAAACACATCAATGATCTGAACCTTAAACTTTAAGGCAAAGGAAAGCTTGTATGGGAGCTCCTTTCAGAAGAAAAAAGCTTTTTGCGAAAACTCGATCTTTTCAAAATTGATCTGGATAATGAACACCTGAACTTCCCTAATTTAAAAAAAATCTGCAATGACAACGAGCTTGAAGTCTGCCAATATAAGACGTTCGTTGAGGATTTAAAATCGGAATTTGAAAACAGATTCGCTGATTTTAAGAAAGTTATGAAGCTGCAAATATTTTCGGGAGTAATAAAGCTTCTCTCCAGATGGAAATTAGCGATTTCCAAGAAAATACAGTTTTAAAACACCAAAAACAGGAAGTTTCTTGTCAAGAGTTTTGGATAAAATTTGTTTGTGCTAATAAATACCCAGAATTAAAACATTTGCCTTGAAACTTCTCACTTTGTTTGGGTCAACATATGTTTCTGAAGCAGCATTTTCTAAGAAGAATTTTATTAAAAATAAATTCCGGAACAGACTTTCCGATGAACAAATCCAAGATTTAATAAGAATAGCCTGCACAAGCTTTACTCCAAACTTCAGGCGGATAGTCCAAGACAAAAAATGTAATTTTTCTCATTAATATTTAACGTAATGACAAAGTTTAAAATGTGCAATACCTAGCCCATAGTTTGATCTTGAATGGTTTTTCGGCTTTCCTGAACAATTTGTTTTAAGACATACGCGGATGCCCATGAAAACCACCGAAATATCGTAGCACTTTTATAAAATATAACGAAATCTCTGTGTGTTTTGTTGTTGGATTTTACAAAAAAACTATGATATTTTGCATTTGCACTATTACATCACTAATACTTGAATGAACCCCGCTAATATTTTAATTTTTTAATTTCTTTAAACATATTTTTTTATGGAATTTTATGTTTTAATTGTTTAACCGCTCACAAATAAAAAAAAACTACACAACTTCTTCAAAATTATTTTACAAATGGCGCTAACATAATATGATTAGAGTAAAAATAGTTTGATTGCATCTTTAACATAATATGATAAATGTATAGAAAGTTATCATGTTATGGCTATTAAATATCATGATATGGTTGTGAGAAATATAATATGTTTAGAAAGTTATCATAATTAAGTTGTTAGAAAAATAATTATTTTTCGGTCAACAATACTCAAATTCATAATTGCGATAAACATTGATATGTTTACAGTAAATATAATATTGTTGATATTAAATAAAAATAACAATTATTTGTGTACGACAACAATATATTGTTACATTAAACATAGTGTTGTTGCCGTAACCATGCCCAACCATATTTTTTCTCTGCGTGTACTTTACTTCTTTTTATTCAAAGCATTTGTTTATTATTAAATAAAAGAATGCACCGAAACCCATTTGTTTTATTTGTCCATTGATACATTATCTAAGAATATTATTTAAAAAGTTCAGTTTATTACCCTCCGGACCGCTACGGTCGTGATTTTTAAAAAAACGGACTCCAAATGAAAGTAGTTGGTTACCGCTGCTATAGACTTTTATATTTCCTGTTTTTTTACTTTCGACATCAAATTTTTGTACAAATGATTGTTAGATTTCATGTACTCAGATTATTAATTCAAAAACCTTGTAAAGTTTTCCGTTAATTAATTTTTTATTTATTAAAAAAACATTTCACATATTTGTGAGTACATGAAGTTAAAAAAAAGTATTGTAACTGTACAGAAATTCCAAAAATAAAATGTAAATCTAAAATATGTCTTACCATGTATATAAATAATAAAATTTACATAATGTAAATTAAAGCAATGTATGTAAATATAAAATTTACTTACTAGGTGAATTAAATATTAACACAATATTAATGAGGCTATCAGCGCAGAAATGGTGTAACCCACAATTTAATTTGGTTACGGTTCTGGTGTAAGATATGTTCTGTGCACCGTTCTTTACAGTGCTTTAGTCGAATAAGCCGACTTTTTGTATTAAAAATAGATGGCGCTAGAAACATAGTTTTTGCACGCCCCGTTACAACCAAGTAATATAGTGCAAGAGTAGTGTTACTCCTCATTATCTCATAATAAGTAGTCTGGGGTTACACAACTGCTGCGCTAATAGCCTCAAATTGTGTACTTACATTATGTAAACTAAATTATTTACTCTTTAAAAACGAAAAATGTAAAAAAAATTTAAAAAAAATAATAGACTTCGAATCATACAATAATTTTGCGACATTCGTTAAAATTATTACGCTTCAAAGTAATTAAATTTTGATGCATCGTTTTACAAAATGTCGGTGTAAAAATCTTCGAATTATCACAGCGATTTTCATTGTTTGTTACCACTTGAGGCAAAGTGAACAACAAAATATGATGATAATTTTCAATAATTTTAGCTGCCACATCTGTTGTACAGATTTCTGGTTGTTGCTTAATGGGATCTGGTATATATTCGCTAATTTGCTTTGGACTTAACACTCGATTTTTGGGTAGACGCGACAATTTCCAGGCGACATACGTAACAACATCAGCCTGTTCCGTATCAATCAGAAATATTGTATTAGGACTATACTTCACCAGATTTGGTATAAGATTCTTCATAACATTTGTACATTGGTCCAAAGTGTCTTTAATCGTGTTGGCCTTTTCCCTGCGACTTTGTATGTCTTTGGTTAGAATGATTAAATCGGAATTGCGGGTGTCTTGAAAATGTTTGGTGGCTTTAATGGAAGAATTACTTGTTAGCCACTTCGAGTTATTGCAATTTCCTTTCATGGCTTGTAAATCCATTATGCAAATTTGTTGACAGAGGTCACGATCCAAACACGTCTTGGCCATTGGTAAACTTGTTTGCTCAGTGCCCACAATGGTGATTTTTTTGTTGCAATTTGTTTTAAGTGGCTGTTCGAAGTTAAAAAAACTTTGGGCTATGGAGCTTTTAGGCTCTCCATAAAGATTTTTTACATTTGCATTCGTAATTCTTGATAATTGTTGATGGGTTACTTGATACAAGGCCGTTGTTAATTTACGAAACATTTTGAGAACAATAATTTAGTGTTAATTTAAAACCGCTTAGAATTAAAGTAAAAACTCTTTCAAAAAACAATCGTAGTTTTTTTTTGGAATAAAAAATAAATTAATTTTTGTTCTACGTTTTTGACATGTGTCGTAATGAGACAAATTTTAAAAATTAAAACAAAATAAATAAAAACACTATGCATATTCGGCTGTGACGAATCCTTGGTACCCTTCAACAGGACTAAGGGCCATTATAACAACAACAATATTGCTAACTATGAACCGATCTTGAAAACATCTGGTACCCAAATTTCAAGTCGTATATGTCAAATTTCAGGAGTAAAACAAACTTTAAAAGGAGCTTAGCCGCTTTATTAAAGTGGAAGTTATGATTTTTTTGTGCATTATAATCAGTGTTGCCAATTTAGCCATTTAGTTGCTAGATTTAGCCATTTTTCACCCTATTTAGCCATTAAAAAATGAGTTTAGCCATTAGCCATTTTTTTTTTTTTAGCCATTTTTCATCTTGTTTAGCCATTTTTTGCCGTTTTTCTTTTAAGAGAATAATTTTTATTTAAATATTTATAAAAGTAAATAAACATTTTGAAGAAATAAAACGCCTTTAATTGAAATAACAATTTTTACTAATGTTGAAAATCGCTATAAACTTTGCGCTGAAACATCTTTCAAAATAAAGGAACAGTATTCCACTATTAAATTTATAAAATGGACCAACACAAACATCGCTGTTTCTTTCTAGTTGCAAGTATTTCAATAAAGGGATGCAGGCGGTAACAAAATTGTTTTAGAAATTTCAGAATTAACTATAAAGTTGCTCTCACTTCCATGTTCTAATGCTGAAGTAGAGAGGGTGTTTAGCCAAATAAACATCGTTAAAAGTAATTTGAGAAATAGGTTACATTAAGCAACCGTTAATTCGATTTTATCAATTAGGTGAATATTTTTACCATAACAATACAATATTTATACCACCACCACAATAGTGGAGAGGGTACTATGCGTTTGTGCTGATGTCTGTAACACCTTAACATATTGGTTCTGGGCTTTATATGGCTTACGTATACCGATTTACTCAGAATCACTTTCTGAGTCGAATTAACGATGTTTGTCCGGCTGGCTGGCTGTCCATGTAAGCCTCGTCTATGCGCACAGGTCGCAATTTAGAGATTATTTGATAAAATTTGGTACAAAGGTTCTAATTTGGTGTAGGGTATCATAAAGTCGAGTTTAACCGACTTAGTTTCTTACTTGTTTTTTATTGTAAATCTGGACTCAAAAGGTTGGGTATATGTTGTCGTGATTATGATTTACCTTCAAATTATTCAAAACTTATGATTATTTGAAACTAATGAGTGATTCCTATGAGATGAACAATATTAATTATTCTTATTTAACAAATTGATTGTAACTCACAATTTCATCGTAAACCACTTTAAATGAATTATTTCCGGTTTGGTACTGAATTTTAATGTGTTTTTATTTAAAAAAGGTTTTAGCCATTTTTTAGCCCATTTTTAGCCATTTTTTCCGTAAATTTAGCCATTTTTGGTCACCAAGTTTTGGCAACACTGATTATAATTATAAATGCAGCTCAAGTACAATCAAAAAAGGATATGTGGACGATGGACATGCCCTTAGCCGAATACAATAGTTTTACAGCAGAACTAAAAAGCATTATTTAGGAGAATGTTAATAATACTTAGCCTTTTCTTATCATATGTTAAGTAAGGTTCCTTGGGCAGCCTTCGAGAAACAGTTCACTAGGGTCCTTTAGTGCTCTTTTTGTGATACCCAGCTCTTCCTGGTATCACAAAGCGTCATTGCAGAGTTTAACCAATTCGCCTTTCTAATGAAAAGAAGAAGCGACCTTAGTTCTATTCTAAATAGATCCTTCAAGCAGGCAAACACCGGTTTTACCAGGTAGTTTTTCCTTATGCCCCGGATTCCAGAACATTGACATCGAAAGTGAAACAGAATTTTCTCTGCCTCCTCATTATGACAACTCCTACAGTAGTCATTGAATTCCAGACCCATTCTCCTAGCATGAGTCCCCAACTGGCCAGTGTCCAGTTACAACTGAGACCACTGTCCTAACTTGGTCCCTATTGAACCTAGTTCGCTGCCCTGGATATGGAACAGGTGGATTCGCAAATCCATCCCATCCGCGCAATTCTATAAGATTCGCGCTTGATAAGTGACTTACAGTGAGCCTTTGGAAGGCCAACGAATTGATCAATTAATGTGTCATCCATACGACCACCCCCTTTGGCAAGCTCATCTGGTATCTGGTTGCCCGGAGAGTCCGCATGCCCTGGTAGTCATATTAGCGTTACCTTCGTATGCTTCGCAATCTCATTCAAAGACATCCGACATTCTACAGTTATCTAGATATGCGATAATACCTAAACCAGTAAGGCGCCCGCCTTATATCCGAAATTTCCGTCTGCAGGCCTGTACATCCGTCCGGCAGACGAAAGGGAACTTTTATATCCAGTTCCTCTATGAAACCCGCGCCAACTCTATTTCCTTTCCACGAACCATCACATTATAGACCCTTAGGTCCAGTACATTGAAAGTCCCTTCACTTGACAAGCACACTACCATGTGCCGTATGTGCAGCGTGCCCATCACCAAAGAAAGGCTTCGGGGTACAATAGCCTACTCCATCAGGAACAAACGAACGCTTGATTATCCTGGCGTGGCCATAACTCGACCAGCTGTCCGCTGCGTCCAGCCTTGTCGCCGAGCAAAAAGCCATCAGTCTGGCCGTGACGTCCATCGGGAGGCAGTTTAATAATGTAAACAGCGCCCTCATGAGAAATTCTAATTAAAAACGCAGCTAAAATTTGGTTTTGAAAAAAAAAAAACGATGAATGTGAGGCAGGCAGGCATGTCCTTGCACTGAATGCAAAAAAAAAATACAACTGCTCCAGAATGTAAGACCTTTGCTACATTCTGATAACAACTTAGCCTTAAATTAAATTTTTTTATTTCAGGATGTATGGGAGGCAGGCATATCTTTGTATTTATTATATGGGGCAGTGCGTCAGCGTTCTACTAGGAAAGCAGCATGTTGTTTTGAGGGGACATCCACCTTGTATGATTGTACTCTCGGGGGCAAAAAAAAAAAAAAAATGTCGGTATCTGAATAAAATTTGACACAAATAAGTCTTATATAAAACATTTCGGCTAAATTATAGCCTCCAGATTTTAAAAACGAAGTAAAAAAATGGACCTTCTTCGAAAGTGTTTCTTTTTTGTAACAAAACTGTCGCCAGCTCGCAGTTTTCTAATAATAATGTAAATAACGTTTTATTAATTTAAAAGTTGATTGATTTAAGGCGTTAAAGAATAACAGATCAGAGATTATGATGATGACGAAAATGTTTATCGAATACATATTTAAAAATGAGAAAAACACATTTTTGAAAATTTTAAATTATAGTCCAGATAACGTAGAAATTTTGTAAAGCTATTTCCTACATGTTACTCGATTTTCAAATATTATCAGTCAACTAACTCGACCCCATTTTCTAATATGAATTATGATGATGATTATTCTAACTTTTGTTTCGGTTTCATTTTTCGTTGTACTCGTTAATTTTACACCAAACCAAAAAAAAAAAAAAAACCAAAAACAAATTTATAATTTAAAAAAAAAAATATAAGAAATTTTAAGTATTTTTCTAAAGAAATTATTTTCTATTTATTCGTTATTTATTTAGGTGTGAATTATGACGATGAGTTTGAATATAAAAA
The DNA here is from genome assembly GCA_930367215.1 of Pollenia angustigena. Classification (NCBI taxonomy): domain Eukaryota; kingdom Metazoa; phylum Arthropoda; class Insecta; order Diptera; family Polleniidae; genus Pollenia; species Pollenia angustigena. The sequence continues at coordinate 191,405,306 of OV884060.1, read as the reverse complement.
TAGAAACGCACAAAGCGCATTTGTTTGTTAATACAGTTGGCAATGAAAATAAAGACAAGACTTTTATTGAGTTTTTAATTCCGATTAGTAAGAACAAAGTTTGACAACATTTTTTTATATTTTTTCGAATTCAATTTAACACTTGGTATAAGACCCAATTCATACGATGATTCTTAAAGTGGTATTCTTTTAAAGTTGGATTAAAAAAACTCTACAAATTAATATGATGTTCTTTCCCATGTTTTTTTTTCTTAAACAATAAAAAAATTCAAATCAAGGCGAATTAAGCATATAAATTCTTAATTTCAAACTCTAATGGAGCTGCCAATCCATATGTTAAAACACACACCGTTTGTAATTTTTACTTGCACGTGTAATAAGTTGCATGTGTAATCTGTGTGACAGTCATGATTTGTTTCATTTTCCATCACAGTTAAACTTTCTTTTTAAATCCTGACCTCTCAACATTAAAACAAGTAAGAAAGTATAGTCGGTCAAGCCCGACACATGATACCATACACCACAGTATTCAAAAACACATCATGCTTATGTGTCAATATTAATATTGATTTAGCTATGATTATAAACTTCATTAAAATCGGTTTGAAAGAGAGGCAGAAATTTCCCCCTATCTTCCCTCGTGGTCCTACGATTTAGCCCATTTTCAATAGGCTTGGTCCCTGTGCCAATAAGAACCTCTGTCCCAAATTTTATCAAATTATCTCCAAAATTGCGACCTGTACTTTGCGCACAAGGTTACATGGACAGCCAGCCTGCCTGCCTGCCTGCCAGCCGGACGGACATCGTTAGTGATTCTGAGTCAATCGGTGTACTTTAAGTCTAGGAACAATATTTTAAGGTGTTACAAACATCAGTATAAATGCATAAAACCCTCTCCACTATTGTGGTGTGGGTATAAATAAACTTTTTGCAAGAAAATAGAAGTAAATAACAAATAAATACTTTGTTTTGTTTTGTAATTTTCCTTCAAATGCGTAATTCAATACACAGTCATGTGTAATTTCCGAATTCGTCATTGACAACACTGAAGTTCATACAAAGAAAAAAAAAAAAAAAAAAATAGCCAGCATAACTCTCTCTGCATGCTCTATGAATTCGCAGTGATTCAAATATGGTTTTATATTGGGGAGAGATATTGCTACATTAAAATAAAACATAAAAAGAAGCAACCAACCAAGGCAAATTCATAACAGGTAGACTCGCTCGAATTGGCTATGAAAAATATCTAAAATCAGTTTTTTTCGTTAAATGTCAAACCCGAGACGAATTCATAATATAAACCAATTTTTGATAAACTAACAAGGCAAATTATATGAAAATGCTCGGAGCACATAATACTCAGCTGATCTCTTAAGTTCACCTCAAGGCTCATTTAACAAGGTAAGTGCAACTCTACAACTACAAAAAGCCCCATGGGGCTTTAATAGGCGGCTGTCAAAAATGCTGACAAGGCAAAAATTGATTGAAAAACAAAATAAAAATTTAATTATTCGCAGTTTTTCTATAAAAAAAATTTCGGTTACTTTGGCGCAAAACATAAATAAAATTATATTTTGACGTTTCCCTATTTTTTGTTAATTCGCCGTGGAAACAGCTGATGAACGGCTGACGAGTTAAATTTATATTCTTAAATTCGCCTTGGTTCACCTATTATAAATTCGCCTTGTGAAGCAACATACCAATAATACGAGTGTGTGTTTCGAAAAGTATAAAAAAACACTGAGACCTAAACAAGGCGAATTCATAAAGGTGACATTTTCTAGTCATCTGTTTAATGTTTATTTCCTTGTGTGTATACTGAATGTCAAGCGTTGTTTACAATTTATGAAAAAATTTGTTAAAATTTAAAAAAATAAACAAAAATATAAATTCTTGAAAAAAAAAACTTATTTAAATGTTATAAAACAGAAAAGTGAATATAAAATATAAACACAAGGATTTTACAAGGCACAAGGAAAAAGTGGAGCCACAATAAATTTCCAATACAGGAAAAAGATTTACCTTCTAAAGCAATTGTTTATATTTTATAAACAAATAATTTTGACATTCACTCTAACTTTTTACAAAAACAAAATACATAGTATTTTTTCAAAAAAAGGGATAGCTAGCATAACTCTATCTCATGATGCGGTCACCTGTATGAATTCGCCTTGGACCTAAATATGTGATTTGTTCTCTACTCCTACGACTTCTCTACACCGTTCACCCACAAACACCTACAATCACGTTTTAAGAAACATCGAAAAAATCATCGTCTGAATTGGTTGTAACATTTTTAATATTTAAGTTAAAAAAAAAATACAATTGTGTACTTAATTTCCTTACTAACTGTAGTTCATTTTCTGTTTGCATTCAAATATTGGTTTTTCTTTCTCCTTTCAGAATTATGCATTTTTTATGCCCAATTTTTAATGGCTTATTTGTGTGCGCCCACAAACACATTAGTGTCTTGACTTGTTAGCAACAAAATGTGCTCGATTTATTTGTTTTCAAAATTTTGAAAAAAATACGATTTCAAAGTTTAGGTGTTTGCATGCGATTTGTCTTATTCCTACAAGTCTTTCATATTTGGCCTTTTTACGTGTGTTTCATTTCAAATTTGCCCAAAAGCTTAAATTGACTATGTTATAAATCAATTCTAATTATACGTTTATTTTGAGTTTAAAAAATAAGTTTGATTGATAATAAAAAAAATAATTTTATATGCATTTATGATTTTGTGATTGTTTTAAAATTTTTGAATCTTGTTGTATTGGAAATCAAATAAATAATTACCGCCGTATTTATAAACGATTATTAAATTTAACAAACGTGTATTAAGCCAAATTTTCATACAAAATTTGTTTTGTAAACTTTTATTAAATTTAAAAATTTTTTATAAATGCAGGCAATAAAGTTTAAAATCTAAATTAACGGCCATGTTCTGGAAATCTTATCCCGCGAAGCTCTACGCTTGTCTGCAGGAAAGAAAACAGAGTCTTTGGCGGCCATCGAACCCGTAATCCCGGCGCTGATAGACTAGCTCACTATCGGGCCACTCAATTAAAGTCGAAGGAAATTTATGACTAATTTTTTTTTTTTAAATCACCGTAGTTTTTTATGATTTTTATAGTAATTTTAATTAATTTAAGCGACACTGAAAGTACGACGTATTTAAAACGGAATATTTTTATAAACCTTTAAAACAGGATCGTTATCAAAATTTGTCCGATTTTAATTTCACTCGAATTCGATTTCCAGAACATGGCTGTATACATATAACCATTTTAGTTTGATATACACCCAGAGAAAAAACATGTTTTAATATGGTCACCTCCAACAAAACTATTTTTAATAAAAATTTTAAATATATGATTCATTTAACAATATTATTGTCACTGACAACCATATTATGGTGGAATTAGACCTCCATCAAGAAGCCAAAACCATATTATGGTTGCCTCCGAACATGTTTTGGTCAAAAATAACAAACACATATTTAACACTTATAATATTATGGTTGGTTTTCAACCATAGCATGTTGCTCTTGGAAAAGAGGAAAATACTTTTGTTAATTTTAAAACAAATTATTGTACAGATAACATGTTTAGAAGCAACCATAATATGGTTTGGCTTCTTGATGGAGGACTAATTCAACCATAAAATGGTTGTATGGGACCACAATATGGTTATATTAACCATAATATGTTTAAAATATCCTTTAAAAATAGTTTTGTTGGAGGTGACTACCTATATTAAAACATGTTTTTTCTCTGCGTGTATCTAATTGTAATTTAGTTGAGATATTTCCAAAAAAGTATCAGAATATATTATTAAATCTTTAAACTTCATTCGAATTAATTAATGGCCCCTTTGGTGTCTGGCTGGTCATGAGAGATTTAACTGTAAATGTTAATTGAACTGTATTTTAAAACAAATGGATTTTAAAATCTTTCGAAATTTATCACACCTTTTAAAAGCGATCGTTTTGAAATCGATCGATTTTCACTACTTTTAAATACAATCTATACTACAAAATCTCGAAAGAAATGCAAAATGTTTTCATTAAATTTAAATTAGAAACTACTTTTAATTTATTTCTTCTTTGAAATCTCTGACAATTTTGTAGCCAAACTGTCTCAGAACATTTTGTTTCGCAAAAACAAATTGATCACCATCAAAACCAACCAACCAACCCATACACTCGACAAATTCAAAGACAAGTTATTTAAATTGAAATGAAACAAAAAAAAAGTCCAAAAAAAAAAAAAATAACGCAAAAATAAATCAACAGCAAAAAAAAAAACAAAAATTAGTGACACAGTTCAAAAGAAAATCGTATTTTTTCGCTTTTTCATTTGCATAAAAAAACTAGAAATAAAACCAGATGCAGATGTTTAAATTTTTTCACAAGAAATAAATTTAGAAAAGCAACAGCAACAAAAATATAATAAAAATAAAGTGTTAAAAATAAAATTTATTTTCAATTACAGAACTGCCTTGGACTGCCTGCCAGGCAGGCCAACAAAATGAGCAAAATAAATAAATTAAAAAAAAAAAATGAGTTGCAAGCAAACGTACTAAATTCTTACGCTGTTATTTGTTAGGAGAGTCAGTCAGCCGGTTAGCCATTAAGACACTTGTTTACTAATCTCTAACGTTCGCCTGACTACTGCTACTAATTGTAGTTTTATAAAAATATCGCGTTAATAGACAGTTAGTCAGGCGGTTTGACTGAAAGTCAGTGGGCCGGCCTGCAAATCGTTTAACTTTTATAAGCAGATAGTTTTGGTATTTTAGCCAGCGGATAACAAGTCATTGAACTGCAACAATGTATGAGAAATAATTATAATTGCTATTGTTGTTTTTGTTCATTTATTTATTTGTAAGTTAGTTAATGTAGTGCTCGCTTAATTATTACCAAGAGAAGAATTTTAATTTATTAGAAATTTCAAAAAGTTTGTGGACGATCTCTAAAATTATGCATATGTTGCTGCTATATTTCAAATAAATTTGTATAAATCTGATTGTTAATAGATTTAATGTAAGTTTTATTATAACGTTTTTGAACCAAGACGTATTCATTTAAAAGCCCAGGGGGTCGATTCTGGTTCTGTGAAACTGTGAAATGAAAAAAAAATTCTCATTTTCGTTTTCATAAGCACTTTTCACATTATCACTTCACATTTGCACAAATTACGATTCCCGTTCTTTTAATGAAAAAGTGTTTCATTCCATTGTAGCCGTGAAACTTTTGTATCTATATTATTAAAATGTAAAAGTCAAATGAAGATTTCGAAGCTTAGGATTTTTGAGCCGGCGCTAAGCCGCAAACGAGTTTTTTAACTGCTTGAGCCGCATGTATTTATTTTTGCTGAAAGGTTTTTAACTTTATGTGTATTGTGCTTTGTGTTCTTCGAGCTTATTTGAAGAAAAAAACAAAACACATTTTTATGACTCCCCTTGTTTTATACAATATAAATATTTTTAGTAAAATAATTGTTTTTTTTTTTATATATTTATACATACATGGTTAATATTTTTAACCTAAAGAAAAATAATGAGTGAACCGAAAATTCCTTAATTTTCAGCGAATTTGTTGTATTTGGGTTTTTTCATGAACTATATTGCATCTCAATGTCCTGTCCAAGTGCGCACAAAAAATAGTTAAGGAAAAAATTTTACATAAAATGTTTTAATATAGAAAAACAACAACAATTTTTTAACTGAAAAAAACTTTCATTCAAAAAACAAGAGCAGTCATACAAATTCAAAATGGATCAATCAATGAGTGGCCAAATGAGTTTTTTGGGAAAACATCTTGCCCGCGTGATTTCCCCAAAATATTTATTGCAGTAAACCTTAAGTAACATAATAACTTTGGCATATAAATGACATCTACCAAAATAATGTTGTTATTGACTTAACGTAAAAGTTTCCGTTTAAATAAAACCTTGTTTTTTTTAAAAGGTTTTTTACTTTTAATTTATTTTTTAATAGTAAAATCAACCCCATCAAGTTATTTAATTTACTTGTTTTTTTACACAAGTAAATTTCACGACAAGTTTTTTCATCGTGCAAATTGTGTCATGTCAATTGTCAAGCTTTTATCTCATTGTTCCGGTCCAGACTTGCAATGTTTGTTGCAGCAATTCTTGAGTTAATTGGTAAGATGGGTGAGGAAATTTGAGAGAGGTACTCATCTCACCAATAAAATCAAGAATTTCTGCAGCAAAAATTGCAAATCTGGACAATGACTTATAAATTAGGTAATGGCTCTATTAGTTGTTAGTAAAAGTTTTAAGTAAAAGTAAACTCCTTTCGTTTAAGCGCATTTAAATAAAAACTTGTTTTGTAAAACAGATTTTTTACTCTTAATTTTTTTTCTTTTTAGCGCATTGAAAAAAAACCTTTTTTCAAAGGCTTTTTTTCTTCTAATTGATTTTAAACTCGAATTTGTATTCTCAGTAAGTCCTTTCATTTGAAACCCTTATTGTAGGAAAGCATTAAAAACGATAAGTTTCCAGCTTCAGAAGTCCACCATATTGGATTTGGATAGCCTTTATTTTTCGAGTTATTCTTAGCAAGCCTTTTTATTTGATACCTACATTAAAGGAGTGCATTACAAATAGCTTGACTGCCATCTTGGCTGTACCGCTATGTTGGATTAAGAATGACGGCACATAGTAAACAATGCATTGTCATCCAAACTAAGCGTGTGCACAAATTTTCAGCTCAATAAATTTAAGATATCTGCTTCAAATTGAGTTGCATTCTAAGTTAAATAAAAGCTTTAAAAAACGACCTTAAGCCCAAAAAATGGTGAAATCCTGAACCAATAAAATATCAAATAATAAAAATATTGTAGGCTTCTCTAAATTTTCTTTAAGCCGTCGCTAAACCTAAATTCTTCACCGCCGATAGTAATTAAATATCTACTTTGTCATTAAATCAAGTGTAAAACTATACATATACACAAAAAATTTAATTAATTAAAAAAATGTTATGATTATTGGTTTTAATTGAATTATCGCAAGAAATTCGGAATGAGCCAATATAAGAAAACTTTGTTAACGTTTTTCTTCAGTAATGTTTTGTATTTTTTTAAAAATTGGCATTTTATTTAAAATTTAAAATCTGTAAATATGCATATTTTTAGAAGATTACTATTTTTCTTTTTTTTTTCTTTAAATTATTATTTATCGTTGGCAATGTCCATATTCTCCTCTAAATAATTTATATAAATTACTTTTCACCGTTAAAATGAAAGTGTAAAAATATGACATAAATGAAAAGTTTGTGACACTTCTTTGCACTGTTTCACAGAACAAGAATCACATTACTGTGAAAATGTGAAAACAGTTTGTTTCATTCCATTTGTTCTTCTCATATGAAAACATTCGAATTTATTTATAATTTTTTTCACTAAACGAGAATCAGAAACTCTATGAAAATGTGAAAAAAGTTTTCATTTCACAGTTTCACAGAACCAGAATCGACCCCCAGCTGATTTTGACAGTTTGGGCCGTTTTCTTTGGTTAAAAAACTTGTTGTTTTTAAATGGTTAATACAAGGTGAATTCAATGGTAGAGTGTAATAAAGCGTTTACACAAATACCATATTTACATTATGCAATCAACACCGCAACTTGCCGCAACTTTCGCTTGCAACTTTTTGTTTGTTAGCAAGAGGTGTAGGCAAGAAAACGGGGTTGAAAAAGTTGAAAAAATGCTTGAAAAAAATGTAATGGGACCAGTCCAAACACGCGTGTAAAGAGTAGTCCACAAGGGACCAGGACTAGTCCAAAAGTAACCCAAACGCATGGAAAAAACCTGGATTAGTTTTGAAGTCGTTTTAAAACGAAAGCATGTCGTTAAAAAACGAAGACATGTCGTCGCACTACAAACACTTTTTAACAATGACATGGTCCATGCTTGCATTACATCGGACCAGTCCATTTTATCAAAATGGATCAGGTGGTCCAATTTTATTTGCTGGGCGCTAACATAACGTATGGTGCGATTTAAAAAGCCCATTATAGTTCTGAGATTTTAAGGCATTTCAATACATAGTATTTTTTCTTTAAAACTAATTAATTTTCATGGAAAATATTAAAACATTTGATATAAAGAATTTTACTTCAAGTCCGTAAAAACGAGACAGGGTTTATTAATTTATTTTATTCCAAAATTGATCATGAGTTAAAAGAACGAGATACCAAAATTATTTGCTGTTTGTTTTACTGGAGCAATATTTAAGCTTACTTTCAATTAAGAAAGCTTTCAGCAACCAACCCCTTTGGCAGAAAATAGTTTTCACGTATATACATTGGAGTTGTCAACCGATTAAGAATAATTCGATTAATCGATCAAACAAAAACAAACTCTTGTTCGAATAATTATAAAACGAAGATTTTCGAATAACGAATAAATCGATTAATTAATGTCGATTAATCGAAAAATCTTTTTTCTTAAAAAATAAATTAAATAAAACTTAGTTTAATAATATTGTTAAGGAAGGATGAACCTTAATTTCCTTTATCGCTTACTTTAAGTTAAAGTAAAGTTTAAACAACGAAACAGTTTTTATAAGGCCGGTTAAAGTGTACTTTTTTAGCTATCGGAAATTGTGAAAACAGGCCTTAATGTAATATGTATGTGAAAAAGAAAAAAGGGGCTTAATTTGGAGGCGTGTCATAAAAGTGATCATATTAAAATCTATACATACGTAGTTTTATAAGGACTTTCTTGGACCGTCAAAAAAATTGGACATTTGGGGGAAGAATCCGAGCTGGCATAAGTGGCGCCAAGAATTTCAGGTCGGATTGAAAAGTCACCAAAGACACAAATGAAACCACTATCAAGCCATGAACAAATATGATGAGATCGGACTTTAAATGGCAGCGCTACATATAAAAAACCAAAAGTGCTGTATTTTAGAAACTTCATTGACATATCTTTCATTCTAGGGGGTGACTGCCACAACTTTTTTTTTTGTATGGAGGTCGACCCGGTCTAGTACTCATTCATTGTATTTCAAAAATTAAACAAATCTTAACAAACAATTGAGTAGGTGAGTTGCAAAACTCATTCGTTACAAAATTAAAAATACAAGATGACAATTGATTCTAACAGTTCTTTTGGCGCCTTATGAGAAGAAATATACTAATTGTATCAATTCATATCCTCTTCCATGATTTAAGCACGGACATGCATTAATGCAATCAGAATATTTCGTCTAATAAAGCGCCAAAAGAACTGTTAAGGCCCAAATACACTTGTCAAATGCTTGTCCAGCCGGCGAATTCATTGTGTACGTGTGCTTGACGTAATATTCGCCGTCATATCTAAATTATTTGATATTCCATCGTCGGTGTGACACATACAAACACATTTCCACTAATACTACCACAATGCTTGATGATTATTTTGATCAATGTATTTGGGCCTTAAGAATCATTTGCCATCTCGTATTTTTGATTTTGCAACAAACTAGTTTTGCAACTCACCTTCTCAATTGTATAAGCTGTTTTATTTTTAAATCAAACGTAAACAAATTTTCAAGAAAGGGGATTTTTCAATTTCGGGTGAAAAATTTAGAAATAAACAAAAAGCTTAAAAATAAGAAATTGATTATATAAATCATATCTTGAAAGTATTATTATATATTTTTTAAATTATATATGTATATCTTTACCATTTGCGTCAGTGACACAATATTACCACTGAAATCGATGTAGTGGAAGATAATCCAACGACATAAAGAAATGCCGAGCTTGGTCCAATGGAAAAATACATTAAGAGAGACAGCGACTGTTTTATAGAAGAAATTGTAGACAAAAGTTTGGCTGAAGATGGAAGGTCTACCAACAACGCCTTTCGAAAATCCAGAGTAATATCGGATTATTAAGGAATTAAGAGTTTTACGATGCCTTTAAAGGCTGTTTTACACTATCACACAAGTCTTAAGACTTTTGGTCTTACAAAATAAAATGATTTTTGGTCTGATTGTCAAAAAATCAAAGAGAAATTTTTTTTCATTACATTTTGCTTCTACACTATCACACTTCAAATAAAAAGTAAAATCTTTGTGATTTATGAGATCCACTTTAGATTACAAAATAAAGACAAAAAAACATTTTATTAAGCATTGGAACATTGTTAGCTGGCGTATTATGCACTAACTTGCACATTTAAACTTGCACCTTGGTCCTCAGATATATTTTTGCTTTATTTTTAATATTTCTTTAATATTTAATAATTTTTATTTTGATGTGGCCGGCAAATTATTCAACAGCTGTTTTTTTTATTTTCTTCTAGGATGGAAAAGTTGATACAGTCATATTTTTTATTTTTTTTTTTCGTCTGTGTACCGTATTTAACGATTTTTTACAACAAATATTTGTGATTTATTTAAATTTTAAAAGAATTCACTTGAAATTTTATATTTTTTTTTATCGTTTTGCAATTTTTTATAGAAAAAATAATAGTGAATATTTGTGCACAAAATTTTAATTTTCCATCCCTGATTTTCTTCTTGTGCTTTTGTAAAAACACAATTCTGATAAAATGAAAAATCTAATCGTTTAGAAAAATTTCAAAAAATAGAGAGAACCATACGACTGCCAAATTTCTTTACGTATTTTTTGACATTTCATTACAAAATTTCTTTACACTATTATACATTATGAATTATTTGTAAGTTTTTGACATGTCTTAACACAAAGTATTATAGTCTAAAATGGCCTTAAGTAATACAACGATATGAAGTTAATATGACAAATTTTATGCATCAAAAAAAGGAAAAAGTCATAGCGGATGGAATGGAAGATTTTCCATAATAATTTTTTTGTAAAAATATTTTTTTTATTCGTTATTCTCATCGATTAATCGAATAATTTTTTAAATTTAATCCTTTGATCGAACGAACAAAAACAATTATTTGAATTATTCGAACAAAGTTGAAAGGCGAATAATTGACAACTCTAATATACATACAGGGGTGTGCTGGAAATCGCAAACGCAAAACGCAAGAATTTTAAAAGTCGTTTTTTAGTAAGATTTCTGTAATAAAAGAATTTAATGACAAATATTATACAAACATTTTTCTATTAAACAGAATTTTATAACAAAAATTATTAAAATTTGATTAAAAGTGTATTATAAACAGCCTCCAAATTCTTGCGTTCTGCGTTTGCGATTTCCAGCACACCCCCCATACATACATCTGAGGCTATCAACGCAGAAATGGTGTAACCCAGACTACTTATTATGATATAAAGAGGAGTTTACACTACTCTTGCACTATAGTACTTGGTTGTAACGGCACGTGCAAAAACTATGTTTCTAGCGCCATCTGTTTTGGATACAAACAGTTGGCTTACTCGACTATTGCACTTTAAAGTACGATGCATAGAACATATCTTACACCAGAACCGTAACCAAATTAAATTGTGGGTTACACCATTTCTGCGCTGATAGCCTCATATATGGTTTGAAATTGGACGAAATCGGTTAATAATTTTTCCAGTACCCGCACACTGATCTCTAGAATTGCAGCTTAAGTCTAAAATATTTGAAATGATCGGACCATTCCATTTAATGAACGTTTTATCATTAATAACATTTTTTAAGCGAGCTCTTTATAGTTAAAACATAACTACTAAATTATTTGGGCTCTGGTCTTTATTTAGCAGTAGCTCCTACATAATGTCCACCGCCAATAATCAAGAAATCTTAAATCTAATTATATTCACGAAGTGAAATAAACCATTTTTTAATATGGTAACCTCCAACAAAACTTTTTCTAACGAACATTTTCAAACATATTATGGTTTAGTTAGTTTTTAAACAATAATTCGTCAGCTTTTTTTTATTGGATTGACCTACCGACCATTTAAAAAAAAACAGAGTTAGGTATGGGGTTAATGTATTTTGAATGCTCCCTTTCTGAATCCAAAATCTGTTTTACGAAATTTTTTATGTTTTCTGAGATATTTAGCTTTAATTGTTCTCTGACTCTGGTTTTCTGCAGACGAGCGTAGAGCTTCGCGGGATTAGCTTAGGGGGAAAAACGTATGCAGCACAAAAAGCTACTTTTTAGAAATAAATTTAGCAAAGTGGCGTATGCGGCACAAAACAATAACTTTCACTTTCAATAAAATACTATTTACTTTTAAGTTCTTTCATGAAAGTTCACAAAAATATAAATGTTTCATTAAAATCAGGGACCGTAACAGTTATGCCTTTTTTCATAAAAGTCAGATGAAAACAGTTATTTTTTGATTTTTATTTTTTTGAACAAAAATAACTGTTATTTTTAGATTTTTATTTTTTCGATCAAAAATAACAGTTATTTTTTGAAAAGATCTCATATGTAAATATTTAGTTTAGTTTTGTAAAATAATGTAAATAAAGGAAGACTATTTAAATAAAAAAAAAACTTGTATTTCCACCACTGCTTCAACACATTTTACAGGAGAGACAAACGATATATTTTAATCAGGGACCGAAAATAACAGTTATATTGGAATTTTAAAACAAAAAAAGCATATAGAATTAAATGTCGAAAAACTGATCCAAGTATACCATATTGTTCCTCATGCACTTGTCAATGATAAAATATATCGATTTTTATAATTTTGATTTTTATATTTTTGATCAAACTTAACAGTTATTTTTTGATTTTTATTTTTTTGAACAAAAATAACTATTATTTTTTGATTTTTATTTTTTCGATCAAAAATAACAGTTATTTTTTGATTTTTATTTTTTTGAACAAAAATAACAGGTATTTTTTGATTTTTATTTTTTTGAGTAAAAATAAAAGTTATTCTCTAAATAAATTTACGTGTTTTAATAATTTAGATGACTTTAATAATTATTTTAATGTGCATAAGGAATTCCAATGATAATTACACACTAAAATAAAAATTTTAAGTCAACTAAATTATTAAATCAAGTACATTTATGAATAACTTTTATTTTGGCTCGAAAAAATAAAAATCAAAAAATAACAGTTTTTTTTGTTCAAAAAAATAAAAATCAAAAAATAACTGTTATTTTTGTTCAAAAAAATAAAAATCAAAAAATAACTGTTAAGTTTGATCAAAAATATAAAAATCAAAATTATAAAAATCAATATATTTTATCATTATAATGATTATAATCAAACATTGTTCGAGAAGGTTAGTGTGGTTATACTATGACTATTTTTACAATAGTCAATCATAATCACAGCCTTCTGGGTTTGGTAATTTTTAGTTAACTTTGGTTTAATCTATTACATTCTCTTATTAATAGTTTTCGTTTTTCTCAAAATATTTAATTTGTAATCTATTTATAAAATCTACAATTTTTTCGTAGCCTGTTTCCTCATGGAGGAGATACGTTGGGTACCACCAGGGTTTATTGTTGATGATTTTGAGACATTTGTTTTGAATGACTTGTAGACGTTTTAAGTGGCATTTTGCGGCAGTGCTCCAAATAGGACAGGCATATGTTAATATCGGTCTTATAACGTTTTTAAAGAGAAGATTTTTATTTTTGTAGTTTAGATATGAACGCCTATTTAACAAAGGCCATAAAGCTGTAAACGATTTAATTGCTTTAGAACATATTTCGTTAATATGTCGATTGAAAATCAGTTTTTTATCCAAAACTACACCGAGATATTTAGCTTCATTTGCTATATTTATAGTGTTGTTTCCAACAACTAGTTGGCGACTAGGTAGCCTTTTAGGGGATTTATTAAAAGGAAAAATTATTGCTTGCGTCTTGCCTGGATGACTCTTGATTTTCCATTTATGAAGATATTTCATGCAACTTACGTATCCTTTTTCCATCTTTTTCATCAATGCACTTGTAAGTTTGCTTGAAAAAATTAATGCTGTATCATCAGCGTAGTATGCAATTTTGGAGTTATTTGGAGCCTTAAAGTCAGATGTGTAGATCGCGTAGAGTAATGGCGACAAAACTGATCCTTGGGGCAACCCTGCTGGGATAATTTTTCCTGAGGAAGTTTCATTATTGATGGCAACCATAAAAGTTCTAGAATCTATAAAGTCCGCAATTAATCGACAAAGATATTTAGGTACGTTCGCAGGCCATTATGCCAGACGGTATCAAAAGCCTTTTCAATATCAAGTAGTATTAGACCGGTAGATCTCTTATTTTCCCTATTGATTAGTATTTCGTTTTTTATCCGGTTTATTTGATGAGTTGTGATGTGTTCTTTTCTAAATCCAAATTGTTCTTTAGCGATAACTGAGTTAGTAGATACAAATTCTTTTAAACGAGCATAAATAATTTTTTCATTGTCGTTATTCTTCACTACGACTTTTTGGCTTATGAACCAAACCAATAATGAGCTGCTGAATTTTTATCCATTTTTAGTCTAATGAATTGTATGAAAAAAAAGATTTAATAACCTCAGTTTCAGGATACCTTTTTCTACTAACGGGTGATTTTTTAAGAGCTATAGGAAAGTTTAAAAAAACACACATCAAATTCAGAAAAACGCATGAAATCTTTATTTGAATCGATAGTACGGTCCATATGATTTAATGTGTGAAGATTATTTCATGCAAATGTTGACCGTGACTGCGCCTCAAATTGTCCATCCGCTTAGTCCAATTTTGGCATACTCTTTCCAACATTTCGGCCGGTATCTCATGAATAATTGCTTCAATGTTGTCTTCCAATGCGTCAATTGAAGCGGGCATGTGTGTATAGACATGAGCTTTAACATAGCCCAACAAAAAATAATCTAAAGGCGTTAAATTGCACGATCTAGGCGGCCAATTGACAGGTCCCGAACGTGAAATTAAATGTTCACCGAACTCGCCTCTCAATAAGTTCATTGTTAAGCGTGCTGTGTGGCATGTGCACCGTCTTGTTGAAACCACATGCCATGCAAGTCAAGCTCTTGCATTTTGGGCAAAAAAAGTTGGATATCATCTCACGGTAGCGCTCACCATTGGCAGTTACGTTACGATTCCCATCATCTTTGAAGAAGTACGGTCCAATGATGCCACCAGCCCATAAGCCGCATTAAACTGTGACTTTTTCTGGATGCATTGGTAGCTCTTGCAATGCTTCTGGCTGATCTTCACTCCAAAATCGGCAATTCTGCTTATTAACGTACCCATTCAGTGTGTCGATTAAACTTACCATAAAATGGTAGAAGCGCGCGATGAACTTTCTTAACAGAGCACGCATTTTGATAATAAAATTCAATAATTTGCAAGCGTTGTTCGTTTGTAAGACGATCCAACAAACTGAAGATGTTTGACAGTGAAACTAGAGTTTTTTTTTTCCCGGAGTTTTTCGATTCCCGGGAAAGCGGGAAATTTTTTTGAATTTCCCGGGATCCCGGGATCCCGCTCCATATAAAAAATACACAGTAAATTAAATAAAAGAAATCCTTAAATACTACAAAATTAAATGAAGATTAAAAGAGGAACTTGAATTATTATTACCTTACGGTTTTATATGTAAATTCAGTATTATTATTATGCTCTAGATACAAGATAAAAAATTAAGATAAACATAACAATTTAATTCATAAACACAAATTGAGGTACTCAAGATATGAGATAAAAAAGTTAATTCATAAAATAGATAAAATATTTTAAATAAATATATTAACATTTTTTAACGGCTTACACAGTACAACACATGATTTGCCAACTCAATTCTGTGAACTGTATGTGAAATTAGACCCAAAAAGAAGAATTTCTGCATCATTCGTTTTGTCTTCTTACCTGCGATTTGAAGTTAGTATCGATTTAAAGTTAGTACTATCGTATAGGGGAATTTATCACGTTTTAGGCCCTGTTGTTTGACATAGCTCGACAACCACTAGCCCAATTTAGTTGAAATAAATTTTAAAAAATTAAGAATTACAATTCCCTCAATCTGTTCATATATTGTTTTCCTATACAAGTAACACTTTCGAAGTTAAAAATGAATGTATGAAGGCAAAAAATTATTTTTTGCCTAAAAATTTAAATTTGTTTTTTTAAAAATACATAAAAAATCCAAAATGGAAAAAAGTTTCAAGTCTAGTTATTTTTTCGCAAAGTCACATAACCTATGAGCAAAATGAGACAAAGATCATAAAAATCGATGCACGCGTTTGTCATTTATTCACAATTAAGTAAATGTATGAATTTCAAAAATTTGCTCGAGATATGCACAACATTATTTGGAGAAAACATTGACACCTTTTTCATGATTCTGAGAATTAAAAAAAAAACGAATAAACAAAAGGTTATTTGATTTTTATGATTGCGGTAATAAATGTACGTGGACAATTAAACGGAAAGTGGACCTTTTTATTATTTGGGTTTTTCCGGTGGCTACCTATATGATTTTTTTACAGAAATTGCACCCACATTTAAGGGTGGTCATTATTTGGAAAGTTTTGCACAGTTTGAAACGTACAAGTGCTGAATCAGGTAAATAGCCAGCCGCCCTTAAAATATGCGCCCATTTATAAGTACCTGGCAGTAAAATATTCAAAAATATTCAAAAATACGTAGTATTTATAGGTGTGCATTGATCGATTTTTGGCATTCAGCCAGTGCCGACGAACGCGAACAGTAAAAGTGATTTTTCTCCAGTTTTTTAAAAGTGAATAACAACAAAACATAAAATATATCAATATGGAAAACAACAAGTGCCCATATTTGGATGAATATTGTTACGTTTGTGGTCATATCGTCCGAAAAATACAGAAAAAAGATCGAAAAAATTTGTTTACTGAGCAATTCAAAACCGCGTATTGTAATTATTTCGATGAAGCAGATTTAAGTGGTGCAAATTTTACGCCGAACACAGTGTGCAACAGTTGTTATACTACCCTTCTAAAATGGATTCACGGAAAAAGTAGAAAGTTATCTTTTATGAAGCCAGTAATTTGGGTGGAAGACACAACTGGACATGATGAATCCAGGTGCTATGCATGCATAAATTTTCGTCCTGGATTAAACAGACAACAATTGAAAACAAAAGTATACACTGCTGCATTTACTGCCACACTTCCAGTGCAACGCCCTGCTGATACCGATGCACCTAAACCTCCGAGTGCGGATACTGTGTCCCTGCTAGCCGAAACCGTTTTCACCAATCCGACCGATTTGGATGATGCTGATTGGATACCCGATATTGAAAATAGTGCACCACAACCGCTACCACAAATCGAAATGGATTACATTGTGGCCAAGCTGGGACTATCACAACACGACTCCGAATGGCTGACATCATTTTTGAAGAGAAGAAAACTCACACAGCAAAATGTCAGCGCAACATCATACCGACAACGCCAAGCTGATTTTCAGAAATTTTATTCCGTTGACGAAGCAAATACGTTCACGTACTGCCATGATATCCCAGGTTTAGTGAAAAAATTGGGAATGGATTATATCGCTGGCGACTGGCGTTTATTCATCGATGGTTCAGTTACTAGTTTGAAGGCTGTGCTGCTGCACAAAAAAAATAAAAAACCATGCATTCCATTGGGATTCAGCACAACTATGAAGGAAACGTATGAAGCATTGGGCGAAATTTTGAAGAAAATCAAATACGATGAACACAAATGGAACATTTGTTGCGATCTGAAGGTGGTCAACATACTACAAGGGATTATAGAAAAGGGCGGATATCCAAAATACTTCTTTGTAATTGGGATTCACGATACAAAGGAAATCAATATCAATGTAAAGATTGGAAAGGAAGAACTCCCGAGCTCAACAAACAATTAAAATTACGAAATGAACCTATGATAAAGGACCTGGATGATATTTTGTTGCCACCGCTCCACATGAAACTGGGAATAGCTGGGAAATTCGTTGAAGTGGTGGTCAAAAAATTTAACGGCGCCTTTGACTGTTTGAAATCCATCTTTCCGAAACTCAGTGATGAGAAAATTAAAAACGGTACGTATCGTACTCTGTATTTCAATATTGTCATATCTAAATTTGTTAATTTCTATACATTCGCATTACCAATAATTTTTTCGTTTTTCTTATGTATTTAAAACAGGTATTCTCAATGGACCTGATATTCGGAAATTGATCAAAAGTGATTCTTTCACACATTTGCTTTCAGAGCATCACGACCACCAACATGCATGGAACGCATTGAAAGAAGTAATAGAAGGCGTTCTAGGAAAGAACCGGGTCCAGCGAGAAGAGATACAGCAACGAGTGGACAGGTTGCTGTTTTATTTCGAAAAAATCGGTGCATCCATGACGCTGAAATTGCATTTCTTGCACCACCACTTCGATACTTTTTTGGCACAATCACCTCAGGAATCAGACGAACAAGGAGAGAGGTTCCACCAGGTGACCATGCCATTTGAAAAGCGGTTCAAAAGCAAAAAATTGGATGCATTGCTTGCGGAGGTTTGTTGGTGGAGTTCCACAATTATGCAGTTTGAAGAAAGCACCGAAGATGAAGACATTGAAATTGGTGGACACAGTGAAAGAAACACGCCCTTGAATAGTATGTGTATCTCGGATGACGATACAGACTCAGACCATGAATATGAACAACCTACGAAGAAAACAAGATCATCAGAACCACAAGCGTCAACTTCTACAAGGATGGATATTGCCAATAATTGAAAAAATGTTCTAAATTTTGTTTTTATGCATATTATAATTGCGTATTAATTGCATATTATTTTATTTTCATTAAGTTTTTATAAATAAAGTTTTTTTTTGCATGATAATTTTTTAATTTATATTTTTATTTTAAGGGTGGTGGCTATAACTGATTTTTGAAATTCATACCTTTACTCAATTGCGAATAAAAGCGAAACGCGTGCATCGATTTTTATGATCTTTGTCTCATTTTGCTCATAGGTTATGTGACTTTGCGAAAAAATAACTAGACTTGAAACTTTTTTCCATTTTGGATTTTTTATGTATTTTTAAAAAAAAAAATTTAAATTTTTAGGCAAAAAATAATTTTTTCCCTTCATACATTCATTTTTAACTTCGAAAGTGTTACTTGTATAGGAAAACAATATATGAACAGATTAAGGGAATTGTAATTCTTAATTTTTTAAAATTGATTTCAACTAAATTGGGCTAGTGGTTGTCGAGCTATGTCAAACAACAGGGCCTAAAACGTGATAAATTCCCCTATACGATAGTACTAACTTCAAATCGATACTAACTTCAAATCGCAGGTAAGAAGACAAAACGAATGATGCAGAAATTCTTCTTTTTGGCTCTAATTTCACATACAGTTCACAGAATTGAGTTGGCAATCAATTAACTGAAAAATGTTGTACTGTGTTAGGAAATAACTTTCTGACACACTCAAAGCGCTTAGTAAGACGTCAAAAAGTATATTGATTATTTTATTTACTAATTACCATGTTTCCGAAAAATTTCGTTCTTTTTTTTTACCGAGGTTGGATAAATAGTTAAAAGTGCACCGTTGTAGAAGGCTTTTGATTCACAATAAGAAGCATTTTATTTTTATAAACAACGTCTATATCAGTCAAATGTATGTCAAGGTTCATGCAAAAAATAGCATCAACCTCTTACAAACCTTTTCATTTCATTAGGTCTGTCTGTAATCTTTAGGACAATGTGTTTTTCAAATTGTATGTTGTAGTATCTTACACGAGTTTCCAAATTTTTTTTATTTCGGGTTCCCCGCACTTCAAGGGTATATAAACCAACACAAATTGAAAAAAATTTGTGTTTATCACCTAATAAACATATCGCTCCTTCATTGCAACATAGTCATATCTCAAAAAATCAAAAATTGTAAGAAATGTAAGCAAAGTGTTCCTTCATGCCTTCTCGTATTTTATCTCAAACTGAACCGAAGTTATAGCAAAATATATCTTTAAATCGGTACATTTTGAAAACTTTAATCGCATTTTGCCAAGTTCATTTGTTTTTGTAGATATGACTATGTTACAATAAAGGAGCTATATGTTTAGGTATCTGCTATTTTAAAGACTTGTCCATGGACAATTAAACTTTACTACCTGCATCTTATTTTGAATTAATGTTCTTTATTAACTTTTCACTTCACGAAATTTATTAATTATCAACTGTTGCACTGCCTATTCTGTTTTAAGTAGATTTATTGCATGAGGAGACATTGATTTACGTATGTACTCACTTCTTGTAATTGATCTAATCGACAACCCATCCACAGATGCTTATTTTAAGAGAATAGAAAACTAAATTTCAAAGTATAAATAGCAGTTTTCTTAAACTATGAGGAATTTTTTATTTCCCGGGATCCCGCATGAAAAATCCCGGGAAAGCGGGAAATATAATTATTGAAATTTCCGTCCCGGGAATTCCCGGGAAAAAACCCTAAGTGAAACAAAACACGAAACGTGCGTCAGCTGTTTGAACCAGTGTTGCCAAAAAGATAATAGCTAAAAAATCACCCGATAGTTATCTATTATACATTTATTAAAATATTCAATATTATTCTAGAATATCTGCCCCCTGTCTCTATGTCAATCTACTAACAACTTTTTTCTACATTTTTTACACTTCAGATTAATTTTAATTATGTTGTTGTTTATAAAGTTGTTTAGTTTATTGATATTTTTTGTTGTTGAAAATTGTTAATTAAAACGTGTGATCAACACTTGTTTAGCATTTAAGTTTAATTAAATACGGCTATTTCTTGTTGCATTTGATTTAGTTTTCCTCAAAGCTTTAATTGTTATTTTTATATGAATAAAACATTCAGGCATTATTTATGTAATTTGTAATTGTTGTTTAAAAAAAACTTCCATAAATTTAATTGATTTAAATAATTTACGGAAATTGAAAATTTCAAATAAGATTAAAAATGAAATTTATTAGTTTTAGTAAGCAGCCAATCGGATCCAATGTTCTGATTTTAAGGGATTTTGTTTTAATGGATTGCTTCCTAGCAAGTGCTAAAGTTAATATTGATATTAAACCCATTCTTAGATAACAGGCGTCTAAAAATTCATATTTAGCAAAGAAATATGCACTATAATCTAAAAAAAATGAGGCAAAAATGTTAATTTAACTAAAATATATAAAAAAAATGCTGCAAAAGGTAAAATATGCACTAGCAAATCGATGTCAAAATTTATAGAAATTTATATATATATATATATATATATATATATATATATATATATATTGTTTCTGCCTTCATCGGTCGCTCAAGGAAAAACATGCAATTGCATATTTTCGGTTTCCCTGATAATTACAATACACGGTCAATTATATCCCCCTGATATTGGGAATCTCCAACGAAACGTCGGAGGAAAACATTTTGATATATAATTTTTATTTCTATAGAACTCAAGACCTTAATAAGCCCGCTTTTAAAAAAAAAACATAACAATAAAATTAAGAAAAGGTCGATAATAATAAAAATTTGATTTTCAACATTTTATTTCAGGGACCGTAACAGTTATGCCTTTTTTCATAAAAGTCAGACGAAAACAGTTATTTTTTGATTTTTATTTTTTTGAGCAAAAATAACAGTTATTTTTTGATTTTTATTTTTTTGAACAAAAATAACTGTTATTTTTTGATTTTTATTTTTTCGATCAAAAATAACAGTTATTTTTTGATTTTTATTTTTTGAACAAAAATAACAGTTATGTTTTGATTTTTATTTTTTCGAGCAAAAATAAAAGTTATTCTCTAAATAAATTTACGTGACTTTAGTAATTATTTTAATGTGCATAAGGAATTCCAATGATAATTACACACTAAAACAAAAATTTTCAGTCAATTAAATTATTAAATCACGTACATTTATTTAGAGAATAACTTTTATTTTTGCTCGAAAAAATAAAAATCAAAAAATAACTGTTATTTTTGATCGAAAAAATAAAAATCAAAAAAAATAACAGTTATTTTTGTTCAAAAAAATACAAAAAAATAAAAATATAACTGTTAAGTTTGATAGAAAATATAAAAATCAAAATTATAAAAATCAATATATTTTATGATTGACAAGTGCATGAGGAACAATATGGTATACTTGAATCAGTTGTTCGACATTTAATTCCATATGCTTTTTTTGTTTTAAAATTCCAATATAACTGTTATTTTCGGTCCCTGTTTTATTTATTTTTTTGGTAAAAATTTTTACTGCTGCTGATAGATTTTTTTTATTTATTTATTTAAACAATTTAGGTGTTTGCGAAAAACAAAACTTGTTCATATAAAACAAAACAACAATATATCTATTAACTTATTTACATATTTGAATTGCAAATTTTTATTGAAATAATATTCTTTTTTTGTTAAATATCTTTTGGTTTTTTTTTTTAATGTGATTTGGAATTCATTTGGATGCAAAATAAAAACAACAATTAAGTCATTATTTATAACAAGTTAGAGTGCTATATTCGGCTATGCCGAATCTTTGATACCCTCCACCGACAGTTCGAATGTTTAAGGAGTAATATTTGTATGATGTAATTATTATCTTAAACTGTGACGATTTGTTATTAATTATGGTTTTAGGTGTACTAAACTGTTTTCCGGGAGTAGGGTTTCTATGGGGCCTAGGGTAAATTATGTACCGATCTTCGCGAAATTTCATAGTATTATTTATAGTTCTACAAAACTGTGACGAGCCAAAATTTGTTATGATTGCATTATTTTTTACGGTTTTAGGCGTACTAAACTGTTTTCCGGGAGTAGTGTTTATATGGGGCTTAGGGTATATTATGAACAGATCTTCACGAAATTTAACAGCGTGATTTCCAGTCAAATGAAACAAATTTTTGCAAAATCTTATCTCATTCCGTGTCTTGTTCCAGCATTTATGTTGTTTTTTGTAACAAAATTATCAATTTTTTTAGGTGGTGGTTCCAAATTTGATTCATAGCTCTGGTCCTACTGAACCGATTTTGCTGGATTTCAATCCCAAACTGCTTAGGATAACTACAAGCAATTTGGCAACAAGTTTGTTCATTTTTTTTTGAGTTGTTCGAAAGTGAGCGTGTTTTTAACAGACGGACATACGGACAGACAGACGGACATAGCTAAATCGACTTAGAATTATTCAAGGACCCAGAATATATATGGGGTCTGAGATGAATAATAAAAAAGTTTTACACGGAATGACAAACTTAATATACCCTCTTCACAACTAATTGTGGTGGAGGGTATAAAAAAGTGTTAAAATCCTCTAGGACCACTGTTAGAATAACAAACAAAAAACTTATAGGACGGAAAATAAATCGTTTACAACTATTGGTGCACCCAGAGAAAAACAAGTTTAAATATGGTCACCTCCAACAACACTACAATGTATTTTTAAAGAAAACTTTAAACATAGTATGTTTAATTTAACCATATCATTGTCATTGACAACCATATTATGATTAAATTAGTTCTCGATTAAGAAGCCAGAACCATATTATGTTTGCCTCCGAACATGTTATGGCTAATAATAATTAAAATTTTGTTTAACACTTATAATAGCATGGTTGGTTTTCAACCATAGCATATTGCTCTTGGAAAGAAGAAACAAATTATTGTCATATTTTACCATATTTAAAGGCAACCATAATACGGTTGTCGCTTCGTGATAGACGACTTTTTTAATTATAATATTGTTGACGGTGACAAAAATATGGTTAAATTAAACACAATATGTTTAAAATTTTCTTTAAAAATTGTTTTGTTAGAGGTGACCATATTTAAACATGTTTTTTCTGTGCGTGTATCTAGAAAAAATTCGACAACGTCACATCTAAAAGAATAAAGCAACATGAAAAAAAAACTTTTATGGCAGTAGTTCCATTAGTCTGCACACACGTTTCATCTTTTGATGCTCAACTCTTATGTTTTCAGGTGAGAGAAGAAAGAAGAAAGGGGGTTAGTACGAAGATGCCTGTACTCGGTCAGTACGCTTTGTGTTTTTATTCGCTGGTATATGCACAACGATGGCTGCATGTAATTTTTTACTTTTCTTTTTCTCTTTGATTCGCTGTTAGTAAAATTGTTGTTGTTTTGAACCGAAAAAAGTTGAAATCGATTGCCTGCGTGTAATTATATTGGCATCTTTAAAAGGGAATCTTTGAAAAGAAGTTGAGCATCAAAAGATGAAACGTGTAAATTCAGACTTAATGATTTTAAAGCCAACGCATAATAATACTTCCAAGGCTATCATCTACATAGTGGCCTTATATTTACATAATACCGCCAATATTAGCGGGCAAAGTATTATGCATTTTAATGGAGTTTGGAACTTATTAAAAGCACTATTTTAATAAGACTCCTCTTATTATATCAATCCTCTATTAGTAGTTAAGCTTACCCACCCATCATTCATTTTGCCGCGTGTGTATTCCGTTAAAAATTTTTCTTTCAAATGAATTAGTACCATTTTTAGTAAAGTGTATCTCAAAATCATACTACAACTCATACGACGTTAAGTATGAAATTTATTAGCTTTAAGTCGACCGTACACGACATGTTTTTGTAATCTGACATGTAAAAGTTCCCACTGCAAAATACATACATGTCGTGTGTAACCTTTTTAACTTTGCTTCTATAAAAGGCAAAGTCATCGACAAAATTTCAATTAGAGCATGCTCTATTTTTTTCTGACAAACCATGACATTAGAAATCTATGCCGAGAAGAACCCGGCAGCGGCGTCCACTATTGACGAAATCATTAGACGGCTGAAGTTAATATTTTAAAATACCGAGATATGTATGATCATTGCACCATTGAATATCATTTATGTAAATATATATCGTCATATTAAATGCAAACGGACGTAACTACACAAACTTTCGAAATTGAGTTTTTTATCGATTATGGTTCGTTTTATCATAATACATGTTCGTGCAAAATTTTAAATTCCTACGATCAAAAATGGCGATTTTATTAACGAAATTCAAACGCAAATTACACCTTGTTGTAATTGATTTTGTAAAGTTTGTTTCTTCTCCTGTAAAAAAATAAAAAGTGTAGTTAAGTCCGTTTGCATTAAATATGACGATATATACATATAAACCGTTTCATTATAATATCCTAAATGGGTATCTTTGAATTAAATGAAAAATATGATGGCTAAACTATTTTACGGCGTAAATAAAAATTTTCGCGGCGGCTTTCTTATTTTGGTTTTTGCAATTACTATGCGAAAAAACAGAGACAATGCCAGAAGCAAATTACATGTACGCTTGCGACCGAATATTAGTCTGAGTTCATACGGCTCTTGTCTTATTGACAAGATTCTTCCTTTTTCTTCTTTGAACATGAATTGGCGTTCAAATAATTCATGTCATGTTGACGACATGTGCTTTTTTGATATTAAAAACAATAACAAAATTAAACAACGAATGAAAGAGCAAAACGTAAAGACAGTACATGCATCTGTGCACTCGTTTCTTTTCCCCTAGTCCCTCTCGCCTATAAAGTAGCAATATTGTCAATAAGACATGAGCCGTATGAACACAGATTTATAAACCTTCTGTAAAACAGAAATTTTGACAGACATGCACAATTACATGTGACTTGAAAAGTTGACAAGTCAGATGTAAAAAACATGTCGTCTACATGCACCTTTAAAAGTGGTGTAGGTTGTAATATGGTTGCGCTACTCTGATAATACTTCCCTATTTGTTTTTAAATGAACTTGACGTTAACATATGGGCACTTTATACGTAAACACAGTATTCATATATTTTTTTCTGAAATGGGATTTTATTTTTTAATTCTTTATATTTATATCATTCAAAGCACGTACGAATTTCATTTTGCTTAAATATTTAAGCGCATTATGCTCAATTATTATTTTTATCATTATTTACAATAGATCATATTTTTTTTATAATTTTTAAATAAAAAAATTTGATTTGTTGTATGATTGGATTATTAATACTTCAGAGTAATTTTAAACTTATGCCTGTATTTATAAAAATATTTTAACTTTAACTTAACTTTGTTTCGTAAACCTTTATTACAAAACAAATTTTCTATATATATTCTCCGTAATAAAAGTTTGTTAAATCTTTGACGTTAGGCAAAAATGTCTTAAGTCAGAAACTGTAGTTTTTCGTTCTGTTAAATTGAAAAATATTTCTTTGGTGTATTTCATAGACTTTTTTTCCTACAGCGCAGGTGATAACGCTTAAAAGCAGCTGTGCTAGACTTGAGTTATTGATACCTAACTAAAGATAAACAATTTAATTAAAGCAAATCAAAAATTCAAAAAGCGTTTTTTGCTGTAAGACCTTTTTGCCTAACTATATCAATCGTTTTTGAAAATGGGGTGTAATATATAAACACGATTTATTATTCATTATAAATTGGATATTATGTACTTGATTTCTATTCGTAACTTTTAATTAAGATAAGTTAAGATATTAAATTATAATGCTTAGCTTTATTTTAATATTTGTTGTGGTTTGTCGTCGGTGGTTGTAATTGTAATCTACCTGTTACTGTGGTGGATTCATCCATGCGTTCCGAACAATATCTTTGTCCAGAGAATATTTTTTTACTGAGAGTGTTCTGCAGAACGATTCGCCCATTTCGGAAAATTTGTCCGGAAAAATAAGGCTACCATATGGTTTACAGATGTAAACAATTATACAAAATGACTGCACAACTCGCAAACTGCTTTTTTTGAATTGTTTTCTAAAAGTGTCTTAAAGAAAATGGACGAAAAAAGGAAAGTGATTTTATTATTTTTAATTATATTATTTTTTTTATTTAACTATTCAGCAAAAAAAAAACAATAATTTTAACTATAATTTTAATTATTATCGACCTTTTCCAAATTTTATTGTTATGTTTTTTAGAAAACTCTAAACGGGCTTATTAAGGTCTTGTGTTTTATGAAATAAAAAGATTATAACATAATTTTTTCTTCCGACGTTTCGTTGGAGATTCCCAACATCTTCAGGGAGATATTTTTATTGATCTGGTAACCAAAAACAATAGAAAAACAATAATTTAGTAAAACATTTACAGCCGTATTCATAAACATTTTAAACACCATTTCAAATCTGTTTTAAGCATAAATCGTTAAAATTATATTCATAAACGAATATTACCTTAAAAACCCTATTTTAAACCTTGTGTAAATAAGCGAATTTTAAAATTGGTTCGACCCTTGTTTAAACCTATTTTAAAATGACATTTTTGCTTTTTGCTGTGTGTTTATGGTCATTTTGAACAGTTTTGCGAGAAATTTTAAGACAATATATTATTATGTATTTAAACATTAAAAATAAAATGAAATTCAAAAATATGTATGTATGAAAAATGTATATTATTAATATATTTTTCAATTTCACAAATTAAAGCTCAAAAAATTATTAATTGTACATTATGAACTAGTGATGTGTAAACGATCAAAACAAATAAAATAAAACTCGTTATTTGAATACTTTTTGATATCAGCAATAAAATCATCATCTAAATTGCACTTTGTTTTGTTTTGTTTGAACTCTTTATTTTTTTAAATATAAGAGACAACTATTCATATATAAAAAACAATTTTTTTCTCACACACGACAAAAAAAAATTTTAGATACGAATACGAGTATGAATTAATAACCACTGTTTTACATCATTATGATTCATGTGACAAATAAAAGAGATAGCGTTGCCACCATCAAATTAAAAAAGACGGTAAAACGTTTATTAGTTAAAATGCTGATTATGAATACGAATTTAAAAAAAGCTTTTTTAGGCTTAAAATGTTTTTTAACTAAAATTCATCTAAAACCTGAATTATGATTTTTTTATGAATACGGCTGTTAACATTTATGTACAAATTTAAAAAAGTGGCAACTCAATTCATTTTAAAATTAATCCTCCGATGAGTGAGAAGGACCTTTTGGCCTTTTCAAACTGAAATTACTCCTACTTCGGCCACTACATAAAAAATTCATATTTATATTAAAATAAACTGTTTTTTTTTTTAATTTAAGAATTCATAAAATTTAATTTCTTCAAATTTATGTGCATTAAAGATATTGAAATAAAACAATGTACGGTGCAAAACTAATAAATTTGACATAAATGGCTGAAAAGTTACTACAGAAAAAGTAACTATTACAATTTCTTAACAGAACGGCACGGAACAGAACAATCCAAAAGTTTGTTAAAGTTTGTTGCAGAAACAACAACACTAAAAGAAGATAAGCATACATATTTTATGCTTAAAAAGTAAAATAAGACGCAAAAATTCCCAAATTTTATTTTTAAAATTATTTATTTAAAAACATCAAATTTCTAAAGTAAAATGATTACGAAAACCATATCGGGCATACTGAATATATATATATATATATATTTATTCCCGTTGTTCCAAATTGGAGCATAGGGCCATATATATATAATTGAGAGTTATAATTGAGAGTTATTCTGTAAACAAAGGGCGGAAAACAACTAAAGTGAATCAAACATGTGTAACCGGAAAGTAAATATTATAATCTTTCTCTCTATCTCTGAATCCCTGGCGAAAGTGTTTAGGTTAGAATCAATATCATTTTATTTCAAGTACGGCTTCCGGGTTAATTCAAGTTTGAAATTCTTGAATCAAGCACAGTTTAAGATTAACTTTTACCTCACTTTTACTAAAGTCAACCCCGTACGAATGAATTGATTTTTCTTTTCGATGTATGCATATTTTAATTGTCACATTAAAAATCGATCCATAATTTCATAGCCCCTATAAAAGTTAATTTCCGAAGTATAGTCTTTGAGCCCATAAACCATCTTATTACATTTATATTTAGATTTAATTTAGCCCAAATCGTAATTATTCCAAATTTTATTGGAATCGGTCCATATTTGACCATAGCTCCCATACAAATACTACTACCGAAAATAGCTTTTAATGTCATATGAAAAAATTCTGATATTTAAGTGCAAGTTAGCAACAGGGACTTTGACGACAGCTACTTTGTTGGTAGGTCCAAAATTAAACATAAGTTGTATAAAAACTACTTAAAGACAAACAAATCTCATATACATTGATGAAGAAATCTAAATAATATTCGGTGCAAAGACCTTTAAGATGAATCTTAAACATATAACAAAATTTTGTTTTGGCGGATCCGTGATTGCGCATGTGTTCTAAAAGGGGGGTGCTTTAATACCATGTGAGATAAGGCCATGATGGCTTTATCTCTCATTCAATAGGGAGAAAATGCTTTTTTTTTTTTTTTTTCATTTGAATGGGAGATAAAGCCACCATGGCCTTAGCTCACATTAGCAATATTAGAAAATGGCTTTATCTCTCATTTCAGTTCGGGAGACACTATAGTTAAGTATTGAAATCTGGCTTCGCAATACTAAAGCTTTCCTGAGTGGCGGCCTGAGGCCGTGCTTAGGGGTTTTTTTCCTCCAGTAGGATGCGGCAGGTGGCTTCGCTGAATAAATTTTCCCTGGTGCGTCACAAGAATAAAAAAATGTTTTTGAATGATAACTAAGGATTTTCCCTTTTACATAATGTTTACCCATTCATAACAATATTCTGAAAAATATGGCTTTATCTCTCATTTGCGAAAAAAAATATGGCTATATCTCTCATTTCGCAAAATTTTATATATGACCTTACCTCTCAACGATTGGGCAATAAGGCCATTATGGTTTTAAATCCCATTCAATTGAGCAATAAAGCCATCATGGCCTTATCTCACATGGTTTTAAAGCACCCCCCCCCCCCCCCCCCCCACCCACCGGGCGAAAAAGGGTACACTCTCGAAAATTTTTCTCTAATTCTTTGGTGTATGGTATCATATGGTCGGGCTTGACCGACTATACTGTCTTACTTGTTTTCAAAACAGTTATCTTGTTTGTTTTTTATATAGGCGAATTCATGTAAACGATGGCGAAACTACAGTACCAATTGCTTAAGTTGATCGATATGTCAAAAAAAATCCAGCAACTTTTGAAATTCCTCTCTCTATAGAGAGAAAGAAAAAAAAAGCAGCTGTGCTTTCAACGCCACCTGAAAAATAAATTCGCCTTGTTTATTATTTTAAAAAATTTTAAATGATGCCAGATCTAAATTATGAACAAATACCTAAATCATATTGTGATTGTTATTTAAAAGCTTATTTTATTAAAATTCGAATTCGTCCAACTATTTTCGTGCTCAGACTATGCTGTTTTACAAAAAAAGTGTCATAAGTTTTTTTGTGTGCACTTTATATTTACATATTAATTTTACCAGTTATTATGAATACATAATTGATACTACAATACACAAATTATTTCTTAAACAAATAAGTAAGCCAGTAAATAAAAAAATTAATTAATTAAGGCGTCATGAGTTTGGTCGGCTCGCTCAATTTTATTATTATTTTTTATAGCAATTTTGACGTCGTCGCTGGTGATGATGACCTTAAACAACCAACGCCTTCAATTAATTAAATGAATAGTAAATGTGAGTACAAAATGCAGTAACAATTAAAATAAAATAAAAAAAATTTACATGCATTTAATATGCAAACAAATTATTGAACAAACAAATGAATTGTAAATAATTTTTTCAAACAAAGACCTCAATTATTATTATTTCAACACGAGTACAAGTATCCATTATTTTTTTTTTTATTTTTATTTTCACACAGGGAATATACGAAATGTCTTTGTTTACAATAATAAAATAATGTGTCCATCTATCAACAACCCCCCCCCCCCCCCCCCCCCACACACACAACCCCATTTTAACAAGTGGAGATGAAAATAAATCATCTGGTTGTTTTTTTTGTTTTAAACAAATTGTTATTATTATTAATCAAAAATTTAAAAGGAAAATAGTTCCTATACAGCCTCACTTTCATTTCATGGTTAATAAAAAGAATTTAATTTTTAACCCATTTCGAGCTGTGGTTTTTACACCAGGATTTTAAGACTTGTTATTTGGCTTTTTCAAAACATTTTCACAAGGAGTTCACACTTTTAGATTTCATTAGATTTAGATTTCAATAAAAATTCAACAAAATACTTACAATTATGGCTAAATAATAGCGATAATCATATGGCAGGGGACCATCGCCATTCATAATAAAACTTTGAGTTTTTAAAAAATGATCCAAAAATCGAGGATGATAACCAATCACTTGCGTTACTTGATCCAATTCAAGATCATCCATATTAAATTCACGAGTTGAGCACTATAATTAAAAAAGATTAAAGAAAGATTTTATTAAAAAAAATATGGAAAACAACAACTTTTTAATAGAGGTTTGTATTTATTAAAATATTTCTTTACAAGTTTCTTATGTTTTATAGGTTTTATTCATTTATATGAATGAATGTACATTAGCTCTGGGACAGCAATGTATGGGGGGAAGGAGGGGAGTGGTAGGACGCGTGAAAGTGGACGTTCATCGTGTTCAAAAGAGAAACAAATTTACAAAAAAAGCTCCTATCTGCCAGAGTCACTTCTGGAGGTGCAAAATGGAGGACCTATCCCCTTGATTTTTTCTCTCCAAAATTTTTTACGAACATACTTAACCCCTATCGCCATTCCTTAAGGGGACTTTCATACAAAGTTTAACATTTAGGATTCCCCTAGACGGCTCAAATGTGCGACCGACCTCACTTTATTTTTCATTACCAACATTTGTTTCTAAAATACCTAACTGCTACCTCTATTTTTTTTAAGGGGCCTTCTATACAGAATTTTCCAAAATGTTCAATATGAACTAAAAAATATTAAATAAAAAGACCCATTATTGCCTCGAAGTCCACCTAGGAGGGGGGGGGGGGGGGGGGGGGGGCGTGTGTACAATGTATAACCAACCACTATTAGTTTTTTCTTCTTACCAATTTCTCAAAACCTACTCGCCCCTTTTCTCCACCCTTAGCATGGCTTCTAAGAAAATATGGCGGTTAAATAGAATTCTTAAATTTGGCGTCTGCAGCGCCTAGGATGCTCCTAGACGGGTCAAATGTATGATCGACCCCACTTTAATTTTCATCTTCAAAATTTGTTTTTAATAAACCTACCCACACACAGAAAAAAATACCAATGTAAAATTAACATGGCGAAATGTTGATTGAGAATTATTTAAATTTATCATTATTTCATATTAATTTTAAATAAAAATAACCTTAAATCACGTTAATTTAATATTATTCTCTGTTAAAATAACATTGTTCAATATTGAATCCATAAAAACCTGCTTTTTATATTATACGTACTTAAATATGAACATTTTTTATTTTCATGTTTAAAATATGTTATAAAAAAGACAATTCCCGTATTCTTTCAATTAAAATTTGTTAGTTAAATAGTACATCAAGTTTTAAAGTAGCATGATGACGAAAACCATATCTAGGGATTCTGCTGATGCTTCTGTTAACAAAGGAGAATACAAAATAAGTGAAACATGTGTTACAGGGGTAAGTGTTTGAATTATTTTAAAGAAATGCATATGTTGTCTCTGAAGCTTCTTTTGACTGTTATATCACCCCCCAAACCAATTTGATTCTACATTAAATTCACGTTGTTTCAACTTGAAATAACTTTCATTCAACGTGATTCGGATTGTTATTTCAATATAAATGACATTTTGCTCTAACTTTACTGCAATGTTAAATTAACATGAATTATAGTTATTTTAAAAGCAAAAAAATGTTGTTCGCAAGTTATTATAAAATCAGGTTAAATTTACATGAAAAACGTATGAAGCAAAATCACCACCGAAAAATTTTTAATCAACCTTGTTTTCGACTCGACGTTTTTAACTTGATTTTTTTCTGTGTGCAGAAGAAAAAACTCGTTTTAAATTGAAGTATTTTCTTCTAACTTCGTACTTTTCTTCCTACTCAAAAATTTAAGTACAAATAATACCACTTAAAACCAATATGCGTGTACGCGTATGTGTTTATAAAAGTTGGTTGTAGACACAACAACAACACTACAAGAAGAAAAATAAACAGCCCAATTATAAATACAAATTCCCCTTACGTGGAATTTTTTTCATAACTGGTTTTTGATAAATTTTTCTCATGTTTTATAAGAAAAATAAGAAGTAATAATTCCCGTATTCTTTTTTTAATTATTTTGTTAAAAACATCAAATTTTAAAAGTAGAATGATTACGGAAACCATGCTTGGGCATGCTGCTGGTGTCTTATAATTGAGAATTCTACTGTAAACAAAGGGTGGAATACAACAAAAGTGAAATAAACATGTGTAACGGGTAAGTAAATAATAATATTCTCTCTGGTTCTGTGGGTAAGTTTAGGTTAGAATCAATCTTATTTCACTTTCGGATTATTTCGAGTACGAATCAAGATAAAACTGTCTTAGGAATTCTTGACTCCAGCACAGTTTAAGATTAATTTTATCTCACTTGAAACTAAGTCAATCCTGTTTTCGGATTATTTTAAGTACGAATTCGGGATTAAATATAGATAAGTTAAGTATTTCGTACTGGAGTAATCCGTACTTGAATCAAGCGTTCTGTACTTGATTTAAGGAAATCCGTACTTAGCGTACTATTGACACCGCTTCGGCTTCATTTAAGTACGGATGGATTGATTAGTTTTTTAGTTTAGGCGCTTTTTCCATTCCCTTAGTTTAAGGGGGCTTTTTTATAAAAAAAAAATAACATATTGTTTGAGAGCGCCCTTTAAAAATCGAGATTGCGGCTTGGTATGTTAAAAACATATATGTATTTTTTTTTTCAAAATATCATTACATTTTAAACTTTGTATTAGAGCCCTCTTAAGGTGGAAGTACATAACACGCGTTAGTTCGTCGACAAGTATCGTGCGTTTATAAACTTAAGCGCGTCATAAACTGCAAGTTACACAACACGCGTTACAAAAGCCATTCCTGTCAGCTATTTTTTATTTGTTTACTTATTTGTGTATTAAAAACAGGCTCGAAAGTATATCAAGATTTTGTTATTTTATTAAATTTATTCTTTTTATATAAATGTTGTATGTTTTTTAAGCTCTTCAATAAGTTTTTCTTTCATGATTCACAAATTTGTTAAATTATTATTTTTATTGTCAGCTGATTACTTGTCAAAAACACACAACGCGTTAAAAAGTTCAAAGTTAACCAACTTTCTGGCGCAAACGCGTCAAAATATTTTGCATGTAGCTTGTTCTATGAAAACACACTAGCTTAACTTTTTTTGACAGAAGACGACAGAGCGCGCGCGCACTAACGCGTGTTATGTACTTCTACCTTTAAGGAATTGATTTAGGGGGTAGGGAAGGAAAAATTAAGTGGGATCGGTCCTACACCCTTCTAAAAGTGATTCTGTGGCAGTTATGAAGTCTATTTTTGCAATTTTTTGCCTCCACTTTAAGCTCGATGGGTGTCAATTTTCCATCATCGACCTCCTCCCCCCACCCCCCCCCCCCCCCCTTTCTGGCTTAAGTATTTTAATTCCAAACCTATCAAAATTTAGGGAGAGTAGCGTTTCGAAAAGTTGGAAAAGTCGTGGTCTATCCCATATTTAATGTACATATGTACATATGTTTATATGTATTTATTTAAATAAAAAAAAATATTTACAAAATAGGAAAACAAATGTATCCATATTAGATTTGCCACAAGTACAAAACTACTACAAAAAATATTGTTTAAACGTGTTTTTGTTACAAGTTTTACATTTGAGGCCAAGTTTGGTTTAAAATTTCTTTTGAACAAATATTAAATTACTTAATATGTTTCTAATGAATATGTAAAAAAAAAACAAATTACAAAAAAAAAAAAAATCAAAATCTTTTTAAGTACAGATAAATTCACCACAAAACTAAGTACAAAAGAAATGCGAGATTATTAGAAAAACTATTACAAAACAAAAACTAAGTCGCAAGTAATAGTCGTAATATGTATGTCGTCACCTTAAATGCAAACGGAAGTAAGAACATTTTTATTTTTTTAAAGGAGAAGCAAAAACTTTACAAAACCAGTTACAAAAGGTGTTCTTGGTGTTTGAATTTCTTTCATAAAGGTGCAAATTTTGATCGCAGGGATGAACATGTATGTAGTTTAATAAAACGAACAAAAATCAATCAAAAACTCAATTTAAAATTTTTGTGTAGTTACGTCCCTTTGACCCCTTTCACATTCGGTAAGTAACATGCGCAAGTTTCTCTTGGTTTGTAGAAGTTAGCGGTAAGGTCGAGGTAAGGAAAAAAAAGTTGTACAGACTATGTTACCTGCGCAACTAACTTGCCGAGTCTGAAAGGGGTCTTTGCATTTAAGATGAGGTTGTGTGAAATTTATAACTTTTAAAAGTGTTTAGTAGTCAACAATAATTGCTTTGCTTGTATTTAGAACAGTTACCCTGCAAATAATAGGACCAGTCCAACCACACGTGTAAAGAGTAATCCACAAGGGACCAGGACTAGTCCAAAACTAACCCAAACGTATGGAAAAAACCTGGTCTATTTAACATTACGATGTCCTAGGAGAGGACCATATAACCCACCTTTGGACCACTAAGGAGTAGTTTTAAAACTACTCCATGGTGTACGCAAGAGGATTAGTTTTGAAGTCGTTTAAAAACGAAAGTATGTCGTTAAAAAACGAAGACATGTCGTCTCACTACAAACACTTTTTAACAATGTATTACATCGGACCAGTCCATGGAGTAGTCCATTTTATCAAAATGGATCAGTTGGTCCAATTTTATTTGCAGGGTACAGCCAACATCGATACTTGAGTTTGTGTTAGAGAGCTTTGAAAGCTCTTTTTCCAAAGTTCATACATCGAAAAAACTTTTAAGTAATTTTTTTCAGATATTTATTTTTATTTATGTATGTTGAAATTTTATTGAATTTGGAATGTTTATTTCTCCGTCATAAATTTGTATACGTAAGAGATCCGAAATATGCGTATCCAATAAATTATGCGGTATTTATTTAATATTATTTTTAAATATGCAAAAAAAAGTTTCGCAGTTATAGGTGGAACCAAACATTGAGTACAATTTGTTTATTTCATTTTTTATATGGGATATTTTTCATCAGGAATATGTTTCCAATCACAAGCCATACATACGGGATCGCCGTCATTGTTTTCAATAAAAAAAAAAAACAATTGTTCCTAAGCTTTATTAAATATATTTTTCTTAGTGTACATGTTGCTCATCGTTGTTTTTTTTACAAAAAAAAAAAAACAAAACAGCAAGTATTGTTGTGTGATTGCTTGTTGTACTCGTGTCGGTGTCAAAGCACAAAAGCTCTTTTGTAAAAGCTTGCCCATTGGGCATATGAGCTGGCGGTAACTGATTTAGAAGATGTTTTTAGGCAGTAGGAACGAGCATTTTTCCTTTTGTAGAAAATAGTGAAATTAAAATTTTTGGTCCTTACGACTTAAAAAAGCTTACTATCTACTTCACTAGCAAAATAATAGTCACGATATTGCTGCGATTGTGTTTTTCTTAAACAAATTTCAATAAATATTAAATGTTGCCACCCTAACTGTATTCGCTTAAGGTGTGGCAATGGCAAAATTATGCTTGTGTTTAAGTAGTGTTGCAACTTAAGCCAATTTTTTTTTTACTGTTTAAGGCTCGGATTCATTATCCCAAGCAATCGTGCGATTCATTAAATCTGAATTTTCACATTTCATCTTTTGACCCTTTTCAAGATGCCAATGTGATCACACGCAGCAATTGGTTTCAACTTTATATGTTACTCAATTTCATTTTTATGGTACACTATCATACTTTAGGAACGCACGCGATTTTTTTAGAAAATCGCACGACTGAATAGGATAGTGCATAACCGGCTTTAACAAGGAAATTTGCGATCAAAATACTAGTCGTGAATTTACCATTTAGTGTATGAACTAGTGCTGGGAAACTATCGATAGGAAAAATATCAACATCGATATTATTATTATTTAAAATACAGCTATGAAGACATGTTACAGTAATAGCAAGTTTTTTTTATTCGCGCAGAATTACAGCAATGAATACAAACAACAAGGATGGCCGGTGTTATGGATTGCTTAGCTGTGCTTTTTTTACTGCTGACTTAACCCCTTTATGCCGAAATTTTTATATTTTTACATAGGGACTGAAATGTCAGATATTTTTATAATGTAAAAAAATCAATAAAAATGCAAATGCAATTGCGAGCATAGGATAAAACAATGAACGACCATTAGAGGAAAAGTCCGCTAAATTGATTACCTTTTGGGTTGAGAATCAAATCCAATTTAGAACATTATCTTAAGTTGCAATAAAATATCTTATAATCCCTGTTACAATGGTTCCTTCAGAAAGGTGCTAACCAGCATCACAATTTTAAAAAAACTGTCATCTAAAATAACGTGCGTACATACATACGTCTCATAGTTCAATTTAATAATAAGAACAACGAACTGTAGCCTGATAAGTGCAAACATTAAGTCGACAGTAATATCGATATATCGATAGTGAAATCTGAACTATCGATAAAAATCGATAGTAGAAAATATCGATAGTATCCCAGCTCTAGTATGAATCGACTTTAAGGGATATTATTACTTGGCGTTAGTTGTTATCGAACAGATAACAGACACTTTTTGACAGACACATTACTATCTATCAACTTAATCCTAACGCCAAGTTGTAATAATGACCCTTAGAGTTAAACAAAGAATTTTCTTTGGCATAAATAATTTTTAGATTACTATAACCTACAAAACTTATCTACAACATTTCGGCACAGTAGCTTAGGCATTAGTTCAACTTTTGCAAATCGCTTGTTGCTTTAGTTGGTCAATGCGTCAAAAACACAAGCAACTTTTGATATCTTCCACTCAAAAGGCCCAACCGCAATGTGCTTAAGTTGGCTTAAGCGAATGAGCGAATACATGTAAATTATATGAGGCTTACCATACTGAACTTTAGGAAACTTTTTGCTAAGTTAAATGAAACTGCCATTTGCTTAAGCAAGGTGCGAATCTAATCGCACATTCCGTTCGGAATCAAATTTTTTTTTATTTTGTTTGTGTTTTCTTAAATACATTTGAGAGACTTTTTGTAAATTTTTGACAGTAGGTTAAGCAAGGCAATTCATATTATGGTTGAGCCTTAAGTAAAAAAAAATTAGCTTAGCTGTGTTTTCCAAGTGATTTCATGAATCATGATAAAGTTTTCGGTGATTAGGTATATAAAAGTCAATATCAACTGGCAACGCAAGTTTTTTCATCAGTGTAGAAACGATCTAGCAAAAAATTTTAAAACAACAAGTTGATTTTCTATTGTTGTAGTTTTTATTTCAATCTATCCAAAAAAAAAAACAACAAGACAATTTAAATTCCTTTTTATTACACAAAAACAAAAATGAAAAAAATGAAACAAAACGGTTCAAACAAAAAAGAAAAAAAAACATAAAAAAATTTAAACAAACATAAATTTTTAACCAAATAAGAATAATGCAACTCATTTTATATGGAAGAACTTTGTACTGGTACAAAAAAACCGACAACTAAACAACACAAGTTCCAAAAACCTAAAAAAACCAATTGTGGTTGCAGCACTGTGCCGGGATGGGCTGTCTGTCATGTGAAGCTCCGTGTTTGTTCATGTTTATTTAAAAATGGTCTTGTGGCACACGTACGTGTTTTATGTTGATTTTTTTTAATTTTCTTAATAAAAAAGTTTTGTTTGTTTAAAATAATGCATGTTTTAACCTCAGCGTTTTTTTTTTAATAATATTTGTAATTGTTTACAACAAACTACATTAAATTGTATATATGTACATATACAAAAGTAAATACATAGTATGATTTAGAGTTGTCAACCGATTAAGAATAGTTCGATTAATCGATCAAACAAAAACAAACTCTTGTTCGAATTATTTTAAAATGCCGATTTTCGAATAACGAATAAATCGATTAAATTATGTCGATTAATCGAACAATTTTTTTTTTTATTAAATAATAAATAAATAAGACTTATAAGAAATAAAAGTTTAGAATTTGATTTATTCTCATACGTTTTGAGCGATTTTATACAAAATGTAGAAAAAGTAAAAAATATGATTGCTATAGCCCTCATTGTAATTAATCTCAATGTTTAGTAGGCAAAAACCGTGTTAAGTGTTCATTGTATTTCAAAAATGTATCTTATGTTTGTATTAAACAAATCTTTGATAAACAATTGTAACAGCTGTTTTCTTTTTAAACCAAACGCAAAATTATGGAATTGTGTAAATTTACGAATTATTTTAAGTCAAATAAAAACATTAAGAAGAAATCATGGTAGGTTGTACACGCAAGGGGTACTAACATGGTGACCGATTCTATATTATACTCAGTTTGAGGTATGTTCAGAGGATTCGATGTGGTTAATGAAGTGATTAAGTTGTAATCATGTCAATTTGAAGTGATTAATAAATAATAATATATATGGTCAATCATCTCGACTTTGATGTGATTAGAGCTTTATCACGCTCGAGTTGCTTTAACGCGTTTAGAGTGTGAACATAGCATAATTGTCACAATATTACAATAGAAAACGATGTAGTAGAAGATAATCCAACGACATCAAAATATGCCGAACTTCTTCCAATGGAAAAATACATACAGAGAGACAGCGGTTGTTTTATAGAAGAAGTTGTACGCAGAAGTTTGGCTGAAGATGGATGCAGACCAAACGCCTTTCGAAAATCCAAAGTTGTATCGGATTAGTTAAGAATTAAGGATTTTACGATTCCTTTAAGTAATACAACGATATGGAGCTTAGATGAAAAGTTGTACGCATCAAAAAAAGAAGTCATAGTGGATTTGAGAAAAAATAAAAAATAAGAAAATCGAAGATTTTCCATAGTTGTAAATTAACGGACGGATGTATCTTATTTAAAATATGTATTTTTTTATTCGTTATTCTCATCGATTAATCGAATAATTTTTCAGATTTAATCGTTAGATCGAACGAACAAAAACAATTATTTAAATTATTCGAACAAAGCTGAAAGGCGAATAATTGACAACTCTAGTATGATTATATGAGTATATGTATAAGCATATTTAAACAAATTAAAATTAAACCATTCCCAAAACAAACTAACAAATTTGTAACAAAGCAATTTTATTTACTTAACGAACCTCTGACTTTTGGTCGTCATGACTGCAAGCAAAAATCTATTAATTCTTCAAAACCTTTTATTCGTTTTTAAAGTCTTGTAAAGAGCAACAGTCAAGGCGAATTTATGTTAACGGTGGTGGCGATACTACAACAAGTACGACACCCAAAATGCAACATTAAATTTTATTTGTTGCTTTCGTTGGTCGATATGTCGAAAACACAAGCAACTTTTGACATTCCTCTCTCTAAATACGAAAAAAAGTTGCACAGCTGTGCATTCAACGCTACCTGAAAAATGAATTCGCCTTAGTAACAGTTTTTATTTTATTTATTTATTACGAGTAAGAAATATGATAACAAAGTATATTCTAACCTAATATACCGAGCAATAGTAATTAAGAACATCGGCCTGTTCTACGAAACCCGCAACTTTCGTACGGAAATAAAGCTCACTACCAACCGAAAACGGTTTGAAAAGGCAGTAAGTGCGGGTCACACACGTCAAGTTTGACTCGCTAAGTCTTGAGTTTTTGGGAAAGAAGGGCAAAGAGAATGCCATTTCTTTTCCTCTCTCTCCTAAAAACTCAAGACTTGACGGCAAAAACTCGAAAAGTGTGAACCAGCACTAATGTAACAATATCTGTCCCAGCTGTGATAATGGGCAAAAGAGCGTAAAACACATTCTTTGTTACAGAGTTGCCAATTAAGCGCTTTTGGCGCTAGATTTAGCGCTTTTTAACTGTCGAAAAGGCGCATATTTTTTCCTTAGCGCTTTTTTTAAAAAGAGCGCTTAATTAGCGCTTTTATTGATACCCAACATTTTTATACTTTTGTTTGCATACATTAAAATCAAGACACATTAAACCAAAATTTGTTTCCGTTTTTTAAATCTTAACTCTGAAATTCGTACTATACAAGGAAAGAAGTTTATTTTCTATAGTAATTAATCCATTTAGTTTCTTAAAACAAGAAAATCCAAAAATAATTTTCTGATTTTAACTTGTTTGGTTCGTATTAAGCATGGTATATAAATACAATTATCAATTTCAAAACCCATATATCGTCAACCAAAAAAAAACATGGAAAAAAATTAAAACAAGCTTTTAAAATCAAATATGTAAATTAATTTGACATTACATGGATAAATAATGAAAACTCTCCCTAATGAACATACCTGGTACTTCTTATACTATGGTATTTAACAGTAAGGGTATTCACGTCACAAGTTGCACCCTTGCAAAAAAGCAAAAGTGCAAAAATAAAACAACAACCACACAGACAATTAGTTGTGCGTAAATAATTGTCTTTGTGGTTGTTGTTATATTTTTGCACTTTTCCTTTTTTGCAAAGGTGCAACTTGTGACGTGAATACCCCCAGTGTTTAAAAAGCTGCAGTTGAGATAGTAAAAGTCATAAGATTATGCTGTAACTTCGACATCTTCATTTGTCATTGGACAAAAATAAACCGTTGCCTTCACTTCTGCTTCATTAAATGAAAACAGTCGCAGTCAAGGCAAAAGCAAAAAACGAAAAGTTGTACACAACAAAGAACAACGACAGTCGACATGTTCGGAAGAGTTTGGTTTGATAGACTGATGGCCATTTTCTCATTAGGCAATTATCTTTTTTCCCAACGAAAAACTGCACATTAAAGAAATTTGGGTTTCTCAATGTCTCATTTGCTTCGATTTTATCGCAAAGCTAACCGGCACTCATCTGCCAATTATTTATTTTCTTTTTATTTGCCGTACAGATAAATTCAATCAGCTGACTCCCAACTTTTACATGTATTTTGAGTGGCGTTGCCAGCTGAAAACAATGTTTTTTGTCGGTATATTGAGAAAACCAAAATCGTTAACGGAAAGTTTATCGTTCCAATAAATTTATGTTGACATTAAGTAACAGACAGTTTGTCGATACATTGAGAAAATGGCCATACAACTTTTAAAAAATCCTGTAGTTAACGAAGATGGGATAAAGTTTATTCAATCATGTCTAGTTAACATTTTGTTTACTGATCTTAATGATTTCATGTCTTATTTTATTCATAATATACCTACCTGGATATGATAAATGATAAAAATGTGAACATACTAATTTGCATGAAAAAATGGTCGCCACTAATAAAGAAATTATTTTGAAAATAATCATTTGCAAATGATCAAAATCGCTCTCAAGTTATGATAAAATGTATGTAACATAAATGCCTTATTTCTGTCGAAATATTAGCCTAGCCCATAACAAAAAACTAGACATGATAGAAAAAACTGAAAACGAAATTTAATTTAGCGCTGTAATATCTTTGT
Organism: Pollenia angustigena; assembly: GCA_930367215.1. Lineage (NCBI taxonomy): Eukaryota > Metazoa > Arthropoda > Insecta > Diptera > Polleniidae > Pollenia > Pollenia angustigena. The sequence goes on along the minus strand of OV884060.1, from coordinate 191,362,974 downwards.
ATTTCATATATTTTTATTTAAAACGATTTTTTCATTAAGTTTTTTATTTAGCGCTTTTCAGCGCTTTTTGATTGGGGCACGGCGCTTTTTGATTATAAATAGTTCACAACCCTGCTTTGTTACTGTCCTAAACAGGCGAGAAAGCGACTAGTAAAGATGGAATCGGAAACTTTCATAAAGTTCTTTGATATTTCTGGCATTAACCTGGATTGCATATTATTGGAAGTAAGAGTTGGTTCTATGGAGGGAATTCTGTTCGAATAGAACTCCGTTGTATCACAATCGATTAACAGGTCTAAAGCGGGAAACAATGGATTAACAGGTCTATAGCGAGGTACACACTATCGAATTTTCGTCAGTCAACTGCCAACCACAAAATAATTTGTAGTTCATTGACGAACATTACTGGTCACACTATCGAGCAAGCGAAAATTTAAACAAAACTGTTATTCATGTTCGATAGTGTGTACCCCGCTTTAGTGTGGCGGTTGAAGACTGACAACCAGTTATGCCTAACTCATTATAACTAGTATTTTTTCCAAAAAGGTGCTACCACCACTCTTAAGTAAAAAATTTTTTCTCAAGTGTATTTGTAGGCGTTTGTTTGCCTTTATAAAAAACCAAAATAAGCCATTTTTTTTTTTGCTTAATATAACAAAAAAATAATCGAAAATATACTCGTTTTTTTAAATACACATTTTATTTGACACATAAGAACGAACGTATGCCAAATTATAAGTATTTTTAATTTGGCTAAAAAACTAAATGTATGACTTCAAAGTTTGATTTCTATCAAAATACAACATGTCATCTAAACTGGCAGCGAAACAATATTTATCAAGTATCATTAAGAGAATGAGTAGTTAAAATTGAAATGCTGGTAATTATGGGGCTGATCAGATGTTCGCAAACATTAGTTTGGCTAATTAATATTAACTTAGAAAAAAATAAGAACACAGATATTGTTTTTAAGAAGTTTTTTTAGAAGGTTTTTATTTTTTTTTTTTTTTTGTTTGTTTGTTTTTTGATTAATAAAAAGTGGTTTGTTAATTATTGTGAATTTCAACAAAATACAGACAATCATATTTACAGGGTGGCGCATAATGAATGTTATGATTTTTTAAATAAACTTTTAAAAACATGATAGAAAGACTCATCATAGAATATAATAGAACCAAAGTTATTAAATTTTATTTTAAAATTCAGCATTCGATTATTCAGACACAAAGATCATATCGAATTATGAGCGATTAGGCGATTTTTTAACCTCAATGGTCACCCAAAATCCAAAAATAATTGTTAAACATTTTGGCCACCCACTCAAATTTACAGTATGGTTTGGAATACCTTCAGAAAATATCATTTGTAAACGATAAACAGGTTGCGATAAATGTGAATGGCATTCAATGCCGGGTCATGATTAAAATTTTTTAAATGCCGAGGTAGAGAACCATCAAGAATTGTGGTTCCAACAAAATGAAGCCCCCACAACTCATACAGCTTGTTTAGCTATTGCTTTTCTTTTTGGCGATCATAGCGTTACTTTAGGCTAATTTACACTATCACACAAGTCTTACGTATTCCAAAATACTTCGCGAGATAGAAATCTAATGAGTTTTGTTTTGACTATCAAAAAATCTAATTCAACATTACAGTTTGTATTCACACTATCACACATAAACATGCTTTTGTTAAAATGCAACCCTGATCCAATGAAAAAAAGTATTATTGTTTACCCTACGGCCACACGATCAAGTTTTTCTTGGTAGTCGTTTACATATACTGCTTGACAAAATTTACATAAATTGAAAGCTGTGACGTAGGCTGCACTCAATTTGTTAGCAATTTGTCGCCAAGAAAAGTTGTCACCAAGAAAGCAATTTATAAGTGCCGGTTCACACACGTCAAGTTTGACTCTTCAAGTCTTGAGTTTCAAGGAGAGAGGGGAAAAGAAATGGCATTCTCTTTACCCTTCTCTCCTAAAAGCTCAAGACTTCAAGAGTCAAACTTGACGTGTGTGAACCGGCACTAAAGACAAATTTTTAATCATCTATATATATAAAATTAAGTTGCATTGTGTTGGTTCATGAGTTATAGCCATTTTAGTGAACACTGCATTCATTTCGAAACATGTATTTTTTTTGCATGGAAATTTTTCGAATTTGACTTAATATTTTGAAAAACTGAAACTCAATTAGTTTTTAAATTCATTACAATTCGATTTTAGTCAAACCATTACTTAAATTTAGCTACTTAGGAATTGTTTATCACATCTTCATAAGTTATATCCATTTAAGTGAACACCGCTTTCATTTCGAAACATGTATTTTTTCGTGCATGAAAATTTTGCAAATTTAAGTTAATATTTTGGGAAATTGAAAGGCGTCTTCTGGCATTACAGCCACTTTGTTAGATGGTGGTCGCACAGCACATTCTGCTCTAAAATTGCCATTGAATTACCAATTTGAAACGTCTGAAACGGCAAAATTATTGAAGAGTTGCGGTATCATTATTTGATATGAATGCGAATAAGAAATCGGTTGAAGCATTGGAAAGAACAATGAATGACCTTCGAGGTAATTCAGAGTTGTTTGATGTAGAGTTTGCTAAAAACCGTAAAAATGTGAAACCGCGGTTTCGGTTTTAAAATGATTAAAACCGGCCGGTTTCGGTTCGGTTTTCGGTTTTGAAAATATCAAAGGAAAATTCATACATAAACATATATATTTTTTTTTTTTGCAAGTTTTTTATTTGTTTCAATACAGGTACTTTTATTCGCCCTTAAGTGTATACCTGGGCCTGGCCAGGCATTTTTTGACTTTTTCTAGTTTTTTTTTTTCAAATAATTATTAAGTATATTAGAACGAAACTTTATGTATTCCTCAATTCCGCAATTGGCCAAATGAAAATTTTGTGCATATTGTATCCACCTGGGCCTGGTCAGGCCCTTCCCTATAATATATGTACTGCAGTTAATAAAATCAAAATGAAACTTTTTAAAAAAGCATACACAACACATAAGAATTCTTTCTTTTCTGTTTTTTCGAAAAATTATTTTATTTCCCAACAAAATGTTCCTGCTATTGCCATAAAACTCCATACATATGAAAGTAGTCCCAGCCTTGGCCAGGGGTTCGTTAGTGTGAGTTTTTTCTATAGCGACAAGAAACTCCATACAAGTCAGGTGGCAGTTTATGCCTCACAAATAAGGTGTGTACTTAAGAGTTATAAAGATAACATTTGTTCTTCTTAGTACTTATTTTGAATTTAAAGAATTTTGAAATACCTTGTCATTGTTGAAGGCTGTTGTGTATAAAGCTTTTGTATATAAAGTACGAGTATGATGTTTAATTTGCAATTTCTTCAAGCATAAATACATTGTTAAAGTTAAAGCTAAAACCGATTTTTTTTTTGTCGGTTTCGGTATTTAAAACCGACCCATAGTGAGAAAAATAGCATTTTAGCAAACTTTGTGGGCTCAAGGCACGGCTAATAACTATGCAAAAGATCTAAAATTTTATATATATATATATATTTTTTCTAATTTGGAATCATTCTAAGGGGTTTGCCAAGTGAAAATACGGAAAAAATAACGGTCACCCTACTGTACATGGTTAAGATGTTGTGAATTATCCAACAGAGTTTTTGAATTCGTTGGATTTACCAGGATTGCCTCCGCATAATCTCCAATTGAAAGTTGGAGTCACTATTACTTTACTTCGCAATATCAATCAACCACGTTTCTGTAATGGCACAAGACTTGCTATTAAAAGGTTGCTGGCTAATGTAATTGAAGCTACTATTTTAACTGGAAAATTCAAAGACGAAGATGTATTCATTCCACGCTTCCCATTTGAATTCAAACGACTTCAGTTTTCTGTTCGGCTTGGGTTGCGGTTACTATTAATAAGGCGCAAAGCCAATCATTAGGAATTTGTGGAGTGAATTTAGAGTATCCAGTTTTCTCACATGGACAGTTGTATGTAGCCTGTTCGCGTGTTGGCAAACATAGGTTTTGTATATTTACACCGAAAAAACAAGAAATGTTGTGTACCACAGAGCATTACAATAAAAATTAGTAATCACTGATTTAAATGAATTCGAACTGATTTCTTATTTTCTTTTTTGCACTACGAAGTGTGCAGGGGTTCGCAAGTAATTTACATACAATTTTTAAACAAATGAAAAGGTGAAATTGAAAGCAATCTCGTGGTCAATTAAAAAAGTGCGAGTGTGCAAGTAAAAAAGTGAGAGTGTATTCCAAACTGAATCCCAGCAAATAAAATTGGACCACCTGATCCATTTTGATAAAATGGACTACTCCATGGACTGGTCCGATGTAATGCAAGCATGGACCATGTCATTGTTAAAAAGTGTTTGTAGTGCGACGACATGTCTTCGTTTTTTAACGACATGCTTGCGTTTTTAAACGACTTCAAAACTAATCCTCTTGAGTATACCATGGAGTAGTTTTAAAACTACTCCTTAGTAGTCCAAAGATGGGTTATATGGTCCTCCCCTAGGACATCGTTATTTTAAATAGACCATGTTTTTCCATACGTGTGGGTTACTTTTGGACTAGACCTGGTCCCTTGTGGGCTACTCTTTACACGCGTGTTTGGACTGGTCCTATTATTTGCAGGGATGGAATTGAAAGGCAAAATTTGATCGTGTGGCCTCCAAGTTAGAAAAATCTCAAAAAACGATGAAGTCGCATGGGATGTCAAATTTTGTTCGTATTACTTGTCATTTTCATAACAAATTGCATTCACTACACTACATATCACACTTCTACATACCTATTACTTGAGTTTTTGACATGTATTAATGCAAAGTATAATATAACGTCAACTAGCCTTTATGCACCACCCTTTATTTACGCACAAAGAATATTCTTTTAGCTTTTAAACATTCCAAGAGCAACTTTTTTAGGGTATTTTGATTTCAATTAAGTTTTGTTTTTATTTTATTTGTTGCTTTCAAATTAGTTTTTGTCCAAATTGTTCGCACGTGTGTCAAAACTGATTTTTGTTTTTACTTTTTTAGTGAAATTAGTTTTTTGTTTGAATGTTTATTTTGTTTGTTTTTATTTTTATATTAATTAAGTTTTTAATTTATGGCTTGTTAAATAAAACGATCAAAAGTCATGATAAAGTCAAATAGAAAAATGAGGTTTTTGGTCTCAAATAGGTTTTTGTTTTTTTTTTTTTCAAAAATTTTAACCAGTGATAAGAACATTCTTAATTCCTCGCGCAATGTTTAGGCAAAATTGTGCTTATGCAATGTAATGTATGTATATATGTATGTATGTTTTCTATAGAGTTCGTTCTTTGTATTTGTTTGATTTAATTTGATTTTAAGTGTTAGGAATTAGTCTAGGAATTATTTAGCCACCAAATATTCATAAAGACATCACGGATTATGGCATTACGCCTGATAAGCCTACTCCACAAGCTATCGACGACCTACACCTTCCAAAATAAGCTTCACATAATTATAACAAAGAGTTTTAGTTGCTTCTCCACCATGTTGCAAAATATTAGGTTAACAACAATTGGTTAATCTCGCACCCCGAAAACTGTAACGCGGTACAATTATGCGAGGTCAAACCATTAAAGAATACGGACGAACGTAGAGCAGAGACGATCCGATTACTATAATGCAAATGACGCGCGAGTTGCTTCTTCACCCAGAGCAGTTAAACTAATGCTATGTTCAATTTGTAAGGAGTAGTTTTTTTTTTAAATATGGAAAAAAACTAAAAGCTGTACAGTTTTTCTACCCAAATATCTTTTAAAGTAAAAATTACCACATTTCTCCCCTTTAAAACAAATTACGTGCTTTATTTGTAGTTTTTTATTTCACCAATCCATTCCTAACTAACATAAGGACCTGCGGACAGCGTTAATTAGCTTATATTTCATAAGTTATACAATAAACTTTTTATACAACCAAGATTGTCTAGCTTGGCGCACTGTAAAGTCATCGAATTAGCTTTACTTTTTACATTTTCAAATATTCGATTTGCCAATTTCGTTCTATCGTATCAAACAACTTTTTTTCAATAACATTTCCTGCCTTAATCTTTCTGAGCTCCTTAGCCTTACTCAAAGAAAAAACATGGTTGTGGGAAACATATTCTAAGAGCAACATATTATGATAAGAATTATGATTGTAGTCACCATATTTAGATTATTATTGAATCATATTATGACTAAATATACTCGTAATATGTCATCATAATATTTTTCCCTTAACCATATTATTATTCTGTTAATCATACTAAGTTAAGAAGTAATCAAATTATTATCATGTTAATCATAATAACTTTAGAAGCGAAATGTTTTTTTAATAAATAAAAAATTAATTAACGGAAAACTTTACAAGGTTTTTGAATTAATAATCTGAGTACATAAAATCTAACAATCATTCGTACAAAAAGTTGATGTCGAAAGTAAAAAAATAGGAAATATAAAAGTCTATAGCAGCGGTAACCAACTACTTTCATTTGGAGTCCGTTTTTTTTTAAATCACGACCGTAGCGGTCCGGAGGGTAATAAACTGAACTTTTTAAATAATATGGTTAGATAATGTATCAATGGACAAATAAAACAAATGGGTTTCGGTGCATTCTTTTATTTAATAATAAACAAATGCTTTGAATAAAAAGAAGTAAAGTACACGCAAAGAAAAAACATGGTTGTGGTAAACATATTCTGAGAGCAACATATTATGATAAGAATTATGATTGTAGTCACCATATTAAGATTATTATTGAATCATATTATGATTAAATATACTCGTACTATTACATCATAATATTTTTCCCTTAATCATATTATTATTCTGTTAATCACACTAAGTTAAGAAGTAATCAAATTATTGTCATGCTAATCATAATAAGCTAAGAAATTAATCATATTATTGTCATGTTAATCATAATAAGCTAAGAAGTAATCATATTATCATCATGTTAATCATAATAACTTTAGAAGCAATCATATTATGATACAGCACCTTTCATAGCTGTCATAAAAATACAAAATAAATTAAAATATTTTTGCATCGATTTTTTATTTTGTGGCTTTTTACAATTTTTCTTAATGTTAATCAAATAGCGGAGTTCAATATAAGGCTTGCAAAAGAGCAAATGAAAAATGTGTGGATTTCATGGGCAACCGATTGCGTCCATTTTTTCGATTTTAAGATGTTGATGAAATATCGTAGCACTTTTATAAAATGTGACGAAATCTCTGTGTGTTTTGCTGTTGGATTTTACAAAAAAACTATGATATTTTGCATTTGCACTATTACATCACTAATACTTGAATGAACTCCGCTAATATTTTAATTTTTTAATTTCTTTAAACTTATTTTTTTATGGAATTTTATGTTTTAATTGTTTAACCGCTCACAAATAAAAAAACGACACAACTGCTTCAAAATTATTTTACAAATGGCGCTAACATAATATGATTAGAGTAAAAATAGTTTGATTGCATCTTTAACATAATATGATAAACGTATAGAAAGTTATCATGTTATGGCTATTAAATATCATGATATGGTTGTGAGAAATATAATATGTTTAGAAAGTTATCATAATTAAGTTGTTAGAAAAATAATTATTTTTCGGTCAACAATACTCAAATTCATAATTGCGATAAACATTGATATGTTTACAGTAACTATAAAATTGTTGATATTAAATAAAAATAACAATTATTTGTGTACGACAACAATATATTGTTACATTAAACATAGTGTTGTTGCCGTAACCATGCCCAACCATATTTTTTCTCTGCGTGCTTATTCAAGGGAAATTTTATTAAGGCAACTAGGTAAAATAAAGGCCCGGTTTGGTCTTTTTCATGTAGGCCCCGTTTACCACTGACAAGTTTAACTTTTTATATCCACACTTCAATAAGGAAGATGGTATAATGCGTTAATGCTTATCTTTGTAAAACCTTAAAATATTGATCCTACACAGAAAAAATTCTTTTTCCAATTCAAACAAAAAATTTGTAGAATCAAACAATTTTTTGTCTGAAATTGGTCCGATAAACAAATTCGCATATTCAAACAATTTATTTGCATTTTGTTTATTGAAAAAAACACCGATTTTTTCAAACAAATAATTTAACTGAATCAAACAAAAAGTTTACTGAAATTCATATAAATTTCAAACAAATAATTTTGCTGAATCAAACAAAAAAGTTTTTGCACAAGCAATGATGCGCACACAAGCAAGGAGTGTTGGAGAAGATGAAGCAGAGCGCAGAGCGGCCTGCTGGCTTTGAGACACATTTTTTTGCTGGAATAATTTTTGAACGAAGTCTTATTTATACACACAATGTTTTTCTTCATCACTCACTGTTGCTGCATCCTTTCCTTTGCTAATGACGAAGAAATGTAACCAAAAACGGCGGCACACCGACTCGATATGTTTTTCGTCATCACTCTATTTTTGTATTTGATGCAGTGTTCGAAAATAAACACTAAATATCGTTTCTTAATGTTCGGTTCGTTAGATTTGTGCAAAACACAAACGCTAATAGTGTTTGTGTAGAAAATGATTAAAAAAAATAATGTTTCCCTGTTAGTCATCCTTCGAACACAAAAATATTACTGTTTTTATCAAACTCAACAAAAGATGTGAACATTAAATTCCGTTCGGTTTTTTTTGAAAATCCACAAACTTCAATGTGTTCGGTTCGGCTCGTTAATGTTCGTCCCTTTTGGCTGGTAAAAAAAAAACAAACATTTTTTACAAAAACAAAATACAAACACGAAAAAAACATTAAAATATAATGTTTGTCTACAGTATCACTACAATTGTTCTGTTTTTTTAACGAAGAACCGAACATTATATAATAGTTACGAACGGTATTAAGGGTTGTGTATGTCTACACAATCACTGGGTGTATGAGCCGAACGTTAAATAATGTACTGTTTATTTTCGAACACTGATTTGATGTATTTAAGTAAACAGTTTGAAAAATTGAATACGGGATTTTGTTTTTTTTTACCAACTTGAAACCAACCAAAAATTTTATTTATTTCTTATAATGTTGTTGTTGTTTCTGTTGCTTAAGAAGAGTGAAACGTTTTTTTACCTTCTATTGTTTTTGTTGTTTTTTTAACTACAAACCTCGTCACGATATTTTATCATTTTTCTTATTGCTGTACTTTTTTAAAGCGTCCAAAAAAAGACTGCATGTGTTTTTTGTTGTAGTTCTTAAATTTCACATAAAGAAGTGTTGCCTTCGATCAAATAAAAAAATGCAAAAAAAAAACGACAGCATGAAGGAGCGTTAAATATCTCATACAAAATTATGAAAACTTGAAACCAATAACGCGTATATTATATTTTTGAATAGTTGTCCACACTTTTGTTGGTCAAATAAAAATCAAACAAAAATATTAATTGAATCATTAAAAAAAATTGCAGAAATCAAAAAAATTTTCAAACAAGCGTTTGTTTGAAAATAATTCTCCAATAATTTGTTCTGTGTATGAATCTTAACCTCATAACATACATAATTTTTTTCTGGCAGATCCATGAGTGCCCATAGGTCCCAAATAGGGTACACGAGCAAAAATTTGTTTTAAATACAGTGACGAAGGGTATCATATAATCGGATTTGACCGATCATATTTTCGAACTTGTTATTTAATAATAGATGTTTTAAAAATTGTTGGAAATAATGCTAAAGATTTATTCAGTATTTTTCTTATATTTTTTTATAAATTTACATAAAATTCACATTCAGTTGCTGTTTTTTTTTTTTTTTTTTTTTTTAGAATTTATTTTTTTAAACCAAGCGCCATAATAAAAAAAATTTCATTTAATAAAAATCATGTATTTATACACAGAAAAAAATTTTTATTAAAAGAATTTTTTGTTTTCATTTTAAATCTAAGTGGCCAACTTTTTTAAGTTAAATTGGCAAGGTGTTTTACACAAAAATGAACAACCTCCCTAAGTTTAATAAGTTTAACCTTCGTTCACAAAGTCGAAAACTTCCAGAGTCCGTTCTTGACTATTGCAATCTCCACCAAATAGTTCAACAATGAAAGTAATGTTATACGAAAAACCGTAACAAGTGACAGTTAGCGAATAAGCAAAAAGACCTAAACGCGCGATATGCAGGCAAACCAGAACGGCCTAACTGTCGCTAAGGCCGATGATTCAAATTCAAATTTTCTAATGCAGAGTTTAAATTGTTTGTTAAGCAGCTTAAGGCTAGTTAACACTATTATACTTTGCATAAATACATGTCAAAAACTCAAGTACATAATATGTATCTACAAGTGTGATAGTGTGAATGCCATGACATCTCATACGACTTCATTGTTTTTTCAAAATTGTTCTAAACAATAATGCTCTTCATTGGATCGGGGTTGCATTTTAACAAAAGCATTTTTTTTTGCGATAGTGTGAATACAAACTGTAATGTTGAATTAGATTTTTCGATCGAAATTTCCATTTAAATTGTATTGTAATTTCGATCGATATCGAATGCCGTAATTTGCCCACTGGATTTACTTGATATTTTTTTTTTTAATAACAAAAATGCAAAACGACAATAAATATAAAATTTCAAGTTCTTTCTTCAAATTTTTAAAAAAATCAAAATTATTTTTTGTAAAAAATAATAAAATAAGCAAACTAAAAATATTGGATTTGACAGATAGATAACGTTGCCACACGTCGGGTACGCTCATGGTGTATTAATCTACTAGGTATACTGGAAGCGTCTTTTTGTTGTTGTTTTTTAAAAGGAACTGTCAATTGTTTTATATCAGTGAAGGGCACACACATACTATCACATTATTGCTTGTGTTGACGAAATAACAACAAAGCAACAGCCGAACGTACATTGTCACAGACCACACAAAGAAGTTTATAGTGTACATGTGTCGACGTCACACAAGCAGCATTTTTATTCCTATGCACGCGTTCATAGGATTTGCAAATGTGCCCTTCACTGTTTTATACTCACACTCATAATATTTAATAACATAAGAAACATTTGACAGTTCCTATTACGAAACAATAAGAAAAGGCACTGTTGTTTTTTTTTATTGTGGTTTTGTTGTAGCTTTGCACTTACCTGGTAGATTATTGTTTTGTACGCTGTTAAAACAAGAGTTAAGGCTACCAATCCCTTTATGGGGAAAAGGGGTTGTAATGGTTTCTTTTAATTTTATTGTTTTTTAATTTGTTTTTTTGGCAAATGTTTGTAATAAAATTATATTTTTTTTATTTAAATTACCATATCACGTTTTATTTTGTTTGAATTTATTAATACAAATGTATGTATTTTTGTTTTTTTTTTTTTATAAAGTGTGTCTTGCATACGTAAAACTGAATCTTATTAATAAAGATAAACAAACTACAAAACTGACAAACTGTCCAACAATTTCGAACGCGAATTTCGTTATCTTAACTAACATTTAAAACAAAAACAATATTTAAAAGTTTGTTTTTGTTTTAAATGTCAATTAGTCAAACGAAATTTTCGTTGGAAATGGTGGGACAGGCAGTAATAATAAAAAAGTAAGAGGGCTGTGTTCGGCTATGCCGAATCTTATATACTCTTCTCGCACCCCCACATTTTGTCGCATGTTGCGCATTGATAACCAAGATGCTTGTACCTAATTTGGAAACTTTTTCCTTTCACGTTATCCAGATATACAGAAAACTAAACGGACAGAAGATGGACATCCTACAATCAGCTGCGTTGTACATGTATGTATTTGTTATGCTAAAAAACGTAAAAAAAGTCTGAAAAATTTTGCCTCTAAATGGAACAAACTGTTGATTTAGCAACACCATATTTTCTAACCAAGCCACTGAAACTATAAACCTTTTGCAATAATTCAAGAATATTTACTTTATCTTTCAAAGATAACACTTTCGGGGTTTTTAATGACATTTTTCACTGTCACGAATAACAAATATCGTAGCGATGTTAAAAAACAGCTAACATGTCAGCGTATACATACATGGATGCAATTAAGAAAAAAGAACGCTATAACATCAACCAATAAGTGAACTCAATTCGGGGATTTCCCAATTCAAAAAACATTTTAAAAAGTAAACACGTTCACGTTTTAGAGCTTCCAGATTTTGTTCACGTTTTAGAATAGCCTGCACGCAGAGAAAAAATATGGTTGGGCATGGTTACGGCAACAACACTATGTTTAATGTAACAATATATTGTTGTCGTACACAAATAATTGTTATTTTTATTTAATATCAACAATTTTATAGTTACTGTAAACATATCAATGTTTATCGCAATTATGAATTTGAGTATTGTTGACCGAAAAATAATTATTTTTCTAACAACTTAATTATGATAACTTTCTAAACATATTATATTTCTCACAACCATATCATGATATTTAATAGCCATAACATGATAACTTTCTATACGTTTATCATATTATGTTAAAGATGCAATCAAACTATTTTTACTCTAATCTTATTATGTTAGCGCCATTTGTAAAATAATTTTGAAGCAGTTGTGTCGTTTTTTTATTTGTGAGCGGTTAAACAATTAAAAGATAAAATTCCATAAAAAAATAAGTTTAAAGAAATTAAAAAATTAAAATATTAGCGGAGTTCATTCAAGTATTAGTGATGTAATAGTGCAAATGCAAAATATCATAGTTTTTTTGTAAAATCCAACAGCAAAACACACAGAGATTTCGTCACATTTTATAAAAGTGCTACGATATTTCATCAACATCTTAAAATCGAAAAAATGGACGCAATCGATTGCCCATGAAATCCACACATTTTTCATTTGCTCTTTTGCAAGCCTTATATTGAACTCCGCTATTTGATTAACATTAAGAAAAATTGTAAAAAGCCACAAAATAAAAAATCGATGCAAAAATATTTTAATTTATTTTGTATTTTTATGACAGCAATGAAAGGTGCTGTATCATAATATGATTGCTTCTAAAGTTATTATGATTAACATGATGATAATATGATTACTTCTTAGCTTATTATGATTAACATGACAATAATATGATTAATTTCTTAGCTTATTATGATTAGCATGACAATAATTTGATTACTTCTTAACTTAGTGTGATTAACAGAATAATAATATGATTAAGGGAAAAATATTATGATGTAATAGTACGAGTATATTTAATCATAATATGATTCAATAATAATCTTAATATGGTGACTACAATCATAATTCTTATCATAATATGTTGCTCTCAGAATATGTTTACCACAACCATGTTTTTTCTTTGCGTGTGTGTAAAAATAAATTGGTTCACGTTTCTGAGACTTTCACCCTTTTGAGTGTTCACGTTTTCGCGAGTTTCGCAGGGTATATACTGCAAATAATAGGACCAGTCCAAACACGCGTGTAAAGAGTAGCCCACAAGGCACCAGGACTACTCCAAAAATAACCCAAACGTATGGAAAAAACATGGTCTATTTAACATTACGATGTCCTAGGGGAGGACCATATAAGCCACCTTTGGACTACTAAGGAGTAGTTTTAAAACCACTCCATGGTATACACAAGAGGATTAGTTTTGAAGTCGTTTAAAAACGAAAGCCCGTCGTTAAAAAACGAAGACATGTCGTCTCACTACAAACACTTTTTAACAATGACATGGTCCATGCTTGCATTACAGTACATGGAGTAGTCCATTTTATCAAAATGGATCAGGTGGTCCAATTTCATTTGCAGGGTACTTTCGTTGATGAGTATAAAAAAAACACGGAATTTTATGAAAAAAATAATAGAGGCAGTCGTGATTTTTTGCCCATATCTCAGCCAATTATGGACCGATCGGACTGTATTTCAATATCAAGCAAATCCGGAGTATATGTGACATAAATATATAACTACCAAGTCCCCATAATATCAACGGGCAGACGGACATCGTTAAATCAATGTCTCTACTCATAAGGACCCAAAATATATATACTTTATAGGGTCTTAGATCGATATTGTATAAATTATAAACGGAATGACAAACTTATATAAACCCTTTCCAACTGTAGTGAAGGGTATAATAAAATGGAGATGAAGTAAACTTAATAATATATTCTAGATAATAAAATAATTTAAAACTAAATTTAGGGTTTGAACATAAAATTTTTTTATACAAATAACATAATAAATCATTAAGTAAATAAACAACAAAATTCAGCTCATTTAAATAAATAAAAAAAAAAAAAAAACACTGAAAACTAAAAATTATATTAAAACAAAAGCAAGGCCCATTGAATAGGTCTGCGCAAGAAGCCTGATGATCATTGTTTATGTTCTTTTTAGTTGTCAAAAGTTGTTTACATTTTGCTTACATGTGCATGTATATGTTGTTTACGTTTATTGTTTTTTCCCACACATACGTGTATGGTATGCCACACATACGCGTTTTTTCCTTTTTGCTTTGTTTTTTCCTTTTGCTTTGTATATGTTGTAGTAAGTTTTTGACAACTAAAAAGAAATTTTACACAAACAAAATACAAGTACATGTCGATTTTTGTTTTTGTTCAAGTAAGCAGACCTGACAAACAAAAAAAAACAAAAATGGTATATAAAAGGGAATAAAAAATGAGAACAGTGATGCCATTTTTGTATTTTTAGTGCTGGATTATGCAATTTCATTTGCCAAAATGCATTAAGATAAAAAAAAAATATTCTATACCATATTTTAAAAATTTTTTAATTTTTTTCTATTGTAATATTTGATCAGAATTAATTTAATGAATTCTACTTTTTGGTAATACTGTGGAATTATTAAATGACCAGTGCCCAAGTTCTGTAACTCCCGCGTCGAGAAACTTTTCGCGTGGAATGTAAGAAATGAAACAAAAATGCCATAAATTGAAACAAACAACTGTTTTTCTCACTTAACTGCATCTATAACATTTTTGGTGAGTTAAAGCTGTCACGTAACGAATTTACTCGCCAATTTACAGAAAAAAAGTGTCTGTAAAATATTTGCGAGAAAGTTCCAAATAAACTCAAAAATAAAAAAGATACAGATGACAACAGTATTTGTCATTCATTTTTCTTTGATCGTAGACCAAGCCTTACTGAGGTTAAAGCTATGAGACGGAATATGAATGATACACTCTATTTTGACCTTACGACCATCTCTGAGTGGGGTCTTGCGAATAGGGTCGATTTTAATGCTCGTAAGACTCAGACACAGACGTCTTGTGGAATCATCGTCATTTGTATCCATGGGAGGTATTGCTATTGAAGAATCAGACACTCTTGATGTTCTGGGCATGAAAATTCAATGTGATGTTGGTTGGAACCAACATGTCTTTCAAGTGGCGAAAGAAGCATTTAAGTGTCTTGGTTTCTTAAAACGATGCAAGAACTACTTCACTCCGTCTGATCTCTTCACTATTTATACCGCCTATATCCGACCGAAAATGGAATACAACTCCCATATCTGGGCAGGTGCTTCAAGGTCTATCTTGAAGCTCCTGGATCGGGTTGAAGCTCATCAATGACAGTAGGGTATCCAGCTCTATTGACTCTTTCGAGCATCGTCGGAATGTGGGTTGTGTGGCATTGTTCTATCGATATTACCACGGAAGATGTTCAGCTGAGATGGGCTAACTCATCCCTGAGACGCGGGTGCATGCCCGTAGTAGTCGCCTTTCCAGCAAATCACATCCGTTTGTTGTCGACTGTCCAATGCATCGCACAACGCATTACAGGGAAAACTCGTTGCTTGGTCGTACTAGCCGTATGTGGAATAGACTCCCGGCAGAAGTCTTCCCAGTCGGCTACAATTTGGAAAAATTCAAATTAAATGTCCACAAACACTAATCCCTCTTTCCTTCTCCCAATAACCTATTTTCCTAATCCAAACACAATGCATTGCATTAGTAGGGGGCATCCCCTGAGTGTTGGGTCAAAGTAAAAAAAAAAAATATTAAAAATGCAAAATGCAATGAATAAGAACACGGAAGAGATAAGTATTATGCTCTTGGTTGATTTTTCTTTAAACATTTTTAAAAAATATATACGACTGTTTTTTATGCCATTTTGTAAACAACAAACTTTAAAGTCGCACTTTACGTTTTCTGGTGTAGTCGACGGTTGTATTTTCGCCGCCGTCGTTCAAAATTTTTCAATTTTAATAAATTTTGATCGCCGTCTACGATATGTGTGACTGGCTCTCTCAACGTCTGCAATTTCACATCGGCTTCGAGTGCAATGTTATGACATTTGTAACGCAACGACGTAATCTCTTTTGATAGTTTTCGAGAAACGATGGAATATTTTGCACATCTTTTCGATGCGAGAAGTTCTCGCCAAAATTACTGAACATGGGTACAGATTGTTACGATCTGGCAGTACCTTAACAAAAAAGGTGTTTTTGTTTTATTTTTTCCACCCAAATTATCATTATTTTGTTGTTTTTGTGAGTTTTTTTTTATGAATACCTTCACCACACGTGGAAAGGGTATACAAATATTAGTTTGTCATTCTGTTTGTCATTTCACAATATTCATCTAATACCCTATAAAATATATATGTATGTGTGTATGTAGAGTCTGGGTCCTCATGAGTAGCGAAGTGGATTAAAATATGTCCGTTTGCATGTTGAAATGGATTTTCCGAAAAATATAGAAATATATGGCGATAGGTTGTTATATTTTTATGTCACAAACATACATATACTCCGATAAAGTTTGCTATTGAAATTCAGCCAGATCGGTCCATAAATGGCTGAGATATGAGCAAGAAACTACGACTGCCCCTAATTGTACCTGTAAACTCTTTGCTTTGATATTGCTCTTTTCATTATTTTTTCGTAATTCTGAAGAAAGGCAGAAGCCAGCTTTTTCCAATTAGGTATAAACATCTCATCTAACAAAATGTGGGCTAGATTGGAGAAGTGGCCGCGGCACCATAAAATCACCGTAATTATGAATAAAATTCCCCGGGGGTTTTTTTCTTCTCCTATTTTTCCTTTGAAAATTAAATTGTAAAAATGGGAATTGGGAAAAACTTCAGTAAACTTTGTATATCTGGAGAACATCAAACAAAATTGGACCGGAATTGGCGAACTTTTAAGTATATCTAAAGAACTTTCCGTTCGTGTCGCACCATGATGAAGGGTATATAAGATTTGGCGTAAACGAATACAGCATTTTTACTTGGTTTTAGTTTATTTTAATGTTAGTACACACTTATTTACACATTGAAATTATGTATGTAAATTAATTTAAACAAATAAAAGTAATTTTGTTTTTAGTAATTGTCTCTCAGTATGTTAATTCAAACAAATGAAGGAATTTTCGTAGTTTATTTGTTTAAAATAGAATTTTAACATAAACATGATTTCTACACTAAAATTTGGCGTTGCTTAAAATAAATAAATTTAACAAACAATGGTTTTATCAAGGCTTCACTTTTAAACAAATAGTTTAGTTAGTTCGTTGTCATACTAATAACGCTGACAAAATTAGTAAATGTATCTATAATTTGTAAGTTCTTTCTTAGTGCTATTCAAGTTCTGGTGCAGTTGTAGTTAACATCTAGCTAAGTAAGTTATAGTTAAGATCTAGTTCAGTTCTCAGTTAGTTCTAGTTTGGTTCTCAGTTAGTTCTAGTTTGGTTGTCAGTTAAGTTCTAGTTCGGTTTAAGCTCATTTCAATTTAGTTCTAGTTTAGGTTAAGTTTATTTCCAATTTAGTTCTTGCTAAGTTTAAGTTTAGTTTAAGTTCAGTTCTAGTTTAGTTCTAGTTCAGTTCGCGTTCAAATCTAGTTTAGTTCCGCTTCAGTTATTGTTTAGTTCTACTTCAGCTTAAGTCTACTATCACACTTTTGATGAGAGGGGAAGAGAACATTCTGTTCCTTTTTCCCTTCTCACCCATAAACTCAGACTTTCTGAAAGAAAACTTTCATAGTGTGATCCCAGACTTAGTTATTTTCTTTTTAATTTAGCATTTTCGAATACAGTTTTTCTTGTTAACGTGTTTTTTTGTGAAATTGTTGTGTACACTTCACAATCTTGCCACATTTAAGCGAAAATAAAATTGAGTTTTACAGCCTGTTTTTCAAAATTAAATAAAACTTTTCGCTTGGGAATTTATATAGAAACAACGATAAAAAAAACTTAAATTTGTTTTTGTTTTCAATTAAAATTTCTAAACGAAAATTTGTATTGTAGTTTGAAAAGCAGGCAGTTAATACTTCTATTCAGGGGCCTGATTCTGGCAGTCGTGATCAAGTACTTTCTCGATTCGATTTAATATCGATTTAATATCTAATTATTTCAGTCAATACTGAACGAATCGGAATTATTTTTTCAGTGTTGTAAAGAATTAATTTGAGTTTCACAATACTAAAAAAATAATTTCGATTCGTTCAGTGTCGAGTGAAAGAAATATTAATAAAATTGCTTTCGAATCGAGAAAGTACTCGATCACGACTGCCAGAATTAAGCCCCAGGATTTAAAAAACTGCAGTCGAAACCAAAAACAGTCGAACAAAAAACGAAAAATTGTGTACAACTTTTTGATTTTTGAGTTGGTTTGACAGCGACTGCTTACATTTAATGAATTAGAAGTAAAAGGAACAGTTTTTTTTTTTTTGGTTAATGACAAATGAAGAAGGGGACGGACGAAACTACAGTTTTTCTACTTTGACTGCAGTTTTTTAAACGCTGCTTTTATATTTTACATATGTATATTAAATTTTACTTATTCAATAATGGCCTGCATAAATAGCTTTTAAAAATAAAGACAACGAAAATCAATTGTGTTTACAAAACGTTTGTGGACAACGACAATGAAGCATAACATTTGTGCTACTGTTCGTCACACAATTTTAATAGTGTTGGGAGGGTACAAGAATTCAAAGAGTTACACACCAGGAAGTACTTGTTTCCTTCAAAGCCTTTTAATAAAGTAAAAAAATGTTTACCGTATACTCCTAGTATTTGAAAATGACCTCGTACAGTTTGCAAAAATTCGTGATGTTTACTTGTGTGTCCTATGTGGCGTACCTCTTCTAACATCTGGAAGATTGTTTTTTCAAAAATCATAGGTATGCATTTTTTTTGAGTACTTTTGGTGATTAATCACTTGCACGCTTAAAAATCCACATAAAAATGACTCGCGCTTATGGTTTAAAAGTGTTTGATTTAAAATTCAATAACAAAAACTATTAAAAAAGAATCGAAAATGTCTCTTAACTAATACAAAAAACTGAATCTTATATGACTCTTCAAGAAGAGTCGAGGGTAGCGTACCATTTTCTCCCGACAAAAGTATCATTTATGATCAGAAAATGAGCGCATATTCTGGTATTGTAATCGCACTGAAGAGTCAAAAAAGACTCGAGTATGACTACAAATTTCAAAAAATGCTACCTGGGACGCATACAAAGAATTATATTTGCTAAGAATTGCATTTGAAATATAATCAAAAAAATTAGCTTACAAAATCGTACGCTTGTATCTCAAATTCACATTAAAACCTAAAAAATGTGTGCATTTTTTATTCCTATTCTCATTGCTGCGTATATTTTTCATTCCCTTGTTAAAGTTCGAGAGCATTTTTTATACCTTCACTGTTACTATAAAGTAAAGCGTTTGCTTTTTTGCTTCCATACGTTCGCAAACCTACGTTATTTGGTCATCTATCTTCAGTATTTGTTTTTGACAGCAACACTACAGTATAGAGTTTGAAAATTTGTCAACGATTTAAACGTGTGTATAATTGGAATTGTGCATGCCTTTTTTTGTACTGCCCTTATATTGTTTGAATCATCGAGTTTTAGTTTACTACACATTTACATACTGGTAATTAAAAAAATACTTAAGCAATAGGTAAACAATTAGAATGATTGTTGTTATTTTATTATAATTTATTTTCATTGTTGTAAATAATTTTTGTAATACCTATAAAAACAACCTGACAGTCTAGACATGATAAACTTAAAATAAACCTAAAGTATTGAGTCTGATTAGACTTTATTATTTATTGGAAAAACAAAACAATAAACAAATTAAGAAAAAGGAATAAATGCATACATTTTATTTTTAAATATTTTTCAATTAAACAAAATAAAAAAAAAATAAAAACAAAACAAAAACAAACCAATAAAACTGAAATAATAACACAGGTGCAAAATAAATGTTTTAAAAACACTCAGTCACAGTAGAGATCAAAACAGTTTTGACTTTAATGAATTTGCAATTTTTTAATCACTTAATTGACAATTGATATAGAACTAGAGTTTTTCTTTTCCCGGACTTTTTCATTGCTCGGGAAAGCGGGATTTTTTTTTAATTTCCCGGAATCCCGGGAACTCCCGTTCAATACAAATCAATACAAAATATTATTAAATTTAATTTATTTGCACAAATAACATTTTATAAGATCGATTAAATTAGTTTATAAATGCATTCAACGTTTTAATTTGTTTGGCAAAAAGGAAAAAGTGCTTAATGGCACCTTAAAATCTTCATGTTCATTTTTGAGGAAGTTATAGCAAAATTACTTTTTGGTTATTTTTTTTCAATTTGAAATCAAAATAACACGAATGCTTCCTCAAAACACTCACAAGCTTCTGGAGAGCTATCTAACAGGCAGAACATTCATAGTAAGATCTCAAGATAAATACTCCCCCCTCAAGAAAATTACTGCTGGTGTCCCCCAAGGCAGCATATTAGGACCGCTACTATATATAATATACACAGCGGATATGCCAACAAACTCGAGCACGCATACCTCTACGTTTGCAGACGACACAGCATTTTTTAGCGTTAACCATGACCTAAAAGTCGTATCGCAAAATCTGCAGTCCCACATCAATGAACTAGAGGCCTGGCTAGAAAAATGGAGAATAAATGTGCTCACTTAACTTTCACGCTCAGAAGACAAACGTGCCCAGCTGTAAAAATAAATATCATCACTGTTCCGGTAGAAAACCATGTTAAGTACTTGGGAATTCATATAGAAAGACGCTTGACCTGGTCTCGTCATATTGAAGCGAAAATAACGGCTTTGAACCTTAAAGCAGCTCAACTACATTGGCTTCTCGTTCGAAACTCAAACTTGTATTTAGACAACAAAATTCTCTTATACAAGTCCATCATAAAACCAATATGGACATATGGCATCCAATTATGGGGTACTGCATGCGCATCTAACATCCAAAAGCTTCAAAGAAGACTGTCTAGAATATTACGACAAATTGTCTGCGCCCCATGGTATATACGTAATGATATCACTATGGAACATTTTTGGGATTATTGTCTGGGGGGTGAGAAATTCCAAGTCAGGGTGATGGTACAGTATTCCACGGATAATTACCTCGACAAAAATGCCAATATTTTTGGGTAATTATGCGGGGTAAGCATTTAAACGAATACGCTTAACTACGTCGTTGAGGTAATAATAAGAATACGTTTAACTACCTCTTTGAGGTAATCAAGCGAATTCGTTTAAATACCTCAGTGAGGTAATTAGACGTATTTATTTACAAGATAACTTAACATTGATGTATGAAAAAATTTAAGAAAGGAATTTTTACATGTATCAGCTATTATTTGATATAAACTTGGTGTATCTAGATAATATGAATCTTGACCTCATAACATAACTTTTAATGCAAATATTAATTTGTTGAATATTTTGCTTCAAGCCATATTTTTTTTTTAGGCATATTTTTTAAAAACAAATTTAGTGCATATTTTCAAATTATTAACATATAAAACTTGGTTGCATTACTTGCTGTGTTTTTGTCAATTAGTACTGAGGCAATTAAACGAATGAAATGTAGGTATAATTTTGTTTTGGGAGTTAAATTTTTAAGGCAATTATCCGAATCGGGTAATAAAGCGTATGGCAATTAAACGTTGACTTTTGTTTAAAAAATGGAAGAAAAAAAACGGGGATTTAAAACTCGAGGTAAATAAGCGTGAAAGGCATTTAAGCGTGGGGTAATTATCCGGGTTATACTGTACTAGGTCAGTATAGTAAAACCCTCAAAGGGTTTGGCGTTCGTATGTGTCAGTTTTTTTTTATGACATTTTAAATTTTTTCCTTATCTTGATGTTTTTTTGTTTAACATAACTCGAGAACCACTTGTCCGATTTTGCTAAAACAAACTCAAAAAAATTTAGAATTACAATTTCTTTAATCCGTTCATATAACGTTTTTCTTTATAATCAACAGTTTTGCCGGTAAAAATAAATTTGTGGAGAATTATAATTGATAAGTGCAAAAAAATGTTCAAGCCTGGATGTATGCAGCAGATTTTATCACAAACCTGCACTGCAATTTTTGTGACATTTTTTAAGCGATCGGTGAAAATCGTCGGACTTTTGTTTGTTATTTGAATGTGGGTGTACATTCAGTGATGCCAACAGTAGGGAATTTACCCTTTTCTAGAGATTTTTTTTTCGGAAAATTTCAACCGTATTTTCTAATTAAAAACTTTTGTCATAAATTCTTACAGAATCTAATCCGGAAAACCTTCGATGTAGATGCTCTGCATATAAAATCATTAAATTTTGTGAAGAAAATAAATATGGATTTTTAAACAATTGAAAAATTCTGTACATTTTTACTATTCTTCTTTCGAAATTTCATTGCAGTAAACACATTAAACATTGCCTAACATATGAATTGACATCTCTTTGGCGTTTGGCAAAAGCATCTTAAGTTAGAATTAGTAGTTTTTCGTAATGTTAAAATGACAAAAATATTTATTTGGTGTATTTCGTAGACTTTTTTCCTAAAATCAGATGATAACGATTAGTAGCCACAATTGCTTCTAGACTAAAGTGACAAAAGAGAAAAAAATTTAATTGAAGTCGATCAAAAACTGAAAACTCGTTTTTTGACTTAGGAACTTTTTGCCTAAAGGCTCAGTTAGCCGGGAGTAATAGTAAAAGTATCCTTAACGTAAAAAAGTAAGACCAATCTATTTCTTACAGATTGAGACGTAACATCTTACTGCTAACTGTAATCGTTCTAATTGCTTTACATACAACAAAATGAATCAGCTGATTTTCAACATTACTGTTACTCCCGGCTAACTGAGCCTTAAGTCTGAGTTTATACGGCTCACGTCTTATTGACAAGATTGCTACTTTGTTAAAAAATTTTCTCGCCCCATTTTTATTCGTGAGTTTATTTGACAGTTCAAAGCGGGAACTCTTCTCACAAAAATATTACAGACACACTTTTTCTGTAAATTGGCGAGTAATTTCCTTACGTGACAGCTAGTACTCGCCAAAAAAAGTTACAGACACAGTTTAGTGAGAAAAACAGCTGTTTGTTTCAATATATGGCATTTTTGTTTCATTTCACACATTTCAATCGAAAAGTTTCTCGACGCGAGAGTTACAGAACATGGGCACAGCTTAACAAAATAAATATAAATTTAATGAAATTATTAAATACCCATGAACTTTAACTATGTTTTTGTTTGATTATTTTTTAATAAAAGTCGAAACAAATTTGTTTAAAATTGATTTTAAATTGCACGATTTTTAAAACAAAAAAGACGATCTTTTTTATTTTTTTCTCAGGAAATTTACGATTTTGACACAAATTTATCTGGCAGCACTGATTAAAACCAAAACAAGAAAAGGCTACAAAAAATTTAAAATAACAAAATATAACAATTGTTTTTTGTTTATTTTCATCATATAAATTATGCATTCATCATTTATATTCCTTCTATTTTTTTTATTTTTTTTTTAAAAAATAGTATATAAACATATTTGAAATTTAAAATATCTACATTTTGTTTTTCTCGCCACCAATTTCAAATGTGACTTCTTTTGACAGTTCTTGAAAGAAACTTTTCGTAAAATATTGTTAAAGAAACACTTTTTCTCTCATCCTTCCAATAATTGGTGGAAAATTATTTAAATGACAGATAATTCTCGCAAAAAAAAGATACAGAAACACTTGTGTGAGAAAAACCATTTTTTGTTTCATTTCACACTATTTTTGTTGCAATGTGAGAAATACAGAAACGGGCAACTGATATTTGAATATATTCCTATAAGTATCACTTAAATGCTATTTTGAAATTTATCAACTGCTTTAGATTTAAAAATTTTCCTACGGTTTACAATTCATCGCGGTTCAAAATGTCTTAGAAGGTTTTAGAAATTTGCTTCCCAACGCGAGGTTTTTTTCGCAAAACGACGGGAGACAGGTGTTTTCATTACTAAAACATTCTTGGCCACTCCGTCGTATTCGTTGGGGTGTATTTTCTCTAAGTGGCGTTTAATATTGGCGGTAGTTTTTATAGCTTGGCAATGAACTCCCCACTGACATTTGTTTGGCGCACCACTTGCATTTAGCGCTTGCTTAATTTTTTTTTATAACAAAGTTCGGTGTTCGGTAAAGCTCGGTAAAAATTTCGCCGAACACCGAACTTTGACCGAACATCATTTTTTGCCGAACTCCGTAACCGAACCCGAAAGTTCGGTCGGACACTATAGTATAGTAAAGGTATTCACGTCAAAAGTTGCACCCTTGCGTAAAAGCAAAAGTGCAAAAACATAACAACAACCACATAGCCAATTATTACGCACAAGCGATGCAAAATTGTCAGGGTCTAAGTAAGTGCAAGATTACCAGAGAAAAAGCATACAAATGTTGCAACTTTTTATGGCATTGCCAAATTGAAAGAAATGCTTAAAAAGTACTCACAAAATCAACTCTACACCAAAAAACAACGCAGGAATGCCATTTTAACGTAAATTTTTTTCTTTGAATTGAAAAAAAAAAACAATTAATTGAAAATGAACACTGTTAAAAATAAAACAATTAAAAAAGAAAAAGCTTCTAAAAAATGGAAGGAAGCAGAAATAATAAAAATACTAGACTTCTTGTCTGAAAATAGAAATTTTGAGGTAAGTTATAAATTCGGCTTATAAATTAATAAAATTAATCATTTTGTGTATTTTTCCAGAAACCTACAGCTCAAATTTATTATAAAAATTTTTTAAAAGAATCGCAAGTGCATGCCTCTTGGGATATTGTAAAATGGAAAGTGCGCTATCTAAAAAATTGTTTTGTAAAAGCTGAAAATTGGAGGTTTAATACAGGTGCCGGTATTCTTGTTGAAGATTTAGAAAATGGTATAACTACTATAAATGGTAAATTTTTTGCTTGAAAATATACTAAAATGAAATAAATACACAATAATTTCTTATATATGCAGATAAATTACAAAGAATGTGCTGTCATTATGATCGACTTAAAGATATATTTGGTCGGAAAAGGGAAGCTGAAATGGACGTGTTTGATTCGGATCTAAATACGTCGGATTTTTTTGGATTTTCAGGTTCTGATATAATAGAAAATGTTACAGACGTACATTCTTCTACAATCCAAATAGAAAAAACCATAGAAACTAACAAGGAGAATGATATAGAAGTCGTATTAGAAAGTCCATTGGAAGAACCAACACCAACAACGTCTAAAGTTCAAAAAAACTGCTCCAAAAGACTCCCTATCTCAACTAACTAAGTTTCAAGCTGATAGAAATAATACCCAGCTGTTGAAAATTAATTTTGAAAAAGAAAAGTTTGAAAAGGAATTCGAGTTTCAAAAAGAAAGGTTTGAGGTCGAAATGAAATTAAAAAAAGAGGAACTAGAAATAAAACTAAAAGAAATAGAGAAACAAGATAGATTAAAAATATTAGAAATTGAAAAAAATTAACGTCTCGCGAGATACGAGCTCGAATTAAAATACAAAAAGTGATTTAAGACAAAAAACATACGTATATATGTAAAATGTGATTTATTTGAATAAAAAATATTTTTTAAAATGAAACTTCACATTTTTATTTATTACTTTAAATTATTATCCAAACATAATTTGATGAATAGCCTGTCGTTTAATGTCAAATTTACTTTGATTACTTTCTTCGGTTATTGTGTCGGACACGTCTTCCGGTGGGTAGCTACTACTGTTATAGTCGATATCATCACTTAGTAAAATATTATGAATAATACAAGCAGCATAATTTCTTATGCTTATTTGACATACGATTTCGTAACTCCTTCAGACTACAAAATCTCTCCTTTAGTAACCCAATACAATGTTCTACTCTAACACGATATCGGCTGTGCCGTAAATTAAATTCCTTACGTTTTGAGTGAGTCATCGCAGTAGAATTCATTCTGTATGGAGTTATAACTGTATTCGATAAAGAATAAGCCGAGTCCCCGGCAATCCATTCATTTTCAGAAAAATATTTTGATGAATTCAGTGCCAATGGACACGAAGAATATATTCTGGCATCATGAACACTTCCAGGTGCTCCTACTGTGACATGACGAATTCGCAATTTGAAATCACATGTTATCTGGGCTTTAATTGAATAAATATGTTTTCTGGAAAAATAAGCTACAGAATTCTCTATTGGTGTATCTGCCAATTTAAACTCTGTCCCGTCTACATATCCGATACAAAAAGGTAATTCGTGAAAAGTTTCCTTTACTAGATTTGCTCTTTCCGCTTGATCAGGCCAAAATATGTAATTTTGCTTCAGTTCCAGAAATGCTCGGAAAATTCTTTTTGTAATATTTTGAATTGTTCCACCATCCCCAATGCCAAATATTGTTGCTATTTTTCTTATACTGGCACTTTCACCACTTGAGCCCAGCCTATATAGAACTATTGCTAGTTGTTGGTATATACTGAATTGCTTACATGCATTTCTATGTTGAAACTCTTTACTGGAGCATATAAGTGAAGACAGAAAAAAGAATTCTGATTTGCTGCAACGTAGCATTTGACGGAAACGATTTTCATCAAATTGGGTTAGAATGTCGTCGCACCAAACTTTAGACTTGGGTACGAAATATTCGATTCCTCGTCGTAATATTGTTATGATATCTAAGCTATCATAGAGCATTGTTATTTCTTCTTCTACCAACTCTTCCACTAGCTCATCTTCAAAGTAACCACCAATAGAAATAGCACTTTCTGAAAAATTCATCGTTTTATAAAATTTTCTTAATGGAAAATATTTATATTTAAACATACCACTTTCTTCATAAATGTTTTCAATTTCTAACAAACTAAAACCAATTACAGAATTAATCAGTAAAGTTTTTACACTTTGTTTCGGCATCTTAAAAAACTTTTAACAATCAAGCACGTTGTTTACATAAACAGTTTGACTTTGGCGCCAAATAAACAAAATAGGTTGCTCACGTCAAATTAATGCAACTATGCTATTTTGCACAGTTGCAAGAGTAAAAAAAATTGACGTGAATACCTTTAGTATAATGTTGCCCAACAAAACCAAAAAATAGGTTACATGTTTACAAACATCAGTACATTCGCTACTTTTGTATTGAGGGTAAATTTACATACATACATAAAACGAAATGATTATTCGACGCTACAGACATAAATTGTAAACACTTTAAATAAGTAAACAATTTGTTGAAAAATAACGAACGCTATTTTCTGACACTTAAATAATAAAAGAGGAAAGTTTTGCCTAATAGTTAGAGCGTATTGAATAATTTTTAATTATCATTATTATCAATATCAACATCAACATCGCTACAAATGCCTCCCACTCTATTAACACGGCAAATAGAGGTGTTACAACGCCATCACATTTCTGACTCATTAGCATTTTAACGCCAATGTATTTAGCAACAGATAGAAATTTATTTACATATTTTTAAAACTTACAAGCTAAAAAAACAAACTAAAAATATACAACGCACGCACCTTAAAAAATATAATACAAAATGTGAGAATTGCACAGGCCAACAAATGTTTAACCCATGGACCAGATAATACTTTTCAAAATGCTTGAGTTGTGCTGAATCCGATTCTGTACAAAATTTTTTTTCTCGATATATTCGCTTAAAGTTTCGATATTTACGAGACTTGATAACTTCGCGAATTAATCTTTATTTATATAATCTGATATGTCGTCTGAAAGTTCTACCAATTACTTTTGACTTTGTTAAGGCCAGTTTACACGGTAATACAATGTATTACGACACTGCAAAAAATGATGTAGAATGAGAAAAATCTTATCATGTACAAGCAAAATGTGTTGAAAAAGAAAGAATACGAATAAAAAATCTGACAAGCGCTCGGTAAATGTTTTTTTTTCTAAACCATTTTAGAAACTTATGTGTTTTCATCACACCAGAGGTGTATTTTTACAAAGTATATTGAAGGTGGTAGAATTTTTATACAATTACAAAAACAAATAAAATCAACTCAGGAAATGTTCATGTTGTTTTTGTAAAAATTGTAACCATCTGCTTTTTTGTTATTATTTTTGATTTTACTTATAACATCCGTGTAAACATGAAATATACTTACAACAGACTTTTATTTTTTCTTTTAAACACGGGGAGAATTTCATAATATTTTGATTTTACAGAGTCGCAATACATTGTATAACCATGTAAACTGGCCTCTAGTCATATCAATTCGGTACTGAAAACACATTTTTTAATAAAAAATATTTTTTAGTAACGAAATATTTCAGAACGAAGTTTTCCTCGTGTGAGGTTTTCCACACATATGTAGTATCTGTGTAATTTGCACTAGAGACATAATTTTCTGTCGGAAAGTGTTAATATTTTTGATGTTATTGCGAACTGCATGTAACATGTTTTATAAAGTATATAAAACAGATACAACTTTTGTATGGTTTGTTGTAGATCGCCAACGGGATAAATACATCATTAATGTTATCATGACTTTGATTACAAAAGAAATCTAGCGCCACAGCAAAGTAGATAGACATTGCATATGTGTGAAAAACCACACACGAGGGTAGCTAAAGTTATTTTTTTTTTTTTTTTTTTTGAGGCTGAATTGAGGATTAACTTAACTTTTGAAACCGAAAAATGGCTAACCCGTTACAATGTTATTTAGAGATGGATTCCTCAAATACGGCAGGATATATATTAGCCATGACATTAATCATGTAATAAAATCACGTTTTATTAAATGTAATGTGTGTTACGTGTTTTAATACGCAGTAGAAGTATAAGCAGTCAAAGCAACGGATAAGAAAAGATTTGAAGCTCTTGAAATGTGGTTATAAATTACGTGGACTGACAGTGACAGTGTCCCAAATAATGAAGTATTAAGAAGACAACTTATCAAGAATATCGAAGTCAGGTAAATATCATATTTAGGACATACATATTATAAGGAACGATAGGTATAAACTTATAAAAAACCAAAATTTAAAGTGGAGGATTTGAAGAACGACGGTTCAATAGGAAGATAAAAACTTTACTGGCTGAAATATATTTAGGAAATAAAACAAAAGAATTAATCATTTCTGAATAGCTATAAAATAAAGAAGAATAAATTTCAGTAAAAAAAAAATCAGATCTACAAAAATTCTTATTTTTGCTTGAAGTTAAAATGTTACTTATCATTATTTAAAAATATCAAAACAATATTTGATTTTTTTTTTTTTTTTTTTTTTTGTAACTTAACAGCAGAGTTCGCTCTGATCCAGCATTCTTTCGTTTAGCGAAAAGTGCAATAATCTCATCAACTGAAACCCATTTTTGCATTTTAATACTTGTCTGTGTTTGTCTTCGTATTTGTGCATGGAATGCGAAAATGTCGTCTATTCAATATTAATCTTGACAAGCACTTTGTTTTGTTCAGTTCTCTATTCAAATCGGAAAAGTTCAAAGATTATGAGGACTAAATATTTATTATTATTGTTGTGGTCTTATCAAATGCAAATGTTGAGAAAAAAAAACATTTTTGCAATACTATCAACTTAAATGGGTGTAGCCATTTTCAAAATATTTAATATTTTATTATTTATTTGTTTTATTTTTTTTTTTATTATTATTATTATTAAAAATGTCTATAAATAACAAATACAAAATGAACAGCAAAACAAGTACATAATTTCAATTGTGGTATTTTTGCTTATTATCGACTAAGACAAAACGACGCGAACCCCAGCCACCACAACTATTGTACTATATGGTCAGCTAAAAAGCAAAACACTGTAAAGTTACTTTTGCCATTAAGCTAACCATTTTTGATATTAACTTGTAAATTAAAATTTCTTTCTGTTTATAGTTGCTTTACACTATTAGTGCTGGTTCACACACGTCAAGTTTTACTCGTCAAGTCTTGAGCTTTTAGGAAAAAAGGGAAAAGAGAATGCCATTTCTTTTCCCCTCTCTCCTAAAAACTCAAGACTTGACGAGTCAAACTTGACGTGTGTGAACCGGCACTAACACAAGTCTTGCGTATTTTAGAAAAAATACAACCCTGTCATAACAAGTTGTTATTGTTTTTTTTTAATGTTCAAACCTTTATTAGCAACACAATACAAAATAATAAAATTGCAACATTAAAATTTTTGAACTAGTATGTCAACTCCATGATACAAAAGTTTACAATTTCCTTCTTATAGCCTTTTCACACTTGTCAACATTTAACATCAATTTGCGAAAATGTTGGAATTTTCCCATAAGAAATACATAGGGCTAAAAATCAAAATTTTTCAACATTTTTACAGAATGTTGTTCCCTTTTACATTCTTCGATGCTTTTATTGTCATCACTATAAAAGTGGCAATAAATTCTGTTATTATTGTGGCATCACTGACAAAATGAAAGTTGCTTTGAAAGCAGCGTTACCATTTCTCAAGTGTTTCCTTTTTTGTAAGCCTTATTTTGCTAAATTTTGCTAAAATTATTAAACGAAATGAATTAGAAATACATTTTGGTGTTATCTTTTGAAATGTTGGCACTTTTGTAAAGCGTGATCCATTTCGAGGTACCCTACTTTTTTAAAGAAAAAAATACAGAAAATTCAAATTTAATGGGGAGTGTTTATTATCATTTGAAAGAACATTCTTCGGCATTTATTTTTTAAAGATTATTTCTATCACTTCCATCCGTTGAGTCCAATTTTCGATGACTCGTTCGAGCATTTCGACTGGTAACTGGCGAATGACACGCGTGATGTTTTCCTCCAAGGCCTGAATCGAAGCGGGTTCGTCCGCATAAACTTTAGACTTTACATATCCCCACAGGAAAAAGTCTAACGGTGTGATATCACACGATCTTGGTGGCCAATCGACTGGCCCAAAACGTGAAATTATGTGCTCACCGAAGTGTGCTCTCAATAAATCCATTGATTGATGCGATGTGTGAGAAGTTGCGCCGTCTTGCTGAAACCAAATGTCGCCGAGATCACGAGCTTCAATTTCAGGTATCAAATAGTCGGTTATCATGGCACGATAACGGTCGCCATTGACGGTTACGTTCGCACCGGCATCATTTTTAAAGAAATATGGACCGATGATTCCACCGGCCCACAAACCACACCAAACCGTTGTTTTTTCTGGATGAAGTGGCAGTTCTTGAATCTCTTCAGGTTGCTCTTCGTCCCAAATGCGGCAATTTTGTTTGTTTACATACCCATTGAGCCAGAAATGGGCCTCATCGCTGAACAAAATTTGCCTCGAAAACGTCAGAAACACATTCCTCACAGAACGTGAATTTTCGTAATAAAGTTGAACGATTTGTAAACGTTGTTCAGGCGTAAGTCTTTCCATTATGAAATGCCAAACAATACTAAACAAAAATAACATGTCAGCATGACACGACGCACACGTGATCTGTCAAAAAAAGGCTATTGAAAAAAGTATCTCTACTTGGATCACCCATTAGAAAAAAAGTATTTAAAAAAAAACAAAAGTTTTTTTTTCAGAAATGGTGACATTTTTTATTGACAGTAGATGTTAGATGTTTCAAGTGTGAACGCGTATTTCACATTTTCAACATTTTCAAGTGTACAAAGGGTATTATCCTTTATGCATATCTACCAGTCAGACATTTTTCTGTGATTACAGATGCCAGTAAAGATAAGGGCTTCTTGGTCATCAATAAAGCCCTTATGGCACTACATTTTTTATTCATTAATTGATATAGAATTGATAGAAGGAAACAGTAAATGCTAGAAAGAGCAAACTATAAAAAATGTAAACAAAGTTGTTTAGTTTTTTTTTCTCTTGTTATGGTTTTGTTTCAGGGATGGCGTTGAGAATTTTTAAAATTGTACCAACAACCTTTAAAAATTGTGCCTAATTGAGGGGTATAGAATCAAAGACTGCAAAGTCTACTTTTTTCACAAACGTAACTAAAAATGCCATTTAGTTGTATTTAATGAATGCTTCCAATTAGTGAATATTACATTACCAGAAACACTTTTATCACATAAAAAAGTATGTTCAAAAATTAAGAATTGATGCAAAAACGGCAATGTCCATTGTCGTTTTTGCAATGATCACAGTTTGTTAAGCTCTTTTTCTCTCAACCATTTTCGAAAATGCAGGCTATTTTTTTTCCTTTTTGCAAAACAAAACTAAAAAGAAATTAAAAATATAACAAATTTTTTTCTTTATATAAAGCAGTTTGTTTTATTGTTCATTTTATAACTTTGTCTTTAGTCGTAATTATGGAGCTAAGTTGTTATGAAGTTCCTCCAAATCAATCAAGAAAAAACTAAGCCTTTGTTAAGTTTAAGAATTTTATAACTACTGATTTTTTTAAGTGCTTGTCCATGCTAAAAAAGCAGCAATTTCGATTTGGTTAGATCAAACACAGCAATGTCCAATTTTATTATTATAATTGCCAGCAAACCGCTATATCGATTTGGTTGAAACTTGCGTCATATCTCCATCATATTCTTATTTAATGAATATCAGATATACAATACATAAATATAAATATACTTTGAGCTAGAGGTTTTTACTATTTATTACGAAAACTATAAATGTGGACTTTGCAGCCTTTGATTCTATACCCCTCAATTGTACTTTAATATTTTTTTAGTTGAAATTAATTTTATTTATGTTTTTAAAAAACACCACAAAAAGGTATTATAAATCTTAGTTTAAAAAGTATCACCAAAAAAGTACAATTGAAACAACTTACCCATCCCTGTTCTGTTAATTTTATTAAATGTTGCCAACTTTTTATTTATGAGAAACCTAAAAACAAAAAGCGGTAAATCGCTGAATTTGCCCATAAACCGCTGATTTAGCAACACTTTTAATATTTCAAGCTTGAAATGTCAATTTTATGTTGGACAATTTTACATTTTTTTTGACATAACTTCATTTTTTATCGATAACTTTAGTAAAATTTTTGACAGTTTGCCATTTATCTCAATACAGCTGAACCCTTCGAACTTGGTTAATTTTTCTATTATTTTATAGTCGCCCTGTTCACCAAAACTTGAACAATGCATTAAAAATGTAGTGTCATAAGGGCTTAACAGAGAAGAACATTTTTTACATTTTTACAAAAACAACATGAAAATTTCCTGAGTTGATTTTGGTTGTTTTTGTAATTGTATAAAAATGGTACCACCTTAATACATATATGCTGTTAAAATACACCTCTGGTGTGATGAGAATACATTATACTATGTTTCCACTATGAGCAAAACAACTTGTTTTGTGCAAAACATGTCAAAGTGTTTCCATTATGTAAAACTGGTTTTGGTTTTCGAATTTCGAAATCAATTTGATATTTATGTTGTAAACAAACATGAAAGCCAAAAAAATATACAGTATCGGACAAAACCTAAGCACCCCCTCAGTATATTTTTTTTTAAATGATGAATTTTTTAAGAAAACAAAATTATTAAAAAATTTTTTTTTATTTTTTTATTTATTTATATCTTTTTTATTGAAAAACACAAACTTAAGGAATTCAGAATTTAATAAAAAAAAGTTATAATTCAAAAAATATTTTAAGTCGCAAATATAAGCGGACTAAACTAAAGCACCCTCAACTTAAGGTACAAAAAAAACTATTGAAATCAATATTTCGTTGCGAATTCTTTATTCTGGATGACACACGCACATCTTTTAGGCATAGAGGATATTAAATTATTAATTATTTCCGGTGATATTGCTTCCCAAGCTATTTTTGCAGCTTCAAATAAATTTTCCTTGGTTTTGCAATTTTCTCGGTTGATTATTAAGTTAACGATCTCCCTCAAGTTCTGGATTGGGTTAAGATCAAGTGAATTTATCAAGACATTAATTAAGTGCAAAATATTCGATCAACAGATCAATTATGTCTAGGCTAATTAAAAAGTTTTTTCAGACTGGTCGCACATCTCTTACTCATTCTGGAGGAAGGCCACGTTAAACTTCGCGACATGAAGACTCCTTAATTAAAACGACACTTCAAAATTATCCTACAGCATCCATACTTCCATCAGTCTTATGAATTGGCCCAATCCCTTGCCCAGAGAAACAACCCCATACCATTATGTTGCCGCCTCCATGCTTTGCAGTGCCTTTGCAATTCAACCGTTGTGTATTTGATCTGCGTACACGCCTAATGCCATCTGAATCCTTTAAATTCAAATTAGATTCGTCAGAAAACAGCAGTCCTCCATTTTTGGACACTCCAGTTGAGATGGGCCTTGGCGAATTCAAGTCTTGCTTTTTTTTATTTTTTGACGATATGAAAGGTTTTTTTGCTGGTCGTCGACTGAATAATCCGGCCTCTACCGCCCTTCTGCAAATCGTTATTTAGCTAATTTTTAAATCTAAGTGGTTTCGTATGTGACTATTAGATGCTGTAGGATAATTTTGGATTGTCCTTTTAATTAAGGAGTCTTCATGTCGCAAAGATTAACGTGGCCTTCCTCCAGAATGAGTAGGAGATGTGCGACCAGTCTGCAAAAACTTTTTAATTATCCTAGAAATAATTGATCTGTTGATCGAATATTTTGCACTTAATTAATGTCTTGATAAATTCACTTGATCTTAACCCAATCCAGAACTTGAGGGAGATCGTTAACTTAATAATCAACCGAGAAAATTGCAACACCAAAGAAAATTTATTTGAAGCTGCAAAAATAGCTTGGGAAGCAATATCACCGGAAATAATTAATAATTTAATATCCTCTATGCCTAAAAGATGTGCGTGTGTCATCCAGAATAAAGAATTCGCAACGAAATATTGATTTCAATAGTTTTTTTTGTACCTTAAGTTGAGGGTGCTTAAGTTTAGTCCGCTTATATTTGCGACTTTAAATATTTTTTTGAATTATAACTTTTTTTTATTAAATTCTGAATTCCTTAACTTTGTGTTTTTCAATAAAAAAGATATAAATAAATAAAAAAATACAAAAAAAAATTTTTTTAATAATTTTGTTTTCTTAAAAAATTTATCATTTAAAAAAAAATACTGAGGGGGTGCTTAGGTTTTGTCCGATACTGTATGTTTAAAAAAAAAATATTTTTCTTTAACATGAAATTTCCTTGTTTGTTTTTTA
Source organism: Pollenia angustigena (assembly GCA_930367215.1). NCBI lineage: Eukaryota > Metazoa > Arthropoda > Insecta > Diptera > Polleniidae > Pollenia > Pollenia angustigena. The sequence goes on along the minus strand of OV884060.1, from coordinate 191,327,631 downwards.
ATAAACAGATATACATATATTTACGTATATAAAAGCACATAATTTACTACCTTTTTATTATATTATTTTATTATTTTTACGCTTCAAACAAATAAATCAGCTGGAGAGTTGCATAAACCTATTTCATATGTCTTGATATTTTGGTAATATGTCACTTTTTTCGAAATTGTCAATCACCAATAATGGACAACCCAGAGATGTATTCATGATTTTCGACATGTTTTGGAGCAAAACTAGTTTTTGTTTGAGTTTTTCGAACATGAAAAATGTATGGGAAAACAAGTAGCAAAACACTTGTTTTGCTGCAAAACTAGTTTTGTGGCCCAAAACATGTAAGTGGAAACGTACTATAAGTTTCTAAAATGGTTTAGAAAAAACATTTACCGACCGCTTGTCAGATTTTGTATTCGTCAATAGATTTGGCTTTTTCATGATATGATTGTTCTCATTCTACATCATGTCGTAATACATTGTATTACCGTGTAAGCTAGCCTTAAGTAAGGCTGCAGTTATCTCAATAATGGCGATTTTTTTTTCAGAGAAATATCTTGCAAAAATGTTGTACAACAGTGGGATACATTTTCTTTTGTGAATATGTTGCACGAAAAAAATGTAAACGTGTTGCATATTTTACCCTCACTTTAATTTAAACTGTTCATAATGCCATTTTTTACAACTGAGTTAGTACTTACTACATTGTTTGTACAACCAAAGTTTTATTTTGTTTGTCGTGATGCAAATCGCTCATAATTTCGAGAAAATATAGCTTTAACATAAAATATATAAAAATTATTAAATATAATATTTGATATACAAGTAAATATTATTTTACCCAATTATGAATATTAAAATAAGTTGCATTGTGTTAGTAATTGATGTTCTCTGAAATGCGTGAACCGATTTTGTTTGGAGGTGACGTCAATACCAAGGTTTTTATCTATCAACGGTCAACAAATGTGTATTGGCTCTTGAGTTATATGAGTTATGAGGACACTGCATTCATTCCGAAAAATGTATTTATATTTCCATACAAATATCAACAAAATGCACCCCATTTTAAACTCCTCCGAAATGGCTTGACCGATTTTTATGAAATTTTGTATGGATATTTGTTAGGTATGAGAATAGGTCGTAGAGTATATTTTAAATCGTTAGAGGGCGCAAAATATTGCAATAGGGGTAAAAACTCCCACTCCCCAATCTTCTAAACTAATCAACCGGTTTTCTTAAAATTTGGCATGCAGACAATGTAACATCTGAAAGAGAATAAGGAATAGGGTGTGAAATAGGGTAAGAGGGCTAAAAGCTCCCCCTTCCTATATCTTCGTAACTAATCAAACGATTATTTTGAAATTTCGCAGGCAAAAAGTGTTACAGTTGGAAAGAACTATAGCCTATAATTTTTATTATTTAGGGCGTGAAATAGAGCAAGAGGGGTAAAAGCTCCCCCTCCCTCTATCTTTTTAACTAATCAGCGGGTTTTCCTAAAATTTGGCATGCATACACTGTAACATCGGAAAGAGGACAGGGCATTAAATAGGGCAAGAGAGGTAAAAGCTCCGCCTCCCTATATCTTCTTAACTAATCCATTAATTTTTTTGAAATTGGACAGGCAAATAGTGTAACATCTGGAATGAACTATAGCCTATAATTTTTTCTTAAAACTGTTACATAAGTTATGTGTTAAAACAACGTTTGCCGGGCCAGCTAGTTATGAATATAAATTCCGCGAGAGTTTTCCTATTTAAACTAAAATGTAAAAATGGGAGAAGGAAAACAAATCCCGGGGAAATGTTCCTTATAATTGGGTTGATTATGAATCGTATCATCGTTTTAATTTTTTGCACGTTATAAGTGGTGTCAATGTTTGTTTCCGAACCATTATAGTGAGCAGAAACATCTCTAATAGTTTTTAAAATCATTAATAAAGTACACTAATGAAGAAAGTGTAAGAGTTGTAAATAAAAATAGCTAATTTTATTAAATTGAAGACTTAAACCTAAGAGTTGCTATAGGTAACATTAAAAAGTGTTACATGTACATTAGGGATATAACTTTTCACACTTTTTGCGAATATCAGAAACGGTATAGTATAGCCGTGTAGAATATTAAAAGTTATTAATAAAAAATATGGTAATTTTTTCGGATTGTAAAAAAATTTCACGCAGGGATCGGGGTTGAAGTTTGAAAACAACCATTTTTATCTCACGGAAATTTTAAAAAATATACACCTAATATTTGTATATATTCCTATACGTATCACTTAAATGCTTTTCATCGCGGCTCAAAATATCTTGGAAGATTGTAGAAATTTGCTTCCCTGCGTGAGTTTTTTTTCGCAAAACGACGGGAGACAGGTGCTATCATTACTAAAACAATCTTGGCCACTACGTGGTACAATGCCAAAAATTTGGTTATAGCCCTAGAAAAGAAATCGTCAGAGGGGAAGAGTGCATCACCAAAGTAAGCATGTCAACAGTGATACACCTAATGGAATCTAAAAGGTGCTACCAAGTCTTACAAGCTCATTTATCCAAATAATTCCTTCTATCTCCATTAACACCGTGACCCAAATAATTTTAATGTTCAACTGTTCAGAGTTAAGCAACAAATTCCTCGATCGCATAGATCTCTATAAGAAGACAGTAGATTTATTAACCGCAAAGATTCTAATCTGGAAAAAACTGCAGAAAATCTTTGCCCGTACTAAAGTATACGTCCTCCTGTGACTTAAAGCCTTTCTTTTTTTTTTTGCCTTAAAAAAATAAAGCAATAATATCGTAAAAGACAAAAGGCAAATGTTTTTTTTTCTTAAGCAGTGCAGTACTTTATTTGGAATTAAGTGGGCTTTTTCTCCGCAGCTGTTCAAATTCGAATTCTAAGAATTTTTTTGTCATTGTAACGAGTACTTATAGCCTATTTGCAAGAATAAAATCAAATTTTGATAACTTGTCGCTTACTATATAATCGCAAATTGGGCTCGATATAAGTTTGTCATGCCGTTTGTAATTTTTACAACAATGATGTTACATTCTTGATATGGGTAATTACATGTCAAAACGACCAAGATTGGGACACGACCCCTTCCGATTTTAATGAAATTTGGTGAGAAGGTTCCTTTTATCTTATAAGGAACATATATGAACGAAAAAAATTTAAAATTTTTTTTTTCAAAAGTTATGTCATATTCAAAATGTCATAATTTCGCCGAATTAGCCGAATGTGTTGAGTTTATTTCTTCAATATCTCGAAAACTACTTGACATACGAAGATGATTTTAATGTAATTTTAAAGAGAATACTTGGGGCTACAAACAATATATTGAAAAATAAAATTTTTTTTTTAAAAATGTAATATCTGCAAAATGTTAAATTTTAAAAACGGACTTGTTGTTGTTGTTGGTTTTTGTTTTCTGTACGTCAGGAAAACAGCAAAAATCAAAGTTTCCAAATAAGGTACCAATAAACAACCTTTTAAAAAATGGGCGGGATTTGACAAGTAGGAGTGGCACTTCCCGTATAAAGTCATTAAAGATTTCTGTATATCTAAAGAACGGCAAGAGCCAATGTTTCCAAATTAAAAACAAGTATCACACCTCTCTTAAACAAATGGGCGATATAAGAGAAGTGGGAGTGGCACTTCCCATATATGTAAATGAAAAATAGATTTCTGTATATCTAGAGAATCGAAACAATAAAAGTTATCAAATTTTATACAAATATCTTCGATGTTGATACATGACATTTGAGAAAACGTGGGCGGGACTGAAGAGTTGGCGTGGTACAAAATACATTTCTTTATGTCTGGAGAAAGGCAGAACATTTTTTTTTTTTTGAGTTTGGTACAAATAGCTGGATTGTCAATACAAAAAATCCTTCAAAAAGTGGGTATTTTTAAATAAGTTGGTGTGGCATCTCCCATACAACAAACATATTAAAAAGATCAGTAAAAGTTGCAAAGTTTAGTACAAATAGCTTCGATACCACAAAAAGTCACAAACAATTACCTACTAATTGTATATTTTTTTCTTAAATTGCCTAAGCCAGTCTCGCGAAGCTCCACGCTTGTGTGCAGGAAAGAAACCAGAGTCTCTGGCAGGAATCGAACCCGCAACCCCGGAGCTGGTACGACTAGCTCACTATCAGCTAGCCTACCGGGGTATAAGTCCCGGGGTAACAAAACGCACCTGGTTACATATTTATAGTAGTAGTACATATTTATAAAACGTTTTGTTCTTATCGCACCATGGTGAAGGGTAAATAGGATTCGTCATAGCCGAATACATCATTCTTAGTTGTTTCTTATCTTTTATACAATTTTGTTGCCCTTTTTTAATTTAGAGAACGATATACACATGTAATGGGTGATTTTTTTAGCTATTATCTTTTTGGCAACACTGGTTTAAACAGTTGATGCACGTTTCGTGTTTTGTTTCACTGTCAAACATCTTCAGTTTGGTCTATAATTTAACCATGAATCGTGTTACAAACGAACAACGCTTGCAAGTTATTGAATTTTATTATCAAAATGCGTGCTCTGTTAAGAAAGTTCATCGCACGCTTCTTCCATTTTTATGGTCAGTTTAATCGGGCTCAATGGGTACGTTAATAAGCAGAATTGTCGATTCTGGAGTGAAGATCAGCCAGAAGCATTGCCAGAGCTACCAATGCATCCAGAAAAAGTCACAGTTTGGTGCGGTTTATGGGCTGGTGGCATCATTGGAGCGTACTTCTTCAAAGATGATGCGAATCGTAACGTAACTGTGAATGGTGAGTGCTACCGTGAGATGATATCCAACTTTTGTTAGCTCAAAATGCAAAAGCTTGACTTGCATGACATGTGGTTTCAACAAGACGGTGCCACATGTCACACAACACGCTTAACAATGGACTTATTGAGAGGCGAGTTCGGTTAACATTTTATTTCACGTTCGCGACCGGTCAATTGGCCGCAGAGATCGTGCCTTTAGACTATTTTTTGTGGGGCTATGTTAAAGCTCATGTCTATACACACATGCCCGCTTCAATTGACGCATTGGAAGACAACATTGAAGCCGAAATGTTGGAAAGAGTATGCCAAAATTGGACTAAGCGGATGGACCATTTGAGGCGCAGTCACGGACCGTACTATCGATTCAAATTAAGATTTCATACATTTTTCTGAATTTTGTGTGTTTTTTTTTAAAACTTTCCTATAGCTCTTAAAAAATCACCCATTATAAATGTTATCATCAAGTCACTCCATGATAAATTTACTTTTTGTTCTGTTTTTTTTTTTTTCTTTCTTTCTTTGCAACATTGAGGCTGGTCATTTGAGTTCTTTAAGTATGAACTCATATTATTAATTTGTTTTGCTTTTGTTTAATTTCATAATGTTAGTGTTTTGATTACTTTTTTAGGGAAGTGCCACCCTCGTTTCTCTTTCAAATAAATAGAAAAAAAGTTGCTATTTTTTATTAAAAATTAAAAAAAAAACAAAGATAATGAAATGCTAATAAACTCGACAATAAGCACAAAAATACAACTAAATAATTAAAATTAATAATAAAACTAATATTATTAGTTTTTGTATATGAAAAGAATAAGTTGTTACTAACGTAGCAAGCCCTTGGACCACTCCTCCCTTTATCCATGTTTAAATAAACAATTTGTGTTTTGATAAAAAAAATTCCATACTTTTAACAAAAAAAAAAAAAAAAATAAATAAATAAATGTAGGTTAGAAAAACAAAATTGGACAAAAGTCTTGAAAAAGTGATAAGCAATAATATTATAAACATTTTAAAAGTTTTAAAATAAAATAAATTTTTACTGTAGAATTAAAAAAAAAAAACTATATGCGGTTGTTCCGAATATCTGATACCCTCTACCGACAGTATCGAGTCCATGCACACCGGTTTCAAGCCTTTAACGCTTTTTGGCGCCCCAACATAAGCCATATTCCTTTCGTATTAAAAAAAATATCCAACAAATTTGTGTCTATATCAGTGATAGCCACTCCATAGCCTCGCGTGCCAGTCAATAATCGTATTTTTCACACAGACACGGTCGGCAATTCACATGTATACAACAACTTTGTTCGTTTCAAAACATCAGACTATCATCAGTCACTGCTACCGCACACAAGCACATAATATCTTTCTGTGCGTGCGTTCGGGGCTTGGTTATCACTGGTCTATATGCATTTCGCTTATATGCATATCTTGCTTTAATGCACCGTAATAAAATAATTTTTTTTTAAGTTGTACGTAAAAAATCTTATACAAGCACAGTTTAAAATTTTCATCAAAATTAAAAATGTGAACAAATAATGTTCCATCACAATTGAAACAATCAGAAACAAATTTAGAATATTCACTATCGCAAAAAAAAATATCGAGCCCTAACAGCGAAAATAACGTAAGCGACATGATTTTCAATTTTCGTTTTTTTCAATATATGACTTTATTGAAAACACTTGCATCATCTCCTAAAATACCATGGTCACATAATGTACCGTTACGATTTTATAGGAAAAACAATTTTAGTGTAAGCGACAAATTTCATACAAAATTAATATGAAATAAAACAAAAAAGCTCTCTCCTGTAAAATTTGATTTTTGGCGCTTACATTATTTTCGCTGTTAGGGGTCGATATTAATTTACGGTCATTTGCATAGTTAAGCACAAAAACACAAACGAATTTAATTAGAATCAAATTTTAAACTTTTTATTTTATTTTATGTAAAATAAATTTGAATTAAAGCATTTACATGCATATTCAAAACATTTTTAAAACAGGACTGAATTTAACAGCTAATAAATCTTCACCTTTTAAAATAAAAACAAAATAGTGTCGATTTTTTATATAAGCACATAATACAAATACAGTAGAATCCCGATAATTCATAATCGCAAGGGACCGGCTATTTTTACGAATTATAGGGGTTTTTGATTTATCGGGGTTTCGATTTAACGGGGTTAAACTAAAATAAATACGAATAAACGGGGGTTTTCAATTTATTTACTAAAACGATACAAAAAACATAAAAAAATAATTGTTAAAAATAAAATTTATAAAAATTATACATAAAAATTATTCATGTAACAAACTGATCTTAAGAAAATAAATCCACACTCAAGCAAAAACCCACGCAGAAATAAAATAGTGGTAAACAAAAAATCATTCTTTCCATGTTTTTGTTGTTTTTATTACGAATAATAAGTGGTAGTTAGCAAACAATTACGATTTATAAGAGGTAAAGAAGATTTTATTTGAAAAAAAATTACGAATTAGCGAGGGGACCAAAATGTATGAAAATTTTACGAATTAACGAGATTTTTTCAAGGGACCGACAGTTTATTACGAATTATCGGGAATTACGATTTATCGGGGTACGAATTATCGGGATTTGACTGTAGCAGAGTTTTTATATATGCACCACCGATGCAAATAAGCGAGATTTTCTTTAAGCATTCTCGATGCGTATAACCGAGTTTTTATATATTAATTTCCCGTTTATACGCACTAAATTAAGAAATGCATATAAGCGATAATTACCTTATAATATCTCAGTATATGGGATTTATAAACTATAAGCCAATCTCTAGACCTTTTTTAAATTATGGGCCGACCATCAAAATGTTTAAGGCTTTTATTTCCCGTCATATAAAACATAATTTGAGTTTATTTGAATGAAATATCCCGATCGCAACCGTTTTAGCCGTACTTAAATGATTTTCAGAAGCGAAATTTATATTGGACCCATGAAAAATCAAGGATCGATCATCACCAAACTCTGTAGAGAGAATTCTGGTGTTGAAAACCCTAAATTATACCAAATTTCAATATAAAAGTGAAATTTGTTGAAGCGTTTTATACGTTTTTGGAAGGTTTTTTTTATATGAGGAGGTCTTTTTCAAAACTTTACTAATCCACTTTCGATATAAGTGATTTTTTTTTGTAACATTGAAATTAAAACTCACCAAAAATAAAATTGGGCCAAAACTCTTCAATTAAACAAAAAAAAAAAAAAAGTCATGATTTGATTGATTATCAAAAGTAGATTATTCCATTTCAAAATGGCATTCCCAAAAAACTATTTTCTTTAGTTGTGAAAGAACCTTAAAGTGGAATAGTCCAGTTTTGAGAAGAACCTCCTCATATAAGACTTATGGTAAATTATGGACCGAACTTGTAAAACCTACTAAAGTATTTTCCGAGAGTGGCCTTTATATGGGGACTAAATTGAACTATGAACCGATCTTCACGGAATTAAGTATAATGATTTCTAATCATATGAAATGAAGTCCGCTAATAAAAGCTATTGTTTGTCCAAAATTTAGCAGTTTTTGGTCACGAAAAGTTGGCAACACTAAAAGATTTTTTATAGGTACAGTATTTTAACAGAGGGTATTATGCGTTCGTGCTGATGTATGTAACGCTAAAAAATATTGGTCCAACCTTTTAATATACCGTCTGACTCAGAAAAAATGTGTTACATACGTTTCAATAGTCATAAGGACGAAGCCTATGAAAATGGGGAGAATCAACTAGAAAGCTGGATTCATCTCCGGCTGCAGTATTTGTAACATCGGCTGAGATAAAACATTGTTCTGTTGTAGAACGCTTTGCAGGCATTTTAAGAGTGAGAAATCGGATCATGTCGGGGTCACCACTTGAAACAAATATTTAAATATCGGGTGTTTTTTTAGCTATTATCTTTTTGAACAGCTGACGCACGTTTCGTGTTTTGTTTCACGATCAAACATCTTCAGTTTGGTCTATAATTTAACCATGAATCGTCTTACAAACGAACAACGCTTGCAAATTATTGAATTTTATTATCAAAATGCTTGCTCTGTTAAGAAAGTTCATCACGCACTTCTTCCATTTAATGGTCAGTTTAATCGACCCACTGAAGCGGCTATTCGGGCTATTGTGACTAAATTTCGCACCAAATTTACATTGTTGGACATTAAACCACCAACACGCTTACGTAGAGTGCGAAGTGAAGAAAATTTCGCAGCGGTATCGGCCAGTGTTAATGATGACCATCAATTATCGATTCGTTGCGAATCGAAACGTAACTGTGAATGGTGAGCGCTACCGTGAGAGGATATCCAACTTTTTTTTGCCCAAAATGCAAGAGCTTGACTTGCATGACATGTGGTTTCAACAAGACGGTGCCACATGCCACACAGCACGCTTAACAATGGACTTATTGAGAGGCGAGTTCGGTGAACATTTTATTTCACGTTCGGGACCGGTCAATTGGCCGCCTAGATCGTACGATTTAACGCCTTTAGACTATTTTTTGTGGGGCTTTGTTAAAGCTCATGTCTATACACACATGCCCGCTTCAATTGACGCATTGGAAGACAACATTGAAGCATTTATTCATAAGATACTGGCCGAAATGTTGGAAAGAGTATGCCAAAATCGGACTAAGCGGATGGACCATTTGAGGCGCAGTCACGGTCAACATTTGCATGAAATAATCTTCAAACATTAAATTAAATGGACCGTACTATCGATTCAAATAAAGATTTCATGAACTTTTCTGAATTTTATGTGTTTTTTTTAACTTTCCTATAGCTCTTAAAAAATCACCCATTATTTTTCAAATAACTAAAACTTCGAGTTCATTCTTTATTAAGTTGATCGACTCAGAATTACTTTCTCCGTCGACCTAACGATGTCCGTCCGTCCTTTCGTCCATCTAACTAGATGGCTAGTTGTCCGTCCATATAACCTTGTGTGGAAAGTACAGGTCGCAATTTAAGTCGTTTGATGAAATTTGTTACATTCAGAGAAAAACATGTGAAAATGTGGTCACCTCGAACAAACTATTTTTAAAGAAAATGTTTGCCATATTATGTTTAATTTAACCATATTATTGTCACCGACAATAAAATAAGACCTCCATCAAGAAGCCACAACCATAATATGGTAAATAATAACTAAAATATGTTTAACACGTAAAATAGCATGGTGTTGCTCTTGGAAAAGAACAAAATGTTATTTTTAATTTAAAAACAAATTACTGTCATAATTAACCATACCATGTTTAGAGGCTTCTTGATGGAGGACTAATCTTATTGTCGGTTGTCGGTGACAATAATATGGCGAAATTAAACATAATATGTTTAAAATTTTCTTTAAAAATAGTTTTAGTAAAGGTGACCATATTTAAACATGTTTGTTTTTTCTATGCGTGTACAACGTCTTAGTTGTCATAAGCCTATTTGAAAGTGGTGAGAATTGATCCATCATTTTACCTGGCCCCCACATAAACTTCTTTCCAGAATAGTTTTTGTGCACATAAATGCTCTTATTATGTTGGTATTTAGATTAAAATATTTAAAATAAATTGTGTTACCCATTTTCTTTTTAAATCGGACCATAGCTTCTATACAAACACCACTCTCCTTTAAGGGCAATAACTTCCATATAAATATTGACATTGATATAAAATTTGGCAAAACTATCTTTCAAATATACCTAAGATCCCATATAAACACCCTCTCCAAGATCGCTTTAAGACGAACCAATCTCCTATAGATGTTTATTTATATTTGGCACAAACAACTCTTATATGAATCATTATCTCATAACATAATTTTGTTCTGGCAGATTAATTTTGCCCATGGATACGAAATGGCGTACAATTTCGAAAATTTGTCTCTAAATTATGTAGGGTAGGGTACCTTATGATCGGGCTTGACCGCCTATACTTTCTTTTTTGTTTTAATATATAAATATATATATGTACACATATTAAACATTTTAAATTTGGATATTCAAATACAATACATAACACATAAATTATGGTCGATTCGTAACACTACAACTGAAAAGTCCTTCACATCGAATTTGTCGTGTTATAAATTCAGATAAATGATGATCAAAAAAACATAATGTGACATTTTCTAAATAGTTTTTTTTCTGAATTATGAGCATTTAAATTGAAATTTATTAAAACACATATTCTTCAAATTAAGATGTCTAATTAATCAATATTTTGACCAACTGAAATGTTTTTAAAGCAAAAAAAAAAAAACATTTTTCTCTAAATTCCAAATAAGTTTGGTTCGGCATTATACTGTTGACATTAGTGGATAAAGAAGATTATAAATTATAAAACCAAACTATTGCGCAAGTTTAAAGTGACAGCAGATATTAATACCAAAAAAAAACTAAACATTTTTTTAAAATACATAAAATTAAATTACTACAGATCAAATAAAATTGTGGTATAAATCAATCAAAATATAAACAAAGTTTTAGCTAATTTACGAGGTCAAATGTAAACAAAAGACAGCTGTCTCTATAAACGACTGTTAGTTATATCGAGCTCTCAATATTGTTTATAAAACACGATATTTATTTATTTAGCAAGATATCACAAACTAGATCATTATTTTTTCCAGTAGTAAATAACTTTTATTAGCCAGCAAACTAAAAAAAGTTCAATGAACTGTTTCAATCTCCTTGAGTTTACTCCGAGATACATATTCATTTTAAAAACACAAACAAATTATACCATTTCTTAAAATGTATGATGATTTCTTATCATTTTCTTATAAAATATTGTCGTCAAATGGTTCACGTATTTGTACTTGTTAAATATAACAATATCAAATATTAACAAACTTTCTAAAATTATGAAAAACATCAGAGGTATTCAAATAAAAAAATAAATTTTAAATGCAACAATAAAGATGACGATATGCTGCCAATGTTGTCAAATTTGGGGATTTGTCTTTAAATTGGGGATATATGTGAACAATTTTAAATGTTTGCATTTTCACTTTAGGTTTTCTAGATAAAACTTGATTTGTTTTTTTGCCATGTAAGTTATTTACAAAGTTGTAATGGGTGATTTTTTAGCTATTATCTTTTTGGCAACACTGATTTAAACAGCTGATGCACGTTTTGTGTTTTGTTTCACTGTCAAACATCTTCAGTTTGGTCTATAATTTAACCATGAATCGCACAAAGTATACAGAGATGAAAAAAGTGACGTATGAAAAATGCCTAAATCATTTGCGAGGGCAGCTTTCGAAGAAAGAGAAAGAAAACGTTTTTTGTTAGTGAAGTGACAATGCGTAAAAACAGGCCGCTACTATCTACACAAATTGCATAATCAAAACAAAAACGCAAAAAGGGCAGCTTTCGAAGAAAAAGACAGAAAAAAACACAATATTTTCTTTCTCGTGACGCCTCTGTATACTCTGTGATGAATCGTCTTACAAACGAACAACGCTTGCAAATTATTGAATTTTATTATCAAAATGCGTGCTTTGTTAAGAAAGTTTATCACGCGCTTCTTGTGTTCAGCGACGAAGCTCATGTTTGGCTCAATGGGTACGTTAATAAGCATAATTGTCGATTTTGGAGTGAAGATCAGCAAGAGCTACCAATGCATCCAGAAAAAGTCACAGTTTGGTGCGGTTTATGGGCTGGTAGCATCATTGGACCGTACTTCCTCAAAGATGATGCGAATCGTAACGTAACTGTGAATAGTGAGCGCTACCGTGAGATGATATCCAACTTTTTTTCCCAAAATGCAAGAGCTTGACTTGCATGACATGTGGTTTCAACAAGACGGTGCCACATGCCACACAACACGCTTAACAATGGACTTATTAAGAGGCAAGTTCGGTGAACATTTTATTTCACGTTCGGGACCGGTCAATTGGCCGCCTAGATCGTGCAATTTAACGCCTTTAGACTACTTTTTGTGGGGCTATGTTAAAGCTCATGTCTATACACACGTGCCCGCTTCAATTGACGCATTGGAAGACAACATTGAAGCATTTATTCATGAGATACCGGTCGAAATGTTGGAAAGAGTATGCCAAAATTGGACTAAGCGGATGGACCATTTGAGGCGCTGTCACGGTCAACATTTGCATGAAATAATCTTCAAACATTAAATTATATGGACCGTACTATCGATTCAAATAAAGATTTCATGCATTTTTCTGAATTTTATGTGTTTTTTTTTTAACTTTCCTATAGCTCTTAAGAAATCACCCATTATAATGTGCAGGGCGAATTGATACAGGTGGCCGCATCCGACAGAGAGAGAGTTATGCTAACTGTTCCATTCGTTGTAGTAAGGAATATGCATTCATAGTGAAATAATGCAGGTGGCATCGCTACGACAACAAATACAAGATAACAACAAAAATGGAAATTATTCTGCTGCTGAGCGTGATGAAATGAATCAATTTTTAGTCAATTTTTATTTAATTATGGTCAATATCTTACTTATTTTTTATAAAAATTATTAAAAACTATAATAAAATAAACTAATCAAAACACAAACATAGACTTTTTGCAAACATCAACAAAACTTTGACATAAGATTGGACAAACAATGCAAGTGCAAAAAATCTTCCTCTAGCGAAGTAGTGCCAACCTGTTTATTTCATCATAGTATGTATTTACATATGGGCATTTCTCCAGAATGGTCTACCAGGATGAAAAAATAAAATGTTGATTATCATCGTCTTTTATTCTATTTTTGTCACGTGAGTAAGTCAACTTTGATTGCATGGCATTTGGGTACCCAGTGCTCAATTTACCATTATATATACTTTTTAGAAAGAACTCATCACAAACAATGTAACGATTCTAGAATTCATTCTAAAATTCCAATCCACTTCTATTTTTTTAGTATTCAAACACAATAAAACGCGTACAAATGTCGCGTGCATAACCAGAGAAACACCCATATATTATATAAAAAAAAAAAATAAAAAAAAAAAAAAATTGGCATCCAGCAATGAATTCGCCTTGATCACGTAGGTGGCGATTTTTGGGGATAAAGAAATTTTAAAATTAGGAATACGAGTCAAAAAACATTTTGACGGTAAAGAAGAAAAATATATTGATCTTGGTAAACATTCAATACAAAATTTAACAAAAAGGTATACATCTTTAGATATCTATATATATAAAAATAAGTTGCAATGTGTTAGTAATTGATGTTCTCTGTTATGCGTGAAGGTTTTAATGTATCAACGGTCCTTAAATGTGTATTGGTTAATGAGTTCCCTGCAGATAACGAGACTAGTACATACATGCATGTAAAGAGTAGTCCATAACGGAGTAGGAGTACTCCAAAACTACTCCAAATATATGGTTAAAAGGTGGTCCATTTAACATTACGATGTCCTAGGAGGGGACCATATAACCCACCGAAGTAGTCCCTAAACTACTCCATGGAGTACTAAAGTGGGTTAGTTTTAAAAGTACTCCATGTTACTACAGTATGGAGTACACTTAAGTGGTAGTTTAAGCATTTTTCTTTGTAATTTTTTACTAATCGCCTTTTATGGTGTGTGCTGTAGTCTATTATTGATATTATTAAATATATTTACTTATTATTTTTAATTTGTTTACCTTTTTCCACAAATTTCACAAACTTTTACTATTAAATAAACATTAAATAATGGACACCATCAGGGCTACCAATGTGTAATACTGTAAACTATAGAAAATTATACATTATGCAGTTGTTGGCAGCACTGCATGTTAATTTCTTATAACATGGTCCATACTACAGTACATTGGACCATGTTGTAAGTAGTCCATTTAAGCCACAATGGACCACGTAGTCCAATATTATGTGTAGGGTTATAGCCATTTTAGTGAGCACTGCATACATTCCGAAACATGTATTATTATTCCCATACAAATATCGACAAAATGCCCTCCATTTTGAACTCCTCCGAAACGGCTTGAACTTTTCGTTTTTTGCATCCGCATGTGTTTGAAAAAGTTGTTGTAGAAACAACTACAACAACACTACAAAAGAAGGTAAAATTCGATAAAACAAGCAAACATTCATTATTTTCATGTTTAAAAGGTTAATAAGTAGCTAAAATTCCTGAATTCTATTTGAAAAAATAAAAACACGCATCAAATTTTCAAAGTAGAGTGATTACGAAACTCATATCGGGCATGCTGCTGGTGTCTTATTATTGTAAGTTCTTCTGTAAACAAAGTGGGGAATACAGAGCCAAAGGCGAAAGAAACTAGTGTAACGGGTTAGTTAATAATAATGTTCTCTCTCTCTCTCTCTTGTTCTCTGGTGCAAGGCCTGGAAACGAAAAGTAGTTGTAGTAGTAGCTGAAGCTGACAATTGCTCAGTAGCGTAACAAAGTTCAAAATTTCGCGCTTCAACTTGAACTGCAACGACTATTACAATAACGTATTCTGTTGCAACTACTTTGAAACTGCCGTTTTTAACTATTGACAGCATGCCGTGCTATTCGAAAATTTGTACTGCAGCGACTATTCTGTTCCCCACTTAAGTACTTAGGTTAGAATCAATATCACTTTCGCAATATTTCAAGTACGAATTTGATATTAAAACCAACTTAGAAATTCTTGAATCAAGCACAGTTTGAGATTAATCTTAATCTCACTTCTACTTAAGATAATCTAGTTTTCGGATTTTTTGAAGTACGGCGCACTTGAATAATCCATACTCAAGTATTCTGTACTTGATTTAGGAAAATCCATACTTACCGTACTATTGACACTGATTCGGCTTTTTGATTGATTTTTCTTTTTAGTGAATATGTGAGTCCTTCATAACTTCTTGGAAGATTTCTAGACTGTTCTGGATTTCCTTAAACGTGAGGTGTATGCTAAAGCTTTATAAGGTTAATAACAAAGTTGGTGGTGGGCATGATAAGGTATACAGTAGATATATAGAAAAAATTGCCCTTTTGGGCATACAAAAGAGAAAACTAATGAAAGAAACCTAAGCGCAAAAATTTTGAGAGAATTTTTTCTTTAGAGAGAATCTCTAATCTAGTCGGTTTTCTTTACTGTTGGCCTTTAGAAAGAGTTTTGTCCGAATTTTAGAGCCAACAAAACGCAAGCTTTTAGGAATACCATCTTTTCTTTTAAAGTTTAAAATTAAGTAATAAAATTGTAGTAAAATGGCAATAAATGGGAAGGACTTAATCGCACGCTTTTAAAAATATTTAAAATAACTCGTGCAAATTTTTTCTATTTTATTTATTTTTTAACTGTAAAAAAAAATTTCAACTATTTGTGGAATGTTAATGATAAGTTTTAAAATTGTTATTTTGTTTTATACATACATTCATATTTGCTTATTTGTTTTTTTTAGGAAAAGTAAACAACTTAATTAATGATTTTATGGTTGTTGTTTTTTTTTCTCTTAAATAAATAAATAGTTTTTAATGAAGAAAATATTTTAATTTTACTGTTAGCGATAAAATTCACGCTAATTTCTCGGTTATTTTGCACCATAAAACAGTTTTATTGCAATCCAAAAATATTAAAAAAAAAATATTAGTCATTTTGTAGCGTTTTACGAATTAAATGTAAAAATTTTAAATTTAAATTATTTTGCTCGAAAGTGTTTTCTTCTTCTCTCATATTATTTTCTATTGCAATTTTGTGTTATTTTTAGTTTTATAAAATTTATTTAAATTTGCATTTTATATTAAAATTGCTTTTAATTTAAATAGTGCAAAAAACATTTCCGCATTGTTGTGATTTTGATTTTTTTTTTTTCAAATGGTGTGCAGCTTTTTTTCTAAGTTATCTAGTTGTAGTACACAAAAAAAAGAATTTATAGCATTTTAGTTTCGGGTTGAATTGTTGTAAAATTATTATTTTAAAGAAGACGATTTTATGAGAAGATTATTAAATAATAAAAATGTAAGGCGACAACAATACAAAGAAAAGTTTGAAAAATATTGTTTGCTTTTTCCTTATTATTCGTTCAACAATAGAAAATATGTACGCAAGGCGAATTAATTTTTCAGGTGGCGTTGAAAGCACAGCTGTGCTACTTTTTTTCTAAATAAGAGAGAGAAATGTCAAAAGCTACTTGTGTTTTTGACATATCGACCAACGAAAGCAACAAATAAAATACAATGTTGTGTTTTTGGTGTTGTTACTTGTTGTAGTATCGCCACCACCGTATACATGAATTCGCCTTGTATGTACGTATGTATATGCAATTGTCATGAAAAGTTCGTTTTGTCAACCAAATTTTTCATTAAAATTGTGCTGTTTGAACTACAATAAAACAATTGTTGATTCAAACTTAACTAACAGCCCTAAAGGATCGTTACTTCTATGTAAATATTTCAAACAAAGTAGCGGTCAACTGCAATGGTTTGTAGTTACGAAGGCGAATTCATACAGGTCACGGCAGAGAAAGTTATGCTTGCTCTCAATTTTTTGTATAGAGTTTGACATTTAGAATGTCTACATATAAAAAAGGGACAGCTAGCATAAAAGATTACGCCATTCCAAAAACAATGTTCTCTTTTTTTTTTATTAAAAAAAAAAATAATAGTGAAAGTTAATGAACAAGTTTTTAAGTTTCCTTGCCTGCTTTTCTTCTTGAACTTTCTGACAAATTGAAAAATCTAAATGTTTAGAAAAATTAAATAAAATTTTATTTCTTCGACCTTTTTTTATTAAAAATAAAAAGCTTTTTCGAGCTCGAGGCCAATTATTTATAAACAACTAGCTAGCCGCCCCGGCTTCGCTCGGTAGCTGATTACTAATGATCGATGGAGCCGTTTTCTGATTTTAGGTAAATCGAAAAAAGTGGTCGTAAAAGTGGGCGGGCAATATTTTCTTTCCGTAAAAACCTAAATTGGACCATGGCGATCGTTTTAAAGAAAGAAAATCGTTCAAATCGGTGAAATAAATAGAAAAAGTGGGCGTAAAAGTAGGCGTGGTAAATTTTTCTTTCGATGAAAACTTAAAATGGATTAATACGAACATTTGAAAAAAAAATTTGTCAAATCGATGGAGCCGTTTTCTGATTTTAGGATAATTGAAAATAGGGGGCGTAAAAGTGGGCGGGTGCTTTTGACACTTAGTGATTTTCGATGCCTCAAAACGACAAATTTTGAGAAAAAGCACTAGTTTGGTGCTAATTTAAATTTGCATTGGTGCCTTTAGTGCTTTAAGGAAATGTTTATAGTTTCAAAATTAAAAACTAGCAGCATTTATACGGGTAAAACCTGTATTTTGGTACTTTTTTGTCAGCCGATATATCTTTTAAACCAATATAGAAATAAAGGTTATACCACATTCGAAACTTATCTAAGAGTACAAATACAAATTTGGTACATTTACGATATTCGAACGCTTAACGGCCAATTTCACCAAGTTCAGTTAAAACTAACTTTTACTTTCAGGTAACTATATGTTTTTGACAGTTATATATATTTGTTACTTTTACTCCTCTGGGGAGCATAGGGCCGCAACAAGTTCCAATAATCTCGATCATCAGCGCGATGTTTGACTTCGTTCCACTGTTGTCGTAGCTTGGAGAGTTCGGTTATGATTTAAAGTTGCCAGGTGTGTGATGGTCGTCCAATACGCCTGCTTCCCTGGGGGTTCCAGTCTATGGCCTTCTTATTGACCTCATCTAATGGCTTGCGGAGAGTGTGTCCAAGCCAACCCCATTTGCGTTTTCTTATTTCCATCTCAATTGGTTGCTGGTTGGTATCTGACCAGAGTTGGGCATTTGATATTAAGGAGGGCCAGTAAACACTCAAGACTCTACGCAGGCATTTGTTAACAAACACCTGAAGGGACTGGGTATCACGCGGTGCCATATTCCACGTTTCGCAACCGTAGAGTTATGTGGATTTAACGCTAGAATTGAAAATTTTAATTTTGGTGCGTCTCGAGATGTTAGGCGATTTCCAAACAGGGCTGAGTTGGGTAAATGCATTACGTGCCTTATCAATGCGACTGGCCACATCGGCTGATGAGCCACCGGATTTGTCAATTATACTGCCTAGATAGCAGAAGGACTCCACATCACCAATTTCCTTGCCGTATATTAGGAATTTTTGCGTTGCGTTAGCATTTATCCTAAGTGTTTTTGTTTTGGGGATGTTAATCTTCAATCCAGCTTGCTTTGCTGTTTCGCTAACTAGATTAAGCTTTGATTGCATATCGGAATAAGAGTGACTTAATCAGCATATATCATCTGCATAGTCCAGGTCTTCTAATCTGTCTTGCAAACCCCATGTTGTCCCTCTCCTATGACTTGTTGACTTTTGCATCACTACATCTAGGACACAGTTAAATAGGAGTGGTGATAACACACAGCCTTGGCGAACTACGGTTTTAACTTTGATGTTTTTGCTTAGTTGTTTCTCATGCAATACGCAGCATTTTAGTCGGGACACCCTTGCATGACAGTGCGCTCCATATGGCCGTGTGACTGAGAGTATCAAAAGCCTTTTCGAAATCAACAAATACGAGATAGAGAGCGCGATCTCCACTCAACTGCCTGCTCCACAATAATTCTAAGACTATTGACCTGGTCGACGCAAGATTTGTTGGAGCGCAATCCAGCTTGTTCCCTTCTGAGAGGAATTGCTTTTGACAGCCTTTTGTTTATTATATAAGCAATAACTTTGTTGACCATGCTCAACAAAGTTATGCCTCTCCAATTTTTCCTGGCGGTTATATCGCCTTTTTTGGGAAGATTTATAATTGCGCCGGAGCTGATTTCGTCGGATATGGATTCTTCATTCCAGAATGCTCTTATGATGGGTTCCAATAAGCGAGCGCTAGTAACACTGTCGATTGTGCTGAGTTCTGGGGAAATAATATCCAGACAATTATAGCTGATAGTAAATTAAAGCTGACCTTGGTGAAATTGGCTGTAAGGGCTTAAAATTAGTACTTTTTTCTCCATTCATTTAATGATACTTCAATAGGTAGAAAAAAGTACTAAAAAAGGGAAATTGAATTTTTTCTTTAGCTTTTTGATACTTTTTCGTTCTTCAACTAGTAAATATTAAAACAGCAGTTCCTTACTTGTCTTAAATTAATTTAGTGCTGTTCAGAGAACTGCAAAATCACTATTTTTCTTGATTTATTCACACGCTCAAATTTACATTCACTCTTTGCCTGCAAAAAAAGTTCAACGTTGGTAATTTTTACATCGTTTCGTACACATTTGATTTTTGCATGTGTTCGTTTTTTATTGAAAGTGCTTTGTTTGCATTTTTGTTGCGCACGCAATATAACGTAATTGTGTAAATTCAAAAGGCACACATTCTTATACTTTTGCATTCAAGTAGTCATTGTCCACTCGATGAGACGCTTTGTTAACATTAACAACAATGACAACAATAAACTACTCGATGAGACGCTTTGTTAAAATTAACAACAATAAAAACAACAATAACAAGAATAAATTGTACCTACATACAGAACTACTGTACTTTTTAAGATGATAAAAAAATCTTCTGTTTCTATGGAAATTTTTTGTACGTTTATGTGCGTTTAGTTTCATTTCACTTTTTTTTTTCTTGTACTACATAGTAACTGCTGAATGCCTACATGAGTAATTATTGCTTGATTTCTGGCTTTTTTGTTTGTATTCTTTTTTTCTTTGCCAAAACAATCATTGTCGTACCAAACACACAAACATCTTAATTGACAAACGAAGCTAAACGATGGAATACTAAATAACAAAGCACAATGTGCATTATTTGAATGACTGCAAACCAGAAGCGAATGTTTGCGGTTGCGCAAGTTTGATTGTATGACCGCAAGCGAGTGTATTTGTTGGTGTTCATTTACTGCGATTTTTTTGCAATCGCATAAATCCGTTCTCTGGTGCTGTTGTACGCTTTTTATATCTCAAAATTACGCTTTTTAGTGTTTTTTTCTCATTTTGATGTACTTTTTGAGCCAAAAAAGTTGGCATCACTGATTGTTATTGCGGTTTTCAGCATACATATTTTAATGTTAATAAAAAAAACAACAAACATTTTCTTATTGTTTTTGAGCATTTGGACAGCCGCCATTTTTTGAAAAAATAAAAACCGTAAATTTAAGCACACATGTTATTGTTTTGTTATTGAGAAAAGAGTAAATAAAAATGCAAAAGAGATATAAAAAAGGATAAATAAGACAAAATCAAAACAAATCACGTTCAAATACTTGTTTACACATACACGTTAGACATGTTTGTTTCTGTTTATTGTATCGTACTGGTACATAACAAGGTGCAGGGACGGATTTTTTTTAATTCTTTTTCATTTGTTTTCATTTGAATATGGTTTTAATATGTTTAATGTTGTCGGAGGTTATGTTAAATTTTTCGTTTATCTTGTTATATGCACATACAAATGTATGTTTGTATTTGTTTGATAGAATTTATTAAAGCTTATTTGTTTACGTATGCATTAAATTAAATTGTATTTTTGTTAAAAAAATTTTTAGAAGATATTTAAAATTTTTATTATTATTATTTTGAATTTTTTTGGAAAAATGTATGAACATACAAATAAACAAGATTTTTAAGGAATTTTAAAATTTCGGCTTCCTGCCAAATTTTGTTCGATTAAATTATTTTAAAAACAGCAACAACAATTAATAAATATAATTATTTATGTGTTTTGACTTGGTAAATAAATATTTTAATAAATTGATTGCATTTTTATAAATAGATCTTTTGTTTAAAAAGAATTTTAAGAGTTTTGTTGGGTGTATTTTATACCATTTACGATTATTGAACTCATTTTATTCAGATGTTGAAATTTTTTTTTTTTTTGTTTTTTTTTTCAAGCGAGCGAGATAAAAATAAACAATGATTTAAATTGTTTTTAAGTAATAAAAAGAAAACTTAAGGAAATTTTTTTCAAATATTTCGTTTGTAGGAAACAAAATGGTAATTAATTAGAACACTAGAGCGAATGAGTAATAAAATGTATGAATAATTGTTAGTCATACGCCAAAAGATATAAAAAGAAATTGAAAATTGTTGAAACATTGAATGTTTCAGATGTTCTACTTGGGAATTTTCGGGTAGCTTTAGACTTACAAACCTAACAAAAGAATACTTTTTTGAAAAGTTAAAAGAGTGACTATTTAATTGGATAAATTGACAAAAAAAATGTAAGTATTCCAGTTAACTGCGTAATAATATGTCTTTTAAAAGTGGGCTTTATATTTATCATATAAATTACGGACCGATCTTCCCAAAATTTTAAAGTGTAAAACAATCTGCCTGCTTTAAGAACGCGAGCGCAAAGTTGACTTGTTAAACTAACATTTAAAACAACAACAAATTTTGATATGGCAGTATGACAGACCAAATTTTACTACAAAAGCATTATTCGTTAGGGTTTTAGACGTACGAAATTGATTACCGAGAGAAGGTGTTACATGGGGCCTATGGCAAATTACCGACCGATCTTCATGAAATTCAGTAGTATGATTTCTAGTATATCAATCCGTGCATTGCGCCACCATTTATGTCTGTTTTTGTTGCAAAATTATCAATTTATTCAGAATGGTGGTTCTTCAACATTTGGATTCATAACTCTTATCTAACTGAACCGATTTTGATATTGTTACGAAAGTAATTTTATTAAGTATTTGTTATTTTTTTATTTTAGATAAAATTGTTATTGTATAAGTTATGCACGCTTCTAGTGTAAAAATCAATATACAGATGTAATGTTAATATAGTTGTGCATAATTGTACTTCAACCCCACTGTAAACACTCGAATGTTCGGTATAAAGTTATCTCAAATTATGGTAACGCCTAAAAGTATGCCTCAGTTTATGATGGATTTCAATGATGATGGATTTCAATTAATTCAGCCATATAGATGCTAACTATAGCTGAATAAGTTTAAATAACGAAATAGCCGTTATGAGGCGAACTTTCTAGAGCCATCTAGACGTTACTAGTAATATCTACACGTCTGGGCTAGAGTATAAGTAGAATCGAAAGAGATGGCACAGATCATTCTAAGTTCTGACTTTGTCAATCACGTATCGCGCCGAGAAAATTAAATTGGTTGTGAATAAAAGCTATAAATTACGGTTGTTAAAGTGACTCAGTACTAAATAATGTTGTGTAAATTGTAAACAGTGTTTAAAGTGTTGTGATTATTTTGTTTTATTTAAAGTGCAATAAAGAACTCGAAACGGTTTATTATAAAGGAAATTAACCAAAACGTTATTGAAAGGCAGTAACGTAAAAATATATTACAACACCAGGCCATATGGAATGCGTTGGAATGTAAGGGAGTGCCGTTAAAAATCATACACTTATTCAAGACGATGTATCATATTGCAAGCTGTCGCATCAGATACAATCAAAACTTTGGTGATAGGATTTCGCTAATGACCGGTGTTATACCAGATTAAGTACTCTCACCTGTTGTTCAATATCATATTAAACAACATACTAAGCAACGTGACTCCAAAAAACACTGGTATAACATGGGGTCTTTACGGAAATTTAGATGCCTTAGATTATGATGACTAAATTTGCCTTTTCGCTCAAAGAAGACAGACAGACGAACATGGCTTAATCAACTTAGAATTACTCAAGGACACAGAATATACATATGGGTAATTCCAAAGTGTTGAACGTGACAGTCGTACGTATCAAAAATGCAATAACATTTTAAACAAAAAATATTTTTACGTTCTCTTTTCCCTTAAATTATAGCACTAAGAAAGCACTGTTATCTATGCTAAAGTTTATGGAGGGCGCGATTCAAGGTCAAAGATAATGGCAAAAGAAGTAGCGGTTCGAACGTGAAAAAAACAAAAGTAGTTCTTGTGGCCATGTATAAAAGGGCGTAACTCAGCGAAACCTGGCACAATTTTTTAGTCAAACTACTTTCAGAATTTTACGTAGCAATTTAACATTAAAATGTCTTTAGTTTGATTTCAAAATCTTCTGTATTTTCTTTTTTTAAGCCAAAATCTGGGTCGATACGTGACATTTCGTGAAATTTTTTCCATAATAATTGAACTGAAAAATGATTAAAATAAAATAAAAATTTAACGTTAATCCGAATAACATATTTCTCTTTGAACTCTTCCTTAGATTACAGACCATGTAAGAAATTTTTTTTGGAATAATTTTGATCAAATATCACCTCTTTTCAGGAAGATAATATTAAAGAAAACATACAATAAAACATTCTCAAAAATAAGAAATTACGTATGCACAACTTTGCAGTCTGATTGTTCATCTAAGTGAACAAATTTATGAGTTCATTTATAAAATTAGTAAAATCTAAATATTTCTCTATAACAATATCGTAAAATAATCAGCTCGTAATAACTTTTAAATTTTCGGTCACGGTGGACCTTTTGGCGGAAATGCCCATATATACTTTATAGCGTCTGAGATGAATATTAAAAAGTCACACAAGAATGACAAACATAGTATACCCTCATTCGCCACAAGTGGTGAAGGGTATAAAAACCGGCGTTTAGCGTCTCTCGTCTTCTACTTATTGGCATAAAATTTCTTTACTTATGTATGAATTAAAATTTTTTGCAATTATGAGAAGTTTTAACCTGAGAAATTGCTTCTGATTCCGCAATATCTCTTTGGCTGTAACACATATCGCACACTTAGCCATAAACAGGCAAAACTCCAAATTTATAACAATCGTTTTTTTTTCATAAGCAAGTTATTAAATCTAAATTATAGCGGCCACGAAAATTTTGTTTGCGTCACTGTCTTCTTTTACTTTTCTTCCTTAACATAACGTCAGCTTATTATTGGTTTGACCTACCGAACATTTAAATATAAATTGAGTTAAAATTCAAGACGTGTTTCACGAAATTTTTATCGTTTCTGAGATATTAAGCATTAATTTTGCTCCGTATCAAAATTTTTAAAGTTTTTTCAGTATTGTTTTGCTCTTGACGCCACTGTTTGGCGAATGCAGCAAACGTATAAAATAAATTTCACTCTGGCTTTGCTTCATTGCCGTAAGAACAAAACGAAATTAAGTTAAAGCAAAACAAAATGAAAAAATAAAATAAAATTAAGTCTTGTTTCGCGTCATTGCCGTTAGAAAAAAAGTAGTAAAAGCAAAATGAAATGTCAACAACTAAGTTTGCGGCATAAAAAGCTACTTTCTAGAACTTAATTTGGAAAAGTGGCATGCATACGCAGCACAAAACAATAATTTCCACTTTTAATAAAATACTATTAAATTCTTAGTTCGTTAATGAACGTTTACAAAAAGTTAAATTTTTCTTCAAAACATATGCCAGAAGCAGTGGTGAAAATACAAAAAAATTCTATGTGGTATATTTTCAGAAAACTTTATGTAAACCTTCATTGTCGTTTTTCTCCACTACGACTTTTTGGCATATGCGCCGAACCAATAATGAGCTAACGGGTTTTAAAGCTCAATTTTAAGATATTGATGGTTGCAATATTTTAATCAAGCCAGTTTTCTGCCTCTCCAAAGCATTTTTAAATTTTGTGTTGTGCCTATTTGAATGGAGTGATGCCCAGTTTGTATAACCTTCACCACAGGTGGAAAAGGGTATATATAAGTTTGTCATTCCGTTTGTAATTTCTACAATATTGATCCTATAAAGTATATATATTCTGGGTCCTTATAAGGAGAGAAGTTGGTTTAACGATATCCGTCCGTCTGTCCGTCTTACGTTTGATATGTATTATAAGGAGACTCCAGACATGATAGCGGCTAGGTTGTTTTACATTTATGTCACATATAGTCCATTATTTCTTGCTATTGAAACTCAGCCAGATCGGTCCAACATTGGCTGAGATATGACCAAAAAACCACGACTGCCTCTAATTTTTCCAAAAAATCCCTTGTGGTTGTTGTATTTTTATTACTTTTTTCTGTATATCTGGAGAACGGCAAGAGCCAAAGTTTTCAAATTAGGTACAAACATTTAGGTTATAAATACACACCATCCCACAAAATGTGGGGGATTGGCGTGTTATTAAAAGTATTAAAAATTGTATAAAAACCTGAATTTTTTGACTGTAATATGACCTATAGTTACGCCTTATATATCAAAAGATCGGAAATTTTTAATATAAAATATTTTCTGAAAAACTCGGGAAAATCGGTTCAGATACGAAAAAGTTATGACCAAAATATTAATTTTTTTTTTTTTTTTTTGAAAAATACCCATTTTCGGGAACCATAGATCTTCCCGAGTTTAAGTTTTATAACCAAAATAACTGGCAAATTTCTTCTTTAACACGTCGGTACATAAATCTGTCAAATCGGTTAAGAAATAGCAGAGTTATGAATAAAATACTGAAATCCCAAAAATTACTCTTTTTTTATAATAAAGTTTGTTTTTTATACCCTTCACCGAAGGTCCTACACTCTATAAAGCGAAATTGAAATCGGGTTCTCGTCTCTTCTTTAAAAAATAGTAGTTATTAAATGCATTGTAAATTAGTTAAATTCATAGTATTACAATAGTTTATTTTTCAATTGAATGTGGCAATTTTAAAGGAACAGAAACAAATTGATGTCTTTAGGAAATCTAAATGTAAACGATAGTGTAGTTCAGTGTTTGGTGAAAATGTTCATGCGTAAGAGCAAATGCAATATATCGTGGCTCTTTTATTAAATCCAATCCAAAATAAACACAGTTTCTCTTAGGTTTTATCCAATTGCTACGATATTTCACATTTGCTCTTTCACAATACCATTTGCACTTAACAGTGAACGCCGCTAAAGATATTTGTATGCTTTGTTTACATTTGAATGATGCAAACTATTTCAAGGTGTTGCCACATTTTCTTTAGAAAAATAAACCATATTTAAGAATTAACAAAAAATATAAACAAATTAAAATAAACAATGTTAAAATATTAAAGAATCCAAAGAATTTTAAGAAGTTTCTTAAGAGGTTATGTAACTTTTTCTTTAGAGCAAACAAATAAATGCTAAATGTTAAGAAAAACCCAAAAACATTTAACGCAATTTGAGCAATAATTGTATTTCTAATTGGAATTGTTAATAAATATTTTAACGAGAAAGCCTTGTAACAATGTGTAGCTATAAAAAGAAAACATTTATAATTATTTAAAATGTTTATGACTTGCGTAATCTTGACCAAACAACTACATTCTATGCCAAGAATTTCTTTAAGTGCATAACATAAATCTCATTTACATACAAAATGATTTGTTATTTGTTTATACATTTGTATGTTTTATATAAATTTTTTGCTAATTTCAATTTAGTTGAAATAATTAGAATTGTGGCAATAAAAATTACACATATCTGCATTTATATTTTACAATTTTATTTTCATGTTTCATTAAAATAAAAAAAATATCAATAATTAAAGCAAAAACAAAAAATAGATAATAAAAAAGTTAATAGCGATAAAATAAAAATATTAAAAAAAATATTTAGTAGCATTTGTATAAGAGTATTTCAAAATTTCCAACAGTAAAATTGATGTGTGGCTTTTGAGAAAATAACAATTTTGTACAAATTATTTTTTAGTACATTTTTATTATTATTTTAGTCGTTTTTTAGAACAAAACCTAGGACAACCTGTTTCTTATTAAGTTTTGCGGTTTGTTTATTCAATGGGGGGTTTTTATTCGTTGTGTTGCTAATGTTTAAGTTATAAGTTAAATTAATAGTATGAAGCAGTGTTGGAAAATAAACACTAAATATCGTTTCTTAATGTTCGATTCGGTAGATTTGGGCACAGAACATCAAAATATAATGTTTGTCTACAGTATCACTTCCATTGTTCTGTTTTTTAATTATATAATGTTCGGTTCTTTCTTGAAAATAGTTACGAACGGTATTAAGGGTTGTGTATGTCTACACAATCACTAAAAAATAGATATCGTTCCTGGGTGTATTAGCCGAACGTTAAATAATGTACTGTTTATTTTCGAACACTGGTATGAATGCATTTTAAAGGAATTTATATTATTATAAAGGATGATCCAACCATAATGCACGATGTTAGTTCTGAGCCACTCCCTAATAGCCTTTTTACACTGATCAACATCTAACATCTACCATCAATATGCCACAATTTCCGAAGATGTTAACATCTTTCCATAAGAAATACATAGGGCTAAAAACCAACATCTTTCAACATCTTTAAAAAATGTTCCTATCTCATTTCATTCCATTCTACATCTTTCGATTATTTTAGTGTCATCACTAGAAAAGTGGCAATAAGTTCTATTATTATTATTGTGGCATCACTGACAAAAAAAATTTTTTTTTTTGAAAGTAGCGTTACCATTTGTCAAGTTTTCTCTTTTATTGCAATGTTTTTTTGTTAAATATTTGTAATATTAATTTCAAAAGATTTTGTTATTCGTGCTTAATTCCCAGTTTTTATTCTTGACAAAAACACTTGAAATTTATTGTTGATGGGATAAGCTATTCCTATGCGCATTTCACTGGTTGCTTAGGCCAGATCATCAGGAAACTTCATCCATAAAGATTTTAGAAAAACTAAAGATATTAAACCAAATAAAACTGTTAAACGTATAAGAATTATAGCAACAGTTCTACTTGTTTTTAGTTTTTAGTTTTTCTAAAATCTTTATGGATGAAGTTTCCTGATGATCTGGCCTAAGCAACCAGTGAAATGCGCATAGGAATAGCTTATCCCATCAACAATAAATTTCAAGTGTTTGATAAGGCCAAGTTGATTTGACACCCTTAAAAGGCTGATAAGGTACAATTGTACCTTCATATATCTTATATGAAAATAAGCAAAGAAAACGAATTAAAATAAATTGTATTATGTTTATTTTATAAATTCGCTTCAGTATACATGAACACTTGAATTTACATAAGAAATTTTATTGGATTTGTGTGAAAGATGTGCATGTTGTATATCAATCATATTATAGAATAGCGCAAGAGGACAGCGTAATGTTCGTCGCTGCACTGTATATTTGACGGTAGAACGACTGCTTTGTTCTTTTTTTGCACATGTGAACATATGAGCCAGCACTGTTGTAGACAAAGTTGTTTGAATGAATAGGCCGGTCTTTTGCATATTGCTTGGCCGGAACTTCTTTTTTTTTCTTATTCTTGGAATTTTATTTCTTATCTAATTCTAAGAACGTAAAATTTATCAGTCACTACATTTCTTCCCGATCCTTTATATAATTCAAATAGTTCAAGTACAGTTCTTTCTCCAATATTGTTTTTTCGTGGATCTCCTTTTGGCTTTCCAGTATAAATGTGGCCCTAAAGTTGGTAAGCATTCACTGAGTCACAAGCCCCGAAAATCATAATGTCATACTTAGCCGGCAAAGAGGGAATATAAAACTTGGTCTGGCCTCTAAGTTGAAACAGTTGCTCATCGACGGTGATGCATTCATATGACTTGTATGATTTCTCTAAATTTTTATTCATCATAGTCCAGGTGTCCCGAATAAGTGCAGCTTTGTCTGTTTTTATACGATCTGAACTGTTTCAGTAGAATTGGGAAACTTTTTTGTTGTCTTATTGTTATTAGCTTCGCAGACTCTTTTTGCTTTTCGATTTGTTTCTCTCAATATTATGAAACATATTTCGGGAGTAATAATTATTATAATTGACTTTAAATTTCAAAAGTATTTCTAAATGATATGGCCTAAGCAACCAGTGAAATGCGCATAGGAATAGCTTATCCCATCAACAATAAATTTCAAGTGTTTTTATCAAGAATAAAAACTTGGAATTAAGCACGAATAACAGAACCTTTTGAAATTTCTAAAATGTATGCTTAAAAATATTTGATTATTCAAGTAAATTATGACTTTATTTTAAAAAATGATCTGTATTTTCAGTAATCTTATTTATAGTGACAGTTCTATGTTCTGCCGCCTTTTAACGTTGTAAAATTCTTCGGTCCGACTAGGGTTAAAAAGCACTTGAGAGAAAAAGCGCATAATCGAGCGCTTCAATAAAAGAGCTTTTATAAAGCAGTAAATGACATAGAATTAAATATACAAAAATGCTGCTATTTTAGTGCTGACAACGAAGAAGGTTGCAATCCGAAAAAAATAAAAATATACGAAAATGATTGGAAAAAGGCATTTAAACAAGTAAAAGCCAAACATTAATAAATATGTTAATATATTTAGCTCCTATAAAAGCACTTTAGGAGTGCTTTGTTTGCATGTTAAAAGAAGCGCTTATTGTCAGCAGATAAAAGTCCTCCAAACCGGGAACACCCCATACAAAAATCAGGCATCCCATCAGCAGGTTTGAAGCGACTTGAGGTATGAATTCATACACAAAACCTACTCCTTTTGGAGCACATTTTTAACTGGGGTAGTATCAACAGGATGGTGCCACTTGCAACACAGCCAGCGAAACATCGCCTCTTTTGCATGAGAAATTCAATGGCCGTGTTATCTCACGTCGTAACGATGTTAATTGGCCGTCACGATCATATGATTTGACACCGTTGGACATTTTTCTTTGGGTATATTTAAAAAAAAAGTGTACGAAAATAATCCAAGAACAATTCTAAAGCTAAAGCATGAGATAATTCGGTACATTAACGACATTGATGGGCCATTTTCCCGTATTTTATTCTTTATATTGTGAAAGCGTATAAATTGTGAAGAATTGTATAAAAAGGTATATAAAATGTAATTAGATATTGACAAACGATGGCAACAAATTGTGCATAATCAGTTAAAGCTGAATCGTTTTTACTGATTGAAATATATTTCAGGCAAAACATTTTTCAAATCATGTTGAAACTAGATCCCGTCTTAAAAAATTAATAAGGAGTTAAGCTCTTTGAAGTTCAGCTGGTCGAAAAATATTCTTTTATTTTTTTCGACGTTGAAAAAGTAGCATTTCGTGGCTTTTAGTGTCATAAACTTTAAAAAAGTTAAGAAGGAAATTCCAAAAATTTCCCGTCTAAAAAATATTTGGAATTAAAAAAAAAATTCCCGGGAAATTTTTGGTGAATAGAAACCCTACTCCAAATCCAAATTATTGAATACAATTTTTAAATGGTCTATCCATAGGCTCCTATGGCTCCCTCTTATTCAACCCTCTCGATTTTCTGATCTAATCAAAGACTTGTGTAAGTCTGTGTTCAAACGGCTCATGTCTTATTGATAAGATTGCTAATTATAGGCGAGAGGGACGAGGGGAAAATAAACGAGTACACAGATGCATGTACTGTCTTTACGTTTTGCTTTCTTATTCGTTGTTTAATTTTGTTTTCAATTTCAAATAAAACAAAATAAAAAACATGTCGTCAACATGACACGATTCATTTGAACGCCAATTCATGTTGAAAGAAGAAAAAGGAAGAATCTGGTCAATAAGACATGAGCCGTATGAATTCAGACTAAGCTTTATTCAAAACTTTAAAATCTTTTTGTTTTTTTTTTCAATTTCAAAACACTGTGAATGCCCCTACTAATAATGCAATGCTTAGGGCTAATAAATCAATGAATGTTTGAACGTTGGTTTAGTTGAACTAAACTTAAATTTATATGTAGTTTAAACTTAACAGGTGTAAATCAGTGCTCCATATATTATATGTAGTAGAAAAAATAATAATGTGGCAGCACTACAATAAATTTTGTCAAATTCATATGGTTTGTGTTTGTACTAAATTATTGATTTGCTGGTTTGGGCACATTTTAAACCAAAGAGAGTTTAACTTGCACTGATTTATTAGCCCTTAGTAACCTTTTAATTCGTACATGCAGTAAAAAAGTTATTTTTGTACTTACTTCTTGACCGATTTGTCCCATATCTGCGTAACAATCAACCATTGAGTACATTAAATGAAGAATCCAGTTTATTCAACACCAAAATATATTTTAAACACCAAATTCACTCCAGAAAAAACCAAAAATAAATAAAAATCCACCATAAAAAAGGCACTCGTTCCAATTGTTACTGTTGTAGTTGGTGTTGCAGTAGTTTATAAAAGTTGATGCTGATGATGACAAAAAAAAATTATAAAACACGTTTCTTCTTTCAAAAATTTAATCGCGTGCAGCGTTTTGTTGTGAACAACAACAAAAATTATTACAACCAACAGTAGTAAATGGAATTGTTTGTATGTATGTATGTATGTATGTATGTAGTTGTTGTAAATGATGTATTTTACTGGTTATTATTAAGGAAAGAATATGTAGTATGTAGGCAACATTGATTAAAGGTTGGTTTGTTTATAGTATGTTTGTTTGTTGCTGTTGTTGTTTCTGCCGCAGTTGTTGCTCTTTGCAATACAACTGAAACTGGGACAAATATGGAAATTTTCACTTTTTTGTTTCTTTGTGTGTCTGTTTTAAAGAAAAGTTTTCTTTTTACGTTTTTTTTTTTATTTTGGTTTGTTTGTAATTTTCTTTAAGATGCAGCGATGGGGGTGTTTATTTATTCGTTTTTTTTTTATTTCTAATAAAAATTTCACCTTATAGCAACTTTTTTTTTTTTTGTTTTACTTATTGCCAAAAAAAAAAGCAAAAAACTCTGTTTTGTTTTGCTTATTTTAATAGGGTTTTTTTTTTGACTTAAACACTTTCAACCGGTTTTATTTTTAAAGTCTATTCAACCAGTTGCTTTTACTAGTTTGTGTTTAAATGTTTGGAGGCTGAAGCTTTGTGGTTTAAAATGTTTCTGTTTCGGTTGTTGTTTTTGTTTCTGTGTCACTCTTCGTTAAATATGATCAAACTGACACATACACAGAAACAACCTTGGCGACCGTGAGTCCCGTGTGCCCACAACAACAACAAATTAAGTTAAATGAAAAATAAAAAGCCACAACAAAAACAAATCTTTTATTTATGCCCAAGGGAATAAAATGTCAACGTTAGTCGTTAATGCTGTTTGTTGCCTCTAACAGTCGTTAGTTAGTATGTATGTATGTATTTTGTTGTTGTATTTTTTTAACTTGTTGCTGCCTTTCTCCTCTTTTTCTAAAAGTTACTCAGTTATCAAACTCACTTTGTGTTTATTAGATATTATGGTGCTGTTGTCACTGTTGCTGCGCTGTTCTGTTCTGCTCTGCTTTAATTGCTGCTGTTATAATGGCTTAATATCTTCTATTTTGAGTGTTGTCAATGTTAATAACGTTGGTTCGTGATTTAAGCGTTTAAATTTATAATTTTCACGTATAATTTTCGAATTTAAATAGTAAAATTGCAAAAGAAATTGTTTATTATTTTTTACTTTATAATATTTTATATTTTGTTGTATTTTTGTTGAACTATTATTATTTTTACTACTACTATTGTTGTTGGTTTTGCACTTATTATTATTGTTGTGCTTTTGACTTGTAATCATTGGTATTTTACAGCGATATTGTTGTTTTTGTAGGCAATAAATGTATTGAAACACTGTAACTTTGGCAGGAGTTAATTACAAATAGTATCCTTGTTACTTTTAAAAAGTTATTTAAATTAGATTTTGATCTGATGGAAGTAGGGAAGACAACAAATTATTTTGTCCAAGATTTCGAGCACAATTCCTGAAAAGAAAGTAAAAAGAAATTACTATAATATAATATACGTATGTATGTATGTATGTACATTAGACTGGTCACAATTTTTTTTTTTAAATTTAATTGTTTGCGCTGCTTAAAATATGAGGTTTGGTGTAAGAAATCATGATCTAATTTTTCAGGTCAATCCGACGGTGCCTAGCCGTGCCGGGTGGGGCCGAAAGTTCCCCATATTATAAAAAAAACATCTTTTCTATCAGATCTTTATGATTATACTAGTTGAAAAGCCGAAAATCAAAAATATGGCTTCGTTACGATCTTCCGCAGAGAAAGTACTTCAAGTGTGCCAAATTTCAGCTTCCTATGTCATCAGATGGCTTCAGAAAGTTGCGGAAAGAATAGGACATACATACATGCAAACATCCTGACATACTAAGAAATTATATATTGTATAGATAGATTAAAGTATTTGCTGTTTAATATTTTAGTATGATACAAACGAAAGATTTTTAACCCAATTCGGGGTCGCTGATTCCAGTGGTGCTAGCCGTTTTTTTAGGTTAGCTTTGGTTTTCGAGATATACCGTTATTTCGAAAATTAAGGAGGTTGCACAACATGTGTTCGCGCAACTCAAAAACGCTTTAGCTTATTGAAAAACTAAAAAAAAACCGAAATTCCGCAATAAAATTTACTTTAAGAAAGTTAAAACATTTTTCTTTATGTTGGCTTTGGTTTTCGAGATACACCGTTATTTCGAAAATTAAGGAGGTTGCACAACATATGTTCGCGTAACTCAAAAACGCTTTAGTTTATTGAAAAACTAAAAAAACCGAAATTCCGCAATAAAATTTACTTTAAGAAAGGTAAAACCTTTTTCTTATATGCGCAGTCGTTTTAGAAACATAATTTTTTTTCTGGAAAAAAAAATAATTTTTTTATTAAAATTTCGGAATTTTTGTTTTTTTAAAATTCATAAAAAATTGAAAAATGCAGCTATGCTTCTAATTTTATGCAGACATATAAAAAACAACATTGCAAACAAAACAAGCTATAAATGATTAAAATCCGTTAACAACTTTTGATTTTATGTATTCACAAAAGACGAAAAATTTTAATTAATTTAAGAATTTTATTAAACCGCCACATCTTTTGTGAACTGTTGCTATAATTCTTATACGCTTAATAATTTTATTTGGTTTAATATCTTTAGTTTTTCTCAAATCTTTTTGGATGAAGTTTCCTGACGATCTGGCCTAAGCAACCAGTGAAATGCGCATACACACAGAAAAAAATACCAATGTTTAAAATAACATGGCGAAATGTTGATTGAGAATCATGGTAAATTTCTGCAAAAGTATGCCCTTTATTTAAATTTTTCATTATTTCATAATAATTTTAAATAAAAAATGTTAAAATAACCTTAAATCACGTTTATTTAATATTATTCACTGTTAAAATACGATTGTTCAATACTGAAACCATAAAAACCTGTTTTATTTTAAAATCTAAAGTTTATCTTGTTAAATTAACATGCATACATACTTAAGTATGTACATTTATTTATTTTCATGTTTAAAACATGTTATAAAAAGAAGACAATTCCCGTATTCTTTTAATTAAAATTATTTAGTTAAATAGTACATCAAGTTTTCAAAGTAGAATGAGGACAAAAAAAAATATCGGGTCATTCTGCTGATGCTTCTGTTAACAAAGCAGAATACAAAATAAGTGAAACATGTGTTACAGGGGTAAGTGTTTTGAATTTTTCTTAAATAAATGCATATGTTGTCTTAACACTGTTATATCACACTCCTACCAATTTGATTCTTCATGAAATTCATGTTGTTTCAACTTTAAATAACTTTCATTCAACGTGATTCGGATTGTTAATTCAATATAAATGACATTTTGCTCTAACTTTACTGCAATGTTAAATTAACATGAATTATAGGTTTTTTAAGAGAAAAAAATGTTCGCAAGTTATTGTAAAATCATTTTTTTTTTTCTGTTAGGACTAGCACTCAGGGGATGACCCCTACTAATGCATTGCGTTGTGTTGAAACTAGGAAAATAGGTTGTGGGAAGTAGGATAGAGGGAGTAGTGTTTATTAACATTCGATTTGAACTTAATAATGTTGTAAGTGAAAGGGAAGACTTCGGCAGGAAGGTTATTCCACATACGAACAGTCGGGGAAAAAACGAATTCTCTCTGTAATGCGTTGTACGATTCACCTGCAAATCGACAACATAAGGATGGGCTCTTGAGAAAAAACGTGTATTGCGAACAAACTTACGGGTTTAGGGAACCAGATTCCTAATTTCGTCAGAACACATCCTATTGTAGTAACGATAAAACAGGCAAATACCACCCACATTGCGGCAGTGCTCAAGGGAGTCAATAGAATTGGATAACCTACTGTCAGCAATGAGAACCTTCGCCCTCTCCTGCACGCGGTCCAGAAGTTCCAAAATAGACTTTGAAGCACCGGCCCACACATGAGAGTTGTATTCCATACGCGGTCGGATATAGGTGGTATAAATATTAAGGAGATCAGATGGAGTGAAGTATATCCAACACCGTCTTAGAAAACCGAGGCACTTGAATGCTTCTTTCGACACCTTGAATATATGTTCTGTCCATCAGACATCACATTGTATCCTCATGCCCAGAACATTAAGAGATTCTGATTCCTCAATAATTATACCACCCATATATACAGATGGGGCACCTTGATTTGTCGCGTTTTTCGGGCATTAAAATCGACTCTATTTGCACGACCCCATTCCGAGACTATGTCAAGGTCTCGGCCAAGCGTAACATTCACATTCTGCCTCATAGCACCGACATCGGATACGCTTGGTCTGCATTCGAATGAGTACGAATATCAAAGGTTGCTGTCATCTACAAAAGAATAGATAGGGTTGGAAGTTTGAAAAGGAGGTCATTTAGAAAGGTAAGAAATAGAGTAGGAGAAAGAACGGAGTCTTGCGGCACCCCTGAATGAATCTTGAACTCGTTTGACGAAACCCCATCTATAAAAACTCGTATAGTGCGATCTCTGAGAAAACTCGATATAAATCGAGAGAAATTATCACCGACACCAAATGCAGCAAGTTTTGACAAGAGTGCACCATGCCAGACTCTGTTAAATTAACATGAAGTAACTATGAAGCAAAATCACTACCGAAAACGGTAAAATCAACCTTGTTTTTGACGATTTTACATTGATTTTTTCCTGTGTATAGGAATAGCTTATCCCGTCAACAATAAATTTCAGTGTTATTATCAAGAATAAAAATTGGGAATTAAGCACGAATAACAAAATCTTTTAAATAAAAAATAAATATATTTTATAAATATTTTTTGCAATTATTTAGATTCAGATATTTTTCCCATTAGATTTTCATTCTTACAAAAAAAAAGAAAAAATTGAGAATTTTCGAATGATATTTTATTCCGATCTAGACGAACAATTTTTTTTTTTTTTCTTTTTTTTTGTTCGGTGTAAAACAAACTGTTATACATATTAAAATTTAGTAAATAAATATAAACTATTATGTTGTTGTTGTAATATTCTTATCGTATTTTTAAAATCAAACAATAGAGATGATTTTTTTTTTGGTTTTTTGTTATTGTTATTTTTCTACAGCCCCTTTGAATTGGTTGGCAAGTCAGTCAGTCAACCAGCCAGTCAGTCGCTAATTTATTTCACACTTAGCAACTATTATTTAAATACATTATGCCTACTTGGTATTTTAATATAACTATTAATATTCTATTTGTTATTGTATGATTTGTTGTTTTTTTTTTTTTTTTATTAAATGATTAAAGATTATTTAATAATTAGATTCTAAATCGTTCTCTTAATGTAGATAATTATGGAATTTATTATTGAAAAAAAGTGATTTATTGTTTAAATAAATAAATAATTTATTTTTGATCTTAAAGTTATAATTTTATAAAATTAGCAATCGTTATAACTTCACACTTAGTGATTAAATATTTAAATAAATTTTTTATTGAAATTTGGTAAATTTATTAATATTTTTTTAAACACGTTTACATTGGCGTTTAAAATGAGATCCGAGTCTCTTAAAAATATAAAAGCGGCAACAGAATTACAAACATTAAATAGTGAATAATTTATTACAAAAAACAAACAAAAAAAAAACTCTAACAAATAGTAACTCATCAATATTTAAAAAAAATAAACAAAGGCATGTGTTTCATTAAAACTGTTTTCTTAGTTCTAAATAAGTATTTGTATAGTCTATATTTTTTTTTTTGTCAATAATGAACATCTGTTTTCATTTCAAACTGGCATTTTAGTCAACAAGTGACCCATAACATCATAATTTTTATTTATTTTTTTTTTGTTTTAAAAAATGTGTCAATTATTTTTAATATTTAAATGAAACAATGCCGAAAAGAAAATACGCCATTTATGTTACAATACAAAAAGGCCTTTATTTAAAAAAAAAAAAAAGATAATTTAAATATTAAATAATAAAAGAGTTGCGTGAGTGACTAACTCATTCATCATCGCCCAGCCCAAACCGCTGACCCTAGAAACTTGAAATTTGGACAAGCGATTGTTCACTTCCCAAATCGATCCACTAAGACGGGATTTTTCGAAATTCGAATGTTTAGGGGGTAAAATAAAGGGAAAATTCGGTAACCTTATATCTCCAAAACTAAAAGAGATGCAAAATAAAGGTAAAACTTATCATTGTTCTTTAGAAAAATATGCGGACAGGTGTCTGGTACTTTTTTGAAATTCGGCCCTATTAGGGAGTATACGGGTAAAATCGGAATTTTTGTACTTTTTTGCCATCTTTTGAACCAATAAACATAGAAACAAGGTTAATACCACATTCGAAACTTATCAAAAAAATACGTATAATAATTTGGTACTTTTTTTGAAATTCAAATATACCGATATTTCCAGATTTGCTATTAAATGGATCAGAAATTGAAATAGTTACCTTAACAAAGAATCTTGGAGTTACTTTTAACAATCACTTGGATTGGAGTAACCATATAAATATTGCTACGGCAAGAGTATATGGAATGTTAAGAAAATTGTGGTGTACTCAGGGGTTTATACCTCTTCAAATTAGAATGCTTCTAGCTAAAACATATTTGGTACCAACTCTTTTATATGGTTGTGAGCTGTTTGCGAACTGTGATGCTGCTAGTACTCGAAAGCTTAAAGTTGCTTTTAATAGCATATCACGGTAATTCTAGTTTGTTTTTCTTTTGACATGGCGACCTCTGAGAAAATTTTGTGAAAGAATATATTTTAAGTAAGAACCCGTAAATATCTAAAAAAAATACTTAATAACAAATTAAATAAAAACGAAAAAAAAACAAAATGTCGACGACCTCAGCTGGACAATGGGTAAAATTTTTTAATGCCTCAGGCATACCCTCGCCGGCTGCTGCCACTTATGCTCATATTTTTGTGGAAACCCGTATACAGGTTGATATGTTAATGGACTTGAATAAGGAATATTTAAGAGAAATGGGCATATCATTAATGGGTGATATTATAGCCATATTAAGGCATGCAAAAACTGTATGCGATCAAACTGCCCGTGAAAAAGTAGTAAGCTCAGAAACACATGTACCCATAGCAGCTGTGCCGGCAAATCCCATAATCCCCTTAGAAAAAACCAAAATTCGTTTAAAATCGACTGTGGCATCAACGAGTTCGGCAGCTGTTGTGTCTCCCTTAACTGCTGTTAAACCACGCCGTGTCTTGCCGGAACATGAGGGGAAATATAAAATCAAACTGCCTTCAGGCACAACGGAGAGAAGTAAACAAATTTTGGCCAAACAAGCTAAATTATATTCTGATAGAGAGGCGGCTAAAGAAAAATCGGACATTTTCAAAGATTGGCTAAAAATTCTAAAGATACCATTGAATTTGAAGATTATAACGAAACATCTTCAGAAGGATCGGATAATATTAAAATGAGAATTACAGGAGTGGGTAGCAAGACTTTACAAGCCTCAATATTTTCTAGACTTGGTGGAAAATCAAGTGATGATACCGTAACCAAACAAATTAAGCCGATATTGAAAAATCCAGCAAAAAATCGTCTCTCTACTATTGTTAAAGCTAAAACAGTAGCACCCACAATTGTTAAACCCATGAAGCAAAAGGTAATATTGGTAAAAAAATTCCGCTTAAAAATAACAGTTATGATGATGAAAGCATGGGGACCTCAGATGAGGACGTGTACGATGATATGGATATATCGGGGGGTAGTGAAACATTCGTAAAATTTGCCTCAACAGCAGAAGTAAGAGAGATTGCACCACGCCGGCACAGTTCACCGACAAGAAAAAGTTTAAGGCCTAGACAAGATTTCGTAAAAGATAAATCGGCTAATGTGAAAGCTCGTTTAGGTTTAAATTCTAAACTGCACACCACAAAGAAATCTGTAAATCTCAAGGCTTCGCTTCCCTTAAAATTGAAAGCAATATCAAAAATGAAAGCCGATGATTTAATAAATCGCCATGATTTACCCGTACACAAACGTTTGGGCAAGTCCTCATTCATAACGTCTACTTCAAACTCAGCTGTGTCAACCATATCAAAACGCTTGGGCAGAGTTAATATCGAAAAATCTTCACCTAAGAGTTCGAAATCCGGTTCAGTTTTTGATAGATTAGGTTGTAGCAGTTAAATTTAACATCACTGCAAGAATTTTTTATGCGCCTAATGCTTATCATAAAACAACAAACCAACATTAAAAAAAAAAAAAAAAATCGTTTCAATAGAATATCTTTTTATACCAAACAAGTGTTTGGCGTGTCTTTTGAATCCTTACTGCAATGTAGGTCATTAATATACCTACATAAAATTATATACACTCGTCAACCAAAATATCTATATGATAGACTACTTTTTTTTAGATCGAATAGGGGAAATCGAATCAAACAGCAGCGGTATAAGACTCAGATATCAGAGCAACATTTTTATATTAATACCATTCACATTTGGAATAAGCTACCCGTTGATTTGCAAGGAAACAACAATACAACGCAATTCAAAACATTAATCTTTGAACATTTAGAAAAAAAGAAAGATTAACAGCTAATTAATTAAAAATAAAATTAAAGTTTGTTTAACATTTGTCAAATTATTATGTTTTGGTTTATATTATGTTTACTTGTTAAAATTAAGTTAATTTGTAATTATTTTTAATAAGATTTGTATACCAACTCTTATAATCCAGTACTTTAATATAAGATTCATCTTTGTATTGGGTTGTGAACAATAAATAAAATTTAAATTGAATTGAATTAAGGGGTGAAAATCGTAACTATTTTTGGTACTTTTTTTACAAAACATTTTCCTCCATTCATTGACATATTCGTGCTTCAATACTGAAATTTTTGATACTTTAATGGGGGAAAAATATAGTACCCAAAAAACGAAATACGGGAAATTTTACATTTTTCTTTAGCTTTTTGGTTCAACTAAAGAAGCGGATTAAATGCTAGAATTAAAACAAGTTTAAGCCATAAAAATAAACTTTGGTATAAAAATATGTCCACGAAGAAAAAGGAGACGCTAACGAAGTAGCGAGTGCATGCTAGTATTAAATATTATTAAAACAAAACATTTTAAAAACAAAAAAATAAACAATAAGTTAAAAAAAATAATTGCTAGATGCAGAAAAGAACACGTTATACTTATATTTGTCACTATACACTAGTGCTGGGAAACTATTGATAGACTATCGATATTATCGATAGTCTTAAAATATCGAAAATATCGATAGGAAAAATATAAATATCGATATTTTTATTATTTAAAATACATCTATGAAGACATCTAACAGCAGCTATACACACACATTTTTTTGCCGCAAATTTTTACATGCTATTATTAATTCGCGCTGAATAACAGCAATGAATACAAACAACAAGAATGGCAAGTGGTATAGATTGCTTAGCAGTGCATTTTACTGCTAATTAAAGGTCTTTAAGTCGAAATTTGTACATGTTTATATAGGGACTGAAATGTCAAATGTTTTTGTAATGTTGTAAAAAAAAAATGCAAATCCAAATGCAATTGCAAGCATAGGACAAAACAATGAACGACCGACCATTAGAGGATAAGTTCGCTAGATTGATTCCTTTTTTGGGTTTAGAATTAAGAAAATTTTTTAAAGTTGCAATGGAATTTCTTATAGTCCGTGTTACTTCGGTTCCTTCAGAAAGATACTTATCAATTTTTAAAAAACTGCCATCTAAAATAACGTGCGTATATACATACGTATGTACGTATCATACATTCAATAAAGCAGTATTCGAAAATAAACAGTACATTATTTAACGTTCGGCTCACACACCCAGGAACGATATCTATTTTTTAGTGATTGTGTAGACATACACAACCCTTAATACCGTTCGTAACTATTTTCAAGAAAGAACCGAACATTATATAAAGTTCGGTTCTTCGTTAAAAAACAGAACAATTGTAGTGATACTGTAGACAAACATTATATTTTAATGTTCTATAATGTTTTTTTCGTGTGTGTATTTTGTTTTTGTAAAAATTTTTTTTTTACCAGCCAAAAGGGACGAACATTAACGAGCCAAACCGAACATATTGAAGTTTGTGGATTTTCAAAAAAAACCGAACGGAATTAAATGTTCACATCTTTTGTTGAGTTTGATAAAAAAAGTAATATTTTTGTGTTTGAAAGATGACTAACAGGGAAACGTTATTTTTTTTAATGATTTTCTACACAAACACTATTAGCGTTTGTGTTTTCCACAAATCTACCGAACCGAACATTAAAAAACGATATTTAGTGTTTATTTTCGAACACTGCAATAAACTGATAAAAACAACGGACTGTATCCTTATCAAAAAATAATAAAGTTTTCCTGCACAAGTACAAACATTCAGTCGATAGTAATATCGATATATCGATAGTAAAATCTGAACTATCGATAGTAAAATCTGAACTATCGAAAAATATCGATAGTAGAAAATATCGATAGTATCCCAGAACTACTATACACAAATTTAGGGTGCTAATTCTGGCAGTCGTGCTAAAACACTTTTTCGATTCTTTTAGTCGGTAAACAGTGTTGTAAAGTATTGGTTTGAGTTTTAAAAACACTGAAAAAATAATTTCCATTCTTTCAGTATCGACTGAGAGAATTAGAAATAAAATTGCTTTCGAATCGTATTGGATCACGACTGTCAGAATTGGTCCACAGACCTCTATTACACTGAAGAGTCACAATTGATGCTAAAGGGTGGTCCAATCATAATGCACGATGTTAATTGTGAGTTCCACCTTAACATCAAGTTTTATGCCCAACTTAATTTAACATTTCTTTGTTTCAGTATTTGACAAATTCAACCAATAATTTTGCAGCGCTTTAAGATTGTTGAACCTTTTAACGAAAATGAGCGTTCAAATCAAAATGCATTTCATGCACTTCCTGATTTTTTTGGTAATCATAATCGAACAAATTTGTCCACAATCGGGAGAATTGTGCGCAAATTTCAGCAAACCGGGTCTGTAGGAAATGTGAAAACACCTGTGCATGTTTGCACAGTTCGTTTTTCGTCATTGGTCCGTACTTCTTCGACCAAGCAGTTATCGTGATAAGTGTTAGCTATCGCGGGATGATAACGAACTTCTTGTGGCCAGAAGTTGAGTATATGGACCTGGACGATATGTGGTTCCAACAGGATGGTGGCACTTGCCACACAGCCAACGAAACAATGACTCTTTTGCGCTAGAAATTCAAAGGCCGTCTTATTTCACGTCGTGGCGATGACAATCGGCCGTCGGGATCATGGGATTTGGCACCGTTGGACTTCTTTCTTAGGGGGTATTTAAAAGAAAAGTGTACGCAAATAATCCAAGAACAATACAAGAGCTAAAGTATGAGATAATATGAGATGCCCCGGTAGGCTAGCTGGCAGTGAGCCAGTCTATCAGCACCGGGGTTGTGGGTTCGATTCCCACCAGAGACTCTGGTTTCTTTCCTGCAGACAAGCGAAAAGCTTCGCGGGATTAGCTTAGGATATTAAAAAAAAAAAAAAAAAAAAAAAGGTATGCCACCGAAGCCGTGGCGAGCATTTGGCCGATATTTACTTTCACACAAAATTTTCATAGATCCTTCAATAATAATAAAAAAATATGAAGATAATGCTCTGATAACCTTTTGTTTTATTTACAATTAGCATCGTGCGTTTTGAATGGATTACCCTTTATCTTTTTTACATGTGCGCAATTTCTTGGTGGACACTCTCAAGAACTAATTTTAAAAGATTGTAAATTCTTTTTGTTTTTTTTTTTTTTAATTGAATTTGAAACAAGTAAGAAAGTATAGTCGGTCAAGCCCGTCCATATGATACCCTACACCACAGTATTAAAAAACACATCATGCTTATATGTCCATATAAATATGGATTTATCTATGTTTATAAACGTCCTTAATATCGGTTTGAAAGTTTGTGCGAAGCAGAAATTTCCCCCTATCTCGCCTTGTGGTCCTTTTTTTTTTTGAAAAACTATATAGCTTATGTGTCCATATAGAAATGGATCTATCTATGCCCCTTTCCCCTCGTGGTTCTTTTTTTAAAAAATGCATCCCTTTTGTATCCATAAAGATATGGCTCTATCTATTTTTTAAATTTCATTAAAAACGGTTTCATAGTTGCTGAGAGGAAGAAATTTCCCCCTATCTTCCCTCGTGGTCCGATTTGGCCCATTTTCAATAGGCTTGGTCCTTGTGCCAATAAGAACCTATGTCCCAAATTTTATCAAGTTATCTAAAAAATTGCGACCTGTACTTTGCGCACAAGGTTACATGGACAGCCAGCCAGCCTCCTCTCAGAAACTATCAAACCGATTTTAATGAAATT
Source organism: Pollenia angustigena (assembly GCA_930367215.1). Lineage (NCBI taxonomy): Eukaryota > Metazoa > Arthropoda > Insecta > Diptera > Polleniidae > Pollenia > Pollenia angustigena. Next base: position 191,283,462 of record OV884060.1, on the reverse strand, counting down.
TAAAACATAGATAGATCCACATCTATAGGGACACATTAGTTATACAGTTTTTAAAAAATAAGACCACAAGGGGAGGCAGGGGGCAATTTCTGCCTCTCACAAAATTTCAAACCGATTTTCATGAAGTTTATAAATCCATATTTTCATGGACACATAAGCATGATGTGTTTTTAAATACTGTGGTGTAGGGTATCATATGGTCGGGCTTGACCGACTATACTTTCTTAATTGTTTTTTAATAAATTGTTGTGTTTGAAATTGAACTAAAGCTGTTCTTTTTAAAATTTATCATTTTTAGCCCGTTTTGTTGGGCATTCCATTTAATTTGTTGTGTGAATTATCCAAAGTGAATAAAACAAGGGGGGCTTCTTCGAAAATACTGGATTATGGGGGGCAAAAAAAAGAGGTCTTATTCGAAGCCAGGAGCGCATTTTACATATGAATCAGCTGAAATAGTGTTAGGGCTCAATACTTTTTTGTTGCAGACCAGTGCTACCGATCTCTTTTATTATTTCCTTTTACAAAAAAGGGCCATTAAAATTTTTGTGGCAGCTGTGTTTAATTAGTTTTTTTAAGAACCTAAAAATTTCGTTAATGCAATATTTGTTTAACTAAGTCTAGACAAAAAAGTTGGATAATTATTAAAAAAAAAACAGAACAGAATTGAAGTTTTAATCTGCTAAAAAGTCACGTTCGCCATAGCACGCCCTTTCCAAAATTATTTATTTTTTTGTTTGTTTTTTGCCATTCGTAGCAGTTTAAGATAATAATTTGTTTAAACAAAAAAAATTAACAAACAAACAAATGCGATCTAGCTGTAACAAGCGTTGCCACTTTCTGATCAATTACTTAAAAATTTGGAACCAAAGTATTAACATATGTGTAATTTTACTTACTATAAAGCTGAAGGTCCACACCATGCGTTCATGCGTAGATGCGTATGATACTTTCAAGTTACATGCAATGCGTTTTATGCGACAAATTGTTTTTTTTATCAGCTGTTGTAAGAATATTTTTATTTAAATAAAAACAATTTTGGCAAAAATGAAGAGTGTTTTTGATATTTTAATAAAATTTATTTAAAAGAATTCAAAGAGGAGTTGACTTATGTATATTATGGAAATATTCGTGATTGTTCACGGTATCAACAAGTATCCCATTCATGGCATTTGTAAAAAAAGAAAATGATAAACACAACAAAGATGACACTCAGAAGATAAAAGTAATCGATAACTAGAACGGCAAATGTTGTTCGTGGTAAAATTGTGCTAAAAATTAATTTTAATGTATTTTATTCTTTAAAGTTTATCAACCCAATCATAAATGAAATTTCCTCATGAAATTTCTCACTTTTCCCTTTACTCCTATTTTAATCAAATATTCCGTAAGAAATTTAGTTTTACCGTCCCTGTTTTATCAACTACGAAAGGGAAAAAATATTCGGCGGGAAAAATATACTTATTCTAAAAACATATGTTCTTTAATTTTCCGCAAAAAAATTTTCATCTGCAATATTAAAGGGAGCTTGTAAAAATATGTAAGTATTTTTTATTGACATTTAAATAAAATAACTAAAAATTACTCTTGCTAGGTCGAAAAGTACAAATAAGCAACAAAGCCAACATTTGCTATGTTTAATGGAAGCCAACCCAGACATTGCGTGTGGATTTTTTAAAGGAGGCAAGGAGATACTCGGTCGATTTTGGAGCAAAGCTGAGGATGAACTCAATGCAATGGGTCCTCCAATCAAGTGCATTGCTGAATGGAAAAAGGTTGGTTTGTTTATTAAGTAATGAGACAGAGATTTAAAACTGTTGTGTATGTATGCAGGTGTGGGCTGATCAAAAAAAATACGTGCGTCAGAAAGCTTCACAAAACTTAAGGGAAAAGAAATGCACTGGAGGTGGTCCTTGCAAAGAACAGAAGTTTTCTCCCATAGAAGAAGCTATATATAACTTAATAGGGATGAAAGCTTCTGTTGAAGGTGTGCCAGTAAAACCTATAGGCCTCAGCTCTCCACATAAAGAAGTTCCAGTACCACAAACTTCAGATTTTGTTTTTTTGGATGATTTACCTGATTTATTAGAGAATTCAGACGAAAATAAAGAACCAACACCTTTAAAATATTCAAAAATATCAGTGGCAGCCCCTATAAAGAAAACAGTTTGCCAAGAGATGGCCGACCAAAAAGATTTAACTAAAAAAAGTTCAGTGAATGTATTGGAAGCTGAACTCGAAATACAAAGGGAGCTATTGGCGTGTATAAAAGAAGTTGTTGCTAATCAAAAGGAGCAGGAATTGACCGCTAGAAAAATATACAGATCCCTGGATAGGCTAAACGACCAAAATAAAAAGCATTTTCAAGAAATTGAAAAAATGAAACGTGAAGAAATTGCAGAAATGCGGCGCCACAATGCGTTCATGGAAAAGTTAAGAATTAAAGAAGTTGAGTATAAGTTAGATAAAAATAGACTACAAATTCAAATGCAGGAATATACAAATTAGTAAACGTATATGCATATGTTTGCGTTAGTTAACTTAAAACAAAATTAAGTTTATTTTTTAAACATTTTACTTTCGATTAACTACGAAAATGATAGATTGGTACTATAATTTCCGTTTTGATATGGGATAAATGATCATTTCAAGCAGAGCTGTAAATGAATCATTCATTTTTAAATTTTAATTCGTTACGAATAAGCTAAATTTTGAATTAATTATTTTCACCCAAAAAAGTGAATTGAATTAAATTTGAATCAATTTAAACCAAATAGGCAGAAATGAATATCAATTCGTTTCCACTTAATTAACAAACTCATTTGAATTGCAATTCATTTTACAGATTCATTTGAATTGGAAACGAATTGCAATTCATTTTACAGATTCATTTGAATTGGAAACGAATTGCAATTCATTTTACAGATTCATTTGAAATTGTCAAAGTAAATTGCAATTCATTTTACGGATTCATTTGAATTTGTCAAAAATTGAATTGCAATTCACTTTGACAAATTCAAATGAATCTGTAAAATGAATTGCAATTCAAATGAGTTTGTTAATTAAGTGGAAACGAATTGATATTCATTTCTGCCTATTTGGTTTAAATTGATTCAAATTTAATTCAATTCACTTTTTTGGGTGAAAATAATTAATTCAAAATTTAGCTTATTCGTAACGAATTAAAATTTAAAAATGAATGATTCATTTACAGCTCTGCTTGAAATGATCATTTATCCCTTATCAAAACGGAAATTATAGTACCAATCTATCATTTTCGTAGTTAATCGAAAGTAAAATGTTTAAAAAATAAACTTAATTTTGTTTTAAGTTAACTAACGCAAACATAGACTTAAGCTTAAATTGATTTTCAATTTATATTTTTTATGTACAAAACTTTAACCAAAAAGACTTTTATTTATAAGTTCCTTTAGTTTTTTATTGTGCCTTGAATTGCAATGTGATTTGTTTTTTTTTTTTATTTTTAAGTTACTGTTAAAATAAAAATAAATAAAAAATTTTAATTCCAAAAACAAATTTATTTAAATTTTTTTATTTAAAGATAAGTATGTACATAAACATATGTATAAGTAGATTATTCAGTACCTCAATTCTGTAACTTTTTAAATTTAACTACCGATATCGTTAATTAACGAGAAATCTCGGTTACGTTAACGAATTTGTTATTCTGTATTTTAAATAAACAAATATTTTTGTTTAGAAATATTGACGACAAATATCGGTAAAAATATAAAACGTAAAAAGTTACAGAATTTCAGTACAGGTACATTTAATATAAATATAAATTAACTATTAAAAACTTAAGTTTACCAATACGACTACGACACTACATACTTATGTATACACCTATATAAGTTCGTATAAATAATATGACATATTTCATTTATTTTGTTTCTTGATATAAAAACAATACGAAATGAAACGATCATTACATTTGTGCCCGATTAGAAATTAATAAAGAGTTCTTGCAATATTGTTTCTAATGGATTGAGCTGCGGATTGGTATTGGCTTGAAACTGGCTGCACTATGTCATCCTCAGGCATGCTAACCACCATTATATCGCTAGGTATATCCTTTACGTTGAAGTGTATACATAAGTTATGCAGAGCACAGCAAACATTCACAATCTTGGCTGCCTTTTCAGGAGAATAATGCAATTCTCTTGCACCAAGAAGGCACCTCCACCGGTTCTTAAGTACTCCGTTAGTGCGCTCTATTATGTTGCGGCATTTTGAGTGTACCTCATTAAATTTCATTTCCAGAGAACCATCTTCAGGGACCCGGTGTGGGGTTAACAGCCATGGCTCTAGTGGATAACCAGCATCTCCTATTTGGTAAAAACATAAATATGTATTAATATCACTATGCTAGCTGAAAAAACTTTCAAACTTTTCCTAAACATTTTATGAAAACATACTTGCTTGTATAGAATGTGTGTGTGTACTGTTCATGTGTGTGCCGTACTTTACTGTTTTTTTTTTTAACTCTGTCGCCAGGTGCAACGCTTGACAGAAAAAAAGTGTCAAGTTCAAGCAGTGTATTAGATATACAATTAATAAAAAAAAAGCTTACCTAACAACCAAAAGTTGTTTTCACCTTGCAGATACTTTTGCTCCAAGTGGATTCTTAGGTCGCTTGTGTTCCACACAAACGAATCGTGGCATGCACCAGGGTGCGACGAGTCCACGTAACGAATTTTCAGATCGTGGTCACAAAGCTAGATAGAATATATATTTTTTTCGGACTAGTTTTGTTAAATTGATATGTGGTATGAAACAAGCTACTTACCAACATCACATTAAGGCTAAACTTTCCCTTACGGTTATAAAAAAGATGTTTATTGTTCGTTGGAGCTATAATTTGGACATGAGTCCCATCAATGCAGCCGACAACACCTGGAATTTTATATTTCCTGTAAAATTCCAACGCAATCTGTCTCTTTTCGTCCGCCGATGCTGGTACTTTGATCCATGACGGGCAGAGATGATTTAGAAAGACATCAACCACTTCTGATAGGACTTTACAAAATGTCGACTGAGCTATCGACACATCGCAGTCTTTACTAACTCCCGTTTGATACCCACCTTCGGCGAAGAAACGTAAGCACGCACTTAATTTTACAACTGGTGAAACAGCAAATTGCTTTTTTGTCTGTTGTGTGTGCAGTATTAAGACGTCTAATAAATACTGAAATGCCGGTTTGTTAACTCTGTAATACTTCTGAAACCTAGTTGAAAAATGTCAATCCATTAAAATGATTCTTATGTATGATATATTAGTACTTACAATGTCTGCGGCAGTTCTAGTGGATTCGATGCATCCCGCAGCTGTCTTCTAGTGATTCTCTGGCTATCTTGACGCACTTCTTCAGCGCGACTACCCACTTCCTCTACTGAAATATCCTCCGCAACTAATTGGAAAGCTATGGTATGCATTTTTTTTCTTAATATTAAATTTATTTTATTATTTACACAAAACTTTAAATATTTCCTAAACCCGCGCAAAGAAAAATACAATGTAAATAATAAAAAAACAGCTGTCTTCGAAATTCGATGTTGCCACTTATTCATGTTTTTGTTCCCTTTAAGTTTATGATAGGAGGAATTTTTTCTCGAGAAAATTGTTTTCCGTGAGAAATAAATTCCGAGGGAATATTCATGATTGGGCTGTATACAATCTTTATTACAAAAGCTTTTCCTCTTATTAAAAACCTTTTTTTATGCAAAAAAAAAAGTAAAAAGTAATCCACCACACAAACATATTTATCGATAACATTGAAAATAAAATATGATTTATCATCCATGGCCATCAATAACAACTGACTTTTTTCCACCACACATGCGACGGATACAAAAGTAGAAAGTAAACCTACTTTCATGCGTTGATGCGTGTATGCATTCTCTGCATTTTGATGTGTAACTTGTCATATACAATTACACTGATTCAACTTTTTTGTCAAATGCATAATAAGGACAGACGCATAAACGCATGGTGTGGACCTTCAGCTTAAGTCTGAGTTCATACGGCTCAGTTCTTATTGACCAGATTCCTCCTTTTTCTTCTTTGAACATGAATTGGCATTCAAATGATTCATGTCATCTTGACGACATGTGCTTTTTTTAAATTGAAAACAATAAGAAAATTAAACAACGAATGAAAAGGCAAAACGTAAAGACAGTACATGCATCTGTGTACTCGTTTCTTTTCCCCTCGTCCCTCCCGCCCATAAAGTAGCAATCTTGTCAATAAGACATGAACCGTATGAACTCAGACTAAGAAATTAATTTAATTTAAAACTAATTTTTGCTAAAATTGTTCACCTTTTTTACTTTTACAGAATTAGCCAGCTTTAATCTATTTACATAAATTACAGTGATGGAAAATTGAAAAATGTAGATGGTACTGACCACCAAGCAAAATAGCACTTTTTCAAGATTTTGGTACTTTTTGCAAACATATTTTTTTTATGGAAAATAAACTTAAAAATTCAAAACTAAAATACATATTTGTTTTGCTTATAACTCAGCTATTTATGGATCAAGCTGGCTAAATCTCAACAGCAAAATTCTGATGAGGATATCTGACATTAAAATATACCAACAAGCAGTGTTGCCATAACCGTTTGATAATAATAAATTTTGTGTAGGCAATGTTGTCAACACGGTTGTGGAGTTGGAGTTGTAGAGTTGGAGTTCTAGAGTTGGTGATGAGGTTTTTGTACCGGAGTCGGAGTTGAAGTACCCACAAAAAATTCGCGACTCCAAAATTATTCCGCATGAAAAATTAAAAAAAAAATATTCTAATAATTTCCAAAATAAAAATACTTCGAAATTGGCGATGCAATAATTCAAATCTTGATTCGAAATTTTTACTGAATCCTTTTCTTGCTATATTTAACCATTTAAAGGGTACTTCATTAAAAAAAGAGTTTAAAGTCAAATAAGGACAGTCTCATATACATTTCGCATTAAGGTTAGATTATAAGACGGAGTTGCAATATCAGCGGTTGGAGTCGGAATTAGTTCCCTAGTCCTTGTTGTTAATTTTTAAAAAAATATCAATGCTAAATTTCTAAACAAAGAAGCATAACCAGAAAAGAGTACTAAAACGGACGTGGGGAAACCGTGGTATTTTCGAAAGGAAAAAGTACTGAAAAAAGTACCATAGTACTGAATTTTCCATCACTGATGAATTATATAAAAGAAGTTATTGTAAGTCAGTGTTCACACGCTTCAGCTAGTAATGACCAACTTTTAAATGTTTAGAAGAGAGAAGAAAGAGGATTGGTTCGGAGATGCCTGTTCTTGTCAGCCAGGGCTGCCAGATAAATTTGTGAGGAAATCTTCAGTTTCCTGATGAAAAATAAAAAAAATCGTCTTTATCGTTTCGAAAAAAACCGGAGAACTTAAAATTGAGTTTTTTTTAAACAATTAAACAATTTTTCAAATAAGCTGTGCCAAGACGCTTCTTAAATGTGGGAATCGTTTAAGATGTGGGTAAAAATAATCTAACAAGACTTTCATGTCAAGAATCCTTGAGACTCATGTAGATGTTCCAAACCGTGAAATGCTCGCCGTACAACTGTTGAAAAAATGATTTATACGGAGACTCGTAAAAGCTTCATTTGATGATGGTTTGACGAAAGATAAACAAAGTGTAGCACTGTTGTTTTTGTACTCTGAAAATAATCAAAGATTTTCTTAAGACTTGCATATTACAGCCGTACCGAAACAAAAGCGGCACGCTATGTAATTCTAAACCCCGATTTTGACAGCTCATTTATTAGTAAAGTCTGCCGCTATTGCTAATTAATAATGGCAATTTTGCTATTTTTTGGTCAATCTAACGTTTTTATCGCTATTTTTATTTATAATTTGTGGGTTTTTTAACCAAAAAGCTACCACTACTGTTCGTGACACAACATTGCCGCTCTTGCGTTGGTATGGCATATCAGCGTTAAAGCTAAGCGAAAGGAAACGTTCCGCCTTCTGCTTCTGTTAAGGTATGGCTATTAAATATTTCAAGATTAAAAAACGAAATTGTCAGAAAATGTAACGTTTTATTCAGACTTTGGAGACGGAAAAAATCGTCACTTTTTAGAAAAAAAGAAGCAAATCGGCAATTTGCTAATTTCGGAACAAAAATCGTCAAAATGATGATAAATCGTCAAATATGGAAGCCCTGTTGTCAGCACAATTTATTTATAATTTATTTATTTATTTATTTATTTATTTCAGCCTATGGAAAACAAAGTTCCTTACAGACTATGCAACTAACCTAACATAGAAAAATATATTATAAAGTAAAAAAAAAAAAAGTTAATAATTGGAATATATACATATATAAAAAATTTTATAAAATACTCAAAAGAAATAACTTAAAATTATCTTTTGATGTGCAAAATTCAATATGCGATTTAGGTTTTTTTTGAAGGCATATATTTAATTTATTAATATAATTAAATGCTCTCGTTAAAGTGCCATTAAGAGCATAATTAGTACGATGAACTGGAATCGTTGTAATACAAACAAAGATGGCTGGAAGTAAATTTTTTTCTTTGCTTTTTCTCTGTAACTCACTGCGAATTAAATGTTGCTGTTTTGAAGCATATAAGTGGCAGCTTTATAAAAGATTTGATATTCGAAAGAAGCTACCTCTAACCAAGGCGCAAGGGCATGGTCCAAGAAATTATATAAAGGGTGGTCCAACCATAATAAATGATTTTAACTGTGAATCACACCTAAACGTCAAGGTTTTTGCCAAACTTAATTTTAAATTTCTTTGTTTCAGTGTTTTCAGAGTTTCAAACATGGAGAGGTAAACAATTGAGCAGCGCGAAGCTTTTTACGAAGCCTTTTACTAAAAAAGAGCGCTTAAATCAAAATGCATTTCGTGCTCTTCGCGAATTTTTTGGTCTGCATAATCGACCGTTAACAATCATAATTGCCACATTTGGAAAGTTAGAATCCGCGAGAGATTGTTGAAAAGCCGATGCATCCACAAAGAGTGACTGTTTGGTGCGGTTTATGGGCTGGCGTCGTCATCGGGCCGTACTTCTTCAAAAATGAGGTCGGCCAAGCAGTTACTGTGAATAGTATTCTTGTGGCTAGAAATTGAGGAAATGGACCTGGACGATATGTGGTTCCAACAGGATTGTGCCACATTTAACACAGCCAACGAAACATTGGCTCCTTTGTGCGAAAAACTCAATGGCAGTATTATCTTACGTCGTGACGATGTTAATTGGCTGTCACGATCATGTGACTTGATACCGTTGGACTACAAAAAAAATGTATCATTTTGCGAAGCAGTAAAGGTACATTTAAAAAAATAAGCGCACAGTTATGCGGTACGCAATAAGACATACAGAAATGCAGTAAAGTAAGTCAACTTTTATTAAAAAAATATAACATTTCAAGTGCTACGGCATTCCCTTACTACGAAGCAGGTTTGTACTAAAAACTAACTGTATCAAAACACTCAGTGTGTAAAGCTGATCGTTACATCCAACAATTTTTATGTGCCCTGAATAATGCGCTTTATGTGTCAAAAATGTATTGCCTTCCGTAAGCGTAATGGTAAGTGAAACTTTTAGGTTTCTTCCTTACAAACCTGCTTCGTTGGAAGCGCCATTTTTTATTGGGCTTTCTTTGGGAATCTTAAAAAGAAAAAGATTTCGTCAATAAGCCAATAATTATTTAAGAGCTAAAGGATGAGATAATTCGGCATATTAACGACATTGAAACTCAATTATGTCTCAGAGTATGCCACCAAAGCCGTGGCGAGATAATTCTCTAAAAACTTCTTGTTTAATTTACAATTAACATCGTGAGTTTTGGTTGGACCTCCCTTTACTTAATTTGCCACCTCTGTGTTGGTATCCACCCACAGTTTCATTGGAAATGAATTGTTTTTAATTATTGTCCAAAACTTTGCCGAGTATGGCCGTATTGGCATGTGCGCAAGGTAATCTGGATATATTTTTTTCTCTCGATTTAATATTGAATGTTGTTGTGGTAAAAAGGGATTATCACTTTTGTAGTATTAATGAACGCGTTGGAAAAATACATACTGCATTTCAAGTTTTATATAAATAATTTTCAACATTTGTTTTTTTTTTTTAATTTGACATGGAACGAGTTTAATTAAAATGTAAAGAGGTATCGTTCGCATTTTATCTTCCGTTTATAACTTTTTATTTTCTATTTCATTTCTATCACATAACTGATACTACATATTTTCCCAACTCATAATTTGTTAACCGCCCTCGTAAAAAATAATCTTTTGAATCATAAAAAATCAGAATTAAGATTTTATCACTATTTTTGTTTAAGGGCTTAATTATGAATAAAAATCTTTTCATATTTTGTATTTATTTTATTTTTATTTTTTCTATTGTAAATAATATTTTTATCGTTTTTTTTTCCTCAAACACTTAATAATCAAGGTTATAAACGAAAAAATAGAAAAGTAATTTAAACTTGTAATAAAATAAATTCAACAGAGACCGCAACGACTATAATTTATACAATAAAACTTAAAATTTAAATATTATTTTTTAAGCTAAATTTGTTTGCTTGGAATATAAAAATTATTGTTGATTTTTATTTTTAAATCACAATTTCTAAGGCACTATTTCATATACCCAACAAACACGGAGCTTTGATTTCAAATTGAAAATGATTTGAAATAAAACGTTTTTTCAAACGACAAACGTTAGATAATGATTTGAAAATCATTTGAAAATTATAGCATTCTCAACAAAAAACGGGAAATCATTATCAAGTTGAAAAATGCCTTTATTTTCAACTTGCTTTCAAACGTAATTCTCAAATGTTTTTCAAATGTGGATATTAATACAATGTGGAACATAAATACAAATATTTTATTTTCTTAATTTAAATTCATTATTTATTTCAATAAACTGTGAGATAAACATTCGGCAGCATAGATAAAAGATGAAATGGGGTTCTTTCCATCCTCTAATTCTTGCAAAAACGACATTGGCTCCCTTTTATTTTGAGGATTGTAGCACCGCGATCGTTCAACAAACTTTCTTCACTTTCCCGTTTTATTTTCCTTTTTTTTTTGTATTCTTAATCATTGGAATTACAAATAATTTTTAATTTTCACAAGAAATAAACTGTTCACTTTTTATTAAAATTAATTTTTAATAGTAAAACACATGTAACCACAAAGTAAAAAATGTAACTTTAATTGCCATTTTTAATGTTTTTTTGCTTTAGTGTTGCCAAGTTTATTTTTGATTTGAATTTAACATTTGACAAACATTTGACATCAAATTGATAAAACATTTTATATCAAATGTTAATTTTCAAATCATTATCAATTTGAATATAAATGTTAAATCAAACAATTGAAAAACGTTTGAGAATTGTGTTTGAAGTCAAATGATAAAGGCATTTCATATCAAAGGTTTGACTTCGTGTTTGTTGGGTATATTCTTTTTTAATTTTTTTTTTAGTATAAGAATGTAAAAAAAGTATAGTTAGAATATTTAACCACTTCTGCTTTACCCTGCCTTTACACATGCAAGTAGTGGCATGCCACTGTTGTATACATATTATCAAAGAAAATTTGTTCGAAATAGTCGAATCTCATGCCATTAACTTTTGTGATTACACATGCCACTGCGAGTTCATTTTCAAAATGTCGTAGAAGCGTCAACTTGAGCAAATTTGTTTACTTCTCAAATTAAAAAAAAAAGTACCAGAAAACGAAAAAGAGTTACCGAGTTAATCATAGTGGCACATTTTTGGGAAAATGTTTTCATTTATTTATATTAGCATTATTTTAACGATATTAATGCTCTATTATTAACAAACTTGCTTTTATTTATGCGCGTTTTTAAAAAATTAATCATAATAATTCTTTATTAAGTTAAAACTTCAATAACAATTTGATAACAATCCAGTAAATGTGAATTAAATTTTTAGCAGGGTAACATTGTTTATCGTTTTGACATTAAGTGGCATGCAAGTGCCAAATTTCCACTCGCATGTAATTTTTGCTGCCACTGGAGCTGCCATTGCGAAAAATGTGAGTGTATTAGTAAAAAAGTGTGAGTGTATTGAGTTTTTCGAACTGGCAGTGGCATGTGTAAATGCTAGGTTAAGCCTAGATTACACTATCTCACAAGTCTTACGTATTCCATAATACTTTGTGAGATAGAAATCTAATGAGTTTTGTTGCGACTGTCAAAAAATCTAATGTAACATGACAGTTTGTGTTTACACTATCACACAAAGTATAAACACTCTCACATGAAAAAAAATGCAACCCTGATCCAATGAAAAGTATTATTGTTTAGAAATTTTTAAAAAAACGATGAAGTCGTATGGGATGTCAAACTTTTTTCATAATACTTGTCATTTTCGTGACACATTGCATTCACACTATCACACTTTGTTATATTACTTGAGATTTTGACATGTATTAATACATAGTATAATAGTGTAATCTAGCCTTTAGCAACAGTTTGTACGACATTGTAAATTACGCACACTGGGAGATTTTTTAACAAAAATGGAAATAATTCTAAATTTTGTAAACGGCTAGTCCGGCTGGAATAAAATTTCCAATTTACAAGCTCCGTCGTATGAAATTGTGAACAAACAAATTTTGTTGTATCGTTACTTTATCGTTTTGCAAAATTTTGCAATTAACTTTGAGTAATTCAATATTTCAAAAGATCACACATTTCTTTTAAACAAAATAAAAAAATATGAAAATTTAAACTAAAAAAGAATATTAATAATTTTAGTAATAACTTTTTACTTCACTTGGTTTTTAATTATCTATTTCTTCTTCTTTAGTATTTGCGAATCACATTATTCGATACCATGAAATTCAACCAGGTATGGGAGCTTTAATTTGAATTGAAATGGTAATTAATATTAATTAATAAGAATATTAAATAGTTAAAATAGTTAAAAATAAATAAATTGAAATGAATAAGACATATATAAGTCATTAAAACGAATTAAATTTCAGGTGTTTGTTTTCTCATTCTAAAAAGATTTTTTCAAATTCATTAAACAAATCGAATATTACCCAGGCCAGTTATGTATAAATCCAACAGTTTTCGACACATATACAAATCAATCGTATAAATATACTTCACTTTTGTAAGAAAATTTCCAACAGCAAAAATACAACATTGTATCGGGTGATTTTTCAGAAAAATGCATAAAATCTTTATTTGAATCGATAAATAATCTAAAGGCGTTAAATCGCACGATCTAGGCGGCCAATTGACCGGTCCCGAACGTGAAATAAAATGTTTACCGAACTCGCCTCTCAATAAGTCCATTGTTTAGCGTGCTGTGTGGCATGTGGCACCGTCTTGCTGAAACCACATGTCATGCAAGTTAAGCTCTTGCATTTTGGTCAAAAAAAAGTTGGATATCATTTCACGGTAGCGCTCACCATTCACAGTAACGTTTCGATTCGCATCATCTTTGAAGAAGTACGGTCCAATGATGACACCAGCCCATAAACCGCATCAAACTGTGACTTTTTCTGGATGCATTAACTGCTTATTAACGTACCCATTGAGCCAAAAACAAGCTTCGTCGCTGAACACAAGAAGCGCGCAATGAACTTTCTTAACAGAGCACGCATTTTGACAATAAAATTCAATAATTTGCAAGCGTTGTTCGTTTGTAAGACGATTCATGGTTAAATTATAGACCAAACTGAAGATGTTTGACAGTGAAACAAAACCCGAAACGTGCGTCAGCTGTTGCCAAAAAGATAATAGCTAAAAAATCACCCGATATGATTATACGATTATGCAACATATACGACGATAATTGTGCATTGTACATATAACTTAGAACATATAACTTACTCTGCGTCACCCAGTACATATTAGTGCTGGGAAACTATCGATAGTGCATACTTTGTATCTTAAAATATCGATTGAATAGCAGGTGGTATGGATTGCTTAGCTTAGCTGTGATTTTTGACTGCTAATTAAAGGCCTTTATGTCGAAATTTGTATATAATTACATAGGGATTAAAATGTCAAATATTTTTGCAATGTGTAAAAAAATGCAATTGGGAGCATAGGACAAAACAATGAACGACCATTAGAGGAAAAGTCCTCTAGATTTATAATCTTTTGGGTTGAGAACCAAGTTAGATCAGTATCTAAAGTTGCAATAAAATATATGTATTATAGTTCCTGCTACTTCGGTTCTTTTATAAACCGTTCAGTTAAGCAATAAAAACAACGAACTGTAGCCTGATAAAAAACTAGTTCAAGTTTTCCTGCACAAGTATTAACATTCAGTCGATAGTAATATCGATAGTGAAATCTGAACTACCGATAAATATCGATAGTATCCCAGCACTAGTATATATACGTTAATAAAACAGAGTTAGACCCCTTTCACACTTGGCAAGTTACTTGCGCAGGTCTCTTGTGCAACTCTTGCTTTGTAGACGTCAGCGGTAAGGTCCGGGTAAGAAAAAACAATTTTGTATGGGCTTTATGGTTCTCGGCAAGTAACTTCCCAATAAAAATTTGTATCATATTGCGAAGCACTAATGGTACATTTAAAAAAATAAGCGCAGAATTATGCGCTACGCAATAAGACATACAGAAATGCAGTAAAGTAAGTGAAAAAACTCTCAACAACTTTTATAAAAAAAAAAAATAACATTTCAAGTGCTACGGCATTCCCTTACTACGAAGCAGGTTTGTAAGGAAGAATACTAAAAAATAACTGTATCAAAACATTCAGTGTGTAAAGCTGATCGTTACATCCAACAATTTTTTATGCGCTGAATTATGCGCTTCATGTGTCAAAAATGTATTGCTTCAAAGTGGGAACTCGCCATATAAAATTCATGTCTTCCGTAAGCGCAATGGTAAGCGCAACTCTTATGTTTCTCCCTTACAAACCTGCTTCGTTGGCAGCTCCATTTTTTACTGGGTTGCGCAACTAACTTGCCGAGACTGAAAGGGGTCTTACTTATTAATTGACATGCACAAAATTTGTTTAGTACAATTTATAAAATTATGACTGTGAAAAATTGAATTTGGACTCCGGCAACATTGGTAGCAAGTTATATTCAAAAACGCGCAAAATAACTTCAAAAATAGTGCAAAATACCTTCAAGAAGTGGGACTACTTCCAAATCAGCTGTTTTTCGCAAAAAAAAATTTATTTTTATTTGCGGTGAAGCCGCGTAAAAAGCGATGCATGCAACTTGAAGTGTGCAACGCAAATAATGTGTTTATAAGCATGAAATGAGTTAACGCCAAAAGGCGTGTGAGGGACCTCCAGCTTTAGGGTTTATAAAATTTAAATATGTATTCAATTTATTGTCGTGTATTATAATCTTTACAACCAAATACATAACAAAATTTTTAAAATTACTTTTAAATTTTTTAAATGTACATCATTAAAATTAGATGTAGAAAATAAGACACTAAAAAAAAGTTTTTTTAATGAAAAAATTAAACTCATAAATAAGAATTTAATTTAGAGCATGAAATAAATATTTATTTGTGGATAAATTTCATAAAAATTGGAAAAGGAAAATTATGGCGCTTCTTTATAGTTCATCATTCAAGATTAATGTCAGCTTAATAAAAATTAATGTATGAAGGTAAATGTGTAACATACATACATATCGTCACCTTAAATGAAAGCGGACGTAACTACATTTTTATTATTTTTACAGGAGAAGAAGCTTTTCTTATGCTTCAGAGAACGGCTTTCTGCGATTGCAAAAAATCGCAGTAAATGAACTCCAACAAATACACTCTTTTGCGGTCATACAATCAAACTTGCGCAATCGCAAACATTCGCTGCTGGTTTGCAGTCATTCATCGTGCTTTGTTATTTATTCCATCGTTTAGCTTCGTTTGTTAATTAAGATGTTTGTGTGTTTGGTCCGACAATGATTGTTTTGGCAAAGAAAAAAAATACAAACAAAAAAGCCAGAAATCAAGCAATAATTACTCATGTAGGCATTCAGCAGTTACTATGTAGTACAAGAAAAAAAAAGTTAAATGAAACTAAACGCACATAAACGTACAAACAATTTCCATAGAAACAGAAGACTTTTTTTATCATCTTAAAAAGTACAGTAGTTCTGTATGTAGGTACAATGTATTCTTGTTATTGTTGTTTTTATTGTTGTTAATGTTAACAAAGCGTCTCATCGAGTGGAAATGACTACTTAAATGCAAAAGTATAAGAATGTGTGCCTTTTGACTTTACACAAATAAGTTATATTGCGTGCGCAACAAAGCACTTTCAATAAAAGACGCACACATGCAAAAATCAAATGTGTACGAAACGATGTAAAAATTACCAACGTTGAACTTTGTTTTGCAGGCAAAGAGTGAATGTAAATTTGAGCGTATGAATAAATCAAGAAAAAAAGTTATTTTGCAGTTCTCTGTTATGCTTATGAATTTCTTAAATAAAGTCGCCAATTTGCATGGACATATATTTAAATAAAACGAACAAAAATCAACCAAAACCCCAATTTCGAATTATTGTGTAGTTACGTTCGTTTGCATTGGAGGTGGCGATATACATATATATTTTTGTATCTTATTTTTCGCTTTTAAATTAAAGAAAAATAGTCGTTATTTTTAGTCCAAAATATTAACAGAAAAAAATATGTTTTAATTAAAACAAAAACATTAAATATTTTATAGTATTTAAGAAAATAAAATTTTACGAGCTCAAATTAAAATACAAACATTTGCATGTTTTTGTACTATAAAACTACAAAGAAATCAATAAAATTATGACAAACATTTTATTTACATTTATGAATATTTTTAGGTAAATGTTTCCAGTGAATAAAGGCCTAAGTGACAAAGATTTATGGTGTTAAGTTTTTTACTTAAAAACAATCTTAAACGTAGCTGAAAAGTTTGGTATCAACCGTTAATGTCTTTTATGCTTTGTTCATACGACGATATAAACCACTCGTTTCGCTCTTTGAAACTAGATTGCCAAACATGCTGTTCACACGTTTCATTCTTGTTTTATTTCGGGATTTTTTTTTTTTTTTGGTGTTGTTAGTGTGATTGTATTTAAAAAAGTAAGTATAAAATAAAAATGTATTATTTAATACTTTTATAAATATTATTATTTTATATAATCACTTTATTTTATTAAACATCAATTTTTATTTTGTTTTAAATTTTTTTGAGAACTTTAGATAAACTAACGATAATTGCTATCGAAATTGTGTATGATAGTACATTTTTCCTATTTTGCAGCATGTTTCAAAATGAAACGACTGTTTCGCTCACAAAATTTTGAATGGCAAAACATGTTGTTTCAATTATGTTTGGGGCGCGAAACAGAAATGGTAAAGCGAAACACGAATATTGTTGTCCGTGTGAACATGGTATTAGCAAATGTAAGTCTGTGTTCATACGGCTCATGTCTTATTGACATAATTGCTACTTTATAGGCGAGAGGGACGAGGGGAAAAGAAACGAGTACACAGATGCATGTACTGTCTACGTTTTGCTTTCTTATTCTTTGTTTAATTTTGTTTTTGTTTTCAATATCAAAAAGCACACATCAGGGTTGATAAAGTTGGTACAATTGTACTTTTTTTGGTACAATTCAAAACTAAAAAGTACGCTGGTACCCCCGTGACTCATTTGGTACTATTTCCAAATTTTGGGAACTAGTATTTACTGTCCAATAAATATAAGCGGAGTTTATTGTTTGGAGCAAATAGTCTTGCGAAAATGTAAAATGTCGTAGCTTTTTTATGAAATCTAAGGGCAACCCTATTTTTTGTTGTTGGATTTAACAAAATAGCTATTTAATATTTACAAGACCATTTGCACCAAATACTGAACTCGGCTATTGTGAATAGATTTTTGCACTTGTTCATTGAACGATTGCTTACGCCACATTCTAAATTTAGTATGATGATATTGACAAGTATTTAAAAGATATAGGAAACCACTTCTGCAAAAGTTATACATAGTAGAATGGACGAACTCCTCTCAATTCAAGATAATTGTGGAACGAACTCATAATATTTTCAAATATTCGTCAACAAGATGGTTGTAACGTAAAGAAATAATGAACAGAATTTTGGAACAGTGGTAACCCTCTCCATTATTATTTTACTCCGAATTATTTTGAAGGAGATTTACAAGAGCTTAATTAAATTTTATTATATTCGGACTTTCCTGTTTCTGTAGTACATATTAAAAATTGTAAACACAAAAAATTTGGAAACGCAATCCGAAGATGTACGTATGTACATAATTTTAAAACGCTTAAAAATTTCATTTTCGCTTAAAAATCGAGATTACATTTTGAGAAAATGACGATAAATTCTAAAAAGTGTATAAAAACGCTCTCTGGCGGCAATCAAAAATAAAAATTAATGGATTTCTTGACCCTAAAAACCGCATGATTGAGGTCTGGTTAGATCAAATACAATTTGTTTACCTCTATTCTTGAATGTTTTGGAAAACTAACTTTTTTGAAAAATCCGGGGATCGAATCGCGATGTGCTTTTGACGCGAAAAAATTTTTCCCCACCTTATTATTTTGTATAATTAATGCACAAATGAATTTTAAGTACCTTTTGTTGTTGTTGTATTACATTTATGTTTTTAAAAATAAATTAAAAACATTTTTTAAAAAAGATTTAGTACTATTGGGGCTGAAAAAGTACGATTTTAAAAGTTCATTGGTACGATATTGGTTTTCTCATTTATCATCCCTGGCACACATGCATACGCACGTCGTCAACATGACATGCATTATTTGAACGACAACTCATGTTCAAAGAAGAAAAGGGAAGAATCTTGTCCATAAGACATGAGCCGTATGAAGTCAGACTAAGCATATAAAGAAACTATATGTAAAGGGTATTTTTTTAAGCCCGATATAACTTACATAAGGGTTAGCTGTCAAACGAACTATTATATTGGGATCACATTTTGACATTTGTGATCAGCATACTGTAACAAATAATAAATAATAGATTCAAGCTTGAACAACGCTACCATATTATAAAAGTTTAGTTTGAAAATTAGGCATTGATTTAGGCAACTTAAAAACGACTGCGTGATAACTATTTTGGCGCACATAGCGATGAGCTTTATTTTTAGCTTAACGGGTTTTTTATAAACAACACACAATGACCATTGTGGCTTTGTAATGCCGCAAAAATCGCGTCAGAGCCACATGCGCATGTGGCTTTTCATATTCCGTAAACTCTAGGCTTAAGTTCGTTATTTCGTTTGTAATTTCAACAATATTGATCTAAGGCCCCATAAATGTTCCTTGTGTATAGCGGAGGTATTTATTGTAAATGTTCGTCTGTCCCTGTATTGCGGCATGAGTTTTCCGCAGACTCCAGCTATAATAGGGACTAGGTTGGTAAATAATAATTGTGATAATATCGATAGTTAAGATTTTACTATTGATATTACAATACAGCCATGTCACAGAGTACAATTCCGTTTAGAATCGAATAAAACATATTTGTTGTTTTGATAGCAAGTGTATTTTGATAGTTTTTTGACCTTTCAGATACAGAAAACTTCTATTTCGTTCATGAATACAAAAATGGTTTCATTCCGAAAAAGTTTTTCGTCATTTTTTGAAGCACCAAAATAGGGAATGAACCGCGTTTCCGAACGGAATTGTACTCTGTGACATGGCTGATAGACTGATGGCGTTTTCTTTTCTGAGTAAAATTCTGCATATATTCTGCCTTTTATATTTTTTTATGGTCTTTTCTGAAAAACATATGTTATTTTAAAAGTGTAAAGCGTTCTTTTCTGATGATGTTCGCTTTAAAATGAAAAAAAAATGCTAAATTTTCAACACTCATTTTAAATAAAGGTGCATGCGTGCAGCACTAGATCAAGGCGAATTCAGTACAAGGTGGTGGCAAGTTTCGAGCCGTAAACACTACACAGAAAAAATTATTTTTCCAATTCAAACAAAAAATTTGTAGAATCAAACAATTTTTTGTCTGAAATCGGTCCTATAAACAAATTCGCATATTCAAACAATTTATTTGCATTTTGTTTATTGAAAAAAAACACTGATTTTTTCAAACAAATAATTTAACTGAATCAAACAAAAAGTTTACTGAAATTCATATACTAAATTTCAAAATCCAAAAAAAAAGGTTTTTGCACAAGCAATGATGCGCACACAAGCAGGCACTGTAGTAGAAGATGATGGCAGAGAGAGCAGAGCGGCCGGCTGGCTTTGAGACACATTTTTTTGTTGGAATAATTTTTGAACGAAGTCTTTTTTTAAAACACACAATGTTTTTCGTCATCACTCACTGTTGCTGTATCCTTTCCTTTGCTAATCAAGAAGAAATGTAGCCCAAAAACGGCGACAGACCGACTCGATATGTTTTTCGTCATCATTATATTTTTGTATTTGATGTATTTAAGCAAACAGTTTGAAAAAATTGAATACGGGATTTTGTTTTTTTTTTACCCACTTTGAAACTTTGTTGTTTCTGTTGTTTAAAAAGAGTGAAACGTTTTTTACCTGCTATTTTTTTGTTTTTTTTTTACTTCAAACCTCATCATCTTTCTTACTGTTGTACTTTTTTAATGTGTCCAAAAATAGACTGTATGTGTTTTTTGTTGTAGTTCTTATATTTCACATTAGGAAGTGTTGCTTACGATCAAATAAAAGAATGCAAAAAGACGACAACATTAAAAAACGTTAAATATTTCATACAAAATTATGAAAACTTGAAACCAATAACGCGTGTATTATATTTTTGAATGGTTGTCAACATTTTTGTTGGTTAAATAAAAATCAAACAAAAATTTTAATTGAATCAGTAAAAAAATTTGTAGAAATTAAAAAAAATTTCAAACAAGCGTTTGTTTGAAAATAATTCGGCAATAATTTTTTCTGTGTAACAATGCAATACAAAAAACATCTGTTGTTTCTGTTGGCTTTGAAAGAAAACGCCATGAGTTTTTGTACTTGAGTAGGAAAAAATAGATTTTTGTTTTGTAAAAACACAAGACTTTTTTGGTTAAAGGCAGTTTTACCTCTTATTTAATATTTCTCCGGCAGCTTAAAAGCCCCTCTCTAAGCAGTCGAAGTAGCAGGAATTATAAGATATTTTATTACAACTTTAGATAATTTTCTAAATTGGTTTTGATTCTCCACCCAAAGGTAATCGGTCTAGAGGACCCTTCCTCTAATGGTCGTTTATTGTATTGCCTTATACTTGCAATTGCATTTGCATTTTTTTACATTATTACAAAAAAATTTTTACATTTCTGTTCCTATGTAAACATATAGAAATTTTGACAATAGGGTATCTTATTAGCAGTACAAAGAAGCACAGCTTAGCTATCGATATAACCTGTTATTCTTCTTGTTAGTTGAATTACTGTTATTCAGCGTAAATTATTAGCAAGTAAACTTGCGACGAAAAACTGCGATTTAAGCTGATGTTACGTGTTTTAATAGCTGTATTTTAAATAATAATATTGATTTCGATATTTTTAGACTATCGGCAATACTATCGATAGTTTCCCAGCACTAATACAAATGGCTGAGAAATCAGCAAAAACCCAGGGCTGCCTCTAATTTTTACTTAAAAAAACTACACTTTATGTGGCCTTCGTAAATTTTATGAACATTATTGTTCACTTTACTCTAAATGGAGGGCTCAGAGCTGAAGCGAACCAAGTCAAAAATTTAAAAATATTTTGAGTAAGTGAACTGTCCTTAATTTCAGGAGCCACTGACTTGGGTTTATTACCGTTACCTTAGGAACGAAACCCTTTTTGATTTAGTCCGTTGCAGAACTAAAGTTAAACTTTGCGGAGAATTTCGCACCAGGTTTGAAATAAGTATACATACATATGTGACCTTCTCCGAGAAAAGGGACCTAGTGTGTCAAAAAACGGGTTTGGACTTAAGAGTGGATTCTGGTACTTAAAAGGGTGTAGAATAAGATGAAATGAGTTAGATTTCTGATAAAAATTTATTTACCCCATAAAAACGTACAGAACTTGGGAAAATCGATAAAAATGAGAAAAACATTTAAATTTGAAATGCGTTTTTCTCAAAACTTCATTTGCACACACTAGGTCCCTTTTCTCGGAGAAGGTCACATAAACATATGTACATACATATGTATGTATACATAAAATATGACTTGGTTCGGTTCAGCTCTAAGCCCTCCAAATACATAAGTTCATAAAAACAGATAGTAAGTAAAAGCTAAAGGTCGTGTAATTTAAGTGATTGGCATAATTCGGCAAAGCCGAATATAGCAAACATTCTTACATGTTGATATTTTTGTTATTGTCATTATTGTTAATGCATTTATGCATCCATTAATACCACTTATGTACAAATGGACATATGAATGTATGTAAGAAGTAAATTTGCATGTCTATACATGTTGATTATTATTATCTATTTATATTTAGCATTGTGAGACAGACAGAGTCTGCCTGCGAAAGAAAATATGAAAGATATCAAAAATGACACGTATTACTGTCGCAATTGTTAGTTGTTATTGTCACAATTGTTAAGTAATATGATTACATGTTCTTGTCAAGGTATAAATAAGGCAACAATAATAACAACAACAACATCATAGTTAACAGCAATAATGACAATAACAATAAGCAAACAATATGATGATGAGTTTACACTGCCGACATAATAAAGAATTTTATTTTTGCAATTCTAAACTTTTATCTAAACCCTTCAGCACAGATGGAAGGGTTTATAAGTTTGTCGTTCCGTTTGTAATTTCTACAATATTGATCTAAGATCCCATAAAGTAAATATATTCTGGGTCCTTGAGTATAATTATAAGTCGATTTAGCCACGTCCGCTTGTTAAGAACACGCTCACTTCCGAAAGACTCAGCAGAGAAGAAAAATTTTGGTGGCCAAATTGTTTCGAAAGAGTTTGAAACAACAAATGTGGAACAAACAATCTAAAAAATTTATTATTAATACGATCTTCGTATGACGTGCTAAATTCCCAGTTTTTCATATTTGATAAATACACTGAAATTCATTGTTGAGGGAAAGCAAGCCTCTATGCGCATTTCGCCGGTTGCTTACACCAGCTCATCAGGAAACCTTTTCCAACGATTTTAGAAAAGCCAAAAATATTAAACAAATAAAACCTTAAGCGAATAAGAGTTATAAACACTCTAAGTCTTACCTGTAACAATATCAAAGCTTAAACAAAACACCAACAATAAACAGTGAGTTTATCTTTTCTTACATCCCCCTACAATTGGTTGGGTTCTTTCCGACTCGAATTTTAGTTGTAAGTGGGTTAAAAGAAAAAACAAAATTAAAAAACAAACCGCTTTATTCTATTGTATTCGTAAGAAAACAACGAACTAAACCAATTTGCCAATTCAGTTTTATGCACGGGCACATGCAATTATATTATCAAAGTTATTTTCGGGAATACAAAGTTTATTATTAATACGATCTTCGAAATACACTGAAATTCATTGTTGAGGGAAAGCAATGGTATAAACACAACTGGGACGAACGACGAACTTCGCATAGTACGACGAATTCGTCGGCGAGAATTCGTTGCGTAAATTCGTCAAATGAGATACAATAAGTGCGTGAACCTAAATTTTTTTTTATTTATAAAAAACTATTAATCGGGTGTGTTCTAGAATCCGAATCCACTCGAAATGGATTACTTCAGCATTTATGGTGTTGTGCATTTCGATTTTGCAATCTCAAATTAGTTTTTGGGTTTGTTTCAAATTTTGCAATTTTTTGCGAATTTCATCCATGTTCGCGATTTGTTCCTGTAAGTTTTCTGATTCTTTACAGCTTTCATGATTTATATCATGCCGCTGTTAGCAAATTTTTGCGAATTTCCGCTAATATAGCAGTATTTACCGAATTTTAGCCATTCCTTATAGTTTTAGGGACTTTTAATCAATTTGATGGATTTTTTTGAAATATTAAAATTTTTTGCGAACTTTTGCCAGTTTTGCAAATTTTTTTCTTTTCTTATTTTCCGACATTTTGTTTTTTTTTTTCACACATTTAGCGATTTCTAATAAATTTTAGTGTTTGTTTAAAAGTTTGCAATTTTTCTCACGAATTTTAGCCAAGTTTGCAATAGAAGCGAACTGCCTCTGTAATTCTTTACAGATGTCACGATTTTTAAAAAATATTGGACTTTGCTTCGTCGTTCGTTCGTCTGCGTAAGAAATAGAAATAAACAAATCGCAGAGTTCGTTACGCACGACGAATTTCGATCTTCGCAATGATTGTGTGTTCTTTCATATATGTACAGTGTACACCAATGTGTTTTATTTCTGGTGACGAATATTCGTTGCGAATAATTCGTCGTTCGTCCCAGTTGTTTTTCTAACATTATTTATAAAAAAATAGCATAAATTGGAATCGGAATACACCAATTGTCATTAAATTTTGCACAAATTTCTTTTATATGATAGAAATAATTCAACTTTATTACATGAAGATCGGTCAATAATTTAACACAGGCCTCATATAAAGCACTTTCACGACAACGTTCTTTTGGAATGCGCCTAAAACCACAATGAGTTTTAATACTGTAATGTTAATTTTTATTAAGATTGTTTCATAACTAACAGGTTCCATATCGTTACCTGAAACGCAAAAGCCCTAACTAACCAAAATTTTAAATTCGAATTTTCATTGATTCTGATGTATTCCATCAACACAATTGTCCACAACTTTGGAATCTTTCGACAAAAATGTTCGATTTTATTAGCTAAAACTAAAAGGCCCTAACTACAAAAGATTATATGGTAAACGCTTAAAGGCCTAACTAACAGTTTGTTTAGTATGCAAAATTGTCAACTGTCAAAACATCTATTAGGTTTTGCAAGAAAAATAAATTATAAACAGTTTAAGGCGATTTATCAATTTATCATTTTAAATAGTTTTTGCTTCTCCTGTAAAATTTTCAAAATGTAAGGTAGGGTGGCGATATACATTTATCCCACTTCAGAAACATTCTAACTTTCGGTGGAGGGTATATGAGATTCGTAATTCAGCCTGAATTAGTTAAATTTTATGCACAAAATTTGGAACCCGCAGGGAAGCAGACGGGCCGGGAGACCAGCGCATACCTGGAAGCGGCAACTGACAACAGAACTTTTGAGATTGCGCATGAAGTGGAACGAAGTCAAGCATCGAGCCGAAGATCGAGATTATTGGAACAACCTTGTTATGGCCCTATGCTCCCTAGAGGAGTGAAAGGAACATATACACAAAATTTAACTGAGCTGCCAATAGGTACATTTATTTAATACAAAGTTGAATTGAATTCCCCTGCCCCATCATAACGGGTTATCCATTTTTCGGTTGTTAAAGTAAAGTAAAATAAAACATACAAAACGCTATGTCCGGGTTCACACTATGAAAGTTTCCTTTCAGAAAATCTGAATTTATCAGAGGGGAGAGAGGAGAGAGAAGAATAGCATGTTCTCAAACATATGAACTCAGACTTTCTCAAAGGAAACTTTGCCATTATGTAAGAAACACAATGTCATTAAAATGACCGCCTTCAGATTGGTTTGCAGTCGACCTTTTTGAGGTAGTTTTCGGCTACTTTTTTGCACATTACGGGCGGTATTTCGGCGATAACTTAGTAACTCAGTTTTCAAATGCTCCAACGGTGGAGTACTATCCGCGTAGCCCGACAAAAAAAAGTCTTACTGCGTCCAATCCCACACAGAAAAAAATATCTCAAGAAAATTTTTAACAATACAGTTTGTTAAAAATATAATTTTTGTTCAACAAACTTTTTGTTTGATTCAATGAAAAAATTTATCAAATATACACTTGGTAAAATAGCACTCAATAAAACATATTTAATAATGAAATATTTAAATATTTCTTGATATTCAATAAAACAAATATTTGAATCAACGTTATAACAGTATTTTTACAACTCTTGTCCATTTTATAATAGGTCATAATTCTCATTCGCTTAACACTTTTATTTTGTTAAATATCTTTAGTTTTGCCAAAGTCTTTAGAAAAAGGTTTCCTGATGATCTGGCCAAAGCAACCAGCGAAATGCCCATAGGAACTAGCTTATCCCCCAATAATAAATTTTAGTGTATTTATCAAAAAATAAAATTGGGAATTTAGCACATGATTATTAATAAACAAATAAATAAAATTTCGATAAACATTTTGTTTGATTTATTCAACATTTCCAACAATTTATTTTAAAATATCACGTAAACATTTTGTTGAAAAAAATTATTTTGGGCAACAACTTTTTTTATTGATTCAATAAACTTGGTTGTTGACTAAAAATTCAATAACTATACCTACAAACTTTTTTATCAATAATGCAAAAATCGTCATCGCAGAAAATTCAAAAATTTTTTTTGTAGAAAGTTTTAAACTATTTTTACGCGTTCTTCGGTTGCTAAACCTTTCACTAAATAAATGACACTTCAGATGACAGATATTTAACAGCTGACAGCCTTGCCAGACCGGCGGTTTTGAAACAACTTAATGGATAACCCTGTGTTAAGTTTGCATAGTCATTTTCTGTTTGTGAAATTAGATCTTTTTTTATTTATACATTATTAACACACAATCTTTGATAATATTTTAAAAACAAGTAAGAAAGTATGGTCGGTCAAGCCCGACCATATGATATCCTGCACCACAGTATTAAAAAACACATCATGCTTATATGTCCATATAAATATGGAGTTATCTATGTTTACAAACTTCATTAAAATCGGTTTGAAAGTTTGTGAGAGGCAGATATTGCCCCCAAACTCCCCTTGTGGTCCTTTTTTGGAAAAACTGTTAAGCTTATGTGTCCATATAGACATAGATCTATCTATGTTTTAAATTTCATTAAAATCGGTTTGAGAGGCAGAAATTGCCCCTTTTTTAAATTGCCCCCTTTTTTAAAAAATGCCTCCCTTTTGTGTCCATAAAGACATGGTTCTTTTTTTAAATTTCATTAAAATCGGTTTGATAGTTTCTGAGAGGAAGAAATTTCCCCCTATCTTCCCTCGTGGTCCTACGATTTGGCCGATTTTCAAGAGGCTTGGTCCTTGTGCCAATAAGAAGCTATGTCCCTATGTATCAAAGTATCTCCAAAATTACGACCTGTACTTTGCGCACAAGGTTACATGGACAGCCAGCCAGCCTGCCAGCCAGCCGGATGGACATCGTTAGTTCGACTCAGAAAGTGATTCTGAGTCGATCGGTAAACTTTAAGTTGGGTCTAGGACCAATATTTTAAGGCGTTACACACATCAGCACAAATGCATAACACCCTTTCCACTATAAAATTATGTTTACAGCTGTGATTTTCCGGACAATCGGAGAGTTTTTGAAGCAGGTATAAAAAATAAACTGGCTTTAGTAAAAAAAACCGGAAAAGGTTGGTGAATTCACCTCGACTTGTTTATCTCTTTTTTTTTAAGGTATTTATGCTGTTTTAAAATTTTACAAAGACATAAGAAAACAAAAAAGAAACACAGTTTAATTCAATTGTATTTAACACGAGAAATTGAAATTGGTTGAAATTCTAAGAAATCTGCTACTATTTACTTTTAGATATTCTTTTTATTTATTTAATCGAAGTTGATTAAATACAAACGTAGTTTAAACTAGACCAAAGAAAAAATTAATACTACTTTTTGTATACATTTTAAAGAAAATTCAAAAACAAAAATAAATATCGAAGGTAAATAATAATTAAATTTCAAGTATTCACAACGAATGCACTGTCTGTATTCTTATTTTATATAAGATAATCTGTTTCGTGACTAATCACGAAACATGAAGAGAATCAAAACTATTAAAAGTTGGATTCAGTTTTATTTGAGATAACCAAAAATGACGAATAATGTTAGTCGCTTCTAATGGGAAGTGCGAGTAATAAATAAATGGAAACATTTTTTTTAACGAATGTCTAAGATTTATTGCATTTTGTAAAAATAAAAGGATTTCGAAGTAAGTATAAATCTTTGTAAACAAATTTCGTTCTCAATACTCTTATATAGCGAAAGTTTATCTAAAGTCAACTCTACCATTATCGAAAAGACGACGTTCATAGCTTAATTCTTTGTCTATAATAATATTGTGGTTAACCAGATTATGGTTAAATATGATCATAATATGGTACTGCACAATTCAACATTTTATGTAAAAGTGTCATCCTCCATATTCTCATCCATTGATATGGCATGTTAGCTCAAACGAGGTGTTATGCCATGTTATGTCTAAATTAACATACTGTCCTAACATGTCATTGCAATTTGGTTAAGCTGTTGTAGCCTGTTATTTCAATAACTTTTGTTTTTAAATGTTTAACCTGCAGCATGTTTTTAATACTGTTTGAACCTGCCTGCCTTGTATGCAAATATTTATTATTCCTTATTTCTTAAATTAAGATTGATCAACAATTGTTCAAATAGAAATAACTTTTATTTTAAATTTAATATTAAATTTTGTTTTTAGAACACATCTTATACAAAAAAAAACATTTTTTATTTCAAAGAAGGTCCAAAACAATTTAATAAGTAAAAAATGGGCTTTAATTTTTTCCAATAAAATATAAGGGGGAGCACACAGAAAAAAATCAAGTTAAAAACGTCGAAAACAAGGTTGATTTAACATTTTTCGGTGGTGATTTAGCTTCATACGTTTTTCATGTTAATTCAACCTGATTTTACAATAACTTGCGAACAACATTTTTTTGCTTTTAAAATAACTATAATTCATGTTAATTTAACATTGCAGTAAAGTTAGAGCAAAATGTCATTTATATTGATATAACAATCCTAATCACGTTGAATGAAAGTTTTTTCAAGTTGAAACAACGTGAATTTCATGTAGAATCAAATTGGTTCAAGTGTGTAGAAGCTTCCGAGACAACATGTGCATTTATTTAAGAATAATTCAAAACACTTACCCCTGTAACACATGTTTCACTTATTTTCTGTTTTGTTAACAAAAGCATCATCAGAATGGCCCGATATGGTTTTCGCCATCATTCTACTTTAAAAACTTGATGTACTATTTAACTAAATAGTTTTACTTTAAAGAATAAGGGAATTGTTTTCTTTTTATAACATATTTTAAACATGAAAATAAAAAAATGTACATACTTAAGAACGTATGCATGTTAATTTAACAAGATAAATTTCTGGTTTTAATATAAAACAGGTTTTTATGGATTCAATATTGAACAATGTTATTTTAACAGTGAATAATATTAAATAAACGTGATTTAAGGTTATTTTAATATTTTTCATATAAACTTAATATGAAATAATGATAAATTTAAATAATTCTCAATCAACATTTCGCCATGTTAATTTTACGTTGGAATTTTTTTCTGTGTGTATGTCCATTTCTTTTTCAAAATTTTAACTTAAACTTATAAACCATATACCAACCAACGATTTTGCGATGTGCAGTTGGTAGCACTGAGATCAAATTTAATTATATATAAATGCTCCGTTATTATTATTATTTAAAAAAAAAAATAAATAGTGTTAGAATTTTTTATAAAATGTATGAATGATTTCCTTTATATACTAATGGCCATTTTCTCAATGTATCGACAAACTGCCTGTTACTTAATGTCAACATAAATTTATTGGACCGATAAACTGTCCGTTAACGATTTTGGGTTTCTCAATATACCGACAAAAAACATTGTTTTCAGCTGGCAACGCCACTCAAAATACATGTAAAAGTTGGGAGTCAGCTGATTGAATTTATCTGTACGGCAAATAAAAGGAAAATAAATAATTGGCAGATGAGTGCCGGTTAGCTTTGCGATAAAATCGAAGCAAATGAGACATTGAGAAAACCAAATTTCTTTAATGTGCAGTTTTTCGTTGGGAAAAAAGATAATTGCCTAATGAGAAAATGGCCATAAGAAGATTTAATTTAATATTTTTTTTTTGAGATCTTCAAAAAAATCGTTGAAATTAATAACAATCATAATTAATAAGTTTTCTTATTTTTTTTTGAAGTTATATTGTATATAATAAGCCATACAAATCATAAACAGCATATGCAGCAGCATACGTCGCATGTTAAAGTTAATGTTGACATGTTAATTTTCCATGTTGATGTCTGCAAAATCACTGTAAAATCTATGCATACCCTGCCAATAAAATTGGAGCACCTGATCAATTTTGATAAAATGGACTACTCCATGGACCGGTCCGATGTAATGCAAGCATGGACCATGTCATTGTTAAAAAGCGTTTGTAGTGAGACGACATGTCTTCGTTTTTTAACGACATCAAAACGACATTAAACGACTTCAAAACTAGTCCTCTTGAGTATACCATGCAGTAGTTTGGACTAGTCCTATTATTTGCAGGGTAGATTTGTTTTCATTAAATTCGTCAGTGTATTATTATTTTATTGGCAAACATGCATGAGAGGCATAACATGAATTGACAATAACATCCCTGCAGAAAACGAGACTAGTCCATACATGCATGTAAAGAGTAGTCCATAAAGGAGTAGGAGTACTCCCAGACTACTCCAAATATATGGGTAAAAGGTGGTCCATTTAACATTACGATGTCCTAGGAGGGGACCATATATAACCCACCGAAGTAGTCCCTAAACTACTCCATGGAGTACTAAAGTGGGTTAGTTTTAAAAGTACTCCATGTTACTACAGTATGGAGTACACTTAAGGGGTAGTTTAAGCATTTATCTTTTTAATTTTTTACTAATCGCCTTTTATGGTGTGTACTGTAGTTTATTATTGCTATTATTAAATATATTTACTTGGTATTTTTAATTTTTTTTACCTTTTTTCTACAAATTTCACAAGCTTTCACTTTTAAATAAGCAATTAACAATGGAAACCATCAGGGCTACCAATGTGTTATACTGTAAACTATAGAAAAGTATACATCATGCAGTTGTTGGCAGCACTGCATGTTAATTTCTTATAACATGGTCCATACTACAGTACATTGGACCATGTTGTAAGTAGTCCATTTAGGCCACAATGGACCACGTAGTCCAATATTATCTGTAGGGATTATGTGGCCATGTTGACATGTTTTTTAGTTCAACATTTGCAGGTCTTTATTAAATATGATCATAATTTGGTTTAAATTACCAATATTTTGCCAGAAATTAGGCATAATTTGGTCAATATGAACCATATTTTGGTCAATATTAACCATTTTAAAATATCCAAATTTTGCATAATTTAGTCTAAAGTAAAATATTATATTCAGAATTAACAATATAATGGTCAATGTTTACCATATTATGGTTATTTCAGCCATTTTTTTCAATTTGCTTACTGAATTGTTTTTCTATTTCGTGTTTTTTTCTACTCCTGTTACAAATCAAGTTATAGATTTATTTCGTTTTTTATTCCGGTTATTTGTTATGTTCCACTTGTATAAGTTTTGCTTAAATAAAAATTAATTTTTCAGCCCGTGACGAACTTCAGCAGCGGTATTCTTTCCATTTGAAAGAAAAGGAATGTGAACATTTTAAGCAAACCAAGCAAGTGGCTGAAAAACATTCAACTACTGTAGAGAGCAAAACAACCATAATTGTTTTACTTTAAAACATTATATTAAGTTAAACATACAATGTTTTGAAAAAATTGCAAACATAATATTGTTATTATTAACCATAACATGTTTGGAGACAACTATAATATGGTTGTGGCTTTTGAATGGAATTTAAACATTATATAATTGGTTTAAGTAACCATAATCTGTGTAAGTGTATGTTTGTAGTTAAATCTCGTTTGATATGTTAAGCTTTGTTTTTATATAGAACTAGCATATACTCGCTACTTCGTTAGCGTATCCTTTTTCTTCGTGGACATACATATTTGTATGCCAAAGTTTATTTTTCTAGGTTTAAACTTGTTTAAATTCTAGCATTTAACCCGCTGCTTTAGTAGAACTAAAAAGCTAAAGAAAAATATCAAATTTCCCGTATTTCCTTTTTTGGGTACTATATTTTACCCCCAATTAAAGTATCAAAAATTTCAGTATTGTAGTGGCAGCCCATAATTTAGTACAAATATGTCAATGAATGGAGGAAAATGTTTTGTACAAAAAAGTACCAAAAGTAGTTGTGCGCCCCATACACGGTTCAATTCAATCTTTCAACTCAGTTGACAACTTCATCAACTGAATTGAAAGATTTTAAATTTATTTTAAAATTTAATGAAATAAAAGACAATTTTTAAAATACTTAACTACAAAAATTAATTTTGACAGCTGATCAAGAGACTTGAGCACACACAGTACAATCGAATTGGAAGACTAAGTAGTCAACTTGAAAAAATCAAAATCTTTTGATTTTTCTTCAACCAACTCGACAACCGTCAAACTAATCAACTGACAAGGCAATACACGCTTTGATTTGGACAACAACCGACTCAGTTGACAATTGAATTGAATCGTGTATGGTCTGCTTTACGATTTTCACTCCTTAAATGTTCGAATTTCGAAAAAGTACCAAATTCGCATACGTATTTTATTTTTTTGAGAAGTTTAAAAGGGGAGGGGGGGGGGGTGCTTTAATACCATGGTAGATAAGGCCATGATGGCTTTATCTCTCACTCAATAAGGAGATAAAGCCTTTTTTATTTTTTTTCATCCGAATGGGAGATAAAGCCATCGTGGCCTTAGCTCACTTTAGCAGTATTAGAAAATGGCTTTATCTCTCATGTCAGTTCCGGAGACACTGAAGTTAAGTATTGAAACAGGCTTCGCATACTAAAGTTTTTCTGCGTGACTTAGGGGTTTTTTTCCTCCAGCAGGACGCGGCAGGTGGCTTCGCTGAATAAAGTTTTACTGCGTGCGCCGCAAGAATAAAAAAATGTTTTTCAATGATAGCTAAGGATTTTCCCTTTTACAGAATGTTTACACCATGCATAACAATTTTCTGGAAAAACATGGCTTTACCTCTCGTTTGCGAAAAAAAAAATATGGCTATATCTCTCATTTCGCAAAATTTTAAATATGACCTTACCTCTCAATGATTGGGCAATAATGCCATCATGGCCTTATCTACCATGGTTTTAAAGCACCCCCCAGTTTCAAATGTGGTATTAACTTTTTTTCTACCAGGCATGTTCTGTAAATCACAAAATTTCAAATCACATGTGATTTAAGGGTGTTTTGGAAACCGCAAAAGTTTTAACTTGGTTTAAAATGGTTGAAAAATATTAAAATCAAAATTATGAAAAAAGTTTTTTTTCCAGAACACCTTTCTTGTGATTTCAAATCACTTTCACAAAAAGTGATTTTCAGAACATGCCTGTATGTTTATTGGTTCAAAAGATAGATGGGTTGGCAAAAAAGTACTAAAATTCAGATTTTACCCGTTTACTCCCTAATAGGGCCGAATTTCAAAAAAGTACCAGACACCTGTCCGCTTATTTTTATAAAGAACAATGATAAGTATTACATTTATTTTGCATCGCTTTTAGTTTTGGAGATATAAGGCTACCGAATTTTTCCGTTTTTACCTTTTTTGGCCCCTAAAACATTCGAATTTCAAAAAATCCCGTCTTAGTGGATCGATTTGGGGAGTGACCAATCTCTAGTCCAAATTTCAAGTTTCTAGGGTCAGCGGTTTGGCCTGGGCGATGATGAATGAGTCAGTCAGTCACTCACGCAACCCTTATATATATATAGATAGAAGACAGTTTATTTATACTTTATTTCATTTGAATTTAATCTCTAGAACAAGGACCATTAATTTAAATCCTTTAATTTTTTATTTTTTTTTTTTAATTGTAATTTTTATTTAATTTAACATTTAAATTCTTTTGTACATACATGAGAAATTTTTATTTAATTTTTTATAAATTTGTTTGACTTTTCAAGGATATTCAAAACTTTTCGCATTTCACTTGATCTAAGTCCAAAAATCATTCAGGCATTTCACTTCCTTAATCACATACATAAGTATATAAATACATAAAAATTTATTCAACCGCTTCTACTAAAAATACTCACACAAAATTTTTATTTTAAGTAGAAATTGTTTTTAAAAAAAATCCAAAAAAAATTTATATGAATTTATTCGTTACACTTTTTTTACTACTAGACAAAAACGCGCCGTAAAAATTGTTCTGTTTCCTTAATAGAAAAGTTTTTACCAATTACGTTTTTTTTAGAACCGCCACCAGCTTTTACAACTGAACCGATCTGAACGATGTGCACGTTCAGAATGAATATAGGCCGCCGTATGAAAAAGATTTGTAACAGAACAAAAGCACAAGACAAAAACAGAAAAACTAAGAAGGAAAACAAAAAAAAAACACATTAAGTTCCCACACTGATTAGGCGGTACGGTTCGGTACGGCACGGGGCAAGCAGCAGCATCGCCACCGTATGCCAACCAAAACAAATGATGTTGGCTACAACAACAAGAAAAATTTAATGCAAGTGCATTCCAAAAAAAAAATTAAAAACAACCAGAGTTGGTAGAACAAGAAAATACTAAATCTACAACAACAACAACGAAATAATAAAATGAGCCAAAATGACGACAAAGACCACTAGAGTTTAAAAAAAAACGGCAACAACAAAAAATTCAATACAATTTTAAAAACAACAAACAGCCGGTCTATAAGATGCACTTAAATGCTACAAAAACTTAAAAACAACTATTTTTTGGCTTTAAGAACAATAACAACAGCAACAAGAAAATTTAAATGAAAAATTTATATTTTTGTTGCTGTTAAATCTAAACATACCAACAACATCTGACAACTACACATTCCTCCCTCTCAGGCAGGTTCGAAAATGCATGATTTTTTTTTTTAATTTTTTTTTTTTTTTATTTTGTTGTTATTTTTAGAGCTTGTTGTTGTTTAGTTGTTATCGTTAAATCACATTCAGTTCACGACTAAAAATAACACTAAAACTATAAATTTTAAATTACGATAGAAATTAAAAAAGAATAGCCTGTGAAATGGTTTCCAATAAGGACCGACCCGACCTATAGATGTTAATATGGAATATTTATTTCAAACTCCCATGGAAACATGTAAACAAGTTCCAATATTACACTGCACAGTGAAACAAGCCTGATAAGCAGTTTTATAAGTCTTTTATATATATTTAGCTACGATTTTCACCAATACAAGTACAAATTTGGTACTTTTGTAAAATTAGAACGTTTAGAATTTCAAAAAAGTACCAAATTTGTATTCGTATTTTTAAATAAGTTTCGAATGTGATAAAACATTTATTGCTATGTTTATTGGTTTAAAAGATAGATGGGGTGACAAAAAAGTACTCAAATACAGGTTTACCCGTATACTCCCTATAACGGCAGAATTTCAAAAAAGTTCCAGACACCTGTCCGCTTATTTTGTTAAGGATAAGTTAGGAGTTATAGAGATATAAGTTTACCGAATTCATCCGTTTTAACCTTTTTCTACCCCCTAAGCATTCGAATTTCCAAGTGGATCGATTTGAGGAGACCTCCGGTCCAAATTTAAAGTTTGCATCTTTAAGCGTTTAGGCTGTGCGATGATTAATCAGTGAATCAGTCTGTCAGTAGCGTAACGCTAGCTTTAACCGGTCCGCTTCGCTTCCCCAATTGAAAAATCATTAACATTTTTAAACAGATCTGGTGTATTAATAATGAAAAAATTCGTACCAAATTAAGATTTTTCTCCAGACATTTAGGCATTTAAATTGTCCTTGAAAGGAAGGTGCTACGCTCACTTTTCTTCGCTTTTTAACAGATATTTTGTATTGCTATTCAAATTATTCTCCAAATAATCAGAAATTTATAGTGTCGTTGTATGGAAGTTCCCAGCCTACTTCGCCAATCCAGGTCACTTCTTGACAGATGTGTTATATTATTAGCCCTTAAATTACCCTTCTGGGAAAAACTTGGAAATTAATAATTTTTTAAGGTACACTTAAGAAACTTCTTGACAATATCAATAAGTGCTGAAAACACATTTTTTGATTAAAAATATTTTTTATTTCAGAACTTACGTAAGTTACCCTCGTGTGTGGTTTTCCACACAAATGTGGTTTCTATGTAATTTGCACTAGATACAAAATTTGCTGTCGGAGAGTGTAAATATTTAAATATCGTTGCGAACTGCAGGCAATGTATGTTTTATAAAGTGAGTGCTTATATAAACTTTGTATGGTTTGTTGTTGATCACCAAAGGGATATTAACATCATTAATGTTACGTAAATCATGACTTTAATTACCAACGAACGAACTCTGGCGTCACAGCAAAGCAGACAGACATTGCACATGTGTGAATAACCACACGAAAGGGTAGCTAACGTAAGTTTTTTTCCAGGGTGATTTAAGTGTTATCCAAGCTATTATTACCAAGCAAATTTGCTATTACCGTTTCCAAGACAGAAATGTATGTTGTCCTTGCATGGAAAGTGCTTTAAGCGGACATTTTGACAGATGTTGTGTTTAAAAACTCAAACTATTTGTGCCAAAATTGGAAGCAATCTAGTGCACTTTTGGGTAGATATTGTATATTGATAACCAAGTTATTTGTTTCAAATTTGAAAACTTTTACTCTAATCGTTCTCCAGATATAATGTAATCCATATTCCCTTTGTATGGGAGATGCCACGCCCACAAATTAACAAATATTTAAAATCTATGTTGTACGTTCGGATTATCTAACGATTGCGCTTTATCGGCATATGTTTGTGAATTTAGAAAAGTCTTTTGAAAAAGATGTTTAATGGAGTAAAATTACATATATAATTTTAGTGGTATATACTTCACGATTAAAATCTGTTCAAGCTAAAGAAAAAAGCTAGTGAACTCTAAAGTCATATTTAGTTTTGACCTTATACCGAAATTTAAGACTCTTAAGAGCCAGGAAAAAGTTTTAGCAGATACCCAACAGATCAGTCAAGGTTATGGCCAGTTTACACGGTAATACAATGTATTACGACATTGTAGAATCAAAATATTATGAAATTCTCTCCGTGTTTAAAAGTAAAAAATAAAAATGTTTTGTAGGTAAACATGAATTAATGTTTACACGGATGGTATAAGTAAAATCAAAAATAATAACAAAAAATCAGATAATTGCAGTTTTAAATATTTACAAAAACAACATAAAAATTTCCTGAGTTAATTTTAGTTGTTTTTGTAATTGTATAAAAATGCTATCACCTTCAATGTACTCTGTTAAAATACACCTCTGGTGTGATGAGAATACATAAGTTTCTAAAATGGTTTAGAAAAAAGCATTCACCGACCGCTTGTCAGATTTTGTATCCGTATTCTCTCTTACTCAATACATTTTGCTTTTACATGATTTTCTCATTCTACATAATTTCTCGACATGTCGTAATACATTGTATCACCGTGTAAACTGGCCTTTAATAAAATAGCAAAAACCTGGTTAGAACCAAATATTTATTCTTTTAAATAATTGCTTTTTATTGTATATTACAAGGCGAATTCAACTGATTTTGACATCTAAAGGGATTTCAGGCAAGGGTACCTGGAAATTTGGCTTGATTAAATGTTTTGTACACTTTCCGTTCCCGAGTATAACTGGCATCACAAGTCGAATTCATGTATATGGTGGTGGCCAAGTTACTCATATTAATCCCAACATGTCTGTATTTAAAAGATGTAACATATAATTAAAGTTTACATCAGAAACACTGGGATATTTTTCCCGAATAAAAATTCTGCATAGTGATCCTTTCGGGTTGTACAACTTGCCCAAAACTTTAAAACTCTCTTGTTTTCTCTGAACTGAGTGGCGGTCATGCATCATAGATTAATTGCAAGTCGTCGACATGAATAGCCTGCATGACACCTATTGCTACGCCAACACCCCAAGAACTTCAAGCAATTTAACAAAAATGGATAATATTTTTTTTTTTTTTTAAGATTTTAAAACTTAAGAAATAAGAAACCGCATTCTAAAATGTAGGGTGCAATAAGAAAAAAAATCAAATAAAAATTGAAATATTTGACGCAAATGTTTAAACGGCAACTAATGTACTATTTTGTACTCAAAATACAAGTACTCAAGACAAAATGTTTTTCTTAAATTTTGTTGAAAAACAACCGAAAAAATTTAAAACTGATGCAATTTTTAACATTTAATTACCACAAAAAAATAAAAATAATTTGTTTTTTTTTCAGTTTTTTGCAAAGCATTTTCAGTATTAAACGCAAATAAATGTGTACGAGTAATTTTATTTTTACAAAAATATAATGCGAATAAAAAAATTATAAAAAGTCGCTTACAAAAAACATACAAACAACAATCTGGTTTGTTGGCAGCAGATGCTAAATGTTGTCACTATAAAGAGTTTAATTTTTTTATTTATGTTTTTCTCTCGTATATAGTTTTTTC
Organism: Pollenia angustigena; assembly: GCA_930367215.1. Classification (NCBI taxonomy): domain Eukaryota; kingdom Metazoa; phylum Arthropoda; class Insecta; order Diptera; family Polleniidae; genus Pollenia; species Pollenia angustigena. Next base: position 191,245,025 of record OV884060.1, on the reverse strand, counting down.
TAAATGAAAACAATTTACAAAAAAAAAAAAAAATTAAAACTTTTGCCTGTTGCAATCGCACATCTGTGCCGCTAATGTTGTTGACAAAATTATCATCATCTGATTGTTTTTTAGTTATGATCACATTCTGATGATTATCATCATGATGATCTTAAGAATTTATAAAAAAGTATGTAATTATAAATATTGGATTTTGTTTGCTTCAAAAGAAAAAAGTGTATAACAAATTATTGTGTTACAAATTAAATTAAGGCTAATGAAAACTAGCAATTAATAACGTTAAAGAATTAGGGTAATTTTGGGGTGCAAAATAATTTCAAATATCTTTTGAAAAACAAAACATTGTTTAATAAATTATTTAAAATACGAAGTAAGCAGTTACATTTTACAGTACTTTGCAACAGGGTTGCCGAACATGGTCTTTTCCGACCAAATTTGGTCGGATGGTAGGCCAAACCTAATTTTGGTCGGTTTTAGAAAATTGGACGGATAGCAGACAATTACAAATCTCATAGCTTTTTTGCTAAACACAAACATTTTGTTTTAACTGTTGATGAAACTATGGATATGGCATTGATATTACGTTAGGAGCAAGTTACTTTGACGGTGTTAGTTTTATAAAGGATAGTTTTGTCATCTTATTCGAGCTAACCAAGTCTGATGCCGTTTAAATTTTTCTTCTTATAAAAAACTTTTTATCAACAAACAATATTCCTATACAAAATTTGATCGGATTGGCAACAAACGGCGCTCACGCCATGACTGGAACTGTTGGTAAGCTTATAGCCTATTCATCGATGTCGAACGTATACTTCATTTGCTTAAATTACGTGTTAAACAAAGACAATATTGTATAATTTGTTTTCGTTTTAAATGTAAGTTCGAACGAAGTTTTCGTTCAGATATAGATGAACAGGCATGCAAAAAATATTAAGGTTCTTTGTGGTAATATTTGAAGTTTTTTCACATAGTCTTAAAAGAATAACATAAATAAAGGAATTTAAGAATTCTGTTCTGTATTAGGTGTTTCTTATACAAGATGGACTTCTTAAAGGAAGATCCCTGCAAATAAAATTGGACCACCTAATCCATTTTGATAAAATGGACTACTCCATGGACTGGTCCGATGTAATGCAAGCATGGACCATGTCATTGTTAAAAAGTGTTTGTAGTAAGACGACATGTCATCGTTTTTTAACGACATGCTTTCGTTTTTAAACGACTTCAAAACTAGTCCTCTTGAGTATACCACGGAGTAGTTTTAAAACTACTCCTTAGTAGTCCAAAGGTGGGTTATATGGTCCTCCCCATATAACCCACAGAGCAAGTTATCAACGCATTGTAAAACTCTTTGATACATTTTTTACGTTGTCTACAAGGTATTAGGATGTTTTGGAGCTCAGCCTACGTCTTATAAAGCTTAATACTTTTTGTATAAACTTAAGTAAATAAATTTTGATTCATATTTTATTAGTGGTCTATATGTGTTATTGCATACGATCAATGAATTATTCTAGTTTATAAGCGTTATTAAATGAATTGTATATACATTTTGTTAAAGTTGAACGTTACCAGCAAATAAACTTTTAATAAAACTAGGGGTTACGTGTAGGACGTTAAATATTTAATAGGTGTGAACATAGGCTTACTTTTTTGTTTGAACTATAATTGCAAATTACAAAAAAAAAATATGTAGATTTATCCAATCAAAATTATACTTTTTATCAAAAATAAATATACATACTTATCGTCAAAAAAAATGCAAAAGGGCCTATGTTCATTTTAAGAAAAAGAGAGATAACTTAATAAAAAGGCAGCTGTTGTGATTATAACAACGGGGTTTTCTGGTTAATATCGTTAACATATTACGCATGATTGACACTATCCTGAAAAACTGTTTTTGTAATCTCAGTCGTATCGCTACTGAAATTTTTTTAAAAATTATGATAGGCCCTTTTGCATTTTTATGACGATATAATTGTTTTTAAATGTTTCAAAAATTTTGTCGGTTTCAAAGGATTTTGGTAGGTTTTGCGAACAATTTTGGTCGGATAAAAATTTTTCAAACGGCAACCCTGCTTTGCAATAAAATGGCAGCATAGTGCTTAATGATTTCAATGTATTATACATCTGGCAACTATTTAACTTTTCGTAATGCTATGTTCATACGACGACGAAAACCACTCGTTTCGCTCTCTGAAACTAGATTGTCAAACATGCTGTTCATACGATTCATTCTTGTTTCATTTTGACATTTTTTTGTGTTGTTAGTGTGATTTTATTTAAAACAGATAAAAAAGTAATTAAAAGTTAAAAATATATTATTTAATACTTTTATTAATATTATTATTTGATAATTATCACTTTATTTTATTTAACATCAATTTTTATTTTGTATTTTATTTTGTTTTGATTTTTTTTTGAGAGCTAGTTCAGATAAACTAACGATAATTGTTATCAAAATTAGAGATGATAGTACATTTTTCCTGGTTCGCAGCCTGTTTCAAAATGAAACGACCTGTTTCGCTCACAAAATTTTGTATGGGGAAACAAGTCGTTTCAGTCATGTTTGGGGCGCGAAACAGGAATAAGAGAGCGAAACACGAATATTGCTGTCCGTGTGAACATGGTATAAATGTAACACTAGAGTGACCGTTAAAATTAAAAGTTGGATTTGTTTAGGTCTCACCAGCCAATTTGGTGGGTATTAATAAAAAAACAACGCAAAAAAAATTTAGGACGATCGGCGAAGGCTAAGCCCTCACGCCCACCAAAGTTTGAGAAAAATTATATTTTTACATGAAAACTGAATAGTTTTTTGTAGAATAGTTCTTAACAAGTTTTTCCTTAATCCCTCATTTAACAAAATAAACTGAAAAATAGCGATTAAGCCACTAAAAAAATTTAATTTTAAATTTATTAAAGAAACGCATTTTCCATGAATCACGTATCTTTAATTTTGTTGAAAAACATTTTTATGATAAATTAAAAAAAAAAAAACAGACCAGCCGGGAACTAGGTGTTTTAACCTAATTCGGGTACGCAGAATCCAGTGGTGGTAACCGTTTTTTTTTAGGTTAGCTTTTGTTTTCCAGGTATACCGAAAATGGAGGAGGTTGCACAACATACATATATTCGCGTTACTCAAAACGCTCTAGTTTATTGAATAAACTAAAAAATTCCGCAATAAAATAAAAAACGTATTTGCAAAAAAAAAAAAGCCATAAGTGATTAAGATCTGTTCACAACTTTTGATTTTATTCACAAAATACGACAAATTTCCATTTAATTTAAGAATTAAATAAAACGCAATATTTGAATGCCTCCCTAAAAAGCGGTGATAAAGGGCAAGTTTGTTATTTGAAAATGTTAAAAACAAAAAACTAATGGAGGTCTGTCATACATTTTATCCTCCTTGGCATTTATGGGACTTTTTCTTCAATAGATTTGTAGTCTGTATTGAAAATTTTGTATGGGATTACCCTTAACGAATAGAGATAGCGGGTAGGTATGGTAGGAACAAATGATATGCGTTTGACTATTTTTTTTTTTTAAGCAAACGCACACAAACGTAAATTTTGAAGCTCAACAGACGTGTGTAAGAAAAAAAAAGTTCTAAGGAAAAAAGTCGGACCTATGCTGCTGTTTGCTCCTTCTTTTGGTTACTTTTTGTTAAATATGAGATTTAGAGAAAACATAAAGATACAAGTTGTTGGAAACTTCACTAATACAAACTTCTTTGAAAACGATTTTTATGTAAAATTAATATTTTTCGAATTATAAGGCATAATGTCGGACTTAACGATTTTTCTCAAACTTTGGCGGACGTGAGGGACGGTTTAGCCTTCGCCGATTGTCCTAAAACTTTTTTTTGGTGTCGTTTTTTATCAATACCCACCGAATTGGGTGGTGAGATCATGGAAAAATAGAAAACAAATTTGCTCAATACAGTTAACGACCACCCTAATGTAACACACCATCTTGACTATCGATTGTTTTGTGTGCTCATGAAGAAAAGGTTGGCAGAGCGATTTAGTCATGTTCATTGATGTGGAGAAAACATATGACAATACAACCCACATAAAGAGCAACAATAAAAATCAAGATGACGTTTATTTATAAGGCAATACTGCATTGATATTAAGTGCCCTGGAGACGAAAATATCCTTCATCAAGCATTATGTATGTGGTAATTTAGTTTCGGAGACGTGCAAATAAACTCCTCAATCAGTAGATTAATTTTAATTAAGTTGTGTTTGGTTGCAAGTACATACAAACATACAGATTATGTCGTCCTTTTATTGTTATTAACGACAAGTACAGTTTTATTAAAAAGCCAAAACAAACATTAAACAGAAACTCTGGATGAAAAGTTGGTACAAATTAAGGAAAAGTTTTAAAAACAAGACATGTAATATTTTTTTTTTGTCCGCGCATTTTTCCATGGCGCCAAAAACAAAGCAAATGAAGTTAATTTCTTGTAACACAAGATGATCAAAAAAAAATTACGCTTCAAAAAAAGTATGTATCAACATTTTTTGATTTTTATCAATCAATCAAAGCCAACCACAAATCCACATAAAGCGCTTGCTGAATTATTCGAATGTATCTACGGCACTTTAAGACATCGATGTAAGAGCAAATGTTTGGACAACGCTGTTTGAACAAGAACAAAAATTCGACAACAGCAGTCCTCATGATCCGAATTCTTGTGTGCACATAAAATTGTTTGTTGTTTGAACATTGCGATGGCTAATGAAGATGGTGTGCAAGTTTTCTTACTTTTAGTGCTGTTGTTTTACCCACTCGCTGCCAAAGGACAATATTCTTTAAAATGTTTAGATCAAATTTATGTATCCTTAGCTAAAAGAGATACTTAAAATATGTAATACCTAATGTTGTTCATAAGAAAAATAAGCGGACAGGTGTCTGGTACTTTTTTGAAATTCGGCCCTTTTAGAAAATAAACGGTGAAAACCTGTATTTTAAAACTTTTTTTTTTTGTCACCCCGTCTATCTTTTAAGCCAACAGACATAGAAATAAAAACTTCATCACATTCGTAACTTATCTAAAAAAAAATACAAACATAAATTTGGTACTTTTTGAAAATTCGAACGTTTGAGGGTTGAAAATTGTACCAATTATTGGTACTTTTTGTTAACAAAACATTTTTTTCCATTCATTGATATAAATATGTATACGTATTAAATTATGGGCACTTTCTACAATATTGACATTTTTGACAAGTACTTCAAAGGGGAGAAAAAAAGTATTAAGGAGTTAGAATGCTATATTTGGCTGTGCCGAATGTTTGATACACTCCACAGAAAAAATAGCTGAACAAATTTCATGGTCTGGACATACAAAACTTAATCGGACCAAATTTTACCACAATATCTACATTCGCTATGACATCCCAGAGCGGGCTTTTTATCGGACATATAGTTAATTAAAGACCGATATTAACTGTGTGATTTCTGGTCTTATAAAACTATGAGACTAAATTTTACTACAATAGCCGTATTCGTTACCGTTTTACTACGTAATAAAGTGTTTGCGGAGAGTGGGCTTTATATGTGAAGAATGGGCCGATCTGCACCAAATTTTACACTGTAATTCCTTGTCTTATAAAACTTGGCATTATTCGTAACGCTTTGAGGCGTAATAAAATGTTTTCCCAGAGTGGGCTTTATTAATTTATTATACTTATTGACCGATCTTAACCAAATTTAGTAGTATATAGTCTTGAAGAACGAATTATCAATTTTTTTTAACAATTCTTAAGGGTGGTTGTTCCACATTGAATTCATAGCTCTTATCCTTCTGTACTGATTTTGCTAGATTTCAATCACAATCTGCTAAGGAGCATAAGAAACAACTTGACAATAATATTTTTCTTTTCTTTTGAGTCTATTAAAAGTGAGCGTGTTTTCCACAAACTCACAGACAGACGGACATAGCTTAATCGACTAAGAAATACTCACAGACCCAAAATATACATATATACGTTATAGGGAGTTAGATAACTAGAAAAAAATTCACATGGAATGACAAACTTAGCATACGCTAGTTCACTACTATAGGTGGAGGGTACAAAAACAGGAAGTACCCCTGCGGGAAATTTGTGTCAATTGTTCTTTAAGTACTTATCCCGTGACCAGTGTACACAATATTTAGTAAAAAGGAACGGACTGTGATGGGTGAAAACAGGACATATCACTTAACTGGTGATAAAATGTTTAAAGTGTTGTTACTCCAGAGCAGTGGTAACCAAGCCCCGAACTAACCAAGCACCGAACGCACGCACACAAAGATATTATGTGCTTGTGTGCGGTCGCAGTGACTGATGATAGTCTGATGTTTTGAAACGAACAAAGTTGTTGTATACATGTGAATTTCCGACCGCGTCTGTGTGAAAAATACGATTATTGACTGCCTCGCAAGGCTATCGAGTGGCTATCACTGCTGCAGAGGAAAGGTAATTGAAACAAAACTAATCATTTGACTGAATTTTGTGCGGGCCTATGCTATATGATTATATTTCTTTATACATATAAAGGAGATAATTTCACTCTGGACAATACCTGCCACAGGCCTTAATTTAACCAAAATTTAATGTTTCCATTTAGGTTCTTTCAGTGACCTGTTATAAAGTGTCTAAAAGGTGCCAATTAACCCCTTCAGAGGACATCGTCATGTTAAAGTGACAAGTCCCCCCTTCATATAAAGTGTTAGAACTAGAACTGGCCCATAACACTTTACCCCAAGGGTAAGGGAAATTAAGTTTCTTTATTTTACTTTTCCGTTCTATAATGCTTTTTGAATTTTCTATAAAATTTAACTTAGAGACATGAGTCCTGAGTAAATGAGAATCTATAAGATAATGTTGGTACTTTTTTGTTTAAACCTAGAAACATAAGCTTTGGCCTTGAAACAAGTCCAATGGAAGACGCTTGTAGCAGGTTAAATTCTAGTTAAAATATAAAATAGTCTTCAATAGATTTCCTTTCTTTTTAAGATATTTTTTGAATTTATAAAATATTTGTTTTTTTTTTTCCTTTTGTGTTTACTGTTTTGTTTTATTTTATTTTTATATTTAGAAAGTGTTTTTGTTTAAATTTAGAAATTTTGGGTACTTTTATTTTCATTCTACCACAAAAAAATTCTGATTTGAACCATGGTTTACATTTTAATGATATCTTTGTAATACATAGTAGTGTTTTTTTCATTTATGATTCAAGTCACAACGAATGGAAATGACAGGATGACTGCAACAATATTTCTCTATCTCATTTAAAACGTATCCTATTTTATATAAATATTTTATGTCGTTATTTCATCATCTGTTTATCGACCCAAAACAAAAAAAAAATATGTACCAGATATTTGTTTTTCTTAAAGCTGAATAAAAATTATTTTGCCTTGAATACAAATTTGTTTTTATAAGAAAGTACAACAAACAGTACCTACAAAAAAAACACAAAAAAAAAACAAATAATAAATTGAATAAATTTGTTTTCTTTCTTTTCACCCATTAATTTAAGCAAATTTTTGCAGTTGTATTTTATTTTTTAATTTATCTACCGTTTATGACAAATTGCAAGACTCATCAAACCACAACATCGAAAAACCCAAAACAACAACAGCAAAAGCAGGCCACAAACAATAACAACATCTGTTCATACGACAGCGATACTACAATGTTTAAGATCACTCTACAAATTAATACATCGCATAAACAAGACATTTTTATGGCTGCACAACTATTTTATTTGCGCAAATAAAAATCGCTCGTGTATATCGCTGACGTTTGTTTTTGTTTAAACTGCCAATGATGTCTGCCATAAATATTAGTATTTTAATATAAAGAAACGCCATTTCAATTGCTTTAATTTTTAACAACATATCGATAGCTCATGGCAATAGAGTCACATTGCAGAAAGTCTGAAAACGAGAAAAATGCAAATTAAGAGCCTGGCCCGCGATGTCAAACGTTATCGTTCGTTTAAACTTTCAACGACAAACAGCGGATTTGCGCCCCACTAATAATGTTCAGCACGAAAAGTCGATCGGCAATGCAAGCGACCGATAGTGTAACAGTTTGCATACAAATTCGCGGTCCACTAAGAAATATTCTGCAACCACAAATGCCAAAATTAGTCACAAAGGCATTTTGTTGGAATAATTAAAGAAATATGCTCTTAAAACACGTTTTATGCTCATTAAATATGTAGTAAAAACTTGAAAATATGCCCTTACAATTGTTAAAAATATGCCCCAAAAAATTCAAACATTTCTGGTTAAATAACAAAATATTCAACAATTTAATAACAGTTCCATTTAATTAAAACAATCCTAAAATTATAACCCGTAAAGCCCAAACACATACTATAGTGTTACAACGAATTTTCAAGATTTTACCCTATTTAGAAATGATGAGCAGTCATCGGCTCAAAAAAAGTTATGTTAAGAGGTTAAAATTCATATAAGAGTTATTTGTGCATAATACTAAATAGATATTGACATCCATATGAGATTTTTTTGTCTTATAGGGATTTTAGGGACGGTCCCTAAATTGTTTATTAATTTTAATATTTAAAAGGAAGTAAAAGCTTTTTATAGATGGGAGTTTTGGGCAAATGTGAACTGATTCGAATATAATTTAATATGCAGTAAAATATTTTTGGGAATTTTATCTTAATACCAACATAATAAGACGGACAGAGAGTCTAGTTTGGAAAGAAGTTTTTATGGGGAATATGTTAAGTTATAGACCGATTGTCAACATGTACATAGACTTCGTTTTTAGTACAATTAAAATGTGTTTACCAAATTTGTCAAATTAACATGGACAGGCATTAACGTTGGCCAGACGGCCAAAATTTCGCAAAAGCTCTTGCAGGCATCTATAAAACAATGTATCAAAATATGCCGCAAAAAGGCAAAATATGCGCTAAAAACTTAAAAGATGCTGCAAAAAAGGTTTTTTAACTAAAATATGCAAAAAATGCTGCAAACGGTAAAATATGCAAAAATATGCACTAACAAATCGATGCCAAAATTCATAAAAAGCTCTATAACGGATAAATATATTGTGTCTGCCTTCTTTGGTTGCAAAAGGAAAAACATGCAATTGCATATTTTTGGTTTCCCTGCTTATAAGTAATTTTTAAAACAACACCAACAATAAATTTATATAGTTTTATAAAATACTTTTCACAAAATTTTATTTAATATTTTCTGTTTACTTTAACAGTGGGTAGATATGACTACTGTTTATAAATTTCCTGCAAAAATTATTTGAGATGGACTTTAGAGGAACAAGTGCGATATGTATGTACATTTCACATACATAAAATTGTGTTTTTGTGTTGTCAATCAGGCCTGTCACATAAATCAATTCTGATCGTATTTCCCCAGGAATGCCCTGGTTTAATTCACCTGTTGTTTCTATATTATGTTGATTTTCACAAAGCTGACTTTCAGTGTATGGTTCGATACGATATGTTTAGAACGGTTTTGTTCACTGTGCATTGATGACTTTAATTTCTGAAGAAAAAGAGCCCACATATTAAAGTTGAAAGTATACCAAGGGTAATATTAGGTAAATACGTAAAACTTCAATGTTAAACTTGGAAAACTGCATAAACATACCTACACACGTATGTACGCACAAAAAATCTCAAGTTTTATTGTGCATGCCCGTTATTTATCGATTTTATTAAGATTAAAATTAAAAATTGTCAAAATTTTGATACAAATACAAAAATCG